>CP036212.1:1363188-2726376 GCA_004299825.1 Cercospora sojina | reverse complement strand
TGACTTGTCGATCGATCTTCACGCGGGAGACATCTTTGGTACTCCCGAGGCGATGTCGTTGCAACCACAGAATCATTGTAGACCTCAGCCTAGAACTGCCCGGGGAACAGTCGAGAGGGCTCATGTCTCTCGAGTATTTGTCAACTCCATCGAATCCTCTACATCATCGCCAGACCTGCTAACCGACATTTCCATTTTCGTGTGCCTGCACCGCATACCCGCGATTCTGCAGCCATCATCATGAAACAGCATACTTCCATGTTTACGCTCACCTGCACGCGAAGTCATGCACGCCCAAACATGCATCGGTGCAGAGACACGCACTCTCCACCAGGATCTGCCTTGCTGCAACCCAAATTCTGGCACACACATGCAGACACACACCCTCGCCCCGTTCCCCGTGCCTCCCAGTTCCGCCTACCGGGCTCGAACAACAAGAAAACAAGGCTCCATGACATTGAAATCTCGGGTCGGCCTGGCCGAGGAAGGCAAATCAGATCGCTGGTCGGTCAACCAAATTGCACAAATCAACGATCCTGCGCTGATGAATGCATTGCATACTGCATATTGCATATCGTGCCGCGTACCAGGCTTTTCTTCTAGGTAGCTAGCCAGCTAGCTCTTACGAAGCACTATGCACACATACCATACACACTAACCAATGTTCCAACCCGTGAATATATGCAGGGAACAGCGGCATAATCCGTGAAGATCTTGGCGGTCGTATCCTACGTATGCTGCAGTACGAAACCCCGCACCCCCCACAGCAGCGGTGAAGAACAGAACACGGGTCGAATGGGTGGGAATTCACAAGTCTCGGCATACGTGACAATGCAGCTGTTAAAGAAAAGGGAAAGTGCGGCGGAAGGAATGTTGTCGCGTGAGCCGGAACGGGACTGTAGCTCCATTTCAAATATATTGCCTTGCTCTGCGGATCTGCGGCGAAGTGTTCCTTCCTTGCTCCCAGAAAGCTCGTCGAGCTTGGCATCAACCTGACGGGAAGGAGCGAGCTGTGCGAGCTTCGCCAAGGGCAGATCAGAGCAGATCAGTCGAAGCGAAGAGAGCTGTCAAAGGTGTAGAAGAGTGTAGTAGACATTAAAATGCTCGCGAGCATTTTTGCATTTCATGATTGTGAAGAAATCCACCAATTATGCCTGTTGTGTCTGATAACGATCAGAATCTATCCATCGCTTTCCCACCTCCCTGCCTAGTCCTTTTCCACCCATTGTCTGCGTACAAGAGAAAAGATCCAAAGGGCCCGCTCAGTGGGGCCGTCTACTGCCAAAGGGTATCATCTAGCGCCTGTTCCCATGCTTTTGATTGCGCATCGCAACAAGAAAAAATGTCAAAGTCGCCCATACAGCCTCCCATAAAAAGTGAATCCCGCAAATGTGTTCAATCAGAATCCCTCATAAAACACCGATCCAACGTGAGTTGGCAGCCCACCGTTAATATTGATGCTCCGCCCCTAAAGTAGGCATACCAAACGTCGCTCAGAAAAAACCTCCCAGTGATGTCGTATATGAACAGATAGTACTCGCGCGAAATCCAGGTTCTGTAACGTTCAAGCGTGGCACCAGGCCTACGATTTGCTGTCGGAGCGGGTGCGGTGATCTCTTCGGATGTCGAGAGAGAATCGGATGAGGAGCGGCGAGCTGGGCAGGGCGTCGGGCGAAACGTTGGCGTCTTCGGCAACAGCCATGCCTGAGCCGTACTCGGCGGCGTTCGCAATGTCGGATGCGGTCGGTGGTGGTTCCGGGGTTTCCTTCTCGGACACAAAAGTGCGTCGCTTCTCTTCTACCATGAACATGCTTATGATGCTGCCAATTGCTGCAACCAGCACATTGACCCACCAAGGCAGACCGAGAGTGCCGAGTGAGAGACCTGCCGCTTGGAGAACTCCAGAAACGGTAGGACCGAACGCTCGACACGCGCTCGCGGCTGATGCGGCTGCGCCGTTCAACGAGCCGAGGACTTTGCTGGATGGTGCCGAGTTGGCCAACATGATGCTGCTGGAGGGGAAAGCGAATGCTTGTGCTGTGACTTTCCAGACCAATGCGACGTAGACCAGTGGAAGTTTGACGGAATCCGGAGCGAGCGAGAGATATGGGACCATGAAGTACAGGAACGGGTAGGACATGACCACTATGCGGTAAGTCCATAGGCTGCCAATCTTTCGGTTGACAATGGGAAAGATGAGGATCGTGGCAATCATCTGAATAATGCCTTGAACGGAGAGAATGCCGCCGATTGTCTTTGTCGATAGCTCGAAGCCTCCGGTGAACTTAAACGGTAGCTGTGGTGCCGCATCGGATTTCGGCATACTGAGAAGTACGGGAAGAAGCTGCTCGGCGGAGATGGTGTGACTGCGATTCATGTTAGCTGGGACAAAGGTGCGGGCGTGCGTCAAAGCTTACTATGCCAGGATACCGTATCCTGTAATGTTCAGGATCACCTGTCGAGTGAACGCATTCGCGATGGCGGACTTTGTTTTCTGCTCTTCTTCATCGCGTGCGAGCGCCTCCTCGACGTCTCTTTGAAGAGCCAGTTCGTCGTTGGTCAAAGAAGTTCGCGGCGATGCGTCGATGGAGCGATATGCTGGAGGTGGGAGACCCTCGACACTCGTAGGTGTAAGTTCGGGAGAGGATGCGGTGCTTCGGTAGTCCGGGGGTTGATCGTCGATCAACATCATTGTCTCCTCGGCCATCTCACCCTTGCGAATCGAAAGCCATTCCACTGGCTTGCGCTGGATCTTTGCGAGTATCCAATTGCCAATTTCCAGCCCGACGTCTTTGCGGTCCTTGAGATCTTCGTGCGTCTCTTCGAGGAACAGGATTCCGACGACCATGCTGAACACGACAACCGCGGTGCAAACCAAGTTGGTGAGGAGGTATGGGAATTTGGCGAATATCGTGCCCTCGTGGAACATAATTGGGTAGTTGCGCACGGGATCGGCCAGGGCACCGCCCAGACCAGCACCCACGAAAGCGCCCATGCACCAGACCGTTGGCATGATTGCATAGGCACGTGCTTGATGCGCTTCCACCTTGACAACCTCATTGACGGTGGTTTGCAGCACGCCAATGTTTCCATTCAATGCTCCGCCGAGTGCTCGAGCAAGCAATGCGACGGGAAGGTTGGGTGCGAAGCCGAACATGAGCATGCTGACGCCGGTGCCAGCCAGGCCGGTGAGGAGGATGGGTTTGCGTCCGAGTCGGTCACTGAGGCTACCCCAGAAGCCGGCGCCCAGGCATTCTGCAGCTGCGAAGACGGAAGTGACGAGACCGGCGTAAAGAGCGATTCGGTTGTGGTCGTCGGTGATGTGGAACGATTCGATCATGTAGTAGATGTACGGGAAGATGGACATGAAGGCGATGGGCTCGCATATCCGACATAGTCCTGGCATTGCGTTAGCATGGAGTGTTTGCGAGAGGCACATGGACCGAGCAGGCGTACCCAGGACAAATAGCTGGCGAATGGGGAACGCCTTGGAGTCGGGCGTCGTTGTGGTGTAGCGAGGCATGGTGGGCGAGGGTGCAAGCGATGGTCGAGCTGCGGTGGGAGTGTGCCAGCGGCAGAAGGAGAGCGTGTGAGGTTGTGCCAAGCGCAGAGGGAGGATGATGGGGGAGAGCAGGCGCGAGGCGGTATATGTTAGGTGTCGTGGCGGGAGCGGTCAAGCGAACACTCGGTGAATAGGTCGAGCTCGCCGAAATAGAGTGGAGAGCGTGACGCAGGAGGCCGGTCGTACAACACAGGGCAGTTGGAGTGATCGTGTTCGGACGGAGGAGCAGGAGCAGGAGCGTAGGGAGAATTTGTCAGGCGTGCAGGCGTGGGCGAGCGGTGGTAGAAGAGCTGGCGTTTCACTCCAGACAATCGATAAGGGCCGGGCGACGGTCCTGCGCTCCCATCATCTTCGCACACATCACCGCGCTGCCAGATCCACGGTACGCGGGCACCAGGGCTGCCCCTGAACTGCAGCAGCGCGCGACAAAGCCTGCGGATGCAGCTGCTGCGAGCCGGTCTGGGGCTCCGGGAGTGACGGCGCGCGCGACGGCACCCACGGGCCACGGTGCCTGTCGCTGCTCCACGCATGTCATCACGGCTCTGGCACCCACACGGCGATCCTGTCGTGGCCGCTGGGACGCCATTTCGCTGGCCCGGCGAGCCTGCAGCTAGATCGCATACCAACACCGGGGGTCTGGGAAGCCGTCCGCGGCCAGTGATTGGCCTGCGGGCGATCGGGGAAGGCGGACCGCGCCCTCGCTGCCACTTCCACCGTCTCCAAGGCGTCCGGCAGTCGTCGCGCCCGGCAGCAGCGAGGCGAAGCGGGCGTGCAGAAGTGCCCGCCCTGCCGTTTCGCGCTGGGCGTCGCGCGCCGACTCACGAGCGGTGCCTGCGGTGCTGCGACCGGCCAGCGGCCTGCGCGACAAACGACGCTCGCTGGGTTGTTATTATTGCTGCTCAGCCTTATGCACTAGGATGCGCAGCGCGCTTGCTGTGTGCATGACAGCGGCCTTGAAACAAGCGCTGGCTGCATATGAGATGACGATGACTGAGTCTGACCGAACGTCCGTCGCAGCTGCGACGCTGCCAGCACATCCACGCACCACCGCCTGCCGGATGCTCGCTCGCTCGCAGTGCGACACGCACGACGTGCCCGCCCGTTGCGACCCAATGTGTAAGACGGCGGCGTGGTGCGAGACGTAGCGAGTCAAACGCTGGTCACGATACGCTGTGCGGCGGCAGCGCGCAAAAGCATAAATGGCGGTGAAACGTCGAAGCTCTCGAGCGACGGCAGCAGAGGCGGGCGGCGTGCAAGGATGCGGCAGCAAAAAACAGAGTTTGCTCTGCTGCATCGAAGGAGGATGTGAGGAGGGAAAGCCGGGCTAGTGGTGTTTAGCTGCTACCATACCGGCTTCGTGGTATTGCTCTCCCGCCGGCCTCGCTTCACACAACAGGAAATCAGATCAGCCTCCCTGGCGCGGCCGTCGAGCCGCGAGCACAGCGTCTGCCCGACGACCGGAATTCTCCCTGAGCGATGAGACATGACATGGAGCAGGTGCGTTGCGGGCCATGCACCGCGCTATCGGCACACAACCTACGCTGACTCGGCTCCTGGATTGATGGCGCAGATTCGATAGCTCTCCCCTTGGGCCCATGAGTCTAGGCAAGGGAAGGCCGGCAGCACCACGCGAAAGAGAGCCGACGAGCCTAAAACTAGCGTCATTCATCGCCGCCGTGGACTCAGGTACAGCGTCGTGATTGGTGCATAGCCGCGCGCCCGACGGACGAAGCTTCTCCTGATCTCGCATGATGAATCGCTGGTGCGGGACGGCAGGGCCAGTTGTCCAGCACAGTCGGCGAGCTGCTGGAAGAACGGTCGGACATCGTCACGCAGCTCGTCTGATAGTTTGGGTGCGCTGTGGGTGCACAGTGGGCACTCCGGGCAGCACGTACAAACACGTCGAGCCCCATTGGTACCACGTAGGTGGGTGAGCGGGTGCTAGTCGCATTCGAGCCGGCAGGCCAGGGCGTGCGGCAAAGTCGAGCCGTTATGAGTGGCAGCAGGAGGATGGTACCAGGATTGCGGGATTCGTCAATGCAGCGCTGATGTCACCCGAAGTGCATGATCGCTTGCATCAACGAGCATATATCAACTCTTGTGGTCGTCGTGCGATCCATCATTTCTGCCCTCCGGCCTCCGACACATGCTCCAGTGCCGCGATTCGCACGTCTTCCTTACCCCCGTCATTCGTCAGCGCAGCGTGGGCATGCAACGCCGACGAGATTGCAATGTGACGCTGCCAGCGCACAACGTGTCTTGAATAGGTCACGGGTGGCAGACGGCACGCAGCGTGGGACAATCTCCCTCCTTCGTCGGCCAGCAGTCCGGTGCTGACCTTGCACTCCTGGTCAGCAGAGGCGCCGCACCATTGGCCACCCCGTGCGCGGGGATGGGCACAAACGCGACCGATCACTTTACTGGCCGCGCTGGCACACATGATCACCATCCTTCGAGTCTCGTGTTTTGTCGTGCGATGAGGCGGTGTGAGGTGGCTGCCGGCGCATCGGCATCGTCAGCGCAATCGTGTCCGCTCTGACGTCGCACAAGTGTTTTCTTGCGACTCCGAAATTGCGTGCGGCGCGAGTCGCGCCCACGCGTGTCAGTCACATTTCGCGGGCGGACGGGCGCTCGCCAACACCAGCCGATCGGTGCAGACGGCCATGGGCAGCCATACGAGCCTGCAGCGGTAGTGTGGAATCTGGGGCGTGAGCACTAGGACTGGACTAGGCGAATGCACTTCGAATCGGTCGTCGTCCGCAGCGGTGGATGATTGCAACTCGTCTCAAAATGTGGCCTGCGACGGGGAGCCCGCCACACCCTGGTCGCGCGGCTAAACTCAGTCTAGAAGCTGTTCGGAGGAAACAGACAGGTGTATTTTTCCCTCCGCCGCATGCCACCGACCCCCCCATCGCCATGTCGCGTTTGCCGTCGGCCTCGACGCGGCAGAAGCTGTGCGTCGACTTGTACGCAGCTCGTCCCGCCTCGTCGCGGCCCCCGCCCGGCGTCGCAAGCCTGCTGACGATGGGACAGCGCCAGCCTCCGACACGCCTGCCCCAAGGGCGTCTACGTGGCTCCAATTCCCGAAGATCCACTGCCATGGACGGGCGTGCTGTTCGTCCGCAAAGGTAGGCACGCCTGGTCGCTCACGCCCGCCGCGCCCGCTCATCATGCCCACGTGTACAGGGCCGTATGCCAACGCCGTCCTGCGATTTCAGATCGACTTCGCCGGCGACTATCCGCAGAGGCCGCCGCTGGTCACGTTCCAAAGTGATGTCTTCCATCCGCTCGTGACGCCTCTCACCACGTACACCTACGCCCCCCGAGATGCAGGAGCTGACACGCAGAGTGCTGTCGACGAGCACCGCCTGCCACCCGGCGGCCTCAGTCTTCGTCACGGCTTTCCCGAGTGGTTTGGCGCCACTGACACCCAAGTCATTCCGAGCGCGACGGCGTCAACTCCTGATGCCGGGTCACCTTCACAGCAGGCCGACGCCGCGCAGCCGCAGAGCTTCAACGCCGGCGTGACCAAGTTCCCTCACGTGATCGAGTTGTTGCAGTATCTGCGCATTGTCTTTGACACGGACGAAGTGCTTGACACTATTCCGCTGGCAGCTGCTTCAAATGCGGGAGCATGGCATGCATGGCAAAGTTTCCGATCCAAGAAGGCAGGCACATCAGTTCGAGGTGCCAAGCCAGCAGGTGAGAGCAGCCAGCCTGGCAACGAGAGGAGTCTATCGCCACGACAGCAGCCGGGCGGTGCAAGACGTCCCGGGGAATGGAATTGGCAAGGAGTATGGGAAGACCGAGTGAGAAGAAGCGTGCAGAGTACCCAGACGGAGCCGGCACTGTATGGCGGTGACCACAAAGATGTGGTATGTGCGATGCACCAGCTCCACGCAATCCTCAGCTCACCAGGTCACAGATCAGCTTTCAGAAGATGGACGCGGAAGCAGTCAGCCAGATCTCACCCATCCAGCAGGCGTCTTGACGGCAAGAGCTCTTGTTGTACATGTAGACACCAGGTGGCGCCTGTCATGAATATTTTTGGAATCGGTCTTGCCTCGACCTTCACTCGCAGCAGCGCAAACAGGTGCTCGATTTGCACGTCGCTCACCAATTCTCAGACTCGCCCGCAAGCACAAAATCATCATGTCAAACAAGGAGGTGAGTCGGGAGGCCGTTTTGTTTAGGCGTCCGCTGATCAATGACGAGAACCTGCCCCCCAAGAACGAAAAGCCTGGCGACGATAGGTCAACTCCTCCTGGCCAGATACCTGCAACTCTCGGGATCGGGAGTTGGCAGCATGCCGCCTACAGATCGGCTCCGTTTGGGCTTCTCTCACCAAACAGCAAGCCATCACTAGCTCGTCAGCGAGATCACTCGGCCTGTCGTCAAACAGATTCTCCGCTTAGGGTCCGAAAGAGGGGCGACCGCCTCAAATACTCAAGCATCTATGGAGATGTCGCCCCACCTTGTATGCACACTTCGCTGCACAACCTGGGCAATGCTGTACTACCACCTGTACTAAGCTTCACAAGTGCCACAACTTTGGACAGTGAGCGCAATATGGCGGGGGAGAATGAATACGAAATGGACAATGACCTGAGCGGATCTACTCTGTTACCAGAAGCCCACGGCATTACACAGAATACGCCGCCGCTGGCGGCGCCACCACTGCAAATACCCAGCAAAGTAGCACGACACAAGTCGGTCAGTCGCCGGGTGCTCTCACGCGTCAAGGAAGGCATTGCTGTGCGCTCTCGGAGCTCGAATGGTCAAAAAGCTCTGGACAATGACAACAGCCTCATGCGTCGGTTGTCCGGTAGGCGCAAGACTGTTAGTGAACAGCAGCGACAGCTGCAGAGCTTTGAAATCAGTAGGGAGAGCATCGACACGGAGACAGACGATGAGTCTGAGTCTTTGACACCACAACGCTCGTTCACTGGATCCAGCATTGCGACTGACGAGCTGATGGTTTCTGGTGCCACGCTCACACCTCCTTCAGGTTACATGAACAGCTCGAGACAGGCATCGTCTCGCTTCGCATCTCCCTCCGTCAATCGGTCATCCCCCGTCACTGAATCAACGCCAAAGGCGAGTGCAAGGGGCGCCGAAGAGCCTGAGTGCCACACAAAGCCGACCGTTCACTATGTCAGCCCATATATTGACATGAACATCTTGGTAGACACAGACGCCGTTGACGTTGGCGTCTCGAAGAACGTCTGGGTGGCTGTGGAGGCCACCGTGCGCACACGGAAATTGGAGCCTTCCTCCAGTAATAGCACTAAAAATACCAAATGCTCCAGGAACTCGATCGATATGATCATGATCATTTGTTGCGAGACGCTCAAGGAATATGCCAGCACGACTCAGCAGTGTATCGTCGAGCTTTGTTCCCGTCTTGAGCACGACGGCGATCGTCTGGCAGTTCTGCTTGCTACCTCACGTCAACTAAATGCTTGCACAATCAGCTGTACCTGCGCCCAGATCCATCCACTTCAAGCACCGAAGATCTCGGCTCTGCTGGAAAGGCTTGGTCTGGCGCCATCAACGGCACGAAGCGATCTGCCGAATGTGGTTGGAGACCAACCCATACAACTAGCATTGAAAGATATTGCGAAGCAAGGGGTTCGTCAAAAATGCATCCACAGCTTCGTGCTTTCAAAGTCCCCTGTTTACTTGGCGCAGGCAGTGCAGGAGTCCATGCAGTGGCCGTCACACACACTCAAGATAGGACTGCAACCTTCAGAACGATCAGTGGCGGCCACTCACGACGTCCGTAACTGGTCACTGGATATTGCAGGCGAAGGAGAAATTTCGACTCATACGTTAGACAATTTATGTCGGGATATCAGGCATGGATGTCAATATGGCAGGATACCCAGTCTACGACTGTGCTACAAAGCCATGGAGCGTGCTCGAGTCGTGGAAGTTGTGGGCGACAAAGCTACCAGAGGCCTGGGATTAGGACAACGCTGCTCGTTATTCATCAAAGTCTGCTTGCCTAGCATGGATACGCCTCCTAATGCCGCGGCCGACGGCGATCAGGATTCGCTTTTTACCGAGCTTGAAAGCATTGTTGGGACCCTCGAGACCAACTTCTTGCACGTCGAAGCGCGCTACCGGCACACCATATTTCCAACAGACAATGTCATCACTGTGCGACAGATTTGCAGCATGCGACGCCCGAAGACCGAATCTCGATGGAGCCTCGTGACATCAGCTGTGGCTGGCTTGTCTTCCGAACGTGTCAACGCAAAACTTGCTCGCTTTCTGATCATTCACTACTCAGCTGCCAAAGCGCTCAATGCTATCTCACGCTGGGAGCTTACAAATTCGCCAGTCGTGCAGCAGTTGTACGATGACTTGCAAAGTCGCATCGCACCTGCTCACGCCAACCAAGCCAGCGCGGCTCCTGGCCCAGTGGTCGTTGTAACACATGCAGCTCAAACCGGTACAGATAAGTCACACGGTGAACGAAGTGTCACCCGGACAGCATCTACTACGGCCCTCCCTCTTCACCTTCGTCAAGATGACCTGCCCCGTTCCACATCCGCTTCTGTAATGACTCCGGAGAGGACCGGCACTCCCGACCATGTCGCATTAGATCTGCGAGGAAGCCGTGAAGGCACACCTAGCGATGCTGACGATACCGCTCATAAACTATGGCAGCACCTCCGAAGGGATTCACTGCCAATCGACAAGATGCTGATCGCTATGTCCGGCGAGAGACTCCACCAATTAGAGTCCACTGATGAAGACCTCAAAGCTCTCCGCGAAATGGCGCTTGCCAACAAGCGGAGCATCGGTGCTGAGACTTTGAAGGCCTGCAAATGGGACGATAAGCAGACGCACGCTACCGCTCCTTGGCTCTGATCGCGCTTACATAGACGCGAGATCCTGCACTAGTACCATCGGACGCGGCAGGACGCAGGCGTTCATGAGAAGCTGCAGCAAGACATCGTATCGCATCGATAGTCATGGACAGACCAACCGGAACAGGCAGGCAGACAGCGTACTGTAGCAGCATCATGTCAATATCCGGCAGTGGATTCCCCGACGAGCATCCACATGGAGTTTTGAAACTTGGGATCTTGGGCTCATAAATAATACATCATGATTGAATTCGCCAACATACTAGCGATCGATCAATAGAATTCCGGAAGATGTTCCGAGGCAATGTCAGATACCGCCGCACCGAAGATTTTCCAAGGCTTGTCTCCATTACGTTTCATCGATGGAGCTTGCATCCACCAAGTTTTGTACTAGCCGACCACACGCCCTCACCGCACTCAGTCCTAGTTAGTCGTTTCACCAACATCACGCATCCTCATCCATCGCAGAGAGAGGGTGACACAGCAGAACAGCAGCACACTTACAAGATGCAAGGATCGAAGACAATACCCGGTAAACTATGAAATCACAACTTCCAGCTTCCTGGCTCTGCGGGTACAGTATTGCAAAACATATGCAAGGCCCACATTCTCGAATACCCCATCTTCCTGTCCGACGTGACACGACGTCTGGTCGAAGGGAGAAAATTTCTCCGTGGCACGACGTCTGGTCGGAAAGATACATAGAAATTGGAAAGCTTCTCCACACATGTACGCATATGCCATGGTTGACGTTAACCAGTGGATACATGCAAGGCCTGCAAGCAACCAAGCCCCAAACTTAGGATCAAATTCCAAACACTTGGAACCGAAGCTGAGAAACCCATAGCACAGATCCCCGAGTTTTCAACCATATTCGCTGACCGACAAGCATCCAGCGTTTCTCCTCGACATTGCATTTTCGTCTCGCGTGACCAATAAGCCAGGACCAAAGTCGGTGCGGCGTACTACTGCAACTGATCCCAGCACGCGGATAACATCCCACATCCCACATTCTTTCCAACTAATCGCTCATGATCTCCGCATGCTGCCCTGGTTCAGAGCTAGACATGCAAGTCCGCGATACCTCCTACATAGTCGCCGCGCGCTTGTGTCGGATGTAAATTCCTGGCCATGTCGCACCAATGCTACACTTCTTTCCGACCCTGGTGGTTAGTGCTAGCTAGCGCAATGAAGACGGTTACTACTTATCCGCGTACGTGTGATGAGTCTGATACACATCCGGGATCCGAAAGGACAAAACAGCCGCGGGCGGCGTCGGGAGAGAAAACGGGCTCAGATAGATGGGTAACATGGATTCTGAGGGGACACTTGTAAATCATACACAAACCAACGTCGTCGCCTCGAACGGAAAGGAGAGCTGAAGTTTCCACGACATTACCGCGAATAACCGCCTGTGTTCCGGTCCAGAGCCGCCCGGGACGACAAACGACGTACGCAATACCAGGTTCATGGTGCAGCGTAGACGCCACCGCCGCTGCCTTCGACGCAGTGTCAACTCGCGCGACGTTTTTCGATAATCGGATACGCTGTGTGCGGCGGAAAGACGGTTCGCAGTGCCGGAATAGTGTCGCACGAGCGACACAGAAAGAGCGAAATGAACCATATCTTTGCGGTCAAAGATGACATGTGACGAGATCGACTACGCAAGCTATGCGCGTGCAATCGGATCGATGCCAAAAATTGACATTGTCTTCCAGTGCGAGACAACGCAAGACAAGACGAGGACAAGCATGGCAACGAGGGCAAGAAAGCGGTCTGTACGTCGATCGGACGTTGGCGTCGTACATGAAGAGCTCGTTGCGCGCTTGTCTGCCGTTCTCTAGCGCTTGTTACGTGATGAGATCACACGACGAGAGAGTTCGGTGAGTGTATTGTACGAGATTCATTGCCTCTTCCGTGCTGCGGACTGTCGATGAGGTGGCACTAGAGGAGCGGTCTGCGGTGGACCGGCGGGCGTCGGCGTTGACGCCTGGAAGCCGGCGGATGGCTGCTTGCGCTGAGAGCATCATTTCGGGTTGAAGATGCACAGCAGACCAGGTGACCAGGAGTGACTGCTACTGAATGAGCTGCGGCCTCTTGTGCAATGGCGCGACGACGGTCGTGTTCGTTTTTGAGGTCGGCAGTTGCATTGACTCGCATTGCGCCACACGCATGACATCTAGTTGCAGTGGAGAGCGGTCTTCCGACGGCGTCTCAATCCGTCTTTTTTGCTTCGATGACCTCCAGTCCATCGGGCATGTATCTCCTCAAGACCTCTGGTACGATGACGGTTCCCTTTGCCTCCTCCCAGTGATTCTCAAATATGCAAGCCAGTATTCTCGGAATCGCTATCGCAGTCCCGTTGACGGTATGCGGCCACAAAAGCTTGCCATCGAGCTTCGTCTTGGTCCCGAGTCGTCTTGACTGATAATCTGTGCATATTGAAGCAGACGTGACCTCTCCATAGCCTTCATCTATTCCTCCTCGCGAAGGAAAGAACGCTTCGATATCGATCTTCCTTATGGCGCTCGCCCCCAGATCCGCAGTAGGCATCTCGAGAACTTTTGCGTGCAGGCCGAGAGAAGTCAGGATCTCCGTCTGAATCTCTAGCATTTCCTCAAAAACCTCTTCCGCCTCTGAGACCTCCACGTCCCCGAAGCGGTCCGCCTCGTGATCTTTGGGCGGCAAAGTCCAGGCAAACATTTCGACCTTTGTGAACTCGTGTACGCGATACAAACCTTTCGTGTCCACACCTCTCGCGCCGGCTTCAGCACGATAGCAACGTGAAGGACCAATAACTTTTAACGGCAGGTCTTCCGCACGAAGCGTCCTGTTTGCCTGAGATCCCGCCAAAGGAATTTCTGCCGTACCTGCCAACACCAAACTCGGCCTGTCCTCACTCTTGCTTTGCCCATGCCCATGCTGCTCGATGTTGTAGATTTGCGTCTCGCCATTCTGGTCCCTCGGCATGTATCCACACGCACTGGCGATATGCGAATATACCAGACTTGGAGGCGTCATAACCTTCCAGCCCCTTTTCATGGCGACTGACAACGCATACTGAATTAGAGCCTGCTCCAACAATGCAGCTTCATTCTTGAGGAAATACCATCCCCATCCGCTCGTCGTCGCACTGGCCTCGAAGTCCAGAATGTCAAGTTTTTTGCCAATATCAACATGACCTATCCCATTTAGATTCCGTGACGTCTTCTCCCCAATGACACCACGAAGTCGCGGTACCTCTCCTACAGGCGTATCCAAAGAGCTCAAATTCGGCAGTTCCAGCGCCAACTTCTCCATCTCTTCTTGCATGGCCTTCTCATCCGCCTCGTGACTAGCCAGCTTCGCCTTCAATGCCTTCGCCTCTGCAAGCAGAGCTGCCTTTCCAGCTTCATCCCCGCCTTGCGCAGCATGTCGTCCAAGTTCTTTCCCAATGGCATTATTCCTTTGTCGCGAAGTCACGATGTCATCTTGCTGTTTCTTCAACCTTTCATGCAGTTCCAATGTCCGCCAGCCATTTTTGGCGAAAGGCGCATAGTTGCGATCGATGCAATTCTGTTCGTAGAGTCCTGGGTTGTTGCGGATGTGCTTGATGTCGAGCGTTGGCTTAGGAGCGAAGGACGGCCGGGTATATGCTCTGCGACCCGTAGTCTGGTGAACACTTTTCTGGAAAAAGTCGCGTCGACAGCGCGCGCAAACATACGGCACCGACATTGGTGTCGATGCGAGAGAGAGCTGCAAGACGGAAGTCCGTGATGATCGGCACGACTTTCCTCTTGCAACGCGAGCTTCAGCGCGTGATCACGAGACCATGAATTCGCGAGAGACAGATGGACATAAATTGACGATATTCAAAGCCATTGCACATACGGACGCCGTCTACCTTCTAACAACTCCTCCAAAGAAGCTCCGTACGTCTCCGTGAAAAAGCACCCAGGGTATCGTGTGCTGCACTTCAAAGCAGAGCAGCGGCAAGCGATAAAACATATTTCCCATAGTGTATGCACTCTTCCTCGATATCGTGTCAATTCGTTGTTGGCGTCCTCCGTCTTTTCTACACACACATCATAGCCATCCATTTCCGCTGCCCACTCACTGTACTGCATTACGGGCTGTCCCACTCACGACCGTTGACTGAAGAACCAGCTGCTGCGCTTGCCACCACTGCCCTCTGAGTTCGCTTGCTGAAGACCGGCATATGTGGGTGCGAGGCTGGGGCCATCTCCGCCGCCGCCACCGCCACCGCCCCGCAGAGGTTTGGCTATCCGGCCGAACGGGTTGTTTGCGAAATTTGGTGGGGCAGGTGAGTTGGGCAGGCCACGAGTTGAGCCAGACTTGGCAGCTTCGAGGCGTTCCTTGACGGCCATGAGTTGCGATTCAAACCTAAACAACGTCAGCATAAGATCGGCCTCGCTTTCAGAGGGATTGACGTACTTGTGGTTAGCAAGCATGAGCTTCTCCTGGCTCTCCTGGACAAGGCCCTCCAGACCTCTGATACGCTCACCACGAGCGACCAATTTGCGCTCAGCAATAGCGACTTCCTTCTTGAGCTGTGTGTTCTGCTCTACAAGTTGTCGCTGCACAATGGTCAATTGTTCCAAGTTGCGCTCAAGGAACGCCAGCTTCTTCTGCTGTGCCTTGGAGTTGCTGCTTCGCAAAATCGAGTTATACTGCTCGCGGGTGCTGTCCAAGCTGATCTCCAGCTCAACAACACGCTCGCAGCGGTTCTGCAAATCTCGCATGAGAGACTTCTTGATAGCATCGAAGTCTGCAAGCTGCTTGCCCAGAGTGGAGCCGTTGGCACCATTCAGAGCCTGCTTGCGCAGAGCTTCCACTTCGTTGCGGAGGCGGGTGTTCTCCTCCTGTTGGCGAGATAGCATCTCATGTGCTTCAGCCGACTGAGCGCCCCCATTCTGCTCGGCCAGCTCTCGGGAGTACTTCTCCTTGAGTTCCTCCACATCTGCATCGGAGAGGTTGCGCTCGAGCAATCCTTGGTGCTCGCGGTGAAGCTGGGAAAGCTTCTGTTCGAGGACGGCCATCTGCGCGCTATCTGCGTGCCCATTGGCGCTGATGTCTGCCTGTCGGATCTGGCCTTGGTGTTCGAGCAGCTTGTCCTTCAGGCCGTGGAATTGATCTGCGGCCACACTCTCGCCGCTGTCAGCAATGTCGAGCAGGTTTTGCACTTGCTGAACCATCTCCGCAACTGCCATTTCATTCTGCGACATAAGACCTTCCCCAAGGTCAAAGGTGGCCATCATCTGCGCCATGCGCTCCTTCTTGAGTCTCTCCTTCTCATCCAGAAGAGCAGAAGACTCCTTGGCAGACATTCGGGCATCGAGAAGCTCAGACTTGAGGCTGTCCAGTTCTGCCGTGAGCTCTGCATTGGCATCCCGTAACGAGTCCATGGTTATGCTAGCCTCCTTGGTCTCGAAGTCGATCCTCTCGATATCTCTCTTCTGAGTTTCCACTTCCGCCGAGAGCTTCTCGTTGCTACGCTGAAGCTCTGATTGGGATGCTCGGCTTTCCTTGAGCTGTTCTTGCGCAGATCGCGCAGCTTGCTGGGCAGCCTCCAGTTCGCGCTCCTTCTCGGCAAGTTGGTCTTGAAGATCGTTCTCGCGCTTCAAGAATTCTTCACGCTCGTCCTTCTCGAGCACCAAGTTAGGCGTCCCTGCTCGTTCGAGCTCGGCTCGGCTCTCAGGTCGGGGGGTGCCAAAACCATCCTGGCTCTTCACCCTGCTAGTAGGAGTTTGCGAGCGCGGAGGCGCTTCAGCGACGAAACCAGCACCAAGTGGCTGGATCCATTTCTCCTTTGGCACAGGCTCTCCCTTTCTCCATTGAACAACCTCGCCTTCCAATGACTGAATATACGCAGTGAAAGTGGTGACCTGGGACTGCGTCTTTTTGAGCATAGCCTTGAGCTGAGCCGGCGAAAGCTCTTCGTTGATCTTGGCCTTCTGTTTGATCGTTTTGGCACGCTCACCAAATCGCATTGTGCCAATGGTTTCCGCGTCGTTGTAGGACATGGGCGAGGCATTGATTATGAGTGTCGTTCGAGAGTTACCACCGAGGGACTCTTGCAAAATTCTCGTAAGCTTACTGTCACGGTAAGGGATGTGCTGGCTCTTTCCTTCAGCGAGTGCGTTAATGACCATTCCAAGAGCAGAGAGCGATTTGTTGATCTTCTTGGCCTCTTCCAGTGTCTGACCACTTGCACCTGTCTTTCCCACCTTTTCCGAACCTGCCAGATCCACAAGGTACAGGCGACCAGACCGCGCGGATCCTGTTTCCACGTTCTTCTGCGTGACCTCGATCACGAAAATCGAGTGTGATCGCGAAGACTCCTGGTTCATGTTCGTCGACGCGACCGCACGAGCCTGTCCGCCTCTCTCCAGAACAGTGTACACTTCGTCCACGGAGCCGACGTAAAACTCGTGCAGGCCTTTGACGTATATGCCTTTTTGCTTGTCTTCGTGCACAGGCAAGTTATCATTCTGCGGCACCAGCAGATCGCGAATCTTCTCCATGTAGATTTCCATGTAACTGGTTTTGACCGTAAACTCAATTGTGCTGTCACTCTCCATGATCTTGGTGAATATCTGCTCCACAATGCGCGGAATTATACCCTTCGTGTCTGGATCATGCAAGTCCCCAGCGCCCATCATGGTATACGTCTTTCCGGATCCCGTCTGACCATACGCGAACACTGTGCCATTGTAGCCAGCCAGTACATCGTCCACCGTGCTCTTGATCGAGTAGTCGAAAATCTCATGCTGGGCGGTGCCGACAGGGAAAACGCGATCGAAGGTGTACGTCGGCTTGCCGCTGGCTTCCTGGGAGTCGATTGTCACCGAGTCCTCGCTAGGGAATTCGACGATGGACACAGCCTGATTGCTCTGCTCGACTTTGTTGGCGGGCCGAAAGCGGGCGACCACCTTGATCGTGTTGGACGTGGAAGACATGGTGAGTGTTGCCGACGCGCCTCGAGCGCGTTGTCGCCGTCGATCGTGTCCGTAGTGCTGTCAGGCACCAATTTGCGCGCCTCGAACAGACCGCCTCGTGCCTCGTCTCCCTGCCCCCACACGTTCAATTCGTGCCTCGTTCGTCCCCCGTTGAACCCTCCACGGCGCCGGAGGAGATATCCGTATCGATACTGAATGCGCGAGACCCAGAGACCGGCTCGTGCGACCCTCCAGAGGTGAGGTTGGTGTGCGGAATAGGCGTGGTCGACTGGCCCGCAGGAGAGCGTGAGCAGCGTGCTGGTATGTTTCACCACAGGATCAACAAGGGGACGCCCGACGCGGCTTTCCCGCGCGCTATCGCACATGCGCAACTCTCGAAGGCTCAACTTGGCTCCAGCACGGTCGCATTCACTGTTTTCGACGCGCGACGATAAGTTCCGTGAGCAGGCAGTCGGATGCTTTTGATCGCGATACTCTGCTGAAACAGTGCAGTCATCGTTGAGCCATCGGGAGGCAACCTTGCACATCTCCAACCTTAAACTAATGCATAGACAGACCCTGGTAACCACCAGTGACCTGCAGGTACACAGACGATATAAGCAGGCGGTAGCATCCTGCCATGATTCTGGCTGGGTCTCGACAATGGCGTTCAAGGCATGGCTTTGTTATACATGGCTGACTATCTGCAGAAGTCGATTACAGCTCATCTGCGTCGACTATTTGGACGACCATGGCGCTAGCAGCTCCTCCACCATTGCAGATGGCCGCGCACCCGTACTCACCCTTCTTCAGCTGGTGCAGCAGAGTGACCATGATTCTTGATCCGGAGCTGCCGAGTGCGTGGCCGAGCGAGATGGCACCTCCGCGAGGGTTGACATTATCGGAACCAAGTCCAAGAATCTGTATTTCAGTCAGTACGCCGAACGAGAAAGGTCTTTAACCAAGACTCACCTTAGCATTCGCCTTGATCACCGCCGCGAAAGCTTCGTTGAATTCCCACACCTTGATCTGCTCCTTCGTGATGCCAGCACGCTCGAGCACAATTGGCACGACCTTCGCAGGGGCGATTGGGAAATCGATTGGGTCCACAGCGGCGTCTGCATATGCCACAATTTTCGCAAGCACTCTCTTTCCCTTGCCGTACTGCTTTGCCAACTCCTTGTTTGCCACGATTAACGCTGAAGCTCCGTCGTTCATACTTGAGCTGTTTGCCGCAGTAACAGTTCCCTTACCACTGCGATCAAATGCTGGCTTCAAAGTGGCAACCTTGTCCAGCTTTAACCTCCCGTATCCCTCATCTTCTGAAATCACAGTATCGCCCTTCTTGCCCTTCACTGTCACCGGCACGACCTCATCCTTGAATAGTCCCGCCTTCCACGCCTCACCCGCCCGCTTAAAGCTCTCGATCGCATACTCGTCCTGCTGTTCCCGGCTGATCTCATACTTCTTCGCTGTATTTTCCGCACAATTGCCCATGTGGATTTGGTTATAAACATCCCATAACCCGTCCTTAATCAAGCCATCCTCAGCCGTAACGTTTCCAAAAGCCGGTAATTGGGGTCCTCGAGCAGTGTAATATGGCACTCTTGACATGTTCTCCATGCCACCTGCGACGACAGCCTCCTCTTGTCCCAGCTCAATTTGCTGCGCTGCGATCGACACAGCTTTCAGTCCCGAAGCGCACACTTTGTTGATCGTTGTCGCCTCTACCGAAGGTGACAAGCCAGCGAATATAGTGGCTTGACGAGCGGGTGCTTGGCCGACAGCAGCCTGCATCACGTTGCCCATGTATACGGAGGTGATCTTTTCGGCGGGGACATCGGATCGTTTTAGAGCTTCTATGATCGCTGTTGCGCCTAGTTCAGGTGCAGAGACGGACGAGAAAGAGCCATTGAAGAGTGCAGTTGGCGTTCGGACTGCGGACAGAATATAGGCGTCTTGGATCTCCTTCGGTCGTCGCGTAGAAACGCTGAACTGCCGTTGAACGGCTTGTAGTCGTTGTGCTGGTGTCGAGGACATTGTGGCGGATCTGCTGGACAGAGTCTGAAGTGAACGGCGGAGGAGAGGCGAAGACATGGTGATCGAAGAGAGAAGGGGAGAAAGTGCTGGCGAGGCTTGCGGCTACTACCTAGGCTATTTCGCAGGATCAACGCAGAACAGAGCAGAGGAGGCTGCAGAAGGTTGACAAGCTATACTGGAATGGTTAGCCACGGGTCAAACATCAAGTGAGTTTGCGGAAGCGTCATGGCCGAGGTTGCGCGGAGGCGATCCGCGTTCGCAAGTGCACAGACGTGCCTGTGGAAGGACTTGGCTTTTTCGGAAGCGATTCGGAAGCGACATGAGATGGACGACATGAAGAGACATTTGTGATCGAAGTCCACCTGGGTTGCTTGCACGATTCATCACTATGGTTTGGTTAGTTAACAATGCCATGTCATCGTCCGAAAAGCTGCAAATCATGGATCTGCTGACCTCTGATCATTAATTCATCGATGCTTCATTTGTGCAGGCATGATGGTGGATTGTTCCAGCATATCCATTCCCTCCATCACTTGCCTCAAAGATCCTCTCCAGTCCGATCGATCCTCTTCTCCCTCTCCCAGACCACGGAACGACCTCGTACTCGTCGGATGATCCAGATGCGATGCTCCGGGATGAAATCCTCTTCCTCCGTATGCGTCTGCCATTGATCTAGCCGCTTCCACATCATTCCGTCAAAGCGATCAACGTATCCGACTTCATGTTTTGTGGCCTGATGTTTGCGATCCCATTTGAGACGCTGCATTGCTTGGCTAGCAGAGCGAAAACGACCAGAGGCAGCGCTACTCGGTGGCGGATCTTGACTCGGTTCTTCGATAGGAGGCGATTCGTCGTCGCTTGTGGCTGCTGGATCATCTCCGCCTCTCATCAATCGCCGCATGGCAGCTTCCGCCTTCAGCTGTTCTGTGGCAAGTGTTCTGAAACTATCGGGACGTCTGCCCTGCGGGATTGGTTCTGTTCTAGCGGCTAATTGAGGTGGTCCAGCATTCGTTGGCGTTACTCCTATTGGCGTTGATGGTCTCGCTGGATTAGCTCGCTTGTCCTCATCCGCTTCCTTCAGAACTTCATCCATGATGTCGCTTAGGTCCAGGTTGATCGTCGGCATGCGTTCCTCGCCCAAGATGGCCTTGAAGTCCATACCTTCCTTGCGATTGGGTTGGGCATCGAAATAGGGTTCCCCGAATATTTCTTCTTGTGAATAGAGTCCAATTTCTAAGCTCGCTTTTGCACTTTTCAATACTGGGTGATTCATACAGGCGTCGCTCAAGCGCTGTATCGCATTTTCGTCGAGAATGGTGCTCAGAGAAGTGCGGAAATCTTTGCGTCTGTTGAGGACATCTCCGTTGATCCCAACGAAAGAGACCCAGCCCTCATCCTCAGGTACATCCTGTGGCGAGACTATGTTGAATGGCCAGATCTGGGAAATGATCGGGGCCTGGAAGATATCCATCAGTTCGTCCTGTATCAGCAGCAAGACTCTGCTTCAGGTCAGCGCCGTGGACATCCTTTGTCATAACCACAGACTTACTGATAATATTGCAGTCTAAGCGTTTCACCAGCTGCATAGTCCCAGTAGCGCAGGGTGATCTTGAGGTACATGCTGTAAGCCCTTCGAAACACCCTGAAACCTTCTCTGGTACCCCGGGCGACCGTTGTCACAGTTGTCATATCTTCTGTAATGGCTTGCTTGATGGTATGGGTTGCCACAGGGGAGCTGTCCTTGCCAATGGAGGAACACCCTAGATTTCGCCCTGAAGGGGTTGGCACAAACAGCTGGGCCAACTTTGTGTTCATGCCGAGGACCAGTGGATACATGCATCTTTCAAGCAGCTTTGTGATCAATACCTTGGTCATGAACTTGTCTGCTACCCTGATGTCCATCTCTGCATAGCCTGTTCACACTCAGCTAATGACCGCGGGGTTGCATGCAGATGATAAGCTATGTTTCGAGGAAAGGACTTACCTCGATCAACACAGAACAGGATCATCTCGCTTGTTAGCAGCTGAAGGCGCGGGCAGAGAATACCCCGGTAGAAGGCCCACATCATGAGTGAGTGAACGCAAGCACGATATTCTGCGGAGTTCGGCGCATGGAGTTGCGCTGGATCCGCGGTAACATCCAGTCCACGGATCTTCCTGATCATGTATCTGGTATCGTGCAGCTGCGCCAGCAAGTCTGTGTTGAAAGGCCAGCCGGCTAGGGGGATTTTTTCAGGCGCGGAAAGATATTGACTACATTCGTGAGTGATTCTGCAGTAGTGAAGCTCGCAAATAATGCGACATTCCTCGTCTTTCTTCTGTGGCAGAGGGCTCTCGAGCTCGATGAGGAGGTGCTCATCGTCATCTACCCATCATTAGTTCTCTATCACCTCAGACAGAGATGGCGATGGAACCCAATCCCATTCGCGCTGACCGACCTGTGGGAGGTGTCGCGAGATCTATGCCCAGCTTCTCCACGGCATATTCAAAAAACGTTCTCGCGCTCATGGTTGCCACCGCGATCACGCTGTAAGTCTCCACTGGCGGAACGATGCCTATCGCGTGTGGTAATGACATGTAGAGATACTTGTCGGTTGGCAGACTCGGTTTCGGCTCCTGCATTGGTTTCTTCGAGCCTAGAGGGTAAGAAAGATAGGTGCAGTCAAGCCTCTTCGCAAAAGCGCGAACGTGCAATTCGAGTCCGACCCAATACTGGTCATTGTCTTGGAGCACCGTCATGGTTTCGGACGTGTTCTGTGTTGTTCCGAGAAGTGTGCTGATGCTTGCAAATGATGGCACAATGGCCGATGTGTTGAATCTTTGTGCTGAGTAACTGAGAAGGGAAAGATTTGACTCACTGTCAAGGCTGCTGCTCTCAGTCTTCGTGGGTGCCCATCAAAAGCAGAAAACAATCGCACTTTCTTGAGCACAAGTCAATGCGGTTGCGGTGTCTCGAAGAAGGCGAAGTTGAGAGGCGAAGTCGAAGGAGGCTGAGTCATCCCGAACTCTCCTGCTTCTACACCCGCCATGTCACGACACCCATCTCTACCCTCAACACACCAGCTCGAGATCATCGCCTGACAAGATGTGGAGTGACTGCATGAAGGCGTGGAAGACGAGATGTCCAAATCTCGATGAAGAGGACGTTCACCACTCGGCGCTACTGCACCCGATTCGTGTCGCTTCACACTGCTTGCGCCTATTTTCAAACCGCCCAGAGGTTTAGTCTCCCCTCGCCCATTTGCTTCGATGCATTCAAGTGGGTCGTTTTTCCCATCTGAGAAGGAAAGTGGCTTCTTGGCAGAGGTTGGACTATGGAGACAATGATCCTGTAGGATTGCATGTTTCTTCCTTCGCTGTCCAAAAAAGGCGCACATACTAATCGCAAGCGAGACCCAAGCGAGAGAGAAGCATGGCAGTATTTATGTCTCTGCAGATCGTCACCTTCGTTCGTGTAGTCTTTCAAAGCATATTCTATAGCCACTCGAGGGTCTAGAAAAATATGCCTACCCCACATCCCCTCTTCGCACTCATAGCTGGCTCGTCGCTCATAACAATCGCGATGGCGCAGACTTTCTCGCAATCCAAGACCTTTACATTTACAGGCAGTGCCCTTCCGCCCGAATTGACGCCTTCCACGTGGCCGGTGTACGAGGATTCCAATCCGAACGCAAAGTACGATCGTATGTTCGAAGAAAAGAATGTTGTCGTTCGAGATGGCTCCCTCGAACTTCGCGTCCCAGGAGGACAGAGACCAACAGATGGAGGGAGAGGACCGATCAGTTGTGCAGAAGTGGGGACAACGTTCGAAGTCAAATATGCTTCTGTGAAGACGTACGCGATCTTGAGTGAGGAGCCCGGGGTGTGTAATGGTAGGTTACTTCGTGCACCGATCTTCCCGATGATTCGTTCCAGGTATGCGCTGTGAATGGGCTTGTTACTCTTGCTGAACCAACGAAACAGGCATGTTCATGTACAAAGACTACAACCAAGAAACCGACATCGAATGGATTAGCGACCCGGAATCATTCGCGAATCAGCAATTCAGCTCCAATGGGTCGAGAGTCCTCTTGTATACGAATCAGGGACCGAGTGGTAATACTGATGCATTGACCGTCTCTGGAAGAGCGCCGGCAGATGCTACATCGGCAGTACACGAGTATCGCTTGGATTGGACGGAAGATGCCGTGGAGTTCTATTTGGATGGCGTGAAGCAGCAGACGCTTACGGACTATGTGCCGTCGGTCGGTGGCAGTTGGCTGTGGAATTCCTGGGTGTGAGTAGATTCCATTTCTCTACGGTGAGGACGTTGAAGCTGATGCTGATGATTGTGGCTGCAGGAACGGCGACCCTTACTTCACTGCTGGACCGCCCGTGAATGACGCAGTTTTCAAGATCCTGCGCATAGAGATGGACTATAATCCCGCCTAACTAGTGTCTCCTCGTGTTCGGGCGCCAGGTGCAGCAACTGATCAGGGGAGAGGCAATGGAGTGGTGGCAGCCACAGCTGGGGTCGGCACATCTTGAGTCATTTGCGCATGTCGGGTAGTATAGAGTTCGGATAGAGAGATTGGCTGAGATAAGATGCCGGCATACAGCCGCATTTCGGTGTTGGTTCCAATGCCTGTCGACAGATCCTGCGTGCTGGTGGAGGTCGAACGGCGTGATTGGCAGTGTGTGGAGGAGCGGTGTTGGTCCTGGCGGTGGGAGGATGATGACGGTCGGCGTCGAGGTGCGTCAGGATGTGGCAGTGGGAAGGATTGCACGGGCGAAGTTTGGCAGTTGGGACGGCGGGAGAAGGCGCGCTAGAAGGGCGTGAGAACACGAGCGGTCCCCGAGCTACAACTATGGCCCCGCCACCATCATGTGTGCGTGCTGTGGTGTGCTGTGTGCTGTGCTGCGAGTCTGCCGTCAGAGCGCAAGCGCGAATGAAGGAACGAACGCTGCTACACCCTGCGTTTGCTCTGCTGTGTGCTCCTCCGCCCACTTTTTCCCACCGCGCCGCGCCCACTGTCCGCACCGCCAGTCGCCGTTCAATGGCGTGCTGAAGCGAGATCTGCATTCCGCGCTCAGCACGCGCGCGTTTGATCGACCACACGCAATACGCCTGACGCCACGACGACGACGTACACCCCCCAAACTGCCCGTCTGCCACGCCGGGCACGTGGCTCGACGAGGCAGTGCACGACGGCACATCTGATGGACGTACGCTCGTGAGAGAAGCTGCAAGGAACATCGCTCCATCATGCGTCGCCATTCCATGAGGACTGGTCCTGCCTTGCGCGCGGCCGGAACGCCTCCCCCAGACGCATGGAGCTTGATCCAGAGCTACGATTCCGACCTCAACCCCTCCAGACCCGTTAAATCCTCTGCCCTCGGCGTGTCCATCGATACTGGCCTTCCTCTCGAGCTGCTTGACCGCCTCAAGGCCTTTCCGCTCTTCCAGAGTGCACCCGAATCATTCCTACTATCCATTGGGCGGAGTCTGCGTCCGAACATCTACCAGCCTGCACAAGAAATCATTCGAGAGGGCGAAGATGCCAAGGCAATGTACTGGCTGGTGCGTGGTTCCGTTCGCGTCACCAGCAGAGATGGAGAGAGCACCTATGCCGAACTGAAGCCGGGATCTTTCTTTGGCGAGATCGGCATTCTCATGGACATGCCACGCACCGCAAGCATCGTTGCCAATATACGCAGTTTGGTCGTGCGATTGAACAAGGAAGACCTGCAGAAAGAGCTCCCATCCTACCCAGAGGTAGAAAGAGCCATTAGAGATGAAGCTCTGGAGAGGCTGGCTATATTGGAGCGCAAGAAGAAAGAGCGAGTGCAACCCACACATGCAGGTGAAGAAGGGAGTATGAGGCCTCCAGCCGCGCCACGGAAACGTTCTCGTGACTGGATGGCAGGAGACGTAGAGATGGGTGAAGCTGGATCCCTTGAGAACGGGGAAGTCACAAGCAACAAGAAACGGAAGTCGCCCTCGCCGAGCATTGCAGAAGTGGCCGCGTCCAGTGCCCTTGGGACCTCTTCTCTCACCGTTCGCCAGCTGCTAAAAGAGCTACCCTTGTTCCACGGACTTCCTTCGGATATACTGCACTTTTTAGGCGTCAATGCCCAGCCAGTCTCGTATCCACCCTTTACCGAGATCGTTAGACAAGAGACTACCGGAAGGGAGGTCTATTTCATCGTCCGCGGGGACGTCGAAGTCATCACGTCGCCCCAGGGGCCCGGCAAGTCTGTACAGCAAGGCGATGCCACCGATGTGCAGCCCCATGGCCATACCACTGATGCAAGAGTGCAGGTTCGGGCTCGATTAGGAGCTGGCCAGTATTTTGGTGAGGTGACAAGTTTGAGCCTCGCTCCGAGGAGGACAGCAACAGTGCGAAGTGTGAACTATTTGGAATGCTTGTTGATTACTGGCGAAGTATTGGATGAGCTGTGGCAACGATGCAGCTCAGAGGTTCGCCAACAAGTCGAAGCTGAAGCTCGAAGACGACTTAAGGCGTCAGCAAAGAAGGACGACGACGTGGTCATGTCCGATGCTGGCGGGCCGGTCGGCGGAGGTGTCAGTACAGCAGGGCCTGTGAAGGATTCCGCTCCTGACTGCGACGACGATGACTGGCGAAAGGAGTTGCCTTCCGTGAAATTCGATGCACCGTTGCCCATTGTGGGCTCCGAGCACACTTCGCCTGCGCTGACTCCGAACATGGAACCTGTCGATCCGGATCCCTTCTTCAACGAAAATCTGGATAACATGAGAGCAAAGTCTCGCAGATCATCGCTCGCGCCGCCAATTCCGCCCGCGGATGCCCAAAGTGCTGGATTGAACGAGCATCGAACTCCTAGCCCGCCGGCAGTCCGAGTCACGAATCCTTCTCCGCTGAAACCCATGGCGGCACATCGGATGTCTCCATCAGGATCAACCACACCAGGCTCGCCGAATTCACCTTTGCGACTTAGTCCGACAGCGACGAGAAGGCCAAGCTTGGTCCGGAAACCGTCCCACTCAGGAAAGGGCAAGCTTCCAGACAAGGTCCTGACACACGTCTTCGAGCACCTCGATCTGCTGAGCGTGATGAGGTGTAGGCAGGTCAGCATGCACTGGGCGCATCTCATCCAAACGTCCCCAGAGGTGCTCAATGAGCTCAATTTATCAATGTACAACAAACATGTGACAGATGAGGTGTTGCGTAACATCCTTGTGCCACTTGTCGGAGGGCGAGCGCGCGAGGTGGATCTGTCCAACTGCTTTCACGTCACAGATGAAGGCTTCAAGGCGCTCGTAGACTCCTGCGCTCCGGTAGTTCGGATCTGGAAGATGAAGTCGGTGTGGGATGTGACGGCGGGCGCTGTCCTAGCACTTGTCGACAAGGCCAAGAGTCTCGAAGAGATTGACTTGAGCAACTGCCGAAAAGTGGGTGATACACTGCTTGCTAGAGTTGTGGGGTGGGTGGTACCTGAGCAGAAGCCTGGACTTCAACACCCTCCCCCTCTTCCACAGCCACAAAATGGCAAGAGAGGCATTGTGCGACGACATGCACAAGCGCTACAGCTACCAGACTTTGCCCAATCGCAGCCCGCTGCAGGTACGGTCATAGGCGCGCCCAAGCTCAAGCGACTGACATTGTCGTACTGCAAGCACGTGCAAGACCGCAGCATGGCACACATTGCCGTGCACGCGGCGGATCGTCTTGAAAGTCTCGACTTGACACGATGCACCAGCATATCGGACAATGGATTCCACTCTTGGAGCGTCTACGACTTCCGGAATCTTCACAAACTCATCCTGGCGGACTGCACATACCTCAGCGATCAAGCCATTGTAGGTGTCGTTGGTGGTTGCAGGGCGCTCCGCGAACTGGACCTCTCCTTTTGCTGTGCCCTCTCCGACACGGCGACCGAAGTACTTGCTCTTGGCCTTCCCGCGCTTCGAAGACTCGATATGGCATTTTGCGGTTCAGCAGTCAGCGACAATAGTCTGCGATGCATAGGACTGCATCTCCTGGAACTACGCTACCTCAGCGTGCGAGGCTGCGTCCGTGTCACCGGCCAAGGAGTCGAAGCTGTGGTGGAAGGATGCAGGTACCTGGAAAACTTCGATGTCAGTCAGTGCAAGAACCTACGGCCTTGGCTAGAACGTGGAGGTATCGGAAGAGTCAATGGACCGCCGCTGAATCGCAACGTGAGGTTTGAGATCGTGGCCGATGGATCCTGGAGAGGAGGGTATCGGTGAATGGGAGAAACAGTGGACTTTGCGATGAAAACTACAGGCTTGTGCGGCATAGCACGACATGGCAACGAACTCAAGTGGTACATGCATGGCACGGGAAAACATGTGGACAGGAAGAGAAGAGAGCGAGGCGTTGCGGCGCAGGCACCGCCAAACGTTTTCCATTGGCGATGGAGGGAAGACATCTGACGTTTGAAAGGGCGCAAAAGGCTGCAATCTCTTTGCTATGTAGGAGAAGCGAGATGTACAAAGTGAGCTATGCCGGCTATTTAAGGGAGGGCAGACATGGTCCTTCTCCTCGAATCATGAACCGTATGGGAATGACGAAAGAATTTGATACCCCAAAATTCAAACTTGACAATTTTTCATCTCCTTGTACTTTTTCGTTTCGATAAATTCATGCTTCGGTGAACTCATGAAGAAGAGAGTGGTGAAAAGGCTTCGACGGTGCTGTGCTTGCCACTATACAATATGCTTACATGTCTTGCTGTTTTTTTCTTCTTGATCTACTATCAGCAGCGAGCAAGTTCTTGGTCGACCGCCTCAAGCTTTGCGATGTTGTCTGTCTTTCTGAACACTCTTTGCTGCGTGCAGCGGTAGTACATGGAATCAATGCAATGCAAAAGCTGGCCCGCCAAATGCTAAAACTCCAAGTATGCAAGATCTGTCTGTCTTTACAGTCTTCCTCAGTGTTTGCCCACACTGATCAAACGTAGTAATAGCAGAACGGCCCCGTCATCGTGTCGACCAGTTCTCGGATCTTGTACCCTCGTCCATCAGCACCCTTGCCAACTCCGAATCCATCGTTCACGCCCAGATCGACGCGGTCATCCAACGAAGCGTCCCTGCTGGGTGGGTTGTTGTTTGTCGTAGTCGTGTTGCCAATGACATATAATCTGTCATTTTCATTGCCTTCGATACCATTGCACCGCCAGCTGTCGTCGGGATAGTTCTGCCAGATCCACCATACGCGGTCCACCTGGGCGTGTTGGAGCCAAAAGTATGGGTCGCCGGGGGAGGCGAAGATGTCTCCGCCCGGGTCGCCGCCCACAACGAAGTGGCCGGCCGTGTGTGCGCCAAGGAAACCTTCGGAGAAATTGCCTTGGAAGATACTCTGGAAGGGGCCGATCTGATGGTTGTTTGCAATGAGCGCTGTGGTATTTGGGTCGCGCAGCCACGTTTTTGCTGCATATGCGCCTAGGTCGCGACGGAGACAGCGTGGATTGTAGCCCAGGCCATTTTGAAGAGGGTTGGCGGGGATATATGAGAGCGCTGGGGCCAGAGAACCTAGATTGACCGTAAAGTTGGCGAACGGACCAGATGTCACGCAACCGCCTCCCTCGCCTCCCGGGAGTCGAATCTGGGGCAAGGCAGCGTTCGGGATCCAAGTGCCGTTGTTGCGGGAATCGGGGGCACCATTTCCCGACATGGACGTCTCCGAGCCGTCGAAGATGGGCGCGTTGTAGAGGTCTTCGGCGTAGCGACCCCAGTTGATGTATGGGAACGTCCCTTCATGACCGCATTCTTCGCGGAGGGCTTTCTCATAGGTCCAGGTGAAGTAGCGATGCCATGCCAGAAAGCTGCCGGTGCCATGGGTGGACAGAGTTTGGTTGATGTGCGTGCCCAGAAAGTCGTCGTATCGGCTCCGTGCGCCGGGGACCAGAGGGCCACTGATGCTGGGCTTGCTCATGAGGCAGAGCACGGCGTCGATGTACGCTCGCTTTTCTTCCGCCGTGAGCGTGTCCCATTCGCGGCGGACGCGTGCATTTTCGAAGGTGCATTGCGCGTTCCCGTCGGCGTGCGGTTTCGTGGGTGCGGTGCGCGGCAGTCGACGATGATGATGCGGCGTGAGGGACAACGACAGGCTCGCAGGTGTGCCCGCGCGTGGACGCGGAGTGCGCAATCGCACGTTGTCGAGTGCTTTGCAGGCAAGCTGGTCGGTCCCGGAAGTATCGGCGGGCACGAACGCGGCAATGCCGATGGCGGGTAGCAGGGCTACCACGAATGCCGCGAGACGCATGGCCACAAGCAGAAGCAACAGCAGCAGCACGCAGACCACCGCACGTGGGAAGGAGCGGCGAGCAGTTTTGAGCAAGAAGACCACAGACGCCGGAATGGCGGGTGGTGAACTGCCGTGGCCGCCTCCTGACGCGACCGGAAGGCTTCCGGAATGTATTGGGGCGGGACGACAATCAACAGCGACTGTCCATCCTCCGCGTCCGGACGTGCTTGCCCGGCATGGATCACTTGCAGAGCGAGGCGGGCGGAGCGGAGCGAGATGGCGTTCGTATGCAGCGTACAGCAGCTCGCTCTGCCCGCCCGCCCTGCTAGCGCCGCGACTGCTCCCTTCTGGCATGCACCGTCGTGACAATGTCGGGCCCCAGCAATCATCGCACTGATCCGTGCTGCACGCACGCGCAACGCCAAGACACACGCGGCGTCGGCTCTCCGGCCGCTGATCATCATCCCGTCAGTGCCCGCCCTGCCCTGCGCTCTCTTCGTGCGCTCATCCGCTTACCGGGCCCGCGCTACTGAACGCTGAGCCCCTAACTTAGGCCACGAGACCACCACCAAGCAAGCGACGCGACGAAGCGCAGACTCCCAGCAACGGGCGAGCCGGCTCTCGCAACTGCCTTTCCTGCGCTTCGTGGTTGCCATTCTTCCCCCGTGTCCTGCCGTGCTCGACATGACACGACGATCCTGCCTGCGCGCCCATCAACTGCCCTCCGCAGGCCCCAAGGCATGACTCGCGAATCGCACGTGTAAATGCCTGGGCGACCCCAACGTCTTGCGCCGCTCCGCATCCATACCCGTCAACGCACACGATTCTCGTGCACGAGACCCGGGGTCATGCTAAGATTCGACCTTCCGACGCACATTTGACGACCACGTATTGCCTGTCAGATCAAGGTCGGGGGTGCTGGAAGCCCGCGGATTACCCATGCCACATACCGTACAAGGTCTCCCGGAAACCGCTCCTCTTTGACTTCACGCACACAAACTCAGTCTGCCATTGAGCTTTCGATCTGATCGGCCGGTTCGCGACATCCGACGCCTGCACTTCTATCATTATTCTCGAAGCCATCGCCATTCCCAGTCCGCGTGTCACCTCTGCACTCGCGAACCCGCAAATGTGGTACACGAACGAGTCTTAGGACGCAACTACACCGCCAACCATCATGCCTCTCAGACTTCTTCAACGTCAGGCGACCGGTCCGCCGCCGGATCCCGCTCGATGCGCAGAGAGCAATGCACACGAAGTTCTGGGAATCACGGGAGCCATGATGACTCTGGCACTCATCACCTGTGGAACACGATTCACAGTCAGAGTCCTCATGGTCAAATCTTTTGGAGCGGACGATTATGTCATGCTATCGGCCTTGCTGCTTGCCATCGCCACTTTCGCATGCTTCGTCGGTGAGGTCGACCATGCGCAGGCGGTTGGTCGACACGTCGAATGGTACCATATGCCCATCCTTGACCCCAAGCTCAACTCAATGACTGACGGTGCTTGCAGCATATCACCAGAACAGACCTCACTGTTCGCCAAATGGATGTACGTTCACTCACTCGTCGTCATGTGGGGCGTGATCTTGGTCAAGATATCCATCGCATTGTTCTTGATGCGCCTTGTACCACCCGGGAAGAACTGGAAGGCAATTCTTTGGGCGACCATCGGTATGTCTCTCAATCCGACACCGACTGGAGCTTGCATCACCCAACTCACACATTCTTCTAGTCTTTCTCATAGCATTCATGCTAGCTTGCACCGCCACTCTCGTCTTCCAATGCTGGCCGATCAAAGCAGCCTGGGACTTCGCAGCTCGACAAACGGCAGATTGCTTTTCCAACGAGACCTTCTCTGCCATTGGTCTGATGAACAGCTGCATTAATGTCGTGACCGACTTCCTCCTGGCCGCCTTACCAATTCCTGTCATCATCAAGCTGCAGGTGAACAGACGCACCAAAATGTCCTTGATTGCCATTCTCAGTCTTGGGTACTTCGCATGTGCAGCCGGAATCGTCAAAGCTGTCAAGCAATCCCAGTGGTTCGACGAGGCCGATCCATTCTGGTACAACTCTTTCAATGTCTGGAACATGATCGAGCTTTGCATCGGAATCACAGCAGCTTCCCTCCCGGCCCTGCGACCACTCTTGGCCAAGATTCTGGCATCCACCAAAGATGCCCTCAGCTACTACTCCTTCGGCTCCAAGAACCGCACGACCCCCAGCGCCAACCTCCGATCCCAGAAAAACATCTCGGAAAACCACGACGTCGCACTATCCGACATGAAGTACCTGAGCGCATCGTCGCACAACGATTCTATAAGCAAGTCACACAAGAACAAAGCCAGCGTGGACGAAGATCCGCTATTCCCAGCCGGCGGAAAGCGATATACCGTCGGCGTGACCACGACACACGATCATAGTGATGATGGATGTTGGGAGGATGTCGAAATGGGAGGAACGAGGAATGGCAGCCAGGAACGACTGACCCGGAATTCGTTGATAAAGACATCCCCGACGCAGAACCACCAGCATCAGATCTTCAAGACGACGGATATCAGGAGCTCGTCATATCATGTCGACGATGCTTCGGTGAGACATTTGCGATGAGCGAACCTCGGCCACGGCTCAAGGATGCTTTGAGCGACAGTTGCATTATCCTTCCCCCTAACAAGGGAACCTCGAACTTTGACACTACAGGGATTTGATACTTGACTGTCATTTCTGACCCACACAAGAGGCCTTAGATCTGGCTCTGATCACCCGAACCATTACGACGTAACGAGATCACGACTCGGTTGGAAGAGCAGGATAAATTATTAGGCACGCGCGGAAAGCTGCCACAAGGAAAAGGGACACCACGGGTCATACTCACGAGCAAGCGAAGGGAGAGATATTGGGCTTCATATGGGAAGCATTGCCATCAGGGAAGAGAAAGAATTCAGGCCGCCTGGAGTTCACACCGAGAGGGGAACGGCGTCTGGACGACTGCTGCAGGACACAGTATGAGCATGGACAATGGATCCACTCCGGATACTTGCCCCGAATAGGACATACTCTCGAGATTCTGCGGCTCTGGACACCACATATACGAGAAAAGTCTCGAAACGACAATCAACAGACAAATGTTAATTCAACAAAAACCTCATCAATCCACTTTGGAGAAATATTGCAATCAAGTAACCGAGGCAGCTTCTTCTTCTTCTTCTTCTTCTTCTTCTTCTTCTTCTTCTTCTTCTTCTTCTTCTTCTTCTTCTTCTTCTTCTTCTTCTTCTTCTTCTTCTTCTTCTTCTAGTTAGTGGGGAGTGGCCTGATGAATTACTATTATCCACGCAGGCCGGAAAAGAGCCAGGAGTGGAAGGTCGGTGTCGGTTGAGAGTGGAGGGATTAGGCAGAACTCCTCCCGTCTCTGCCACAAACGAATCTGTCCCAGATAGTTGCAGATGCGAGATAATGTATTTGCGAGTTTTCTATAATTCGCGAGGATCAGGGCCACACGCGTGGAAAAGTGTCTCAGACGAGATTTTTGAGACAGCTCGTGTCGCTCGTGTACACTGTCGTTCAACTAGTGATACAGTCAGCGTTCGGAATAAGCAAATGCACGATCGCAGTTCAAGTGGGCATTGATTCCAGCGTCGGGTTAGTTGGTCCTATAAACATGCAAAAACGCACGAAGCGATGTCCGATGTTCTCCCGTCGAGCTCGGAGAGGGAGGGACGGACAGCAAGGTCGGTCATTCAGGTCATTGTGGTCATGGAGCGTTGCACAACAGTTGGTCGATTCCTATTTCGAAATCTTCATTCCCTTGAGAGCAGAGTCGGCGTCAAGATTTGCTCTGTCCCTCCCACTTCATCCGGACAAAATCTCTCAAACATGATCGCCGCAATTTTGCACGGACCTTTGCTCGCTAGCAAGTCTCACAAAAAAAAACCAGATTCAGAAAATCCGAAACACCGCCCATGGGGTACATCTCAGCAAGTGCGCATAAAACAGACGGAAAAAGGGAAAGCGTCATCAAACATCGTTGGCGATGATATCGAAAATCGGCAGCTGGAAAACTTGGTAAATCAGGAGTCACCGACATCCCGGATGCCGCCAGTGGTGATCGTGTAAGTCGCTTCGCCTTCTGGGCAATCTTGTTTTGTTCCACGTGTCAGCAAAACGAGAGTCGCGAAACGAGAAAAAAATAGACAAAGAAAATCTCGAAGCTGGTGGCTGGCCTTACCTGGAGAGTCCAGGATCTTCGCGACACGTTCCTCGCCACGACCCTTGCGAAGGAGGAGCCGAGTGGACGATGCGTGAGCAAGGACATGCCCGCCAACGGGCTTGCGGCCATCGGCACTGGCAAAGAGTGCGCTTGCGCCAGGATCGGATTGGACTTGATTGGTCATGAAGACAGCGACATTGAACTCTTCGGCGTACTCGGTGAGCTTGCGTAGGTGTTGACCCAGCTTCTGTTGTCGCTCGCTGAGCTCACCGCGACCGGAATAGTCGCTGCGGAAGAGATTGAGGATGGAGTCGACAATGAGCAGGCGATACTCTCCTGTGGCAAACTCCTCTGCTAAGGAAAGAAGGTCCTCGTGCTGCTGTTCGCTGTTGGCACTGCGCTTGTATCTGATGTTCTCATTGACCATTTCTGGGTCCACTGTAGTGAGGTCAGCCTACCACGAAGCAACAGGAATACCAGGCAGAGAAGAGTGTAGGGAAAACTCACTATTGAAGCGCTCCGCGATCTGCGAGATTCTCTCAGGACGAAAAGTCCCTTCCGTGTCAATGACAGCAACTTTCCCATCGGCCCCTCTAAGGCTTCTGGGACGTTGTGCTATGACACACATGGTATGGGAGAGTTGAGTCTTTCCGCAGCGAAACTCGCTGAACACCTCACTGACGCTGCCGGACTCAAAACCGCCACCGAGGATCTTGTCGAGTGCGTCGCTGCCGGTCTTGATCTTGAATACGGCACGGCGTTTCTGGCCTAGTTCAGCAGAAGTGATCCAGCCAGTCGTGGTATCCTGAAGTCGTGTCAACGAGGGAGTACGTCCTCAGTGACGAACCAACTCACATCGAGCTTGCGGCAAGCTTCTTTAATCTTGTCGACCTTGATCTCTGAGAACCCCTTGATTTGCTTGAGCTGCTTGGCCATGGCCGCTTGGACGAGCTGTTCCATTCATCAGCTCAAGCAATTCATGTCCGGACCCCAAAGACCTACACCGACTGTGGGAAAGCCATTGGCCTTCAATTTGTCGATGTCAGCTTTGTTGATGCCGTGATTCTGGAGCTGTTCGACACCGCAAATCTCGTGCGTGGGGTTCTCCTCCTCGACCTCGTCTGCAGCTACGGAAGCAGGCATGTTGGACGGCGGGCGATCAAGCTAAAGGGAGCGGATAGCGAGATCTTGATGTTGACGCGGCAAGAATGTATGTGCTGAACAGGGCAGTACTGGAGCTGTATGAAGGAACGGGAGAGATATGTTGACGAGGGTGAGATTCAGGTTGAGGACCGAGTGCTTCCTGAGGGTATTCCGACAGGCAGCCATTGTCGCGGTGGCCGCAGTAGTTGTGGAAGGTGCGCGTCCGGGATGAAGTCGTGCCTTCTCTGTCTGTATGGGAAGCGTGCGAGGAAGTCGCATCCCGCAAAGCCGACAAGCCGCCACTGGAGAAACACGCAGCTTTACCGGACAGGTTCAGCACTCGCACTCACTGCTCGAAAAGCGATTTCTTTGCCCTGCAAGTCAACCAGGGGAAGAAAATGGGACATCAAATAACGCGGACCTGCAAGACCTGGGAGGATGTTATCGACTGATTTGTCCATGTATCGAGCTCTCTCACACATCAACAACCACTTTCCACCAGACTTCGCTCGCTCCACCGCCGCCGCCCCCCATCTCGATGCTTGCCTACCTCCCACAAAATGCGACTACCGTGCCCCCGTCTTTCCGCAACATCGACGAAGGCTTTCATCACCGGCGTCTTGCCATCATTCGCGTCGATTGCTCCGCTCATTCCTGATCTTGGAAATCTGCTCGGCTTCTGGGTATAAGGTATATGCTGGGTCGTGAATGGTCGTAAAGGAAACTACTTTTGGAAATGGTGTCGTTGGTCGTGAGATCGTTCGAACGCTCGATTGAGAGTAGAGGTGATTTCCTGGGTTGCTGAATCACTAAGAGACTGAGAATCGTGTTGGCCAGAAGAAAAGCTTTCGTGGATGGTCGCGTTGACCGTTGGCCAGATGGAACGCAACCAGTATTTTGGAAGTGAAGCCCTAAGCCACGACCTGGGTGGGCGCGACAGGAGCAGCGATTGGCTCAGGCTGCACAGCAGAATCTGGAGCGACCTCGCCGTTTATGGCACTACCGTTGACTTGCTCAGCAGATGGACAGTCGCGGCTGATGTGGCCAGCCTCGCCGCAGCGGTAGCAAGTCTTGCCAGCGCTGTTCAATGGACCACCGTTGGGCGCGGTGCAGTCACGGGAAATGTGGCCAAGCTTGCCGCAAGCATAGCACTTCATGGCCTGGGCCTGGCAGTCACGAGCGAAGTGGTTTGGACCACCGCACTTGTAGCAAGTCGCAGCACGGTTGGCACCGGCGAATCCACCCCGGAAACCACCACCGTATCCGCCACGAGCTGGTCCACCAGCACCACGGCCGGCAGGTGGAGCAGCGGGAGCAGCATTGGGAGTTGGGCAGTTACGCTGTTGACGTTAATGAATGAAGCGGTGCACGTGGAGAGAGCTACATACTGCGAGATGGCCAGCCTGACCGCACGAGTAGCAGTTGCCGGCACCACGAGCGCCTCCGCTCAGTCGCAGAGTTGGGCAGTCGGCTTGAACGTGGCCGAGGCCTTGACAGTGGTAGCACTGCTTTGCTGGATCCATTGTGAATATGTGCATTCGCGTGATTGTTTGTGTGAATGCTTACTCTCAGTTGTCCTTGGGTGCGGGCAGTTGTTGCTCTCATGGCCTATTGCAGGCGGTCAACATGAATGCTGACACCCGTTCTTCAACACGTTATCCTTACCTGGCTGCTTGCAGTTGTAGCACAGGCGCTCACTGCTGGAGCAAACCTCGGCATAGTGTCCAACGTTGCCGCACTTGTAGCATGCTCGGCGCGAAAGAGACGACATCCTGACTGCCAATTTTCAACTATGACAATGTACGAGTCAGACTCTCTTTTCTTCTGCGGAGGGTTTGTCGTGGGCGCGCGTGCAGAAAGCTTCTCGGTGGTACAGTGGCTGCTTCGAAATCTTTTCACGGGAAGGGAAAGGGCTGGATCGCGGTTCGATTGCGCTGCGCTCGTGCTGATCCGTCGACGGGAACGTACCTCGTGATACCAAGATCCTGCTGCCTCACTTGTTAGCATGTGCAGTTGAACCCATTGCGGCGATGCGCGCTCGGCTGCGCGCTGGTTGTTTCGAGGGGAGCGTCGCGACTGTCCGGGTCGCAGCGTTTGCACGATAAGCCGATCCACGGCCTTTCGGTCCCGCCGAGCATGGTTTCCGCACACATACCTGACTCGAAATCGCTGCTGCTGCTGCTTCCACTGTCCTCCTCTCCACACACCACGAAAGGTAGGTCGAAGAAAGCAAATGAAAGGACGTGTTGTGAAAGACGTCGAGGGAAATGGCGTTGGGGAACAAAGCCGCAAAACAGTTTGCCTTCCACCTCCACCCCACCTGAAGTGAGCAGGCATTTGTTGCCGAACCCAATTCCTCGATCCTTCACTGGTTGATTAGCTTGCTTCCCTCTCCAGGGTCTGAAAGCTAGTCGGCGCATCTAGCTGAATGCGACGTTGTGGTACCTGAGCACGAGCCATTTGTGTGAGTGTGTTTACCGAAGGTTGCAGTCGAGGTCATCAGCGTGGGGAGAAACGTAGGATCGCATGTCTTTCAGAAGTCAAGAGGCATGGACGAGAAGCATGCCTTCAATCTGTTGCGCGAAAAGAGTCGTGGTTCATCGTACATTCATACATCTATTTCACATCTGTCGTGCATCTTTTCAAAACCGCATTTCTTGAAGCTCGCGATATCTGCTGCAGTCGTTCTGTCGACATCTACGCCTCTTTCTCGATGACAGCCGGCGCCTTGATCTCTCTGCCCTTGAGGTACTCCAGTCCCTCGCCAGAATAGCTGATGAGAGGCGACACCTCCACGCCCTCGTCCTGCTTCTCACTAACAACGACCGCGCCAGCTTCCTCCAAGAAGCGCTTGCCTTGTAGCAGGATGTCCTTGCGTGAGGTCTCTGGATCATCCTCGCCAGTACCCTTCGCGTTCTTGAGAGGAGAGAATTCGTCCTCGCGCTTTACTTCCATGCTGGCAAACTTGTCCATCTCTAGGAATGGGAAGCAATCGAACACAAACTGCTCCATCTTGATACCATTTGGCTTCTCGGGCTTGACCGGGTTGCCCTTCTCGTCGACAGTTGGAATCTTCTTCTTTGCAATGTGGTGAGGTAGTTTGTGGGCCCATTGTGGTATCGAATCGAGGAACTCGAAGCTGTAGTAGTGGTTGACGATATTTGCGGCACGGAACTTGAGCAGATTGTTGTCCTTGGAATCTTTGGCCTCGGCGGTCTCTGCGTCAATCTGGTTTTTGTCAGCACATAAGCTCATCCAATGGTGACCTGCAACAGATCGGAAGACTAGATTATTACCTCAGAATACTCCACGACATCTGGCTTGCCGTTCTTTTGCAAGATCAAGCCGACGCTCTCCTTGGCGTTGCGCTTTCTCACAACTTTGGTCGCAATAGACACATTCTTCTCAGCACTGAAGCCAATGAATGTCGGATCAGCGACGCGAACCAGGCAGTTGTCGACGCAGTAAGCGTGGATGTGCTTGACGCCACGCTTTTCCATATCGTGAACGATTCCAGCGTTGATCAAGCCGTTGTACAGTCCACCATTCCCATCTGGTGCTACAGCAATCTTGCTCTTGCTCTCTAACAGAATCTGTCCCTCCATAGTAATGCACGGCAAGATGCCTTGCTCGAAGAAGATCACGTTGTTGCGATTGAGTCCGAAGTATTTCTTCTCTTCGAAAAACTCCTGTGTCGGCTTTCTCGTTGGGCCAGAGGTCATGATGTACCACGGAATCGTCACCTCCTCCTTGTTGTGGATCTTACTAGCCAAATGTTGGAGCTTCCAGATACGCTCCGCTTGTAGTTGGAAGAGAGACTTATGACTTGGAAGCTCAATGTCGTAGCAACCCTTGGGTGCTGAGCTGCCCAAACGTGTGCCTTGCCCGCCAGCCATGAGCACTACACCGACCTTTCCCTCTGAGATGAGCTTCAGGCCCGAGTCATACCACTTCTTAAGATCATTCTCGTCACTGTCGATCGTAGATGTAGTGGCAGACTCCGGCAGAGGTTCCAGCTCGGGCTTTTTGTCTCCCCCTTCCGTCTTTGCTGAGTGTAGTGTCTTCTTGGTGATCTTGTTGATGTTTTCCGGATCGATGCTCTTTGCTTGCTGGTATAGTTCGCCTTGCTCTTGCGTGTTCAACTCCTCCCAGAAAGAGAAGACTTGCCCCTGACCGGCCTTCTCGTACTTTTCCTTCAGCTCCTTGAACTCCTGCTCGTTAGGTGGCTGAGAGGCGGGTTGTTGCTGGCCCCCGCCAATATGAAGGGAAGAGGCCAGCTTGTTGACGGTATCCTTGATGGCATCCATGTGTAGAATTGTGAGGTGTGTGTTTGGGAGTTGAAAGGGAGGAGCTGAAGAGCCAGGAAAAAAGAGTGTCCTTGTTTAGAACGAGAATACGAAAGTTGCGTACTCAGCGCGTTGCATCTCAGCTGTCGTGTTTCAGGCTGCCACCCCCCCCCCCCCCCCCCCCCCACCCCCCCCCCACCACAAACCGGAATGACGCTGCTTCTGTCCCAAACACCTTCGCCCATCACAGTACCTTTGCCCATCGAGCCATCCATTGCGACCATTGCTCCACAGAGCTCCATCACCTTTGCCGCATGATCAACGCTTGATCGCAACTTCGTTGACGGAGACCAACCGCACAGAGTCTCCCGTTCCGCCTTCATTCAAGATGACTCGCAAGCGCCACCACTTGTTCGGACACAGCGCTCGGTCGCGTCACCCAGCTGAGTCCAATGATCTAGACGGAATTCTCAAAAGCAGACATATACTGGAAGACATGCGGCGGATGATGTCGCGAAGCAAGGGCGACAACAGCCGTGGGTGAAGCTCAAACTTCTATTGAACACCATTTTGAGCGACAATCATGCCGCGATTGCAGTCCTGGTCGAGCGCCTCGTGGATGTATGATGAACAAATCAGTGATACCGTTTTCGGCATCGCCCATTGCGCAGAGAGACTTGGGACACAGTTACAGCACATGGTTTCGGTCCACGCCGTGTCTTTGTCACCACTGAGGAGGATATTCCGCCTGAGACTCTCAAGAAATCTGCTATAGACGCCCAGCGGACCCAAGTGCCATTCCGTGTGACATTGGACGTTGCCGACAATAGCGACACGGCAAGTATTTGACGATAAAACCCCTCTGCAATTCCCTGTACTACCTAGCAGCACCATTTCATTGCGTTCATCATGGGGCCCGCATCACTTTGTACATTGGCTAGCATTCTTGCTTCCTGTGTATCTGCCGCATATCCTTCTCAGCCTGAAGGCATTACTACGACACAGATTGAGAGCAAGCCTGGTGTGTCGATATCATTCAAGAAGGTACGCTCATTGATCGCGCCCTCCAGATGGGCACTGACACAGCCAGACGACCATATGTGAAACTCGATCCAAAGCCTACGCGGGCTATGTACATCTTCCAAGCACGCGACTCAACGACGACGGAGGCGAAGCCACTGCTTACAATACATCGATATTCTTCTGGTACTTCGAAGCACGCAACGATCCAAGCCATGCGCAGACTGCGATCTATCTTGCCGGTGGGCCAGGCATCTCTTCAATGACTGCCGCGACACAATCTGGAGGCCCATGTACTGTACTACCGGACGCGAACAGTACTGAGAGCAACCCATGGGCGTGGAACGAGTTCGTCAATATGCTTTACATTGACCAGCCAGTCGGCACAGGCTTCTCGTACGACTCCTTGATCAACGGCACGAGGGATCTGCTCTACACCGGAGATGAAGGTGGCGATAAATTTGATATCACGCTTGCAGAAACTGGCAATGGGACACAAGGAGTCGAAGACCCAACAAATATTCTCGGAACATTTTCAAGCCAATCCACTCTACGAACTGCGAACACTACAGCAAATGCTGCGCGAATGATTTCGCAATTTGGTCAGGCGTGGTTCTCCTCGTTCCCTGGCTACAAGACTGCAGACAAACGGATTTCCATCTTGGGCAATTCTTACGCCGGCTACTATGTTCCTTGCAGTGCAGCCTATTTCCAGGAGCAGAATGTCAAGATACAAGCAGGTGAACTGCAAGCTCAAGTCTTGCCAATAAACACCATAGGCTGGACAAATGGGTGTACCGACATGCTCTATCAGGCTGAGTGGTATCCTGACATGGCATACAACATCACATACGACCTACAAGTGCTTCCAGATGAAGCTTATGCGGCAGCAAAGGACGCCTGGACCACTGAAGGCGGTTGCCGAGACCAGATTCTCGCGTGTCGCGAAGCTGGGAACACCTTCGACCCTGCAATGTATGGCAACGACGATACTGTCAATCAAATTTGTCAAGTAGCGAGCTACTACTGCGCCGTGAACATCATCCTCGGACCATTCGCCGCGGACTCCAACCGCTCAGCATTCGATCTCTCACACTTCGATCCCGATCCTTCCCCTCCCTATTACTCCGCCGGCTTCTTCAATCAGCGTGTGGTGCAGAAAGATCTAGGGGTACCACTGAATTTCACTCGAAGATCGTTCGCCGTTTCGAGCGCCTTCGTTCCTACCGCCGATGCTTTCCGTGTCGAAGGGCTCAAGAGAATTGAATACCTCCTCTCTCAAGGCGTAAAAGTGGCCATGGTCTATGGCGATCGAGATTATCGCTGCCCATGGAATGGCGGTGAGAAGTTATCTCTTGCTGCGAACTGGTCTAGCGCCACTGCGTTTCGATCAGCAGGCTATGCCGATATCAAGATCGGTGACTGTGGACAAGCTGGCGGCGTAGTCCGACAACATGGAGACCTCTCTTTCAGTCGCGTCTTCCAAGCGGGCCACGATGTCGCATTTTCGCAGCCGAGGACTACATTCGAGATTTTTAAGAGAAGTATACTTGGGTTCGATGTAGCGACTGGAAAGCGGCAAACGGACGATCAATACTCTACCACAGGCCCCAGAGACTCCTGGCATATCAGAGTGGCTTTACCAGAACCGCCAGCGTTTGAGTGCAATATTTATGCCGTGGCGGAGAGTTGCACTTCTGAGCAGTATTTTGCTCTTCAAGACGGAAGTGCTGTGGTCGAGAATGGTATTGTCATCCAACCCAAGGCTGGGATGGCAGAGTAGGAACAATCTATCCTGATGGGAAGTGGCTTGAGGTACGCTATGGCAAAAGATATCAAGATTCGGGATAACATCTTATCCTGCCCAATTCTATTCGATCTCACTTATGTACAACTTGAGGTTTTTTAAATTAACCAAGATCAATCATGGATGCCAACTCTTACTGGGGAATTGAATTGCATATACATATTCTTTCTCATTCCTCGCATAGCCCCTACGCCTCCTGTTGGGGTAGATCATTTCTGCCCAAATGCGTTTGGCGGATTATCATAGCAAGAGCCTAGGTATGTCCCGGGAATAAGGGAGCTTTTTGGTCTGCAGTGTGATTGGCGGATGCTCCCGTCCGATTCGAGCTCTCATTGCTGATGTCAACCATGCGTTCTTTGCCATTGAACTTATCACATTCTGTCCACCAGTTCTCTTTCCTCTTCCTCAGGACCAACACTGTGAAATATCCCTCACACAATGTCTTCCGCACGGTCTATCATGCGCGCCAGCCGCCTGGCAGTGCGCTCGACCGCGCGATCATTCTCCACCACGAACGCAAGATTCGCGGTCCCTCTCAATGAACGCGGCAACGACACAGCAGACGAATACCGCCGAATCATGAAATCGAAGCCGCTCAACCCTCACATGACCAACACGAACTCCACGATCGCCAACGAGATGCCAAATGTGGGCGAAGACGCCGCTCCACCGGAGCTCATCACCAGCGTCGACGCCACCTTCGTACCAAAGGACTCCAAGCCCGAGAACACAGAGCGCATGACAGGCGGCACTCAGAAGCCAGCGCCCGAATCCGGCCCCAACGCAGGCCTCGATGTAGGTGAAATCGAAGGCGGCACGTTCAAAGTAGAGCCTCTTCGTCGCACAGGCGAAGATGTGAACACAATGCGTGCTCGTCTCGTCTGTAAGCCAGCATCTCACGTGAAAGAGTCACCAATGCTGACCGCTGATGGGGAATGTTGAACACAGATCAAAGCCGGAAAAGGGGGACATTAGAGTCCGATCTCCTTCTTTCCACCTTCGCCGATGCCAACCTCGGAACGATGACGACGAAGCAATTGCAGCAATACGATCTTTTCCTTGACGAGAATGATTGGGATATTTATTACTGGACTACGCAAGAGCCGACACCGACTTCGATGGCTTATGCAGAGGGCGCGGGACCGGATATGGCCGCACCGGAAATGCAGGGCAAAGATGTCGTGGATGTTGGTGCTACGACCAAGTCTGCTTCTGCGGATGGCACAAGAGTTCGGGAGCCTGGTACTGGGGAGTGGGCGGCGACAATTGGCACTTTCAAGGTGGCTTATCGACCTGTACCGGCGAGGTGGAAGAACAGCGAGATCTTGTCTATGTTGCGGAAGCATGTTAAGGATCGTAGTGCAGGAGGTGTGCAAGATCATGGACAGGTGGATATTTCTAGTCAACGTAAGGGCGGTGGCTTGGGATTCATGCCTGAGCTGAAGAACTTTGATCAGTGAGGTGGTGAGAGACTGGGTGTGTAGAATATAGAAGCAATACAATGCACATATCACTCATTTGCTTCGTGCCTGATCGTGAGACGGGAAATCTATGGTCTGCGTCTAGTCGATGCTTTTGCACGTTCAAGCAGAACGTCGCTCAAAACTGCTTACTGCAAACCTCACTAAGAATGGAGAAAGCTGCTTGCTACGACCGCCACGAAACTTAATGCGTGCCGCCTCCAGTGCCGTATGAGATCTCAATCGAAGTTGTATGTTGAAAAGAGAGCTGAAACCTATCCCTTATCCTTGTCTCCCGCCTTCCTTCTCGATCGCTTTACCGGCGCATAAACCTCGTTGAAGTTCATCGCAATCGCCAAAAACCTCATATCGCTATCCGGCTGATACGCCAAATCACCCAACAGCACATTGACCTTCGCCTTAAAATCTCCTTCCAACCCCTTCAACCGCTGCCGAATTGAATCCAGCATGTTCCGTTCGCCATCGATGCCGCCTTGAAGAGGCAACAGAGGGGGTATCGGGGAGTCTGTCTCTCGCTCTCGCAAACGTTCCCTTGTTGTTTTGCTTGCGGTTGGGAAGAGGGGCGAAGGTTCTGATCCTTCGTCCGTCTCTGTGATCCCCCAGCGACCAGCGCGACTACGTGTCTCGATTTTCGCGGCCATGTCTTGTCGACGGGTGAACTCTGCCACGCTATAGCTGTAGAGACTATCGAGTGCGTCGCGATAGGCCAGCATGAGTTTGAACAGCTCGTGGAGTTGTGTGGTGAAGTCTAGGCCAACCATGCCAGAAGCGCCGAGAAGCCCTTTTCTCGTGATGTTGCGAAGATACTCTGTATGAGCATTGATGAGCGTGTCAAGTGTAGCATCCGGCTTTGTCATGCTCCGTTGTAAGTCAGCCCAGCCCTTTTCGATGACTTCGAAGAGGACGTAGTATTGAAGCTGGTCCACGAAGTGTATCATCTCAGCGAGTCGACCTCTCGCAGATTTCCAGTCCGAAGCAAGCTTGTCTCCCACTGCGGCCAGCACACCACGAGCACCAGTCTGAAGTCTCCTCCATGTAGTGGACAGCGCAAACTCGACACGTTTCACTCTCCATAGGAAGTTGAAGACTTTGAGATACTGGCGACCAGCCCAAGGAGTTACGATGACATCCAAAGGTGAATCTACCCGGTACTCCAATGTGAACACATCCCAGCCTATCTCGCCATGACTGAGCTCCAACATGCGAGCGTCAAGGCGACGGAGAACGTCTGCGTTATCATGCTGAGCGTTGGAGTTACGGATCGCATGCTCCAACTGTGCTGTGAGTGTATGTCGGTACTGGCTGTTAGCCGGCCGATCTAGGTTCTGCGACAAGGACTCCATGAGTAGAGCAATGAAATCGCCCTGGCCCAGTAACAGGTATTTCTTCATGGCCTTCAAGTGTGTCGACAGAGCAAACTTCGTCTCCAGCAAGTCCATGAGTCGGGCCATGACAGCTTTATATGCTTCGTCAATGCTAGCGAACAAGTCTGCCGTGTCGCCATACTTCAGCTCTTTTGAAGCTGACTTGCTGTACGATTCCACCCAAGCACTGTCGCCACAGGCGTAGCGAATGAAGTTCAGACTCTTTCCGATAAGGTAGACACGGTTCGCGAAGTCCGAAGTCATGATTGTAGGGATCATGGCTTCCTGCAGACTGTACTTCTGCTCCCAGACGCTGGTAGCACCTCCCTCTTCGTCCGGATTCTCGACCACGAAGAACTCCCTGTAAGGATCTTCGAGCTCGCCGTCGTAGATCCACGCCCTGAGCATGTGGTAGAAAGGTCTGGTAACTTGCGTGAGCAGCTTCTCTGCAAAGTTGTGCACAAACGGATCGCCATGCTGTGATGCAAACCCGTGTATCAGACTGATCAGCTCGCCACCTTTTTTCCCTTTCGCAGACTCCACGATCATGCTCATAAGCCGCAGGCCTAGTGTAGCCTCTCTGGTCCAGACCACGCATCGCTTCAGAGTGACTCCTGCTTTGCCCAAGCCACCATCTGGTTTTTCGTCATCGAGCTCTGCCAGTGCCCGTCGGATTTGACCCTCAAGAGTAGCGACCAGACTCAGGTACGATCGCAGTTCCTGCCCTATTGCGCTCCGCAGACTTTGACCAACTAAGCCGCCTTCGTTCGAGTCTACAAAGTCGGAAAGCGATCTGTATAGCAGCGACGGCTCGGCAATTTGATGTAGCAGAGCGATGATTGGCACTGGCAACGTGGTGGGTAATCTGATGCTCTTCCTGTCCGCAAAAGGCAGATGAGTGGAGGAAAGGCCTTGTAGTGTGTATGGCAGGTCGCGTAAGAGCGCTGGCTCTGATGGATGGAGCGCACCTGACGTATTCTTCGCTGGAGACTGAGGTTGCGATGTCCCGTTTGCCCGTTCCTGAGTCCTCGGTCTCGGAGGCATAGGTCGCGCTCGGTCGCGCACTGTAGTCTCCTCTTCCTGCTGTCCAGGATCTCGGGGATGCGGCTGTCTAGGCAGCCCATTCCTTGCAAATGCATCATTGAAGATCTCGCGGCGCTCTGCATGTTGCTCGTCCTGTTCTGTCTCCAGCTCCTCCTCCTCCTCCTCCTCCTCCTCCTCCTCGTCTTCCTCTTCTGCCTGACCCTCGTACTGCCGTGACCTTGTCTTTTCTTGCGCGCGGCTACCATTCCCACCAGCCTTGAGGCTTTCGTCCTCTCCAACCCGCAGCAAGAAGTAAAGTATAGCCCACTTGTTGTTCAACACCGGCTGGCTCAACAGCCTGGAGTACAGGTTGCTGAAGGTGGTCGCCTGCGCAGCATCTCCGTCGCGCACAAGCTTCCTCGTGATTAAATCTGCCGCCTGGTTGACATCATCGACTGGCAAGGGTTCATGCTCGCCCTCGTCGATCAGGTTCGTTGCGATCTGGTTTGCATCTTCCCAGCGCTGGTCTGCGCTGTCTTCATCCTCGCCTGGTTGTTGCGGGGGAATTGTCCGCTCAAGGAGAGATTGAAGCGCGTTTTCGACGCGTTCTTGTTGACTTCGCGACATTGGGAGGCGGTGGCATGTTCGTTGTGGGCGGCGTTATTGTGACGAGTCGACGCGCATGTTGTTCAGCGGCGCGCGATGTTTTGGCGGGGTGAGCCAAAGTCGAAGTTCGAGGTGTGGAGTGGCATGTGAAAGGGACTTGCATTTACCTACGCAGGGACGACGATGCATCCACAAAGTGAAACGTGACGCATTGAATTTATTTCATTACTCTGCCTCACTATTCGTAGCATGTCGCGCTCAAGTCAGTCTATGAACTCGAGCCAAAAGGGCCGCTGCCACGCATGAAAGCAGAAAAGGATTCCTTTTTACCGCCCATGCCAGCATTTCGGTTTCCTTTGCAGCAAGTGACGCCAACTTCGCCATCTGTCTGTGCAGCTGCCACATTCCCCTTGTTTCCCAACGCGGCCAACCGTGAAGGAGGATTCCCTAAAAATCATCTACAGTCGAATCAAAAGTACACCACTGGCATTTACTCAAATCAACATGATCTGCCGTCCGTACACCGGCGCGTCATCAAGGGGACGAGGCGTAGGCGGCGACATGTTGAGGTATTTCGAAGGCGACTCGATGCTGTGAGCTACGCCTTCGAACGGCCGATCGATGGAGTGATCAGACATGTCCGCGAGCTCCTAGCTACGCAATGGTTAGAGGCGATGTTCGGAGGCAAGAAAGTGTGGTAACACTTTGCTTACCTCCTCTGCATCTGCGCTTGCGCCATCTGACCTTGTTGCGGCATTCCGGGACCGCCTTGGCCCATTGCCATGCCGTATGGATTGGCATAATGTTGAGTATCGCCGGCGATTTGTTGCATGGCCATGCCAGAAATGCCTTGTGCTTGCGAAACTGGACAGTCTTTGTGCGCCAGCAAGAGAGTCTTGAGGCCAACGATTTCTTCACGTAGCTGAGTAACGGTAGCAGCCAGTGCATCGTTTTCAGTACTGAAGATCTCGACTTTTTGCTGCAGGTTAGCCAGCCATTGCTTCTTCCGCTGTCGGCATTTGAGGGCGGCGACCCTGTCATTGTGTTAGCATTCCCGTATCGAAGAGGCAGGGCAAGTGGTGGGTCCTACCGATTCCGCTCCAAGAAGTTCTTGCGCTTCTCCTCATCCGTCATCTTCTTGCCATCTTTGCCCATCTCCTCAGCTTCGGGGCTCATGTCGTCCATATCTTCAGGCTCTTCGGACTGTGTGCTCGCACGCGCCTTCTTGTTGGCACCTTGCTTCGATGGACCCTCGTCGTTCTTTCTCTTGCCATTGGCCGCACCCTTACCAGCAGCACCCTTCTTGCCACGAGCGTTGCGCACGTTGGCCTTGTTGTCTTCTTCCGAGTATTGGTCAGCATGCTCGGTGCTACCGGACATGTTGCTACCAATGCTGCCCTTGTTGCCTCGCTGGTCTTGCATGCCTTGTTGGTAGCCCTGTTGCTGTGACATCGGGTAACTGGTCGCGTTGCGTTGCTGCTGCTGCTGTCCGCCAGCCTGCGCCAACATGAACAGACCGTTCGCGGCCTCGTTGCTTTGGTGAGATCCAAAAGGATCTTGGCTATCCTGCGCTGCGCTCTGGCCGTTCGGGTTGTAGGGCTTGCTGTCGAGATCTGGCTGAATGTTCGGATTCTGTTGCGCTTGTGATGTGGGGGGTTGTCCGAGGCCGTAGGTGTTTTGCGAGGTTTGCGCGCGGGCGGTCATTGCGGTTCGATGGAAATCAAGAGTCCCGGGCGTGGCACCTCCACTCTGCAAGCTGCTGAAGAGGGCCTGTGAATTTGGCGATGGCTGTGGGAACATGGACCCGCCACCGCCGGGCGTCAAACCAGTTCGAAGCGAAGATTCGTTCGGAGTGGGGAAACTACCAGCGAAATGGTGGTCGCTGTTGAAGTAGTCGTTGGAGCTTGTCGGTCCGGTGAGCATAGCCGGACTGAGAGGGCCTGAGCGAAGGGAGCCGGGCCAGCCGGGCGTGTTGCCAGGAATGAGCGACGCTGGCGATGTGAGGCTGGTCACGCCGGGAAGTTGCGTCTTGCCGGGCGTCTCTGCGGGATTGCCAAAAGCGCTCTCGAATGGATTGGGCTCCTTGGTCAGATGGGATCCGTTGCTCGACACGCCAAAATAATCGCCGTCGCCGTTCTGGGTGGGTTTGGGCGGTGGAGCGAGCGGCGCATTGGCACCAGCAGCACCCGGGTCTTTGTTCCCGGGCTCGGCTTCAGGCTGCTTGATCGTAGGGACCGACGTCTCTGTGCGACTGTTAGTGGCGACCGACGATGATGGGGCAAGTGCGTGCTCCGCGGGCGCGGTGATGCGGCAACGTACCCGACTTTTCGGATGGCTCTTTCTTCGCGATGTCTATGCGGCAGTCAGTCGTCGTGGACTTGCGCGCGCGCGCCAATGGAAGCGGCCTGGTGCTGATACCGCCTATGATGCAATCGAGGCTCGCAGGCAGGTGAATTGACGGTGAGCGGGCGCGCGCAACTCGGCGGCGACGCCAGCGCGCGGGGTGCAGGGTGCAGGGTCGGGGGAATCACGTACCGGGCGCGTGCAGCGAAGTGCGATTCGAACGCGGCGATGCAGTCTGGCTCTTCGTGCTCAGGTGTGGTGAATTGGCAGTCGTGGTGGATGACCGAGTCGCGACTGCGGCCATGATGACGTCGCGTGGCCTGTCGACTCTCGTGCTGGGCGCTGCCAGGTGACGACGATCCGCGAACCTACTGCTGCCTTCCTTCTTCCACCTCTCTTCGTCGCACGCTCTTCCGCCTGTGCAGGCTGCAACTACGACGCCTGCGCACTGGATCTGGTCAGCAAACGCGTGCACGCGGCGTGTGCAGTGCGCATGGACGGGGAGGCGAGGGCGTGGCTGCGACTGGTCCCGTTTGGGCCGCGTCCACTGGGCCAGCAGGTGCTGCGCGGTGGCAAAACGCTTGCGCGCGGCGCCCCAACACGTCTGCGAAGCCGTCGCGGCCTCCCCCATCCCTCTGCACGCGGTGTCGAACTCACCTCGAGTGCGCAGCGGGCCTTTCTCTGATGCACGCCCGGTCCTGGCGATGACTTCGGTCCTGGGGCGCTGGTGACGTAGGTTGGGCGGCGGTTTCAAGGAGCGCGACGACAGACGGCGCCCGTCTCGACGACAGCGGCCGTGGAATGCTCCAAACGGCGTGGTGCGCGGGGTTCCAACAGTGCTGGCCGTGGTGTCGTCCAGCGCAAACGCCCTCTTTGGGGAGTACAACACGCGTGACTGGCACGCGATGTTCGACAATGCGCGGTGTTGATGCGAAATACGTCAGCGGAGGGAGGTGAGGCAATGAGGTCAGAGTCTGCTTGATGGAGGAAAGGAAACGCTCGGCAGATTATGAGTGAGCGAGCGGGCGAGCGAGCGAGCGACTGGGCGCGCGAACGCGCAAGTGCGCCAGCCGAGCACGGGCCCGCTGCCTCGCTCCGCTCAAACACCTCGACCATGACCATCCACGTCAAGTCAAGCACCGGCCTCGAGCCGCTGGCGAGCCGAGCGTCGCTGCTGCTGCTCTTTGTGCCTGCCTGCCCGCCTGCCCACCATCCGCCATACCGCTGCGCACCTTCAAAGGCGCGTCCGGCGCTGAAAGAGGTCGTGTGCAACCGCCCCCTTCACGTGACTGCACGGCACGGGCGGCTTCGATCTCCTCGATGCGCTCGATCGCGGGCCCAACAGCTCACCGCGCCTCATGCGCGCCCTCCATCTTCGCGGATGCCGCTCCCTGACCGTATTTCCAACCGCAACATTCACTCGCAACACAGCAGTCGCGCGCAGATGGCCCCCGCGCACCGCGAGGATCACCCGTCTCCATCTCTCATGGGAATGTAAACATCCTGGAGCCTCTGACGTCTTTCCTCCCACCCTCCGATGATGATCCAACACACGCAACAGAGTTTTTCCCAACGCTGCACTCCGGACACAGCTCCTCATGGGCCGTGGCGCGTTTAGGCGACCTGTGGATCTTTCGGAACTGCACCCTCCATGGCATGCATTGAGCTTCCTATTCGTCCATATTGTCACTTCTGATCTTGCAGTATCGGACGGCCTTCGTCCAACGCGCGGATCGTACAGCATCCAACACGCCACCCGAGGGCCTCGCAATTGCTTTCAGATGATGCACACTGGAAATGCCTTGACAGTTTTGACATGGCCGAGTCTCACGCCATTTGTGGTGCAATTCGAAGCTCATTTCACCTGTACCGCTCAAACACAGGGCAGAACGCGCACCACGCCTCAAATTCGGTCGGTACCGCTCGCTGCGAGCTCGACACTGGTATCACGTCCTTTTCTGCAGCTTTTGCATGCCGTCGCTCGCAGCCTCTGCACCTGCGACCACGCAGCACTGAGAGCTGTGGCGCGAGTCCCCAATACTGTGGCATACTTTCGCGACTCGAACGCAGTTGTTAGTCAACGAGCGCAGGGTGCATGGGACTTGTCAACAGGTGAGGTTGAAATAGCCGTGCTTGTGACGTCTGGTGAGCATCGCGACTTGCACCAACCCATCCAAGCATCCAACCACGCACGACCTTGCCCACTTTCACACGAGGGAAGATGACATATTGCGTCATGCGACATTTGCAGACCCCCCCTTCCCGGCCAGCATTGCGAGCGGATGCGTTGCGCCAAGGGAATATCGGCTGAGGCCATGTGCAATAATACATAGGCTTATATTCCCCATCTCAGGCGATAGCACGTGCATGGCACTTTCGGAAACGCATCTCGACTCGAATGATACTCACACGGCGCATCAGAGCGAGCGACGTTTTCCGACGAGCTCTCCGTCGCTTCCAGCTGAGTGCACGACGACATGACTCCAGACATCCGTTCCACACGCAACGTGCGCGGCTGATGCGCGAAGCCTTCGTCCAAGCACACGTAGCGAGCATGCTACGCGGATCCGAACCCTGCGCGGCTGTCGAAACACCATGCACCACCATGACAACGACCGACACGATGCTGAAGGCAATACCGACGAGTGCATCTGTGGACTCTTCATGCTGATTCCACGACTACCAGCTGATGGCGATCGCCGGACTTGGTTTGAGTCCAAGCGCCAATATCTCTGGTCTACAACACGACTGTTCACTTCCGCAACTACCGTCCTGGAATTCTTTTGAGATCAAAGTCGATCCGGCACCTGCATCCTCCTTGGACATTGCCCCTCCTCCAATCAACACGATCATGATCTTCACCAACTACGGTCTAGTCCCAGGCACCAATGAGACAGTCCAAAGTACTGAGCAACTGTCACTCGCAATCGATCACAAGCTGCCAGAAGGCGAAACAAAGTATTACACTTGGCGCTTTCGCGCTGCGTATCGAAAAGACATTGAAATGACACGTACCATGGTGTGCACCGGGAGGAAAGAGAGAGATGACACTGAGAACGACTTTCGCAATCAAAGCTTGGAATCAGATCGCGGTTCTACCGAGCCCTGTTGATCCGTGTTCCAAGATCAGGTCGACTTCTTCCGCAATAGCGAGAACTTTCTCCTCTTCTAGCCTCTGGCCGACGACCTGAAGACCAATGGGCATGCCATGGAAGAGTTCCGGGTCATCTGCGCGGTATATCAGTCAAGTCTCTGTTGTGGGAAAAGAGACTCCACACTTACACTGCTTTGCCACTTCTTCATCAAGTGGATTGAGCGGTGCTACCGATGCAACGGGAACATCGGTGGACTTATCGACGGTTGTGCCTGACCGCACCGCCACTGCTGAGTAGTCCAACACATTCCAAACTCCAGTATATCCAAAGTACCGGCCCTCGGTTGGCCTATGAGACGTTGTTGGAGCAGCGGGAGCAATGACCGCATCGACGCCTGTGGACTGCCAATACGAGGCGTAACGTACACCATAGTCATACTTGCGAGTCTCAATGGTCCAAGCGTCATTGAGGCTGCTGACTGGCAGATGGCCGACTTTCTCACCATACGAGATGGCCAACTCTGGGGCAGGCGGCTCACCTGATACCTCCAGCTGCGAATGGATGTCCTTTCCTCCATCTGCTGCGAATGTGTCCCACTGTGAACAGTCAGTCATCAATCTGGCGACTGATTTGCGGGTCTGATTTCCGACATACCAGTATTCCAAACGCTTCCGCATGAGCTGGAGGCTCCCATTCTATGACCTGACCTCAATGAATTAGCAGTGTCAGAAAGAGACAAAATGCGCGACTGGAGTACCTCGTGACCCTTGGCGATCAAGGCTTTCACAGCCTCTTCGATCGCCCGCGCGACGGGCGGATGTGGTCGCACCATACCATCGCTCCTAATCACGCCAAAGCGAAGCTTCTTCGATGCGATTTTCTTTTTTGTCTCGTCTTCGAGATTCTGGCGCCAGGGCAGAGGCACGACATTTGGATCAAGTATCCAAGGTTGCACATCGAGCATAGTCTTGGTCAAGAGCCTAAGATCTTGGATGCTGTGGCCCATGCCACCTATTGCTGAGCGAACGACGGATTGCCCCTCCATCTGTGAACGGTTAGATTCTCGCACTGGTGCTCTTTGCGGAGTGCATGCCAACAACTCACACTGTTCGCGACCCTCAAGTAGGAAGTCCGGTTGTGGGAAGGCTTGAGTCCGACTATGCCATTGAAAGCGCACGGAAGACGAATGGATGCTCCTGTAAAGCATTGCGGATCAGTGATCAGACTATGCAAGAGCGAGAGCATCATAACAACTTACCAACGTCCGAACCGATGCCCAGAAGACTCCCCCTCAAGGCGAGCAATGCAGCCTCTCCTTTGCAAGACGGAACAGTCAGCGCGTATGCCATCTCGTGGAGGCGTGACTTGGTGATCTTGCTTACCTCCTGACGAGCCTCCGGACGAGAGTAATCGATTGTGCGCATTCTGGGTGTAACCGACGATGTTGTTGTTCGTTTCGATCGCCTAGCAGACAGAATCCAGAGTCAGTCGGTGTCGTGATCCGAAAGCGCGCGGCACAAGCGAAGCTTTACGAACCATCAAGCTAGTTGGGACATTCGTCTTGCAGTAGAACACCGCGCCCAACTTCTTCAGGTCAGATACGAGCTGCGATTCAGTGTCTTGTGTCTCGGGCTTGCCAAGCCAGGAAATGTATCCGAGAGATGTATCAACGCCTTCGATGCGGAATTGATCCTTCAGCGAAATCGGCAAACCATGAAAGGGTCCGACAATCTTGCCGGTCTTTGCATAGTGCTCATCAAGTTCGAGCGCCCGTTGTTTGGCATCAGCGAAGAATACTTCGCTCAAGCAATTCGTCTGGAACAGTCACGAGTCAGTAAAGTGATGCACAGCGGGACGCTTTCAGTTGAAGCTTACCAGTTCATGAGCGATGGTCGCACGATGAGAGAACGCTTCTGTGACCTCGACTGCCGACAGATCACCTGAAGCGATACGAGACAAGAGCTTGCTCGCAGATTCGATTTCGGTGATTTCGATCTCTTTGGGGGACAACCCCTCGCGAATAAGACCAAAAGCAGAAGGGACAGAGTCGGCCGAGGGTACACTCTGGAGCTTCCATTGTGAGGGCAGAGATGCCGCTATCGCTGCACGCTTCTTGCGGGCGATTTCTTCCCAGCTTTGCTTCGGGGTCGGCTCTTCTTGCGTCATGATTAATGATATTGACGAATGGCGATGGTTGAATGACTTGTTTTACCAGGCACTTCCAGCCCTTATTATGTACCCGAGAGAGCGCAGTTGCTCTGCTTCGGTGCTACAATTCCTTGGCTTCAATGGCCTCACTGTGTCACGAGCAGTCGAAGCTAAAGACATGGTATGCGTAGCATCCGTGCTAGCGTTTGATAGCTACGTTACAACGTGCCCGTCGTGCAGTAGCCTGGGCCAGGGTCTCATGCAAGACGCAATTGATCTACACGACGCAAGCGTCGCCCTAACAGTATCTCTCCACTTGGCAAATGCTCTGCGGGACACGGCGGTTTGGCATTTGCAGTTCCTGGCCTATTTTGCGTGATTACACATGTGTCCGACTCGGGTGGGGCGGCGTGGGAATATGCCGGCTCCATGGACGGCAATGTCTTCTGTCAAACCGCAATCTTGCACGTGGAACGAGATTACAAATGTATAGAAGATGGAAGAAGCAGTCGCAGCAGAGATTCGACGAGCACAGCGCAACACAAGCCGCATTCCACATCAGATATGGCTCCATTTGCCTTGACCTTCCCATCCGCCTCAGCGGATGCGGCATCCGCGATTCAAGTACAGAAATATGACGATGAGAAGATTTCGAGTGGTGAGCTGTCAGCGGGCGACGTCATGGTACGATTTCTTGCCATTCCCGTCAACCCACAAGATTTGATGGCCATTGCTGGAAAGTATCCTGTTCAGCCTGTCTACAGCACCGCCGATGGATGTCGAATTGCAGGCAACGATGGAGTGGCTCGCGTGGAGAGCATTGGACCTGGAACCAAGTCATCGCTGGCAGTCGGAGATGTGGTGCTGCCAAAGCGTCATGGGCTGGGAACTTGGCGAGATGTCGCCATCCTCCCGGCTGATGCATTGTTGAAGGTTCCCCGGGATGTGGAGCCTGTAGCTGGGGCGTTGCTCAAGATGGGCTTTGCACCAGGCTATCTCCTGGTTGAGGACATGGTCACTCTGCAGCCTGGTGACTGGATCGTAGTGAACGCTGCGTTGGGCGTTATTCCGCAAATGGCGATTCAATTTGCCCGCTTGCGAGGCTGCCATGCCATTGCGGTGGTGCGATCCCGAGGGCATGAGGAGCTGGAAGCCGCGCGAGAGCTGTTGCATGCCCACGGCGCCGCGGTGGTCGTCAGTGAAGAGGAATTGGCGGAACGCGGACAGGACACCGATTCTAAGCTCGCCGCAGCAGTCAAGGGACAACTCGTGAAGTTGGCGCTGGATGCAGTATGGGGTCCAAGTGCTGAGCGTCTGGTGCGCCTCCTGGCCCCAAATGCTACATACGTCAACTATGGCTCTCTAGGGGGCGCAGAGGCGGAGTTCAGGGTGGGTCAAGAACAGATTTTTTGGAGGCAGATCAAGTTTCGCAACTTCCGCTTCTCACAGCAACTGGCACTGCGCAACGATGCACAAGTCGAGGCCTTGTGGGCATGGTTCGTGGAACTGCTGCGAGAACAGCGAGTGCGGGTGCCGCAGGTCGACGAACAGCACTTGCCGGTGGGCGGTGGTGATGGCGTGGAGGCTATCGTACACAAGGTGTTGCATGCGGCGCAAAATAGGGCGATTGGAACGAGCAAGGCAGTGTTTGTCATTTCCGAAGCATAGATCGTAACGCAACAGACAGACCGTGTCTCCATCTCAGCTCGACTGGCTTGTTGCAATTTGCTACCAATGTGGTCCTTTGACAAAATTCCTGACAGCAAAGGGGTGGGTGTAAGGAACGCAGTAATACGCACCTGCTACGGGAATACGGGAATGAGACTGCAAGTAATATCGGCACTGGCCAACCCTAGTCCCGTTCAAAGGCCTGATAAAGAGGCAGGACAGAACGCAATAGAACTTGTGTGAAATCGGTTCATGGTCTATCTGATCATGCCTTCCATCGAAAGGGGACAGAATCAGTCCACGTAAGTCTTCTCCTTCTCAATAGCAGCAGCATTGAACTTTCGCAGCGTGTCCTCCAGTCCAGGAATCGGCTCATCAAAATCGATGCGTGCACTGTTCATAAAACGAGCCAGGAAGCCATAAACCCCATTCAAGAAAAAGGCTTCGGTGACCACCTGGTCGCCCAGCAAGGCTTGAGCCTCGCGCAGAGTATCCACAGACACAATATTGTTGGCGTTGACCTCCTCCACCAGACGAGCCAGCAAGCGCTTCCTGGCGGTGAACAGTTCGGCGGGGAGTGGCTTGCTTGCATCGCGAAGGGCAACGAACTGTTCATCACTGTATCCCAACACACGTGCGACAGGCTCATTGACATCCCATTCGTACGGAGCGTTCAAAGTCGCAGCCGTGCGAAGCACGATAAGTTGATACTCGCTCGCTCGCAAAGCATTGTTCGGGCTCCAACAAGAGGCCAACAGCTTCATGAAAAGCGGCATCTGAACCGGAGCGTTTGCGAGCAGCTGTGGAAGTGGTCAAGAGTGTGATTGCTGGCCTAACATGGCCGTTAGGATCGTACCTTGAAAATATTTCGTTGGAATGGCAACGTGTTCAGAGCTGCCGCGACCTCTGGCGAGGCCTTGTCGGCTTCGACATATGGGAGCAGATGCTCATTGGTGATCTTGCGTTCGTTCCAGCTGGCCATGGTATGTGATGCTTCTTGTTCGTGTTGCCTCAGGTTCGATGAGTGTGTTGCTGCTGAGCTGCTCGGAAAAATGACTGCGCTGGTGGCTCGACATTTCTACCACTGCTTCTTGCGCCATTACTCGGCAGTGTGATGCGTTGGTCATCTTCTCGGTTTGCAATTCCCGTAGTCCGTCCGATACAATGCTAGCACAGCTAGCAAATGTCGACTCGCACGCAGTTTTTCGTCGCTTCGATCTGGACAGTGTGACACTAGCAGTAGGTTGCATCTTCGAGCGTTTCGAGAGTCGAGACTGAAGTGTACGTACCAAAGTAGCCCTCTGAACTCATGTGGGTCTTTATTGGAAAGATCATCAGGGTGCTAGGCTCTCGCTACTGCAGGTGTTAATTCTGCATGGGTCCTCGTGGCACATCTGCCGATCGAACTTTAGCGAAGACACTAATTAATCGTCGGAGTGATGGATAGACTAGTTACACACTGTCGACGCGGATGGAGCCGATCTTGTTCTCAGCCTCGTCGCACGTGCTTTACCCATGTGTAAATGCCTCTTTCACTACTACTTCCGGTATCGATTTGAGGCAGGTGGGTCGAGTCGGGCCTGTTGCGAAGCTCCATTAGGAAGCTGCCCGCAGGCAACCTTCTCCGGTCTGAGAAGGGGATAGGATCGAGCGTTCACCGCCCGGTTTATCCTGGCCGGAGTTTAGGCCAGTGCGATGCGACCTAGAATGAAATAGCTTCATATAGGCGTAGTACTATAAGAAGTAAGAGATCTATTATATTATTAATTCGCTCTAAGTATAATAACTATATCTACTAACTAGTAAGACTTCTAATATATCTAGTAGCTTAGATAGTTATATTAGCGCTAGTACTAATAGTACTACTAGATTCCTATACTCTTTATACTAAAATCTGTTATATCTCGTCGTAAGAGTCGTCGGATTGATAGGTATTAGTATAATAGAAGTAGAGAATATAGGTAGGAACTAACTAAGTAACCAAGTTAATTATATTCGTTAGATATAGGTTATTTCTTACTCCTAAGATAGAGTATTAGCTTAATTATATAACCTAGTATTATATAACTCTATTACCTAATCTTATATCCTAAAGTGTCTCTTAGAATATCTAACTAGACTATACTTTCTAATAAAATCTTAGCCTGCGAAGTCCTATTGCACACCTCCACGCGGTCGCAGGTGGAAACAGGCAGTCCTAGACTGTGCTGGCAAAGTGCAGGGCAGCCGTAGACAGTGTACAGACACGCTGTCTATAGCTACGGAACAAAGCCCAGCTCCTGGGTAGGTGATTCAAGTGTCGAACTCCTGAGAACACAGCAAAAGGACGCCAGCGCGGCTGTTACCAGTACAAGAAACCAATGCCAAACCGGAGACCCCTCTGCCCTGAGTGGTGAATACCACCCTAGGCCTGTAGGCTGGAGTAGTGACCCAGCCTAAGCACAGACTGAAGAGGAGGAGGGACAATTGAAGGGGAGGCTTCAAAGAGAAAGAGCAAGGATAGAGTAGAGAACAGGAACATACAGCTACACTACGGAATACACGTCCTGGTCTGGGTGGAAGACAGGACACTTTGCATAGCAAGAAGCGCTAGGAGAGGACTTTGCGAACCCTCTCTACAGCCGGGAGGCTATTTTCAACCCTGAAGGCAGAGCATCTGACACAAGCGACCCTTACTCTGCAAGCAAGGCTGCCTGCAAAGGAAGAGCTGTACTGGACTGGACTGTACAATAGAATTTCTCTAGATGTGGGTCATGTGACTGGATGCCAAGGAAGGGGAAATTTGGCTGTGGGATTGGTGTAGGGAGAAGGACCCCCTACTAGGCTGGTCACACCTCTAGAGTAGGCCACAACTCTAGAGGGGTGATGTACAAGATGGCAACTAGGAAGAGAGAAGGGCCCTAACTAGGAAAGGGGTAAGGGGGGTTGCTGCCCCTAAACCTCTAGTCCCAGGATAAGGCAGCAAGAGGAGGACCTCAAAGGGGCAGACAAGTACAAGGAGACACACTACAGCCCCAAACTCGACAAGTCCAAGAAACAGATCAAAAGCACAAGACACCAAGGAACTAAAGCAAACGAACAAGGGAGCTAAACGACCTATAGAAGGATCTGGAGTAGAGAGGGGCTTATAGGGTATACGAAGGGGAAAGGTTGCCAAAAGAATTGCCCAAAGGAAGTGAGTAAAAGCACGAGCAGCCTGACAAGCACCGTGCGCAAGGACGAGGCCTAGCAAGCCTCAATACCTAAAGGAGAGGATAGGTTTTTATGCCGGACATGCTTAGGCAGAGAAGGCTTTTCCTGTCGTGAAACATATAGAGCGTGCTGCTTACTCTAGTTAAAAAGAGGTAGACCGGCGTAAAAGAATAATTATAATTATAATAAAATCTTAATTTAAAAAAAAAAGAAGGAACATTTCTTCTATTATTATTTCTAGTAATTATATAAAGATAATAACTAAGTAACTAAGTAATCTAATACGTATAGCAAAGGATTCTCTAGGTCTTCCTCTTACTTAAAGCAAAGCTTGTAACCCTTTCCTCCTAGGCCTCTATTCTAGCGTTATAAGGTCGTCTATGTTTCGTGCGTTATCCGTATTAACCTAGGCTTTAACTGCAGCAGGCACAACTGCGTCGCAGCAGTCGTAAGGACACTCCCTTCTACTAGCAGTGAGATCGGGATTCGACGGTCTTAGGATTAGTAGGTGGGCTTTGTTCCTCTCTTGTGGATCCTTAGACCTCGCGAAGACCTGAGACCCTTGTGAGTATCGCTTAGATTGTCCGGTAGCGAGCAGAATAGCGAGGAGAAAAGCAGGCGTAAGCTCTTTGCTAAGCTCGGGCCTTTGACCCTGCTTGCGGTCCGGGCTCGAATGCTTCGAACACATGGTCATTAGCTTAGCACTGTGTGCCTGCAGCTGCGACTCCACCATAAGCTTGATGCTCCAATGTCGCCACCTTCCGTCCCATGGGGACATGGGGTCATGGGAAAATATTAATTTTACGATCCACTATCGTCTGCTACGCCAACGTCCACGTGTAGCCATAGAAGGGTCTCGAGAATTCGTGAAAATCCCGCTCCGGCGACGACTACACTATCGAACACATCGTGCCAGTAGCAGGCCATTGATACCTTGATTCGGCCCTTCCATTAGCACACTATTGTCTTGGATACTCAACGTACTTTGGTCTGAGACATGCAGTTTCGATTGCTCCCAGAACTCCATTCAGGGCCATCACGGCATCATACGGAAAGTCGTCGGCAAGAGTCGCAAGACAGCAACGCTCTTTGTTCGCATTCGTGCAATCATGGCAGAAATTTTCATCGCAATGATGGTTTTCCTCACAGCTATTACGCCTTGCTCTGACTCCGAGACATCCCTAATGCGCTACCCAAACCAATGGAGTTGCGGAGGATGGGCACATGTCTTGGAATCGTGGAGACTGTCAAGGAAGTGGGTCGTAGTGTGCATAACTTGAGATGTGTGATCAATGTACTGACTGTTGAGAATATCGAACAAGCAAGTCCAGTGATCATGATCAATCAACCACTGTCAAACGATCGATCGGTTTGTTGTTCCATTGCAACCATTTACAGACGCGTATCCGTAGTTGCAACGAAAGCCTCTCGGCTTGTCCATCATCCGTGCACACGCGTTGTCCGCCTAGAGGACACATATATAGACTTCTTAGCTGCGGAAGACAAAGGTGGCACCTGGATCATCTATACTGATGGGGTATGCCGACTCTACACTGCTCAGTGGCTCACGTGGTTGATTTTCACTGTTACCTTTTGCAACCACTAGCTTTGGCAATCAGCTCAAAGCCTCTGATTGCTTTGAAGCGGTCGATCGCAATCGCTGTAAGCAAGTAAGAGCGTGCAAAACTTGGTTCTGTGTGATCGATGTACTTTCAGATGCTATGGAAGTCATCGGAACGTCGACTCAAACGTACACCACCATCTTGATGGCTCACCTGGCGTTGCGAGACGAAACGTTCTGCAACGCTCCAAAAGTTCTCTATCACTCCGGTCAATCTCTCCTCGACTGCCTCAGGCTCCCGAGGAGACGTTGAGCTGTCCTTTCTCGGGAGAACGCTCCAACGATGCTGCCCCTGAACTGCAGCTCTGCACCATTTCACGCTTTCTCCATCAGACCCTTTGCCTTGCCAAATCTTGCGATAACACAGACAGCCGTCGCTGCTGTCACTGAACATGCGCAGAAAAGCTGGAGACCGAGCCAGCCACCTGATTTCAGTATAGCGCCTGCCACTGGATTGCCCACCAGAATGCCGAAGGCCGCGAAGGAGAAACTCATGCCCATCCGAGTTCCAACGACTGACAAGCTTGGAGAGAGGCTCACCACTGTGGTGGGTGGGAGAGACACGAATGTGCCCGAGAACAGACCATAGAATATGCAGAACACAAAAAGCCCTGCCTTGCCATCCACTGCAATCCAGCAGAATCCCAGAACAGCTGCAAGTGCTGACGTCGGGATGAGCATGTTCAGTGGACCGGTCTTGTCTGCAAGGAAGTTCGGAATGATACGTCCAAACACAGATGCCGCGTTGAGCACAGGAAGCATGTAGAATGCCAGAGTTGCTCCGGTGATCCCCTTGTCCGCAGAGAAGGTTTGGATGTAGAAGAATGGGATGTACATGCCTACACTAGAGTCAGCATATGCAATATTGAAGGACGTGTCGCATTCTTTGTGACGCCTGTGACTTACCCATGAAGCCAAAGAATTCTGCGATGCTGAATGCGGTGAATGGGAGCTCACGGAAGGCTTGCAGATCAACCAAACGACGCTTCTGAGGAGGCAGCACCCGGACGCGCATCACAGCGACGCATACCAAGGTTGTCGCCAACATGATCGAGGCAATGACAATGTTAGTGTCCCGAAAGCCGATGCGCGGTTGCAACCTGGCGAACACGATTGGGTAAATAATCCCACCGATGCTGCTCCCGCTGGCAGCGATACCTGTGGCGAACGACTTCTTCGTTGTAAAGTAAGTGGAAACGATGGCGACGCTCGGAATGAATAAGCATCCACACCCGAGTCCAACGGTGATCCCTTGTGCTAGCATGACCTGCCAGTATTGGGTGCACAGACTTGTCATGTACTGCCCGAGGATGATGAGGAACCCTCCTCCGCAAAGCAAGTGGAAGAAAAATCCAGCATCGAACAGGGGCCCAGTTCCAACACCAATGATAAGCAACAGAAAGGCTTGGATAGATCCGATCCAAGAGATATCCGATTCCGAAACGTTGCTCAGGAGATCAGTGGTGTAGTATGTCTGAAAGACGCCGAAGCTGTTGACAAGTCCCCTGTAGTCATCATTCGTACCTCATCTCATTCCAAGGCCACTAGGAACACGCACCAAGTATTGAAAAACAGGATGAAGGAGCCCAGAACCTGTAGCCATGCTTTGAGTCCTCCATTTGGAGGCGCAGAGGATGCTGCAGGTTGGGCTGGCGGTATCGGTACCGTTTGTGCCTCTAGAGAGGAAGTGCTTGAGGCAGTGTTGGACTTCTCCGCAAGCTGCTGTGCCATGTTCGACAAGCTACGTCCTCAGGATAGACGAATGCCAAAGACCGTGAAATGTGACAAGCAAGGGGACGTCGAGCGAAGGACTGATGTACCGTTGAAAATACACAAAAGCCTCGAAGAGCCTCTGCACTGCCTGCACGGAACAGCTCATTGCTTAGAAATCCAGGGCGCTAAAAGGGACCTACTAGAGCGTATAGCACACAACAGATTGAAGGCCGTGCTGCCAACTTCTCCTGCAGGGCCAATGGGGCCACCGGAGGCGATCCGCGTTCCGCGGGAAAGGCGTTCCGATGGGCCTCAGACCTGCAACAAGCCTCCAGCCCCGGCTTTTATCCTTAGTGGTATGGGTCATATTGCGAACAAGAGTTCCAAGACTTACGCTAACTAGCGTAGTGGATCTCTACAAGGGACGGGTGGGACGGGTATATCGTCGGATGATGTTCGGATCGTCCCGCCCGCCCACTCTATTCTTGCTGCATACAACGACACCTCGTGTATTGCACTCGCCATTCGTGGCAGCCTGCTTCTGACATGTCATGAGACTTAGCTTAATAGGAAGTTTAAATCTAATTCTAAATAGATTATACTTAGTAACTTATAAGTTATCTAATAATAATAGATAGATAGATAATTCTTATACGCCGGTCTACCTCTTTTAACTAGAGTAAGTAGTACGCTCTATATAGTTCGGTCGAGAGAAAAGCCTTTAAAAAATCCTCGCGTTTTCTTTTACTTTATAGCCTATATAGCTACTTCCTTTATTCCTATTTTCCTTTAGATAATACTAGGTTTCTAGCGAGTTTTCCTCTTACTAGGCTCTATCCTTCCTTTTCTCTCTTCTTCTTCCTTTCTATTTCTCTTTTCTAGTAAGTAAGAACTATTCTAGAATACTTTCTTAGATTAGCTATTTAGCTATAGTATATAGCTCTCTTTTTATATTAGCTAGGTCTTTCTAGTTTATTAATCCTCCTTCTTAGAATAGAAGGTATCTTCTTTTCTTCTATTTAGAGTAGAATATATATATACTTGCCTGCGAAGTCCTATTGCACACCTCCACGCGGTCGCAGGTGGAAACAGGCAGTCCTAGACTGTGCTGGCAAAGTGCAGGGCAGCCGTAGACAGTGTACAGACACGCTGTCTATAGCTACGGAACAAAGCCCAGCTCCTGGGTAGGTGATTCAAGTGTCGAACTCCTGAGAACACAGCAAAAGGACGCCAGCGCGGCTGTTACCAGTACAAGAAACCAATGCCAAACCGGAGACCCCTCTGCCCTGAGTGGTGAATACCACCCTAGGCCTGTAGGCTGGAGTAGTGACCCAGCCTAAGCACAGACTGAAGAGGAGGAGGGACAATTGAAGGGGAGGCTTCAAAGAGAAAGAGCAAGGATAGAGTAGAGAACAGGAACATACAGCTACACTACGGAATACACGTCCTGGTCTGGGTGGAAGACAGGACACTTTGCATAGCAAGAAGCGCTAGGAGAGGACTTTGCGAACCCTCTCTACAGCCGGGAGGCTATTTTCAACCCTGAAGGCAGAGCATCTGACACAAGCGACCCTTACTCTGCAAGCAAGGCTGCCTGCAAAGGAAGAGCTGTACTGGACTGGACTGTACAATAGAATTTCTCTAGATGTGGGTCATGTGACTGGATGCCAAGGAAGGGGAAATTTGGCTGTGGGATTGGTGTAGGGAGAAGGACCCCCTACTAGGCTGGTCACACCTCTAGAGTAGGCCACAACTCTAGAGGGGTGATGTACAAGATGGCAACTAGGAAGAGAGAAGGGCCCTAACTAGGAAAGGGGTAAGGGGGGTTGCTGCCCCTAAACCTCTAGTCCCAGGATAAGGCAGCAAGAGGAGGACCTCAAAGGGGCAGACAAGTACAAGGAGACACACTACAGCCCCAAACTCGACAAGTCCAAGAAACAGATCAAAAGCACAAGACACCAAGGAACTAAAGCAAACGAACAAGGGAGCTAAACGACCTATAGAAGGATCTGGAGTAGAGAGGGGCTTATAGGGTATACGAAGGGGAAAGGTTGCCAAAAGAATTGCCCAAAGGAAGTGAGTAAAAGCACGAGCAGCCTGACAAGCACCGTGCGCAAGGACGAGGCCTAGCAAGCCTCAATACCTAAAGGAGAGGATAGGTTTTTATGCCGGACATGCTTAGGCAGAGAAGGCTTTTCCTGTCGTGAAACATATAGAGCGTGCTGCTTACTCTAGTTAAAAAGAGGTAGACCGGCGTAAAAGAATTATCTATTAATTATCTATTATATATCTAATTTAAGCTATGTAGGCCTATATTTTCGGAGTAGTAGTAGTAGGTATTAGGTAGCTCTAGAGAGTTTTCTAGATTTCTTAAAGAGTCTAGAACTCTTCCTAGTAGAGAGCGTAGTAGAGAAGAGCCTATTAGATCTACTAGAGAAGGAGGAGAGTTAGGAAAGAAAAGAGAGTTAACTAGAAGTCGAGGTAGCTCTAGATCTATTTAGTAAGTATCCTTAGGTTCTTTTAGATAGTTAGTTTTAAAGTATCGGTAGTAGTAGTTAGTCTCTAGCTTAGGAGACTAGAGAGAGATAGTTATAAGTAGGTCTAGGCCGCCTAGAAGTTAGAGACGTAACTTTCTCCTCCTAGGCTTCTTTCTCTACTTATAACGTTATAGTATTAGTCGAGAGGTATTATCGTATATTAGGAGGCCTCGAGGCCTCCTACTATCGTCGTTGTCGCCTATTAAGGCGCGTTTATGTTCTTCTATTATCGAATATAAAGGTAATTATCTAATAATAATAACAATTATAGCTAATTCTCTTATAGCTATAATAAGCTACTAATACTTAACGTATCTAAGACACTTATAAAGCAGGCAAAACTACGAAGCGATTAAATTCTAAGAACAGAAAGAAATTCGATTATTCGACACGTATATATTTTGCCTCTACGGATCGACAATCCCGGCTATTTACACAGGGGCCTACGGTGTGTTACTCGAACTGCTTAGTAGCGTGACTGTTACATTAACAATATTCCGATGCAGAATCAACGCCAGACTGAAAGACGACAGTCACGACACGTCGACACCGCCTCGCTCGCCTTCCGGGCTCACTCGTTACCTAAAAGAAATATGCTATGCTTTTTGGCGCCGGTGCATTGCACTCTCTCGGATCATGAACATCGTTGTTCCGCTCGCGAACTCGCATCGTCCAGTACTCACTTCGCTCGCAAGCTCGCCTCGCTTGTCCGAATATTGCTCAGATTGCTCGAATTTTGTGGGGCTGCCTCATTCTGTGAGATCCCGAGTAACGGTCCGAAGGCACAAGGATATGCTCACGAAACAGCGGCGTTCGGGGCAGTTGTGCACCAGCTCAGATTGTAAGACCATGCGAATACTCGGACACTACGCATGCAGGGCGACATTGAGCAATGAGCTCAACAGGTTGTGGATTGACAACATTGATTGTCGTTGTCGGCCCTAGTCGCCCAAGCCGAGCAGGAAACGCATGCCAAAATGAAAAGCTGATAAATCGACTGCTGGAATGCCATCTCCCCTCAGATTTGCAGCTCTGAAGATCCTTCCTCCACATTCATTCTTACAAATCCACATCGGCATCAATGAAGGACGTACGGTTCGAAGAGCTCGCCACGGGCCCGCTTTTCAGCGTGCGGGAAGCACTGATCGAACGCGTTCGTGATGCACAGACTTTCTGGACAGAAGCGTTTAGAGACGTACATTCGCGGACGCTGTTTGCCACATCACCCAAGCACAACATATCCAACCAAGATTGCACCTTCACTTTGAAATTGGACGACAAGCAGTTGGAGGACCAACTGCATAGGGTGGAAAGAGAATGCGGCATCGAGGGAAAGATCCTCTTCGAGGCGCTCTGGGCTATTGTTGTTCAATGCCACACCATGTCGGAAGAGGCTGTTTTCGGTGCCGCCAACCAGGCTTGCAGCCTACTCGGAGAGTTGAGAAGCACAGACATCTATCCGTTGCGGATCACCACCAGCCCAGACACCAAGTTCGTGGACCTTGTCTCCGCAATCGAGGATTTTCATCGGAGATGCTTTCGACATGGCTACTTCGGCTTGGCGGAGATAAGTCATCTTCTGCCAGAGGCTTTGCAGAGCGCGGTCTACTACTCCCCGACACCGCTCGGTAAGCTGGAAGATTTACCACCTGTCCCACTAGTGTTGGTCATCTCATCGACTTCGACGCTGCAGCTCTCGTTACATGCTCGGTCAACAGTGGAGCCCCGTGAGGCCGAGATACTATTATCTCACTTTGTCGTGGCGCTTCAAAGCGCGCTCTCGAAGCCCTATCTCCCTCACGCGACAATTTCGAGCATCAATCTCGCTTCTCATGAAGAGCAATTCACGACTGTTCGTGCCAATCGCAGCAACAATCCTGAGCATGCTTCTACGATTGTACATCTTTTCGAGGAGACCGCAAGAAAGCATCCAACCAGAATCGCCATTGAGAATGAACAGCTCGAGAAACTTTCGTATGACGAACTCAACATCATGTCGAACAGGCTATCTCGGAGATTGCCAATCGACAAAAACGCCATCGTGCCTGTCTGCATGGATCGCTCCATCGACTTGATCGTCGCTTTGCTGGCCATCTTGAAGGCTGGATCCGCATACACGGTACTTGATCCTGACGGTCCGTCTGAGCGGAATGCACAAATTGTCGCCGCCTCTGACGCCAAGTTTGTCATTGCCAACGGAAAATATGCCGCGCTCTTCGCGAATGCAATTGACGTGGACATTCTGTTGACCGCATGCCGCCAATCGCAAACTATGCACGATGGCTATAACCGGCAAGTAGCAATCAGCGCTGACGACAAGTCGTACATCATATACACCAGCGGCTCCACGGGCAAGCCTAAAGGCGTAGTACTTACCCACCGTGCAGCTACAAACGGCATGCATTACCACAATCTCAATGGCAGGAACCGCTGGTTGCTCTTCTATAATCCCACATTCTCTGCGGCGCAACGTACCATGCTCTCAACACTGGTCCATGGCGGCACCCTCATCGTTGCACAGAAGAGCGCTATACAGAGTAATCTAGCTGGACTGATTCAGTCCATGCGAGTACAAAGTTTGGGTATTACCCCTTCGGCGCTCTCTACCATCCGGCCATCCGATGTTCCGACACTCGAGCAGGTCACTCTGGTTGGAGGTATGTTTTCACGCTCCATACTTTTTGTCCTGCGCTGACTTGTGATGTTCCAAAAGAGAATATCCCACCAGCCTTGGTCGCGGAATGGGCAGATCATGTCGACCTGCGAAACACTTATGGTCTGAGCGAAGTGACCCAGCTCAACTTCGGCACTCGTCTCACGGCCAAATCAAATCCGAGGGTCATCGGGCGACCATTAGATACCACAAGTGTATATGTACTAATGCCAGGCACGACGGAGCTTGCACCAACGGGCGTCGCGGGCGAACTTGGCCTGGCTGGTCCACAGCTGGGCTTGGGTTATTTGACAGACCCTGAACGCACTGGCAAGGTTTTCATCGACAATCCTTTCGGCAGAGGCAAACTTTACCGTACCGGTGATCTTGCTAGGATGCGTCATGACGGCTCCATTGAGATTCTAGGGCGCATCGATTTCCAAGCCAAAATTGCTGGTCAAAAGGTCGAACCTGCCGAGGTTGATGCGGCATTGATCAAACACGAGGACATTCGGAGCTCAATCACTGTTGCTGCTGATGTAGCACAGCGTCGAGCCTTGGTGACTGGCGTTGTCGTACAAGCCTCTGACTGGACATCTACGCTACAGAGCATTCGACGTCATGCAGAACTTCTGCTCCCAGGTTACATGATACCATCTTATTGGTTGCGCCTGGATGAGGTCCCGAAGAACATCAACGGCAAGACGGATCTGCTTCGATTTCGAAACATGGTCGAGGGTATGACCATTGAAGAATTGCTGGAGCAGTCGCTTGCAACTAAAGGAGGCAACACTGCCGTACAAGACCCCGTGGAGCAGTCCATCGCAAGTATTTGGGCCAAGGTGTTGAACCTGGATCCATCATTGATCAAAAGAGAGCATAGCTTCGTTGCACTCGGGGGTAGTTCGGTCCAGGCTATCAAAGCTCTCCAAGAGCTGCGCAACGCAGGACTACAGACCACGCTTAATGAAATCTTGTCTGAGATGTCCATTATGCAAGCCGTGTCAGCATATGATAGGCTTACCGGTGAGGAGGACAAAGACCCCATACCATTCGAATTGATCAAGAACGAGAATCTCAAGCAGAATCTGGCTGTGAATCCACATGTAGTCGATGCGTACCCAGCAACCGCGCTGCAGGAAGACTTACTTACGTCTCTCGGCACCGAGCACGACCACTACATCTACCGTCGGATATGGGATGTATCAGACCTGGATGCGGAGAAACTCAAAAAAAGTTTCGAGACCGTCTTCGAGCAGAGCGACATACTCAAGACCAGCTTCGTTGTTAACGGCCGAGATGTTTTTCAGGTCGTCAGATCAGATATAGAACTGCCTTGGACCGAGACTGATCTGGAACTCAAGACTTTCATCGCCCAAGACGAATCTATTCCGATGTCCATGGAAGATCCACTCTTTCGCATCACATTGGTCTCGAAGCATCTTTTGGTAGTCAGCATGCATCACTGCTTATTCGACTTCTGGTCTTACAGATTTCTATACGAAGATGTCGCCAGGATGTACCAGGGACTCGATATGCCTCCGCGAGCTCCGTTCAAGCGGTACATCAGTTACATTTCTGGTTCGGATGATAGAGCCTCTCGCAGATTCTGGAAGAAACAGCTCACTGGCGCAGAGCAAACGATCCTCAATCATCATCCAAGCACGCAGACCTCAAAACTGTCGCGCAAAGTTGCATTGGGAAGGATACGGGATCAAGGAAAGACTCTTGGCCTCACCACTGGGGCAATCTTTTACACTGCGTGGGCCATTTTGCTGTACAAGCATACTGGCCACGCGGACGTGACATTCATGACATCCTTGTCTGGTCGAGATGCTCCTGTGTCCAACATCGATCGCATGGACGGCCCAACTCTTTCAATGGCACCATTGAGAACACGTGTTGATCCTGAGCAGACAGTCGCAGACACGGCAAAGTCTATGGGTGCCGCCATCAGGCAAACAGCCGAGCATTCTCATTACGGCCTTCGGAATGCACTGTCTGCGGCGGGCCTACAACAGGGTCTCTTTGATACCTTTCTCAACATCCTGATCAGTCCCCAGCAGGATCCCAACGTGGAGGCTGTCTTCAAGCGCTATGGGCCAGAGTGGTCGTGGGACAATGCCTTTACGACCATGGAGGTGGAGGAGACTTCAGAGGAGTTGCTATTCCGACTATCCGGACGTATGGATACTCGCCTCCTGGACTTCATTCTTGACTCGTACATCCTCATTATTGAGCAGATCGTTGCAGACCCGAACCAAAAGCTCAGCGGCATGGGTATCATGGCACCGGCAGAACGAGAATATCTGCAAAACACTCTGAGCAATCGGAAAACACTCAAGACGCCTGTTCCAGAGCTTTTGCATGCTAGATTCGAAGGTCACGCCATGAACACTCCTGATGCAGTTGCGATCGACTGGAATGGCGCAGACCAGGTCACTTACTCCGAGTTGAATGATCGAGCAAATCAGCTTGCGCATCATCTCGTACACCATGGCTGTCGTGTTGGCGATCGAATTCCTCTGCTCCTGGAAAAATCTGTCGACACTATCGTCGCGATTCTGGGTGTCATGAAAGCTGGTGCCGCGTATGTTCCGTTGAATCCAGAGAACCCAGTGGAGCGCAATTTGTTCATCATGAACGATGTCGAGGCCAAAACCTTGATTATGCATTCCACGTATGCTGAGTTCTGCTCCCATCATGAGCTGCTTACGATCATGATTGACCAAATGGACCTTCGATCATCTCACACCCCAGGGCCTGTGGTGTCAACCACACCAGTTGATCTCGCTTACATTATCTATACTTCTGGCTCATCGGGTACCCCGAAAGGCGTCAAGGTTCCTCATCGATCAGCAGCAGCGGCGGTGACCAGCATGGAAGCCGCTGAGGGCCGCGGAGCAGGAGAATGGCGCACTCTGCAATTCGCAAATTATGTCTTCGATGCCTCTGTCCAAGACATATTCAACACGTTATCCACGTGTGGCACACTTTGCATGGCTCCACAGGATGAGATGCTTTCCAATCTCGCTGGCATTATACAGTCAATGCGAGTGAAGCAAGCAATAATCACGCCAACTGTGGCGAAGCTGCTCAAGCCAAGCGAGGTTTCTACGATGAAGACGCTCATTGTTGGTGGCGAGCCTTTGACGAGTGATGTGGTTTCCCTATGGGGCCCCGATCACCAGATCCTCAACGTGTACGGACCGACCGAGACGAGCATGGTTGTCACCACCAAAGACGTGAAGCAAGGCGATCTGATCTCCAACATCGGTGCGCCATTCCCAACAGTGATGGCCTTCATTGTTGATCCCGACGGGCTCTCCTTGGTACCATATGGAGCCGTCGGTGAGCTCTGCATTGCTGGACCCCAAGTCACAGACGGGTACGTCAATAGGCCTGATCTGACGAGTGCCGCATTCGTGGACGGCGAGGAATTGGGCGTGGACAAGCTTTACCGTACCGGTGACCTCGCGCGTTGGCTGCCCAATGGTGAGATCTCGTGTCTAGGTCGGAAAGACGGTCAAGTCAAGATCCACGGCCACCGCATTGAACTCGGCGAGATCGAAGTGGCACTGTTGAAGACGGGACTCGTCGAAGAAAGCGCGGTCGTCGTCTCAAGTGTCAATGGAAAGCCCACTCTTGTGGCATTCTGCGTTTTCGATGCAGCCGAATCCTCCGCCATTCAGGACGCCGAAGAGCACGCCGAGGACATTAGACTCCTACGTGAAGGTCTAACACATTCCGGGTTGACCCCATACATGATACCGAGTGTCGTTCTGCCTGTTGGTAATTTGCCAAAGCTTCCAAGTCGCAAAGTCGATCGCAAGACTCTCAAAAAGCAAGTTGAGCAGTTGGATGCGGCATTCATGCGCCAGTATAGCCTCTCCAAAGGACCTTCACACGCACATGAGGCACCCGAGACCGAAAACGAAGTTTCTCTTGAGAAGGCTTGGAGCGCGGTGCTCAATATCCCCCTGTCCGACATTGGACGCAAAGCAGATTTCAGAGCACTCGGAGGCGACTCCATCGCTGCAATCTCGCTGTCGAGCCATGTCAGCCGGGAGAAGTTGACCTTGAGTGTCAACAACATCCTCAAGCACTCTCGACTCGACGACATGGCAGCAAAGATGCAAGCGAAGAGCGCCAGCGGGAGCTCACAAGCTAGACCGGCGTTTGTTGTCCCTACAGAAGTATGGACTGCCGCAGAGGCAGCAGGTCTCAATTGGGAGTCTGATGTGGAATATGGTATGTGATTTGCCATAACATGATCGCTTCCGCTCATGCTCACATTGCTGACCTTCGCAACAGTTTACCCTTGCCCGCCAGGACAAGCTGAGTTCGCCTCCCAAGGATCGCGTGATGAGCAAATGTGGGTGCTGATGACTGTGCGCCGCATGCCTGCTGGAACGGACTTGGACAAATGGATCTCAGCCACTACCGAGCTTATTCGAATCGAAGATATATTGCGGACTTCGTGGTTCTGTCTCTCCAGTGGAGCCTGGGTTGGAATCGTTCTGCGATCAAACAAGCCGCGCCTGGAAGTCATCGAATGTGCGTCGGAATCTGCGTCGACTGAGATTATCGACAAATTTTGGGCCGAAGGATTTGTATTCGGTGGACCATGGATCAAGTTCGCCTTGCTCAAGTATCCCGACGGCTCCTTCGACACTGTGGTGAAGCTGAATCACGCCGTATATGATGGTACGCTTCTCCGCATCTTCGATGACCACTTTGGTGCCATTCTTGCCGGCCAACCCGTCCCGCCGCATGGCCAATTCAAGGACTTCGCCTTCCACATCTACAACTCCGACAAGACGCAAACACTAGATTTCTGGAAGCGAACAATGTCTGACCGCCAATCGACATACCTGTCCGAAGCCATCTCACCTAAGATCACAGCAGCCAAGCGCAGTCTCATCGACACCCAACTGGATGACCTCGTGTCCAGTACAGGAGTCAGCCAGTCCTCGATTTTCCAGGCCGCGTACCAGCTCTGGCTCAGCCGTGCCAGCGGAGATCCCGACGTAAACTTTGATTACTTGCTCTCAGGCAGGAACATCGACCTTCCAGATCCACTCACGATCAACGGCACTCTCGCAAACTTCCTTCCCGTCAGGCACAAGATTGATCATGACAACTGCACCCTCCAAGATTTCCTTCAAGCTACTCAAGACGGCTTCTGGGCCATGAGTGAGAATGGCAACGTGGGGTTGCATGAGATTTACGCCGCTGCTGGATTGGATCGCCAGGATTTTGGCAATCGCACTTTGTTCCTCTTCCAGCCCTTCGAACCTGCAGGCACGCCAGACGAGATGAGGTGGTTGATCCTGGCCAAAAGCCGGGTGCGAATGTATCAACCGTATGCTCTGGTGGTGGAAGTTGCGAAGGCTCCAGAGGGTAAACATAAGCTGGCGGTGATGTATGATGAAACAATGTTCGACAAAGACAGGGTAGAGAGCATGGTCGTGGAGATCAAACGGCTTGTAGAGAATTTCGCGAAGCCTGGGATGGAAGGTGCGCTGCTGAAAGAGTTTTAGTGTTTCATATGTTTATAGATGGATACCTTACCGCAACGCGATGCATATCACCTGGGACACACGGAATCTCCCTGTCTTTGATCCATCTATACCTTCGACGTCCTTTTCTTGCCCGGCCTCAACCACATGCCTTCAGCCATCGCGTGCACCACGCCACCTTCACTCTCAATAACTCCCTTCGCCCATGCCTTTCTCCCATTGTCTTCCACCTTGGTGACCCAACTCCTTACCATGACCGTTCCAGGTGTCTTCACAGCCGCCTTGAACGTGACTCCCAACTGCACAGTGAAGCTCGGCGGACCGCCTTCCAACTTCGCGAACGTCATGCCGATGGCTCCACCCAATGCACTGTCCAGGATACAGGAGATCACGCCGCCATGAAGGAGGTCAGGATGAGCATTCAAGTCGCCGCCAAAGGTATAGAAGCGACGCATCTCGCCTCTTTCGGACTCGGACGAGGAAACGAGGCTCTCGCTGCTGGTGCTGTTGCTGCTGCAATCCTTGGGCGGTCGGAACAACGTGAGTAATTGTCCGATTGTGGCTTCCGTGTTCCAAGTCTTGCCCATGAGCGTGTGGCCCTTCCCATCGTGAGTTACTGTGCGCGATTGTGAGAGGATGCGAAAGTTGGCGTCTTCTATGGTGGGTTTGGCGTAGGCCATAGAGAGGAAGTGGACCACGGTGGAGTTCGGGACATGTTTTGGAATGCGCTGTCTCAAGTCCGCGCTGAGTACGTTGTCCTTGGTCATGGCGGGCCGTGATGGCTGGCTTCGATTCCGAGCGTGTTTCTTGGTGCCATGGTGTGGATGGCAGTCATTTGATGGAAGGTGTGTGTGTGGAAGGAAGAGCCGAGGCTGAACGTCGTCGAGAAGGCGTCGTCAATTGCTCAACGCCAAGCCACGGCCCACCCCATCACCCCATGTTGCCCATCCATCTCTCTTCCATCGTGCACACACCCCCTCACCGGCACCCGATGGAGACATCCTCGTCGGCGGAAAGTGTCCGTCGCATCCCTCGACTTACAACAGCGTCGGGATGGCGTGCTTGACTCGTGCAGTGCGGCTACGGGCGCGTAGTTACACTCTCTCCGCTGCGCAGGATCAAGAAGCAATACGAACACAGGCTAGCGTCCCGAGCGTACGACCGTGCTACATACTACGTCTATAGGCATCTCCGCTACGCAGGATTAAGAAGCGATACGAACAAAGGCTAGCGTCCCGAGCGTACTACCGTGCTACATACCGCGTCGACAGCCTTTGTCAGTGCACGGAGATCCTTCAAGATGCTGATGAAACAGGCTTATGTCCGGCCATGTGATGTATATAAACGTGCAATTCTGCTGCTGGACAAAGATGTGACAATACCCAGCGTACAGCATCTTCACATATTCGACCCACAAGCACTATTCTACTACAGCAGCCATGAAGGTCTTCGTCACAGGTGCTTCGGGCTTCATCGGCCGCGCCGTTGTCTCCGACCTCGTGACAAATGGCCATGAAGTCGTAGGCCTCGCTCGCAGTGGCGCCTCATCCGAAAAAGTGAAGCAGATCGGCGCTACCGTTCTCGAAGGGAATCTCGAGGATTTGGAGTCGCTACGCAAAGGTGCGCGGACATGTGATGCGATCATTCACTTGGCCTTCGTCCACGACTTCTCTTCGCCAGAAGCCTTTCAAAACGCGACTGCGGTCGACCGCACTGCCATATCTACCATGGGCGATGAGATAGCTGGCACTGGCAAAGCTCTGATTATAGCCTCTGGTACGCTCGGTTTCCCACAGGGTCAACTCGCCACCGAAGATACTGAGCCGGTGCGAAATGGTCCAATGTCCGATCGCACCAAATCTGCCGACTTGGTCTTCCAGCTTTCCAAGGAGCAGAACATTCGTGGCATCGTTATCAGGTTCTCGCCGACCGTCCACGGCAGGGACGACCGGGGCTTTATCACCATGCTCGGAGAAGCTGCCAAGCGCGACGGCTTCGCTACATACATCGATCAAGGCTCTGCAAGATGGTCTGCCGTTCATCGCTACGATGCAGCTACTCTTACGAGACTTGCATTGGAGAAGGGAAAGGCCGGGGCAGCCTACAACGCTGCAGCAGAAGAATCCATCACCATGAAAGAGATCATGACTACCATTGGCGCCAAATTGAATATGCCGGTCAAAAGCAGGACCACTGAGGAAGCCCAGCCTTCACTGGGACTTTTCGCCCATATCATCAACCTCGACAATCCGACTTCAGCCGAGAAGACGCGTAACGAGCTGGGTTGGAAGCCCGAACATCCGGGACTGCTTGAAGATATCAAGGAGAATTATTTCACTTCATAGGTTCCCTGATCTTGCGTAAGGGGATGGAAGCAGAACATTTTCGTTGTTGATAGACACACGCTTGCCTTCCAAGAGTATTTCTCTGCCGACCAGAATTAATATTTGTTCCCATCCGCATATTCCGACCAGAATGGCAGAATCGTCCTCTATTGCTTTAGGTTTTGATGATAGAGTAGAAGTTGTTCCGCACCACACCCCAAACAACATGCTCAAATCCTCGCCTTTGGCCTCCACTTCGCATATGAATGTCCATCCGATTTAGGTACAAGATGATCCACGTCACTCGTATTCACTAAGCCAGGATGCACCTCACTCAAATCCTTCACACCCACCAACTTCATCGCACTCTCAAGCTCATCCCTCAAAATCTCAACCAAATGCTCCGCGCCCTCGGTGCCATAACCCAAAGCAAACAAGAACGGCCTTCCCATCCCAATAGCTTTCGCGCCTAAGCACAAAGCTTTAAGCATATCTCCGCCCCGACGGAAGCCTCCATCGATGTAAATCTCCATATTGTCAAAGATCTCAGGACATTGTTTGTGGAGTTCGAGTAGGAGGAGAATGGAAGGAGGCGAGTAATCGAGGTTCCTCCCGCCGTGGTTACTGAGTAAGATCCCTTGTACATTGTGTTTCATCGCCATCTTGGCGTCAGCGGCGGTTTGTATACCTTTCAGCACGATGGGCAAATCGGTGAGACTTCGAATCCAGGCGATATCTTCCCATGTTAGGGCTTGATCAATGTATGCTCCGACTGTCTTTGTTAGACCGCCGCCACGTTTGCCGAGTGATTCTCCGGTGATGGGGTTGATGGCAATTTCGTCGACGCGAAGGCGTTCGTCGGACTCGCGCTTGCCTCGACCTGCCGCATCCAATGTGATGAAGATGGCACACATGCCGAGTTTCACGGCGTTGGCAATGACTTGAGCGGTTTTAGGTCGATTTTTATTGACGTAGAGCTGGAACATAAATGGGTGAGAGGGTGCTTGGGAGATGATTTCGTTTGCGGGATATGAGGCGTTGCTAGAAACCTGATGACTATGAGGTCAGACGATTGAGATTTGAACTCTAGATAGCAGTCGACGTACGATCTCCAAGATGCCGCTAGATCGCGCTGCACGCGCCAGAGCTTTTTCGCCTTCAGGATGAATCATTTTTGCCAGGCCACTCGGGCAGATGAATAGCGGGACTTTGACAGGGACGCCAAGTATTGTGCTTGATGTATCGACGTGGGCTACGTCTCGCATTACTCGTGGCCTAAACCAGACTCTCTTGAGCATAGATTGGTTCATGTCGCGTGTCCAGCAGTCGGTCGATGCCGTGGAATAGAATGCGTGAGTTTTGGCTGATGACGTCTTTGCAGAGACCTCTTCGAAATCGTAGCTGATACACATTATAAGTGATTGGACTTTTCTTCAGGACAGGATCACGTACGCATTGATCACTGTGTGTAGTGGTGGCCTCTCCTGCTCAGGCACGGCCTGCGCAGCGTTCGCAGCTATAGGTGCTTGCTTCCAATCCGATGCGATTGTCGCTCGATCGAGATTCCCAACGAAGCAGCCAATTGGTAGCGTATTCTTGACAACTGACGAGGAATGGACCTCCAGATAAGCTGTTGTCGCATCATGGCCAGCATATTTTAGAATCACTGAGTTTTGGTAAGAAGATGCAAAGCCATGCCGATTTACTAAGCTGCATTGAACGCACAATTTGCTCCTCCAGGATGATCGTCTGCAAAGTTGGTGCAGTCCCAGACCTGATCCTCAATCACAAGCCAGCAGTCGTTTGGAGAATTGTGCTTCGAGATCTCAGAGGTACCAATCAGCTTGACTTCCTCCATTGCGAGCAGTCGGGAAACTCGTGAGGATGTCCGTACGTCTGTATGCAATCTGTGGAGGACTCAGGGTGGCATTATGAGTTGCTCCGACAATGCTGAATACATTGGGTTGTTGCAAATAGGCAACGCCGTAATCGGAGCACTTCTGAGTGGCTCATGGCGATCATCCTTGCCTGCACCGGCAGAATACACCTCGGGATGGTGAATCGGTCATTCATGTTCGGGACGATGCGAGACTTGCACACTTGGTCATAACATTGTTGGCCGAGATTCGGGGGTTGCGTGAGCACCGAACAGCACGTTCGATGTCTGCTCTGGTTCCCAAGTGTTCCTGGCGCGAATTCACTTACAGTGGAGATCATGAGCTAGCGGCGGCTATTCCCCATTGGTCGAAATACTACTTCGAAAGAACCCCGATTCTGTCCAGCGAAAACGGTCATATCACAGTATCGCTTGTAGATTCGCTTGCGGCATCTCCCCGCCGCTGCAGTGCTCAAGCTGCTCGAGTTAGACTAACTGCAGCACAGACAGGCGAGGAGAAATGCAATCTTCGAGTTCCCTGGGGCAGTTGTTTGAGCAGCTGATCCAAGCTGGGCCGTTCACACTGGTGCTGTTGCTCCATGTTGCCGCCCAGGCTTTCCGAAATGAAGCGAACAGCTGCCACGTGTGGTGTGTTATACAGCTTCGTCTTGTGCTTGGTGGGCATCCAGCCATTTGCACTCCCGAGTAAGCTCCGTCTTCACTTGGTACATCCCAAGAGACAAGCGTTCGTCCCAGCGCATGTTCGTAATGGCCGTGCATGCATGCATGATTCTGGTCGTCGTTCGGGCTGAAGACAGCTACCCAGGTCCAGGATAGCATATATTAATCGCGTATGCAGCCTGTAAGAGCAGGGTATGCTGCCCCCAACGTGTGTCGCCCGCCTCTCGTGGTCGCTCTCCCATGACGACGACGTTGACGACTTCCACGGTACGAACCAACTTCGCCGCAGCGAACTGACAGCGCGTGGACAGTCTCGGGAAGTCTCACAAGGCGGATATTGGACTCGCGTGCCCCTCCTCCGATCAAGACTCTGCATGCGCTAGTCATGCACTCAAATCTGCTTCGGGCATGGCGCGGCGAATGTGAGCATGGTCAAGCGGTTGCCGGCTACTGGTTGCTCTGTCTGTCTCGTTGCGCGACGCGTCTACGGCCTCAGCCATGACGGCGAGTAGGATGGATGGAGCTCGATGGTGCCGATCACATCCATCGTTCGATGGCCGAGCGTGCAGACTGCAAGATGTGCCAAATGCAGTCCAGCTCGGGGGATACGTCAGGCGCGCAGGATGCAGATGTTTAAGAGAAAGTCTAACTTAAGTGTCTCACGATATTCTGCTGTGCTGCTCGACTGTCTGTGCACCGAGCGCCGGATCTGCTGAACTCCACAACCATTCCCACTTCACGTCCGCCCCGCCTTCTGATCGCCATCCACCACCGCCCACCCACCATCACTCCTCCACCGCCGCCTCACGCTGCGCTCCGCTGCTGCGACATCGCCAGACATCATCTCGCTGCACGACGACGGGCACAGACCCAAAGCGGTACGACTCAGAAACACCCACGGACACAGCATCAGCAGCGAACCCTCGAACCCAATCAGCTCCGCGACACTCTCGAACCTCCACCGCCTCCGCACACCTCGCCGCCCGCCGGCACATGTCCACTTGCGCGCCCAGGGCTGAGGGCTGCTCGTGAGCCTGGTCGTCCCGGCCAGTGGCCATGCCCGCCATGACGTCCGCGCTTGATGACGAGGATCTGGCACTGTCGATAGCACCAACACCCGCCGGACGCCGCAACTCACGCGATGACCGACCGCAACAGCAGCCCCAGCCGCCTCAGGCGCATTTGGCAACGCCAGTCATGCGCTCGTCGGCGAACCCGCAGCATGGCAAAGCAATGACTAGACTGGGCCAGTACAATGTGGTCAAGACGCTGGGAGAAGGGTCCTTCGGCAAGGTGAAGCTCGCCACGCATGCCGTCACTGGACAGAAGGTGGCGCTGAAAATAATATCTCGGCGCAAGCTGGTGACGCGAGATATGGCAGGGCGTATCGAACGTGAGATACAGTATCTCCAACTGCTACGCCATCCACACATCATCAAGCTGTACACCGTTATCACCACGCCGACTGATATTATCATGGTGTTGGAGTATGCCGGTGGTGAGCTGTTTGACTACATTGTGCAGCACGGCAAGATGCAGGAACGCAAAGCCCGAGCATTCTTCCAGCAGATAATATGCGCTGTGGAGTACTGCCATCGCCACAAGATTGTGCACCGCGATCTGAAACCAGAGAATTTGCTGCTTGACGACCAACTCAATGTCAAGATTGCCGATTTCGGGTTGAGCAATATCATGACTGATGGCAATTTCCTCAAAACGAGTTGTGGTAGCCCAAACTACGCCGCGCCAGAAGTCATTAGCGGTAAGCTGTATGCCGGTCCTGAGGTAGACGTCTGGAGCTGTGGTGTCATTCTCTACGTCTTGCTTGTCGGAAGATTGCCATTCGACGACGAGTATATCCCGGCGCTTTTCAAGAAGATCGCACAAGGCCAGTACCATATACCTCCGTACCTATCGCCGGGCGCGATGCGGTTGATCAAATCGATGTTGCAAGTCAACCCAGTGAACAGAATCGGAATCGCAGACATTCGCTTGGATCCCTGGTTCCAGGAGGATCTTGCCGAGTATCTTGCCGTTCCACCAGAGGACTTCTTCGACACCGGTGTTGACCCAACCAAGTCGATTGACCCTGCCACGCTTGGAAAGGGCAAGCCGGCTGTCGTTCAAGAGAAGATCCATCAAAGCGTTGTCGGCAAGCTTGGCAAGACAATGGGATACGCTGCAGATGATGTGCAAGAAGCATTACAGAAGGACGAGCCGAGTGCCATTAAAGATGCGTATCTGATCGTACGAGAAAACGTGATACAGGCGGCAAATCCTGCGCTGCAAAGAGCCATCCCAGATTATCCAAACTCGCCGCCTGTCAATCCCGGGAGTCTACTCGCAATGACTCCACCGCCTAAGAAGCAGCCTACTCCCACACCTCAACGAAGGCCTGCGCAATCGCCTCTGGATCATCCGCGTCATGGCTCCACTGGATCTGGCTCGCTCATGGAAGCCCGTTCGCCCGCGTCCACCATCGCGATTTTGCCTTCCTCGTTACCTAGCTACCACGCGGCATACATGCGCGGTCATATCAACAAATCGCAATCTCCGACCACGGGCGACGACGATCCTGACGGGAAGCCACGTACGAAAGAGGAACAGGAGGCCACTGCAAGGAGACTCAAGCCACACAGCAGAAGCTCTACAAATCTTGCTCGAAGCGACAAGCCTGATCTCGATATGACAAAAATACCAGAAGGCAGGCCGAAGAAGCAGCGACCGACCAAATGGCAGTTTGGCATCAGGAGTCGCAACTCTCCTGCTGAAGCCATGTTGGCAATTTATCGTGCGTTGCACAAAATGGGAGCCGTCTGGGAAGTGCAGCCGCCAAAGGAGCACGAATCCGGCAGTGGCGACGCAAGTCCAGAGCGTGGCAGTGACAACAGAAACCGCAGCAATAGTCCGGAGTATAGTGATTCCGACCCAGGCTCGGGGACAGATCCTGAGTACGCGACCCACGAGGAACAAGAACGGCGACGTGCAAAGCGCCGTCACAATGGCGAGAACGCGCGCGGCAGAGAGCGATATGGACGCTGGAACGATTATGGCTATGAAAACATTCCGGAGGACCCTTGGATCATCAATGCTCGGTTCAAGAAGGAGGGCATGTTTCCGCCGGGCGTCCCACATCCTGCTTCCGCCCACAGCTCTCAGGTCAACCTGCACCACGATCAGCGGAAGTCGAGTTCGGCAGCGGTATCCATGACGGGCAATAGCTCCGGACACCATACTCCGAGCTTGAGTGCCAGCGCTGAAAACATTGCTGCGGCGGGTCCTGCCCAAGGCAGCGCGGCCGGATCCCTCCGCAACTCGATTGCAGGCAGCGAAGTACCGAAGGCACAGGAGAGTGTCTGGGTATACATGACCATCCAGCTGTACGCGATAGAAAAAGACTTCTACCTCGTGGATTTCAAGTGTGCGGGTTACGAAAGACTTATACGGCGGTACAGCTATGAAACCAGCGGCAGCAACGAAAGCGATGTGATCCGCGTGGACAACGCACCGGATGGTTATGATTCTGAGGATGTGGAGGTTGACGAAGCTGGAGAAGAATTGATCGGTGCTGGTCGTACGGGGGACGAGAAGGAGATTACTAGTCCCTTTCCCTTCTTAGACGTGGCGAGTAGGCTCATCATAGCGTTGGCCGAGGCGAACGATTAGATCGATACGAACTGGCAACAGGACAAAGATGCATGCATTTTTCCAGCGAGCTGGTCAGGCTAGCTATGATACACAATTGACATGAGAATTCATAACCTACCTTTCTCACGCGCGGGAGCTCGGGATTACGTGGAAGCCAGCTCAGTCATCGCTGTTGGGAGACGTGCAGAGAACTTGAAGAAGTTTGCAGAGTAGTATGGAGCAGGGGGGAAAGTTGCTACTGCAGTCTTTGATGCAACCGACGGGAAGGGAATGCCCCAGTTTGTGAACGACATCGCATCGAAGCACCCGGATTTAGACTGTGTCGTTCTGAACTCGGGCATGCAACGACATCTGGACTGGAAGGGTCCGGAGAATGTCGACGTGGACGTTCTGGAGACGGGAGTTTACAACCAACTACCTTTCTTACATGCATCTGACCAAAGCTTTCCTGCCGGTCTTGCAAAACAAGGCGCCTGAAGAGACTGCGCTGGTTTACATCACATCTGGCCTGGCTCTTACACCGATTGTTTACCGTCCCGACTACTGTGTGCGTCGAAGGCAGCGCTACACCATATGGTCATGATGTTGAGATTGCAGATGAAAGAGATTGAGTGCAATGTCAAGATCATTGAGGTGCTGCCGCCCGCAGTCCAGACCGAGCTCCACGACGACAAGCGTCAGCTAGAATTCCAGGGCAAGGGCCGTCATATCGGTATGCCGCTCGCAGAAGACTTTGTGGAGGAGGCGTATGCTTCACTGGCTGCAGGAACGGAACAGATTCCGGTGCGGATGACGAAGAGGAATTTCGCGAAACACTTGGGCGCAGGAACGGCAGATAAATGCAAGCAAGTACAGAGGGAAACATTTCTCTGCACCCTGTTCCCGGAGAGCGGTCGCACGCGCTACAGTAGTCAGCGTCGAAGGCAATGGCTCTCCAACAGAACCTGTGTTCATCCCCAGCTTCTGGACAGCGGCCGCGTTGTTGGTCCTCGTCGGCGTGAGACTACTGCTGACCGAGTCGTAGATGATGGGCGCCATGTACCACCATCAAATGCGGGAGCAGGCAGCAAAGTGAGTCCACCGGGCACCGCCTCCTACGCGCTGGAGCATTGCCAATTCGATGAAGTAAAAGAAATCGAGTGCTCGTTCCGACACCGTCATCCCTTCCTGACAGAATCGACAGCCATATGCACGTGAGTACATGGTACCGCAGTACACATGTCGGGGAGATCAGGAGAGTGATCTCATGTCTGAGATGAGGGCGTGCCAAGGCCGTTTGCCCGCGGCCAACTCGGCGAGTGGTACCGTAGCTGCAAATAGACAGATCCAACGAAGTAGCTCGTGGGCAGTGTCCAGCCGTTTGCACCGCCACAGCCCTTTGTGTTACCCCATCGTTACCGCCGGCTTTGAGCGTCGGTGGAAGTGTTTAGGTAAAGTGATTGGACCAGGATTGCGAGAGATATGCTTGCATTAGCCCGCGCGGGCCCTGCAGCGCTCGGGACGGCGACGCGCAGGGTTCTGCGGAGAGAGTTTCCGATGCCGTGATGGGGATGCTGCGTGCGGTCGTTGCGGGACTGCATATCCATTGCAGTGAGGACGAGGATGGGGTGGTGTGCGCTGCTTCCCAGCAGCAGGTCCGCGCATCTCCGCACGCCTGCATGGAGCGCGATGGCCGCGGGCAGATGCTGCACCGCACTGCACTGCACTGCACGCACCGCACCGCACCAGGATGTGCCCACGGCGGGCAATGGGACCCGGCGGAGCGGGCGTGGACAGCGTTTCTGGTTCCTGCAGACGCAAACCCGCGCTGGGCGCCGCGCTCGTCGCAGGCAGCGGGCGATTGGCGTCCAGGATCGTGCGTGACGTGGGCCTTCTGGAAACCGCACGGGACAAATGGCTCTGCTGCTACTCGCGAGGGCAACACTGCTAGCGCGGTGGTGGGGGTCGACGGTGGCCCCAATTCGCGACGTCGGCACACGTTTGGGACTCGGGGAGTCGCTCCGAAACGCGCGACCGGCCAGCATCTGCTCAGACGCGCGTGTTGCTGCGTGTGAGGAAAATCGCGCATGCAGCGGATGCGAGGCCCTGGCGTGTGTCGGCGTGTCGAATCACCAAAAAGCAATTGCAGCTGTCTGCCCTCGATGGCCAGTGACGCGCAGCTGCTTGACAGCCCGAAGTGACATGCCCTTATCGACGCCGTCTGGATCGCCGCCTCGCCGCACCCGTTCACCCACCCCCGCCGCGGCAAAGTCGTCCTCAGCAGCAGCGGGCAAAACGTACTTTCGTGGAGACGAAGCGGCGAGGGCGATAACCGGCGGTACTGTCCAGGGTGCACAGACGATTTGCGTGGCCCAGTCGGCTCGCCTCAAAACACTCAAAGCCCGCCGTGCTGCGGCCTGGAAAGCGATTGCTTTATTTCCTCCGACGTCCCAGTCCCCAATCTCACTTCTGAGCCCAGCTCTGTTCTGCCTTTTGCAAACCCTCCACCCTCTCGAACTCCTTCCGATATCCGCAACACAACCGCAGCAATCATGGTACGCTGCACCTGCCACCACTCGCTGCACTGAGCGCTGATCTGCTTGACTCAGGCCGACTCCAAAATCGTCTCGAATACTGCCACGGTGAGTTCTTTGTTCTCGGAGCCGCGCTCGGTCGTGGCGCCGAAGCTGACAGAACACAGCTGGAGAAATACCTCAAACTCGACCAGCGCGATAAGATCATTGCCGAATATGTCTGGATTGACGCCAGCGGAGGTGTGAGGTCCAAGTGCAAGGTGAGTCTCCCACCAATTCTCAACACCGGGACCGCGAGCGAGAGGGGATCCCCAGAGCTCATGTTTGGACTTCCTGGAATCTGCGTCAATGAGGAGGACTGCCATTGCCAGGGTCTGATGCGGCTTTGACGAAATGCCGCCTTCGGCGTGCTTCGGACGCTAGGAGCCCAGTGCGCTCTGCCTCAACGGCGGGGTCACATGGCAGTCGCCTCAAAGCGTTCCCGACAGTCCGACATGCCAGGCGACGCAGGAACCGAAGAATCCCCCCCCCCCATTGTACATCTCCAAGCTAACCCGCGACTGTGTGCAGACCATCGAGAAGAGCTCATACACCGGCCTCGACAGCCTTCCAGAATGGAACTTCGACGGTTCCTCCACTGCCCAGGCACCTGGCGACAACTCTGACGTCTACCTCCGACCTGTTGCCGTCTACCCAGACCCATTCCGCCTTGGCGATAACATTCTCGTGCTCGCAGAGACCTGGATGTCCGATGGCAAGCCAAACGCCTTCAACTTCCGTCACGATGCCGCCGTCGTGATGGAGAAGCACAAGGGTGAGAAGTTCTGGTTCGGTCTCGAGCAAGAATACACTCTCCTTGACTTCGAGGGCTGGCCGTACGGCTGGCCAAAGGGAGGTTTCCCAGCCCCACAAGGCCCATACTACTGCGGTGTCGGAACCGGCAAGGTCTTCTGCCGAGACATTGTCGAGGCACACTACAAAGCATGCTTGTACGCTGGCATCAACATCTCTGGCACCAACGCCGAGGTGATGCCAGCTCAATGGGAGTACCAGGTCGGCCCATGTGAGGGCATTGATCGTAAGTGCTCCGTTCCACAATTTCCTTTTTTATCTAAGCTAACAAATGAACAGTTGGTGACCAGCTCTGGATGTCTCGCTTCCTTCTCCACCGTGTCGCCGAAGATTTTGGCGCCAAGATCACATTCGCACCCAAGCCAATCCCTGGTGACTGGAACGGCGCCGGTCTCCACACCAACGTCTCGACTGAGACTATGCGAAACGATGGCGGCATGAAGGCTATCGAGGCCGCTATGGAGAAGCTGGCTGGGCGCCACAAGGAGCATATGCTTGTGTACGGTGAGGGCAACGAGGCCCGCATGACTGGCGCACACGAGACTGCGTCATATGACAAGTTCACATGGGGCATTGCCAACCGTGGCTCATCAGTGCGTGTCAACCGCGCTGTTGCCGAGGAAGGCAAGGGCTACTTTGAGGACCGTCGTCCCGCCTCCAACGGCGACCCGTACCAGATCACCGGTATGATCGTTGAGACTGTAAGTTTGCTTCGAGACCATTGCCATGTGAGCTCCATCCTAACGTGACGAATAGATTTGCGGCAAAGTTGAGGGCGCCGACGTTTTCAAGAAGTCGCAGCAACCTGCGGAGCAGGTTGACACTGTTGTCCCAATTGTCAAGCCTTAGATGACCGATTACGAGACCACGACCACCCTAACTCCTACCGATTGACTCAACCGAACTCACAGGTCTGCCGCCGTGCCGCGAATGCTTCTAGATGATATCCCCTTCCTGGGCGGCAGATCGATTGTACTATGGGCAGCCTTGAATGCTGCCGCGGCGTTTTGACAGGACCAAGTAGAGGAACATTTTCTTGCTCTGGCTGGGAGTAGCTAGAGAAATGCATAATTGAGCAGTTCAAAACATTGCCGCATCGGTCATTGGTTTATCGTAGCTGTTTGCCAACTGTGACATGCTGGTGAGCATACAGTACATAAGGCACGTGCCCTCGAGGTGATCGGCGTATCAAAGGTCATGGCCGAATCCGACTAGTCGTTCTTAACTTGCGAACTCACATTCTCGACCGAACATCAACAAAACATGCCGTGACCCTCGCATAACCCGCGCAAACGCAAGTGTGCCTGCCCTCGACCATGTCGACGCCAAACACCACTGCGCCCGTGACGCAGCCGTCGTCCGCATCTAAGAAAGCGACCGGCCATATCAGTACACCCCACAACACCGCGTCGCCCGCACCCCGAAGCGTACCCTCGCCCGCCGCAACGCGAAAAGATCACGCGGCTAAGACCCCCGTGAACCATCCTACGGTTGGCAGTAGCCATGGCAGTAAGACGCTGGCCTCCACCCCTATGGTTGGATCGTTGAGCCAGACGGGATTGGGTTCCTCGCCCGGTCAGCACTTTGGCACGCCTGGCACACTGCATGGCCTCGGCGTAGACCTGGGCAGCGGCACGCCCAACCTGAATGTGCCAACGCCCATGTTGGCTGCTGCCGGTATGGTGCCGAGCATGAGCGAGATCATGGGTGTGGGCGCTGGTCGCAAGCGGAATGAGGATGAAGAGAGGAGGGCCAAGATGAATAAGATTCTGAAGAAGATTGGGAGGCCGAAAGGGCGCGTATCCAAATCTGGGATAGAGAGGGTTGCGCGAAGATGCGGTCTTACTGCGGTGGGAGACGAAACCGAAATATCTTTAGCAGGACTTGGTGAGAAAATGATGTTGGTGGTGAACCTGCAAGGCGATGCAGTGGAGGGTATCGTGCCGCAAATATTCGTTTGCGAGGCGGAGAAGAAGGAGGAAGAGCAGCATATGGGCATCGCAGCGAGCAAAGTGCTCTTGCAGAACTTGAAAGTCCCGAGCGGGATCGCTCTACAGTCGAAGCTTGATCAGTTCGCGACCAACCTGGACAGGCTCGCTAAGATGGATAGGATGTCAAAGGGGCAGGTCGATTGCTTTGAGGCGATCAATGGAGTGTACAGCAGCTTGAAGAAGCTGTACGACTTGGAGAAAGATGCTGTCAAGACGTTGAGGGAACTAAGAAACGATGATGCTGACGAGAGAGCTGCGCGTGAAGTCTTGTGCAAAAAAAGCGGCAGGCCGTTCATGCATGAAAATGGCAAGATTGGACTCTCATTAGGTTACTGGACGCCATCGCCGTATCGAAAGAAACCGGCCACCTCCGTGGAAGGCGCATCCCAAGACGAGCCACCAGACGACCTCGAATCAGACATCTGGAGCCTGCGTATAGAAGCCCAGGCATGTGCTGCCGGCATGTATCCAGCTTTACGAGTATCAGACGCCTGGCTGCCGGAAACTTTCGATGTCGCTCAGCGGGACCAACCTATACCATGGCAAGACCCTCCCAACACATTCATCAGTACAAACTCAACAGACACGGGCGATGCAATGGCCATTGACGGCGAACGTCTCCCAGACCTCCGCTTCGTCGCCAAGCTAAATCCTCCCGTCGTGCTACCCTTACAGATCGCAGCGACAATCCTGGCGACCCTGGGCGACCAGTACTCCCACTCTACCAGTTTTCCAATCTACCATCTCAACGTTCTCGGCATCAAATCTCAAGACTTGTCCACCAAAGTGGTTTCTGAACAGAGCGTACTGGTCCCAGGCCCGGAGGGCGAAGACACGAATGCTTCTCACGAATACGTTCTCGATATTCCTAAGGGGGATCTTGCGTACGTACTCGAAGAAGTCCCTTTCTCACATCCGAGGCAGCTAGTCGAACTGTTACCTACATTGCGGCAATGGGCGAGCACTGGCAATCTTTTGCGAACCGCACTCGCCAGTTCGCAGTCCGGCGAAGCTCAAGCAATTGCTGCTGCCAACGGCGTCAACGCTTCTCACGCGGTAAACGGTACTAAGAACAACGCTAGTACTCACGAGAGGAAGCTCAGCGAACTTCTCGAGAACGTGGACATCGATGGAGCTTCCAGAACCCGCGTGGACATGAGCTTCTCCAGTGGCTCTCAACTCCCCATTCCGAATCCCAACTTCTCGCTCGCAATCTCCGATCCCACTGGCGATAACTTGAGCCACGTCGTCTTCCATATCATGCCAGATGCCGATGTTGTGGTCGAGCATTTCGATGGCATCGAGTTTCAGGTCGCAGAACCCGTAAAGGAGTCTTCCGTGGAGCAAAATCAGGCGGATGTGTCGAAAAAGAAGAAACTGGCAAAAGCCCTGGAGATCAGCAATGACTTGGGTGTTTGGATTGAGTGGATGCGCAAACAGAGTCATCCTTAGAATATACTAGGATTCGTTGGAGCGTTATGTGCTACGTTCTTGGACGTACTATTCGTTACCCATCGACATCATCAATCATTGGAGGCTTATTTCAAGACCATGTCAAAGTCCAATCGTTCTTCCATGCTCCTTCGGCAGTGAGATTCTGCAAGCCCACGAGACTCAGCACTTTGCTTGTGCTGTTGTATGTCACACCGGAGCTGACAGCCAGGCCATTCAGCGTCACGTTGCCTGGCTCGTCCTGCACACCCAACACAGTGATGTTGGCTAGACTGTTTGTGTCTTCGTAGAGGCCGCGAGTCGAGGCATAGAGCGTGCCGTTTGTTGCAGTGAAGTCGACGATGAGCGTGGCGTTTGGTGCGACGCTCTCACCATCGTCAACGTACAGGATTCCAGAAGCCGCTCCGTTGTTGTCGAGAGCAGTGAGCAAACTCCATGAGCTGTTGCGAGACTCCGCGGTGGTGTATCGCGCCTCTTGGCGTGGAAGAACGTATCCGCCTCGGACAAACACTGGAATGTGGCTGAATGGTGCGGAGATGGTTACGTTCTCGCCAGGCTGAGCAGTGACGGCTTCCTGCGTGTACCAGTCGTACCAGATCTCATCTTGAGCGACTCCGGGGAATACACCTTGCACCTCTTTCATGCCTTGGCCAAGGACAGGAGTGACGAGCAGAGCAGGTCCAAGGAGGAACTGGTTGTCGACAGCGGCCAGAGATGGATCGTTCGGGAACTCCCAAGACAGAGCTCGCATTACTGTGCTGCCGGTGCTGTGAGCCAAGTAGAACAGCGTGTACATGTAAGGCAGGAGCGAGTATCGAATTGCCATGGCCTTCCTCGATGCGTCTGCAACAGATTCCCAGACATATGCCTCTTGTGGGTTGGCAGACAAAGTGTTGTGGTTGCGGTAAAATGGGAAGAAGGCGCTCAGTTGCATCCAGCGGTTGCATAGCTCTTCGTCCGAGTTGCCATTAAACCCGCACGTGTCCACGCCAAACATTGGAATGCCGAAGAGAGCGAAGTTCAGAGCTTGACTGATCGAGAAATACATGTAAGCCCAGAGGGAAGTGTTGTCTCCACCCCAGTGGCCTGCCCATTTACCGCTTCCAGCGAAGGTACTACGACCGATGATCACAGGACGCTTGCCAGGGAAGACCTCAAGTAGGGCTTGGTAGGTAGCGTTTAGGATCTGATGCCCAAACAAGCTGTGCACATCGTACTCCTCGACGCCGTCCACGTGGGTGGCGTTGGGGCTGACTGCATGCACAGCGAGGTCGCCTTGAACGTTGTTGATGGCATAAGGTGGCTGATTGACATTTCTGACGCCTGGAGTAATGGCTGGAGGAGTGAAGTACGCGGTCGTGGAAGTCCCGACAGGCGTAGCTTCAGCGACAGAGCTTGACTGAGATGCTGAAAGTGAGGAAGCCACAGCTGCTTCGGTTGCGTTGGTCAAGTTAAAGCCCTCAGGGTAGGATAACACGAGATTACCTGGCTCACCAGGCAGGCCGAAGGGTGGGTGCACCGGGTTCAGCGACAGGTTGCCAGTTCCGCACGAGCCAATACAGAACGAGGAGACCTCGGACATGTCGATCCAGATTCCATCCCAGGGCGAATTCCTATGATGCCCAAGCATACTGTCAGTCCACCAAGCCACAGACTCGTTGGCATGCCAGTCCGGGAAGACTGTGTATCCCGGCCACACTGAGCCAATGTACTGGCTGCCATCTGGGTTGCTAAGGAAGACACCTCGATCGTTGCCATCTGTGTATATGGAGTAGTTATCGGAAGCGTTGTTCGGGTTTGGAATGTAAATGGCCGCGTCTACGATTGGGATGTAGTGCTGTCCGGCGGCGTGCAGGCGGCTCAGGAATTCCTGTCCCTCGGCATACGGAAATGTGTTCGGGTCGTTCGTAAAGTCTCTGTACTGAAACATGTAGTCGATGTCGGTCTATGTTCACGAAAAGTAAGTATATGCCATTGACGAGTCCACTCAGTGCAAGCGATCTCGTGCGACTGCACTTACCCAAATCGTCTCAAGAGGGATATCGAAATCTCGATAGGTGTTGACCACGGTCTCGAGCTCTGTCCAATTCTTGTAGCCCCAGCGGCATTGATGGAAACCAAAGCTCCAATACTGCTGCATCGCAGGCAACCCGATGGCACCTGTCTGGTACTGCTTGGTCACAGCGTCCTGCGTGGGTCCATCGAAAATGTAAAGGTCAATGCTGCCTCCAATCGCGCGCCAGGTCAGGTTGGTCGGGTTCATTAGAGCCTCCATTCCATGAGCGTTTCGCAAAAACACTCCATGACTGTGACCAACGTAGGTGCTGTTCGCGGTGGTATCGTTGGATGTGACCAGAGTGTGGGAGCCGGTTTCCTCATCGACCTCAAGGTATCGTGTATCCAGGTAGAATGGATGCACACCGTAGATATTTTCATCGATCGGATCACCCACGTCTGCAGCATAGAATGTGGCTGTGAAGTTGTTTCCAAGACGAAGGCCATGGATGCGTTCGCCCATGCCGTAAATGTTGTAATTCTCTGGCATCTGAGTGACGAATTCGATGAACTGATTCTCGAACACAAGCACGCTTCCAGCAGTGTCGAACAGCACATCGCCGGTGGACTTCCTGACGACAGTGAAGCTGAAGGTTGGCTCATTGCTGTAGGTAAACTGAAGATCAACCTCTTGCGAGCCTGCTTCGTTCTGAGGAGCAGGCACAATGGTCTCGCTTAAAAGGTATTGTGATGCATTGCTGCTGTCGAGGTAGTAGGGCTGGATCGAGAGGTGGAGCCTGTGCGAGCTCTGTACGTCGAGCTCTAATGCAAGAGTTTCGACATCGGTTCCGTAGACGTTGCACTTCTGGTCGTTAGCAGGGTAAAGGAGAATGTACTCAGGCACTCACTCCTTCGCCAGCCAAGGTGAGCATGGCGGTAAAGCCAGTGGTCGTGTGTTCAACATTGCTCGCCTTGTAGCCAGGACACAAGGCCTAACGTCCATCAGTATCGCGCCCCTGCATCCTCTCTTTTTGAGTCTGACCTGTGCTTGTTTGGCGTTGGGGTCCTTGATGTTCGGCAGGATATTCGGACCAATATCGGCTGATGCCGGGACTGCAAGAGATCTTGATCAGCTGTGGCGCTTTTCGGAAGGGAGGGAGCAAGTTCACTCACCAGTAAACGGAATCGAGTAGGTACTCGCAGCACCCGAAACGGTAGCACTCGCAATCGAGCCAGTCGAGGAAGCGAACACGGCAGGAATTAGGCCATCGACAGGCGGCGACGATGCAGAAGAGTCCTGTGCGAGAGTCAACGAAGACAGCGCAAGCGCCGCGTGCGTCCACGTCAGCAGACGAGACATGATGTCCTGGCAGTGAAAGGGTGGGCAGACCGCGAGACGCAAGTTCTGGCTCAGCAGCGGAGGCAGCAGCATGATGATGGATCAATATATGCCGACGCGGTGTCTGGCCGTGATCGTGCGTTGCTTCTGCCGTCGGCGCCGCTGTCCCCGCGCTGGTGCAACGTTCAGCAAGAGCGAGCGCGTGTCGTCGAGCTGCTTTGCTCAGGAACAGGTCTAGCGGCAGCGATGCGATCTCGTGTCGCCGGGCATTCGATGCCAGAGGGCAGGTGCGATTGGGTGTTGGCGCCGCCAAAGGCCCCGAGAGAAATCACCACCGGCGTCATGCGGTCTGCAGCCGGCAGCGATCGGCGCATGCTGCTCTGCTTCTGCTCTCCGTCTTGTGCGTCTGAGAATGCGGAGAGGCAAGGTGGAGGCCAAGCTCTCCCCACAAATGCTTCGCTTGCACCAATCTCCAATGCTTGACGAGCTGGGCACGCACCCGAGTCGGCCCGAAGGTCAACGAGCGACACGTGCCCTTCCTCTTCCATACTACGCCGTGTCGATGAAGACGTGTCGCTCTCTCAACGTCAGAAATCAGGACCGATGGCCGGCTCGGACATCCGTGAACAGGTATCTGTGTTCAATGTCGTGCCTCAGGCACAAGTCGACGGGCCTGTAGTCCGTTGGGTGGCACCGTTGTATCGAAGCTCTCGTGCAGCTGGACATCAGCGGGCTCAGGAGAGTTTCATGGCTTGGAGAGAAACGAGAATCCGTCACTCTCTGGGAACTTCTCCCCCTCTTCGATCGTGCACATCCGAACATTCGATGGCTTGGGGCAGCGTTGCAGCTCGGAGTGAAACGACCAAGAATGATGGCACTACCAACGATAACAAGCTTCTCGCAGAGTGCAACCAATGCCGAAGAGTCTCGATCAAGGCAATGCCGGCCACCGATCATTGCACCAACAATAGCCTCGTAGACCACGCATCAACCTCGCTCGGGCCCGTACTCCGCTTCCTCCGCCTTCTTCCTTTCCTCCTCCTCTTTCCGCCTCTTCTCTTCCTCCTTCTCTCTCTTTTCATTCTCCTTATCCTCTTTCTGTCTCTCCTCTTCCTCCTTCTTCTCTTTACCAATCGCATTCTGATCCAGCCCAAACATCTTCTTGCACTCCTTACTTCCGAAATCGGGCAGGCAGATGTTCGTTGGTGTCGGAAGGGGAGCAACCGTGTTGATACAAGGTGAGAGGATGATGTCCATTTCGGCGGCTTCCGGACTCCATAGCTCAGTCCTGTATGTTGACCGCTTGCAAGTATCATCATCCTCGAGCTCCGAGACCAACTGGGCAGTGCGCAATGCCGGGTCCAATGGTAAAAGCCACCATCGCAACGTTGGCAATTGCCCCCAGTGGTACTTTGGGTAATTTGACTGCACGCAAAGTGTTCCTAGCCGCCGCCCTTGCTCGCGCTGGGCTGCTGACCAGTTCGGTAGGTGCATTCTGAAGTATCCACGGTTAGGGCTGTCTTCGTTTGCTGCGCACACGAATGCCTCATCGGAAAGCCCATCATCTGTGGTGCCTCAGTGAAAGGTAGTCTTGCGGGAAACGTGAACCGGCGAACGGAGATTCGACGTCGAAGCTGTGCTGCGGTGATCCGTGTCATGTAGCCATGCGCCATTGAGGTCGGATGTCCCGCAGCAGTGAGCACAAGACGGGACTGCCAATACTGCACAGCAGGGCGCTGACAGGTGGGAGTCACAGAGCCGGAAGATGTCGAATTGACGAACGTCCATGGTGCGCGCGGCACTGCTCGTGAGCTGCCGTCTTCGGGATGCCTGCGCGTTCGCACGGCCTCTGGCCATTGCGGGCTTCCCGCCACCCGTGGATAGTTCGACATGGGTGTAGTGTAGAGCGTGGTATATCCCAGGACCCCCCCATCTTCAGAGGTGACACATCACCATCCTCGCCGCATGTGCAGCCGTCTCGTCGTTCAGACTCTCGGAGCTCGCGGTCGAAAAGGCGTTCCGTGGCATGACACAGCGCCGCGCAGGCCGTGCGGCGGGGTTTGCTGGACCTTGTCGGTGAGCATCTTTCCGGCTGCCGTGTGCTGTATAGGCAGCGACGCTAAGTTGACTGGGTGAGAGCAGATGCGTCGAGGCCAAGCACTATCAATAGGACGAGGCCGTGTTCACGGCAGAAGCTAGTCTCAGACGCACAGACTTTTGCCAAGGTCTGTGGACTGTTAGGCAGGAGCCATCGCGAGTCAAAGCAAGATCGGCCCGCGCGTAGAACAACACAGACACGAACAGAAGGGTGAGAAGGTCCGACGAGGTCGACGACGACGACGACGACGACGACGACGACGACGATACGACGGTGACATGTCATGCGACTCCGAAATTCCTCCAGACGACCAGCACACGTGCAGCAGTCCAGCGCCGCAGCTAGAACCATCAATAGTAGACTCCGACCGTAGCTGGCCCACGACATGCACCTTCGCCCTCCGCCAAGAGCTGCCATAGTTCTGAAGCGATCCAAGTGCACTAAGTTAGCTCGCATGCTCCAAATAGCTCACCGCCAGCGGTGCATCTGACGCTGACGCTTGCGTGCAGCTCGCCGACCCTCCATCCTCGCACAAGACACGCTGCCAGGAGTACGCTTTGAGAAAGAATGACAAAGATCGGCCGGAGCAATGCCACCTTCCTCCACTCACGCGTCCCCTGTCCGGCTCTCGCTTTCCACATCGCTGGCTTTAGCTGCTATTGCTGTGCTGTTCCTCCTGCTGCGGCCGCTTCAAAGAGGAAGGTGTGCCTCGTATTGCCTGCCCACCGCACTGCACTTGGTCCTCGTCGAACAGGGACCACTACACGAGAGAGAGATCACTCTCGCCGATTGATTCTTTCCATCAGTGTCGTCCTCAAGTGGAGCAGATGGCAAGTATAATAGACAGGTCTTTCCCACTTTCTCCCCCTCTCTCTCTCATCAGCACAATACGCATTCCTCACCAAAACACAGCTACATCTCACTCATAATCCCAGCATCCCAGCATTTCAGCATCTCAGCATACCGCGCATCAAAATGAAGTTCACTGCAGCACTCCTCTCCGTCGCGGCCCTCGCAACCGCGACCACCGTTAGCTACGACGAAGGCTACGATGATGCTGCCCGCAGCTTGACTGCCGTTTCCTGCAGCAATGGCAACACTGGCTTGATCACCAAGGGCTACAGCACACAAGGCTCGATCCCGACATTCCCACACATCGGTGGATCATGGGAGATTGCTGGCTGGGGATCTCCTCAGGTAAGCACACTCCCATTTGATCCCAATACATTCCCATCATCGATTACATGAGCTAACGAATGATCCCTCCAGTGCGGCGCATGCTACACAGTCTCCTACCAAGGCCGAAGCATCAACGTCGTGGGCATAGACCGCTCCGGCGACGGCCTCAACCTCTCCAAAGCAGCTCTCAACACCTTGACTGGCGGCCGCGTAGTGGAAGTCGGAAGAATTGATGCTCTAGTGATCCGCGTGGACTCCGGTGTCTGTGGTCTTCGTGCATCAAAGCGCTCGATTGAGTTCATGGGTTAGACGATGCAACAACCCACCCACCCACCCCACCTACCACAATCCGTCGCAACCTACCAAAGGCCAAAAGCTGCAACAGTATGATGATGGCATGCATCCACGATGAGAGACACGGCCGCATTGTACGATAGGATATGAGAAGATTGATAATGTAATTCTTTCCAGCAAGTCATTTGTTCAGACTATTTCATTCTACAATAAGTAGAAACGATGCAGCGCAGCTCCAATCATGCACTTCTAGTCTGAGCTTGGGGTGGTACAGGCCGATAATCCCAAACCATCTCTTCATACCCTGATGTGCTTGCACTCTCTGAACCTCGGACTTCAACGGTGCTGCTGACATCGATCTCATCCGCTGTGTTTCTGCTGTCTGACTCGTCGTCGTCTGACAGCAACGGCCTAAGCTCCTCGTCAGCTCTCGATAGGCTCGGATAAGGAGGAGAGTCACTGCCGTCGTCGTTGCGATAGGCATTCGAATTGTGAACCCCATCTCGCGGCGGCGGGTCAGGCGAAGGCTCTCTCGATCCAGGTGCTTTGATGTAATATCTGATGCACACGCCACGACACTTTTCGATCTTCGCTCTTTTCAGAAATCCCTCCAAGTGGAGTTGTAGGAGCAGCCATTGTTGTTGCTCCTCAGGCTTCAACTCGACCATCAAAACCATCATGCGATCTCTTTCTGAGTTCCGATCCTTGCCAGATGCGTCCGGGCGATACAAGACCTGTTCAGGAGCGCCGCAGATGTACAGTCCATATCTGCCGAGACCAGTTACTAGAAAAGGCAGACGAGACAGAAGATCCTTAATTTTGCGCTTGATGATACGATTCCGCCGTCCCCACACCTCCATTCTGTTGTCGGATAAGGGGTCCGATCTGTATGCGTCTTCTACTCTCGTCATTCGGGGAGCGATACAGAAGTGAGGAGGAACAAGCGGATTGTCATCGTAGTGGTCAGGACGTGGCCCTAGATGTAACCGCTCCACCCTCAGAGCTGAGTAGTCCAGTCTGAATGACCGAGGCTCTGACTCTTGCCTTGCCGCAAGCTCGAAACGTGATAGATTTGTAAATGCCCCTCGAGTTGTGCAGGATTGGTCAAGAGGGTTCGAGTCCATACTTCCAATTTGCTGGCGATGCTCCAAGTCGTGATCGTCTACTGCCTTGCAGTACCAGCCAAGCTGGATACACTGCTCTTGTCCGCTGCAAATTTCTCTATATCAACCGAGGGTGTGTACCTGATATTGCTGCTCGTGTTCCATAGCGATGTATGCGATGAGTTCTTGACAGTGGACAGTCGGCCGTGCACCGAGAGACGAGGCAAAATCGAATGTCTCAGTGAAGCGGCTGTCATCGGCGAACTATGCCAGGCGCGCCTGTGACCTCAGAATCGAGCGGTACCTTGGGCCTAAGCGCTTTTGACGCTTGCAGATTCAAACGTTGACAATATGTTCGTACGTCTTCGATCGGCTGGAGCCTCAACCAATCAAGCTTGAAGCGCAGTCACGCACAGAGCGTCAAAGGGAGCGATAACCCGGCCATGGCAAATCCGTACCTCTGATGCAGGCGTCGCGACAGCGGTCGCATACCAGTCCTAAGGGGTATCCTGGTCTGTGATCCAATGATACCTGGGAGATAGGTAATAATCGGCATCGTCGGCATCGTCGGCTTTGCAAGGCTCCGGCGGTATCGGCATGCCAGACTTTCATGGATTTCGTCTCGCTTGTGTATCCAGCTCTTTCAACTTTTCGACAAGTCGTTCCCGAAGGTACACACTCAGGCCCAAGATTCCCTCGTTCGTGACCACCCGATAGGTGTTGCCAACTTGATATCTCCCGGTGCCATCCACAAAGTTGCCCTGGGAGTCGAGCTCCAGGCTGCCGAAAATATCCTCAGGGTAGGCAACGCGGCCAAAATCGGGCGGGTACCTTTGATCACTGACGTGGATGTATCCGCCCCTGCCAGCGCCGCCCATTCCGCCCTGGGCACTGGCTCCACCAGCTCCATCTCCGCCAGTACCTCCGCCTCCTCCATACTCTTTCGTTTTCGTTTTGCGTCGCTGACGCTGCTGCGAGGGATGGTTGGCGGGGAAGAAGGTGCCCCCACTTCCCAGCGAACTTCCCGCTGAGGAGGCGTACATGGCTGCTTGAGCTTGAACATCGGGATCGTCGGCAGCGTTGTCTTTTATGACCCAGTGCAAAATCTGCAGGAACTCGGGATTCTCTTGGAGGGAGTTCGCGGTCGGCGGCACTTGAGTCGTGGTGCCAATGGCGAGAGACGCAACCGGGGGCTCGTTGGGAAGGTACGAAAGGAGATACTGTTTGGTAGACGAGTTGGGCACATTGTGGACATACTGTGCAAGTCAGCTACTGTAGGCACTACTTCGAGCTGTATTTATGCATACGATGTGCTCATTGTTTGGGAGAGTTGACAGAGCTCTTCTCCACGTGAAGGGGCTAGGCCTGGCGATCAGACGCAGACTCTGGAAAGACAGAGCGGGTCGCGTTGCTGTAAGGAGAGTTGCCATGGTCGATGCTGCGCTCTGCACTGTAATGAAAGAGAACACGAACGAAGCAATTTTGCGTGTATGCTGACGTCGATGACCAGGGAGCAGGAAGGAGCTCTGGCCATCACCGGCGCCAGCTCCGTTTGTGCTTACCTTTCGAGCGACTCCGTTGAGATCCTTCGCCCAAATAGAACTTGCAGGACGGAGTGGTCAATCAGCAGCCAACCTGACCACGAAGCTATGCTCAGCACCTCGCCGACGCTAAGCTTATGCAGGTGAACGAGACGTCCTGCTCCCAGAAGTCACTTGCCCCTTGATCCCTCCTGGCTCGAAGGCCTGAAACAGTCAAACTCGCTCGAGGCCCCCGGAAGATGGTCAACAATAGCCATGCAAGCTGCGAGATGAGATGCCAGTTCGCAAGGATCGCATGGGGTATAATCTGGTGAGGCGAGCTCTCAGGTCGTCACGTACCTGGACATTGTTCACGTTTCAGCCGCCATCTATCTCTTGGAGCCCATACAAAGACTCACAGCATAGCTGTGCAGGGTGCATGAGAGTGCAGTGCACGAGTGGTGTGGCATGTCCTGCGATGGGGTGCTGAGGCAGCAAAGGATTTCTTTCCATTTCGAGGCCCAGCAGCCGAGCTCCGGCTGGAGGATGCGCAGCTGACCAGCAGCATACCATCTATGCGTCGCACTCTCTTGATCACCGGTAGGTGTAACTAAGCTGCATTCTTCACTCCAACTACGCAAACGATGCACGACGGAGGTGGCGGCTCTGGTGGCGGCGACGTCGGTGTCCATTCGCACGGAGACACCGGCCACTCCCATATCGATCCTGGGCATCAACATCACGACCTCTTCACGCACGGTCACAACCACCACGGGCATTGCCATGATGACCACAACAAGCACCATCACCATCACCACCATGAGCATGGAGAAGATTCAGAGAACCCCATCTACGGGGTCCCACCTCCATCATACACACATGGCGCGTACACGTATGGAACAATACCACCCACCGAACAACGAACACAGCGAGTAGCATGCTCCTGCCCACGATGCCACCGCGATTCTCCGACCTCCCAAGCTCTATCAATACTGGTCTTCTGCACAATCACAATCACGATGATAATATGCATGATGCTCATGTCAACAGAGTCAGGGCACGATTGTCGTTGGTGTCAATAAAAGCCTTCTGTATTCTCGGACACTACATACATCTAGTAGTACAAAACATCCCAGTGGTCACCCTCATCCTGTCAAAACTGTCAGCGGAAGTTCCAAAGCAGGACGCACAGTTTATGGACTTACGCAATAGATATTACCAGAAGCAGCCCGCCACTGCGGATACCCGTCCCCACGATTACCAATCCTCTCGAACCTCGTGGTAATATAGTTATTCAGCGCGGTGTTCTTTCGGAAATCAAGCTTGTAGCCATTTCCGTGACTGTAAGTGCCACCAGCATGGCCTGTTTCGGTCCCTCCAGTGATGACCAGAGCGCATGAACAAGCTCCCTTCAGTGTGATGGCGCCGTCGACGGTGCCTGAGAGGAGACCGTCGTAGGATGTGCAGCGTGGGTTGCTCTTGGTTGTGCAGCCGCCTGATGAAGAGGAGGTGATTCCAGCTCCACTCAAACGACTCGCGGCTTCGGATTGTGAAAGAGGTGTTCCGCTGCGCTTCTCTTCAGCTGGGGCGGCCGTGGCGGCGAGCGCGAAGGCTGCGAGGGATGTGGCGATGGTGGAGAACTGTTTGGTATCAGAAATCAGACGACCTTGATCTAGTTCGAATGAACATCAACCTTCATGATTGCGATTTGCAGATTGCTTCCGGACTGTGAACAGTAGAATAGTGCGCTGGAATCGTGACACCCTCTCACCCTCCCTCCAGCAACTCTTTAAATACACCTCCCACCTCGACGATCACAACACAACCACAACCTCTCATTCGTAGCGCGAGGACCAAGAGTCGCACGTTTAAGGAAGGTAGCACCGCTATTCTAGAAGATTGCAAGACCAATGCAGGATCTCGCCTACGATGTCTGTCTATGGGACGACCAAGAGCCGATCACTTGCAGATCACCCAGGGCAGATCAGCATGCCAAGAGCCCGGCTTAGACGCTCGCAAGGCGAAGTGCTTACCATGCCGTGCCATGCTTGACGAATTGAAGTGTCTGCAGGGAAACGGCTTCACAGGCTTTGTCTTTGGTGGTGTGTCGCGCAGCCTGGTGGATGGCTAGGCTGCATCTGGTTTTAAAACGCGTCTGCGTTACAGAATGGAGGGACATACCTTCGGTTTTGGTAGCTCACCAGGGACACGTGAAGTGAGCATTCGTCTTTCTGTGGCACGCTGCATCTCTCCGGCCTATTACCTCGCTTTCGGAGTCGCCCACTCAAGCATTCCGCGGTGTTGTGTGTGCTCTTGCTGGTTCATGTTTCCTACTCCCGCTTGTTGGCCTACACTCTCCTCCAAGCTACGCTCGATGACTGCTCAGTCAACTTGGCCAAGTCATACCAGCCTCCCAATGGAAGCCTAGTTCATCACCATATATTTCGGATGCATATTGCTTTGTTAGAGATCAGCTGTTCCCCCACGGCACCTCGATTGCATCCTTCTTGTAGGTCAACCACCTAGCTCGAATGTCCATTGGCATTCTGTCACGATGCAACCAGTCGATCATCCTCTCGCGCATTGAACCAATCGCGACCATCGAAAAAACGACGGATTAGGTACTGCATGTGCTTCAAGCAGAAGAATCGAATCTCAAGACTCCGTGCCATCATCAGGAGAAGCTGATTCCGGAAAGAAGAGCTCATCATCGGAACCATCAAGAGCCCCAGCAGCTACCACGCCCTCCTCATACACAGCGGCCTCTGGATCATTGGACAGCCCGAGTTGTCTCACACCATCGCTTACAGCAATCGTCGCTTCTCGACGGGCACGGAGCCGCTTCTCAAGTCGAGAGATCCTGACGTTTGGGCCATGCGGTGCTTCCCACTCGTGGTCATCGCCGCCCCGCCAGGCACCGTTACGCTTACAGAAAGCCATGAACGCTGCCCAGTTCGGATCCTGGTCCAAGACATCTGGGTTTCCGATGATGATCATAGCTTGCTTCGCCCGTGTCAAAGCGACGTTGAATCTTTTGGATTCGTGGATGACGCCCAGGCCACGAGCGATGTCTTGGTCTAGGAATCGAATGCGTGTGCGGGTAGTACATATGATGACCGCACGAAATTCAAGGCCTTGGAAAGCCTGATATGCGCGTTAGCAAATATGAAACAAATTCGTGCACACGCCTCAGCTAACAACGGTGCAGGTACCTGGCGCACGGCTTTGCTAGTCGCACTGCTTACCTCGAGTGGTCCAACGTTAACAGCTGCCACGATGAAGCCTTGAGCTCTTGCCTTAGCTCGAAGCAATTTGACCTGAGCGCTGAAAGGGCTCATGATGCACACCTCCGCTGCCGAGGCTCCGTGCTTCAAGAATGATCGAGCAAGATCAACTGCGATGTCTGCTTCACCGACATTAAACCAGCCGCCTCCATCCCGCTCAATTTCATCTGGTCCTCTGTGGTCATGAAAGACAACCGGGATGTCGCGACCCTCAAAGCCAGGCCAGTCGAGCAAGGCATCTGTATCTTCCGCTACCGGCTCAAGTGTATCGTGATAGAAGAGAGCGGATGGAATCGCGAGTATGCCGGGATGAGACCGATAGTTGCGTATTAGGTCGACGAAAGGAGGCCTCAGGATCGGAAGCATATCGCGTGTGAGTCGCGGTATGTGGCCGCCTTTCTCCTTCGCCCGTGCAAGAGGATGGTTGCAGTACAGACTTCGACTCAGCAAGCCCTCGAAAAGTGATCTCCGCAAGGCAGATGTCTTGCTGGCTGTTCGCGGGCCAAGTTGATTCTGATCGCCGACCAAAACAACCTGAGGTTCACGTACAAAATTGCTTTGTGGAGAAGGCGGCGCCACGACGAGTAGAGGAATGAGAGTTTCAGGCTCCGTGGCTTGTGCAGCTTCGTCTATGATCAATAGGTCCCAGTGAAGCAGCAACGTGGGACTTGCACTTCGAGGGTGGTACGCGGAGTAAATGCCGAGCTCATGGCTGAAGAGGTCGGCATTAGTGAGTCGAGATCTCCTTAACAGCTCTGCATCGCGAGTTGTTGTCACCACGAATTGCTTCTGCATGAACTCAGCAAAGGGAGGTATCGAAAAGATGCGATCGTCAACGTAGCAGAATGGCAGGATCGCGTTTGGCACCTCTGGAAAACTTCGAGCAACGGAGTTCAGGCGGAGTAACTCTTTTGGCGATAAATGAGAGCTCAAGCGTCGGATCAGGGTATCGGCGGCCGAATCGGATGGCGCGCATATGAGGACATGCCTCGTCATGTCCTGGTCAATACCATCAGCATCCTCTGGGCATCAAATTGGGGGGATGTCTTCACCTGCGCCAAGAGCTGTAGTGCAAGCTCGACAACCGTCTTTGTTTTACCAGTCCCAGGAGGTCCATAGATAAGGTAAGGCACACGGCCGTAATCTTCGTACAAGACTGTGTTAATTGCTCGCATCTGCTCGTGATTCAACAAAGGGTCGATCAGGTCGAGATCGTAATGAGCAGCATTCAGGCTTTTCTGGAGCGTGCCATCTTTGGGTTCTGGGAATAGCATGCGTTGCAGCCACTCATTGTCACACTCTAGCTGTGTGCAGACCTCTAAAACAGCAGCCTGCAGGGCAGCATGACGAGAGGTCTGCAACGTGAAGCAAATGTTGAAAAATCGGCTTGCTGGGACAAAGTTATCGATCCTCAGATGGAGAGTCTCATTGAAGCGATCAACAAGCCCGACGACTGCGTCGTAACAGATATCCAATCGGCCAGGTAGACGCTCGCCTCTATTGTTCACAATACCTGAAGACGTGATAACGTTGCCACTCTGATCGTATCGGATCTGGCGCACATTGACAATGTCGCCCACCTCAATAGGAAGGAAGCTCTCGCGCAGGCCTGGGACAAGAAGTCTGTGTGCAGAGAAAGACACATCTTCAGGCTAATGAGTATCAGCAGCGCACTTCTCCTGGTCCAGAACATCACGGAACGTGGAACGGTCCCGACGAATGAATTACATTTTGCCAGAGAGGCACTTGATAAAGAGCGTACCTCTCGCAGTCTTTCAGCTGCGCGGATATCTCTCGTTGCAGAGTTGCCCTGAAGAATTGGTCATGGTTGTGCTGCTCGAGTGTTGCGGGCTCGTCTATTTGTGGCGAAAGCGACAGAATCGGTGCCGGACGAGCGCTGAAGAAAGCTCCAGCAAACGCCGCAACGTAGGCATCGAAATTGATCCACGGAGCTGGTCTGCATGCAACGCGATGTGCTGGAGCTTCGTTGACTTGTTGCAACGCGAGCGGAATGTATGGCTCTGCGTACACGTCAAGATGTGAGGCAGGCTGAGATGCGCTGCTGATGTCTGGCATTATTCGAGAAGGTGCATCTTGCTCTTGTGATGACTGGTATTGAATTGAAAGAGAGCGGAGAGAGGCTGCTGCAATGCTGTACCGTGTAATGAAGTCTATGGTCAGTGAAATAAGTCAAGTCTAGATGCTGTTGGTGATGAAGTCGAGAACGTGTTCGCGTAGCACGAAGTTAGGACCAACAGCACTAACGCAGGGCTTCCGATGCCGGAGCAGGCCGAGCTTGGACATTTTGTTTGGTCGAGCGAGCCAAAAGTTGTGCTGGCCACTGGTATTTCGAAATATTACTCACCGCAATAACAATCTCCTCTCCGCTCTTCATCTCCATCACAATGGCCTCCAAGAACGCGACCCGAGCTCTGCGCGCCTCGTTGAGGCAGCTCAAGGCGCCGCAGGTGCAGCAGCGCACCTTCATCACCGCCGTGCAGGGCAGCAAGCAGCAGGGCGTCCGCGCAGCCCAGCGAGCGGCCACATCTGCCATTGTGCACCAGAGCAGAGGCAAGAAGACCGTCGACTTCGCCGGAGACAAGGAAGTCGTCTTTGGTATGTTGCACATCACGTTTGTGGAGCCATTGGGCATGCACTAACGCGCAATGCAGAGCGCGCCGACTGGCCCCGTGAGAAGCTCTTGGTACGTTCACGAGCTCCAACACACCTCAATGGCAGCTAGGAGCGCCCAATCTCGCCAGCACGAGCTCTAACAGCGCGCAGGATTACTTCAAGAACGACACCCTCGCCCTCATCGGCTACGGTTCGCAAGGCCACGGCCAGGGTCTGAACCTCCGCGACAACGGCCTCAATGTCATCGTCGGTGTGAGAAAGAACGGCTCCAGCTGGAAAGAGGCGCAACAAGATGGCTGGGTTGAGGGCAAGAACCTCTTCGACATCGACGAGGCCATCTCGAGGGGTACCATCATTATGAACCTCCTCTCTGATGCCGCCCAGTCGGAGACGTGGCCACACATCAAGCCCCAGATCACCAAGGGCAAGGTACGTGCGGGAGAGGTGTCATCTCCGCGGCGAGATACTGACTAGCTACAGACCCTCTACTTCTCCCACGGTTTCTCCCCAGTCTTCAAGGACCAGACCAAGGTGGAAGTGCCAAAGGACGTTGATGTCATCCTCGTTGCGCCAAAGGGCTCTGGCCGTACCGTCCGCACCCTCTTCCGCGAGGGCCGTGGTATCAACAGCTCCGTCGCTGTCTGGCAAGACGTGACCGGCAAGGCCGAGGAGAAGGCCATCGCCCTCGGTGTGGCTGTCGGCTCCGGCTACATGTACAAGACCACCTTTGAGAAGGAGGTCTACTCCGACCTCTACGGTGAGCGTGGTTGCTTGATGGGTGGTATCCACGGCATGTTCCTCGCCCAGTACGAGATCCTCCGCGAGAACGGCCACTCTCCCTCTGAGGCCTTCAACGAGACCGTCGAGGAGGCCACTCAATCCCTCTACCCTCTGATCGGCGCCAACGGCATGGACTACATGTACGAGGCCTGCTCCACCACCGCTCGTCGTGGTGCCATTGACTGGAGCAAGCGCTTCAAGGATGCCCTCAAGCCAGTCTTCGCCGACCTCTACGATTCCGTCAAGACCGGCAAGGAGACGCAGCGCACCATGGAATACGCCGGTCGTCCCGACTACCGCCAAGCATTCGAGAAGGAAATGGAGGAGATCCGCAACCTCGAGATCTGGAGAGCCGGCAAGGCCGTCCGCAGCTTGCGCCCAGAGAACCAGTAGAAAGAGATGGCATGTCTATCAACGTGGTGTGCACAACAGTTTTTTTTTTACTTGATGTCATTTGCAACCTTGTCCTCGGGAGGGCTTTGGGGAGTTCTTGTCAGTGTATGTGGAAAGGCATGCGGATCGGTTCTTTCTCTCATCAAAAAGCACGGCTGTAATCTAGAATGTCCCACCACCAAGCTGTGGTACTTCTTATTAGAAAGGCTGCGTGTAGTGACAGGTGCAATGGGATTATGGGAGGAATTCGATGTCTGCGTTTCCATAAACTGTGACAATACTTTTCTGGCGCCATACAGTAGCTGCACCGCGCTTGTTTCATCCAGTAAGCGCGCCCACAATTCACCCGCTTAGACTTACCTTTCAAGCTTACAAGCCGAGGGGAAAAGAAGGAAAAAGACATCAAGGAAGTCACCTCTTGCTCATCACATGAAAAGTGGTGGTGGCAGGATTCCATGTCGCAGTGCACATTTTGGCTCGCATGTCGGCCCGGTGAAACTTAGCCGCATACGCACGCAAACCGTGATCCGAATAACAACCAGTAGGCTACTTATAGTCTCAGAGTCCAAAGGGATCGACGACAAGGTCAAAGCCCCATGTGACTTCTAGTACATGCGCGGCTGCGCCGCATGACTCGTTTCCTTTATGTCCCCAAACTATTTTCTTCGCGTCGTTCGCATGCATGCAGATGATAGATAATGCGCACATACTGTGGTTCTGCTCCAGTTCTGCAATGCCTGTTGGGAAATACATGCAGTCAGTTGAGTGATGAAACAGTGCAAGTGCTCCCAGGAATGTAGCGTGGACAAAAGCGGCGCGCGATCCGAGAGACTGTTTCTTGACGGCGGCGATAGAGGTGGAGTTGGAAAAGTATTGGCGTCCTGCGGACCCGCTTTCGATGTGCGCCTCGCGAGCCGATGGTTCCCAGCTGCAGGCGCCACGCCCGAGAGTCTTGATTTGTTTTGGGAGAGTCGTATAGCACTGACTTAATTTGTTGAAATCCCAAGCTCTGCTGGCATGCTGCAGGCTGCTGCAGCGATGTCCGGAAGCGCAGCCGAAGAGCTGACGAGTGCATGTTCACTCCGCCCAGACTATTGGCGAATTGCGAGAGCCGTGCACATGTGGACCGCCGTTGTGTGCCGAGGTGTCGTCAAGTCGCTGTCCAGAGTTCTGGTGTCAGTTTGAGCCTTTTGTGCGCCGCTGGCATCGAGTCGTGGTCGCCAAGCTTCGTGCTGTAGGATGGACCATATAGTCATGGGGTCTGATACGGTTTCGAAGGATCCATCCCGAACCCTGGGGTGTTGGAGTTGACGGAGCCTGTGCTCTCTTCAGAGCTCAGACTGGGCTTGGGCCCCATTAGCGGCGGAGTATTTGTGGAGTGATGTGGCGCCGGCTGGTGACGAGCCTGGTGTGGACTCGGTTCCATTGTCGAGAGCACGTGAGGCGCTCCGCCTTGCTGGTACTCCGGGATGGAGGAGCTCCTACTGTCCTCGGAGCTCAAGGAGTGGCTGTGGACCAGGTGGGCGTGGTTGGGATGAGCGTGCGCGGGACCATTGACGCCCGGGCGCGATGACACCTCCAAGATGGCTTGGATAGGAGGCAGTCGGTGGTCGATGGCATTGCCCGGCGGGGGTCCAGGAGGCAAGTGCTGTTGCATGTTGGGCTGGATTCCGTATGCGCCATCACGCACTTGCCGCAGAAGAAGGAAGATGTCGTCGTATGAGCTCGTCCTGATGCGTTGGAAGATATCGAGAGCCTCCGCTTCCGGTCGAGTCTGCACGAAGGCGAGCAGTTCGCGGATGTGATCTCGTTCTTGCTCGAGAAGCTGATTTCGGCGCCGAAGGGCGGACCAGCGACTCTCGCCCTCTTCTGCCTCGTATTGACACTCAGTGCGAAGATTCTGGCATCTCGAGCAGGATGGCCTGCAGGGCACGGTGATGTGAGCATGTGACGGGCACGAGGCGAGGGCAGCATCAAGTTCTTACCGGAGACCGTCGCACTGAAAGGTGTTAGTGGATCAGTGGTTCGGGCAAGCACGAGAGGGCAGCGAGCGACCTACTCGAGATTTTCTGCGCCTGCAAGCAGAGCACGCGCTTTCGATCAGCGTGCGCTTGGGACGGGCGCTCGGAGGTCTCGTCGGTCCAGGAGCGCTGGAGTTGTTGGAGTTGCTGGCGCCATCCTTGGAGGCATCGCCGGACGAGGTGCGAGCTGCAAGCAGCGGGCGAGAATGTCCTGGTTGGGACATTCAGGATGGCAGGCGGCAGGCAGGCGCTTACCATGTGGGAGTCTTTTTGTCGTCTGCTGAAGGGGTACGGAAGCGCCTGCTGAGAAGAAGTGTCAAGGCACGTTCCGGAGGAGCAGCCGAGAAGGTGAAGGGCCTGCCCGCCTGTCTGCCCGCCTGCCTGCCTGCCTGCCTTCTTTCCCGCGTTGCTCGAGTCCGACTTTGGCTGTTATTGGATCGCCGATGCATCGTGTGCGCTGAGATGGAACGCCACAGACCGCCGTGCACAGATGGAGAGCGTAGGCAGGCAGGCAGGCAGGCAGGCGGGCAGGCAGGCAGGCTCGGTAGTGGTTCGGTCGCTGCCGCTAGCCAGACGGCCACTCACTCGCGGCCATGGGTGGGCCAGTGGCAGATGACAGCACCGCCATCACCACCAGGTTCGACGGGGCCGACGCTGCGCACGACGACGACGACGACGACAGAACATCGAGCCCTCGGCCGACACTCTCCCCGACGCGGACCAACACGCGAGCTGGGGCAGGGCGCGGCGGCCTGGCTGTCGCTGCGTGCTCGCTCCCAGCACACAGCACGGCGCAGGTGCCGACGTGAAGGTGTTGCGTTGCCAAGATGGACTATCGTTCTCCGGGCTGTCATCATCGTGCATATGCGCCGGCGGGGGCCTGCGCGTGCGTGTGCTGCTGCGAGACTGTCCGGCTCTCCCCCTGTGTTCGCTGCACCGCACCGATGGATGCTTTCTCCTGCTGCTCGTGGCGCTGCCTGCTGTTGCTGTTCTGGGGCATCGCGTGAGACCGGCGCCGAGCCCCGCCGAGCCTGGCCTGCCCTGCCCTGCCCTGCCCTGCCCTGCCCGAGAACTACTGCCCTGCTCTGCTCTGCTCCGTCCAACACGTCTGCGCGCGCGCAAACAGGCGCGTGGCCGGAGAGGGCAGGGCAGGGCAGGGCAGGGCAGACACGACATGATGCACCACGGAGCAGCAGCAGCGTTGACGGGCGTGCCTAGCGCACCACGCGCGGCTGCGATCAACGGCGTGCTCGGCGATGCCAGCGTTTAAGCTTCTCGCCCCCCATCGCGCGCGTCATCTTGCTGGCCCGTCTGCCACTGCTGCTCGCCCGCGCTCGAACCACTCGCCTGCACCTGCACCGACACCACGCAGCGTCGGCCCAAACTCCGTGCGGTGGAGGCGCCCGCCCGCCCGCCCATTTTCTTCACGGCAAACCCACCCGTGCGCGCCGCGCTGTCCACCCGTTTTTCCTTCTGCTGCGAAATCTCGATGCACCCCGATCCGGACGGCCATGCGAGCAGGCGCCGAGATCGAGCGCAATGCTGCGATCCCAGTCGTCGTCGCGACAATTCCGCCCGCGCATCTGCCCTGCCGCCCCTGCCTCGCCTGCTTCTCGCCCGCAGCCCGCAGCCCCCTTGCCACCTCGTCGCACCACCGCTCCGTATTGCAGTGGACGCGCGCCGGCCTCAGGTCGGGACAGGTCGCTTTCCTGAAAGGCAATGCATTACCTCGACGGATGGTACTCAGCGAGGTACCATACTCGGCAGCTGCCGTACAGAGTGTGTTCAAGGGTCTGGCAACTCAATAGCGTGGTCATGAAAGTTGACCCAGATCCCTTTTTCAGATGATCCAAAAAGAGACAGCAAGAGCAGTTTCGTGTTCAGTACGTCGCGAAAGTCGTGCATCTCAGCACTCTGACCAACGCTCAGGCTGATTTTGATATACATGGGAGGTCTGCACCAAGCTTTTGACCTGGTCTGGCCAATACACGCCTGTCCTGGCTCTCCACCAAGCAACGTGCATTGGAACGAATCTCGCACTTTCTTTAGTGAATTGCTGGACGTGCATATAGATGTGGGCTGGTCGGTGTCAAATCTCACAAGTTAGAACAGGCGAGTGCCCCGATTGATCTCTTCTCCCGCCGTCGACCGTGTCGCTTCCTTGCACTTCCTCACGAGCCCAGCATTCCTCTGCCAACACTCGGAAAAAGTCACATAAGCGACACTTTAGACATGGAACACGTTCACGAACTGAGGTGACCGGATGGTTGACTCCGCTGTTGCAGGAATGATGTGCGTGAGAACGGCAACTAACTACTAAGTACCGTAAAGAAATGAACCAGCACAGCCACAGCAACCGTGTAAATCCGGCAAGCCGCCACAGTGCTTCAGTATTTCGAACGACGATATGCTGCCATATACACAGCGCAAGGAACTGCAACTAGATCCTAAAATGGGAAAACAAAGCAATTGCAAGCGACGATAACAACATGGTTCCGAATAGGCGAAGCAAGCATGCATCACTCAAAGATCCATTTCGGAACAACCTCCGTGCCTGGCGCGTGAGAAGCAATATATTCAACTCAAAGATCGTAGCAAGGATGAGCCTCGAAAAGCGAGTCCTCCAGCGCCAGGCCTCTCGAACGAGAATGAACAGATCCGCGAAACTCCCGAATAATGGTTGGTCCTACTTTGGCCACCACGGGCGAAGTCGCCCTCGTCTTACTGATATGTACAGCTGTGTATGTCTGCTGTGCGCATGCTATGCAAAAATTGTACAAAAGTCTCTCTATCCATTTTCCCCTCACAGCGGATGAAGTAGCCTCGAGAGAGAAAAAAAAACACACACACAGTACGGATCTCTTTCGCTCGCACAAACGCTTTTCCCGCCTTTCCATGGTCGTGTGCCAACATCATATCATCTTCTGGGCTCCTTCGCTTCTGCTTCTTGGTCATCATCATATCGTCGTTCGTTGGAAGGGACCCAATCCATTTGAATAACACACACAATCCAGCGATTGCTCGCTCGCTCGCCCGCTCGCTATCCCAAAACACGGCAGAAAACCCAAGCATTAAAACGTCTCACTATCCAGACTATCCCTCGAGTCTAAAGTTCGCAAGTAAGTGAATGCTCATCCTCGCATCCTCGGGGCGCCTCACATCGCATAGCGACTGTAGAGGCTCTCAACCGAATTCGTACCTTGTGCTCCAGGGACGGGTTTCCTCCTCACAGTGCCGCTGAAGGTTGAAGTGTGATCCGCTGGCTTGACAGTGTTGCTATTACTCGGAGTTCTCGAAGAACCCATTGGCCGAGGGCCCGTCAAGCCCTTTCGCGCTGGACTGTTAATTTTCACAGCCTTGGCGGAAGCAACCTGCGGGTCTGGGGACATCTGTCGTGGAACAAAGGTTAGCCCTCGTTTCGCATACCGCATGACAATGCACTGGCTCCACCTGTGGATATTCTCTTCATGCAGGGTCCGTCATAGCACAAGCGCCTCAATGCAGCCACCTCGGAATTCAAGTCATCGCTTGGAAGGGTATAGATCAACTTACATTTCTCCCACTGTCCGTCTCCAAACTGTATCGCACCTCCTCAATGGGCTCTAGCAGATGACCGGAGCCATACGGCGAAGTGTAATATCCGCCTTTGCTGAAGCCGCTATTGCTGTACTGGGGTTCTTCCCATTCTTCCGGATCGTCGTACTTGATCTTGGGAGGCACAGCAGGCTTCTGTTGTGGGACCAGTGGGTCGGAATCACTGCCATCTTTGCGATTGCCATACTTTTCCTGATGGTTGAGGCTCACGGGGCTGAGAGGCTCCACTTGTGTGAGGCGATGCCGCGCTAGCCCCGCCGTGCCAGACGAACCCCACGCGGATGGGTCAAAATCGCTTACAGTCTGCTGTGAGAGGTCTGAATTTGTGCCTGCGGGGTCGTCGAACGAATGTGCTTGCGACTCCAATGTGTTCTGGTGCCGCGAAGTCGTGCCCTGTCTTGGCTGCGGATGCTGCAGAAGCAACGAGTTGCGGTGAGCCTGATATTTAGGGTCGTCAAATTGTACCTCGTCGTCTTCTTGGACGGGCGAGTCTGCTGGGTCATATCCTTGCGAAGCATGCTGCTTGGCGGATGCCTCGGAGGGTATCAGAGGAGATGGAGTTCGTGTCAATCTGCTGCTCGGTTGGCTACGCATGCTCCGGGTTTCTGTGTACTGTCCGGCATTCTGCTTTCGTGGCAGGGTGTCTTTCGAGCGGAAAGAAGACCTGTCGTCATCGTAATCGTCCAAGGAGGACCGAGAAGAATCAAACGACTTCTTTGGCTCCTCCGTCTGCTTCGGACTGTCGAGCGTCGCTGGTTCCGGCGCTGCGGATGAAGTGGTGGTGCGCGACCAACGAGATATCTTGGGCACACTCATGCCAAATAACGACGAGCTGTTGCTTTTGTGTTTACGTTGCTTCTCAGGAGTTTGGTCGCTGTTGGCCGCCACATTGGGTTGTGGGGGTGTGTTCCGAGGGGATAACCCGAGAGTGCGTTTTCGCTCCTGTGTAGGCGTCAACAGTCGTTCGTTGTTCTCAAATTGGTGATTGAGTACATGTGCTTCATGGGGCTCCAATTCAGTGTCACTCTCTTCGAGAACAGTGCTCACACGGTTGTCCGAGCCACGGCGTCCGTCATAGCCAGAGTGGAATTGCTGCTTCTCACGCGGTATGATTGGAAATTGGCCCGATTGACTGGGCGTGCTCGATGTTCCTGCCTGCCCCTCAGGCTCGTACCCAGAATCTTGAGTGGCGCGCATGTTCTCGTAGGTATCCATGCTGTCTGCAGTGAAAGACCGATTGAGCGGTGCGCCCTGGTTATGTTGATACTTCAGATCTTCGACGTTGTCCAAAATCTGCATAAGCATCTCTTCAACTCTGGCAAGATCCTTCGCACTCTTGCCGCCCGTGAGCCCTTTGAGAGCGCGACTGAGAACACCTTTGCGCTTTTGCTGGATGTCTTCTTCTGAATTGACTTGCCGACGCGGCGTTCGAGGCGACGGCACTGGCTGCGGACGAGGGCCACCCAGGACCCTCTGTGCAGTGAGTTCTGCGTCACGGTCCGTGTTCTGCATGATCAACTTGTCCTGCTCCGCGATGAATTTTTTCATCTCATCGAAAGAAGACCGCATCTCCGCTGCGCTACGAACAAGGGTGACCAAGATTTCCGTGTCGCGCGCGTTGCGCTGAGCATCCCGCACGGTCAAGTGGTCCATAAGAGCCACGATGTCTTTCGACTCTATGCGGTCCAGTCCCTTGCCCGTGGACGCGTCATACAGAGGCGAATCCATGCCGTGCGAGTTGCCGCTAACTTGTCGCATGTGTCTCGGATCCGCGGAAGCAGGAGAGAATGGGTCATCGTCACCCAAGTCTTGAGCGTCCATGGCGCGGTGGTATTCCTCTAGGTCCTGCTTACCATATAGCTCGGCTTTAGGTGTGATCCCACCTCCAGAGCGCGTCCGTCCGTCTGTCGCATAACCTTCGTCTCGGAACGAGCGGCCGGTTGGTGTGGCCTCGCGGTCGATTTCGAAATCTCGGTCGTCCTCGACCTTAGGCTGGCGGCCAGCGTGAGCTGCTGCAATGGCTGCAGCGCCGCCTGCTGCGGCGCCTGCAAGCATGGCACCTTTGCTAAGTCCACCTTTCTGCTCAGTGCTGTTGCGATTGCTCTCAGGCTCCGGCGTGTACGGCCATGTGGATTTTCCTGTTGCATCGCCCCCAAGTGGTCCTTGAATGATTGATGGATTGGTCTGCAGATCTGACTGCGAGTCGTAATGGCCAATCTCCGGCACTGGGTCTCCTGCGAGCGGCAATCCGCTGGCAGTCATGACAGGTTTGTCATCCATCCGTTGTTCGCGCACAGGGCTCTGAGCAGGTGACTGTCCAGAAAGGTTACGTGCATGCCCTTTTATGGCGGCCCACCGATCTTGACTAGGGATACTCTCACTCATTGTCGAACCGTTGTATATTGGCGATTTGTCCTGGCCCATCTCCTTCAGCTGCGCGGCCATCCGATCACTGTAGCTGCCACCATTGGACTTGCGAGCACTGCTGGTAGCAGAAACGATATGGCTGCTGACGGTGGACGGCTCCATGAGTGACGCTACTGCGGATTCCACCGCCACTGGAGTATGGACATAGTTGGGTGCAAGACCGCCACCATCGATGTCTCGAACCCCTTGTTCGTCATGCTCTCCAGTTTCGTCAAGATAGCTATCATCTGTGTACATGGTGAAGCGCTTCGCGTCCTCGGGATATGGGTTCGTCTGATATGAATCACGGTTCGTCGCCAATGAGTCGCGGTACTGGTCGTTGATCAAATGTTGGCGTTCGAGCCATTCATCTGCAGTCTCGGCTCCAGGTGTACCTGTTCCTTCACGCCAGAATGCAGCATCACCCCTGTCAACAGGCGTTCCGCGCCCTTCCACGCTCACGTCGCGCGAGTGTTTTGCGGATTGAGCCAGTCTCTGCGTCGTTGGCGCTGAGTCCGATCGAAGCGACGATGGTGACTTCTGACTTTCGCGCAAACGGTCAACAGACGAGGGTGACGCCGCACTCCGTGGTCGAAGCCCTTGCGGGATCAGCGGACTATCCTCAAACGTTCTGCGAAGGCTCGAAACGCTCTGCACTGGACTGCCGCTGCTAAGCTGCCGTCGGGGTGCTGAGTCTCCATAGCCATCGGCATCCACATGTCGGCTGTCAATGCTTGTAGTGGCCGCGGCTCCCCCGAGGCCAGCTGCAGCAAGGGCTGCCAATCGCGTCTTGTTTGATATGCCGCCATTGGGACTCTTCACGCTGGCCGGACTCTCGCGGGCTGGACTACTTAACGGCGAATTCTGCAAATGCAAATTTGTGTGGCTCATACCGAGGTTCTTGTCTTGTCTCGAGACTGGCCCAGTCGGGGTGCGGGAGGAAGTCGGGGAGGTCCCATCTCCCAGTGATCCACGAGATACCTCTCTGATAGGTGTCCGTATCTCTGCAGAATCTCGAGAGGAGGGTTGGTCGTTGTTTGACGATAGTAGGCTATCGCGAGTAACATCTGAGTCGTTAATTGCGCTTGCGAGAGGCATTGCGGGAACCTTCTCCTTCTTGGTATAAGTCTCATCAATGGAGTCGTTAATGCTTGCTGACCGGCTGCGGCTGCTCTTCGACTTGGATCGTCTCTTGCGTCGCTCACTAAGATCGCCCTGAGAGTCATGATGCCGCAATGCTGCGGATGTAAGTGCACCACCGGCAACGCCTGCTGCAAGACCTGCTGCTGCTGCACCCCGCAACCCGTTTGTGCTCCGGCTCGACTTTTTCCTCAGCCTATCCTCTGATTCGTAGCTGCCCTCACGAGAATGCCTACCAGAAGAACGGCGACTCGTCGAGGGTCGATCCGAGTGCTCGCGACTGGATTTGCGATGTTTGACTCGCTCCGAATCTCCTCTGGAAAGTACCACGCCTGGGTCGTCCCCATCGCGGTTGAGCACCACTTTTGGTCGTGATACCAGATGTGGCGTGCTCGAAGATTTGCTGACTTTCCTCTCCAAGCTTGTGCTGCTTTCTCCCATCGACCCGCTTCGACTGTCATCATACTTGTGCAGCTTGCGGTCAATTTTCTGATCCTCCTTCATCTGATTAATTTCGGGCAAAATCATGCGCTTAATCGTGTCCTCCACCATCTCCAACAATTTTGGATTGTTGGTCATGCTGCGGGCCTGAGAATGACCGGAACGGTAAGAGCGGTCGCTCTTATTTGAGAGGAGACTCGACTCGGCACCAGTGATAGCGTCATCTTCGGCGCGCTGTGATTTCGATGACCGTCGCCGGCGCTCGCGCGTGTATCCTTCGGCTTCACAATCTCTGCTGCTCGAGCGACTGGTTTTTCGAGGTGTGGTCGCAGTGGCACCCAGCTTCTCCATGACTCGCTGCGCAATGCGGTCTCGGCTGTTGGTCCTGCTTTGGCTGCCAGTCCTCTGGGGCGCCCTCAGATACGCAGTCTCCTTGGCAGTTGTCGTATCTTCATAGCTGAGGTCGCTCTCCAGAACGGAGTGCTCCCCCTCCAGCATGCTGTCCGGCGGCATGGACGAGACGTTTGATTCGACAGGCGCATACATCAGTCCGCGCGATGACCTGTCCGGTCGGGATACGTCGCTGTTATTGAGCACTTCAATCTCCACTGGCGCGTGCGCAGAGACGTTGCTATCTGAAGACGCACTCAGCTCAGTGCCTTCACTCTGCTTGCCGCTCGGCAGCGGAATCCTCCTCGTATAGGAAGGCTTGCGGTCACCACCAATGGAAGTGATCTGAACGCTGTCCCCTCCACTTCTCCCCTTCTTCGCGGAACTCGGTGTGACCTTGACGCGCACGCTGGGCCTGCTGCGGCTTTTGTCGCCGGTCTTGCTCGCCTCGAAATACTCAATCAGCAAGCTCGTCTGGCTCTTCTGCCGCCCGTGCTTGCCAATGCTGCCTCCCTTGCCGCCGGCGGTGACCTTTTGCGTCGAGATGGTAATGGGCCGGCCGTCCTCAGGAATGGTGTAATGTGTTTTGTCGGTGCGCGACGTGACGTTGGTGGCCACTTCGGTATCTCCTCCGCTGGTGTCGTTCTCGTCCATGGACTCAGTCGGCGCGGGGAGCGGCGGGCGGCGCGAGTCGATGCCCATGTTAGAATGCAAACAAGACGCAGGCGAGCGATGGTTGACGACACATCACTTTTGCCAGTGGGGCGGAGGTGCTGCCCTGCGCGCTGCCGTCGTACGTGCGCCGCGTCGGCTGCAAGCGCTTCGGGGGCAGTTGCAATGGATTTCTTGTTTCGGTGGCGGGTCGAGTTATCGGCGAGGTGCCACAAGCAGGGATCGTTGGAGTGCGTCTTGCAGGTTGCTCGTCGGACGAGGAAGCACGAATCCGCGCGGCTGGGCGGCGAGCGAGGGTGCGGTGGTGAATGCGGCGGCGTGACGATGTGGTATGGTATGCTGTCTGCTCGAAGGCGGACGAGTAAACAGATCGATGCTCACCAGCGGCGGCGGCGTAGTTCCTTCGGTGCCAGGTGCAGTAGCTGCGATGCGTTGTTCCACGCTATCTCGAAGCTAGTTGCCATGCACCTGCCTGCTTCTTCTCCCTCGAACGGAGCTCCGCTCCCGCTGCTGCCCTGCGCGTTGCACCGGCTGCGTTCGCGCTGGCACGGGGGACTGTGAAGCGTGGGAGAGTTGCCAGTGTCGAGGAATACAACACGGCGCAGTGGCACGACGACGGTGAGACACATCCAGCGCTGATCGCCTGCCCAGAGCAGTGGCTGGACAGAGTTCACTACAGGGTCTCCAGGCCAACCGCCAGACAAATCCCGGTAGACGATCCTGACGCACGACCTATCAGATCCGCATCGCCCCAGACCTGCGCGCTATTCGCTTTGCAAGTCGATGAAGTATGCAAGAGAAGCCATTGTGGTGAAGTCAAGAGATGATACCGATAGGCTGGCTGCGACGTTGGACCTGCTACCCCTCCATTCCATCGTCTCGTGCCAGCCTAGCGGATGTTCAACAGGCGCAAAACGAGAGTGCAACGTTTGCAAGATCCCTACCAGATCTCAAGCACACGGACCAAACGGTGAACGAAACGCTTCCCGCATTCGGACCTGCGTGGACCTTCGTCACCAGCCTCCTCGATGCTCCGGGTGTGGGCAAACTGCATCTCAACAGACTGACAGCCAGTCGTCCCAGATTTCACGGCTATGGCGATATCAATCCCCTGCCTGATGGGCGACGGTCGCTACTGAGCCGCCCATGCAGAGGCCTGATCAGGCATGGTTGTGGTCGCGGATCTCATGCACATCCACTTGTGTACCTCGAGGTGGCCCACTTCGAGTGCTGACAGCGTAACCAAGTCTCTGTTCCAATGAACGAACACTAATAGTAGCTGCGGATGCTACTGGAGGACAGCAGCTTTCACCGGTGTGCTGTAAATGCATTGTGCCTCGCTATTCTGACGAATGGAGATTCTCAAGACGCCATGCTGCCCGAATGCATCGCCAAAGCGTGCCTGGAATCCGATCACATCGTCACTGTGCGCATGGCCGATATGTTTTGTCGGCTGGACGGATGACGATGCCTGCGCTGCTTCTATCTAAAGTGCCAGCTGCAATTGCTGGGCATGGCTCCGTTGCACTCGGATGAGCGACATGGTACTGTCAGCCCTCTGTATGGACAACAAAGGTCAGCGAAGCTCTGTGCCGTTCCATCGTGAGCCACCGTCCACAACTTACCGGCTTCAATCTCGTAGCTGTTGCTTTTGTGCTTCGGCTGAAACTGAAAGTCTTTGTGGGCTGGACCTAAGAACATCTCACTGCGCCTAGTCAGCATGTCTGTCGCACTGTGGATTCATGGCGCTACGCCTCACCTGATCTTGATCCAATCTTTATAATTGGCACTGGAGAGGAGAGTCTCAAGGTCGTTTCGTCCACGGAATGCTGGCGGCCGATCGCCGAACTTGGGTGGCATGTACTCCAACAGACCGATCGGAACCTGTCTTATCAGCATTGAGCTCCACGGGGATTGGGGGGAGACTCACATAACGACAGCTGAAACTGAGCCATTCGAGTAAGAAACGCCTCGTGTTGCCCACTCCCATCTCGTCTGCTCCCCAATACTCGAGGCCTGAAAGCGTTACATTTGATCAGCAAATGTCTCACGGAAAACACACAAAAGTGGCCAGAGACTCACCATCGCGACAGAACTGCTCAATGTAGCCAAGGCGCTCAGACGCAGTTTTGTCAATGTTCTGCTCTGACTTGATTTCCTCGAAGATCCACGGCTTGACGAGTGCACCGCGACCAATCATAATACTGTCGACTTTGGCTTGCTGAATATGGTTGTTGTAATCGTCAAAACAAAGAATGTCGCCATTGCCACAGAAGTAAGGCAGTCCGTCTTGTGTATTCGGCATATCTCGGGCATCCGCCTCTCGGACGGTATCGACAAGATCCGCCTGCTTAGCTCTGAGTCGCTTCACCAGGCTGGCGCATTCGGCGATATATTCCCAATTGGCTTCTCGGGTGTATCGCTGCTGTCGAGAGCGTCCGTGGAGGGTGATAGCCGCCACGCCAGCAGGTCCAAGGCTCGCATCCTGGGCATCTTGTCCACCGAGAATGAGTCTTTCAACGAGCTTGGTTGCATTCGGATATTTGTCTTTCGTGCCCATGCGGATCTTCACTGTGATGGGAATCTCTCCAGATACGGTGTTCATTCCGCGCAATTGCTTCTCCAGCTTTCCCTGGGCGTCGAGCAAAGCAGAACCTGCACCAGTACGACAGACAAGATCGATCGGACACCCGCAGTTCAAGTCGATGGCTCGAAGTTGAGGGCATAGCGCTGTCAGGACTTCAGTCGTCTTGATAGCGAGCCACGGCTTATTTGCTGCGATTTGGACGCCAAATCGGATGTCCCTGCTGTTGTCATAATCCTTGACTGGATTCTTTGGCGAATAGGCAGGCGGGACGAGCTCGGACTCATGCGCCTTGACAAGAGCCCACTCTCCTTTCTCGCCGTTGAGAAGTGGAAGGCCCATGGCCATTTCCGACCATGTCACTTGAGCTCCCAGCCCTGTACAGAGTCGGCGAAAGGGCAGATTGCCCTGCGTGGTCAGAGGTGCCAATACCGGCGTCTCGGGTCCGTAGTAGATGCGTCGCTTCTCCGATGGACGAAGTGGAGGCTCGGAATACGACGCGCGATTCTCATCTTGATCTTCTCTGATTTTGTTCCCGTCCTCGCCAAGTTGGCTGTTGAGCCACTTCAAATATGTGTCCGACTTTGGAGTTGGCCACTTCTTCTTCCGGAGAGTGATCTTGTCGGCGTTACTCACAACATTCGCGATCCCAGTACCGTCTTGCTCATCTTCATCTGCAGCGTGATTTGGCGCATCTGCATGGCCATTGGTCCCACCGCTTCGTATTTGCACCAGCTCCTTCCGCCCGTCTTCTCGCTCGATCTCCTTTGAGTGGCTGCTAGCCCACCGACATTTCCACCCGTCCTTGCACTTTCCCTTGGTTTCGAAGATCGGGCATTTGCCATCAAACGTTTGCATGTCTTCTCGCTTACCTTCTTTCAAATATTTGCGAATGTCGTGCTCCATCCTGCACTTTTCTCCATATGGGCAATTCACAGGATCAAACTCGTTCGCCCAGTGCCTGGTCCTGCAGAGAGCAATTGCATCTCGCGAACTCCCAAAATTGCGACCCTTGTTCTGTCCCTGCTTACTCTTCTTGCCGCCACGACCAGCTACGGGTTGTTCTTCTGACTTACCACCTGCCTCTGCGGCATCGTCATCGTACGAAGCTTTTGTCCACTGCAGACTCGAGACGTCAATCAAGTATTCCTTCTTGATAGGTGCCACGCCTTTTTGTCGTTCTGGCCGAGGCGCTGTCTCATTCTGAATCTCACCAGCGACTGGTACGTTAGATTCGCCATTGACAACGGAGCTGTCGTGCTCAACCTTCACTCTTTTCCGCGGAGATTCTTGGAATTCGTCTCCGAAATGCGTTTGTCCATTCAAGTCCCCGTGCCTCTCGATCTTCTCAGCTTTGGTAGTGGCCGAGTCGCCGGGTAGAATTTCGCCTTGCGGGTTCGCGCTTGCCTGTGTAGCCTCAGTCCCCGCAGCCAGTTGTTGCGACGGCTCTAGAGGGTTGATTGGATCTGTCATGGTGCCTGCGTCTGGCAGCTCGTTGGCGACTTCGTTGGTGAATCGTTGCGATCGAGTGGAAGGCGGCATTTTCAAACTCACTCGAAGCTCAAGGCCAATGGAACTCGGCAGCGGAAGGCATCAGCCACAGACAGCGCCACAAGTGGGGACTGATGGGAAGTGACGACGCGAGTGACGTTTGCGCGTCCAAGTTCCTCTGCTCCCAAACATCTCACACAAACTTGCTGCCTTTTCCTTTGGAGCTTCCTACAATCCTACTCCAGCAGGAAAAGTCACCTTGGAACACTTCACGATCCACTCGACCACTTCAAACCCTACTGACGTCTGTTTGCAACGGTTGCCTGCTGCGCCGAGCCTCCAAAGTCCATACCGCCCTTCCAGCCAGAAGTGGGCATACTAGCTCAGCTCTCCCGCAACCATGACGCTCTACTACAGTCTGGTGAGTACTTGACATAGCTACCAACTGTGCCTCTTGTTTACCTGCCTTCATCGAACTCCCCTCGCCCAACAGCCAGCACAGCATCCACAATGCCTACTCTCATCTACGCTCCAGTACCTCGAGCTACCAGCCACGTTGCCTCAACGCACATACTGACGACCCTCATCAGGTCTTTGCACTGCTCGTCTTTGAGATGGCAGTGTTCATGACACTCATCATTCCGCTGCCATTCAAGGTCAAGCGCGGCCTTTTCACCTTCATATCGGAGAATCCGCTGGTCGCGAAATTACAATACGGACTAAAGGTCGGTCAAATAGCTTCGAAACAGTGACATGGAGCTGACAAGGGCCAGATCACATTCATATTCATTCTGATCCTGTTCATCGACAGTGTCAATCGCGTCTATCGCGTCCAGGTTGAGCTGGCTCAAGCCAAATACAACCAGGGAGCCGGCGGCGCTGCGTAAGTTGACAACGAGTTTGCTCACGAATCTATGGACTGACCAGCTTCTAGTGTCGTAGCAGGCAGCGAACGCATGGAGGTGCAGGCTCGCAAGTTCTACTCCCAGCGCAACATGTACCTTTGCGGTTTCACTCTCTTCCTTTCACTCATCCTCAATCGAACCTACGTCATGATCCTCGACACCCTTCGCCTGGAGGAGAAGGTCAAGAGCTACGAGGGAGGTGATCAGGGTAAGACCTCTTCGGGCTTGGGCGAGGCTGGTGGTCTTGGCGAAATCGCACGACTGAAGAAGGAATTGGCCAAGCGCGACCAGGACATTGAGACCCTCAAGAAGCAGAGCCAGGGCCTGAGCGATGAGTACAACCGCCTCGGTGACCAGGTATCGCCACAAGACAGCGTGCCAAAGAAGGACAGGTAGACGATGCACATGCAATACATGATGCATGGCTCGGATAATAGGGCGCTGCGGTGAAGGCATAGATTATCAGAGTTCTAATGGTGGGCTGGCGGAACACATGGATATGGAATAAAAATGACGGGGAGCGAGAATCCCTAGATGTAGTCTAACGGTATGAAGATGGGCTTGCAAAATCCGTTGTTGAACAAGAGATCAAAAGTGTACTTCCTCGGCTGGACTTGGCCATTCCTGGAGATTCCGAGACTTAGCCAGTATGCGCGCTCCGAGAAGCGGCTCTCAGCTCTCGCCAGGATTTGCAGATTTCCGCAGTCCGCGTACAGCATGATGAGTCCAGGAGCGACTGGAAGGTTGTCGAATGAACTCTAAGGGTGATACGACCAAGCAGCTGCATAGCCTTGACCACTCACCATAAGTGTGCACAGTATATTTCAAACAGAGAAGACTCCGTCAATACATGCCTTCGGCCGAACTTTTCCAACCCAGTTGATTCCAACAAGCAAAACTTATTCTCACCAGCTATCACTTCCCTGGCGCCTAGCAAGATGCTGAAAAGAGATCGGAATACGATTCTGCATCTTGCTGGTGTGGTTAGCAGATTCAAAGGGATTGGCTGGACTAAGGGGACAATGCGCAGAGAGACTGTTATTGCAACCTCTTCTCTGGCTCTCTCAGTGATTTTAGCACCCCTTCTTGGTAGTCCAACATCCCGCAATGGCTCCAAGCAGCATCAGGGAGATTTCAGACCCAGGATCGTCCTCTGAGGTTGAAGCTAATATCGCAACACCCAAGACATGATTTAAGACATGATTCCTCGACGTCTTGGTATTCCGCGTCTCTGGTACCGCGCGGGTTAGTGTGCCCGACTACCGCCAGAGTGTAGTGGGTCAGTAGGTGCACGATTCAGGCTAAAGACCACGTGCGGCGACGAAACACCACACCACTCAGAAACGGGAGGTGTGACAATGTAGACAGCCTGCGGAGGTGCGAATGTTTCCGCTTAAGTGTCTCTGCTCACACCGGGATGCTTGCCGGCATAAGAAAGTAATGCTATTTCTTGCAGAACACTAGCAAAGCTGAGTTAGTGTGTGTGCGTAGTTCGTTTCAGAGTTCCAGCTAGAGCTGCAGGGAACAAGCCCTGCAGCGCCAGCACACAGCCATCCGTTGCTTAAAACCACGGGGCGGTGTTCGCGTGTCGAGAAAAAGTTGCCGGATCTCAGTCTTGGAGGCACAGAGGGGAGAACGAGCAGTTTCAGATCTTCACGAGAGGCGGTTGCAGATAGTTCAGCGAACGGGATCTCGGAAATCGGCTGCACTGAAGAATACTGCGAGGCGGGCTTAAATTGGAGCCTACGTCACAAAGATCGGGACGCCTCGTATCCGCCGTGGCCGTGACGGTGGTGGTGGGCACGCGTGCCATGCGCGTTGGTGTGCGAGATGTGTGGGTGTGGTCCTGTCACAGGAGCATGGGTGAAGATGTGCTCCAGTTGCCAGTACCTCCGCGCAGCCGCTGGTCGGCGCAGGACTCGCGGGTCGTATGTGCTGTCTGCGGCAGAGCGAACGAGAGGGAAACAGATGCGATCAACTTCACACTCGAACCGCAAACTGAAATAGCTGGGCTTTGTCGCAACCCAACAGCACGTCGACGGCTCTCTTTGTCGTGCGTCGCGAGGCTCCTCGATCCTGTCACGATCGTCACTGCTGGTTGTCTGCCGTCGTCTGCGCCTGACGATGGCCGAGCGTGCTGACTACTAGTTAATAAGACTGTTCAAGTGGCGTTTCTGTAGCGCCAAACCCTGACGGATCGCTACTTTCCCCTAACGTCCCACTACATCGTCGTTCTTGCAGGTACACGCCCTCCAGCGCATGCCCGCGGCGGTCCTGAATCGTGCGGTAGAGCAGAGCAGCGGCGACGTCTCCGTGCAGTGCAGTGTCGACAGACGCCATGCCAGAGGAGTAGCTCGACGCGCCCGCCCGTCTGCCTGCGCAACAGCTCCATCACCTGGTCTCGGTCGGGACAGCACAATCCCTGCCATACTCTCGCGCTCGCGAGGCCCACCTGCACACCGAGCCTACCGACTGTCCCAGCGACCACCTGCGATCTCCGTCTCGTGCTCGACAACACCGCCGTCAGTCCCTACGCCGCTCCTACAACGCCAGCCCCCCGCCGCCAGTCCTAGCAGAGTCACATGCCTATCGGTGAACACCGCTGAGAATTCACGCCCCCCGGCAGCAACCACGTACATCCCGCGTCGAATCACGCTGTGACGACAGCCGCCATCACGACGAAGCGCAAGAATCCCTTTGAGCAGCCGCGCTTGCCATGCCCGCCGGCTAGCCGCCCACATCGCGCTCAAAGACCTGCAAAAATGCCGCACGAGGAGACCTCGGCGGCAGTGGCCAGCATCCTGTCGAATTTCGCCAAACAGTACACGCCGCTCGATGCAGACTCCTTCCCGGCCTCTGCCATCGCCAATGGCGTCAAGAGTAATAAGATCACGTTGCCCGGCGACGACACGATCGAGAAGCGCACGCTGGAGCGTGAACTCACCAACCTCGCCACGCGCATCCAGTTCCTCGAGGCGCGAGCGCACAGCGGTGTCAGCTCCTTACCCATCACCCCCAACGAGCCTTTGTCGTCAGCATTTCCGTCCCAGGATGCATCATCCCCCAAGGCTTCTGCCCTCAACCCTCTGAACCCCAGGCAACGTTCGGCATCATGGGTAAACAGCCTGCTGACCAAGAACGAGGGCGAGCCACACACGAGGCAGCTTACCGAGGAGCAGTTCACTGTGCTGCGGGAACACATCGACCAGCAAGCGCAGGAGATTAAGACTCAGAAAGAGTTTATTGATGGCATCAAGGCCCAACTCACACACCAGCAGACTGCGACCCGTGCAGCACTCGACACACTTGGGAACTCGCAGTCAATAGAACAGCTGAAACGGGAGATTGAGAAGAATGCACAGATCAATGCAACATACCAGAAAGTGCTCCGAGAAATCGGCACTATCATCACGGCAGTTGCCAATGGTGATCTGAGCAAGAAGGTGCTTATCCATGCGACGGAAAAGGATCCCGAAATCGCAAGATTTAAGCATACAATCAACCAAATGGTGGACCAGTTGCAGGAGTTCGCAAGTCAGGTCACGAGTTTGGCAAAGCAAGTAGGCACAGAAGGACGACTTGGTGGTCAGGCTGTTGTACCTGGCGTTGCCGGAATTTGGTCTGAACTCACCCAGAATGGTATGTTGCGATCGAACGTCTTGATTTCATCTTTACTAAAGGCTTCCAGTAAACGTAATGGCGCAAAATCTGACCGACCAAGTGCGCGAAATTGCTGTGGTATGTCGTAGAGCTAGCCCAAGTACCACCAGCTATACTGATTCCTGTCTAGGTCACGACTGCAGTCGCTCAAGGTGATCTCAGTCGCATGATTCAAAGGCCCGCCAAAGGAGAAATTTACCAGCTACAACAGACCATCAATGCAATGGTGGGGCAGTTGCGAACCTTTGCTACGGAGGTCACGCGTGTGGCTCGTGATGTGGGCACTGAGGGAATTCTTGGTGGACAAGCCCAGATCGAGGGAGTGCAAGGCATGTGGCACGATCTTACCATCAACGTCAATGCCATGGCGAACAATCTCACCGCGCAAGTGCGAGATATCGCGGAGGTAACAACTGCTGTCGCCAAGGGTGACCTCACACAGCAGGTCAAGGCACAGTGCAAGGGTGAAATCTTGGCACTGAAGACAACGATAAACAGTATGGTGCACCAGTTGCGACAATTCTCAGCAGAAGTGACCAATCTGGCTCGTGAAGTCGGAACAGAAGGAAGATTGGGAGGTCAAGCAACCGTGCACGGAGTTGAGGGCACTTGGAAGGACCTGACCGAGAATGTGAATGGCATGGCGATGAATCTCACAACACAGGTTCGAGAGATCGCAGAAGTCACCACGGCAGTAGCACAGGTTCGTGGGGTTGCGGAAGACAAAGGAAAAATGATGCTGACATTTTCATAGGGAGACTTGACCAAAAAGGTGCAGGCTGAGGTTCAAGGAGAAATCTTGGCCCTGAAGAACACCATCAACACCATGGTAGACAGGCTCGGGACGTTCGCCACACAGGTATGCAACAGACAGTTGCCATTGCCTATTCCAGGCTCCGCTAATAGTTTTCGGCACCTAGGTCAGCAGAGTAGCCAAAGAGGTCGGCACAGAAGGTGTCCTTGGAGGACAAGCCAGAGTCGAAAACGTCGAAGGCGAATGGAAGACGTTGACGGACAATGTCAACACCATGGCGAACAACTTGACTGGTATGTCGATACTCCAGCTTGCTTCCTTGACGTGATCACTGACTACCGTGCTCTGCTTAGGCCAGGTGCGCAGCATCTCGGACGTCACGCAGGCCATCGCAAGAGGAGACATGAGCCAAAGGATCAAAGTTCACGCACAAGGAGAGATCCAAACTTTGAAAGACACTATCAATGACATGGTAACGAGGCTTGATGCGTGGTCATTGGCCGTGAAGCGGGTCGCGCGTGATGTCGGCGTCGACGGCAAGATGGGTGGCCAGGCCGAAGTCGAGGGCATCACCGGCCGCTGGAAAGAAATCACTACCGACGTCAACATCATGGCCCAGAACTTGACTTCACAGGTGCGAGCATTCGCTGACATCACGCATGCTGCGATGAAGGTATGGTTGACACAGTCTGACGCGCGTTTCGTATGTTGACAGGGCGACAGGGCGATTTCACGAAGATGATCAACGTTGAAGCATCAGGCGAAATGAACGAGCTCAAGAACAAGATCAACAAAATGGTGCTCAATTTGCGAGAAAGTATCCAAAAGAACAACCAGGCCAGGGAAGCTGCCGAATTAGCCAACAAGACCAAGTCCGAGTTCCTGGCGAATATGTCGCACGAGATCCGAACGCCAATGAATGGTATCATTGGCATGACTCAATTGACACTCGACACCGAGCTTGAGCAGAACCAGCGCGATATGCTGAACATTGTGTTCTCCCTCGCCAACAGCTTGCTCACCATCATTGATGATATTCTGGACATTTCCAAGATTGAGGCCAACCGTATGATCCTGGAGGAGGAGCCATTTTCACTGCGAGGCTTGGTCTTTAACAGTCTCAAGTCTCTCGCAGTACGCGCCAATGAGAAGGACATCAGCTTGGTTTACGACACCGATGCTTCAGTTCCCGACTACATCGTAGGCGACTCATTCCGCTTACGGCAGATCATCCTCAACCTGGCAGGAAATGCCATCAAATTCACCGAGCATGGAGAAGTTCGCGTCAAGATCTTCTCTGACACATCCGTGGAATGCGCCGAAGACGAAGTGGTGGTCAAGTTCGCCGTCGCTGACACTGGTATCGGCATTCATTCCAACAAGCTTGATCTGATCTTCGACACCTTCCAGCAAGCCGACGGTTCCACTACTCGCAAATTCGGTGGCACCGGCCTCGGACTGTCGATCTCGCGAAGGCTTGTTACTCTTATGCGCGGAAAGATGTGGGTCGAGTCGACGTATGGTGCTGGCAGTACATTCTTCTTCACCTGCGTGGTCCGCCGTGGAGATCCCGATGTGCATCGCGTCATGCCCCAGCTACAGCAATACCGGAAACACAACGTGCTCTTCGTGGATAACGGATTCATTGACAACTCTGAACAGGTTGCGGCCAGCATCAAAGCTCTGGACTTGGTCCCTTGTGTCGTTGGCAACGGCAGGACGCCGCCGTCCGAGCTCAGCCCCGAGGACCAGTACGATTGTGTTATCGTTGATAACACGGATACGGCGCAGAAACTTCGAAGCTTGGAGCGCTTCAAGTACATCCCTATCGTCATGCTCGCTCCCGCGATATCGGTCAACTTCAAGACGGCACTGGAAAATGGTATCTCCAGTTACATGACCACGCCTTGCTTGCCGATTGATCTCGGCAACGCGCTGGTACCCGCTCTCGAGGGCCGAGCTGCGCCAATTTCAGCTGACCATACAAGGACATTCGACATTCTCCTTGCAGAGGACAACGCCGTCAACCAGAAGCTCGCAGTCAAGATACTGACCAAGCACAATCACAAGGTTACCGTCGCCAATAACGGTCTCGAAGCCTTCGAGGCGATCAAGAAGAAGCGCTTTGACGTTGTTCTCATGGATGTGCAAATGCCCATCATGGGAGGTTTCGAAGCAACTGCCAATATCCGCGAGTACGAGAAGCAGCACGAGCTGGCGCGGTCTCCAATCGTTGCGCTCACAGCTCACGCCATGCTTGGCGACCGGGAAAAATGCATCCAAGCACAGATGGACGAATATCTGTCAAAACCTTTGAAACCAAATCAGCTCATCCAGACCATACTGAAATGTGCGACTCTCGGTGGTGCGTTACTCGAAAGGAAATCCGACAACCGGTCTTCCATCCTCTCCGAAGATGCAACTTCTGATGCTAGCCCAGATCACAACAGACTGATGACGCCGAAACGCCCTGGTATGACCCCAAGAGGACAGACAGACAACGGACCTGCTGGCCTTGAGAGTCCAGCGATAGTCACCGCTGACCAGGAGGACCCGCTAGCTCGGGTACGTATATGAGCATAATCCTGGTCAGTACACCGCTAATTCGTGGGCAGGAGACATTGCTTCGCGCCAACAGTAGCTGATAGGAAAGGATCTATCGACATGTATTTGCGGCTTTAGCTTTCGGCCAAGCCTCATGGATAATCTATTCGGAATACTGCGCTTCTGCAAAGCAGTCGGCTGACGAGTTGGGTATGGCTTCCGGTGTAAAAGAGGTTTCGCTCTTCCGCATATCGTTTTTATTCCAGGCTATTGTGTTGTTGTATAGCATACAGATGGAGGGCAGTCGAATGCTTTGACTGATGCCTACGAGCGGAGGGAGTAGGCTCCCGAGCCGCAAGTATTTACTATAGTCCGTTACGATACCAACGTCCAGCAAAGCATGGCGCTGGAACATCTTACTCATGTCGACTCGCCAGAAACGTCCCTCTTGCATGAGCTCTTTGATGTTTTGGAAATCTCGGAGACATCTGGTGGGCAGCGATGCAATTATACTCAATGCCCAACGGGGTAATGCAAAAGTGCCGAGATTCTCCCATGTTTGACTAAGTTGGTTAGTTGTATATCTGCAGTGATAAAGCGTGTCCTGCACCGTAGTTGGTGCAAGGTGTTAGATGCACTTGCCCATTAACTAGAGGCCTAAAAGGTAAGTTGTAGCTTGGCACTCTGGACCTAGGCTCTCCCGGTCCGAAGGCTAATGATCAGTAAACATTCAGCTTCCGGATTTCCCACCTGCACAATCACCACAAAACGAAAGCCTTCGGAGGGCCCGATCGCGGCATGACAGTGCGTGCAAGGACTGTCTTACCAAGCAAGATTGAAGCTTACAGGAATCCACAATTGCCGTCTACCAGCATTGCAGCCATCGTTCTCGGGGCCCCAGAGTAATCGTGCTATTGAGACTTAAGGCCGTAACCTTGGTCAGCGGAAGAGTCGGTGCAACTATTGATGATGAGACTATATGGTCAGAGGGACTTAAGTGTTGACTGATGTTCCGCGATCGATTGCAGCTTTTTGAGACTCCACCCCGGCAGCAGGATTAGAAAATTCGGATTGTTCACTCATCAGTCACCACCGAATTCTCCACTTGCAAGCGACGCGATGGAGGCCCGGACAGGAAATCGTCCGCAATCACAACTTCCTACTGCAAGTCCACCATCTAACAAGAAACGCAAGTCGAGTACTGGAAACTCGACAGATGAGCAGAGTCCCGATGATGGTAAGAAACGAGGGCGCCCGCGCGTCGAGAAGCAAGATGAATCCGCAGCCGATCGTCGTCGCACGCAAATTCGGATGGCTCAACGGGCCTACCGACAACGCAAGGAGACGACTCTCGAAGAACTTCGAAAGCGGGTATCCGAATTGACCAACACGATCGAACTCATGAACAAGACTTTTATGGACCATCGTGATCGTCTCTTCGGTTCGAATCTGCCAGAGATGCAGCTGCGCGACGTGCGTAACACAGCGATGCAATTTGAATCGCTCATGAGTGCTGTACGCAACCCAACGGACAGCCCTGCAGACGACTCGACCGCGGTAGAAAGCCACCGAGAATCAGCAAGCTCTACTCATGGTAGTGTTGATGTACCAAGGCCATCTGCTCTGGAACCCAAGAATGTCAACTCCTGGATCGACCGCTCGACCGTCATCCACCACCAGCATCTGAGAGAACAACACGCCCAACAGGTCGGCATGGGGTATACGATGTATATGCAAGGACAGCAGCATAACGTGGAAATGGGACACCACCACGATTACATGTCCAATTTCGATGCGACGACCGCACAGCTCATGCCCCCAAACAACAAGGAGTCGTATCCGAACCCGCAAAACGATTTTGACATTTTTCGCGTGGAGTTGCCAGATATCACAATTCCCCCGTCGTTAGAGCCTCCCAAGACCTTTTCGCACAAAGAATCGAGTTTCGCACGACGTTTACATCGTTTTGCTATCGAGCGTGGGTACCAACTCGTTCTCGATTATGAACGCGACCCTGCCACCTATGCCCGGGTATTCCGGCTCTCCCTGATGAGCAGAGACCGAACGAAGTTGATGAAGATGCTGCGAGACACTCTAGAACGCAACCCTCATGCTCCCCTTGACCAGGCGTCCGATCTGATCCATGTAGGCGGAGCAGGCACACACTATCCGCGACGGGACGAATACGGCAACTTGAAGCCTAAGAAACAAACCTGGTACATGGGGATCATTGGTCCGCAAATGCTCGCTCTCCTTGAGAACGCAGCAAATGACAGAATTAGTGTGGATATGACGGTAGAAATTGCTGGCATGGAAGGGGAATGGCTCGATCCCTACGACGTGGAAGGATATCTGGCAGAAAAGGGCATTCGCATCGACCCTTCAGCATCTTTTGCCGAAGCTGAGGTGACTATTCCATCTGTTCCTCCAAGTACGACAAGCGGCACTGATTCAGCGTCTTCGTTCGGAGCCCCGACTCCACCAGCCGATCAATCGGGCTTTTCATTCTGGCAACGACCTCAGCAAGCCTATGAGAATGCAGCTATGCGAAAGCAAGGTATACCGAGCTTTGACGCAATGGACTTCGACGACGCCTGGGCTGCGAGCACGGTTGGATTCTCCGACGCGTTGACAGGAAGCTGGATGAATTTTATGCAACCGGGCCAAGGGGTGACCGTGCATCCGCCACTTGACGCTCAACCATCGGCGGCCACACCGACTGGTGCCACGGATCTCAGCTGGGACGGGATGAAATCATCAGGGCATACACATCTGCAAGCACCTGACATTGGCTCTCCTTGGGCTGGCAAGACGACCCAGAACACGACCGGGCAGACGAAGAGGTCGATCATTCTCGACGTGGCAAAGTTTATGAATAGTAAGTCGGATATCCCGAATTCGCTCTAGTTAAAAGATATATGAGCTAACTCTCACACGCAGCATTGACAGATGCTGGTATTTGCCTCACTCGGGCACCTGGTTACAGGCAAAGCGATGTGGATCGGGCGTTGGCGTTAGCTTCCTTTGATGCGTTTCAATAGATTACTCATCTTCCGTAGTGTAGAGTTGATGTTGAAAATAACTTTACAGTCTTGGTCGATTGCTTGTTCGTGCAGGATCTTGGCGCACTGATCCGAGCCAGGCATTTCCTCGTCGCTCTGAAAGAGATCCCCTGCTCTTCAGGAAAAACTTTTTCACTCTTGTTGCGAATCGTAATAGTGCCACCGGGTGCCTATTTCTCGAACCCTTGCCGTTTCATTTGGTGCTCAGCATGGGCGGAGTGATCCGAGAGTTGTCTGTGCTGGCCATGCGCGGAGTGTTTCGGCAATTCTCTTTGCTCCTCGCGGTCACGATAAGCTATGCACCCTCCCACATGGCCGCTCGGGGCCGTACAGATATGTAAAGCCGGCTCTCGCACGACCTACGGGTATCAAGTCTTTGGAATTTCTGCCTGCTCAGAACAAGAGCAATCCGCAGGTTTTCCCGTGGCTTAACCACTTCACGTGCGCTTCTTCTTCGCCGCCTCTTGCGCCTTCTTCGCCAACTCCTGTCTCTTCTCCTTCTTTCCACCTTTCAACAACTCTAAGTGTCCTGCTCGGCTAGCAAGAGATTTTTCTGTCAGCTCTGCGAGCCCTGATGAGTGCTTCTTTTTGAGCTGTTGCGTTTTCAAGATTGAGGCTTTTTTCGGTTTAATCACTCGCGCGCCGGTCTGTTTGCGCTGGGTGCTGGTCACAGTGTTAGTCTTGTGCAAGAGACGACGAGCACTAAAATGCGACATACTTCTTCGGGGCCGGCGCTTTGGATTTCTTGATCTGTCCTTGCGCCATGGTTGTTGTGTACGGTATTTGTTGAATCGGGTCGCAGGATCAGAAAGTTATGAGGCTCGGATTTCGTGGCGCGAAACTCCGGAAGGGGGCCATGCGAGACTTGCACTAGCTTCTCGTGGGCCCCAGCCAGTCGGGCCAATCGAGCCGAAGTCCTCGATGAGTGGTCGATATAACGATCGCGCTAACGGAAGTTCGAATTTCGGGGAGCGAGGGGCGACCAACAGCACCGCTCCGGAGCTTGCCAAGCTGCACATGTCCACCTCACCATTCTTCATGAGACGACGAATTGGGGAGCAGATGTATGGATGTGGAGCAGGATTCCATGAATGACCCAAGCGCCAACGCAGAATCGCGGAGATGTGCGCGGAATTTCATGCCTCACGCTTGTTAGGTACGCGGAGTATGCAATCAATGTACATAGACCAAGGACTGCTGGTCTCTGGGGATTGCCCACCGGGGCCACCGTTGTCAATGCATGGCTTGTTGCTGCTGGCCGAGCCTTGGGCCATTGCACCGATGCGTGCAGCCTGTAAAATCACCCTCGATCGTCACGACTACAGCCATAACACTGTAGCCGTGGAGCGGCAAGTCAAATAGTCGCCTTTTTCGTACTCTGCCATCAGTCTCGACCATCTCGAAGCACATGACGAAGATGCCTTGGTTTCGTTATAGGATCGAACAAACCATGTCAGGTCACTTGGCTTCAATGTCATTTCCCACCGGATTGCCATCAACATCAGCTACTGCCACGCCACCGTCTGCATCTTTTGCCTGTTCCATCTTCTCGTCGTCCATCGCCTCCTTCAGTTTCTGAACCTCCTTCTCAACTTCCTTAGAATCCTTTCCAGGAGCGCCAGGCTCGCCCATTTCCTGGTCTTCGTTTTCTTTGGCAGTAGGAGGACATGCGTCGGCGACGCCGGCGATAGGACTCTTCGATCTGCCTCGACCAACGGCGGCCTCCATATCCAGCGTAGGTCCGCCAGCTTCTGCAGGCCTCTGTGGGCCTGTATCAATATCGCCAATCTCCTCCGGTCCTCTCGCATGCGGCTGCTCTTCCATACCCTCGTCCATGGCTGCTTCTGCAATTGCAGGCACCAGTGAACCACTGTCGCGCCCAACGACGCCGGGACGGTGGTTAAGCAAACTTCTCGGCGTCATGGGATTGCCATTCGGATCCATTGGCACAATGCCTGCTTCTTGTTCCTGTCGTAACAATTCTCCTTGTGTGACCGCGCCTTGCTCTCTGAGTTGAATTTCCGTAGAGGACGCTGACCCGGTGCTGGCATCACTCTGTTCGGATAACGTCGGCGAGGCGATTGGCGAAGATGTAACCTGCTGAGGGGCACCCGTACTATGTATGCCGTTAACAGTGACTGTCACTGTCTCAATTCCGCCAAGCCCATGTGGTCCGTCTACCATTTCCGTGCCCTCGCTGTGTAGCTCTCCCTGGCTGTTGCTGTCTGAGGCAGACGTGGGTGTCAGAATATTTGACTGATTCCGCAGCCACGGTATTGGCGTCAGCAGCGCGCCGCCCAAGCTCTCATCGCTACCGAGACCATCTCTCTCCGTGATGCCATTCACCTGTGCCTCGCCGTTTGTCAGAAAGCCTCCGTTCGCGGCTACTTGCAACGCTGGTAGCGGAAAGTCTGAGACAGGCGAGCTGACTGAGACTATTCGATCGAGAGCACGCAAGTAGGCGGGTAGGAAGCGGTAATGTCGCTTTGGTCGAAGCACCAGTTCTGCGAGCCGTTGAATCGTGTACGGAGGGCTCTCGGAGAAGTCGTATTGCAGGATTTTGGTCGAAGACCGATATATGCTGAGGAGCTCCGGCGGCAGTGTACTGTGGACAGATACCTGTGTTCCATCTGCCAAAAGCGTGGGTGAGGGCACGGCTTCGGTCTGCTGCGAGTCTGCTGTCGCGTCGAATCCGGGAGGGAAATTCGGCCGCCCGGCGGCAATGTCAATCGGAGCATCGTTCTCTTTCGTACTGCTCTGGCTATTGGCTGCAGCATCGCTCTCACCAACATGAGAATTGCTGTCGGGTTCGTCGGTGTCTGTGGTTGGCAGGCGCGGCTGGGGTGTCGAGGCGACGACCTCAGGATCGATGGGGGCGAGTTGATGCGTCGAGTGTGGAACGGGTATCTGTGGGATGGGGAACTCGTTGTAGAAAATCTGGCGCTATCAGTATAGGAAGTCGAGACATGTAGCTGGCCGGGACAAACATCGTGCAGTCGTTGAAGTAAGCTCTCAAGCACGCGAGGCCATTCCGCGCTGTCGCATATCAGCAGGGCACGAGCGTGCGCGGATTTGACGGGGCATACATGTCTATCGAGCCATCGCGCGCCGCCTGCTCCAGTATTTCGTCGTCGGAGAGCATGTCAGTGGTGTTGTGTCTTTTGGCGCAAACCCGTCAGAGTTTAGCTTGTTGGAAGTTGGAAGACGCGCTTTGGCGGCTGCCAAGCCAACGCTCTGTCGGCGAGTACCTACATTACTCATCCACGAAGCTCTGTCACGTCACTCGACTCAATGTTCGCTCAAGAACAGAATGTAACAAGAGGTGACAGAAATGACATCTCTTTCGCAAAAGCTCGAACGAGTCCAGAAGTTTACACAAACAGCCACTGGGGCATTATGATTACATTACTCCCTCACGATCCTCATGCTCTGTAGTGAGAAACATCAGAACTCCTCCCACTGGCCATAGCTAAGCCTGAACTATTTACCGTTCACATTCGGCCTTTTCTCGTTCCACAAATGACCTCCCTCGACAAACATGTGCTGTTGCACGCTGACATCACACCGGTCGGCTAGTGTCACGAATGCTTGCTATGTTCGTCGAGCCCTCTTGAAGCCATTCGCAGTAACATTCTTACGACTAGTAGTCGCAGCAAAGACTATTCCCGGCATTTCAACAGCAGGTTGAGAGCCCTGATATCCTTCGATAACCAGTAGGCTGGGCCGAGTGACCGTAGAGCGTTGACCTGACGACTGAAAACAGGATGGCGATTATGCTCGACAATGCTGCTCGATCTATGTCGTTCTATCCCTGGGCGTTCGCACGGCGACAAGCGAACTCGCCGCGTAGGCATAATTTGACTTACAGAGAAGCCTCAAAATGCAGCCAACGGCCATTCGAGACTGTTGGAGACTCTTGTCGAAGCAGGAATGGCGAATGCGTCATTAGGTTGCATAATGTTCTGGTTGGACTTGGGCTCCTGCACGTAGGCTTGACAATTTCGAGCCTCGCTGCACAGGCTGTCCCGAGAGGCCATCAAATCAAAATCATCCAGGCAGTCGATCGGACAGACTGTCGATGCCTGGTCTCGTCTTGGAAGTAGTTTTCAACAAGACTTTAGTCGTGCCTAGCAAAGTGGTCCAGTGACGCCTTGCAGGCTTCATACACGCCGGAAGCTGCACCAGAGCTTGACCTGGAGCAAAAATTCCGTGCAGGTTGAAGTCGTCCTGATGGCTTAGAATGACAATCCTCTAAGATAGCTCAGTCGCTGCCGCTCCGTCCTGGCTCCTGATAATCTGCCGCGGGCTGCGAGCTTGATCGAGAAGCCTCTTCGTCTGGATCGGGTAGAAGACCATTTGGCAATGCGATGTTCAGAGCCTGTAAGATCTTGAGCATCTCCTTCTGCTTTCCAACCTCGGTCATTCTTTTCGTGCGCCGCCGTAGATCAGCTCCGATCTTGTTCTGCGCTGCAGACCCCTGGTACCTCCAGTTGGGCTGAGGGCGACACTTGTCAGCGCGCATCTTCAGCCATTTGCGCATGGATTCCATCGTCTTAGGCACCGTCTGCTCCGCGGTGTGCAGCGTGATGGTAAGATTCTCGTTCTTCTTCAGATGTGTCTCTTCGTGGGGAGGCACTCGCTTGATCCAGGTGAGCAGGCCGTCGAAATTGAAATCCGTGACTGCACATTTGATGGGGCACGAGGCATGCATCAGGGGGAGAACCTCATTGCGGACCTGTCTCGAGGTTCTCGTCAACGCATGCGGCATTTGCAGGCCTCGAATGCGGTCCTCGGGGTCCTTCGAGTTGAGGGGCAGGATGTGGATGGTGACCTTCTCCAGAGCGAGTTTGTAAATCTCAATGCGCAGCTCGGCGGGCAGGTCGAAGAATGACGTCTTGTCCCGTGTGGGCAGTGGCGCCCGAGGAGGCGCGGGTTGCAGAGGTCGCAAGGTCAGCGGCGGCGGCATGGTGGTGCTCGCGGGTGTGGTGTTGGAGAAAGGAAGCCGAGCGACGGGCAGAGGGTGATTTTGTCGGGGCGCTGACTAGCTAGCTTTGCATGATCCCACAGTGCGATTACTGGAGCTGGGAAACGTGGTAGAGAGGCAGCGCTACCCCCCGAAGGCGAAGGTAAGCAGCCAAGTGCGGTCGCTGGAGAGCAGACGAGCCTGGATCCTCACTCCCTGTGCCGGAGCCCGTTGGCGCCAGAGAACCGCCAGACGAGGGGGCGTCAAGGCAAGGCGCTCGCGGTCGTCGGGCGAAGTGAGACAGAGGCCGACGCTGGCCCGGGAGACGATTGCGCTGAAAACGTCGCCGATGCTGCTCCGCAGGGAAGAGGGAAACGGGGCGGCGACGAAAGTGAGGGTCAAAGGCGCGCGCCCCTGCCGTCGATCTTCCCAGGCCGGCCCTGCTGCTCATCAGGAAAGTGCTGCCAGACCCGCGCGGAGAAGTCGCGGCCCGAAATAGCTCGTCCGTGCGCTCTTTCCTGGGCGCAACTTTCGCCTGCGCTGCTCTCGTGCTCCACCACCACTGCACCCGCTGTTCACTTGGACATCATTCCTGCACGAGCGACGAACTCGGTACGAGACGGGGCGAAGCAAAACAGTGCATTGCTATCGAGGAGAAGAACGTATTCCTACCACACGGCACCACACCGCCCACCGCCCCGACACTCCACGCCACATCCAGCCCAAACGCCCGCCACCGTGAGGCCTTCCCTGCCATGGCGACTCAACGCACCCGCGCGCCATCGTGCACTGCTTCGTACAGCTCGTGCAATTCCACGTGGCCGGCGCTGTCCCTCGAGTACTTTGCCATATGACCATCGCGGACAGCGTCGAGATGCGCTGCAGTCCCCGCCTCCTTTGTCAGCAGCCTCTGCTTGCCCCACGACAAGTGCACCACGCTCTTGCTGATGAGCTTCGAGCGGAAACCTTGTTGAATAGTGATGGGTTGGTTGTGTCTGTCCCGCACGTCGGGTGGGAGCCGCCTGCTGCCCTCCTTCTCAACCTTGATCTCAGCTGCCGCAAGAGACCCACCGTACTTGCGATAGGCGACAACGGCAGGAAAGACCACAATGCAGACGATGGCCTCGGAATTCTCCTCCTGCTTCCTCAGCACCGCTCGCTCAAACCCTCTATCGTCCGTCACCTTGTCGTACGGGCTGGTTCGAATCATAGTCGCAAGATTGAGCGCCTCCATGCTGGTCGGCTCAAACTCTTCATCCTTGAAGGCTGGTGACCAGTAGTACACCACATCTGGTGCTCGCCGGATCAAATGCGAGATCGATGCTGCGTGCTTGACGGTCTCATCAAGAGCCTTGAGGTCTTCCTCGCCCATACCACGCACAGACCTATCAGATTCGTTCTTTCCAGCCCAGAAGGGCTTGAGCATTTTTACAAGCTGGTGTCGGACCCGGAATACATCTTGCGCCAATAGATGTGCATCAATGCGGTTCTGGTACACCAATGCCGCGCGCTCTTGAGTGCGCATGAAGCCTGTGAAACTATTAGCGGCTGAAGTACGGAAAAGCATTGCGTGGCTCACCATCATGCGTCTTGCCGCTTGTATCAATGCTCTCCAGCTTCTCCCGTAGCTCATCGTCTGCTCCGAACAGATAATCGCCAAAGACATGTTCCTTTAGGGCCCGAGCCACCACACCCATCACAATTGCCTTCCGAGCTTCGGCGTCGGTCAGCAGCTCCTCCCACCCGTCCTCCCCTTTTCGTCCACCCATTGCGATCGATCCGATATAGCGCACGAGCTGCTCCTTGGACGACTTCAGAAGCTTGACTGTGTAGCCAGTCTCTGTCTCTGAGACTAACGGCACGCGACTAGCGAAATCGGCGAGCTTTCCCTTTAGCTCTTCTATTCCGTGCACTAACAATTCGTCCTTGCCGTTGTTGTCTGAGCCGGCATCAAGTGTCTGATCAAGGCGCGCACGAAAGAGTCCACGGCCTATATCCTCGTCGAAGCGTCTAGTCGAAGTAGGTGGGTTACCTCTGTCTTCGTTGTCAGGTGGCGCTTCAGAACTGGCAGTCGACACGCTGTCAGTAGAACCAAGCTCCGAGACGTCGATATCCATAGCCCCATCATCGTCTTGAGGCCGGGGTCTGTAGCGTTCCTGACGGCTCCGAAAACTGCTCTTGCCTGGACTTTGTGTCTTGTGGGGCGAGAGTCTGTTGCTACCCGTGCGCAACAGCGGCTCGTTGCTGAAGCTCACGCCAGGATTGCTGGGGTTCCTGGACGAAGCAGGTACTGGTCGAGCCTTGCGCCCGCCGTTTGGTTGATCCCTCTTCATCTTGGGTCCAGTCAGAAAAGCGATGATGGAATGTCAGGCAGATCAGCTGCGAGACCTTCTCGACGTCGTCGGAGCCGCGCGGACATTCAGGACTGTGATGTTTGCGGCAGGTCCAACAAAGCAAAGCATCGTTTGCCCGCAAGCATGCAAGGGGCGAATTACTTTGTTGTCGAAGCATACATTCCAGAAACGTGACTGTGCAACGTCACGAGGCACGTGCTGCAACTGGCCGAAAACGATCCTTTGGACAGGTGAGTCTTATTCCACTTCCACTGCTGACTGTCATAACACAGTGAAGTTTGCGAATGCAACCACTCTATCGCGCAGTATGTCGGTCGTCCAACATCTGCGTCTGTCCAGATCTACAATTTTGCCACTGGTGACCGTCACATCATCATTCTCAGGCTCTTCAGGCTGGGAGTATCCGGCAGCACAAAGCACATTGGCGACTAATTCATCTGCTTGGCGCCATTTTTTGACGAAAGTACTGGTCGAAATTGGAGGATAGAAAACGTCTCGCAAGGCCGACTGTGATGGAAACTGGTCATCGTGTCTGCTTCATATGATAGGTTGCACGGCGCCTGTTCGATTGGCAGGCCGTCGGGCAATGGCCAAGGAGCGGTTCTTCATCTTGAGAGACATCTCGCCACAACATCTACCTCACGTACGGCGTCGTGGCCAATGTAGTTGCTGCTCTTTCTGCTGCCTATGCCGCTCCTGCCACGAAAAACCAGTCCATCACGGCACAGCTGCACGAGTGCTCAGGAGCTCAGTCAAGCAGCAGGCGAGTAGTCCGGTTTGAAAGGCTTTGCCGACGTAGTTACAATGCCAAGTGTGGCGATGCATCGGCCAACATCAGTCGCCAAGCTGTTTCTAGCGGGCATCACCTTTGCTGCATCGTTCTCGCTCCAGATGGAATGCCAAAAGACGGCATTGACTGCCGGGTGATGAGGCGGGAAGAAAGATAGAGCAAGACAGACGACAATATGGAACAGAACAGGCTCCTTTCTAGATCCTCACGTGACAGGCATAAGAGACTCAGCCTCAGCTCTCTGACGTATCTTCAGCTTCGCATGTTACGGTGTGTGCCACCCCTCCACAATGCTGCCTCGAGCGGCAAAGCATTGTGGTGATTTGCTGGACGGAGCTTGGTGGATGTGATGCGCGTATATCACGATGCGCCATGCACTGCTGCTGCCAACTTTTCTGTGCTACCGTTCTTTGCTCGCACCTGCCACTCACGTCGCCAGCCAGCGCTTCTCTGTTCTTGAGTGAAGCAGCCGGTCTCATCCAGTCCACGACACTTGACATTTGCGACCAACACCGACAAGCAGACGGCATCGCAGCATGGCTTCGCACGATGATCCCAAGCTGCTCTATGCAATCAAGGGCATCAAGGCCTACCACATCCAGGATGGACAAGAGCAGGATCTCTGCCCATCGGGCCCACAGACACTCTCGTTGCTCATGGTGCCCACCGCTTCGGCTTTCGCGGATCCCACAACAGCAGGCGGCACTCCCGACCAGGACTTCTACCTACATTTGAATCTTCCGCCCGAGCTCGACCTACCACTTCCCGCAACGACGCAAGTCTATCACCAGCCACCCACGAGCTATCTGATCCCACGATGGGACATGGGCCCAGGCGCCGGCGCCTTCACCCGCATTGAATTTCCCAAGATTGGCAGCGGCGTCACCCAGGACGACGTAGACACGTTCGAGACGATCCTCGCTCAGTGTACTGCATTCCTCGAGCGCGCGAAACCACCGAACCCGGCACAGAAGAGCGAGAAAGGAGGCGCTTACAATCCCCAAGACTACGCGCCGGGAGGACAATTCGCCCACGATGATGTCTATGGCAAGAAACATGGCGAGATTGTGCTTATCGATGAGGACAACGGCAGCGTCGTGGGTGAAGTAGCAGGCGATGCACAGATCATTGAAGATTCGAAGCTCAAGCCAGGCTCGAAAGATCCTGTCGAGGTGCAGATCAGCGAGGATGGCAAGAGGATCGAAGTTCGGCCAGTGTCTGAGGACTACCTGCGCATGGCCCGACACCCAGCCTACAAGGACAGCAGCATCGTCCAGAATGCCGCGACAGCGTCACGTCTACTTGTGACTTCGTCATCGTTCGTCGGCAATTGGTTCACAAAAGGCGCAGAGAATTTTACCAGGAGCACGAAACCAGTGGCCAAGCCTGTCGAATTCAAGCCGGCAACCCATCAGCGAGCACGAAAAGTAAACACATTCACTACAAGCGTCGCTTCGAGCTCGAGCAGGACGATTGGACAGATTGGCAACCACATCCAGAACTTCACCGCGAAGGCCAGCGGGCACAAGAAGGACAGACCCCACAAGGGATACGATGAAAAGGGCAATCCTCTCGACAAGAATGATTACAAGCCAGGCGTCTTGAACAAGAGCATGATTGCATTCACGACAGTGATGGACGGCATAGCGACAAGTGGCATGACGCTATTGAACACTAGTGGGGCCGCGGCAAGTACCATGGTGGGACATCGGTGGGGCGCGGAAGCTGGATCGATCGCCGGCGAGCTTGCAGGCGGTGTCAAGAATGTTGGTCTCGTCTACATCGATGTGACCGGTGTGTCGCGAAAAGCAGTCATCAAGTCCGTAGCGAAAGGAATGGTGATCGGCAAGGTGCGCGGTGGTGGCGAGGTGGTCGTGGGAGGTGGTGACGGCGGAGATCTTACTGATGATGAGAAGAAGAGGATGGAGGCGGAATACAGGAAGCAGGCACAGGCGCAGCCATCGTCTTCTAGCACATACGGCGCACCCGAGGGTGGCTACTTGCCTACCAGCGAGACGTACGATCCTGCAGGCTTTGGCAATGCCGCACCGCCAAGATATCAGGAGTTTGGGCAGCCAGGAGGAGCGTCTGCCTCACACCAGTATGATCAAAAGCGATGAGGTCCGGGGTCGTTGGACGCATTGAGCACAGCGCATGAGATACCACCAGCAGATTGAACTTTTCTAGCAGCATGAAATAGCATAAAATGTATATGAGTCACTTGATATTTGACCTCATTCCCGCCCTGCAATATCGTGTTCGTGTCTGTGGCTGTCTTCAGCCTAAACTTTCAACCCCAATCGTTTTGTCCAACGGCATGCCACTTCCTACACAGAAAAGGTCACCACTTGCACTTCCTCCAAACAACTTCCGATTCTTCGCCAAAGACAATGGCAGATTACAAGACATGTCCCCCGCTCACGCGCGAGTCTGTGAAGGCAGCTCATAAGCGTATTGAGTCATACATCTACCGCACGCCAGTCGCGACATGCGAGACAATAGATCGCATCGCAAGCACAGCCCAATCGGAAAGAGATGAAGGGCAACCTGTTGGGCAAGAGAAATCCAATGGGATAGCGAGGCCTAAAGTGAGATTGTTCTTCAAGTGCGAGAATCAACAACGTATTGGTGCTTTCAAGGCTCGGGGTGCATTTCATGCTTTGGGCAGATTGATTGAGGAAGAGGGTTTAGAGAATGTGAGGAAGAGGGGAGTTGTGACGCATAGTAGTGGTATGCATATTGTCTGTCTGAGAACTGTAGATCATGCTGATGCGAAAAGGTAGGTAACCACGCACAAGCGCTCGCCCTCGCGGCAAAGACTCATGGTGTCCCCGCGCATATTGTGATGCCTGGGATTAGCACGCCGAGCAAGATTGCTGGAACAAAATCACATGGCGCGAATGTCATATTCTCCGGCTCGACTTCTGATGAGAGAGAGGCGGTAGTGGCAGATGTCATCAAGGAAACTGGTGCTACGCTTGTGCCGCCCTATGATCATCCGGATATCATTTTGGGTCAGGGAACCCAGGCGTTGGAATTGGAAGAACAGGTTGAGGAGTTTTTGAAAGGTGATCAGAAGCGCAGTGCGAATGCGAGAACGGGGCTGGATGTTGTGGTGGCAGGCATAGGCGGCGGAGGGATGCTTTCCGGTGTTGCGACTGCTTTGCATGGGACTGGTATCAAGGTGTTTGGAGCGGAGCCGAATTTCGAAGGCGCGAATGATGCTGAGTTAGGATTGAAGCAGAATAAGAGGATTGAGCAGGTGAAGACTTTGACTATTGCGGATGGGCTGAGAACGCCTGTGGGAGTGATCCCGTGGTCAATCGTTACGGATCAGGAGAAGTTGGAGGGAGTGTATTCCGTGACCGAAGAGGAGATAAAGGCTGCTTTGAGACTGGCTATGGAGAGAGCGAAGCTGTTCATTGAGCCGAGCGCGGCCGTGCCCTTGGCTGTTGTGTTGTACAACGAGGATTTCAGGAAGAAGATCGAGGAAATGTTTAGAGGCGAAGGCCTGAATATCGGAATTGTCCTCAGCGGAGGTAACACGACGGTCGAGGCTATTGCTAAGCTGTTCGCTCCAAGTGACAGGCAGGCAGGACAGGTCGGCTTGAACGGCGAAAAGGTCGCAGAGAATGTTGCCGGTTAGGCATCGGGCTGCGATGGAGTCATAGCTGATGAGATTTCAGCCCATAGAGGATAGAAATACACGTGCACAGCAGCGCTAGGCCGCTTCATCGTGTTGATTGTGTTGGCACAGTCCAGTCGCTCACATGTGTTGGGCAGGTGAATTTGATGCCTGAGGTGAACATGCGTGGACTGATGTAATCACTTGGCGCGGGGCGCTCGCAGTTGCCTCTGGAAACTGTGGCGGCACTAACCGATTGGACCGTGCACTTTGGGCGTAAAATCACTCCTTCGCAAACACTCAACAAGCTCTGTGTCAGTCACTCCTGCACTTCAATAACCTCTCTCTCGTCGGACTCGACCACAAACGAATCTCGACCGTCGATTACTGCAACGTTCGCGACAGCGCGCACATCGCAACCTCCACAACACACACCGACCGCCAAACATGGCAGAGGCTCAGGCGACTCCCACTTTCAAGCTCGTGCTTGTCGGTGACGGAGGTACTGGAAAGGTGGGTCAGACTACGCGTGCAAAAGAGTTGGCGGGATATTCAGCTTGTTACGGTGGAGGATGGCGGCAGCAACAGTAGAAGGATACTGACCAGAAATCTTTCAGACCACATTCGTCAAGCGCCATTTGACCGGAGAGTTCGAAAAGAAGTACATTGCAACACTTGGTGTCGAGGTCCACCCACTTGGCTTCACCACAGTAAGTGACACCACTGGACTTGCGACACGTCCACTTGCGGCTACTGACTATCCACCTAGAACCTCGGCCAGATCCAGTTCGATGTGTGGGACACCGCCGGTCAGGAGAAGTTCGGTGGTCTCCGTGATGGATACTACATCAATGGTCAATGCGGTATCATTATGTTCGATGTCACATCTCGCATTACCTACAAGAACGTGCCAAACTGGCACCGCGATCTCGTCCGCGTTTGCGAAAACATTCCAATCGTTCTCACCGGAAACAAGGTCGACGTGAAGGAGCGAAAGGTCAAGGCCAAGACCATCACTTTCCACCGCAAGAAGAACCTCCAGTACTACGACATCTCGGCCAAGTCCAACTACAACTTCGAGAAGCCATTCCTGTGGCTCGCTCGCAAGCTCGTTGGCAACCAGTCTCTGGTACGTGATTTGGCGCGAAACAAGCGTCCCCAAAGCATGTACTGACCAGATCGTAGGAATTCGTCGCAGCACCAGCTCTCGCGCCACCGGAGGTTTCGGTCGATCCAGCCGCCATGGAGCAGTACCAGAAAGAAATGGCAGACGCGGCCAACATGCCACTCCCAGACGAGGAGGACCCAGACTTGTAGATACTGGGTACAATCACAACTTACGAAGTCACGGCACGATTAAGCATCAGGTCAGGATGGAGGTTTCACGTAAGCGGGACAGCGCACGCGCAAGACTGCCCGCAGCTGAGATGGCAGCGAGGTCACACGGACCAGGCGACGGACATGGCTTAGCGGTTGGTGTACTTTCTTCATCCCTTGAGCATTACACGATGGCAATTTGCTACGGCATGCCATTCCTCACGAACCTCTAGATAGAGCGCGAGGACACTTGCAAAAAGCGATGGCGTTCAACACATGCTGAACTGCATGAACTAGATAGACGAACTATACTGTAACGAAAAGCACGTTGATGCATTCGCAGGTGCCCCGCTTCACTTTTCCTTGGGTCAATTCCTGTTGTCCTACCGCAAACTGTCGAGCGTGGGACAGCCATCGAGCCGCAGAGCACAGCATATTTCCGGCTCGCATCGTTCAGATCAGACCTTTGATGTCTCGCACCTACCCCCACTTTCTTGCCCTACGACCATGCCAAATGCCTTCAGCCCCGCAGTGGAGCCAAAACCGACTGGTGGCTTGTCCCCCATACCGAAGCATTCTACCATCCGACCATCGGTTGTGGCAGATGCCATGAGCGTTATATCTTGGCCAGATATGCTGTCTCCGCTCCGGGGAGCCAGTCCGGGGTAGCAACGACTAGATTCAGAGTGCCGCCAACGCTTGTAACGCCCAGCAATCGCTCACATTTTCTTCCCACAAAGCGCTTGAATCGCTGAGACCGATGAACTGCACTCAGGCCATCAGTGGCACAAAAGTTCTTGCCAGATATTTCCTCTGGTCGAATACAGCGAAAGTACTGATTGACCAGCTCATACTGTTCAATGGCGAGGGGAGAAGCCATGTACTTCCATCCTGTCTCGACGATGAAGGTGGAGCTGCACGAGCATTTGGTAGACCTGCGGGAATGATGTTTCAACAAAGGTCTAGCCAAGGAGGGCCAAGAGGATGAAAAGGTCACGCGCAAATTGGGGGTTGGAACTGTTGGTGCCAAGGTATAATCGGTATACTTTGAAAGTGAGGACTGGGTCTGCTGGTGAGCCTCATGAATTTGCTGACAACCAAGCTCCACCTCCACGCAGACCAGAAGCCAGCACGTCGCGAACGACCTGTCAAACCGTAGCGCGGGCTGGAAAGAGTTACTGAAATCTCTCAGTATGGAGCACGGACTGCCCGGGAACGTTGTGACGACCGTGGTTGTTCGTGCTTGGCAACGACATCTGAGACTGTCTACCAAAGTGCTAGATGCACGTCGCGGGGTATATATGAAGGTAGGCAGGCGTACACTGCTGCTGTACACCCCCTCGTGAAACCACCTGGATAATCGAAACTGCGCCGCGACAATTATCCGACAACAATGGAACCATCGAACGTGCAAGTTCACGGAGGCTTAAAGATGAACATATGGAACTTGCCACAAGAAATAAGAGACATGATATACTACGAAGTATTGACGAACAACGGAACGCCTGGTCAGTTACCATCCGAGCTCTATCGAGTTTGTCGTCAAATGCACGAAGAGACACGCCGTCTATACGAACACAAGAAGATTCGCTCGGAAGTCCTTTGGAACTACTGGAAGCCGCTCTCATGCAGTATCTCCGATCAGAACACTGTTTTGTCGTACAGACAACTCCACATTCGGGCTCCTCAAAATCCCAGTTTCGCCTCATTACGCCTGGACTTCATCATGAGCCACGCAGTTACAGGCCATAGACGAGCCTCCATGGTAAACCTTTCACTTGTATCGGAAACGGGAGAAAACATTCCATTTAGGCTCAGACCGCGGCTTGACATCGTAGGGCCTGATGTCTATGCACAATCGAATTATCTGGTCAATGTCGCGATTGCAAAGCTGCTAGAGGAAGTGGGGCCTCGTTTGAGTAAGACGATCGATTATCAAGATGCTCGACAGAGGAAGATGGGCTCCGATCTGTGTTGTGAGTTGAATAAGAGTGTCCGTCGCTTGAAATCGGGATGGACGACTGTACTTCTGAACCAGGCGGATTTGTGAGCTGTCAACATTCTAGTCGGGCATACAAGGCAGATGGAGGATACGAGAGAGGATTTTCCAAAGAACACGCCTGCTAACCTGTTTGACCGGACATGTGAGTCCCTGATGTCTGCAATATTCTTGCTTGCTTTTGTAGAGTAGCTTCGTGCTTCCATCAATTATGATGGCAGCTATTCATTCAATGTGGATAATTGTTGAATGTGGCATGGCACTTCCTCTACGATGGTGCATAGGAGCCGTGCACAGCTTCCGCGGCCAAGGATGTTCTCAGAAGTACACAGTCGTGTTGTAAGCTGCACACCACTTCACATTTACATCATCGACGGGTCGTTCTTCTGAATTCCTGCTCTTCACTCCGACAACATCCCTTCGCTCCAGCTCACATTGAACTTCATCCAGAATGAACAATCTTTCATCCAATTCTCAGGCCAAAGCCCTCGAGGGCCTAGATAGCTGGAAGTATCAAATTCTGTTCGGCATCTGGCTTGGTGGCACTGCCTTCGCATTTCATCGTATCCGACGTCAGCCATTCCGACAAGCTGTCAAGGTTGAGCAGTACGAGACTGTATTTAAAAGCACCTCACTAGCTGCGACAGTTGCGGGTATCGCGATGAGTGGAAGGGCCAACAGAACCAGACCGAGAGCTTTTTGAGAGAATTGCCCGAACTGCAGCAAATTCGAGTACGCAGGATATGGTCACTTTTGATACAGTCTAGAGTTCAGTTGAGAGCATTGACAGACTCACGGCCCTTCATGCTCCATGCTGTCGTCCAGCGCCTAAACCCAGGCACATAGACAATCACCCCAGCCCGCCGCGTCATTCATGGCCCACGATCGACTTCAAAGCTCACTCTCTGGATTTGCCTAAAACTGGCAGACCTGGTTGATGATGGCATGCGTCCACATTTCTTGCCGCGGATGAGGTCTTCTTGGCTTTCTGGCACTTGGGTTGTCTCTCAGGAAGCAGATGAAACACATGACTGGTGTATGCGATAAAATTGCGGATTGTATCAAGCTATCATGCGAACCTTGAATTTGGCACAAGAGTCGTTCCGCAGACAGAGAAGAGCTTGCGGAGGTCATTTTGGCACACTGTGGGGTTGTGATAGACACACGGGTTCATGGAAAGGTATAAATTCTTGACCAACCGGAATTGAGTCTGACTTGGTCATAATCCCATCCACGTCGGGCCTGGCTAACAATGTAATTGCAGTAAAATGGAGTTGTCGGAATATACCGAATCGCTCCTAACTATGAGGCTCGTAGCGAAACCATTGCTGGATTTGTGGCAGGAGGCGAGAGGCAGTGCCAAAGGATCAGCGATATCCTTTGGACTTGCGTGCCGAAGTATACGCGTGGAGGGCCCAGGAAAAGGACATCAAGACCCTGAGAAAATGGGCACAAGTGTGCACTGAGCGTGCGTTTCAGAACAGAGCAACTGGAGCAGCCGGAGCACCGAAACTGGCGCCATCCCCCCAGTGCGATAGAGACAACGCGAAGAACTCGCTGAGCCGTTGCAGCAGCGACAAAGCGGTTGCGAGGCAAAGCCGAGCTGTGAGCACAATCCATTGTTCTTCATTGTATAGATGGTTGATGGATAAAGACGGGGATTTGCAATGGATGCTTTGTATCTACTTTGTCATTGTCTCTCTCCACAGAATATAATTGTCGAACATCAACAACCAGGAAGAAGTAGCAGCTCAATTACATCGTTCTGGAAACGGTAAGTGCTCATACACTGTTGCTCACATTTCAACAGGCCCCGAGATCCATCATAAGAAAAGTCAGAGCTGTCAAAAGCCTACCCTGTCGAAAACATGACCACTCTCGCACAGTTTCTCGCTACCGGCTTGAAGCCGGTGACTCAAGAGCCTCAAGAAGACTGCCCTATCTGCTACGACAATTTTCAACAGCCCGTCGCTGTCACGTGTCCTGCGAATCACATCTTCTGCAGATCATGTATCGAAGAGTGGCTGATCGAAGCTGCAGGATTTCAATGCCCAATTTGCAGAGCCGTACTCTGTGAACAGCCGCCTCGCGCTACTGACCCAATCGCACAGGAATGGGATCAGATCTGGGAGCTTGCACTCTCCTACAGTGCAGATCCAACTACTCGCGCCGAAGCAACGACGACTGACCCGTACAGTATTGCTATTGAATTTCTTCGCAGCAGACAAGCTCATACCACAGATGGTATCCTCCGTATCATCCGTCAGCGAAACGGACAAGATTACACAATCCCAATCGCTGGTCGTGGGGTAATTCCTTCAATCGATCGACTTCGCGGTCCCATCCGAGCTCTCGGAGCTCTGATCCGTGCTCGAGCCCAGCTATCCGGCGGTCGCGCATGGAACGAACGCCAAGTTGCAGATTGGGACGAGATCATCTCACACATTGAAACTGTGGCCCAAAATCACGAAAGAGAGAGGCATGTGACCGTCTCAGAAATTAGCGCAACTTTCATCCGCGAGCTACATCGCGAGTGGCGAAGGAGCCATGGGCGGCGCGCTGTTCTGCCGGACTTCTTGACTCCTGAACTCGATCAGCTGTCTATCGCTGTGCTGGACTTGGTTGCGTATCTTGCTTACAAAGAGGCGAAGGCACAGGCACGCGTGGACAACCAGCAATCATGCTCGTTGATGTGAAGCGGGCTTGCCATTGCTCCTGCGACTGTTAAAAGTGGTAGACGATCTGTTTGCCTTGCCATAGAGTCTCAAATTTTGACTTGACTGTCCTAACACTACGTTTCATTCAGCTCTCCTATGGACTCTGAATTCACTTTTCTTTGACGATCAGCCTGTCTCACTGTGTTGCGTCGCTTCCACTGAAATTGGACAGGGAAGGTCCATTGGCGCGGCCGAAATCCTCCTAATGATAAGGGCTGCGAGCTGCTCTTTGTCCGTGTTGAGCATGAAAGGAAGCATCGTTGACGAGCACGAGTGTGCTGGAGTTGAAGTTGGTGAAGCCTTGCACATGCGGGCTTAGTAATCGTACTAACGTGTTTGATAAGTTAGTGCATCAGATAGGTTTGTGCATCAGCGGAATCGCGTATCTACCACCACCACTAAACGCGTCCATTATTCCACCATTTTACGCGATGGCACCTCCAAATGAAGACAGTATTCAGAGTGCTATTCGTGATTACCTGTCAGGTCGTTTTGCAAGCGTGCGCTGCGCTGCAACTGCCTATGGAGTCAAATATTCCACCGTTAATCGCAGACTCAAAGGAACACCTCCACGAGCCGGTACACCACACAGTAACAGAGCCCTTACTCCGATTGAAGAAGAGGTGGTTTATCAGAAGATTCTGGATCTGGATTCACGTGGTTACTCGCCAACACAGGCTGTAATCAGAGAGTGGGCATCCTCAATAACCAAGGCACGGAATGGACAAGAGGTTGGCCAAAGATGGGCTTATAACTTTGTTAAGCGTTATCCAGGCTTGGAAACACGATTATCACGGAGGTTGTCAAACCAGAGGGCTAAGAATGAGGATCCAGAGGTTATTATGGAGTGGTTCCAGCTCGTTCAAAACATAATAGGCTTCCATGGAATCACACAACACGACATATACAACTTTGATGAGAGTGGATTCAGGCTTGGACTCTGTCAGAATACTATAGTTGTCACTGCAACAGAGCGTAGGCAACGACCTAAGGCCTTGGTTCCTGATTCAACGCAGTGGCACACAGTCATTGCCTGTGTTAATGCGGAAGGCTGGTCAGTGCCTCCATACGTTATCTTCTCTGGCAAGGAAATGAACAGAGCCTGGTTCAAACACCTACCACCAAACTGGAAGCTTGGAGTTAGTCCTAAAGGCTGGACATCCTTTGATCATGCCGTCCAGTGGATCCAGCACTTTGATGACTATACCAAGCACAGAACTGTTGGTCAGAAGAGGCTCTTAATTCTGGATGGCCATGACAGCCATATGACTCCAGAGTTTGAGTTATTCTGCAAGGAACAAGGCATTATTACCCTTTGTATGCCACCACATTCATCTCACTTACTCCAGCCTCTGGATGTTGGCTGTTTTGGTCCATTAAAGAAGGCATATTCAGCTAGAATCCAAAGGCTTGGCATGGTTGGATACCACTGCCTAGTTAAAGAAGACTTCCTACCACAACTCAAGCCTGCCTATGAGGCTGCATTTACCCCAAATACAATCAAAGGTGCCTTCAGAGGCTCAGGCTTGTTACCACTGGATCCACAGGCTGTGTTGTCCAAGCTGACACTACGTTACAAAACACCAACTCCACCACCACCTTGTTTATCAGACACACAGAATACCCCTCAGACTCCAAGGCAGATTGAGAGGCAAACTAGCAAGATTAAGGCTAGGGTTGCTAACCATCAGAATAGCTCACCAACCTCAATCCTTAACGAAGTGGACAAGCTATCAAAAGGGTTCAAAAGGACACGAGCTGAAATGACATTACTGGAGGCTCAATGTAACAACCTAAAGACTATTGTTCAAGAATTACAGTCTCATAGGGCACCAAGGAAGAAAATCAAGCTTACTCTTGGTATTGACACTGATGAATTGGCTGCTAGAGACACGGCTCAGGTACAGGCTCGTCAGGTAATGGAATTAGTTAGTTATATTGAGAAACAGCCAAGAGCCAAACCAACCTGCAGCAGGTGTGGAATTCAGGGCCATAACTCAAGGGGTTGTCCATCAGATAGAGTGACTTCTGAGCAGTCTATTGATCCAACTTTGAGGTAGTTCTGACACCTATAGCATGAGAAATTAATAATCAAAGTTATCCACCTTGTAAACTTGATGCACAAACCTATCTGATGCACTAACTTATCAAACACGTTAGTCTACTTGGCATGCACACACTGAATAGCAGTAGTATTGCCTAGATAGACAGTCCAATGCATCCATCACTTCAAATGGTTATGGGCCCGCGTATTCCGCTATATTGAACTATTCTGAATCGACTACGGACTGCATTCCACCATATACAACACGTTGTTGTGGTGCAGAAGAACACTGAGCTTCAAATATCAGAAATAAGCTTCAAACCGCCGCTACCTACGACTCTACCATGGTTTCCGAGGGCACTCTAGCCAACCAGAGGCTACCGGTGTTGAAAGGAAGTGAGAACTGGAAGACTTGGAGCGCTCTCATCAAGAAACAAGCCATTGGCGATGACCTTTGGTCGTACATCGATCCGAACAGCGCAACTCGCAAAGATCCCTCTACGACGGCGGCCGATGGCGAGAAAAAGAAGGTAGATGCAGCTGCAACGGCAGCATGGCTAGTCAAGACGAACAAGGCAGGGTTACTGCTTGTGTCGAATTGCTCAGGTGACATACAGGAGTCACTGGTGCACTTAGAAACAGCTTGGGAGATATATGACACTCTCAAGAAGGAATACGGTGCCAGTGGCATCGCACACCGCATGCAGGTGTATGAGAAGTGGGCAGGTACAACCCTCGAGACTGATCTCGAGGCCTTCTGTCGACAATACCGTGAAACGGTTGGTGCATTGAAGGTCGAGGATCTAGAGCTGCCACCTGAGATTGTGATATATGGCTTTATCAGTCGTGTGACGGCCTCGTACCCAACATGGGCATCCATTACTCGCAACAGCCTCCAAGGGCTCACCAAGGACAAGCTGCCTACACTGGATTCGCTCATTGAGAAGATTACCACCGAGGACAAGGCTGATGGCGACGGAGCGTCTGCAAACCTCGCACGCAAGAGGGCACTCGCGGCTCGTGAGAAAGGCAAAGGCACCAAGTTCTGCAAATGGTGCGAGCCTACGGAACGCGACCACACTACTCACGACGGCGACAACTGCTGGACCAAGTACCCTCACAAAATGCCTAAGAACATCAAGAAAGCACGCGAGACTGCCGCCAAAGCTAAAGGCGAGGAAGACAGTGACTCTACATCCTCGAAACGCAAGCCGGAGTTGATATTCATGGCTTCCTCCATACCTTCGACCAAGGCAGCTCATGCAGTGTCACAAGACGTGTTCAACGCCGCCGTTGCGCACGCGCGCAAGGATGACTGGATATTCGACACAGGCGCGTCAATTACGTGTGTCAATGACCTTCGGCACTTCACCTCACACAAGCGATGCTACGAAAACGTCTACGTTGGTGACGATGAAGCACTCAAAGCAGAAGCGGTCGGTACCGTGCGACTCGAGTTGTTGGCGCCAAGCGGTGAATACAACACTGTGAGCATTACCGAGTGTCTGTACGTTCCAAGGATGGCTGCCAACCTACTGTCTGGTGAGATGCTACGCAGAAAAGGACTGTTCTACCGCAACGACACACAGGTGTTGTTCACGCACAAGAGTGACATCGGCACAGTGAAGAACGTGCGCGGATTGCCTGTACTTGTTCTCAAAGGCAAAGAAGCTGCATTGATCGCCTATGCCGCAGAAGAAGAGGTTATTGAGCATATCGCGATGCTCAGTCGCGACAAGGGTACCGGCTCTGGCACTCGCGTCAAGCATGTGAAGAAAGGCACGGCAGCTGAATGGCACCAGCGTTTCGGCCACGCCAGTGGTCCAGTACTCGCTGCAGCGGTGAAGACGCATCTCGGCATCGACATCACTGGCAAGATCGACCTACCACACTGTGAAGCCTGCGCGAAGGCCACGCTCAAGAAGGTACACTCACGAGTGCCAACCGAACGACCGGAATCGTGTTACGACGAACTCAACGTCGACACGGTCGTGCCTACCACGCCAGGCTTAGGGGGTGCACGATACTTCACCCTTGCCACCGACAGCACATGCCTCTATCGACACGCTCACGTAAGCCGCAATCTGGCTGGACTGCACGGCTGGCTCATCGATCTTATCCAGTACGTGAAAACACAGCTTGGTAAGCAAGTCAAACGCATTCGGCTCGACAATCACAAGGCAATACTCAACAAGAAGTTCAAGGAGTGGTGTGCCAAAGAGGGCATAAAGCTACTACCAAGCACACCTCACAACAGCGAACAAAACGGTCGTGCAGAAGTGTCAAATCACCTAGTCACAGTGCTGGCTCGCAAGCTTATGTTCGGAGGCAATGTACCTCTATTTCTCTGGCCGGAAGCCGTTACGACTGCCGTCTATCTACTCAATCGGCTACCTTCTCAAGCACTCGACCACGAATGCCCTTATGCCGTACTGGTTCGCAATCTCAAACTGGACAATACAGCTCCTCAACCGTCGCTGTCTCACCTCAGACCTTTCGGCTGCAAGACGCAGGTGTACGACAATGACGTGCGTCGTGGCGATAAGTTCCACAGCCGTGCATTGAGCGGCATCCTCGTCGGCTACGAAGGCGTCACGATCTACCGAGTCTGGGTCCCTTCACTGCAGAGGGTTGTTCGTTCAGTGAGCTGCACCTTCGGTGACGAGTCCGTCACCGCCGCCGAGGACGACGACGACGTACCCTTGTTCGCGGCTCACCACCTCGCTCCAGATCCGGAGGCCGTTGACACCAACAAGTACTCAGCTTTAGGGGGTGAGGACGATGAGGATAAAGCTGCGTCCGCATCTGCAGACTCGGAAGAAGAAGAAGCTCCTACTACACCACGACAGCAAGGTTTGAATGAGAAGCAACAACTCCAGTTCGACGACGCAGACTACTACCTATCAAGCCTAGGGCCACAGATTGGCTCACAGCACAGACACGTGCCTGGCGAGCTCCGTACACCACCGACCAGTCGCTCACAGCGACAAGACCAAGACAGCAGTCCACTGTCATCTCCGCCGACTACACTGTCACCGCCAGCCACACCATTCACGCCATCGATACGGGCATCCCCACAGCAGCCACCACCACCTGTCAAAGCGATAGCCGCACCGCCAGCTCACAGCAAGAGGCAACCAAAGCCGAGTGAACTGAAACAGCAAGTGAACGACAATGCAGCTGTCGGCTACGAGTCAAAGGCATACACCGGTCCACAAGTACCATTCGAATTCAGCATGGTAGATCAACATCCGCAGCGACTCGAGAGCCAGTCACTTCCTCGTGCCGTTCACACAGCAATGGTGGCAAGCATACACGCCCAGCCAACGGCCAAGCCGCATGACGCCTACAGTGAGGAAATCGTCATTCCTCGCACTGCAGCTGAGGCACGTGCATCACCGCAGGCAGAGTTCTGGGTGGCTGCAATGGATAGTGAGCATTCCAACCTCACTCGAAACGTCACGTGGAAGACAGTGGCTCTTGCGTTGCTGCGCAAGGGGATAAACATCATCAAAGGCAAGTGGGTGTTCACGATAAAACGTGACGCAGATGGTCAGATTGTCCGCTACAAGGCACGCTGGGTAGCACGTGGCTTCACACAGCAATACGGCATCGATTACGAAGACACCTACGCAGCTGTTACCAAGCCGGACACCGTACGCATGCTTCTGAGCCTCATCGCCACGAAGAAGCTACCCGCCAAGCAGTACGACATTATCACTGCATTCCTCGAAGCTATGGGTCTTGGCCACGAGATATACGTGGAACAAACCCATGGTTACGAGGAACGAGATGAAAATGGTGTCGTTATCGAAGGGCTTGTTTGCTTTCTTCTACGGGCTCTGTATGGACTGAAACAGTCGCCGTTACTGTGGTACAATGAACTCACGAAGTTCCTTGCGGCTGTACACTTCACACCGTTGTGGAGTGACTCATGCCTCTTCACTAACAAGGCTGGCGCTGTTATCATGGTGTACGTTGATGACCTGATCATCACAGCTCGTACACAACACGAGATCGACGGCATTGCAGCCAGTCTGAAGGACCGCTTCCAAGTGAAGGAACTCGGCGATCTACACTACTACCTTGGCTGCCGCATCGTTCGTGACTTCGAGGGGCGCCGCATCTACATGCTGCAAGACGGGTACATGAAGAAGGTGGCCGACAAGTTCCACCGCTACCTGCAAGCGTCACGCCGCCACGATACCCCCATCAACGCGAACTTCCACTTTGAGAAGGCACCGGAAGGTTTTGTGGCTTCCAACCATGCTGTGAAGCTGTACCAATCGCTCGTTGGCAGCGTGGTTTGGCCAGCGCAAATGACACGCCTGGACTGTCTGTTTGCGGTCACGCAGCTGTCTAAGTACCTCACCAACCCTATGCCTGAGCATATCGAACAAGGGTTGCGTACCATCGCTTACTTGATAAGCACAGCTTCATTCGGCATCGTACTTGGGTGTGACGAGTTGCCAAAGCTCATCGCCTACGTTGACGCGTCATTCGCGGACGACATAGACACTCGGCGATCAACGTGCGGCTTCACCTTCTACTACGGTGGGCCTATTCACTTCAAATCCGGTCGTCAATCGATCGTGGCTCAGTCGACAACCGAGGCCGAATATGTGGCCATGACGCTGGCAGCCAAGGAAGCTGCGTACTTGCGCAACAAGCTCACTGAGCTGGAGTTGGAGCCTGAGGTTATCACGCTCTACGAGGACAACCAGCCTGCCATGGACTTGCTCAAACGTACTGCAGCCGACGGCAAGAGTAAGCATATGGACCTCCGCTGGCACTACATTAGGCAGGAGGTGGATGCTGGCCGGATTGAGGTTGTCAAGGTCGATACGACTAAGCAACTGGCAGACGGGCTTACTAAGCCCTTGGATAGTGTGAAGTTCGTACAGTGGCGAGAGGCGGCAGGTGTCATTGATTGCAGTCGGTTTGTGGCCGAATTCAGTAAGGATTAGGGGGTGACAGCTCTGTCACATGCAGAAGAAACGCCTCCGTGGCATTGGTGTTGGCTAGCGTCATCTCAGTCAGTGAACTGAGTGCGCTAGCGTGTTGCAATGCTACACCAAGGGGGTGAGTTGAAGTTGGTGAAGCCTTGCACATGCGGGCTTAGTAATCGTACTAGTCTACTTGGCATGCACACACTGAATAGCAGTAGTATTGCCTAGATAGACAGTCCAATGCATCCATCACTTCAAATGCTGGCCCTGGCACAAATGTCTTGGCATATTACGACCTCATCTCGCTTGTCAACATGACAGTGGCATTTGACACGAACTGACCAGCGAGAAGTCTCCAGCTTCTAGTATGCACTCTGTCACCAGTATAACTCAAAGGGCTATTGTGGACTTGAGCGAGTGCCCATGATGTGAATTCCTGGCATTGTGATGAATATGCATTCTTCAGAACAAGGGAACAATGAGCAACGCAGAACAAGATCGTCCGGATTCGGCACTCGTTACTCCCATGATGAGAATCCAATATTCAGGCGCAGCCCTCGGGCTTACACAGAATCATCGCACGAGTACCTCAACTCAACAAAATGGCGACTTTTGGTGCACAAAGTTTTGCCCACTTCATGATAGCCATTGAGCAACGAGGCTTTGAATGGCAAAACCAAACCTGTAAGTACAATGGAAACAAATTCTTGAGTCACATCCTAACGAGACCAAGACATTTTCCAGGTTGGCATGGCGACTTGGATCAATTTCTGGAGCACTCGATTTGCTGGTCGCAGGGCGGGGCACGACGCTTTGAACGCCATCCAAACGTACGAGCGAGTTCGTGGGAAAGCCGAGAGTGAGAAAGTGGCGTGGCAGAATCATGCGTAGGTGAAGTCGAAAATAGCTTGAAGCTGGGAGAAGCTTGTCTCTCAAATACTGTGCGCTGACCCAAATGATCCTGGTAGGACTACAACAGCGGCTGATGATGCCACTGTGGCCGACGCGCGTGTACGTGAGTTGTACAGGGACCATTACAAACACTGTCGCAAAGTCATCTCAAGTCAAACTGCCCTCATCGACTCCGTGGAAAGACTGCGAAACTGCCTCGCAAACCATGTGCTGAACCCTCATTTCGACCTCTGGATCACTACGACGCGGAATACTGCCGAAAATACACTCAAAAAGGCTCAAAGGACGGCCACGATAATTGTTGATAGCTTGCGGGATAAATTCAAGAAAGCCACAAGGCAAAACTGAGTTGCTTACATTGGTGCAGCGCGTCGTCCGAAAAGTCGAGTACAAATCGCAGATATCGTGGGATGACAACAGATGGTGGCATGACTCCGTGAATAGTGATGGAGAGCTCGAACAAGTTTCAAACGAAGCATATTTTACTGAAAAATAACGAACCATGAGCGCGACGACGAGGGAACCGCCAGACAGGAGAGGCCTCGAGGCCTCTCAACATGCGGCTGTCCACCCCCAGCGACAGCAAAACATCGACGAGGGCAGAGGGCACCCAAGGGAAGGAGGCTGGCACCCTCCAACCCAAGGGCAACCCCAAAAGCCCCAGGAACCACCTGCAGGCCTCAAAGGCCAGCAGGACACCCAACAGAAACAGACAGTGAGCGAAACAATCCAAAAGAACACACTCAAGCTCGCTGCAGACATCCAAGAAGCCCTGGACTCCTACCAGGCCCAGACTCCTTCCTCCCTCCTCCCCCTCCTCCAGAGAGCCCAACAGGCTCTCCTCCACCAGGCCTATTGCCAGGCCATCGACAACACCCTCTCCACCATCCAGAGGGATCTCCAGAAGCAGCAGCCAAATGCTGCCTCCAACACTGCATCATGGGCACAAAAAGCCCAAATTCAACCCACAATGCCAAGGCTGCCCCTGCAGCCTCAGGCATCCAACCAAACAGTGACCATCAGAATGGGAAACCCAGAAGAAAGAGAGGCAATCAAAAAACAAACGAATGAAGAATTGAGAAAGAAAATCGGGGCCCAGAAGGCGGCAGCTGTGCAGAAACTGCCTAGTGGGGACATTAGAGTGGTGACCTATTCAGGGCGTGACAAAGCAAAGATGGAGGAAGACTCCGCTTGGCTAAAGGAATTGTGGCCCCAGGCCACAATATCCAAGCCAATGCACCGGGTAGTAGTGCATGGAGTAAGGGCAGAATGGCGGCTGGAAGACAAAGCCAGCTGGGGAAAGATGGAGGAAGAAAACCTAAGGTGGATACCAAACCTCAGGATTGAACAGGCAGTATGGCTGAAGAGCCCAATGGCTAGGAAGGGGCAACAACACTCCTCAGCAGTGGTTGCAGTACACAACGAGGAGCAAGCAAGGGAGATTGCCAAGAAAGGCCTCCTGCATGCAGGCACTGTCCTCGTGGCAGAGCCATACCACCCCAAACAGAGGGTTATCCAGTGCCTTAAGTGCTGCCAGTTCGGACACATCTCCGTATACTGCAAGGAGACCAAAACTATCTGCGGGAAATGTGCCGGCCCCCACAACACAACAGACTGCACGTCAACGACGAACAAGTGTAGCAACTGCAAGGGAAATCACCCGACCTGGTCTGTAAGGTGCAAAGTCAAACAGGCAGCCAAAGCAAAGGCCCAAGCATTCTCCCACTTCTTTACCAAAAGATGGGAGGAACCCAAGGCCCCAGCTACGCAAAGCGAGTGGACCCAAGTACACAACAAAAAGCGAAAAGGGACCCAGCTCGAACCGACCCCAGGAGAAGCTAAGACACAGAGAACAATAAGCAGACCCGGGAGACCCAGAGGCAGCACAGCTGTAGCAAAAGCAGGGGAAAGACAAGCGAGCAAGATTCGCTTCCCTCAAAACTCCCAGACGAACACTAGCTCCCAAGAGGACCACGACATTGCAATGCTTGAGCCAACTACCCAGCAGACCAATAATGAATAGCTACAACTTAACTATTCACCAACACAACGTCAACCACAGCCCAACAATACAAAGGATCCTAGTGCAAGAAGCAGACCCAAAGACAACCCAGATTATTGCGATCCAGGAACCATGGACAAACCCCCAGAACGGGAGAACAATATCACAAGGATACCACCCAATCATCCCTACCGCTGGGCACCCAAGAGTGGCTATACTAGTCTCCACCCAACTGGACAGCACTACGTGGAAACCAATCTACCACCAAACAGGAGACCTTATCTCCGTGGAAATCCAAACCAACCTGGGGCTAATAACAATCCACAACTGCTACAACCCAAGCGGACCAACCGGCCACTCCCAGGTAGGGACACTCCAAGAGGCAGAAAACGCCCTAGGACAAAACAGGAACCTGGACCACACCCAACAGATCCTGCTAGGGGACTTCAACCTCCACCACCCAAGATGGGGAGCCAACTTGGCCTGCACACCACATAGGATGGCAGACAAGCTGCTAGAGATAACAGCAGAAGCAGGGATGCAGCAGATCCTGGAACCAGGCACGGTAACATGGGAAAAGCAGGGAGTCAGCTGCCAGACACTTGACCTGGTGTTCGCAACTGCCCAACTCCAACAAAACATACTCACCTGCCAGGCGGTGCCAGAGATGACAAATGGGTCAGACCACATCCCCATTATCACCACTATCAACAACACGGCTACTACCCAAAAGCAAAGTCACCACAGGCCCCAATGGAAGAAGGCTGAATGGGAAATGATACGAAAAACCCTCCAAGGGAAACTGGACCAAGCCCAACTCACCACTACCCCCCTCACCACCAAAGCTGACATAGACAAGGCAGCAACCCAGGTTCAAGAGGCGATCCAAGACACCATCGCTGCAACAATACCCAAGGCCAAGCCCTCAAATCACGCTAAGGAAGGCTGGACACCTGAAGGTCAGAGGCTGATTAAACTCACTAGGAGAACAAGAAGGCAATGGAAGGATACCCAGACAGACCAAGCATACCAAGCATACATCGCCACAAGCAAGGCAAGAAACAAGCAAATCCAGAGGGACACCAACCTAGCCTGGAGGAAAGTAGTGAGGGAAGTCACAAACAACCCAAACAAAATGTGGAGACTAGCCAAATGGGCGAGAGACGGGGCCAATCAGGCACACCAGAACCCCCAGTTTCCAGAAATGCAAGGACCCAACCAAGAAAAAGAGGACACCAATACTGGGAAGGCAAGGATCCTGGCCGACCACTTCTTCCCAGCCGAGAAACCGGCGGACCTGAGTGACATCCCAAACACACAATACCCTGACCCTTTCCACATGGAGACGGAGGTCCTAGAGGCAGAAGTCATACAAGTAATTGGGAGGCTGCCAGCCAACAAAGCTCCAGGGCCTGACCAAATCCCCAACCTAGTGCTTAAGGAATGCAAAACTACCATTGCACCAGTCCTCGCTAGGCTGTTCACGGCATGCCTAAAACTGGAACACCACCCACAGCCTTTCAGACACTCCATCACGGTAGTCCTAAGAAAGCCCCAGAAACCAGACTACTCCAAACCAGGAGCCTACAGACCCATAGCTTTGCTCAACACACTAGCAAAGACACTGGAGGCGATAGTTGCAAAGAGGATATCCAAGGAGACAGAGGCCAGGAAACTCCTCCCAGACTCCCAAATGGGAGCCAGGCCAGGAAGGTCAACTGCCTCAGCACTCGACCTTATTACTGAACAGGTCAAAACCATCTGGACTACCAACCCCAAGGCAGTAGCATCCATGCTCTGCCTGGACATATCAGGGGCCTTTGACAATGTCTCCCATGCCAGACTACTGCACAACCTCAGGCTTAGAGGGTTCCCCAGCCACCTTGTAGGATACGTCCAATCATTCCTCCAAGGCAGGACTACATGCCTTAGGCTAGGCGACTTCATGGACCAGCCAAGGCAACAAGACACAGGCATCCCCCAAGGATCTACACTGTCCCCAATCCTCTTCCTCTTCTTTGCATCGACTCTGCTCCCAACACTACATGAAGGGAACACCTCAGCAATGGGGTTTGTGGATGACTCCAATATCCTTACATATAGCACCAAGGTGGTCAATGGACAGGTCGGCCGGCTACACCACTGCTGCCGGCCCTGCCGGCCGATTCAGCGGCCGTGTCCGTCCGTCCGGACGAGAGCCTCTCATTGGCCATGCCGTCCACCGGAGCCCTGTCCGCTGTTCGCCTTGCCTAATTAGGAAGGATGTTGAAAAATGAAGCCTGAGGAAGGTGTTGTTAGCTCTCTATTCACACGTCTGTCTGCTGGCTGTTGCCTTCATATGAGCTTGGCATCTCACTATCCACGTCGCCGCTAACGTTATCGTCTTGCGCGCTTACCACCTCCTTCGTGTGTCTCTCCAACACGAAGTCGTTCTTGAACCAATTTCGCAGTAGTTGGTGTGATTGTGCGTAGTCTGTCTTCGTCTGCCACCTCTCATTGTCGAGAACGTGGCCAGCTAAGCTAAACTCACGCTCACACGCGCTCGAGCTCGCCGGCGTGGCCAGTAGGTCGAATGCTAGCTTGGACAATACCGGATATCGCTGCCGATTGTCACGCCACCATTGGACGACATTAATAGGCTTGTTGCCAACCATATAAGGTGTCAGAGGCTCGGCAAAATAACGCTGCAGATCGTCTTGCAACACAGTGTCCGTGAGCATTAACGATGCCGTGTAATCGTCAACCTCGCGTTCACGTGTCGCCGGCCTAGTTGTTGGTGCTGGATACCGCATCTTATACTCATTATAGAGCTCTTCAATCGCGTGTCGTGCCTTCACTGTCCATAGCGTGGACGCCTCGATATCGTCTTGACTCTGCTGCTGCGAGTTCGTTCCTCCACCAGTCCGAATGACCTTCACCTTCCTGTGATCCTTATGGCTGCTGTCAAAGCACAGACGACGCAGCCAGTAGTTGGTGAAGCTCTGAAGATGCGTAACAGCCTCGCCATGCTGCCAGACCCACGCTCTGTGCTCTGCCTTGCCTGGCGGTGTTGGGTAAAAGTCGCGAAGAGCTTTTCCATCGACGAGGAAGCCGGTCCGCGTATAACGCGTCTGGAGGACGGTTTCGAGCTGCGATTCGGCGTGGATCTGTGTCAGGTCGATGCTGTGGGTGGCGCTTATGCTGGAGGTACCGTCTGCCATCGTGGTGTGTGCGTAAATGCCAATAATAAGGTGGACGATCGAGGGACTTTGGCATGTGAAGGAAACGCGTTCCCAGTCGCGTTCTGAGAAGTCGCGCGTGGGAGGTCGGCGCACGGGCCGGCGTTTCTGCAGGCTGGCATCTGGCCAATCAAACACGCTCGATTGAGCGGATATGGCCCCGAGAGCTGGAGGAATGATGTTAGTGACATCATCGCCAGCACTTTATTCAGTCAATTGATCCAAACCCTAACAACACCCCTAGGAACGACATTCTCATCAATAAGGTCAATTCACATGGTATGGACACCGGTAATTCACTTGCATGTCCGGACGGACGCTAGCATTGATAATGCCGGCCGGCAGATACCCTATTAGCTGTCCATCCGGCCGGACACCGTCCGGACGGCATGGCCACGAAAAATGACCCGTCCATTGACCACCTTGTATAGCACATCTACAGAAGAAAACTGCAGGCAACTGGAGAAAGCCCATCAAAAATGCCTGACCTGGGCCAACAAGCATGGAGCAGCCTTTGCACCACAGAAGTACCAGCTGATCCACTTCACTAGAGGCAGACAACACAACCTCAGAGCCACAGTCCAGATCCAGGGTTTCGAGGAAGGCCCAGTCCCGTCCCTCAGACTCCTGGGGGTGTGGGTAGATACCAAACTGCAGTGGGGACCACATATCAAGAAGGCAGCAGAAAAGGGAGCACACCAGATGCAGTCACTCCAAAGGCTGTGCAAGTCTACGTGGGGCGCCTCGTTCCAAAAAGCAAGACACCTATACACGGCGGTGGTCAGACCAGCGATCACATTTGGATGCACCACCTGGATGGACCCAGAGGGCACCCAAGGACACAGGAAAGGACTCACCCAACCGCTGGAGAAAGTGCAGACCCAAGCCCTCAGGCACATCACAGGGGCATACAAGAGCGTCCCAGCAGCGGTGCTCCAGAGAGAAGCAGGCATCCCACCAATCCACCTGTATACACAGGATCTGGCAAGACAGGCAGCAAAGAGAAGCAACGATCAGGCGGCATACCAATACATCCAAGACAGATGTAGGGACATTGCAAGACAAGCACAAAGAGCCAAGAGACATAGACAAAGGAACACCCAACCAACCCAGGACACAAGACAAGTGCGGATCCAAGAGATGGTTGCAGCCCAAGAGGCCCTGCTAGAGGCACCAAAAAGAGATTGGTGGATGCACCAAAAGTGGGAAACTGCTTGGACTAGATTCAAGGCAAACAGGGACCAAAGGAATGGGGCCCAAGCAGCAGCCTGGACATCAGACAAAACAAATGCAGGCAGACACCTACACAAAGGATGGACCAGGCCAGAGAGCACAATGGCTACACTCCTTAGGACAGAACACATAGGCTTCAAGGCCTACCTGGCCAAGAGGAGAGTCCCAGGCATCTCCCCAGACTGCACGTGCAACCAAGGCTACCAAACCCCAAAACATGTTTGCTGCAGCAGGCTCAAGCAACTGGAAAGACCTTACAAACACCAAAAGAGGGTTGCTAGCAACAGCCAGGTGGCTGATCCAGGAAGGGGTGCTAGAGCAATTCTCTCTAGCAAAGGCAGAGGAGCTTCAGAGGATCCAAGAGGAGGAGGAGGAGGTATAGGCCCTGGTGAGAGGAAGGACTTCCAGAGTATCTGTATTTGTCCAAAAGAAATGCACGCCCTAGAGTGCAGGACTGCCAACCTGCAGAGACAAAAAGAAAGTGAGGGGTTTTTGTAGCTAAGAGCCCCGGCTCGAAGCTTTTCCCTTCTAGATAACTAAGTAGTGCACGCTGCGTGCTCCTCTATAGGAGATAGAACAGCAATAGAATTTATCTATCTATCTATTTTACTGAAAAGTGTGGCGACGCATCACCACCTTTTTACTTTGTTCGCCTCCGAGGGTACGCTATTGATGAAAAGTTCCGCGAGATCAACATTTACACGTAAGTGTGGTTGCTAGAATGCATACTTGTACCTTTCACTGACAATTTTTGGTAGCCACTACTGCGGCCTGGGCGATCTGCATGGCCTATGCAAGAAACATCAGGAATCTTGGCTTCCAATGCCCGAGTCTTGGTTGAGATATCTATTCCTACAACTCGCCGAGGCCTGCATTATCATGGAAGAAGGCAGTATGGACGAGAGTGGCGCAAATGACTGGCATGAAGAAATTGTGCAGTGAGTAGTAGAAACAAAACTTTTTATCCCGCAATGTACTGACCTTTTTGCCAGTCGAGACATCAAACCAGGTACGTAGAACTTCATCGACAGCTGTGTGTACCGCTAACAGATTGACACAGCTAACATCTTCCTCGAGCCAAACTCCTCGGGCAGGTTCCCTGCATATCCTCTGCCCCGAATCGTCTGTATGCCCTAATATTCTGTTGAAGCTACTTACTAACTCGGTCAAGGCTGACTTCGGGCTTGCCATCGGGACTTCACAGGACGCTCAAGATGATCCTTTCTTGTTCGCAGAGCAGCGAGCAGGAACGCCATGGTTCCGTGCCCCGGAACAAGTCGACAGCGCAGCTCTCATCGATTCGTCCACAAAGTATTCAAAATGGGAGGTAGGCAATGGCGATCAGATCTTGAGTTGGTCAAACATCTACAGTGAGTCCGCATAGCTGGAGCTCGATGACATCTTGCTAATTAGTGAGCAGGTATTGGAATGACCATGTATTGGCTCGTCCGAAAGACTGGCATGAATCTCAGACATTGTCCATTCGATGGCCCAGACGAGTAAATTATGAGCGAAGCACCACGCAATCCTATTCCACACAGCTGACACCTTGCAGCCAACGCAAAATAAAATCCTAACACGAATGCTACAGCAAAGGGCTCATCAAGCTCATTGAGGCATGTATTCAGAAAACGCCGACTAAACGTATTGAGCCAAGAGACTTGCGATATGAACTCGGAGAGCTGATGTCGGCAAACGACTACGAAGCCAACGCCTACGATGGCAATCAGCCTCAGACCTTGGGTGCATCGAGGGAAGACCTCCATCACTTGCCATCGCCAGAGAACGACCGCATCGGGTTTGCTCACCATGATCTGGCTGACATCTTTGCTCGACGAGCTTGAATCTTGGGGCGGAAAGGCATCGACACAGTGTCGGCGAGGCATAGTCGAATTGGTAACAATTTCGATGATATCTGTTGTGCATTTGAGGTTTTCGCAGGAGCTTTACACATCTGACCCTCATCACTCTACAAGCCGCAGCCTGTGACATTGACACCAGGATAGAAAATATGAGCAGCGTTAATACCAAAAACACCAATTGCCACCTGAGAATTGTTGCCTGAAAACAAGTCAGCGACACGGCATTCGACACTCGATTTCAATCCAATCACTTACAATCGCTCGGCTCTTGTCCATAGCACCTAAATGTAGTTGCAGGACCATCGGCTCCCTTCTGGAACCAATACTCGCTCCTTGAGTGCCTGTATCCCTGCAGAGGGCTGAGAACTTGTGGCACGCCATCATCAGCGTGGGTCACACGGTAATAAGGTCCTTGGTAGTCGTCGGTGTTCCCGGAAAGCCCATCAACATAATCCGCCCAAGCCTGGTTTCCGGTCCTGAATTCTCCGTACGAATACGCAGCAGAAACATCGTATCCCTGACTCTTCAAGCTCGCATACGCGAACTTCGTCAAAGCACCGCCCAGAGAATGACCCACAAGGAAAAGTTCATAGCTTGGATACGCAGCGAGAGCTTCGTTCAAAACTCTTTGAGCTTCAGGTTGGATGGCATTCCAGGATTTCAAAACTCCTTGGTGGACTTTACACTCGGGACAATTGACTCCTGCGATTGTGGCTGGGACTTGTTGTGCCGAGACGTCGGTGACGAAGTCTTGGAGAGATGCAGTGCCTGGGAATGCCATGATGAGTTGTTGCTTGCCATCATCGCGGAAGAGAGTCATTTCGGTCGTTGGGTCTGCATTGGCGAAGCCTTGGACGACTGTTCCCTCGGGTGGATTCTTGCATGGTGCTGTTGTGTAGGTTGAGGCGTAGCGGCCATAGAAGATTAGAGTGTCATATAGGGATTGTGAGACTGAATGGGTATCAGTATATATCTCTTGTCGAATGACACAGCAGCAAGACACGTACCTGTTGTCCTTGGCTTCGTTGGTGGAAATAGAACGTTTCCAACAATCGGTGATGCGTTGACTGCGATGATGGACAGCCCGAGGGCAGCAAGACCAGAATGGAGACGCATGTTGGAATCTGGATAACAGTTGACCAGGCCATTTTGCAAAGACGGCGCATCGCTACTGCTATTATGTCTTCTCCGTAGTGAGCAAAAGTGCCTCGGACGCCAAAGAATAGGCAGGGAAGGAACGCTGATCTCTTGCCGAAGACACCAATTGAAGCAATGGATTTGCGCCTTATCCGCTAGCCAAGCATCACGATGTGGGTGCCACCGACGACAGACGATGTGAACATGTCGCAAAACTCTCCAATCTGAACTTCGTTGTGATCGTGCTGCTACTTGTCGTCAGGATTTGTCAGCAGAAGTCGTTCCATCACCTCACGTTCAACAGTCGTTTGTCAACAACTTCTTCGCGTTTCCCCTGAATGAGAGAGCACAATAGTAGAGGTAGATCTTTTTCGCCATCCGATGCCAGCCCGCCGGCACCTTCCACCACTCCAAACCAAGAAGGGATAGTGCCATGTGAACTTATCCAGGCAACCCACCAAGTAACAAGTTTAATGCACACTTCGTATTTCTCTCCAGGATGTGCGAGGTTCAAATCAAATCATTCGCGGCGAAAGCGAGACCGAGGATACTGACAGTCGTTGATGGGATCTAGTCAGTTATGCTTAGCTTGTGCTGGAACCACCTGTCTCTCAGCGTCGCGAAGCAATACAGGACTCTTGGTAGGCGTGAGCGCGCGAGAGTCTCAGATCGAAAAAGATGCTTGAATACCATGCTTCCTTACATGTATGCTTTTGGTTCCCTGTAACGTCGTCATAATAGTAGTAGGAATCCGCTGTGTATCTCAGGAGTCTTTCTACCGCGCTTCCAGAACGCCCTTCGCGCGCCATGCGATGCACCATGCAAAATCTTAAACAGAAGCTGTGCAGCCCAGTATCGTGAAACGCTATCATTTAACCCCAACAACATACCCATCACTCCTGCGCCCTCACGAGACCACGGTCTTCGAGCTCAGAGCTTCTAGAAAGCCCGAGAAATCCTCCTTCTTGACCTCCACGACACTGTGCTCGAATGAGTCGATTCGGACTCGAGCACCTGTTTGCTCGACCACTTCTTGGAAGGCTTGACCGAAACGATTGGTAGGTCCGGTCTTCTTTCGACCCGCAGAAATGTCTTCATCATCGGAGTCAGCGTCAGAGTCAGAGTCCTCGTCTTCAGTCTCGGGCTCGCTCTCAGAGTCCTCCTCATCGTCTGAGTCCAGACCATTGGCGGCGTTGCGCTCTCGTCGCAGATGCCTACGTTCTTCTCTCTTCCTTGCGGCTTCCGCACGCTTCGCGATACGCTCAGCCTCCTTTCGTTTCTTCTTCTCCTCGCGTTCTTTGATCTCGGCTTTTGATCGAATCTTCTTGCCGCTACCGTTCCAGCCCGGTCCACCGCCAATGCCGACAACAACGTAGACCGAGCGGCTCTCATCAAGAGCACCAAGCACAAGTGCTTCGTCTTTGCCCTTGCGAGCTTTCTTTCCGGCTTCGGCCTCGAGTACGGCAACAGCCTCGGCAACCCAACTCGCCAGCCTCACGAGGGCGCCAGGATGCGTGAAAACATGCAAATCTGATCCTTCACGAACGACGCCGATACGGAAAGACCGGAGATGCCGCAGGACTTTCTTGCTGATCAGATATGATCCGACACGGAGAATAGCTCTGTACAGGTCCTGCGCAGCGGGTATGCTCCTTTGCAAGGTCTTCAATCCGACGCGAGGTTCGAGAGCATCGTAGGCGCGATAGAAGCGTTGGCTGACGTAGTCAGGCACATCCGAGGAATCGTGAAAGGATGAGTCCATGCCATCGTCTGAGCTGTGCGGAGGCGTGGGTAAGTTGCGCATTCGGGCGTTGTAGTTGAAGTCAGTGCTGGGCCTGGTATCGAATTTCAGGTCTGGGAAGATCGAGTGATGGTTGCCGACCTCCAGTATTGCGCCGACCACAATCGCAACGTCTTCTGCTGACAACGTGCCTGCCCAGCCCCACGACCGAACAAAACCCCAATTCTCTATGCCGCGCGGACCGTTATCACCAGGGACAAGACCTTCCAGATTGTATTGCGCGGCCCACCTGAGAATGCGCTTGCGAAGCGTCTGCTTAACATCAGTGTTCATATGCAGGTAGCCTTGACCGGCCTCAGCAAGGCTAATGCCCATCTTGGCCAAAAGTTTATGCAGGCGCTTCATCCCCTGATCACTCCACAGGTGCAGGCGGGTCGCAAGGTAAGGGGAGTGCCGCATGGCATCATATAGACTCCAGTGACGAATGAGGAGAAAGCGTGGTTCGGGCGAGAGACGAATGCCGTTGTCGGTAGGACTGCGTGCAGTTGTTGGAATGGTGGCTTCCGCGCTTTGCGATTTGAGGAGCTCCGCCTCTGGGATAGGATTGAGACGCCGCACTTCATCTTGCAGAACTATACGCATATAGTTGATTCGGGGTCCAGCTCCAGATGGTGACAGGAGCATGGCACTGATGCCAACGATGGCCAACCAGAGCAACTCGTTCTCTTCTCGGCCGAGCTCCGATGCGAGGGAGTACATGATACTGCTCACTGGTTCGGCGCCACTCGTGCCTACATCGTAGTATCTATCAAGTGTGCCCTCGTACTTCCGTCTCAATCGAAGCAATTGTTTCATCTTCCGCCTCTCGCTTGGCTCTTTCGACTTGGGAGGAGAAGACGGCATGTTCTGGGGAGTGGACGCAAGGTCTAGCTGACCTGAAAGGGGATTGCCGCCGGGTGAAGACGGTATAGGTATGGATGTACTCGAGTTGCTTCGTCGTCGGCGCCGCGGTCGTCCATTTTCGCCATCTATTTCCGAGAGGTAGTCATCCTCGTCCTCGGAGTCGGATCCACGCTTTCGCTTCTGGCCCGCGCTCGAATCCCCCTCGTCGTCCTGCTGTTCCTCGTCGTCGTCACCCCCATCGTCGGCCACAAGGGCGATGTCGTCCTCCGTTATCTCGGGCATTTCCTGTAATGCGAAGTATGCCTCCTTCTCAGCTTGTAATAGCTCCTCGAGATCACCATCATCGAAGACGATCACGCCACCCATGCCGGGCTTGTAGCTTGGGCCGACGCGACCTTGTTGCACACCTGGTCGCTGCACAGCAACGCCATCGACTTCGGGGACTGCAGACGACACACCAAAGACGTTCTCCAGGTTCCATGGCCGATGAGAATCCACGACCCAAACTTCAACACCATGATTCTGCATGCCACCCTCGAGAATTTCACCATTGTCCGTGCGGCCATCGAGTCCCAGGAGCTCCTCTAGAGCCACAGCACCGCCCAGGCCGAGACATACCACTGTCCCGCCATCTCCGCCCCGTTGTCGTGTTAGTGGTAGCACTAGGTCCTGGCCAAACTTTTGCAGGTCGGCATACCCAGAGACAGGCTGGATCTTGTGCGGTATGAAATCGCGTTTGAAGAGACTAACGAGAATTCGTGTGGCACATATGCTGTCGACGGAAAGTGCGGTCAGGATCTGTACGGGAGACGAGGAAGGATGTGTGGTCTTGAGAAGGTTGCTGTAAAGGCGCGTGATGTCGGTTCGTGGGAGATACATGATCGGTTGCAACGCGCAGGCCAGACTGTGTGAGCTGGCTACCGGACGTTGCGAGTGCCGCGTTTGCGTGCAGGCATTGGCGGTGTCGCCGTCGTGAAGTGTATGTGGACGCGTCGGGAGGGTGTTCGAGGCTGCCAATTGCACGACGCGTGTATGCGTTATATAGGTCCTTGGCAATCCAGTGCGTCTGTAGTGGCGTGGGCAGGCTGTATGCTGTGGAGGTGGTGGCAGCTATGTGTGGTGGTGTTGGTGGTGTTGTGGTGGTGCATTGACAGATTGCTGAGTGCTGTTTGTTGTTCACAGGCGCACCACACGCGACGTGCCTCCAAGACGCGGCGCGCTCATGAAGTCACCGATCCCGATCCCGATCCCCGTCTTGGCCTCAGGCATCCGCAGCCTGCGACGTTTCACCTCTCGACTTCAGCTCTCGTTCCCCCAAGACCGACTCGATCGAAAATGGCCTCCGCCGCCTCGGCATCGCCCGCGGCCAGCTCGTCCATGACACGGCGCGGCATCGCTGCTGAGAACATCGGCGGCCAGCTGCCCCCGCCAGGGAAACTGATGTCACCATGGCGATGAGGAGCTTGCTCGTGGACACGACTCGTACACACAGCGGCCGCGGCGATCTTGACGTCCTCGCGCTTCCCACCGCCCGCCATGACGACGCCAGACCGCAGTGCGGCACGGAGCAGCAGAGAATGGCGCGGTGCGCTGCTGCATGGCCGGGCATTGCGTGCACCAGGGTGTCAAACATGTTCACGACGCCGCCAAGGGCGCGTTCGCAGTCGGGGAGGCGAATGGGCGGCGCGCAAGCTACGACACGCAAGCTCGCGCGCTGACCTCACCTCTTCCATCGCATCGACGCGCTGACTCTGCAGACTTCCGCCTGCGCACGCCAATGCCGTCCCGCGCTCGTCAATGGCATCAGTGCGGTGCGTGGGTGCCCAAGCCCGTCTGCTGTGCAGAGCAGCATCAGCTCCTCCCGCCCACACACACGCAGACCAATGCGCGCCTCTTATGCAAGTCACGACTCACCGATCACCTCTTCCGCTCGCTCGTCCCCGCGTCCCCGTGCGGGAGGCTCAAGCTAGCAGCACTCTCGGTCGTTCGTGGTTGGTTTCGCGCGGCCCCATTGAGCACCTACGGTCTGTTTTCGGCGCCAGCGACTCGTTCCTGGATGTGGTCGTCCCTATGCTCCTGCCACCCCCAGTCAGCGGCGCTTGTCTGCTTTGATCTGACAGTGTGTGCGGCTTGTACCTGCAGCACTTCTCCCGATCTCTATCGACCGATGACGCTGTTTAGCACCGATCTCTACCACCACCTCGCATTCACACTGTCCTCGAGCTGACTCGACCCTGAGAGTTGTATGGCAATGGATCTACAAATCACCACATCTCTGGTTGATAGCTTCGTTAGCCATGACCCGAGCGGCTGGAGAAGCAACGCAGCCAACAGGGAGCTGTCTAGATATTAAAGGCAGGTCCTTTCGATCAAGCCTTCCTTCTCTATCTCTCCCTTAGCACTATACCTTGTCCATAACTCCTTCGCCGCGGCGAGGTTGTTTCGTTTCTCCACCCCGGCACCCATCCGCCTTGTATGTTGGAGCCAGTATCCATACCTCCCTCACCAGCAGGCACTCAACTCAACAACATGGCAACCACCACAAAGCAGCAGCAGGACCTCGACGCCCTGCGCAATGCCGCCGTCCGTGACCAGCAACAGACACCACGTCGTGTTCTGAACCACTCCAGCTCCGAAGAATGGTCAGATAAGGACGCCAAGGACAGCTTTCCCTCTCCGGGCATGCCACCACACCATGAATTGAACCGAACCGAGTCCATCGGTTCGTCCGCCAGAGTGGAACACGCTGCTTCCTCGACGTTGCAAACTCCACGTGCCTGGATGGGTCTGGCCCCGATGGCGACTGTCGATGAGGAGCTCGACCACGCTGAGCACAACCACTTCTTCTGGTCAAAGGTCAAGATTGCCTTCAAGGAGCCTTTCGCCGAGTTCTGGGGCACTTTCGTCCTCGTCTTGTTCGGTAAATATCACCTTGCGGTTTCGCTCAATCTATCCGCTAACCAACACAGGCACTGGTTCCATTGCGCAGACATTGCTCACCGCAAACGATACGTCCGCTCCCGGTGCCGACGGATTTGGTTCCTGGGTGACCATCACTTGGGGCTGGGGTATTGGTTTGATGTTGGGTATTTACATCGCCGGTGACTCCGGCGCGTTCCTAAACCCTGCCGTCTGCCTCGCTTCTTGCATGTTCCGCAAGCTGCCATGGCGACGTCTGCCCATGTACTGGCTCGCCGAGTTCCTCGGAGCTTTCGCCGCTGCCGCCGTAGTCTACGGAAACTATATCGGCTTGATCAACGCCTACGAGAGCAACGCCCGCACTGTCGCTCCATCTGAGACTGCCACCGCCGGAATCTTCGCCACCTACCCGAGCCCAAGCACTAGCACAACGGGTCAATTCTTCGATCAATTCATCGGCTCTGCACTCTTGGTGTTCATCATCTTCGCCCTCCAGGATGACTCGAACAAGGGCAAGTTTGTGGCCTCTGGTGCATGGTTTCCACTTTGCCTCTTCTTTACCCTGGTAAGTTTTATAGTTGTGCACGTCACACTGCAGCATAAATACTGACAATCTCTCAGACTGGTATTGGTATCGCATTCGGTGCTCAGACCGGTTTCGCCATCAACCCAGCCCGTGACTTGGGCCCACGTCTCCTCACCGCATGTGTCGGCTACGGTAGTGATGTTTGGAGTGCGGGCAACCACTACTTCTGGATTCCAATCGTCGGCCCATTCGCTGGGTGTGCCGTCGGTGGTTTCCTCTACGACGCCTTTGTCTACACTGGCGAGACCCCAGTCAACACCCCATGGTTCGGTCTCAAGCAACTCTTCACGCCACATAAGATGGTGCAGAACCGCCTCGAGCGTCAAAAGGCTGAGGGTATGGTCTAAGCGGCCTACGGAACCTCTTACTGCCTCTTTTGATAATTCAGAACGAACAAAACGGTACGACGGCAAGCGTCGGTACATCAAAGCAAGAAAGGAAAAGTGCTGTCGCGGGGTGGAACAGAACCCTAGTCGCGGCGCATCAGGAGGATTATGCACAGGACCCCTTGATGTGATGTGAAATGGAATGGAAATGGACAGAGAAGGAAAGGAAAAGGAAAGGAAAGGATATTCTATATACTCTAACGTGAAACTTGTAAATTAGTAACGGCTGTATGGTTTAATGAGACCAAAAATCAAGAGAAAACATGCACATTCTCACAACCGTACGATACATCGTGGTCGTTCCTTTGTGAGTCAGTCTGTCAATACTTTGAGACTGTCAAATTCTTCACGCTGTCATGGCGCGTTCTTGCTTTTTTGTTGAAACGGTAGTGGACGCACGATTGCTGTTTTTGCCTTGCCTCGTGAACTTTGAAAATAGCTTCGAGAACATCGACGATAAATGACGAAGTTTTCGTAGTATGCGATTTATTACCTTTTCATCACACACATTCTTGAGTTTGGCTGACGTGCTTTGTTCGACTCAGACTGTGATGCAACATGGCATAGCCGGAGAGGCATTTCGGCCCCGCTTCTTGCCGTCACGATTGACACGTACACGTCCGTTCGGCGAGGCGTACTCGCTGTGGGCGAACGCTGTTGTGTGTGTCTGTGCAAGTCGTCTCTCCTCCAATCGCGTTTGAAGTGCCAGTGGAAGATCTCAGTGGACCGCAGGTTGCACTTTCGACCCTACTTCTGCGAGCGTTCTCTATCGCTGCAGTCAGACTTTGTATCATGCAGCCCTTTCCCGTCACCCAGTCTTCTGCGCTATACAATCTCATTCTAGCGTTACAGATTGAACCAATCTCGTCTGCCGGCGTCCAGAATCTCCATAATGGTTTACCATGTCTTCATTTGTTAAACAGAACCACCTCACTACTCCGTCCATACCCTCTCAGCCTCTCCAAGACTTTCTTCTCGCTCAGTCCCATCTCGACACATATCGCATCCAAGCAATGCTCTCCATCGAGGAAACTCCTCAATTTTTCATACTCTTCACTTCGGACCTGATCTGCACTTCGCTGGCTCTTACTCAACGAACTTGGATGAGGTCCTGAAGGAGGCGTAGCCCAGCCGGAAGTCAAAGCGGCTTTACGCCAGGCACGCTCAAATTCTCGAACTGCATCATCACCGGATCGGGTTGTCGCTGTCTGGCCTGAGCGGAAGCTTTTCTGCGTGGCGCCGGCGGATCGACGGGAGAGGACGGGTGAAAGAGAGCGTTGTGGAAGGTGGAGGGGATGCGAAGAGGAGAAGGCATATTTGTGAATGCGGCGTAGGAAGCCTTTCAAGAGACCAAAAGTGATGAGTCGGCGAACATCGATATTGGCGAGCTGAGTTTTGTGGGTGAGGCAGTATTCTTGTAGTTGCAGCCCAGGTTGCAGGTCGGCGTAGAGTGCAATGATATGCTCTCGAGAAGGTAGAATATTCTTCTCGGTGCCATTCGTCTCGGACTTGCGGCCGTCTTGCTGTTTTTGAGGTTCTGAATCCACGTGAATAGCGATATACTTCCGGCACTCATCCTGCAGTTCTTCATTTTTGAAGAAGTCTACCACTTCTGGCGTACAAGCGTATATTGCTTGAAAGTGGAAAACATCCAGTAAGACCGCTCGTCCGTGGTACACCAGCTCCTTGACCGCACGTTTGACCAGCTTGATTTCCACGTCGGCCAGCTCGGCAATTTTCTTGACGTGCCTGACACCATCGATGAAACCATACATTCTCTGCAGCGTCAAATCCCACGTCCACTCGCCCGGATCCGGAAGATTCCTCACAAGCAATGGGACATCCCAACTTCGAAACCTTTCTGGCGTCCGTTTCGCAAAGTCCTTCTCCGTTTCCAATCTCAAGTTTAACACATACAGCCCATCTTCCCCCTTCACGCCATCCACTCGCGTGCATGTCTCCCCGTAATGATTCAAATCCTCGAAGATCCTCTCCAACACCATGAACACTCTACCTTTTTGCACACCGCCCTCGACAGACCTATCCTCCTTCCCAGACAAATTCCGACCGGGACGATCTTCTTCGTGCTGCAAGACACATCCTTCCCATTCCAGTGCAACGCAAAACTTTGCAATCTTCTTGACAATTTGTTCCCAGGGGTTCGCATCTTCGTCTTCGTCTAGCACAAGGCAGACGTTGAACGTGAATCGATTTCGGTCGTAGTCTTCGTGTTCCAGGCTGATGGGATACCCCAGAATGCGGTGGCCATTATTGCATATGGACAGCGGGGAATTGCAGAGGTCGTAAGGAGCGATAATATAGGAGGACACTTCGCTCCAAACGATCAGAGGTGGGTTGGAGATGGGATCAGAGGACTTGATTGTGTTCGGGGGATATTGGTGGATGACACTGGGCCCACGCTCAGGGTGGAAGCGCGCATAGAAGATTGCTTGGAGCATGATGATTGCTGCAGTACGTGAGACCTTGCGGGCCTCTTGCTTTGCAATGTCTACATCCTTGGCATTTCAAGCCATCGGAGTCAATGCTGTGAGAGTGTGCTGCGCTCCGCTGCCTTGAACAGCTGAACGGCCAGGTTCTCGGAAGTCGCGTGTGAAGGTCACGCGTAGGCCGTTCCGAGGAGTTGGAGCTGGTGTCCGGTGACTGCACTCAGCAGTCGGTGGCGGCGGCGGTGAATAAGCAGGGGCGCACGGACGCGCGAGCCAATCGAACGTCATGGAAGCTGCGGTTCACTTTTGGGCTCGCCTGGTCAAGACTCATCATTTGCCGCCAACCACTGACTTTGTTCTCGACACAAGCATCCTCACGCGACACTTCCACAAAGTGACACATCTCCCACACATACCTCTCGAACGCCCCGCGGCAATCGATCGACCGAACACAGCTTCTCACAGCACACCCACAACCCCACCATCAGCACAATGTCGGACTGGGAGACCACCACCAAGATTGGCAGCAAGGTCCGTGGACCAGGCACCGCCCAACGCGAGACCACCATCAAGGGCAAGAGCGCACTCAACGCCGCCCAGCGCAGCGGCGCCATCCTAGCCACAGAGAAGAAGTTCTCCACCGCAAACGTAGGCTCCACAAACCACAACCCCTTCCTGCAACATTCCTAACACTCTCAACCACAGGCCTCTGGCAACCCCGAAGGCCAACGCCTCACCAAAGTCGACCGCGCCGACGGCCCTGTTGCCACGAAGAAAGTCCCCGACGATGTCGCCAAAGCCCTGCAGCAAGCCCGCACCCAGCTCAAAAACCAAAAGGGTGCGACCATGACGCAAAAGGACCTCGCGAGCAAAGCCAACGTCGACGTGGCAGTTGTCGCCGCTCTCGAACGTGTAGGAGCCGACTTCCCTGCCATGGATGCCGTGTTGAAGATTCAGAAAGCTGCCAACGTGCGGTTGACGGGGAGTAACATTGGCCAGCCAATGCTGGGGCCGAAGAAGAAGTAGAGGATCTGTCCTCACGAAAGGACAACGAGTACAGACACGAGGGTTCTTTGGATGCTTGGGTCATGCTCTGCTTGAATGATGAGCTTTGTGGGTCTGAAATGATCTTACTCCACTGCTATGCTGCTCGAAAGGGAGCAGAAGCCACGAAACGTACCTAAAATGTTACGTGGCATGATGAATTAGCGATCAGCGATCCGGAATGGCGCATCAATACACGCCACATGGCTATGCTTTTATGAAATACACTGTACGATCCAGTCTCGCGTCTTTCGTCTGTGTCTGTCACTCGGAATATGAGAGCTCCGGCTATGATGTCGGCATGTGCAAAATGAACATGTCATGAAGCTTGTCAGGTCCAATACCACACCAACTTATCACCAAAGCGGAAATGGAGTAAAAGCGCACAGCTTGATTCAAAACATAGAAAATTCTCATTCGGTTTCGTTATCTGCGTAACATCCCTGGGTATCTTTTCAAAAGACAATAACGACAAGACTCCACCTCTACAATGCAGAATGCTCCCCCTTCTACCTGATGCTTCCGGGGTAACACCTTCCCTAGTACTCCTCGAAAGGATAGAATCGCCAGTCCTATGCATCTTCCATAAGAACACCTCAAAAGATGCAGGCATCAGACCAAAAAGCCCTGTACTCCTCGCTCGCTTCGAATGAAAGCATTTCCCATGCACATGAAACTCCTTTGCACTAAAGACAATACAGCTCGGAATGCTAACATGCTCCATCCCAATCAAGCACAATGTTGCTCATGCGCGGTGAGACGTCCTTCACACATGCCTCCGCTTCCCTCCTCCGCTGCGTCCATCGTCTTTCCTGTCTCCGTTGTCGTTTATGCCAGAGATATCGAAGAAGTCGGGGTAGGGTATTTTTCGCTTCGTGCCAGATGCTGGTCCCAAATTGAAGTTCAAAGTTGGAGTGCGGTTATCACTCGCTGCTCGTCGGTTGTGATTAGAGCGTCGATTGGAGCGGGTTGATCGCGGTATTATGCGGACAGCGTTGTCTGCGGGAGAAGGAACAGATGTTGGCGCGTATGCCTGTACAGAAGTGGTGCTGTTTCCATCCATTTCCATGTCTCTGTCGTGGTTGCCATGTGGATATGCGTGGTTTGACTGAAATGAAAACGTGGTCTGCGGTAGTGGTTGTTGTGGTGTCGGTTGTACAGGGAGCTGGGCTTGTGGCGGTTCAGAGACGACTCGTCGTTGGAGTGGCGTATCGTCCTCTACCGTGAGTACGCTGGTCGCGGTAGGCAACACCGGTCGTCTCTGCAGTTCCGGGCTCGAACTCCTGGTATCGTCCTTTTCCTCTTCCTTGACCGATCTGTCCTCGTCGTCCTCCTCGGTGGTGGTGGTGGCTACTGTACCGGCGGAGAAGCCGCTGCCATCCAAGCGGGCAGTCGCCCACTGACGCACTCTCCAACCCTCGCCGTCCATCAAGCCCATATTCTCCTTGTCCAGGAAGACGAGCAGGTCGTCGAGGGCATCTTGGTATCCTGCCGTTCGAGCCTGCTTCTGTGAAGTGACAGCTGTTCTGTAGAGGTCGGTAACCGATCTCGCGGCAGCCTTGAAGTCTGCAAGCAAGTCGTTCGGCACTTCGCTGCGGTTCCGGGGAAGAGACGTCGACAGTCTCTGCATCGAGTCCATTGTTTGCTGGGCGCAGGGTGCCTGTCGAGCCGCAGTCGGAGTGGTTGTCGGGCGTCAAAGGAGTGAGGAGCAGGAGGGAGGGCGGTGGTGGGACAACAAGGTGTGACGGAGTCCTGTGACAGTCTGCTCCCACGCCCGCTATAACTAGCGACCGGAGTGGATCCGTCAAGCGAAGAATCTTCGCGCAAAACGGGCGGCCCAACGTGCTCGCGGCTACAAATGGCGCACGAGTGCGATGTAGCGTACGGTGCAGCGAGCGCAGTCCGCAGTGATGGTTGAACGCGTATCGCAGACAGCAGAGGCGGCTTTGTTGTGTCGTCGCAGACAATAGTGAAGTCGAGGAGCCACATCCGTTGCAGACAGTCTCAAGTTCCGTCCTCAGCCAGCCGGCACGAGCGCGAGCAAGCGCAAGGTGGGGGCAGCCGTGGCAACAGGGATCGCAAGTGTTTGCGCCCGAAACAACAGGGATTTGCGTCATCCATCAGCACGCCTGGACAGCGAACGCCTGCAGCGCGCTGAGCCTCGCCCTCTCCAACCGCCGACATATTCTGCCTGGGCTCGCATTTGCACTGACTCACATAATAACATGTGCACAGTATTTGAACACGATCGATAGACAGAGCAGCACCACACCACCGAACATGGCTTCCGTAACGAGCCTCGACCAGGACATGCGCAACCTGCGTCTCGCGCGATACACCCCGCAGGCAGCCAACGAAGCCCGCCATTGGATTGAGATCACCTTGGGAGAGTCGCTACCTCCAGGCGACTTGCTCGATGTGCTCAAGGATGGCGTCGCGCTCTGCAAGCTGGTCAATCTGGCAGTGCAGGGCAAGGCCGGAGCCATCAAATTCAAGACCAACGCAATGCCCTTCGTGCAAATGGAGAATATCAGCCACTTTCTGAGAGCTTGCGAGCTGCCGCCGCTGAACATGCCCGCTCACGACCGTTTCCTGACTGTCGACCTGTTCGAGAAGAAGGATCCCGCCCAAGTCCTCCAGACCATTGGTGCGCTCAGCAGGCAGGCGCATCGGATTAATCCATCACGATTTCAACACACGATTGGACCCAAAAAGCCTGGCTCAGTACCATCTCCCGCGACCACAGGCAATGGTTTCCGAAGATCTGCCAGCTCGACGAAAGCCGCCCCCTCATACACTCCTCCCACGAATCGTGCAATGAGCCCGTCGTTGACCGGAGGATCCGCCGGCTCACAACAGTCGGGCGGAGGCACAAAATCACCGACAGGCCCTGTTAGTAGTTGGAGCAAGAAGAGCGATGAAGGTAGCACGGCGCCAGCCTGGAACATTCACCAGTACGGCTACATGGGAGGTGCATCGCAAGGCAATCAAGGCATCAGCTTTGGGGCGAGGCGTCAGATTACCAGTCAGGCCCCTGGTGTGCCTAGCTTAGCGGAGAAACAGAAGCAGCGTCAAGAGAAGGAGGATGCTGAGGAGCGACAACGGCAGCAGGCGCAGGAGGAGCGCAAGCAGAGGGCTCGAAAAGTACAGGAAGAGGAGGATAGGGTCAAGCTCGAGGAGGAGCGGCGATGGGAAGAGGAGACAAAGCGGCATCGCGAAGAAGAACGACAACGACTTGAGCAACAGAAACGCGAGTGGGAGCAACAAGAGCGGGAGTGGCAGGAGGAAGAGGAGATACGGAAGCAAGAAAATGCCGAGTTGCAATCAAACATGAGCGTCAAGAGACCACCAGAGAAGCCTCGTGTGCCCTCGTCTGGCATCCTACGGGGCCAGACATTGGCACAGTACCAGAAAGAGCAAACAGCGCTGGCAAGCAAGCCTTCCGAACCTGCCGAGACACCCGAGCAACAACGTGTAAGAGAGCTCGAAAAGCAGCTAGAGGAAGCTCGTGAGCGTGAGCGGCAATACCAGGCGGAACGTGAAGAGCGTTTGAAGAGAGACGGGACGGGAGAGCGGTCACGACCAAGCACAGCTGAGACGGCAAGACCGGGAAGTGCATTGCAAAGTGAAGTTAGCTGGGCTGGCGATGAGCGGGACTTCCAGCGCAAGCAATATCAGTCGAGTAGCGATACAGCATCCCCGAGGCCGATTCAAGTGGCCGCTACACGACCTCTGCCCAAACCTGCAGCAGATGCCGGCATTTCGCCTGCTGCATCACAACCAGTGCTTCCGGCAAGGAACCAGTCCTCTCCATTCAACAAATCACCGTTTAGCAGACCACTTCCAACACCAGCCACGCAGCCCGAGCCCGAGCCTTTTGAGCCAGAACAGCGCAAGCCTAATAGGACGGAAGCCTTCCTCTCTTCCAATGCAGCACCGACCACTATGGGACCGCGGATTTCTTCAGCACAAGAAGCTGGTGACACTTCGCTTGAGCAGCAAAGACTACGCGACTCACGTGTCGCATCGCAGCAGAAGACCAAAGCTGGAGGCTGGGCGAGTAAGTCTCTCCTGGAACGCGAAATGGAGCGAGAGCGAGAACGGCAACGCGAGTGGGAAGCCGCACAGGAGTCGGCTAAGAGCGCGCCTAGAGATGCGAGCCAGGGCAGCGGGCCTGCTCAGTCCTGGGACGTCAACCAGTACGGATACATGGGCGGTGACAGCCAGAATAAAGGCTCCAGCGTGGGGAGTGGCATCAATATCGGAGGGAGGAGACAGATTGCTCCGACTGGACCCCGTCCGATGAAGTGATAGCATATAATGATACCAAGCAATGCAGCGTCATATTTTCGCGCTTGCCGTTCGCCTGTTTTCGCTTTTCGTTGTGTCCAGCGTGGCTATCCAGCATCTTGCGCCCGTCTCCTCTCAATGGCCACTAGGCAAGCTACTGCTCTCTGCTTTCGACGTTCTGATGTCCATGCTTGTGCCCATCTCCACTAATGGTCTCGCGCGTTCTCAATCAAGTTATCCTCGCGCTGTGAAGTCTTACGTGTCGCGCGCAGCGGACGTGGTGCTTGCTTCAATCTTCTGTCCTTCTGGCCATCTTGTCTCTCTGATCGCCTCCCGGTCTTCATTCCTTGCTCTTTAATTCACCAATCTATACATCCCCAACCCTGCACAAACCACACTCGTCGCGACAATCGCGACTTTGCGCGGGAAGATTTTGAATCGGGATCCGGATTTCAGGATGACGGATTCTTGTTCGCGGAGCTGTTTCATGCCGGAGTAGTAGGTATACGCGCCGAGGCCGACGAATGCGGTGGAGCCTAGAAAAGCACGATGTTAGACGGAAGTTGTGCTTAGGAAGAGAAGACATGGGAAGTGGACGGGAGGTGTGGTAGTGTGGAGATGGAGTCGCGTACCCATTATTCGACATGGTGTGCAGTCGTAGTCTTTTTGTTGCTCTTTGAGGGTTTGGCTGAGTTTTATGTCGGATGAGAGGGGTAGGTCGGTGTTGGAGGCCATGGTGGTTGATGTGATTGTGGGATGATGTGGTTGTGGTCGTGGTAGAGAGGAGAGAGCTGCTGCAGGCTTGAAAGGGTTCCGAAGCAAGTTCGGCGCCGAGTAAAGACGCCGTAAGACGGTTTCCAAATGAGAGAACATGATCAGAACTGAGATTTGAGAGGAGAGTCAGACCGGTGTACTTTCATGTATTCATATGTTTGGACGTAGAGTTCTCATTGTAGGAAGCTATTCGACTCTTGCTTGTGCTGTAGAGCATCGTTCTAGCTGAGATATGAATTTATCAAGCTCATGCTCTAGCAGATGCGGCAGAGCGCAATCAATCGTTCTTCTGCCCATCCCATGTGCCAGTAATCTGCAGAGTAGGAAATGGGGCCAGTGTTGTGGCCTTATAGCATGCGGATCCTCCAATGATGCGCGGGAGACTTCTGGCCGTCGAACGGAAGCCGATCTTGCATCCAAAACTGCTAATTGTCGACTGGAAAACCGTTCTGCATTCCACAGCATCCTCCTCCCTGACCAGGTTTCATGAAGCGGACAGAGTCGAGATCTTTCGAAGTTCTCACTCGACCACCGCCTCCGCCACCACCTGAGCTGGAACAACAGCATTAGCGCATGCCTAGTTGCGACATCCTCAGAACACCACAGACTTACATTCGACCTCTCCCATACTTGCCGCCCTTCTTAGTGCGCGCTCTGTAGGCGCCAAGTAGCACGCCGCCTAGGATCGCCAGATTCGCAACGAGAAGGTGGTGGATCTGGCGATTTTCGTACTTCACGAGGAAGAGAAGCCAAGCGTAGCCAAGAAGTCCGCCATAGATTCCACTGTACTTCGCCTTCTCCCATTCCGCGTCTGTGAGTCTGTCCGTGAAGAACTGTGCGAACCAGGCCAGGACCGCCGTACAGAGGCAATATCCAATGAAATCGGTGCCATCTTGTGTCGGGATGATGATGTAGGGCTTGACGAGAACATACTCAGCCAGTGAGGCTAGTGCGATCAGTTTGGAAGCCGACATGGCACTATCGAGGAGCACTTCGATGCTCGAGCGAAGTCGATGTGGTTGCCTTGTGGAATGTGTGTTGCCGTGTCGCTGGAGAAGGATTCACATGCACACATGCGTCGTCGGGCGTTGTTTGCTGCGATCCTTCGGGGCTATTTTGGGTAGTACTTGCCTGTGTCTGTTCACTTCCTGCTACCAACGATATTTACAAGCACCTACCTCTGGGACATGATCCATCTGTGAATTGCCGTTGTGCCGCTCGGAGACCTTCGTCTATCTCGTCATTTGCATGAGATGGGTCGCTGTACGGTCATCAACAGGGAGTCGAAATGGTCACGGCAATGGTCGTCTTTCGAAGAGCGTGCCAGGCGTGTCTGCTCGAAGCCAGGACAACGAAGGCCACACTGCATGCTCATGTGCATCAGTGGATCGATATCGATGGGAATGATTGTTGCAATTGTAAGATGAGGGGCTCCGCGGAAGGCAGAAGTCGCGTAACGTGTTTGATAAGCATGTGAATCAGATAGGCATGTGCATCAACTTTACGAGGTGGATAACTTTGATTCTTGATATCTTATGCTATGGGTGTCAGAACTACCTCAAAGATGGATCAATTGAATGCTCAGAAGTTACTCTATCTGACGGACAGCTCCTTGAGTTATGGCCTTGAATACCACACTTGCTGCAGGTTGGTTTGGCTCTTGGTTTCTTCTCAAGGTCATTAACTATTTCCATTGCCTGACGAGCCTGTACCTGAGCCGTGTCTCTGGCAGCCACTTCATCAGTGTCAATACCAAGAGTAAGCTTGATTTTCTTCCTTGGAGCCCTATGAGACTGTAATTCTTCAATTATAGTCTTCATATTATCATATTCACCCTGGAGTAATGTCATAGCAGCCTGTGACCTTTTGAACCCTCTTGATAACCTGTCCACTGCCTCAAGGATTGAGGTTGGTGAGCTGTTCTGGTGGCTAACAACCCTATCCTTAATCTTGCTTGTTTGCTTCTCAATCTGCCTTGGATTCTGAGGGGTATTCTGTGTATCTGATGAACAAGGTAGTGGTGGAGTTGGTGTCTTGTAACGCAGTGTTAGCTTAGATAACACAGCCTGTGGATCCAGTGGTAACAAGCCTGAGCCTCTAAAGGCACCTCTGATCGTGTTTGGAGTGAATGCAGCTTGATAGGCAGGCCTAAGTTGTGGTAGGAAGTCTTCTTTGATTAGGTAGTGGTATCCAACCATGCCAAGCCTTTGGATTCTAGCTGAATATGCCTTCTTTAATGGACTAAAACAGCCAGCATCCAAAGGCTGGAGTAAGTGAGAAGAATGTGGTGGCATACAGAGGGTAATAATGCCTTGTTCCTCACAGAACGACTCAAACTCTGGTGTCATATGGCTGTCATGGCCATCCAGAATTAAGAGCCTCTTCTGACCAACAGTTCTGTGCTTGGTATAGTCATCAAAGTGCTGGATCCACTGGACGGCATGATCAAAGGATGTCCAGCCTTTAGGACTAACTCCAAGCTTCCAGTTTGGTGGTAGGTGTTTGAACCAGGCTCTGTTCATTTCCTTGCCAGAGAAGATAACGTATGGAGGCACTGACCAGCCTTCCGCATTAACACAGGCAATGACTGTGTGCCACTGCGTTGAATCAGGAACCAAGGCCTTAGGTCGTTGCCTACGCTCTGTTGCAGTGACAACTATAGTATTCTGACAGAGTCCAAGCCTGAATCCACTCTCATCAAAGTTGTATATGTCGTGTTGTGTGATTCCATGGAAGCCTATTATGTTTTGAACGAGCTGGAACCACTCCATAATAACCTCTGGATCCTCATTCTTAGCCCTCTGGTTTGACAACCTCCGTGATAATCGTGTTTCCAAGCCTGGATAACGCTTAACAAAGTTATAAGCCCATCTTTGGCCAACCTCTTGTCCATTCCGTGCCTTGGTTATTGAGGATGCCCACTCTCTGATTACAGCCTGTGTTGGCGAGTAACCACGTGAATCCAGATCCAGAATCTTCTGATAAACCACCTCTTCTTCAATCGGAGTAAGGGCTCTGTTCGTTGGCGGTGTACCAGTCTTTGGAGCCGTACCATGGAGTCTGCGGTTGACGGTAGAATATTTGACTCCGTAGGCGGCTGCAGCGCGTCGCACGCTTGGAAATCGACCTGACAGGTAATCACGAACAGCATTCTGAATACACTCTTCGTTTGGAGGTGCCATCGCGTAAAATGGTGGAATAATGGACGCGTTTAGTAATGGTGGTGGATACGAGATGGAAGTTGATGCACATGCCTATCTGATTCACATGCTTATCAAACACGTTAGTGGGGCAAGTAGAATATGACCCCCACTTTCTCACGCGACGCTGGCGCCATCGTCGTTTCCAGGTAACTCATTCCCCCTCGTGCACACCTACCACTATTGCTTACTCCAAGCATCATCCTCCTGTTCTCCCTAGAACCGATGTGCGCAGCGGCGTGCTGGCCGTCAGAATGGTGCGCATCCTGGATCTTGACGACGAGTCCGACAATGACACTCAGCCTCCATTACCCCAGCACGCCGTAGTCGCAACGATCGGTGACGACAGCAGACACAACCCCAACTTGAACACCTTCACCTCGGCGTTGTCCTGCTATCCGTGAGTCTCGCAGTTGTTGCTCCTCTGAACTCAGCATGTTCACTATTTCTTGTTCTCGCATTCTCAAGTCCCTCTACCTGGACGTGAATCTGGATCTGACTCCCAAGCAGTATTGTGGCCTCATTGGCGAGCTATATCGATCTCACAACTCTGAGTGATCTTGCCCGAACATGTCGCCAAGTCCGTGCGAATCTGCTGCAGTATCGCACCATGCTCATATACAAGACCTTGCGCTGCCACAATGAGAGTACAGATCCTGGGCAACGATTGGGCGATGCTCTCAAAGCCAGCCGTGATGCATGGACTGCGTACGGCAGACATGGGGTCAAGATTGACCGTATCACGTCTGGTCGTGTCGGTGCTTGTGCCAGAGACATGGTTGGCGAATGTCGCAGCTGTGGCAAATTTATGTGCAGAGTACGCTTTGTGACTGGCACCTTGCCTTGCTATCAATCACCGATTCGCACACTTGTGTACTGACACTATCGCAGAACTGTGTCATCAAGGCTCCACCTACCAATGCGGTGAAACTGCGTCACCGCAGACTGTGCCGGAGTTGCATGAAAGCGCCGTTGGACGCATTGACAACGGTCATGCAAGCATTCGATGAGGATGGTAACCGTGTTAAGCGAGTTCCCCCGTTGTTATTATTATTATTTTGGTTAAGATAGCCTCTGCTGACCATGTGAAGCTCCGAGGATGTTTCCGTACACGAGATTCGGAGCTATGCACGCGATCCTTGTACCTGCTTCGATGTTGTCTGGATCTGCCATCCCTGCGGCTACGCCATCCGGACGACTGACACCACCTACGATCGTGGCTGGAAATGGAGAGGCAGATACTCGCACTGCGGCGGCATCGGCGCTGGCCTTGGTGAAGGTAATGAAGGCGTCGAATGCGGCAGAACGCAAGAATGCCTAGCCGCACGAATGGTCCAAAAGGATGTTGAGTGCGATGCTGAGGAGCTCGCAGCCCTGGAGCTCGAAACGGCCAAGGCAGTGTCTGAGGGTCGTCATTGGAATGGCAGTAGCTACAGCACTCAGGAAATGGTCGGAATTGGCGGCAAAGTCAAGACCAAGCTGAGGAAGATGGTCCCAGTTGGTGCCATCGTCAAGGAGTATGAGGATGAACGCATCACCGAGCGTTACCTGGAGCGAGAGCACAACGGGTCCAATCGAAGCTGGTGCTCTTGGTGTTCGCGTGTGGTTGCTGGTAAGAAGGATTTGGGGACCGCGACGCGATCTACAGCAAGCGTCTCATCTGCCAGCTCTAGTGATTCCGTGTGACGGTCGCCGTACCAGACGACTGCTATCAAGGAGAACCAGTTCTCAATAGAGCTACATCACCATCTGGAATCCTGGGTGGACCGAAGGGAAAGAAGAAACAGCACAGATGTCGAGAACTAAGATAGCATAATGTAGCATGATTTAAAACTACTTTTGTTACAAAAGTCATGACTTCGTAAGCTTTCCTACCAATGTTCACTATCTGATCAATGCATATTTCAAGGCGACCACATGCGGCCGGCGCACGACCAAACGTCGCCATCAATCCATTCGCAATCTTCAAGCCACGCCATCCAGGCGCTTGATGTGGTGCGATTCTCCCGGTCTTTTTTCAATGCCAAACGACAGCAATCAACAAAGTCTTGACACGCCGCCAACCTCTTTCGAGGTACTGGATCCATTCTTGCAAAACCTAGAGGATCACCGCTCTTGATGGCTTCGCGAAGCATAAAAGCGTTGCCATTACACACAGCGGCATAAGGTGAACCACCGACCATGATGCTCAAGAGTGTGATACCCAGACTCCAAACATCACTTGCACGGGTTGGGGTGTTGAATTCTTTTTGGATGCGCAATTGTTCTGGGGCCATGTAATCCCATGTACCTCCCGCGTTCGTCCCCCCATCTCCTTCCGCCGGCATGAATGCAGCAGAGAAGTCGATGTAGCGAGCTCGGACCACGGGCTTCTGCTGGGAGGTGTGATGCGAGATGTCGAGCAGGACATTTGCAGACTTTATGTCTGCATGTATTACCCCACTCGTATGCAGGAACTCGAGGCCAGCGATCAAATCGTAGGCGATTCCTGGGAAGAGATTGATGACTTCCAGATGTCTGGCGACTTCGGTCATCTGTCTCAGGCGACTTGACAAGTCATCGAGAGAACCACCTATGACGGCCTCGAAGACTAGAGCGTCGCATCGTTCGTCCAGTCCGTAGAAGGGCACAATGTACATCCGTGAATTGGAGCGTCGTTGAAGTCGAGACAAGAGGCGTGCTTCTTGAAGGAATACATCTTTCGCGTCTGCGCGGGCGGGGGTCTTGACAGCAAAGAGAAGAGGCGCGGAAGGTGCTCTGGGCTTTCGAAAAAGCCTCCTGGAGAGACTGGGGCTTGAGGGCGGCCTGGTAAGCTTCTGCTCAGCGAGATATACTTTACTCCAGAGTCCTTCTCCAAGCAGCTTCCCCCGTTCCAGCTCATAGTCAAGCTTGCTGAAATCAAACGGGATGAGGGCAGGTGATGCAGACTCCAAGGATGTTCTTGTGCTGGACAAGTCGGTCAATGGGGTCTCAAGAGAGCCAGTAATGGTGGAGAGATCCGAAAGTGTGGTGTCGATGGAGCTTCGTGGGCTGAATTCTTGCACGATATCCTCGACTTCATTTTCTTCCATCATATTTTCGAGCATGCTTAGACTCCGAGGACTCATCGAGGCGTTGTCCAGTGTGCTCGATTTATGCCTGAAATGCGCATGGTGAGCAGTCCCGGCGGGCTCCAAGGTATCATTATGACTTTCGCTATAAGTTCGGACGCGGAGCGGTAGTGGCCTACTCCTTGGTCTATGTTGCGGCGATCCGTTTGATTGGGATGCGTACGTCGACGGTGACGGGGGAGAAGGCGCCATGGTCCGAGGTGAAGATAGTGGCTCCAAACGTCTCTTCCCAGCCAGATCCCCGACCGGTAAAACCAACGGCCGCGCCTCTTCTGTAAGAATTCGATGCCTTATTACAGCATGGCGTGTTGTGGGAGCAAAGAACGCACGGAAAGATTAGGGAAGCGGGTCGGGTAATAATGGGACAGCGCGCAGGCAGATTGCATCGTGATGCGAGCGGGAAGGGGAGTGAAACAGAGAACAGGTCATGTCACGGAGGATGATGACCACCGGTCGAAGTAGCTTTTCGGCATACCGCATCCCCAAGGACACCCATCGTAGCGTGGCGTCAGTAGCTTGTGGGCCGCGACGAACAGAGTGCCAGCCACCGCGCAGGCATCCCGCCGAGAGTCCATCTCGTGTTGGATTCCTCTTCCAGTCGTGGCCGTCGTCCAGCGCGCACTTCATGATTGACTTGTGGCGAGCGGCGCAGCAGCAGGGCTGAGGTCGCGGCGTGCTCTCGTCAACGTGCGTCGTCGCGGTGAGCTATTGGTCGAGCGGACATTCACATACCTGGCGGCTGCAGCGCGCCCGCAGGAACGGCGGCCGAAGAAAAAGCCCGGGGCCTCGCTCGAGCCAGCGCACGCCCTGTGCCATGCGCTTGTGTTTGTCCGATATGAGCTTGCCCGCCCGCCCGCCCGCCCGCCTTCCTCCGCAGTGGTGAGATGCGCTGAGTTCGAAACATGTTTCTGCACGCAACTTCCCTGCGAGCACGACTCGGTCGCCGGTACAGGGGAGGGTCGGTCTCACATGCACCATCTGAGGCATTGCATCAGGGATCCGTCGCTCGACGACCACCGGGGCCGCACCGAACAGACGAGATGCATCAGCGACGCGACGTAAAGCCGAAATGACAGCGCGTGCGGAGGACGGGGAGCGCGCATCGACTTGCCAGCGCGAAGTCGCGACGTTGACCAGCAAAAAGCGGAAGGTTTGCACATGTCGGACAGGCATTACCGTGGGTGCGCGGTTGGACCAGCACAACCTTCTTACTGGCATTTTTCGCTGGAACGCAATCTGCTCATACCACGTCTTTCGAACTCTGGCGATGCTGCAGATCTCCTTTGCTCGCCGGTCGAGTGCTGACCAATTTCCTGCTGAGCGCGCTGAATTCGTGTACAGGGAACTGCCAACGTATAGATATAGGTGATGTGCGCTTTGCTACATGCGGTATTATTCAGATCCAGGGCTGACACGATATCCAGACTACGAGTCTTTCCTGGTCTGGGGTCTCCAAGGCCATGCGTCTCTGTCGCTGCTTCCTATCGAGCTGAGATGGACGACGACTTCGCTACACATGCTGTAGCAGCCCTTCAGTAACGGCCCGTGCCTCAACGTTTGTTCAGCACTGACATGAGCTCCGTGAATCCGTCTCTTTGGCCCGTATCCGAACCGCCGGGGCATGTCAAGAAACGGACCCGAAAGTAGCGCCTCGTGGGTTCAGCTTAGCTGGGCTCCGCCCACCACTCAATTACACTACAACAACATGTCCCAAGCGACTACTCAATGGGACGTCAACGCATACATACAGTCGGATATAGCGTTCAATTGCTCCGTGCCGCCGCCACAATCACGCTTCCTGCAGCTGCCACGAATTGGGATGAGGGGCAAATCGTGCGGAAGCTGAATTGGGAAGCAGGACGAGTCGCCAAGAACTCCACCAAAGTCTGGATTCGTCGGCCTTGACTCCTGACTTTGGCAAGAGAAGACCAGTCGAACGCCTCTTCCTCAACTGGGAACAAAAATTCAAGCATTTGACGCCACGCATATGCTGCTTCGGCGACCACGAGGCAGATGTGTACAGCTCGGTTAAGAATCTTGCTGGAGTACGAGAACACGTCGCACCAAAACGCCCTTCCCGAGTCTAGAGCAGCCAAAGGCTGAATTTCATCCAACAAATCGTCTTCAGCGTCTCGACGGCTATCGGTGACTTGAAGCACGAAGTAAGTTTATAGGTATAGTCATGTCCGCTCTACCAGAACGTGCAGCCTGCAACACATTGTCGCTGCCACTCTTTCTCCCTCTTTGATTCCATCCGCGACGATGTATCTTCGAGTTCTCCTGCTCAACTTCCTATGTGCTCTGCTTATTGTAACTACAACGGCATCATCTGACTTCAAAGTCCACACTGTCGAAAGCCGCGGCGCCCCAAATTGTGGTGCTCCTGGGTACCGTCGGTCCACACGGCCGTATTACTCACGCAAATCGATCACGACTGCTAAAGCCTGCGGCGAAAGATGCTGGAGCGAGAAGAAGTGCAACAGCTACTCATTTGGCCATGGAATGTGCTCATTGTTCTCATGTGAAATGTATGCGAGAGTGACCTTGGAGATTATCACTGGACCAGCGCTGAACGATACGTAGGTCGCGCAACTTGCTCTCGAACAATCGCAGCCCCATAAACTTCTACGAGAAAGCCTGTGCTGCACCGCCACCTCCAAAGACTTACGGACCATCATGTCGTATGCTTGGCTACGCTGTTGCGACCGATCGTACAAAGTTATTCACCAAACGAAGCTGCGACCTGTCGACGTGCACATCACTATGCAAGAGCAAGCCAAGGTGCAAGAGTTACAGACACGGCGAGAATACCTGCGTCCTGTTCACAGCGCCAATCGCGTCGACAAGTTTCAGACGTGACAATCGCTCACCGTTCACCTACTTTGACAAAACTTGCCAGATCCAAAGTTCTGTGACCACTTCTTCGAGCATGTCATCCTCTGGAAGAACTACAGCCAGTAGTTCAAGATCAACCGCAACCTTAACTTCCAGCAGGACCAGTAGCGGCAGTGCTACTACCTCTACCTCGTCCACCAGCACCACATTGTCTACAACGACAAGTGTAACGAGATCTGCTTCTACTACATCGGCAGCAGTGTCCACGACTACAACCACATCCGGCAGCAGTGCCCAGGAGACAACGATCGAAGGGGTGCGCATTGCTTTTCGAAAAGCTTCCACGAAGAAGAGACAGACTGGAGGCTCGGTAGACCTGTCTGCCGGCTACATTTCAAAAGGCTTTGGATCGAAGGGAGAGCACTCATACACCGAGAACGCCGATGATGCTCTCGTGGTAGAGATTACTGCGGCACAAGGCGGCCCTATTGTCCAGACCGGGCTGAATCTCATCACTGAGGGAGCAACGACCAACGTGGACTTGACTGCACTGGCACTAGTACGCAACACAGAAGGGCAGACAGACCAACTCCTGCTCGGTGCAGCATTTCCCGATGTCCCACCTGCTGACGGGAGAGAAAATTCAGTGCAGCGCGCCCAGGGTGGCACTTACGTAGCGCAGTCTGCGATCTGGACTGTCAATTTGCAGACCTTCGAGATCAGTGCTCAGTGGAACAATGCTGATGGGAGCAAAGAGAGCCTAACCCTACTGACTCAGGATGGCGAGTTATTCATGACCGGCAATCCGAGCGCATTTCCAGGAGCTCAGTCGCTGACTGCAGCGGCAAGCTTTCCAGATCCCACGGCAGCCTGTGCACTCATCCCGAACTACGAGTACGTAAACGGCCAATGCGTAGAAAAATGCCGGACTGGCTTGACACGCGTTCCTGGTACTACGATTTGCGCTACGCCTCAAATCTCCTGCCCTGCCGGTCAACAAGGCGTTGCTGGCTTGTGTCTCTGTATCGACAGGACCATGCAAGTCTTCAATGGCGAGTGCGTACCTATGTGCAACGTATTGTTGAAAGAGCGCCGCAACGCCACGGGACAATGTGGCTGTCGTGCTGACATGACTCGCACATTGAATACAGACGTATGCCAATGTCCGTCCGACCAAGAGGATTCGGGAACTACCTGCTATTGTAAAGCAAACGACCAGGTCCTGGAAGGTGGCAGTTGCAAATGCCAGAGTACGACTGCAACGATCATCAATGGCGTCTGCACAGAGCACAGTGAAGCGCAGGACTTCAAGAACGTGATTCTCTCCTTCACTCTCCCAAGCTCCAAAAAGCGGCAAGCTACAGGAGGTCGTGTTGATCTCAGCTACGGTTACATCTCCGCGGACTACCGTGAGACCGGAGAGCGCTATCTCACAAATGATGCTGATAATGCGCTGTCTGTCTCGTTCGAGATTCCCAATGGGTCTACTGCAGCGCAACAGCTGAACTTGGTAGGCTCGGCCTCTCCTGCACAAGGATCTGGAATACCCACCTTGGCATTGATCGTCGATACTGCCTTGTTGAATCCAGGCCTACCGTTCGGTTCCTATGGGGGATCTCGATTGAACCTAGGCTCCTCAGCAGTGACAGCTCCTGGCAGCTTACCGCAAGATGTAGACAACAGCATGGCACCCGGCCGAGCAATTGGGAATGATGGCAAGCAATTCGTCGCCGAGACTGCCGTATGGACCGTGGACTCCTCAACCGGCAAAATTGATGCCTACTGGATCGACGATACCGGGAAGAAGAATCGCATGATGCCTGTAACTAATGGAAACAACCTGTTCTTTGCCCCAGAAGCAGTCTACGACCAAATCAACGCAACGCCGCTGCTGATCCGCGCAGAGCTCCCCAACACGGCACCGCCTCCTCCTCCAGGCGGAGCAGCGGACTGTCGCACTGGCACAGTGCAGTGTCCTGCTTGTTTGGATGCCACCAACCAGTGTAGAGCTCCGGACGGCACGTGTGTTGCTCGCGACGAAGTAGGAGCCTGTGGGTACAACTGTTTCCCAGGCAATGAATTCGCCGGCCCATCTCCCGACTGCTGGAAGTGTCCTACTGGCTACTTTGGCAAGAGCCAGTCCGGATGCACAGCACTTCCATGTCCAGATCCAGTCAATGAGTTCCGCAACAGGACAGGCTGTTTCACTATACCCACATGCGAACCGCCGCAAGTTTACATTGGAAATGGTCAGTGCGGCCGTGTGATTTCAGAAGGTGAATGGTCGAGTCCTAAGATGAGCCCTTAAAAGATGTATGTGTAGTCATGCAGATAGAATGTGTACCATGCAAACATCGCACTTGGAAATGTATTGGTGACGGGCAACCCGTCAGAATAGGCGAGCACGGCTTGGCGCGCCCGCGCAAGCTCTTTCCAAAGTGGCTGGTGAACGCGTTCCGTCGCGTGACGCGAAACGCGTCTAAGTTAGTGAAGAGTCCATCTCCACCTCCACGCATCTCTTATCTTGCGACACGCGACATTGCATCCTCTACACCAACGCATATTTTCCGCACCGTATCACACGATCCATCTTAACTCGCCGCATACATATCACACCACAATGCCGAAGAGAAAGGCTTCCACCCTGGACGAGCCACAGTCCGGTAAACAAACACGATCAACCAAGGCGCAACAAAGCATCTACACCTTCAGCAGCGTCTCGAAGCCTGTATCGCAGGTGAATGAGGGCAAGAAGAGGAAGACAGTACACAAGAAGGAAGCGACGCCTCCTCCACCTCCCGCGCCGGTGGTTAGTGATGCGCGTAAGCTTGTATCTAAGCGCAAGAGGAATGCTGCACCGGAGAGCGATAGCGAGGACGAAATCGCAGTAGTGCAACCCGCAGAGCTCAAGACGTCTGCTTCGACAAAGCAAGATGCAAAACCTCGACAGCACAAGCGAGTCAAGAACGCAGCTCCTCCGACTCCCGCCGAAACGCCCAGCAAGAGCGCAGCGCGTCTCTTTGACAACCTCAATATCGAATCAAATGCGCGTCCGATACCGTTCCCACTGCCGAGGAAGCAACTTGACTACGACACACCTCCAGATTCACCACTCATAGAGACAGAGGCTGGACTTGACTTGTCATTCCCACCGGAACTAGAAGACCTCCAGGATCTCCACGCGTCCTTCCTCGCAGCCCTATCGATGCACTACTCGCATAATGGAACATCAACGGCACCGCAAATTCTTCTACTCCTACCGATGATCACGAAGCATTGGCGGAAACGCAATGTCACCCAGATCGACTTGCAGCGGATCCTTGCGATTATGCCAGCTCAAGATCGTGAAGTCACTCTCGAAGACTGTGGCAGAGGCGGTATTCGTCTTGCGCGAATACAGTCGCGAGGGCGCATCGTCAAGCGTGCGGCAAGCTACATCGATGAGGAGAGCCTGAACAACACATTCGAGGCCGCGCTGCAGAAGATGTGGCATCAATGGCAAGGAATCACAGCGAAAGAGAACAGAATGGCAGACAGATTTATCGATCAGCTGCCACTGCTGGACATCATCAAGAGCGAGTCATCACAAAAGGCGTCTGCGCTGTTCTCTCGCGGAGAGCAGCGATTAGCAGAGCTCAAAGCAGGCCAAGCAGCCAAGGTCGAATCGAAAAATGCGCAAGCAGAGGCGATTGCCCAGAGATCGACGGAGTCCGTCGCAAGCCGCAGCACGGCCCTTCTGGACCGCATCATTGCAAAGCAGAACATGGCTTCGAAGCTGTCAGCAGGACCGACCAAAGCCGAGCTCGAGCGCAGATCAGCCCTTCAACGCATCGAAGATATTGCGCGCATTTTGTCCCTCATGTGCGGCATGAAAGAGCGAAGTAGCTTCAGCATGCAGGCCATCACGCAACAATTGCAGCAGAGCCTTCGAAGTCCGATCAGCAACATCGAGGTTTGGAGGTGTCTGACGCTGATGGCGACGGAAATCACACCTGCCTTCGTCAAAGTCGTACAGAGCGGAGAAGTGCAAGGCGTGGTAGTGACGAAGAGTGGGAATGTTGCATTGGCGGATCTGAGAGCTAGAGTGCAGAAGGCGTGCGAGTGAATACGATATTGTAGGCGGAAATTGGATGTCATTATAGATATACAGAGGCCGTAACGGGCATGGTATCTCCTGATGCACGACAAGTGCGCTTTTCTCTCTTCCAAAAGTTTCCCCTCTACTCGGCCTCACTTGTGAAGTTAGTTTGCTGCAAGTTAGGATCACCAGGCAGAATGATGGCAAGCGATTCAAGGTGTCGTCGGAGAAACCCAAGTGATCTTTGACAACCTGCCTCGGTGTCAAGCCGAGCCATTGAGCGACCGAAATATCGTTGTATGTTGGTGCCTGCAGGACCTCTGTAATTTCTGATTAGCATCTGTTCGACTTCGGAGGGTCTGCTTCACTTACCAAGATAGACCAAATCCTCGGTACCTGTGTTCTCAAGATAATGTGCAGCTGTAACGGGCACGTAGCCAGTGTCTCCAGCTTGGAAGTCGAAAGTCCTCGAGCTCGCGGGAGCAGCGTAGACGGTCAGACGGCCTTATCCGCTAATGAAGTACGTCCATTCATCCGAAGTGGTGTGCCAGTGCAACTCTCTCATCGCACCAGGCTTGATTGTGAAGAGAGCGACAGCGAAGTCCTTGGCAACAGGGAAAGTGTTGGAGTCGAGTAGCTTCACGCTACCGCCTGGCACTTCGTATGGCTGCCGCTTTGAGAAGTGGTATGAGTACGTGCGCTCGATTGGAATCGGGCCCGCTGGGCCTGTCACATTTTGCTCGGAGATATTCTTCGGTGCTGGCGTGCCCGGAAGAATGTACAATTGTCCTTCCGGTATTTTGTCGAGTGCTGAAGTGTCGACCCGAAGATCTTTGGCCAAAACGGATTTTGGGTTTCGTTCGAAAAGTTCCGAGACGAGGAATGTCCCATCTTCACTGAATTCGCCACTGTCGAAGACGAGCAGGAATTCTACGCCGCCGTCGAAGGCTTGAATTGAGTGCGGAACGCCGGCTGGGAAGAACCATACATCGCCATCTTCGACATCGTCGACAAATGTCTCTCCTGCTTCATTAACGGCTGATATGCGGCAAGATCCGTTGAGGATGAGACTCCACTCATCAGCCTGATGCCAGTGAAGTTCTCGGTACGCGTTGGGTTCGAGATGCATGTCGACACCGGCCATGGCTGTAGCGATTGGTAGATTGTCGACGTTTTGTTGACGTGCCCATCCTGCACCTTTCAGACCATGTCGGTTGTGTGAAAGTGAAAGGGGCCATTTCGCATTGGGGACATCTCCGGAATCAGTCCCGGGAGGTGCGTACAGATCGGAGTTCTGTTGGTCGAGCAGGCTATTTCGTGGGCCTGGATCAGTAGGTGCGTTAGTGCCTCCGCGAATAGGTTGTGAGCTTTCTACCGAAGTCAGGTCTAGATACAGGCCGAGGTCTGCGTCCTGATCTTGTCCAGGTGCGAGCTTATATTGGTCTTCGGGCACAGTAGCAGGAAGTGATGTGTCGACCTGATATGCTGAGTTATAGCCAGCAAGACTCGCTGGGCCGCGAAGTGAGCCCTTTGCGCCATCTGGTCCGACAGGATCCTGCTTTGGGGTGTTCAGAGTGGCGAAATCGGGAGGAGAGCCTTTTTGTGCCTCTTGTCGGTTGACACGGTGGAACACATTGGGCTCGGGGACCTCTCGAAACCCTTTGGGCAATGCAAGCGCCTGAGCAAGTAAACATGCACTGAGAAGCGCGAAGCGTTTCATTATATAGAGCAATAGAGAATTGATGGGCGAGGTCTGATGGCAAAGAAGAGGCGGCTCACCTGGACATCCGACTTGCAATATATATGTTCTCGAACGTGCAGTGTCGTCACATTCGCAAGCCTAGGTGGTATGTAAGGCTACTTCGCAACACACAACGGTTGACAATGCCATATCAGGCATTGATTGCCGCAGGTCTTTGATCCGTGCGCGTACATTCAAACTTGCTTGCTGCTTAGCTCAGATCCAGTCACGCGTGGGCATTAGTTGAGACATACCAAGTTACAGTAATTAGCCATTGCCACTTCTTCCAAGCGAATCAAAAGTCCTCGACGGCGCTACGAGCAGGTTACGCGCGGCTTCATGGCGTGTTCGCATCATCGTGTTGGCGAACTGCGGTATCTTGCCCTCGTGCATCGACTATGAACAGACAATTGAGTCCGTGGGTCTCTACCACACCACTCGAAGGATGACGATGCACATCTCCCGAGGAAAGAGCAGCCGATGCCAAAACCCGATGGATCTCTACCCCAAGGTCCGCGAGTCTAGTATCCACCAGAGGAGCTATGCTGACTATGTGTGAGCGACACCTCATGTCATGATGAGACGGCTACTGCAGATCGTTGCGTGTTGCCTGCTTGCTGGATGTGCCATCGTCGGCCGAAGTGGCTTTGCGGTCGCCCTGTTATTCATGCTGGCTAATCAAGCTGTGTGCTACAAGTAAGATTTATGGCCGCAGCAACAGCTGCAAGAAGCAATGCGATCAGCCGTAAGCCCATTGGCTGAATCTCAGGACGACCGGCCAAAGTGGTTTTGCAACACCTCGCTGGTGATAACAAAGATGTTGGAAGGCGAGAACGATGTTGTTGCAGTCAAACTCTGTGCAAGTAGCTTGGCCGGACGGACCGTGATCGGAAAAGGCGGGTACCTGCCGGGCTTGTGCATATGGAAGTGGCAGAGGTCGTTTGGACAGGCCGTTCGTTCCATTTACTTCTCTCGAAGCCCGCGCAAATGGCCTGCACACACGGCGATCTTCACTTCCTCATATATTGTCGCGTCATCGTCCGTCACAATTGTCCCGTAACTAGTCATCCTCCTGTCAGCTGTTCATGCCAGAGACACATTCTCACGGTTGCGTTGACACACGCACATGTATTTGCTTTCACAGCGGAGGACCTCATAGAAACGAGAAGCTTTGCCAATATAGCCAAGCTCATTTGGAAGCTTGTAGTACAATCGCACCTCGGCAGTCGGTGTAAACCAGTGGGGCGAACGAGTCACGAGATGGCTCAGATGGGGTGAATGGTAGGTGCTACGACCCCTGCAGCTGCGTCTCTCGGACGAAAAGGGTCTATAGCAATGCGGCGGCTTCGCGTTTTTGACCAAGATTGCGCGCGGCCGTTCCGAGCATACTTTTAACAGGAGCGTGCGAGCGGCACTGTCGACCGCGATGGCTGTTGATTCGAAACGTGCGGTGAGCGAAAGGAAGCGACCGAGAAAGATGCGGAGAGGCTAATTTCTCCGAAACGAAGATACTTAGTGGCAAGATCCATTGGCAATATAATAGCTGCTAGATCGTATGTGCCAATGGATGTGGTACCCAGGGGATAGGTCTTGCGCGAGCCTGCTTTGAGCAGGATCTACTGCAGCTCTCAGCATTCGGCTGACAAGCTGCTCCGCTGGCTGCGAGGAGTCTGGTGGCCTAGGAGGCTAGTACCAGCCACTTGTATGGGAAGTGTGCTGTTCAAATGTTGCGCGTAGGAGTAAGGCATCCTTGTGACCTAAGCCACGCAAAGAAGTGTCGCTTGGTGGGCGTCGTGTACTGCGCGTGTCATCAACAAGGAAGTCCGACTCGCTTGCCATTGTCTATAGTCGCGGTGGCTTCCATTGCTGCCAGTGAGGCTTTGGGCGAGTTGCGCTTAGTGAGACCATGTTTTGGGTGTCAAAATGCAGCAGCGTAGCTGTTGGACATAAGACAAAGCACGTAAAACCCTAGCTCCGCGCAAGCTGAACGAAATGCATTTTCGATCACAAGTGATCACTCGCATGAGCTCGATCATCCAGTAGTACTTGGGTCTTTGCGAGACGGTCGCGCGCGTACTGGCTTCGGTGTGGTTTTGGGAAACGCGCCGTCGCTCAATTCCAGAATCTGAACGTCATCGTTGGGTTTCTCGGCGATGCGGCGTCGCTTTCTGGAACCATCTGATGCTGTGGCATCGCCCTTTGCGGATCCTTGCTCAGTGGTCCACTTCTTTAGGATAGCATCTTCAGCGACGTTTTCGAGGGAGTGAAACGAGGCGTGGTGGCCGCAGCCGTCGCAGTCGAAACTTGTGGCAGCCTGCAAACCTTAGCTACATCTCTATATGGCGACATGTTCTCGTTACCTTGACTGGGTGCAGCATGAACCGAAGACAAGGGCAGCTCGAGAGTATGGAGGTCTTGTAGTTGCATCCACCCCGAGGCGGCTGGTAAGACATTGCCGACCAGACCGAGTTGCTTGGTACTTGGTTCGCCATGGCGTTAGTTGCTTGCCAGTCGCTCCTCGAGAGCATGTACTTCGGTCTGTATCACATGTTCACTGCTCGATTGTGGTTGAAGAAGTACACCGAGCGCGACAGTGAAGCAAGAGTGAGACTTGGCAAGCGCCTGAGGCAGCTTCTGGGCACGAGACAGTTCTAGCTCAGTCGCCTGTCCACCTCGTGGTGTCGCTCCAGAACACAACAACGACAGCAGTGGCCACTCCTCATCACGAATACCGCTCCTCGGAGATCTGGACGATAATTGAGCCACTGACAGATTCCTTGCGCACGCGATCTCCAGGCACCGAAGATGCCCAAATTCTTCTGCGACTACTGCGATGTCTACCTTACGCACGACTCGATGAGTGTGCGCAAAGCGCACAACAGCGGCCGCAACCACCTACGAAATGTCGTCGATTACTACCAACAGATTGGGCATGAGAAGGCTCAGGCAGTAATAGACGGGATTACGAGTTCATATGCAGCGGAAGGGCAAAGCATGCCGATGCAAATGCAACCACAATTACCTGGCGCTGGACCTCCGGGCTTTTCTGGGCCTCCGCCGCCTGGCATGCCTGGGTTTCCGCTCAACGGCTCAATGCCTGCAGGTAGGTATCCATACGCTTAAGAGCAAAGAATGATATACTGATCCGTCGCAGGAATGCCTCCTATGCCTCCGGGCTTCCCTCCTATGCCTCCAGGTGGTCGCGGAATGCCACCACTCCCACCTGGATTTCCCGCGCCGCCCAATGGCTTTCCACCGGGATTCAGCCCAGCTGGCGGGCCAGGTGGTATGCCTCCCCCATTTGCCGGTTCTCCTCCAGCCAACATGCCTTTCTCGCCGACTCCCAACGGCGGCATGCCACCTCAAATGCCACCGGGCTTCCGGCAACCGAATGGACCCAGTCCTGGGCCTGGGATGGTGAATCCCCCGCCTGGCGTTCGAGGGCCGGCAGCTAGCGGGCCTCCAGGCATGCAACAGCAGGACAGCCGATGAGACTCGCGATGATTGACTGACTTTGGTCTCACCTTAACTGGAGAGCCGACACGCATCGAACAAGTCATGACGTCCGGCAGTGTCACCGGATAGAGATTGTGCACTACGCGATCGCCCTCGCAGATCCAGAGAGGACATTGAAGCGCAACGTAGTGGCTTGCCGCTTTCTATAGTGGTTACACGAACTACAAGTGTGACAGCCGCCGAGCTATTCGCGAAGGAAGGACAAGCAACAAGCACTACGCAAGAGCATGAAGCTCACCCTCGAGGAGGTGGTCACGTCGTAGAACGACGTACGAACGCGTTCCAACATATCACAAAACATGGCCATGCCAGATAGGCCGCGAGACTTGAAATTGGGCACGCGCAAGTCGACGTGATGAGCTCAGCCAACAACGAATTGGAAAGCATGAGACGAGATTCACGCGTCAGTATCAGAGCAGATAGAAGACAAATCTACTATCTTATGACTTCGTATTCCAGGTAGCTGGGTCCAGCGTTTCCTTCAAGCCTACCTTCGTTAGCCACGATATGCCGATGTTCGACAGCAGCATGCTTCTGGTCAGCGACCAATTTAGCCCTTGAATAGCCATTCCTCACTGCGGAAGACAGCTTCGAATTCGACACTTCCAAAAACGCCAACAGCTGCGAGAAGATCATGCTCGCCCTCGAGACCAATGATATCGCCCGCATCGTTGTCGATTGGGCGTTCCTCGTGAAGATCCCATCCATTCTCTCGCTTTCCATTCCTCGTGAAGAAGACATCGCACCTCATGCTCACACGGTCTCCATGGACAGGGGGCCTAAAAGTCATACCGATACCAACCACGTCATCTTTCTTGAAAGGTCCGGTGAATTCGATGCCTCCATAGCTGTTGTCGATGTACCGTCTCCCATCATCACCATGAACACCAAGAGATCCTCGGTGCCAGCCGGGAAGACGCCAGGCAGGGTACGGTGCAGCAGCAAAACCTATCGCAATACCAGATTCGACGTTCTTGCCAGTACCATAACGGTCTCCCATGGCCATGACTTTCAGTTCAAAGTAGAGTGTATGCGGCTGTCCAGTACTGAGTGGTGATTGTCTGTTGGCCGAGTAGATAGGAACATCCGTCAGCATGATAGTGTCGCTTATTCCTTCCGAAGTGCGAACATAGCTTCGGCCCATAGACGGATTATACTGCGTGACATCTGTCGTGTTTGGTGGGCAAGTGAGTCGCAAGTCTCCAGATTGTATTCGTTCTATGACACTGCCATCGTAGTCTTGTGCGGGCCACAAAGGGTGACTTCTACACCAAGCATGGGCCCGCGCAGCGTCATCGTAGTCGGCATTGGTCGTTGGACTGCGTGTGTTCTGCGCGTTAGCCGCAGCGAACGAGGGCGGAAGCTGCAAGCTGTTGTCGGGACCGGTCCAAGGATCGTATTCAGGCGGAGGCTGATCTGGTTCGCTGCTTGGTGTAGGCAAATTGGGTGTCGCACTGCTCGAAGGTGGCCCTCTCGAACTGCGACTTTGCGGAGGACCTTGGGGTGGCTCGTATTGATCATCTGACATCGGGGTGTCCACATCTTGATATCCTTGGTGTCCAGGCGGGGGCCCCGGAGGTGGTTGAAACTGCTCAGAGGTGGGCGAGACGTTCACCGTGGATGGACGTTGAGTGGGAGGCACGTGTAGATGCGCGTTATTATAAGGATTATTGGACGCAAGCGCCTGATTGCTGGGCCCTCCGCCGATGCTCCATGAAGATCGCTGTGCTTGACTGATGCCATCTCGTTGCTGCTGCTGCTGCGCTTGCGACTGCTGGTTGAGTCCTTCATAGCCCGATTGTGTCCTCCTGTAGCTTGGGGGAGGACCAGGCGGAGGTTGATATTCGTTCTTCTCGCTCATTGTGAAATTGCGTTTCTGATTAGCGAGAGAAGGCGGGGCTGTTTGCGTAGTCTGAATAGTCCAGGAACTGTACTTAGGCCTGCAGACCTGGCGGTCACAGTGGTATTGCCGTCTCCGGTGAGCCCTTTTCGGCGTTTCCTAGAACTCTTCGTCGCTGTCCTCAGAGCATGGCCTTTGCGAGTCCAGAGACACGCAGTAGGAAAAGTCGTCCCAGTGATTTACACGGAGTTTGGTCCAGCGGCGACTTAGGTGAGCGACGAGAGCACAACAGAGCATGAAGGTATCGGCGTAAAGTAGGTGCTTGCCAGGATTTCATATAGGTCGTTTGATATAGTTCGATGCCCAACTGTTTCAGGGTTGATGCCGTCAAGTAGTGGGGGTGCAACGCCGGCCTCCAAGGTTTCGGGCACACACAAGCTGACAGGCACACCCGCGCCGGAGCTTTCCCATCGAGGTTACCGCTGCAATTCGATGCACAACGACATCATCATCACCATCAGCAAAGAGCTTCCAGAGCCTGGCGAAGTTAAACAAATAGACGGGACCCCGACGAAATGTAGCATGGACGGACCTTCAGCTCAACTACAGGCCGATTTGCGACGCGCTGTTCGCGATGCACTCTCCAGTCGGCGACCACTGCTGCATCATCTTAATGATGATTCGAGCTGGTTGATACAGCTGCCACGACCTGATGCTGCCCTAAGGCGAGGAGTGCGGTCGTATTTTAACATACTGGTCGATCCATGGTTGAAGGGCGGACAAAGCGATGTTGCTAGCTGGTTCTCACAACAGTTCCACGCGACTCCAAGCGCCGTACAGACGATTGCAGAATTGGAAGAAGTGATCTTTGAAATTGAATCGCTGGCCTTCAACGAACGCGTGGGCAGAAGCAAGGCAGTGAATGTTGAGGAGGCACTGAACAGAGAAACAAGTTTGATCGATGCTGTTACCATCAGTCATGAATTTTCAGGTAAGTACATGCCTGGCCGAAGACGAATCTCCCAATGTACGTGACTGACCAATGCACACCCTCTGTAGATCATTGTCACAAAGAGACTCTTGTAGAGCTGCATACAGATGTGCCAGTATTTGCTGCTGTGGAGGCAGCCAAATTGATTGATGGCTGGAAGCACTTCCGTACTGTCATTCCACTTAGTGCGTTTGGTGCGAACGGCAACCGTAATTGGAGAACCTTTAGTGTCCCTCCTCTACCAACCTGGATCGGGATCAGTCGAATAATGTCTCCCAGCGATACACTACACTACCACAGTGCGGTTATGATTACCTGGAACAGCGGGCACGCCATCGGCACGGCCGGACCAATAAGGCATGATAACACGCGGAAGCATAGCAACTCCGGCTTAGAGACAGATGACGACGAAGACGATGCAGAGGCTATAATATACACCCCACACGGTGTTAATAGCGCAGATCTGAACATGGTGCCCAATGCGCTTCCTCCGATAAAGACACTGGCGTTCCTGCACGGATTGCACAACGTCCGTCTGGCAAGCTGGGGCCGAACGGCTCTGCAATTGAACCTAGGAGTATGCAATGGTCTCAAGGCTCAGCGAATATTGAAGAGCAAGTATTGGGTCGGCACGCACGACGAAGTCAAAACAGGCAGAGGGCTTGTCGCTTTCTTCATCAAGCGCGACGTGAAGAGCGTGCAGGATGCTCTTCAGGAAGAGCGAGAACGGCGGCAGGATAGCCATTCCAGCGCGGAATACAGCGAAGAAGACAAAGTGTTACTTAGCTTCGAAGATACCAATTGGCTCGACCTGCGCAACGGGGAGAGCAGAGTACTCACTTGAGCTAAAGAGGCAGCCGCAGCACATGGTCCTCACGCTTTGAGCATAACTCAAATTTGACTTCATCTGCTGGGCCCAGCTCTTTCTGCACAGGGAAAGTGTGGGCTCAGCGCCCAGCATTGTCCTCTGCAGTCCCGCTGCGTTTGTTGCCAGCAGAGTGTTGAGTGCGTCGCAGTGTGTCGAGGCCGCCAAGGCCGTCGAAGTCACTGTGCTGTTGGCCATGCTGCTCGACACCAACGCTGCTATGTGCTGATGGTGGCCAGTGAGAAGGGCGCCACATAACTCGCGCCTGTTCGCCTCATCGTCACTTGGTATTTCTCTGCAAAATGCTCGTCACTCAGCAGTGTCAGCACGTGCGCGAGCAAGGATGAAATCCGATCGATCTGAGGATGCGTCATTGGTCTGAAGACGGCAAGGATTGCGCCGATCGCGCGGCCAGAAGCAAAGGAAGAGGAACACCTTCGCGTTCGTATGCCGCGCCGCGTACAGGGGCCGATCCTCCTCTTCTGCCGCCATTCTCCTCCTCGACAACACTCGAACGCGGACAGGCTAGTCGAGCGCCTCGACAGCAGCGCAGCGACAGCCACAACAACAACACAACCTCTCCCTTCGCCCCCCCCGTCTCGTGACCAGATCCAGGGCTCGCAACCAAAGCGCGATGGCAACATGAATGAGATCACCCTCCGAGCCGAACCTTCACCGATTGCTCTCCCCAGCGCCAAGCGTTAGTGTGAACGCGCCATGTTCTCGAGCTAGGAATGAAGGACTCCAGCACACCGTCCCTGTTCACCTCCAAGGACAGTTTGAAACGCCAGCCTTCATTCTCAACGAGTCTCACGAACAACGTTCGCACCTCTTCACCTTCCCGCCGGCGAACCCCTCCGACTTACCTCGACTTGAGCGACGTCCGTCCCGCGATCAATGATCCCACCGCCGCTGCGATATTTGTTGCATCAGGGTCTTCAACAACGAGCGCGCAGGTAGACGGCGATACAAGTGCCAGCAACGAACTTTCGCATAGAGAAACTGAATCGCCATCGATATGGAATTCTTTCTCTGATCAAAGAGACGCCACAAGTGCTGGGAGAACAGCCACAACTGTGAGGGTTGCGAGCGAACGCAACGCATTTACAACCCCAGAGGCTGAACAACCGCCCTCGTTGCGACAGACCCCATTGGCATTAGGGCTGCTGAGTGGTTCAAAGCGAAAGCGAGTACCTCGATCGACCCCAACGGAAAATAGGCAAATACACGAGTCTTCCAACAAGCGAGCGAAGCTTCGGCCGCGGTTCCAACATCCCATTGATGGGACCACATTCGATCTTCTCCACTTCAACTCGACAGCTGGTCCGCCGTCTCCACTCTTCTTTAGCAACAGCCCTAGACCACGGCCGTTGCTCCCCCGCTTTTCATCGGGAGAGGCTGCGGCACGAGCTATGGACATGTTATCCAAGGCGCGTAGCGAAGAACGCCATGTGAAGACTGTCAGCTTGGCCCGCGGAACTGTCACTACGCCTGCAGCGGGCTACGGGCCAACCAGCGCTCCTTTTACTCGAAAAAGCCTGGAACGCGTGGCTGAGCGAAGCAATAGTCCCGACAGCAGCAGCCACAGCGGTAGAGAAGGTTACAATGGATTGATTGGCATGCTAAATTCCATCGGCATAGTCGAATTATTGGAGCAGGATGAAAGACCAACATTTATCATCGACTTGGGTGATAGCATGAATTACGGGACTGGATCCTTGCATCTACTCTTTTCCAACCCTTCTCTTAGGGCCCATGAGGGTTTACATGCACTCATTTCCGGCATGGCGACGGCGGAAATGTCTCCTGGTGCGGGATCTTTCCTTCAGTTCAAGTCATGGTTGCTGAGCGCTGCCGTAAATGGCGAAAGCCTCAATGTGTGTCTGCCACCTTTCACTTTTGCGAGCATGACGTGGAGCTGTTCAACTCTCCGCAAGAGACTGAGGCTTATTAGCGGTGCTTTTAATTCGCCATTGCCCACGTCAGCAGCTGCATTGAGGTTAAGCGTGCCTCCAGCAGAGACGCTGCCAGACAGCGATCGCGGTGAACCTGCCGACTACTTCGGTCAGGCAGGGGCTGAGCATGCGTCAAATTCCGAGGGCTCGAACAGCACAGTGTCAACAGAAGTGATGTCAACAATCGAATCGCAAGTAGCTGCCACTTCGTTGACACCTTCGGCCCTACCTCTCACGGTACAAGCCATGGATCTTTCTGGTGCTACAGAGCTGCTCCCTAGTGCGAAAACGTACGTACGGAGCGATATCGTTACGCCTGATGCCATGTCAGTGGTATCGTGTAGCACCGCAAGCCAGCCCACTATCGCTGACCCTACTCCTGCTCATAGCCAGATCTCAGTCGTTTCCGCGGACGCGCCGTTCTTTGACTGGACGAGATTGCCAATTTCAGACAGCATGCCGCGCCATATCCAATTTGCTCGAAGCATAGATTGGGCTTCCACCAGCCTGGGACCAATCGAGTATTGGAGTCCAGACTTGCGCCAGATGTGCAATTTGATTATGGCATCACCTCACCCGTAAGTACCATCTCCTAAGTACCCTTTCAATCGCTGTGGTCCTAGTGTAAGATCTATGATGGTCGGCTCGACAACCGGCATGAATGAATCGCGGAGGCTTGTCTGAGACATATGCTTACCTTGTGTCGAACACTGCTAGGGCAGCCATGTACTGGGGCGAAGACTTGATCGCAATTTACAACGAGGCGTATATTATGCTTGCAGGACAAAAGCATCCCAGTCTGATGGGCATGAGCTATCGCGAGGTACGTACGCACGTTCGCCAATGCAAGGCCGTCCCGGTCCTTTCGACTTTTGGATGATTTGAAGTGACCATCAGCTTCACTGCGAATCCATACCTAATGTCAACGTACCTCGCACCACTCACTGACATTGACTCAAACGCCTCCAGGCTTGGACAGAGATCTGGGACGAGGTCAAAGACGTCTTTGCAAATGCCAAGATGACAGGCGAAGCCACAATGAAGGATGACGATTGCTTGTTCATTCGAAGAAGCGACCACCTCGAGGAATGCTATTTCTCGTGGTCAATCATTCCCATGGTAGGCAGCGACGGTAGCGTGATGGGGCTTTACAACCCAGCATTCGAGAAGACTCGGCGCAAGATCGCAGAACGGCGAATGTTGACTCTCCGAGAGATTGGCGAACGGACTGCAACCGCGAGAGACGTTAAGTCTTTTTGGTCTCAAGTGCTCGGATCGTTCGAATTTAACGAACACGACAGCCCCTTCTTACTGCTGTATTCGGTGACGGAAGATAGCGACAGCGACTCCGGCAGCATGCACTCAAGCTCGGCCCTCTCATCCCGGCAATGCAATCTGGAAGGTGCTCTGGGCCTCCCAGAGGATCATCAGGCCACGCCAGCCCAAATAGACCTTCGTGCTGGGATGGAAGGGTTTGGGCCAGTCTTCCGCGAAGTCATGAAGACGGACAAGCCCGTGTTACTTGAGGTTGGCAGCCGTGACTTGCCCGAGAACTTGATAAGCGGTCTGAATTTTCGTGGTTTTGGCGATCCAGTGACTGCTGTGGTAGTATGTCCAATACACCCTACAACGGGCGAAAGTGTGCTTGGATTCCTGGTCCTTGGCGTAAATCCGAGACGACCTTACGACGATGATTACAGTCTGTTCATTCAATTGCTCAGCCGACAATTGGGTACCTCACTGGCTTCTGTCGTCCTGTTCGAAGAAGAAATCAGGAGAGGGCAGAAGGCCGCTCAACTCGCAGCGCTGGATCGCATAGAGCTATCGGAACAGTTGGCGGCTCGGACGATGGAAGCTATGGAGAGCGAGACCAAATTCACTCGAATGGCCGAGTTCGCCCCGGTCGGGATGTTCATCGCAGACAACGACGGCAAGATCACTTTCGCTAACGACACTTGGTACGATATATCCCGAGTACCCAAAAACTCCAATATGGCAGACACCTGGATGGATGCTGTTAAACCAGAGGATCTGGAGATAGTAAAATACACCTGGACTGAACTTGTTGCGAACGTGAAACCGGTGTCCAAGGAGTTCAGATTCAAGGCGCAATGGAGGAACCGTAATGGCAATAGTGGCGACACTTGGGTGCTCTTCAGCGGTTTCCCCGAACAATACTCGGATGGGAAATTGAAGAGTATATTCGGAAGTATCACAGACATATCTCAACAGAAATGGGCCGAAGGGCTCCAGACCAGGAAGATGGAAGAGGCCGTGGAGCTGAAGCGGCAGCAGGAAAACTTCATTGTAAGTGTATCGCGGCCACCTTTCTCTTCCGTCACCGGATAGTGCTCTTTGTGGCACTCTAGTCAAAGTGCTATCACACTCGGTGTCAATACTGACTTGCTTTTCAAGGACATAACCTCGCACGAGATGCGCAATCCTCTGTCCGCAATCCTGCAGTGTAGCGACGATATCTCGAGCTCACTCACGAAATTTCGCCAAAGCGGCGAGCGGGTTGTACCAGATGATCTCCTGGCCAACTGCTTGGACGCGGCACAGACAATCAGTCTTTGCAGCCAGCATCAAAAAAGAATTGTGGACGACATCCTGACCCTGAGCAAGCTGGACTCAGCTCTGCTCCTGGTTACGCCGGTGGACGCCCAGCCACTCACTGTAGTTCAAAGAGCGCTGAAAATGCACGAAGGCGAACTGCTCGCTGCTGATATCCAGATGAAGTTCGTCGTCGACCAATCGTTCCGCGAGCTCAATCTGAATTGGGTCCGCTTCGATCCTAGCAGTAAGTGATGGCACTTTCTCGACTTGGATATTGTAGATAAGACTGACCCGAGGTGTAGGAGTGCTACAAGTGCTGATCAATCTGTATGGCCTCACGCTCCTGAGCGGTGAAAATAAATGCTGACCGTTCAACTAGCACCACTAATGCAATAAAGTTCACGGGAACTGAGGAACGCAGGACCATTACTGTCACCATAGGAGCGTCGGTGCAACGGCCTAGTGACCGGACAGACGCCCCAGTGAAATACTTTGCGACCAGGAAGAACAGTCGAGATCTGCTGCTGGAGAACGACTGGGGGAATGGAGAGAAGGTGTATATTCACTTCTCTGTACGTGATACCGGTCGCGGGCTTTCTCCCGAGGAAAAGAAGCTGCTCTTCATGCGATTCTCCCAGGCTTCTCCGCGCACACACGTCCAATACGGAGGATCCGGGCTTGGACTCTTCATCAGTCGCGAACTTACGGAACTTCAGGGTGGCGAAATTGGTGTGGAAAGTGAAGCTGGATGCGGGTCCACGTTCGCCTTCTACGTCGCGGCACGAAGAAGCTCACCGCCCCAGGATGATATCGATGGCGCTGTTGGCATCAAACGGACACCAAGTCACGCGCACAATTCAAGGAGCAAATCTGTTCCCTCGGCTGTTCTGCCCCAAGGAGCTCCTGTCCATGTCGCCGAAGGCAAGGGAGAGTTCCAGGCGGATGATGTCAAACCTGTGGTGAAAAAAGTGCTGATTGTTGAGGACAACCTCGTAAACCAGGTCGGTGCTCACCCTAAAAATCTGCTCTGACAATTGTCTGCATTTTGCTGCTCGTTGCAGATCTTGTCAACATGGAGTCGCGTTGCTTCCGAACCATGTGCTAACTTCTTTGCTTCAAATAGAAAGTTTTGCAGAAGCAGCTCAAGAACATCGGCACCGAGGTTCACGTTGCGAATCACGGTGGGGAGGCCCTAGAAAAACTGATGCAGTCCACATACTGGCGAGACGGTCAAAATAAGAAAGACATCATCGAGCTCGGTGTTGTCCTCATGGACCAAGAAATGCCGGTCATGGACGGGCTAACTTGCACACGCAAGATTCGAGAACTCGAAGCACAAGGCAAACTTACGGGCCATGTGCCTATAATAGCCGTCACGGCGAATGCGCGGTCTGAGCAGATCCAGACCGCACTCAATGCGGGAATGGTAAGTGACACCACCTGATGCAGCTGCTGTGTATTCGAACGTTGTGGAAGTGCTACACAACAGATGCACACGCGCACTCGCTAGTATCATGCATTTTCGCAAGAGAACAAAGACAGCTGACAGATATGGTTGTACAGGATGACGTTGTCAGCAAGCCCTTCCGCATCGCCGAGCTCGTGCCCAAGATTGAAGAGCTCTTGATCAAATATCCTATGCCGGCACGGACTACGAACTCATGACGATGAAGATGACATACAACTGAAGCGCTAGACTAATGGCCAGACCTGCGAGGGCTTGTCTGCAATTGCTGCCCGGATTAGCGCATGAGACTCTCTGGCAATGAGTCAAGGCAAAGTTGGATTACAGTACAGGCAAGCATCAAGACACTTGCGCTGCCAATGTCGATGCAGGGATTCATGCGCATTGAACGAAGGGAACAGGCAGGATGGCTAAGCAGCACTAATAGGCCTTGGGGGAAACTATTTTTGATGCGCTGTGAGGGGTTCAGCGTAAGTTCGCGAATGCAAGATTAGGGCACTGCACAGCACGGCATAGCACAGGACATTCGGAATTAGCGACAGAGACAAAAAGCGATAGAGTCGTTGTAATAGAAAGATCGAGATGGGCAAACATTAGAATCCATGACATTCACCTCTAGCCATGCGCATAGTGGCTTCGCATAGGCAGCATGTACGACAACACAGGTGGATACGTTGGCGTCCAACAATGAGTCTACTCGTGTCTAAACTGAGCAGGGAATTGTCACAATCGCGGTCTGTCAGAGCTAGGGGCGCCGGCTGTCTGGGTCACAGATCACTCTCGGGATATACGCAGCAGCTAGCGGATCGGGGATTTATTGCCCAGATTTTGGCCGTGCTTTGCGAGCACCTTGATTATTTATGAGACCTAGAGCAATTGTGGACATTGAATCGGAGTATGTGCCTGCCTGCGAGTATGGGAGCCAGTGCAGCGGTTGGCGGTGTCAATATACATTGACCTTGCGTGCTCGCCTATGCTGCGTGTGGCGACGATTCGCATAGCCGGATTGGGGCCGGCTGCAGTTGATAGAACATTCGGCGGCGCCTGCCTCTGGCTTTCTTCTCCAACGAGGACAGATTCCGATGTGGTGGATTCCTCGCTTGGGTAGCACGAGAAGCGTGTCTCGCGTGGAAGCCACAATCCCACAGATCCCATCGCTTCGGCTGCCCAATTCACAGGGCATGGTGGGTCTTGCGGGTACCCTCAACTGCATCATGATTGTTGTTGTTGTTGTTGTTGTTGTTGTTGTTGTTGTTGTTGTTGTTGTTGTTGTTGTTGTTGTTGTTGTTGTTGTTGTTGTTGTTGTTGTTGTTGTTGTTGTTGTTGTTGTTGTTGTTGTTGTTGTTGTTGTTGTTGTTGTTGTTGTTGTTGTTGTTGTTGTTGTTGTTGTTGTTGTTGTTGTTGTTGTTGTTGTTGTTGTTGTTGTTGTTGTTGTTGTTGTTGTTGTTGTTGTTGTTGTTGTTGCTGTTGTTGTTGTTGTTGTTGCGTGTCTTGTAATAATATATCCTATCAACCCGCGACGCCGTCTGCCAATTTGAGGTGTCCCTTGCGATCGAAAGTGTGCGGTCCTGGTCAACGAAGTCTGTGAGCAGGATAAGTCGCGGGCATTTGTCGGCACACTCCTGGCTGGACATAGCATCCTGAACGATACTGATTTCTCCATCGCGGACGTGACGATTGTCATACGTTTGTGATAGATCGAGAGGTGGACGCTAACTACAGCTTGGCCCACGTTGTTGGGGTCCCTAGTGTGTCAGATTCGGATGACAACTCCATACGTGCTGCACGAGATGATCGTAGACGAAACCATTCCGATTCCCGAGTCAAGAAACCCACAGAGCTGGAAAAAGCGTTCCCGGGCGTGCAGGCCTGGCATCGCTTAAGTATAGCAGAGCAGGCTCACCATGCGCATGGCGCGGAAGAGGGCTAGCACAGCTGTCGAAGGTCCATATTCCGAAGGCAAGCCTCGGCTGTGCGCATTGTGACAGACGTACAGATACGAAAAGCTTGCTGTGTATGAGTATGTCTCACCTAGGCCAGCGTCCGTGGTCGCTATGCTGGACGATGCGGGATCATGCTGTTCGCACGCACGGCCAGTTCATGCAGTGGCAGCGTCAACGCGGGCCAGCGTTGGGGAAATGGACCATCCGCCTACGGGGCTGTGCTGTGCTGTGCCGGAGTTGGCGAGCGCATTGACGCTCGCTGAGCACTGGTATGCTCGCGATGCAGGAGAGACGATGGATTCGAAGAATGGCTGGGAGAAGGGCGGCACGATGCAGTCCGGCGAAGAATGCGGGAGGTTCCCGCGTGTCGCATGCAAGCCAAGGTGCTCTGCCGCAGTTTTGGCGACTACGCGTCTGCAGCACACGCTGGTCACGGTGCAGGCTGACGCTCGTCGAGGATACCATGGCATCGTGTCCCGGCGGACCTGCGCTCAGTGGTGGCCCGCGCGCAGTCAGTACCATTGTCGGAATGCAGGTAGTCGTCCACAATCGAGATGTCCTTCATGGCTGACCCCGGGCACCGCAAACCCTCGCACCGGACCCAAGCGGTACGGAGGACACGATTTGTGGTTACGCATCGTCCTTGGACCGCGCAGTGAGTTGGAGACCGTCTTTCCCCGTGGTTGCGTGGGAGCGGACGTAGCTCGTCTCGCTTATCCAGGTGCATCTGGAGATATTCACAGCCAATAAAGTGGAATGAATACTGGAGCTCAGTATTGGTAGTGGGACTAAAATCAGAACCGGGGCACTACTTCGGCCACGGCCACGCCATTCGTGCCCTCAGGGTTTCAAACCGTGCGTTCATCGGCGCCGTCCCAGCAGCTTGGTTGCTGGGACACATGAACAAATGAGCTTCTCCCGCCTTCTTCCCTCCATCCCACGCGCCCGAACTTTCGTCGTAGGCATTTCTTGTGCTCATCACACACTGGTGATCAGTGCTATGCCGTCGTACCCGCCACTCCCGAGTGCATGTCGTCGCCCGACGCTGCGGTATGGAGCGGTGTGGGAGGCGAGGCGAAGGTCGTGACACGAATGGCAGAAGTGGACATGTGCGTGGGTGGTCGTGCTCTCTGGAGTGCCCTCAGAAACGAGTAGCAAACAACGCTAGCAAATGTGAACAGAGCGTGCCCCGTATGGCACAGAAGGACTGGGCCAGGCTGCATGCGCTGGCCGGCATATGGACGGTTGAAGGCCGGCGAGCGGTTGCACAGCAGCCTTAGTAGGACTTCGATACGACGGTCTCGCAAGCCTGCAGGCAGTCCTCGCGTCGGACCATTCATGCTGTATCACCCACCGCGCCCACTGCTGTCGCTGTCGCGGGAAATGGGCATCGGCGCCCCCATCATGGGAGCCCAGCATGTCGCTGACAGCAGTCCGCTTGGGCGCGGACTCCCAGCAGAGTGGTAATGGCCTGGCGCCACTGCACTCTAATTCACCCAGAGACCCAAAGCCGCTGGGATCACGCCGTGACGGATGCGCGACGACGACGCACCAGCCTGACGGAGCGGCGGCCCTGCGCGTCGAGCGAAGCGCTGTTGTTTCGCCCGACCGCGCGGTGGTGGCGCGCACAGATGGCCTCTGCCGCACGGCAGCGGGCGTGCTGGGGGGTGGGCAGAGCGGGACGGTCGCAGAGATCGGACGAACCGCGCCAAGCGGGCGCATCATCGTCTGGTTGACCCGTCGTGTGCACTGATTCTAAGTTAGTCTAGCTTTTCTCGGGAAGCCCTTCTGCGTCCCGTTGCGGCGTGCAACCTTGTCCTGGCAAAAGCTCTCCCTCCTGGCTGGCGCCGACATGGGTGCTAGGCGCTTCTCGAAATACTAATAAGTACTTCTGCCTCCGCGCATCGCCAGCTGCGCCTGCTGCTTCCTGCGATGAGGCCGTGGATGTTGGGAGGCGCGTTTCCGTTTGCATCGTCGTCGTTTCCTCGCCGCCGCCGCCCGCACCTCGCCCTCCGCTCTCTATGACGGCGCAACTGACTCCGCCCCCCACGCCTGCCCGTCGAATGTATACCGCCGTCCAGGCCGCGCCGGTGCCCGTCAATCGCCAGCCCAGTACATCACCCGCGACCTACAATGCACCGAGAATGTCCAGGTCAGTCGCCCCCAGGCCGTGTCGGGAGCGACCCGTTCTGACCCGCACCTAGAGGATTGCCCATAGATGCTCTGCTATCGAGTCGGCCAGAACCCGCACGAGAGTCGCACGCGATTGAGAAGTTCCACGAACATGGACGTGTCTACTACCGATTCCGCCACGACATGTACATGTTTCCCGCCGACGATGTCCGTCTTTCTTCCCTGTTCCCGTGATGCGTGTGCTGATGGCAGTGTGCAGACGGAGCATGAGCGCCTGGACATCCTTCACGACCTGATCTACGGCACTGCGATGGCAGGCCAGCTTCACATCGCCGACTTTGGCAGGCATCCGCTACGCCGGGTATTGGACGTGGGATTCGGGAGCGGGTTTTGGATGATCGAGGCGGGCAAGCGCTATCCGGACTGCCAGATCATCGGCTTCGATCTCGACAACCCTCTCGGTGTTGCACAGGACCGCAATTGCCAATTCAGATCGCCCGTGGATTTTACCGCACCCACTTGGGCCATTGAGGACGCTTCTGTCGACCTAGTGCACATGGCCCAGCTGTGTGGGTGCGTGCCGAGATGGGAGGATCTATATGCAAAGGCGTTCAGATCACTGCGGCCCAACACAGGCCAGATCGAGCACATCGAATTCGATTGGACGCCGCGAACTAACGAGCCTCAAATTCCGCCACAAGCGACAGATCTGGTGAACTGGTGGTGAGTAATGCTTAAGCCTACAACGCGAAGTTTTGTGGCATGCCTTTGATCACTAACCCGCGAGTCAGGCATTGGATGCTGCTGGCCTCCGATAAAGCTGGGAAATCGCTACGTTTCCGGGAGGACACCGAAGATCTCCTGGAAAATGCAGGCTTCGTGGATGTCAGCCACAAACGAGTCCGGGTGCCCCTCTTCAACGCTGGCACCAAAGACAAGCGCGAAAGAAAGCTGGCGCACGCATATCAAACCGCAATGGGACACCAGGACTCACAATCCTTCACCGGCTTCACCATGGCCCTGTTCACACGCTATCACGGAATGCCACCCGAGCAAGCTGCACAAATCTGCGCTCAGGCGCTGGCGGTTGTGCAAGGGCAACCCTTGCCTCTTTACATCACTTTGTAAGTCGTAAATGACTTGTGCGCTCAAAAATGGAGCTTGGAGCTGATGCAACCTGCAGGCACGTCTATACGGCTCGTCGTCCGCAGAGCTAGTCGCACATCTAGTGTTGTTGTTCGACACCCCATTGGACCTCCGACCACGATGCAACTGCGCCACGCAGCAGACAGCATCATGGGCTGGTGAAAGCTAGCTTGGATGCCGCGTTGGGAAGCTCAGGCACCGCCGACCGGACCTTCCTTGGCCCCGGATGTTGGAGGTCGGTCAGCGTTCTCTACTTATGCAGCTTCTGAAGTACTTGTACGGCGTTCGCCATGCTGGTCGGAAGTGCACGCAAGCTCGAAGCCTGCTCGATCCGGCGGTGGCAGTTGACAGGGACTGCGACGCGGTACGGTCTGCGGAGAGTCATGCGTCTTCCTAGGAGGTACTTCACAACAAGCAGCGCCATTCCAAACGCTGGTGGTGCGAATCCAGCGAGGTTCCCCAGCTGCCGGGATCAAGCAACGATGCCCTCGTGGTTCTGGACCATGACACAGCAATCGTGCACGTAATGACATGTCACTGCTGCGACCTGCACGAGCGCAGAAAGGCGTTCGCGGCTGAACCGGATTCATTGTGGTTGGGCGGGAATCCAGAAGTGGCACAGCCGCCAGTTTGTTTTGAGTTTAAAGTGGAAAATAGCGGCGATGTCGCTCGCTATCCACTTCTCAAGCATGCATGACAAGAGGAAGGCGATACAGCGAGCCGAATTGCAACGATGTCGCTCATCGTGTTGAGAATTGCTAGAATCGTTCGGATGTCGTTGCGACTTTCGGCTTTCACAGCGCACGATTGGATGGGAGAGCAGAAGTTTCGACTCAGTGACATTTATTCTTGGCAGAAACGGCTACCACCTCCCGGCGATCTTATCATTTAGCGGAGACTACTTGCGAGCTGTGCGAAGCTATGCGAATGAATGCATAGAACTTAGAAGAAGTGTGGGCAGATGCCTCCAAGGAGATCGTGGCGTGTTGTGGAGCTGAGAATGTATGACAAGCATTCATGCGTGGTTCGAAGGCCTATCCTGGAAGGCGGACGTCACAGCTCACAGCTGCACGAGCGTTTCTCATCTAGCAAAGCACCGAGCGCGTGTTAATCCAGGGCTGCATGATGAATTTACCTTCTGTTTGGCACTGGCACCGCAGATTCTCCGCCTACAGTATGTACACTATGCATGACTCGTGCGTGGGTCAGCCAGTCTAGACACCGGCATATGTATACACCGCACTAGTTGGTGCGTCCTCTCGCTTTCTTCTACCACTCGGCGACCTCACCTGCCTTTGGCTGCTGGATACGGACAATCTTGTCACAATTCAGCAAGCACAGCGGGTCGAAAGATTGTTTCATCTGTAATTGGTGCGTAGAATGGTTAGCCTTTGCCCACGCCTGCGCGGTTCGCGTCGTAATGCATGTAGTGCACGGGAAGTTTCCAACCTACCTTTCGCATCAGATCCACGGCCTCAATGCCGATTTCATGCTGCAGGTAATCGCGCTTAACGAGCCCGACTCCATGTTCACCTGTTGCGGTGCCTTCCAGCTCGATGGCACGCTTGACCATTTTGTGGACCACTTCCTCTGCAATCACGTGCTCTTTGTCGTTGTACAAGATGATGGCGTGGAAATTGCCATCCCCAACGTGTCCGACGATGGAGCCGATGAGACCTGACTTTGATATATCGTCCTTGGTCTCTTCAATGATCTGTGGTAAGCGAGAGATTGGAACTGCTACATCGGTGGTCCAGACATGATCGCCATCGCTCTTCTTTTGGGCCATGACACTCCATAAAGCTTCTTTCCGCGCGGACCAGAGCTCTGCTTGTTCTTCTGGAGACCTCGCAAACTCAAATGTCTTGCTACCAGACTTTTTGGCCAGGTCCTTGACAATGGTAATGTGCTCTTTCACGCTCGTTGGAGTGCCGGCGAATTTGAAGAATAACGTCGGTACCTCTTGCCACGGGCGTGAAGTCTGTCCAGCCTGGTTAATGCACCACATCTGTACGTCGTCCAGGATCTCGATGGCCGCAATGGGGACGCCAGCACCCACCACTCGGAAAACACAGTCTGCGGCAGAACGGATAGAAGGGAATGTGCACACCGCCACGTTGGTGCTCTGCGGCTTGGGGGTTACCTTCAGAACAGCCTCCGTCACGAGACCTAGAGTGCCTTCGGATCCGATGAACATACGGGTGAGGTCGTATCCCGCGCTGCTCTTTCTCGGCCTTTGCTTGGTCTTGATGATGGTGCCATCAGCCAGCACGACAGTCAGCGAGAGAACCCAATCCTTCATCGTGCCATATCTGTATGCGTTTGTGCCTGAGCAACCAGTTCCCACCATGCCTCCAATCATCGCACCTGGACCTGGGTCAGGTGGGAAAAAAAGCCCTTCGTCGCCGAGTTCCTCGTTCAGATTCTCCCAGCCTACCGCTGGCTGCACGACAACGTCCAAGTCTTCCTTGTGCAGAGCCAATATCTTGTCCATACGGCTGAAGTCGACGCAGATGCCACCTCTTGTAGCAGCAAAGTGCCCTTCAAGTGAGGTGCCTCCACTATATCCAGTGACGGGTATCCGGCGCTTGTGACAGACCTTCATGATCGCCGAGACTTCTTCCGTGCTCGCAGGGCGGACCACCGCAAAGGGTACATCGTCGTCCAACGCATGATGCGTGCTCCACTCACTACCTGCGTGTGATTTGATATCTGCCTGTTCCGTGGAAACATTCTCCTCGCCGAGGATATCCTTGAAATCGCTCCATGCAGCTTGCAACGTTGCGGGTGAGATATCGTGTTTTGGTGCTTTTGACTGCGAGAGCGGAAGCGTCGAGTGAGGCACAGGGTCGGCCGGTGTCTGCTTGCCCATGAGCCATCCTCCCAGAGCTCCAACGGCAAGCACTATGGGAATGAACCACACTCCACTACTGTTCGCAGCCTTCTGCTGTTCTCGCTGCTGCGCGAATCGTGCCTGCTCTTCCTTTTCCCGCAAAACTCTCTCGTGCGTGCTCTGGTACAGTTGTCCCTTGAATGATTCCCGTTCATTGGGATCCTTCTCGTTGGTGGCATACGCGCGGCGCGCCGCGCCCCTGCTGTTTCGACCTAGAGCTATCCGCGTGCTGAACAGCTGCCGCTGCACCAGGCGTCTCGGAGCCGCCATTGTCTGTGACGCTGTCCGTGTTGGCCGGACCAGGTGTCACAGGTTCCAGGAAGATGATTCGCACGAAGCTACGGCGTCCGCATCATCGTGTCATGCTGTAAAGAAATCAAGAAGAAGAAGAAGAAGAAGAAGAAGAAGCAAGCACACCATCGATATGCTCTCCACCAAAGCTCCGGACCCTGGCACGGCTTGCGCTCGGCACGAGATGCCGGATGGGTGGACAGTCGGAGCGGGTCTCAAACACGTTAAGTTAGTACGGATCATTGCAATGATGCGGACAGAAAGCAAGTGATTAGCTATGCTATGCAACCTTTGACATTGAAAAGATTGAGCTTCCGAGACGCTCGAAAATGCTACAAAGAATATATCTGGTCATCGTTACCCATTCACGTGAATGAGTTGCAAGCGCGTCTTGTGCTTCCACGACGACACACACAACCGTCTATGCAAGCGCGCCACAATCCTGGGTGCTGTGTCTCTCTATCCTCTCGCTCACGACGAATCCCTAATGCCCCGCCTGCTGTTGCAACGGCCACGAACAGGTGAATCGAGCGCGATCGTAGATGCCAGCGTCGATTCTATTGTGCTCGTGAGCACGGGTGGCCAAGAATGATCCTGGTCGTCCGTGGACTTGCCATGGCTAGCGCTGTGAGGCGAGACGGCCGACGCCTCCTTATGATGGTCTGGCAACCGCAATAGGGTGGGCGAAAATGAGATGCTAAGCATATGACCGAGCGGCTGATTGTAATGTGCCTTCAACGCAGGATTACCCGTAAGTCCAAACTGATAACTCGGCGTAAACCTCATGAGCTGGCACTACTGTGCTGCATCGGCATACCGGGCGGGTGGCCTGCGCTCGTCAACCCTATAGGCAAACCATGGGGCAATGGTGGTTGTCCCGCCATACCGGCGGCAGGACTGTTTGGCTTTACATCGTCTCCAGTGCGCTTCTTCTCCTTCTTAGCCCACCTCAAGCCGCACGCGTTGCAAAGGGTTTTGGGTCCCTTGGGTCCTTTGCGCCATTCCGGTGAGTCTAATGTACCGCAGTCCGCGCATACGTACTCGTCGGCAACCTTCATTTTCTTCTTCTCCTTCTTGGAGCCTTCCCTATCCCGGTCCAGTAGAATCGCGATTCCGGCATCTCCACGAATTAAAGCAGGCGAGGTATCACCAGTACTGATACCATGACTCCGCTCGCCGTCGCGATATCGTAATCCTGTCAACAGTTCGATGCTCTCCAAGTGGGTATTATTCGCTTCATATCGCGACATCTTATCTGCAATGCTGTCGGGCTTCTGTGAGGAGAGCGCGCTGTCCAGGTTCTGCCTAGTGAGCGCAGTATTAGAGATAGGGGGCTTGGCAGGCGGTGGCATGCCTTGATAGTTGGGCGTGGCATTAGCGGGCACCTCTGAAGCACCGCTTTCGGGCTCTCGTGAGGCTCCCATACCAGAATGGGAGGGTGTTCCCCCAGCCTGCGATGTCTGCTCCCGGAACATGCGCTCTTGCTCTGCTGTCTCTTCCTTCTCCTCCTCCTTGAGCTCCATAATCCGCCGCATCAATCGTTCATTCTCAATCTTATGTTCGAGGAAAGAATCCAACAAAGCAGCATTTTTGGTGGGATATGGTCGTGCCATCATAAAGAATCCTCGGCATAAGCCTGCGACTGGCAAGGTCTGTCCATTGGGCGTCTGCCCAAAAGTTGCAGCCCCTGCAGGTTCAGGCGATATATGTGGATGTCCATCGCACTCGAATATCATGTATGTCCCATCGTCTTTCTTAAATCGGTAGAAGAAGCGAAGTGCGTTTCCACTCGCGATACTCTCGTTGAACTCCCTCATAAATATTCCACTATCGTCTGGGTGCACATATTCTCCAATGAATTTGCCGATAAGGGAATGCGGTTCGTAGCCGGTTATCGTCTTGCAAGAAGGCGAGACGTACAATATCCGTCCATCTGGCGTGAGGATGTGTAGGAAGTCTTTGAGCTCTTCGATGATCCTTTGCGACCAATTCCTCCGCTTCGTGAACTCAGTCAAGGTGCTCTGGTTCGATTGCGGTGGCATTCCGAAGCCGGTGGGCAGCGGCCCAGCACCAGCGCCTGACATATTGCTGTCCTGCTGCTGGTGCTGGCCTTGGGGAGTGTAGCCGCCCGTGCCATTGCTGGTAATGATGGAGTTGGTCTCCGGAGCGGGCGCCGTAGAGACGCCGATAGGATTGAACGACTGGTCGCCGTTGCCCGACAGATCGAGGTCCAAGTCCATAGGCAGGCTCATATCGATGTCAAGGCCATTCAACCCGCTGGCATCAGCGGCCATCATGCCCATATCCACCGCTCCGCTGCCGGCCATCTCGGCATGGCCCTGCTGTTGCTGGCCGGGGTACATCGGTCTCCAGCGCCAGTGAGGTGGGCACCGCGCCCTCTAGGCTCGATCGTGCGATCCCAATCTGAGGCTGGTGCGTCCAAGCCACGCTTGCGCTGGCGATATTTGCAGGGGAGTCGTCGGCGAGTTCTCCGTCGCCGTGTGGTAGGTCGTTGACGGGTGCTGTGTCTCGCTAGTCTCCTCCACCTCAGGGCGATATAATATTTGCGCGGCAGCGTGCATGAGGTGCGCTGTGCTTCTGGCGCAACTATAGCGGGCAACCTGCAAGTGCGGAGCGGCTTGGGCGCAGATGGATGACGGCAACGCTATAGCTGCTGGCCGCTATGGGCGCCCGTGGACAAGGAAGACCTCTGTACGCGCGGTGGTCCAAGATTTCGCTGGGTGGTTTCAGGCCCTGCTGCGAGCAACGCTGGCCGTGATTGCTCTGCCTGCGACCAACCCGCCCGCACAGTGACGGCCGCTATCCGCTGCAACTAGGAGATCGTCTACCACCGGTGGCCTCTACAACCAGCAATTCCATGCTGTTTCATTGCCACGTGCGATGACGTTCGACTGCAGTGCCATCGCCCACCACGTCGGCAGCCGTCAAGTGGTGTGTCTCTGTCTCCGCATACAGTGGCACAGGAGCACAAGCGGCATGGAAATGCCCCGTGCTGTTGTTGATGTATGGACAACCGTAGCGCGTGCAGCGATCCGTCCACTTTTTCATTCGAGGCCAATCAAATATTGACGTGCTGACTGCTTCACGTGCGGACGCGACTGCTGCCTGTCGCGAACCGCGTCTCCCCGTCTCAAAGTGCACCTCACTGCGAGACAAACAGTTTCGCTCCTTGATGCACGCTGCCGGACAATTACAGCGTCTTCTCCCATCTTCTCCAGGCCATGAAAGCCGCGTTCCCGGGCTTTCTGCTCTTCTTTCCACCACTCCTTCTCATCGATGATCCTCCAGATCTGCCACTTGACTGATCAAGCAGGACGCCACCATGTCCAAGATACAGAAGCTGTCAATATGCGGCATCCGCTCCTTTGACCACAAGAACACCATCGCCATCGAGTTCAAGGCGCCGCTCACCCTCATTGTCGGCGTCAACGGCTCTGGCAAGACGACCATCATCGAGTGCCTGAAATATGTCACCGCTGGCGAGCTGCCGCCCAACTGCGCAAATGGACAGTCATTCGTTCACGATCCCAAGATGTCCGGCGAGAAAGAAGTCATGGCTCAGGTCAAACTTCTCTTCACATCTATCGAAGGCCACCGCATGGTTTGTGCACGAAGCATGTCTGTAACCGTCAAGAAGGACAGCCGCACATTCAAAACACTCGAAGGCAGTCTCCGCATGCAGAAGGGCGGCGAGCGCAATGTCATCAGCTCCCGTGTCTTTGAGATGAACTCAATCATGCCGCGAATGCTGGGTGTCTCGAAAGCCGTGTTGGAGAATGTCATCTTTTGCCACCAAGAGACTTCACTCTGGCCCATGTCTCCACCCAAGGACTTGAAGGTCATATTCGACACGATCTTCGAAGCTTACAAATACACCAAGGCGATTGAGAACATCAAAATCCTGCAGAAGAACAAGCGGCAGGAGTTGATTGTGCTCAAGCAAGGGGAAGACCACGCCAAGGCTGATAATGAGAAAGCGAAGAAGCTCAAGCAGCAAGAGGATCGCCTACGACGACAGTGCGACGCACTGCATGTACAGAACGCGGAATTCGAAGAGAAGATTCGCAAGGCCAAGCGCGAGTGGGAGGCTGTCAATAACGAGCTTGGACAGGTCAATCTGATCGTGGGAGAGCTGACCGGCAAGCGCATCGAGCGACAGACCAAAGATGAGAGTGTCAAGATCCTTCGGGAGAATCTTGTCGAGATGAACGAGTCCGAAGCAGATCTTCAGAGTATGCTTGGAGAGCATGCGCAGCGGATCGAAATATACAAGCAAGAGCTTGTTGAAAAGAAGGAGCTTTACGGCGAAAAGGAGGACGAGCTTACCACCGCCCGCAAACAACAAAGCCTTCGCGAGCGGGAATGCGGATCCTTCGAGGCGGAGAAATCGAGCAACGAGCGGCAGGTCGACAACCGCAATCGCATGATCCAAGACGCGGCTCGCACTCATGGCATCTATGGCTTTGAAGACGTCGACGATACCACTGCCGCAATGTTCATGCGAGAGATCACGAAGAAAGCCAGAGATCAGCAGACTGAATTCGAACGCCATCGTGCTGAACAGGTTGAAAAAGTGCAGGAGCAGCAAAAAGTGTTGACGAGTCTGAATGAGCAGATCTCGGGTTTGCGATCAAGCAAAACGGCTCATCGCCAACAAGTTGAGTCGCACGACCGCAAAATCAGCTCAATTCAACAGTCAAAGAATGACCTTCCCGCCGACGAGGGTTCAAAAGTGACGCTTGAATCGCAGCTCAGAGAGGTCCAAGAAAAATTGCAGAGTGCCAAGTCTGACCTGTCCAACGCCAATTGGGATGCTGAGATAGAGCAGGCAACTGCTGCACTCCGTCGACTGGAGGAAGCCCGCGAGAAGCTTGACAACGAACAGCACGAAGCAGTGCAGCGTGCAGGAGATTCGGCGCAACTCGATTATGTGCAAAAAGAACTCAGAGATGGCGAACAAAGCCTCGCTACCATCATCAAAGCTCACCAGGAATCACTCAATGCCGTTGTGGGCGAAGGATGGACTTCGAAAACGCTCGATGTAGCCTTTCAGCGGGCCTTGGATAGGAGCATAGCGGAGGTCAAGGAAGCGCAGAGCCAACGTGACGCTTCCGTCAGACAATATGATGCGATCAGTGCCACTTTCAACGAGCGCAATAACAGTCTTAAAGACAAACAGGAAGACATCAAGAAAGCAGAGCACAGGATTAGACAGCTCGCAAACTGCACCCCCCGGGAGTATTCAGAAGTGGTGGAAGGTCTGGAGGATGACTGTGACAGCCTGAAGCGCGAGTCGGCAAGCTTCCAAAGAGTCCAAGAATATCTGCAGAGTTGCGTCTCTGACGCCAAGAAGAAACACGTCTGTCGTACCTGTGCGCGTTCGGTGGACGCCGACGAGCTGGAGACACTTCTGGAAACCGTCAAAGAACAGCAAAATAAATACGTGGATTCCGAGCAGAACAAGAAGAATCTCAAAGAATGCCTACAAGAGCTCGAAGACGCCAAGAAGGCCAGCAGCTTTGTAGACACTTGGGAGAGGATCACAGAGAAAGAAATCCCGCAGCTGAAGGAACAAGTCAGCCAGGCTGAGAAATCCCGTGCCAACTTGAGCGAGCAAGTCAATGGCGAAGAGGCTATCGTGCGGGACAGGGAATCGAAGCAGCGCGACATCAATAGCCACAAGAAAACGATTGAGCGGATTGTCGGCTTATCGCAGCAGATCGTGAGCTTCGAGAAGCAGATCAAAGAGCTGGCCGCGAAGCAGGAATCTGCTGGTTTGTCTCGGGGACTGGAAGCCATCCAATCGGACATCAAGAGCAACGATGTCCAGCGCAAAGCACATCTCAGTGCTCAGACGGAAGCTACCAACAATCGCGACAGGAAGAGGGCCGCCATCAATGCACTCGAGCTCGAAGCCAGCAAAGTCACTGGCGCATTGCGTCAAGCAGAGTATAATCTGAAGCAGAAACAGGCACTGGATGAACAAGAGCAGGAGCACCGTGCATCAAAGGCAGATGCTCAAAAGAACATTCGCCACATTGACCTTCAGCTGGAGGCTCGCACGTCCGAGCTTGAGCAACAGCAGGAGAAATACACAGATATCACTCGCCGTGGGGACGAGGCGGATCGAGAGCAGCAAGAAAAGGCCAACAAATTGAACACTACTGTCAACAAGCTGAATGCGATCGTGCAGGACATCAAGGCTTATCATGACCGAGGCGGAGATGACCAACTCGCGCAAGCAAAAGAAGCACAGCATGCTGCGGAGGCAGACGTGGCACGAATCTTGTCGGAGCAGCGTAAAGTGGCTCAGAGTATCAAGGAACTGGAGCAGCAGGCCACACGCTACGCCGATTCGAAGCGCGAAATCTCTGACAATCTGCGTTTCCGCCGCGATCTTGAACAGCTGAAAGCTGTGGAAGCGGAAATCGAGGTGCTCGAGGCACGTGGTGCCGAAGCAGATGCGCAGCGTCTGAATGCCAAAGCGAGGAGATGGCAGGACAAACGCAATGACCTGGCTGCTGATCAGGCCGGTGTTATTGGAGAATTGAAGGGACTGGATCGCGAGCTCGTGGAAGCGACCGACCTGTACAACTCGGAGTACAAGGACTCCGGCAAGAACTACCAGACTGCTCATATTCTGGTGGAAACGACGAAGGCAGCCATTTTCGACCTCGGACTCTACTGGAACGCGCTGGACAAAGCCATCATGAAGTTCCACACGCTCAAGATGGAGGAGATCAATCGTATCATCGACGAATTGTGGCGCAGAACATATATGGGCACTGATGTCGACACCGTGCTCATCCGCAGCGAGAACGTGGATGGCACCACGAGGGGTAACAAGTCTTACAACTATCGTGTCGTCATGGTCAAGCAAGACACGGAGATGGACATGCGCGGTCGTTGCTCGGCTGGTCAGAAGGTGCTAGCTTCCATCATCATTCGTCTCGCCCTCGCCGACGTCTTTGGTCATTCGTGTGGTATGATAGCCCTTGACGAGCCAACGACCAATCTGGACGCAGACAACATCCGTGCTCTCGCGCAAAGCTTGTCGGAAATCATCAAAATTCGCCGCGCTCAGAGCAACTTCCAGCTCATCGTCATCACGCACGACGAGGAGTTCTTGACTCAGATGAATTGTGGCGACTACACGGACGACTACTGGCGCGTCTACCGCGACGAGAACCAGAACACTGTTATTGACAAGCAGAATATTTCTGCTGTGCTGTAAGAATTGTAGACTAGCGAGGCGGTTACGAGGGCAAGGAAGATTGTGTCAGCGTTAGGGAGCATTGAGTGCTGTGCTGGTTCTGCAGAGATCATCATACTAGCACATTGAATCGACGTCGATAGGTGCCATGCTGTATCATTACTGTATTTCCGAACAAACACCGAAAAATATAAATGGTCTTTGCCAACGCAGCGCGTCCCGACATGGCCGCCGAATTCGCCATCTGCTTCCACCCAGAGTGCATCATCGTTAGCATTTGGTTTGTTACGAAGCATGGCTGCAGCATTCTTCACCACTTCGTCCTTGCATTGAGCATCAGAAATTTCATTGGCCTCCAGAAAGCCGTGGTGGAGCACTAACATGACCCTTCCACTCCAGTCAGGCACAAGCAGTCATCAGTAATCGCATACGATATTCCAACACTTGTAATTTGCCATCGTATACACTATTATGCTCCTCCTTCCCCAGTAAGTAATCACCTCTGTACAAATTCGATGCGAAAAGAAAAACCAAAGTCCACATTTTCAATCCAAGACGCCCATCGCAATGCTAGCAGTCTACACAAATGCAACAGCGCCGAGACAGAATGCAATTTGATGCGCCCGTGGTGTTTGAAAAGGCCAGCTCCAGGGTTAAAACTCAAGTAAATTTTCAAATCCGACCATGCTTCGAAACCCCGAAAGAAATTGACTCCTCAAACCAGCCATATGCAAACAGGAGAGCAAAGACGGATGAGAGCTCAGCTCAATCGTAAATTTCCAGTGGAGCCAGCTGGTCGATGTTGTACAGCCAATTGCCACCACGTTCTTCCTTTTCCAACCTGATGCGAAAGTAGTCAGTGAAAACGCACAGGACATAAGCCACATGAAAGAGACATTGGACTTACCAGTCGTACGGCCAGAGAACGAGATGCCCTTGAATGATATTCAGTAGCTCCTCGGCCTCCTCTCTCCCCAAGACCTCTTCGGGGATGGCTCTCCCACTGCTCTTCGTGGCTCCCCGCTTCCGTCCCTTCCTTGAAGCGCTGTGCTGCAGCGCATTGGCCTGTGCGCTCGTCTGGGATTGTGTCGCAGTCGACTCCGAAGTCTCGTTCAGTTTCTCTCTGTCGACATACTGTACAGTTCGCTGTCGGCTGATCGGCTCCTCGGCCTGCGCTGCAACCTTCTCATCGAAGTTGGACGTCTGATCCGGTACCTCCAGAGTATTGCTAATTTCAGTCTCGACCTCTTCACGTGGTCCAGACGCTTCGTCGTTCTTCATCGCCTCTTTCTCATCCAGAGGTCTCGGGTTCGGCGAGGGCACAGCAGTCGGCACGCTAGACATCATGGATCCTGGCGAACCGGGTGATGCTCGAGTACGAGTCTTCTCATTCGCTTCGTCGGTGTGCGAGGTGCTGTCGGTGCTCTTACTACCAGGGCGCAACTTGTTTACGAATGCGCTCAGTCCACTGCTGCTTTTGCTTATTGTAGGCTCAATAGCATCAACGGCCGCGCCGCCCGCACCAGGAGGTCCAGATTTGTCCGGCGCGCCTTCTTTACGCGGCGGCTTGCTAGACCCGAGACCTTGCGATTGCATGAAGGTTTCGTTGTAGGCATTGAACTTCTCGTATGCCTTCCAGTCCAAGACCTCGGAATCAGGCATGCACCTGAAAACCTGGCGGTAGATCTTGGTATTGTTATCTGCTAACTTGTGCCAAATCTCTTGATAGAATTCAGGGGACAGTGGATCGGTCATGCAGTCTGCGGTGATCTCCGGCTGTCGGATCGTGTTGGCCAAGTGGTTGGACAACTTCTTGACACCGGAAGTCTGCGGGGTATCGCGCCTGAGTGGAGGACCGCCGATATCCGTGTCATCAAGGGTTGGCAGCTCCGGTAACTGAGATCTCGGTAGTAGTCCGAGCGGCACAGTCTCCGTGCGCTGCGTTGGCCACGGTGGTCTAGCAGGAAGTCGCTCCTTTCGTTCTCTGCTTCTGTCCCGCTGGCGCTGTCGTTCTTCATCCTCTTCGGTCCTGATGCGCTCAACTCCTGGTGCATCCTTCTTGATGAGAACTTCTCGGCCATATGAGTCCACATAAGTGTCTCTGTATGCGTAGTCACCCGCGTCCACCAGCCTCTTCATATTGTCGAAGCCAAGTCCATCAACGTCAAGATCGCGCTCCGGTCCTTTCCTGCCAGTTGGGTCCTTGACCACATCGCTGGAGTTATCAGATGCAGATACCGAGCCATCCACGCGGTTGATATGCGCAAAATCGCTCTCTCCTGCGAAGCCTGCCAATGTCTGTTCGAGGCTCTGCTGGTGGATGGCGTGGGCTGGAGGAGTCTGAGGTGGTGTCTCAAAATGCATCATCTCGCTCGCCGGAGTGGCAAAATCGTCTCGGTAGATTCTTTCCATCTCGGCATCTTGTTCTTCCCTGTGTGCAGCAGCTTGTTCCCGTCGATAGACGGCGTCCACATCAATGCCCAGGTGCTCTCGCATCAGCCGCTTTCGCAAAGTGTGAGCGAATTCTCCCACTTCGTAAGGCTGTCCAGCCATTGTGCTTTGTATCATGCGGGCGTCAGTGACGATGGATGCCACTTCCGAGTCTCGATTGCCAAGCATAGACCGCTCGTTGATGTTCGCAGAGCCGATGATGACCGAACGGTCGTCCACAATCATGCATTTGGCGTGAATGTATAGCTGCTCTGTGGTCAAACACTTGCGCGGGCCGATCTTACCCCATTGTCGAAGCGAGTAGAAGCGAATGTAGTCTTCAGGATCGATGCCAGCGGCGCGGAGTCGGCCGAAAATGGATGTTTCGCCACGACAGATGCTTCGAAACTGACATTGCATAATTAACCGCACACTAGTGCCGTCCTGGGCGTCCACACTGTTTTGGAAGCCTGGCATCAATGGAATGACCAGACACGCTAGCCATTTCTCGCCATTCTGGTGAGCGCGAATGGCGCGCTCGACGAGTGCATCGCCTATCTTGTTGTGAATGACAGTGGCCTCTACTTTGCAACTTGTGATGAAGAACTGGTTCTCAACGTAGACAAAGTGATCGGAATTCTTAATCAAAGAGCAGTAGGCGTTCATGATGCTGTGTTCAACTTTGCCTGGTGTACCGATGGACCAGGGACCGCAGGATCGGAGAATTTGGACCTGGCATGTACCAGTCATTCCCAAGTGCTCCAACTCTTCCTGATCAAATTCAGGAGGCGGCATAAGAACAGGCGTCGGCCTCGTGGCGACACGCGAGCGCAGGACAAAGTTCCATCGTTGCACGAAATGACGGCCGACGTCCCGCGCGGGTTGCCCAACAAGCTGCATAGCAATGTCGTGCCAAGGCATCCGAGGCACTTTCGTCCGGTCATACATCTCCTCATACGGCCGATCTAGGTTGTAAAAGTCCTGTACCCTCGGGTTTGAGTAGTCCTTACCCGGCCAGACCTGGCAATGTTCCGAGTCTCGGGGCAAGTCGTGATCGATCTCGAAGCCAGTGAGCTTGTCGTCTGTCAATGAGTGACATGGGTCGTCCCATCGCCCGAAACACAGGTCAACACCACCAACAAAAGCCATCATATTGTCCACGACGACCAATTTCTCGTGATGAGCCCAAAAGAATTGATTCTGTCTGAACTGATGCGGTGAGCGTTGAACACAAATGTTTGGGTGCAAATCGAGCAGACTCCATTTCGTGTATTCCGAGTCGATGGGAATGGCAGATTCGATGTTGCGATAGACTATGACGAATATCTTAACACCCTCCTGCGCCTTGCGTTGGAGAAGGCGATCCAGGCGCCACTTCTGGCTGATCGCTGCCGGTCTTCGCAGGTAGAGCTCAGGACTCAGCCACCAGTCGTGGATGTAGACAAAGTCCTTTGCATTGTCTATTGCGCGGGAGACTTGCCACATGTGGTCTCTGCCGTCGACAAGCCAGCGAGCCCACACATTGCTCCGCACGGGTGCAAAACTGGCGAAACGCTGCTTCTTCGACCATGGCGTCTGCTCCATCATATGGCTGAGCGACTCTCGGAACTGTAAGTATTGCTTCTCATTTCTTGCGTAGAGTTTGAACTTGCGCTCCGAATTGTAGAGTTGAATGAGATGAGCCTTGGTCGTTGGGGTCGCTTTCTCTTGGGCAACCTTTGCCATCTGCTGCGGAGTCTTTTGGTCAAGAATGCGCTGTCGTTGATTGTCCATGGCGAAATCAGAATCCACGAGGAAGACATCGTACGGAACGAGCGATTCTGGTCCATCGACACAAACGATGTAGCTGTGTCGAACCAAGAACCACCTCCGCTTATGTCGCTCTTTGAGCGCTTGCGGCCCTAACGTCTGTATGGTCTTGCGGTGAAATTCACGATGGCGTCTCGATGCGATCTGAAGTAAGCCTTGCTTTCCCTGATAGCCATTCTCTGCAGCAAGTCGAATGGCCATGGCCGAGAGTTCCAGGAATTTGCACAATCGAGTGCTATCGGGCCTGAAGATAAGCCATCTGATCATCTGCTGCAAGTAGGTCTCCAACTTCTGTCGTGATCGCTCTGCATAGATCTGTCTGTGCTTAGCATTCAGAGTGTCCGGATCCGCTGAAGTATTCCCGATCTCGCTCGTGCTAGTCCTTCTAGGCGGTGCAAAGGCAAATGAGGATTGTCTTCGCTTATGGCCCTTAGCCTTCGACTTCGATCCAGAGGCCGTGGCAGCTTGCTCGATGCTTTCGTCCTGTGGCGACTGCATTGGGCGTGGGGTATCCGGAACATTGCCATCGTGGTCGTCCTCCGGTTCGTCCTCAATCTTCTCAAACAGTCCGCGCATGCCACGAGCGTATGGGATCACACTCTTTGGGAAGCGCGGCATCTTCGCAAGCTTGTTGTCAGCACGACTAAGATGAACAATCTTGTCAGTTGCAATTTGGCTCTTGTACTTGACGTGTAGGTTGACGAAGTCGTTCACAGAGCGGTAGATTGTCCACTGCATTCGTGCTGTACCACTTCCGTACTCGAGATCAACGCGGTATATGAAGTCTCGATCTCCTTTTTTGTCAGTACGGCTCTGCACTTCAGGAATGCTAATCTTGAGCTGTTCAAGTAGAACCGGCACCTTCCGATGCTGGTGCTCATCACGCTGGAACATGCTGGCGAATATCAGTGCAGCGGGTGCTCCTGCTATTAGCTCTGCCATCAATTGCGCCGACTTTTGGTGATCGACTTTTGCACGCTCATCCCTCTTGCGTTGTCCCAGCATGCGGAGACCAGCCTTGACTTGCCGCCATTTCTGAGCACTTGTGCTATTATGCCGGTCAGCGCGCTGTCTGAAGGGGGTACTCGTCCCATCCAACGCTCCAGCGCCAAAACCAGTCAGGCGGCGCAGATTACCAGGCTTCTTGCTGTTCTCCGGAACCTCTCCATCGCGGTCTTTGCGAGCAGCGTAGCTCAGCCCTCGCGCACCCTCGATGCCTCGCCTCCATGCACTCCGTATCCGATCTCTGCCTTCGTCCTCTGATACGCCAGCTCTGTTGTCATCTTCATTATCCTTGCCGGCGTCTTCGACATCCGTCAAGGTGCCCCTTCGTGACACGCCTGCAGCATTTGTGGAGCTTTCGCGAATGTGCTCTCGCACAAATGAGGCAAATCGAGAGGTTCTCGGTGTTGTCGGTGCAGACTCCGCTCCCATTGCAGATGGCCTCTTCCGTCTTCTCTTATGCCGTGGACGACTACCCTGCGGCCGCTCAGTATCGTCTGTCTCCTCATCGGCATCAGCGTCAGTTGTCTCCGCCTCTTCCACTGGCACGGGATACATGGGCTCGCTGCGCTCCGACTGTGGGGACAGTGCATTTGGGGTATTGAAACCAGTGCCACTGCCTGTTGTGGGTGTCCGTTGGTGTACCGAAGAGGGATTTGCCAGAGATTTCAGTTTGAGGAAGAGTGAGTTCTGCCTCCCTTTCCCACCATGCTCTCCATCTTCGCCATCTGTCTCCCAAGTGGAGCTCTTGCTCACCGCCGCAGCGCCCTCTTCATTATTCGGTCGCGCGAATGACACACTACGTCTTTCTGGTGGCGTCACTGATTCTGCCACCACTCTACGTTTCCCTGCCGCGCTGCCATTGCCCTCTGCCTGACCGTATGTGATGATGCTCGGGAGCAGTTCTTTCGTGGTGGACGCTGGCCCAGCCTCGCCGGGAGGTGTTGTGAAAGGGAATCCGCCGGGGGAGGGGGGCACGAAGTTGATGCTGGGTTGTGCAGTCGCGGTGAAGGGGGATGGGAGGAGATCTATTCGCAGTGGGCCGGTGGGGGCTTTAGGCAGTGTCTTGCCGTTGACCATCGTGTCGTGCTGCTGCTGCTCGGCGCGGAGCGGACTGCCGTTTGCCATGCCATTGCCGTGGAGCTCATCGTGCGTGACCGTCGCGGTCTTGGGCGAGTGCTGCTGTTCGAGGTCGGCCTCCCTCTCGCGCGGCATCACCGCCTCTGCCATGGCTGCCGCTTCCCTCCTTCGCCGTCTGCTCCTGGTTCGCGTCTCGGTCAATAGTCGCACAGCAGCTTCCGGAGTTGCTCGCCACACATGTACTGCTCAGCCAGCATCATGCTGCTGCCCAGATACTGTGCATAGCTCGTGTTCCTTGATTATGCAGTGAAGACAAACTGCCAATGCTCGCGGCCAATCAGTACCAATGATGTGCCACAATTCAGGGTTCCCGAGCAAGGGAGACGTGCACGTTCATGGCGTAGTGTGACGCAGCTAAACTTTATTCAAGATTAGACCCATCATGAACTCGATCTTGGAGAGTGGGACAACCAAACTTGAATGTCACCGTCTTATCTGTTGGCACTGCAGTACAATGCTTTCAAGACCTGAAATACAGCTGGTGTAGCTTTGGCGGCAGAAGGTAGGTTCGAAATCGAGGCAAGCACAGATTTGTTCACAATTTGTCATACATCTTCATACACGCTCCAACATACTAACAAGGGGTATCTCGCACGCTCAAACAACCAGCACCGCCTGTCCCGTGTCCCGTTCACATAAACTACTCATCCCAAGGCAAATCTCTCGTCTCAACTCTCGTACACGTCAAATAGCCCAGTCCTGCTGGCCCAAAGTCTCGCAAATCGAGCTCCAAGAAGTTCCGCATCAGCGGCTTCACGACATCCCGAGCAAGATTCTTGACCTCTTCCACTCGGCGCTCAAATCGCCGTAGATTGTCGCGATTATAGAAGTCGGCTCCCACTTGTGCAGCAGGGCTTTTGAGGAATCGTTTTAGATCATCTCGTGTGAGGTATGCAGCAGAATCTGCAGACCCAATCTGTCGATATACTAGTCCAAAATTAATCGGTGGTGGAGGCTGTTGCGGAGCCGATTGTGTTCGCCGAGAAGCCGCGTGATGACTACTCCTGCTGGTCGCGCCATTCGTGCTCGAAGCAGGTCTCGAGGTATCTTTGAGGATGCCAGTCGCGGCGGGTGTAGTATTCTCGGCAAACCACTGCCTGAACAGGGAGACGGCAAGCCAGCTCAAGAAGTCGTTGCTTGGAGTCACCCTCTCGCCTCTGCTTGTCGTGAGGTTGACCCGCCAAAGCTTCGATTCCACCCGCTCCTCAATCTCATTCAGCTCGTCCACTTTGTCTTCTAGCAATTCCACAACGTTCGAATCGACCTGTCCTCGGAGCTGTGGGGCCGCAATTGGCCACTGTCCAACCACATGAATGAGAGCCTCAGTAAAGATCGTGCGAGATCGCGCAAGATATCCGAGTTTAAGGTAGGAGGGCGGATACTTCGCGATTTGCTTGAAGAGCCTGGCCCCGAAGCGCAACAGGTGGTGATCAACCCGAGACCCGGCAATCTCCAGCGCATCGTACATGTCAGCCAGATGCAGAAAGGCCTTGCATTCGGTGTATGCTGTTGCAATGTTCACGGTATCCAAGACTGGAGGATATTGATACATGGCGCGGAATAGGTTGTCATAGTCCTTCAGTACCTCATCTCCAGGCTCTGCTGGCTCACTGGGCTGCTCCCGATCGGTCAAGTTCAGTGACGAGAAGTTGGAGACGCTGCGAAAGAACTTGTCGTTGCTCGTCGGTGGTTTGTTGCGAACAGCAGGCGGACCTTCTCCGCCAAAGAGCGAGCCTGGCCCAGGATCTTTCTGAACAAGCATCGGAGGCAAGTCTTCATCACTCGTAGCATTCCAGTCCAGCTCGTATTTCCAGCGTTTCCTGCCTTGTTCAAACGATGGTCTCCGCTCTTGACTACTTGCCCTCGAACTGCTGCCTGCCGTAACGCTTTCGTTCTCGTTGATTCGTGCAAGTCCCCCACCCGTCACTGGTCCGCCTTCTATCAATCTGCCGCTCCACTCTGCCCGCATACCAGCCTCGAAGAAGCCAGACCCTTGGCTCAATATCAAGCGATGCAGCAGATATCTGTTCACTTTCCTCCCGTTCGCACTGCTGATGACGATTTCTACATCGCCAGTGTGTGCGAACACAGGGAACTCGTTCTGTGGAAGATGAGTTCCCCCACCATGATGCGATCGCGCATGTCGATGTCGGCGTGTGTGTGAGCGGCCAGACGTGACCGAAGATGCTCGCGGCGCAGCTGCTATTGATGCTGGAGGAGGAGCAACGCGACCGGTGTCTGAATACGGAGGAGGGTGATGTGACACCATCTCTTGTCGATCCAGTTCTGCTGTTGCGGTGCCTGGTACATTAGTGCATCTCTCGCGAGGCCTTCTCGTCGCCCCTCCTGCGACCTGCTGCAGCGCCTCTCTTCTAGATTGACTGGGCCGGCTCGAGGTCACGCGCAGCACGCGCGACTTGTTGATCAACAGTGGGGTCGCTCTGCTCGCTTCAGCATGTCAGCTCCAGCATCGGCCAGGATTCACTGGCAAGTTGGAAGAGGTGTCAGCGCGGCGGATGAGGTGGTGGCGGAAGAGGACGCATGTTCGTGGGAGAACCTGCCTAGGTCTACGGGCTCGCCGTCGCCAGTGCGCAACGCTTGTCATGTCTCTAGGGTGTGGCAGGCTCCGAAGCGGATGCAGGGCTCGCCAATAGCCACATCCCACCGAGCTGTCGAAGCAAGGACGGAGCAGGTACGGAGTGGTGATTGGCTATGGTTATGCACTTGGCAGCAGGGGATCGTCTGCGTCGACCTTCTAACTGGTCTCACTTGGACCGAGTCTCTCGCATCCCATTCGACCACATTCGCGGACTTCGGCTACATCTTCCTGAGCTACTCATCACTTCCGCACATACTCTCTCTTTGGTCCTCTTCACGGCCGCGCGTGTAGCCTCATCGATGTCTTCCTCAGGCAAGCCGAGCAACTGGTTGGCAACACCTCCCCTGCTCTCGTGATCACCACTTCCATCCGGGAAGAACACCCGTGTGTACATCATTCTCACAAACCCACTCCTGTCTCCCTCATGCATGGCCTTCATGCCGTTTTCGTACCGCTTCAGGGCGCGATCTTGCGTAATGTGCCAGTCGTCTTCGTGGGTGCCGGTGACACGCATAACAGATTCGAGCATGTCTTTCTGGCTGACTGTGAAAGAGTTGATGTAGATCAGCTGGTTCCGGAAGTTCTCGAGACAAGCACCATCGTTGTCTGATGCCTGAACTGGCAGACTGAGGAACGCAGCTACAGCCCGGCCAATCTGGACGCGTCAGCAGCATATTCACGACTCAGACTGGAAAACGCTTACCTGGGGCCAAGTAGAGGTCGAAATCTTTGTCTCCCCGTCGTCGAACAACGTCGCCTCCCTCTTCTCGATGTCGATGCCAAAAGCAGGTCCAATCGCCAGAGACCACTCGTACCAGAAACCAGTGACGACTCCGACGTAGGAAGATTGTCCCAATTCCTCAATCAGCTTCCGTGCGGCCACGTTTTTCTGAAAAATGGAGACATCTCTGACTAGACCCTCATCTGCAGTGTCTGGACTCCATTCGTTGGGCAAGATCCATTTGACTCCTGCCTGACCAGCGGCTTCAAACAGCGCTTTCAGCTGATTTCCCCGATCCGCGAAGACGTTCATGGTAATGCCAAGGGCGTCCTGACCTTGGAGAACTTTGGCTAGAGAGTCTTGATCTTTGTAGTCCACGCGCGCAACTTGGACGTTTTCTGGAAATGTGCTTTGGATTTCGATTCGGGTGATAGCGGTCACAACGTGCGTGCCAGTTGCCAGGAGTTCGGCAGTCATGTATTTGTCACTGTTGCCAGCAGCGTCAACAAATAGCCACATTGCGAACATGGTTGTGAGACGACACTATGTCGAACGAATGCTGTGCATACTGCACCTCGAGGCCACGCTGCTGAAGTCTTCAGTGTTCCAATACGGACGAGCCTTGTGCACACTGGGCCGACTCATGCTTAACGCCATGTCAGAAGGAGCGACAACCACTCTCATCGATGGGCAGTACCACACAATTCGATGCGCCTATGACGCGCACTCTGCAACACTTGTCCGATCGTTCTTTCGTCCGCGTGGAGCTCTTCGACTTTATCTCCGGTCTCGTGGAACGCGAACATGAGGCATCTACGCTCGCTGTCGAAGCTCGCCACATCAATATGGAGACAAGTTCCGCTGAAGCGATGGTTCACAAAAGACGCAGACTTGATCTGTGCTTTGCTGCCAATCGCTGCTTCGACGATTGCATCACATTGGGCTGTTGGCGCAGGATCTCATGTGAACAGCTAAGTTCTGAGCGTACTGGCTGCTGGCCGATCGTTGTATCTTGCAGCAACAGCCAAGAGCTCGAAATGGTCGTCGATGCATGTATGGCTCGGTCAGACGACCACCTCGCAACATTGACTATATCACGGACCACTTTGACTAAGTTAGCAACTCATTTGCTCGATGCCGGCCATGGAACCAAATCATCCCAAGCTTCATCTTCTAAATCGACAGGACCTCTCGTGCGTAGAAGTACGACGATGTGATGATCACTCAACCCAGCGATTAGCGTCCTGCACCGCGCAACTCTTGCGGCGATGAAGCTTGCTTCGTATTCCTAGTCATGATCTCATTGTTTCCGCAAACCAGATAGACCAACTCGGGCAGTCAACTCAATGGAGCTCGTCTTGCAGCCAAGCCAAGCCAGCCAACCAGGTCGATCACATGTCAGATCCATGATGATATGAACCTCCAACAACAAACAACAACGGAATGTATTCCCTCGCAAGCCAAGATCCAGATCCTAGCGGACTTTCGGACAGTACCCAACAACCCGAATGCAAACCAGCTCATCCACTCCATCCCGAGTTTACCCACAAACCCGGTACCTTCCCCTTCGAAAAGAAATCGGGCCCCCACCAAGCCGGAATCCCTTCTCCTGATGAAAGGTTTGTGCGTTTCAGAACATTGACATGGTGTGTACAAATGTACAATAATACAGTACATGTTTGACTTCGTACCTGAGGATGAACCGTGCGAGTATCTCCATAGGGCTCCCGGGTCCCGGCGAAGCGTCGGGCCGTGGTTGGACAGGATTACGACCAAAATGAGCGGAGACCAGTGCGTTGTCAGACCCAACAGCCAGGCACAGCTATCAAAGTCAGCAGGGAAAGCGCTGCCTGTCACCAGGAGAATGAACAAGGACTGAGCTCGTTTGGCGGAATTTCCAATGATCCCTGCTACAGAGTGCATGCAGTATCATCATGGTCGAGGAGTTCATCAATGATCGCGTGATGGCATGCGTTTGGTCAATAATTGTACGGTAAAAAGATACTGTACCAAAGAAATTGCTGCCCAATTCGAGATGGGTTTTTTTGTCCATTTTTCACTCGAAAAGAAGAAGAGCAGACGCTAGCGATTGAAATTCTAACAATGGCAACCCTCATTCCGCAGCAGTGTCCTTCCCATCTGGTATAGGTATGTTGTGTCCCGTGGTACCAATGCCCTCACCTTTACCAAACAGAGCTCGGAAAATCCCCATTCGGTGGCAGGTGCTGCTACATCATTACACATCAGACGTCGGCCGCATCGCAGAATGCCCCTGGCGCCACCGTGTTTCCCCGTCATTCCTCCCCAACCTCATCCTCTTCATGCATATCCTTTCCCAGTCCTCTGGCCATCCAACAATCCCGACGCAGTTCCAGCCGGCGTCCTCTACGGCCTATACCAACAAAGAAAATGGAGGTATCCCGCTCACACTCTGCCTGCAGGACACAGCTATGCTCGCTCGAAAAGAGTAGATCATCGCAAAAGAACGCATAACAAATCAAAGCATTCCGTTCTCCTTCCATCGCGCGTCGAGCGGGGTACTGTTCGCACTCCGTGATGGCACATCCTTGTCCTTTTTCTTTCGCAAGCCAGGTGGTATCAGCTTGGTACTTTTCCTCTCCTTCTTCTCCTTGTCTCGATTTCGATCGGCCTCCATTTGAGATCGAATCTGTACTCTCGCAGCTTCTCGTCGCTCTCGGTGGCGGACCTCCTTTTCGTAGCTTGGCAGCGCCGTCGTGCTCTGGTGTTCGGTATCGCTGCTGACGGCGCTCGACATGCCAGATATGTTGCTCATGCTTGCATTGGCTGAGGCGGTAGGCGAGCCTATGGTGTGTGAGTAGTCGCGTGCAACAAAAGTGCTGGCGCTCATAGTGCTACCGCCTAGACTACGTATTCCTGACCGGGCGGGATAATCACTCTGTGACCGTGGCAAGCTGTAGGCTGTGGAGGCGGGAGGCGAAGACATGTACTGCTTTGATTGATCATCGTCGGAGATAACATCCACGCCGGCGGTATCACCTCGCAGTTGTGCCAGCGTAGCTTCGATCGCAGGATTGGCGTCGTCGGGCAGTATCGAAGGATCGTTGGCAACTCTGTCGGCCACCATGTCGAATGCGTCCTGGCCTTGCTTCGTCGGCGGTCCGCGAATGTGCGCCTTCTGTAGCTGGTTGATGACGTCTTCCCACTGGAAGCTCCCAGGGCTGTCCGGACGCTCTGCTCTCTCTGCACGGTTGAGGCATTCCTGTGTCCGTGCGTTGAGATCTTCGCAGAGCTGATGGAATTCCTTGAGATCACCCTCAGACGCGATGATGGCGTTGATAATATCAGTGTGAGTTTTGCCTGGAAGGGATGCTGAATCATTGCTGCTGGACAGCGCTGCCAAAGCCTCGAGCCATAGATGAATCAAGTCGGCAAAAGATCTGGCTTGGTCAATTAAGTACGGCAAGCTTGGGAATCCCTCGCGACTACTAGGCGGGAGTCGTTGCATAATCGTCATCGGCGTAGTGTAGCTGAGGTGGCGCTCGGCGCTTACCACATCAGAAGGCCAGGTCGGAGAGGCGGCGGAGTTGGGAAAGCTGTTGCCGCCGATGGGTGCGGGGACGTGGCAGACGTCGTCGATAAAGGTCTTGAAGCTCTCACGATGCTGGACGAGGAAAGCGTTCATGGGCTCCATCCACGGCTCCTTGGTACCGAAGGAAGCCATGTTTGCCATCGTCTGGAGCGATTTTGCTATCAGAGTAAAAGTGCGACGAGCCCGTGGCTTGATGTCATCTGCGTCGATGTCAGTGGGTGTTCCATTGGACGCGTCCAAAACTGCCTTACCATTGAGAAGCCCGAAGAGCTTTGGGTTGAGCACGGCTGGACAGAAGAAGCGCAGGAACAGAAACCCAGATACACTGCTGTAGCTCACAGTTCGCAAAAAGTCCCCATAGCGATCTTCCGCGCACGCACGGATGTGTCGAAAGATGATCCTGAGTTCAATTGGACATCGGTGCTTCTGTGCGACAATGCCCCTCCAGACATCTTGCGTGAACAGCATCAGCCGTCTCCAGTTCCGGTCCACGTCCTGTGGTGACCCCACACGGTTTGGATCGACTTCGCAGTCCAGATCTTTGTCGTTGATTTCTTGCAACTTGGGGGCCAGCGACTCTTCGAGATATTCCTTGCCGACGCGACGCATGTGAGAGTCCAAACTCTTCGTCAGCAGCGTGTTGCCGCGGAACAGTAAATTCGCTTCGAGTGTCGCGTTCTTGTTCAGGTCGCGCACAATGAGCTCACGGTCGCTGTTCGGTCCACCAGTCGTCATGGGATCGCCACTGCTCTCCGAGCCCACTCTTCTACTGTAGCGTAATCTTGTGATTGGTGTTTCCTTGTGTATACCGTCAATCTCCTCCTCTACCAATGCCATAAGCCAATCGCCTGCTTTGCCAGAAACCTGATAAATATTTAACAAGCTGTCGCTGAGCCTTTTGAGCTCACTGGGTATCATTTGTGCAATCTGCAATGTCAAGCCATTCGAGAATTTGTGCAGCAGCTCGCTGAGCTGCTGGTAGTCGCGCGCCATGAGGATGATGCCCTCGTCCGCGCGTACCTTGATCAGAACTTCACCCACTCGCTGCCCGTGCATATTGGTCACAGGCCACCATTTCTCAACTTCCTTTTCTGGCTCCAGCTCTTCCATCTGAATCTCGACTTTGCCACAATTGTGGTCAAAGGCGAGGGCAGTGAAGCCACCTTGCTCCTCACCGTACGTGTCGTGAGCTTTGTGCTTGCTGTCCTGCTTGGTCGTTTCATGCTCTGGTGGTCGACGTTTGATGATAACACTACCATTATTGAGCACCGGCGGGAGGTCCTGAAACTCGAAGCTTTCGCCCCACAGAGGATTGAGCCCCTCGTACTTGACCACGGTCTTCCCTCTGGTTTCGTTGTCGAGGAGGACCTCGGCATAGTAGCCATGCTTTTCAGTTGAGGCGTTGGAATGTTGTTTGCCATGGCTCGAGCCGGGGTCGTTGGCGTTGGTGGGTTGCATTTTGGCTTCGACTACCCTGACACTTAAGCTCCGTTCCATGCGAAAAGTATATGTGGTGCTGGTAGCAATCATGCTTTCGAGATCCTGGTTGGAGCTTCCGTGACCATTCTCCTGCTCCGCGTCTATGCGCGGACCGTATATCGACGGCATCGTGAAAGCCCGGAGCAGAACGAACCAGACCTCGAAGAGCACGCGACTCTCCAGGCTGAGGAAAATGGGTCGAATGAATCCAGGTTGGGTAGTCGTGTAGCTCGCGGTGTACTGCGGGTAGATAGCAATGCAGAATTCGTTTTCCAATACGCTCGAGTCCAATCGTTGTATCGCACATCGGCTTAGTTGACTAAGTTGTACGACCGATATCAGCGAGTTATCTGCGTCGGAGTGTAGTTTCAGCTCGCCATTCTCCCGAAGTTGCCCGCTAATTCGTCTCCATCTTCGCGAACCCGCGCTTTGCATCCTATGGTTGGAGGGCCTACTCGAAGATGGTTGGCCAAGAGTGGAAGCGCTCGAGCTGTTATATCCAATGTTGGTATCCCAGTAAATCATTTTGCCAATCTTGATGACAGGGTTCTCCTTGGGCAGAGCCGCTATGACTGACTTTCGGCGATCGCTCCTCTGACTTCTGTTGCTTGAAGCGCGACCCCGAGTCTGCGGACTGACAGGATTGTTGACGGAGGCTCTTCGCTTGCTGTGCTCGGACATCGACGATGACTTGGTGATGTCCGGGTCCGGGCGCGGCTCATTACTGCTGACGGAACTCGTGTCTCTTGGTGTCCAGTGCAGCAGAGCCGCAAACCAGGCGTCAAAGTCAGACTGTGTTTGCAATTTGATGTGCACTTCTTCAGTCCGGTCAGGGAACGAGACTTCCAGATACGGCATTTCGCCATCCAGGTTCGACCTCACGGAAGAGCCTCGAAGTTCCGGGACAAGTGTCTTGTGAGCGCCCTCACTCCCTCGCGACTCATACATGAGGCTTCCACTCTCTTCGTGTATGTAGCAGTAACTCTGGTTCCATGGATTTCCGAACCCTCGCCGAAATATGACGTTGCCGCTCATCCTGCCATTGAGTGTCTTCATGAGGTGCAATATTCGTCTCGCATTGGCGCTAGGCAGGGCAGATGTTATTGAGTCGGCTGTGCTTGAAGACACTGGCGATATCGAGCGATGCCCCTGAGGTGTGTGCGAAGGTGACACGACCGGCGAGCCGACTGACGATACAGACGGCGCAGTCAACGGCTCCGTGGCAGCTGGTACTGAGGCGAGATATTCGGCCCCGCCTATGGGTGAGGATGGCGACTGCACGCTGCCGACTCGATTCTTGAATCGAGTGCCTGTAGCCGTATCGGCGTGGCCTCCTCTCCTCTCGTCGTTGGTGCTCGTGCGCGGACGCTGCGCGTGCCCATTGTCCGCCATGACACCGTGCGTACGATGACCATTGCCCGCACTCTCGCTGCGCCCAAGGAAGGAGGTGTTGGTCAGGTTCACGCTGCCGTTTCTGCTGCCGCTGGGACTGATCGTATGGCTGCGCTCGCGGTCGAGATCCTTGTCGCGTCGTTTGCTCTTGCTGCTCGACGAACCACCCAGACTCTCTCGCGCCGCAGCACCGCCTACGATGGTCGTAGTGGTGTGCGGAATGAAAACCTGCTCAAAGTTCATGGTGGTGTTCACGGGCAGGTTGCCATTGCCATTGCGATCGTGGTGCTCGAGGGAATTCCCCCTTCTCGTGCGCTGGTCTTCGGGTGTTACCGTCCGAATGGTCGTTTGTGTGCCACTGCTGTTCACTGCTGTGCTACCCGAGCCTTGCCTCAGCGGCATGGAGGGGCGGCGGCTGACTGATCTCGGCTTGGGTTCAGTCTGCGTGGAGCTCGTGGACATGGTCGTCGTTGGTTGGCGCTCGGTCAGATACTCATCATACATACTCGGGTCCTTGGACTGTTTCTCCTGCCCCCATCTATTTTTGCTGCGCGACTTATCCTGGTCGTGCACATTGGACTGCCACACGCCGCTGCGGCGGCGGGAGGATTTGTCACTCATGGTCTGTCGCCGCGGTTTTGGTGGTGGTTCCTCGTCCAGGCCCAAGTCACCGTTCCAACGTGCTCAGCGCCTGGTCAGCACCAGCTCGGCGAGGTGCTCCTAGCAAGCCCGCAGTCACTTGTCGGCGGCTGTTTCGCATCTCTCGTTCGGCGGGCGCTGCGAGGGCACGACACAGCGAGCGAAGGAAATCGCAGAGGCCGCCAGCAGCAGTCAATGGGTGGGTCGGCCGAGCTAGTGCTCCAGCGCCAGCATTGGCGGGCGCTGAGGACGACACAAAGAAGCCGGCTTTGTTTCGAGGGTAGAGGTGGAGGTGGAGGTGGACGTCGCGACCAATGTCGTCCGACAGGCCGGGGGAGGAGAAGGTCGGTCAGGACAATTCACACAGTCGGCAGTCGGCGCCGCTCGCGTCGTGAGCAGCTCGGTCGGGAGTATGGAGATGGAGGTGGTGACTGACGGCGCCACCTCGCGCACACGAGAGAAGAGCACGGTACGATCCTCCATGGCCGTCGACGGTGGGGCGTGCGTGCGTGCCCTTCCTCCCTCCACCAGCAGCGAGCTAAGCGTTGTCGATCTCACAGCCACGACGACTCCGTCACTCGCAGCACAATTTGCACAAATACATCTGCACACTCTAGCTGCTAGTTACTGCCACTGCGACGAGGTCATTAGCCTCGGCCCTCTTCCACCACACACGCCGGCCGGTAGAACCACGTTCCCATTCAGATTCCTTGCCGCAGGAAGGGCGAATCGCTGCGCAAGCATGGACCTCCTTGTCCACGCGATACAGCTAACTATCGTCCTCGTCTCTCACAGTGCTGACAGCAGATGCCTGCGCGCCAAAGGTTAATTTCTCCGTCGCCCATTGAAAGATGTGACATGTTGTAATCTCCCGCACTGCAGTCTCGTGCTCTAGTTAAGCGAATTGGGCCTCTCTCAACCTCTAGTTCCATGCCCATGAGTCAGACACACAGTTATAAGAGGCGTTTCATTGGACTAGTGCGTCACCATGAGCTTGTGAGGGATCTGGATTGAGTCCCAAACACACCGCATGATTGACCAGGCCAACTGGCCTGGGAGAGAACACCACCTTTGCCACGACCGGCTCGTCTCGCGACAGCAACAAGCCATTTGCTGCGAAATCCAATGGAATCGACAGCACTGCACATTCCTGGACTGATCCACCATCTCCTCTGGGAAGGACGTTCGAGAAGCTTATGGCATCTTGAAACCAGTTGCGAACAAAAACCATCATTCCGATCCATCTGATGTGATCAGGGATCGTGACAGAGGTAAATCCTCCGAACACACATTGGAAGCGACGAGAACAACTTGAATCAGTCATCGTCTTGGCAAGGCGCAGCCTGTTCAATTTGTGGCGTTCACAAGTGTATGCCCAACACCTGCTCGGCTTCTGGGCTGCTGTTGCCAAGCGTGTGCTCACGAAGGATGATCACCTTGTCCCAGAGGCAAGAAGCTGATCACCAACGCGTAGCTAAGAATGATGCCAGAAGTCACATGTTGACAGTACGACGATCGAGGATTCACGCGTCAATGCCGCCCGAAGCGAGCAAATCTGAAAGTGGTCAGAAATGAGAACGACAGCAAATTATCGAAAGGGACTGGCATCACTTTGACATTGATCACATGAACAGTTCTCGTTGGTGCGGCCGCACGTTGAAAGGCTCAAGCCGGATCTCTACATTCTCCCAAGAGCAGCAAAAGCTGATTCTTCCTCCAAAATCCCCAAAGAAGTGCTCATTCCAAGGTACATCCATGCCGGTTTCAGTGGTCGTTCGAAAAGTCCGCATGAAGCTTCCGAAGGTAATGATACTCCCAGCGGAAACCAGATCGAGTTCTCAATCTGTCGTGTCACAAGACACAGACAATAGAAATAATCCAAAACAAAATCATGTGCAACAGGCAGCACTCTTCCGCTCATTCCCACATCTGTGCTCTCAAGCCACAGTCGCTCGACCCAACAGCCACTTGGGCAGTTAGCAGAGTGTTAGTATGGATCAGCTAAGACTCTTTCCCTTTCTGGCGCCCGGCGGTGCCGCCATACCGCCGCCAAGCTATGAGTTCGTGCGACTTCTGCTCTGCATCTGCCTCGTGAATTCGCCCTCGTCGCCGACAGGGCTCAATCCAGCAGATCGTATACCATCACTTCCGTCGCGGATTCTGACATTGCTGAGGTCGCCACTGGCGGTCTTCCTGATACTCTGACTCATCGTTTCGATGCTCAGCTCTCCATGTCCATGCGCAGATCCGTGCATGCTTCCAGGGCTTCCGATCCTGCCAGGTGATTGCTCAGCCAATGGATAGGAAATGTTGAGTCCAGGTGGAGGTGTGGTGACTCCTCCTGATGCCGCTGCAGAGGATGTAGGAGATCGTGGCGAGCGCAAGGGAGACGTTGCTCGCTCATTCATAGAGCTGCTGAAAGAATGCCCACCAATGTGAAGTGAGTCACGATTCCCGATTTCCGCCAAGTATTGTTGCTGGAGTTCGCTTTGCACAATATCCTTGAAGGAAATGAAGCTAAGGCGTCGAACATCGTTTGGATCCAATTGGCCATAGCTACTGGCGACCTCGTCGTCGAGATTCTGCAGTACGCTAGACGCCTGTAGGCTCGAGGCAGGCTCGGAGTCGATCGGTGTCTCAAATCGCAATGGTGAATTTAGTGAAATGAGGTCTGCTTGGCTGGTCGAGCCATCCATGACACTGGCTGCTGCGGGCTGATGCGAAGTCGACGTGACAATCTCAACGTCGTCTGGGTTGAGCGACTTGCTTGTTATTGCCTCTGCTGAAGCGTCCAGCGCAGGTGGAATGTCGTCTTCTGTCATGACGTGAGCCGGGATGTGCGCGTCCGTAAGTTCATTGCTCAGTGTTGAAATGGGTAATGGCTCTTGAACATTACGCTCGAAGATCTCGGAGGAAGCCGGGCTGTGTAGTCTGGGTGAACTCGATCGTAGTCTCGATGGGGACGCGGACATGGCTGAACGGTAGGGAAGTCGCGAAGGCGATGCAGGCGTCCGTCGCGGTTGCGGCTTCAAGTCCGGCTGTCGCTGCTGTGTGGTGTTTTGCGGATCTGCTGTGCCAGCAACATGGACAGCGTTTTCAAACGCTGTCGTATTCATGGCCTCCATTCTGACTCTTCCGTCCTTGTTCTTGCCCGCAAGCTGGAGAAGTCTCTGCTTCAAGCTCTTCGAATCTCTTTCCTGCGCAGGAGATGTCTGCTCGTGCCCTCGCAGGTCGGTCCTCTGCTGTTCCGAGATCAATGGCGAGGCCGAGTTGTGTGGTGAAATGGCTGGATGTTGTGCGGTGGAAAGCAGGTCGTTCGGCAGCATCACAAGTTGGCACAGGGACGCAGCATAGCACTCGTTGGGTTTGCGCAATGGCAGAGCAAGGGCGCGTCACGGCAGAGATGTTGGCGGATACGAATCCCTACACAACTTGGCGGCAGCTGGCCAAGTGTCCCCGGTAGCGCGAGTCGCGATGGGTGTTGCGTTGCGGAGAGAGCGTGGTTCGAGGAGGCGCAATGGTCAACGGTGCGATATCTCCATCCGAGGGTGCTTGTGTTCGCTGCGTGTCGGCGTGGACGAGGGGCGCGGAGGAGGAGTGTTGGCCGTCGTGCTGGTCTTCATGAAACCCTTGTCGATCACGTTCACCTTTGCTTTCCATTTGGCCAGGGTCCGCTCCGCTAGGTTAGACTACTTTCTGGAGTGACGTCGCGGGAGTGGGAGCAGCACCTGTGCATGTGTGATGAAACGCGACTCCGAAGCGTCTCGTCGCCGCCTGCCCGCCCGCCCGCCCACGCACACCAATCGGCCGTTTGATCAGCGAGATACCAAACGCCCGCCTGCCCCCTCCGCCGAATGAGACGGATCACAGATGTTGGATTTCTGGAGCGACGGCGAGTGCCGCCCCGAGGCCTGCGAGCTTCATCCCAGACAATGTCCAGCGGCCTCTGTCCCAACACCTCCTCCTCCTGCTGCAGGCGCACCTGGGTGGCAGGGCCGCTCTGTTCGACCGACCACTTCCTCCTCGTCTGGCGTCTCATCTCGCTCGGCAGCCTACCCACAGCATTTGTGACAGAGCACGGCAAAAGCCTCTCGCGTCTGCTGCCTTGTGGCGCAGGGGTCGAGGCAAGATGAGGCTAACGTCAGCAGGTTTGAGCAGTGTCTGGCATCATGTCACACCCTCGTATCCAAGTGTCCAGGCTGCGACGAGCGCTGGCCCGCTACCGTCACGAGATACGAAACCGTGCACCGGGCAAGCGACACGTGGGCGACAGAAACAGCTGATAGTACCTGAAAGTACCTGCTGATCCGGATCCTTCTCGCGCGTCGTTCAAGACATTTCAGGGAAGCCGTACATGACACTTGCGACGTCACGACACTATATCTTATCGGTCTAGTCGACCTGCACGATGCACCGAGTTCATAATCTCAGCAAAATATACCCGTGGAACCCACGATGCCGCAAATTTCCCATGTCCAGTTGCTGGATCTGCCCGACGAGCTTCTCTTGCACATCTTTGGCTATCTCGCACCCCCCAGACTGACTGCCAAATCCGCTCAGACACATCTTGCTCTCGGTCTGAACGATCGACTACTGGGCATCGCTCGCGATTCACTTTTCGCAACAGCATGTCTCCGAGTGGAAATGACTCTGAGCGACTTCTTCGGCTACCTGGAGATGATCCACGGCTTCAGCCACTTCGTTGATGAAGGACTTGAACTTCGATGTCGATGGGAATTCATCCGTGACTCCATGATTGGAAACCGGTTACGCTATCTGAGAGCCTGCGTCAGAGTATCCAGATACGCGCATGATGAGCTGGTGTCTCATGTCTTCAACGCAGTGAAAGGGTTTCGTCAGCTCGCAGGGCTTGATGTGAAAGTCCACAACATGGATATTCCGTCCGCCGATTTTACAGACCTGTTGAGCGATTTACGCTCATCTCTGCGCAACACTCTTTCTCATGCAACAACACTGCGCGTGCGAGGAGTACGCAGGAGCGGCATGATCGAATGAGGAATGCAGCGCGGATCCCGGCCAGTCCACCTTCTGTTTGCGGGTAGTGGTGCCCGGCGTTCTCGCAATTTGGGTCGTGATGAGCCAGCAAAGACTGATAGTTACTGGGACCCAACCACCATCACCTCGAAATCCAACAAGACGTGCGACACTCGGCAGTGGCTCAAGTCCAAGAAAGTGGCTAGAACACCTCCAGGGGTTGCCCGCACCAACATGTCCCTCAGAGATCGCCAACATCCCAGGGGTTTGGGAACTCTGTACAGTGTAACTTGTCTAAGACGATTCTACCTAATGAGCATGGACTGATCGTGTTGTGGAGGTTATCGTCTTGAAGAATGCCAAGTCTATTGATTACTAAACCATCCTGTGATAGACTGCTGAACCAACCTCTGTTGCCTGCGGCCCTGGAGGAGTTGTTCGTAGCTATCAAGCGTTGCAGTGAAGTTGCTATCACTGTCTGCTTGTTGTTCTTCATAAAGATGGAGTGTCTGTAAGGCAGAGAGGGCTGTTGACACTGATATAGGAGGAATAACTTCCTCCTCCTCTTCACTCTCATACTCTGGCTGTGGGTTAATTAAGCCAGCAATCTGCAGTTCCAACTCCTCTTTAGAAACTATGTCTTCAACTGCCTCCTCCTTAGGGTTAAGAAGGCTGTCAAGTGACATAGCCTGCTGGATCCGGCCTGTAAGTTGTAGACGATTGACAGCTGCCTGTAATCTGTCTGTTTCTTGGCTCAGTTCATAGGACTCCTCACTATTAGTTTCCAGTAGTGTTGATCGTGTCTAGCAGTTCTGAATTGTAGTAACCTTAACAAGGTTCCAGGCTGAGATTGACCAGCGAATTGCCTCCAGAACGTTCATTGTTTTGAGTGGATTACGCTGTAGATCGTACTCATCCAGTAAGTACTCAATCCACTTCCTTCGATAGTAGGCCTTGAAGGTTCTGATAATGCCTTGATCAAGTGGCTGAGTTCGAGAGGTTGAATTCGGTGGCAGCCAGCACACTGTAACGTTCTGGATAAGGCCCTGTTGTTGAGCCAGTTCAAGAGCTGAGATATGTGCACTGAAGTTGTCCATAATAAGGAGAACCTTCCTCTGGCCAACATGCCTGCTAAACCAGCGTAGCCATTCCAGCATAACCTCTGTAACCATCCAGGCCTTGCCATTATGCCTCCACACGCAATTGAGGTTGCCAAGGTTGATATTAGCAGCGCCAAAACAGCGTGGTTTTGCAGCCTTGCCAATAAACCAGATAGGCAGTTTGTCACTGCCATCAGCATTGCAGCAGAAGTGTGCTGTTATCCTCTCCTTCTCTTTCTTTACCCCTGGCAAGTTCTTAGTTGAGAGCCCTCTATCAGGCACCATCTTCCAGTAGATGCCAGTTTCATCACAGTCATAGACATCTTGTGGTGGATATAACCGTGCAAGAGCCTGAACCTGAGTAACTTGCTGGACAATCAACTCATTCTGCACACTGGCCTCCTCTCCATAACGAACACGCGATTTGATGTTGTGCCTCCTCTTAAAAGAATCAAGCCATCCATTGCTAAACTGAGGCACTTCCATGCCTTGATAGCAGTCTAACAGCTGCCACAACCGTGCTGCCTTCCGTTTCAGAGTATCCCCTGTTAATGGCACATCAGATTGTGCCTGCTGAACCCACTGAAGAAGTGCTCTATCCAGCTCAGGCCATCTGACAGCCTTCTCGCGTTGTTGAGAACCCTGGAACTTGCCCTCAAACTGGCTCTGATCAAGTGAATCCAGGTAGCTAAACCGAGCTGAGAGGCTCTCTGAGACCGTGGATTGGGTGATTTCTCGCTGGAACTCGCTTCTAAACCACTCTCTAAGAGCTTGTTGGCGGAAGTGAGGGTGCTGTTGAGCATATCGTCGGAGTGCATGCCTCTGAGAGACGGAGAGGCCTTGTTTCTTGACCACTTTGTGTGCCTCCATAGTACGATAAATGACAGTAGAAGAGACGATATCGGCAGGTAGCAGGTTCACAGCCAAAAACACGAGTTCAGTGCAAAATTATCGCGATATGGAGGTTATCGGCTTGTGGAGGATCGTCTTAGACAAGTTACACTGTACCTGATGACAGCGCGACTTACTAAGAATGCCCTGGTACCCCCAGCAGCGGATCAGAAAACCGCAGAAGCGGCTCCGTTCCAACATTTTGCCGGACTCGCGAAGAAAGCTACACACGTCAATCTCGGCATGGCACTCGGAGCAATAAATTGCAGGGCACAGGCTTCCAGATGATGTTCATCAGATGAACAAGTCGTAAAACGACTTTTGGTTGTCGGGGCGTTGATGCAGAACTCAGCGATGGACCAGGTTTCCGCCCATCGACCGCTCTAACAGACCAACTTCATCGGAGTGCACTCCAGTCGCGTTGCGTTAGGGCTGAAAGCAGACAATGCATAGCTCGCGCATGGACGACCACGTGTCTGCATTCGATACACTAGCAGATTGATAAGTTGACTACGAAATCTGTTGTCTTGCACTACTTTCTAGATGCTCTTGTTGTATACAGAAAATCTCGTGAGCCTCAGCGCTGGTTACACTTGAGCACTCGGGGGGTATCTGCCAAGCCTTCGTTATCATAGACGATGAGCTGTTGTCTTTCAGAAACGGCTACCATCGTGTTCTCGCATTCGTCCCGTTACCTGCACCAGTCGCACTCGTCCAATCGATCGTCATATTGCACGGCGCCGGCGTGGGCGTGCTCGTGCTGAGACCTCCAAACATCGTCCTCGTCACATTTCCCCTCTAAGGACAAGAAGACGACAACTCAGTTCCGGGCCGAGGGAATAATCCTGCATCTAATAAAGCGAAAGCATTCCATTCAGGTGCATTTTCCGCCTTGAAGTTCCAGAAAATCCAACCCTGGGTGTATTTCTCGTAAGCTGCGATTTGTGTCTGGATGAAAGATCTGGTATCGTCGCGTTGCTGTTGAGACCAGGCGTTCAAGTTTTGGTTGTTGCAGGATGCAATATAATATGAGCCTGGGAAGGAACCATCGTATCTGGCGCCGATTCTGTAGCCGTTGAGGTATTTGGCGCAGTCTGTCATGGCACCGCTCCATTCGCCAATGATCTGCAAGGACGTCAGGTATTAGTATGCGTCAAACTTGGAATCGAAGCTCCAAGAGTCACACTTACCGTCCACTTATCTGCACCATTCCATGCTGGTGCATTGCTGCAGACGTAGTTCCTGTGTTGGGCCGGGCTCAAAGCATTCAGTTCTGGGCTGAAGACTTGGTACTCGTGGTGATCGATCACCACGTTCTGCGCGTTATTGTCGTTCGGTGTGAGCATGCCATTCCAGTAATTCGTAGGTTGGAATCCATCGTGGAAGACCACAACGCGAGATGGGCTGTAGTCTCTTTGCTGGTAGAAGCCGTCATAGGTAAATTGTCTAACCGCGTTGATATCCAATGCCGGAGTGAGAGGCTCGTTGAGTAGTTGGATGCCAGCAAGCACATCGTCGTATTTGCTATCGCCGTATTTCGATTGAATCGTCTTCAGTACTCGGAGAGTCTTGGCCACGGTATTGCCTCGCGTCCAAGTCGGGGTGGCCATCTTTTGACCGGAGTTGTCAAAACCATTTTGAGAGCCTGTGCCAACATTAGTCACTCGAAGGAGTAGGAGCATGGTATTCCTTGCGGTCTTGAGACGCTTCCCATCAACTGCACTTACCCGGAGCACCGTGCAAATCGATCATCACCTTGAGACCAAGCGATCTAGCCCAGTCGATTGCCGCATCTATGAAGACCGCCGCTCCGGATGCATAAGGGGAATCGGAGTTATCGTATGCCCAATAGCCAATTGGTATCCGAACCAGGTTGAAGCCAGAGTCGCTGATCTTCTTGAAATCCTGCCATGTACACCACGTCTCCCAATGGCGTCTGAGGTAGCGGTCATATGCTTGCTGTGCGCCCAAAGAGCGCGTCAAAGTGTACTCGTCGACGATGCCTCTTGATCCATCCGGGTCAACATCTTCGAAGATAGAAGGTGTGATCCATGGCTCCAATAAGAGCCAACCTCCAATGTTGAGGCCTCGGATCTTCTCGTTGCCCCAATTGAAACCAGATGGTGCTCGCTTGTTGATGCCACTGAGGATTGTTAGGCTGAGGTTTCATTCTTCCGATCGCGTGCGCAACTCACGGGGCAGCTGATGCTGTTGCAGCAATGCACCAAGCTAAAAGTGTGTTTGTGAACAACATGCTTGCCAGTCAAATATGCTCAAATGCGATGACCGCACGGGTTGCACGCAAAGGTCAGAAGGCAAGGAAACACGACCAGTATACAGGCTTGGAAAGAGGTCGCGGTCTGCCGACTCGTGGTTGCCCGCTGAAACAGGCGATCTGAACTTTGCGTGGAATGTGTGCCGGAATGTCGGGTCGGCTCCTGCAATTTTGACAACAGGGAAGATGAGCGTGGATATTGCCAGCAACGGAAGCGTCACTTTGCCTGGACTGTAACCGCATCAATGGTCCAGAAACACGAGGTCGACTCGTGGAGGCACCGCGCATGCATTCCGAGTCGGGCACCGAGCTTGTTTTCAGTCAGATGTCGCCCGCACTCTCGTCGAGTTCCCTCGCAGCTGCATGCGAACCATCTGCACAGCAGCACCGAGGCCATGAGCCGTCTTGTCACGCTGAGCGGCCAGTGAGAGGATTCGCCTGGCGTTTGCACGACGGGGTCCATCCGGGAGGTGTTCTCGTTCTGCAGCCGGTGCAGCGCAGTGGTGGGTTCGTGGAGTTTCCCCGATCAGCAAGCATCCAGGGAGGTGCAGGACGGAAGATGCTCCAGCCACTTGCCAGCGTTTCCACGCTCTTCCCAGCCTTTGGCTTCCCTGTTCCTGATTCCTTGCAGTGAGTCGGAGAAATATGCGCCGTGCTAGCTCTGCCGCTGGCGGAAGTCGCGACGGAGGCTGTGACCCCGCGCTGCAGTCGTTCTCGCCTTGCAGGCTCGCACAGCGTCATGTCAGTCGGGAAGGCACGCGGTGCTGCAGTCTCGGAAGGCCACGACGGAAAGTGCGTGCGGACAATGGAACATCGGTGCATGGCCATGTCGATGTTGCAGTTGCGCGATTGTAGCGGCATGCACGCGGCACGGCCTGCAGTGTCCAAGCGAGACAAACATTTGACAGCGGGCGCGTTGAACTTCTTCTTCGACGCTGCGATGCCTTTCCTCATCTTCTCTTGTATTTCTGTTCAGCTCGTTAGCACTTGCTCTGCAGTGAAGGAAGGTGGGAGAAACCCCACTTACATCGTCGACCCTTCGCAGGTTCCCACGATCGACTGCGTTCCCGACGCCCAGTAGAGCGGTGCCTACTGCTCGCGTCGCACCAATCACGGGTCGGAGAATGACGGTCGGAGCGTGCTTGACGACAGCGCCCGCGACCTCGCCAGGCCCGCGACTCTCAAGTACCTCTCCCTGCACAGCGATCAGAGCGTCCTTGGCAGTCAGCAAATCGTGCTCAAGATGTCGTCTCGCAGATCGCAGACCAGAAAGGACGCCAAGAGGCTGATTCGCGTAAGCAGAAACTGCGCGTTGTCGCTCGGGATCATCCTCGTCAGACACGTGTCCACCTTCATGCCAGCCCGGCGAGGACGAGAGTTTCGAGCGGCCGCCTGCAGAGCTTCCAGGTGCCAAAAATTCTTCTGCATTCGCAAGCATGGTCTGTGTGCCCAAGGCTACCTTTGCACCAAGTCTTGCAAGCTCACTCGCAGTGGTTTTCCCGAACTGAAACGCACCCTTCTGTATGCTGCGTACGATGCGCCCGTCCTTCTTGTACTCGCGCACGGGGATGGCAACAACATCACGTACTCCGACCCCGAGATTGACCAGACTCCGAACCGGTGCAAGGCCCGAAAGCACACGCGGCAGTTGGTTTCGGATGACATCGGGCGTCCATATGTTGCTCAGCGTGTCATGCAGTAGGTCAAACCCTCCGAGGCCGTAGATAATCGCATGCTTAAGACGAATGTTGCACCCTTCCAGAGTGATGAAATTCATGAACTCCTTGGTCCGCCCGGATCGAAGGCCGGCATAGTCAACGTTCTTGGGTTTGTAGTCCAGGCACAGATCTACAGTCTCAACTTCGACACGCTGGATAAATGGTTTCTCGCCAGTGTCCTGGCTGTCAACCATGTCTGGGTCCTTAAACTCGAAGAATCGTGTGATGAAATCAAGTGCATCTTGATCCACGTGGAGTCGAAGTGGCAGGACTGCAACGTGCAAGACGATCTCAGCCGCAGAGTGGCTTTCCAACGTCTTCACGTTGTCGACCTGGATATGGAACATAGGCTTGGACTTCTCGCGCCCGGCCGGGTCGCTTTCCAGATGGGTCAAGAACTTTCGCCAGGTCGAAGTGGGCACCTTATCAAAGATTTCGAAGTCCTTGATGCGAAGGTCCACTGAGCTGACCACGTCACTGCTTTCGGAACCAAAGATCAGAACGTCGGCAGATACACTGCTCAATTCGAACGCAATCTTGTGGCTGCGAGTGCGACCAAGCTTGAGTCTCCTGCGTTGAGACTGACGATTTCGAGGCTGTCCAGTTGCTGAATAGATCGTGGGCCTAGATATTCCTGATGCAGGCACACTCTCTGTTTCGCTGATTTCCTGGTCGATGCCTCGATTGATCTGGCGTCGTAGGTCTTGGCCGTCCAAATCAGCGGGCACACCGATGTAGATTGAATTGAACAAGAAGTCACCAATCACAGACTCGTCATCTTCTGGATCTTGTCGGGATCTGCGACGCCTCGCCTTGCGCTCTTCCGCGCGTTGTTCCACCTGCTCGACAGCGTCCACAATGCCATCGCGTGTGCGCTGCCAATCAAAGCCATCGTGAAGGTGCCAGATGAGATGGAAATCACGGAGGCGCAGCTTGACAGTAGCATCCTGATGAGGCTTGTCCTTACTCGGTCCATGCTTGCCGACAAATGGAGGATTGAAGCGATGCTGATCTCCGAGCGCTTGTTGGCCACTTCCAAGTGCGTCAAATCCAAGGTCTACGATGTCGTAGGAGTCAGAATTGACGTTGCCGCTGTCGGTAGCGGCGCTGTGTCTATTCAGGTCTCGCATCAAAGCTGCATCACCGAGGCGCTCATCTTCTGGTGACGTGGTCATCTCGAAAGGATCCTCTTCCAGAAGACTCTCTGCGGTCTCAAGATCGTCGCCAATATTGCTGTCGGCATCTGGATCTGAACGCATGTCGAGAAGGCCGCTTACGGGACCGTAAAGACTAGCCGTCATTTCTGATTCAGCAAGCAGGTCATCAGGATCGTCAAAGGTTGAGATGCCAAGATCCAGCTCTTCGTGGAAGTCTTCTAAATCGTGCTCCACATCGAACAGAGTTTCGGGTTTCTCCTCTGCTTGGATGAACGGGGCACCGGAGAAAGATGCCATCATGTCCTCGATAGGCATCGGCTGCGTCAAGTACTTGGGGACCTTGCTAGGTGGCGTAGGAGGAGCGAGGGCTCCGAGTGTTGCAAAAAGTGTCTGAGTGGAGTCTGCGCACGTCTCGAGCAAGAAAAGCTCGTTCTTGACATCAATCTCAACAGCTTTCGCATCTTCAATGCCCGTCTCTGTTGCGTGAAATTGCACAACAGCAGACCTGACCGAGGCCACTGATACGTATCCGCGCTGTTTGAGAATATCATCAAGGCGTTGCGCGCTTCCTGCCTTTACATCAACACTCAATTCTTCCAGTTCGCGATCGGTGAGAAAAATGGCGGCTTTCCTGAGTTCAAGTCTGGCCGACATGGTATCTCCAGGCGGCAAACTTGTTGTTACATGGGCATTGTTCAAGACCACAAGCGCTTTCGACGGCAATTTTTGGGGCGTTAGCCTAGCAGCCGAATCATGCACCAAAACGCTAATGGCGGTCTTTTTCTTCGGCGTGCTCGTAACATCGCTCGCAGGACTACGCCTGAGAGGCTGAGCATCACCCGCCATGGTAAGATTTGCAATCGATTGAGCCACCTCGTTGACTATCTCTCCCGGATCCAGTGGTCTGTCCATACTCGTGAGAGCAAGTATGATGGGCACACTGTACTCCACACAAAGATTGAAGAGTTTGACCTTCACTGTCGGTTCGATTTCGTTACCTATCATTCGTGCCATGATGACGGGAAGATTGTCAACGGCAGTGAGTGGAAGCAGGCTGTGTAGCAATTCTGCGCCTTCTACTTGTTGAGCAAAGACGTCGCCGATCGAGAATGCGAGCAGCGCCGGTAGTCCCACATGTGCAAGGTGCAAATCTTGCAAGGCAAATAGGAGCTTGCCAAAACGGTCATTGAGAGGAACGCGTGCCTCTACATCTTTAACCCGCAAGAGGGTAAGCAGCCCAGGCTTATCGTCTTCTGGCAAGTACTTGGTGACAGCAGACAGTTTCGCGAGGTCGTCGCCAAGACTATTGAGCACAGCAAGGCCGTCGAGATTATCAATCTTAGCTTTCACATCGCCCACGACAATTCTGAGGAGGGCTCCCTTGCGACGTTGTCGGAGCAGCGTGTCAATCAAGATGTCACCGTCATCGTCGTATTGGTCTCGCGAAGGTGTTAGCAGTGTCAGCAGACGCTCAAGGTCGTTGTCCTGGGGGTTCAAGAGGTATTCGATCCGCACGGTAGCAACATCGATCGTCAGGGGTGGCTCATGCGTCTGCGAGTGATTGAATGGTCCGCTTAGCACGAGGCGTGAGATGGTAGCAACCATACCGTGCTCACGGTACACTGACTTGATAGCGCTTGTTCGGAGGATGACCGCGCAGGCACTGCTGCGTAAAGCCGTTGTAAAGCCACCGATGCGCGCATTGAGTTTGAGTTCAGGTTCAACAGTCGGAGGTTGCTGCTCGCCTACGAAACGGACTCCTTTGGTGGGCGGCGGTGTGACTGGCGACCTGATGCCACTCTCTGAAAGGGCTGAATTGCCGAGCTCAAGAATCCCGCTCAGGCCACCGAAAGAGTCGAATGCCTCGTCGAAGAGGCTGAGATCGAGTGTAAGCTGCACAGGCTTGGTCTGCACTGAGAGTTCTGTTATTGATCTCCTGTCGGCAGCAAGAGTCTTCTTTGCTATGTCGATAGCGACAGCTGGCACTTGTTCTGCGAGAGGCACCGACTCGACCATCGCATCTGCTTCGTGGTCGAATCTTAACAGGTCCTGGCCGCCCAGTGAAAGTACCAGGTCTTGGATGCTCAATCTCGTCTGTGTCTCAGCCAGCTGGATTTCGATATTCCCACAAAACAAATCAACCAGTCCGTGCCGATGATGCAAAGTAGGACCGCTTTGCGCATCCATCCTCTTGACACTTTCCGTCAGGGAGACTTGCAATTGCCGCAAATGCAGGGAAACTGGGGGTGAAGTCTGCTTGCTTCCACTCCTGCTCAGGTTCTCGCTACCACCATCTCTGTGTTGCAAAGCACTGGCTACATTCATCGATACTTTGTGTAGCAGTTGACAGGTGGGGATTCCTGCCTGGACAGTGATGACTCCCACCACAATGCCGACACGCGCATTAGAAACCTCAGTGGCTTCGGCCGACTCCGGGGCCCAGAAGGTATTACTGGTATCAGTGTATGTGGAGTCTGTTGCCCGACGTCTAGATGCACTGATTTCAGAGTATGCGGAGAATGTTCCCGGCATACCGCGGGCCCCACCTGTTGGCCGACGAACAGGGCTACTGTCTGCGGGCACCTGCTGGTTGCCATGATTCTCTGAATCTTGTGGTGATGGAATGGAGACTGTGATCTGATCGATATGTAGCAGCTCGACTACTACAATGCGACCGTCTGGTGAGATGTCTTTTGGCGGCCTGTCGTGAGCTATGGGCGTCTGCGCACGTGGTGTTGCATTGCCTGATGTAGCTTCAATGCTAGGTCTTGCTCCGTCAAGTTGTGGAAGATCATGCTCAACAGCAGATTTTGGTTGAGCTGCCTGATCACGGTAGGAAGAGGCTAGCGCTTCTGGCGCTACAAACTGGGCGCTTTGGGTGTCGGATCCCCAGCCACCGGGCATATCCAGCGTGCTACTGCCAGTCATAGCGCTCATGTACATACTTTGTGCTTCTTCGTGACTGAATACTTGAGACTCAAGCATACTTTCGTCCATTGCGGCTGCCTCGTCTGCAAGACTCCCTGTTGCAGATGCTGGTGATGCTGATCGCGCGTGTCCGAGCGCTGCGACTTTATCATCGACCGCATTTTCGATTGACGGCGACAGCAGACGATCGAGAGGCTCAGATACACCGCGTATTCCCTGGTCCAGTGATGGCCATGACTGAAGACCTGGTTGTCGCTGTCGAGGAGGTCTGACATCGGGCCTGGGCCACGACCCCGGGCTGGTTATGGCTCGGTCGTAGGGAGACACGGAACGGCGATGCCGAAGAGCTAGCGGGCTGCTGCTGCGCGAAGACTGCGCATGAGGGGCTGCAACCTGAGCACGCGACGCCGTATGCAGTGAACCTGGCAGATCATCCTCACTGATCATGGAGTTCCATAAATCCTGAGACGGTGGGCTTGTTCTACTTCTTCGTGAACCCCAGCTTATATTATCATCGCCAGAGTGGATGTCGAGCTCGTGAGGTTGCTGCTCCGTTCCGAAGGTCTCACTGTCTTCGGCATCCGCAAAGTCCCCATCGTTCGACAATGACGCAGATCCTGCCATTTTAGCTGTCTGCACGCTGATTGCCGTAGGTTCCATCGCTGATTGCATCAGTCTCTGCAGTGAGTCGGTGCTGCTAGATGCAATGCGGCTGTCTGGAATTGTGGCTTCTCGTCCGTTCTCTTCTACTTGGATCGATGTAGCACTATGCTCTGTTGTCGTGCTGTTAGCCAAGGGCGACACAACAGATCTAGCAGCAGGTTCAGATATGTTTGGGCTGGCATCCATCGATAGGTCCCGTATTGCGGAAGTATGCGGTCGTAGGGTCGAAAGCTCCGCTATCACTTCATCCTTTGATAGGATGTCCATATTCATCGCTGCCAGATTCACTTCACGGCGCTTATCCGGCTTGGTGGGATCTACTCTCTCGACGTTGGCAGAGCCCAATCGCAGCCTCACTGTCATATACGTAGGTTCGGAGCTGCCATTTGGGACACCGGTCTGAAGGTTCACTTCCACGTTCCTGACCTCTAGCTGGAACCTCTCCACAATACCCTGTAGGAAGTTGGCCAGGAAGCCAGGCACTCCGACGCCAGTTCCTGTGCCAACTTCGCTTTCGCTGCTCTCGCTAGCAAAGGACTCCTCCATGCCTCGGGAACCATAAGCCAGTGCCTCAAGATCCCGTCGCTCGTCCAAAGGCTCATCCAGTAAGAAAGACTTCGCCACATCTTGTACGTTCGGCAGCCTCGTATCATCACCTGCAGCACCAGGATGGTATGATGGAGGCGAGTGTATCCGTCTGTTGGTCTTCCTGTGCTGTGGCGCCCTAGCTGTCTGCGGACTGCGTGCTCGACTCCCCTGCTCTTTGCTAGGCACGTTTGCGCCTGGCCCATCCTCAATAATCGCAGCGACCTCGACCCCATCGACCTCGACCACGATGCTGCTCTGGTAGAAGTCGGCCGGGATAGTCAACTTCAGGTGTGCAACCTTGGCTGTCTCGAGTGTTATTGCTGCTGGTAGCTGTGCCAGCTGACTGATTCTTCCAATATTCAAGGCGACGTCCCTCAACTCTATCACGTTCTGTCGTCCGACGGTGATGTCCAGTGAGTCGAGGTCGATGGCGGAGTCGTCCAGCAGGCCCGTTCTCGAGAGGCCGTAGCGTAAGCCGTAGCGCAGCAACTTCTTCTGCCACCACGCCATGTTGATCGGTGTCTGGTGCGTCTAGGAGGACTTCTGCCAAAGCGCACTGCTACCAAAATGTGGCTCGTCTGCCTGAAGGTTGTTGCGGTTGTCGCCTCGCGTGCCTTAGGCCGCGGTGCTGTGGTCGCATCGTTCACTGCGGGAGTGGCATAGGTGCTCTAGAAGGCGCAGGTCAGTCTGAAGTCCAGCGAAATGTTTGTATGTACTGGCAATGAAAGCGAAGGCAAACGATGAGCAGGCGATGTGCGTGGTTCACACGAGACAGCACACGCATGTGATGCTCTGACGTGCTGCCACTGATCGGCCCGCAGTTTTGCCGGATAAGCACTCGCTAAGCAATCAAGCAATCAATTCTCCAGCAGGAATCCGGGGAAGTCAAGTCAAAATTTACTTGACGGGAGCGCAATGTCACGCCTCAGCCCGCTCAGGTACCCATCCTGTCGCCTCAGCTGCTCGCTTCTCGCCACTCCACCCTCATCACAACGCGACCAAGTAGAATGCCCGCCATCGAGGAGACTGAGGCTGATCAGGCAGCATCACAGGACCATGACGATGATAGCAATAGCAATGAAATCCCCACCTCGCTGGCTTCTGTACACAAATTCAAGAATGACCTCGAGCGCTTTAGACTCACGAGCAGTAGCCCGAGCAGATCAACACGGAACTCACCGAAACCTGGCCACGACAACGTGGTAGAACGAAGTCTCAAGCGCAAGTCTATCGTAGGCTCCGATCAATCGAAACCAGACCGCTCGCAGTCCCAGTCTCCAGCAAAAAAACAGCGAAAGTCCAGCCAGTATGCGCCGCCCTCCAAATACGCTCATCTGTCTCCTCTGACCGACATCTTGGCGCCCAACTTGATAGGCGTCTTCGTGGGATTCAATCCTGGCGTGATGACTTCCACTTCTGGCCATGCATATGCCCATCCTTCCAATTCCTTTTGGAAGTTGCTACATAGTTCTGGATGCACAGATGTCCGACTCAAACCTGAACAGGATGTTGACTTACCGAGATTATACAGCATGGGAAACACGAACATCGTTGCAAGACCTAGCAAACATGCTGCTGAACTCAGCAAAGAGGAGTCGGCAGCGGGCACGCCCATTCTCGAGGAGAAAATTCGCCAGTTCCGTCCTGAGGCTGTTTGCATCGTGGGCAAGGGCATTTGGGAATCAATATGGAGGTGGCGTCATAAGCGAGCTATCAAGAAGAATGAATTCAGATATGGCTGGCAGGAAGAGAAGGAGAACATGGGCAAATCGGACGACTGGTCTGGAGCGAAGGTTTTCGTAGCAACTGCCACTTCTGGACTTGCTGCAAATCTCAAGCCCCAGGAGAAGGAAGCCATCTGGCTGCCCTTTGGACAATGGGTAAAACAAAGACGTGAGGAAAGAGCCCGAGTCCAGGACGCTGTGGAAGATACGGCTTAAAAGTAAGTTAGTTGGAGATTCCGCTTCGCTCGATCACCTTACGATAAGAACAGCGTGACCAGCACCAACACTTGTATCGACCGAGAGAGCGATCTACGAGGCGCATAGGCCGAGAATTGGAGTTGTTCCGTGCCAAGGATGCCGGCCTTTGTGCAGGATAGCACGCCACGAAGAAGCAGAAACAAAAGATGTAGAGAACAATTCTGTTGTAACACTGGGAGAACAGAACACAGAACTTGGAACAAAGGCATTGTCAACAACGACCATGCAAATTTCATAAAGTCCTTCGAAATTCATGCTCTAGCTCTGTTTTCGAGGATCCTCTTCCACTTTGCGGATTAAGACGGACGATAACTAATAGACACTGGTCTCTAGCAATCATCTTTGTCGTCAGCGAAGTGAGAAGGCGCTCAATTGCATTTTCGGACTCAATGACAAACCACGGCACTGCTTTGATGATGTCCCCATCCGCGCTTGCCGCACGGAGAGGACAACATTTGGACGACTTCAGGCCCCACTTCTTGCACGCCAGAACCGTTCCGATAGACCACTACCACTCTACTACTATCCATCCACCAATGCTGTCGATTCAGACCAGCGGACGGCCAGACATCTCGGCCGATATCGAACACAACCGGCACAGCTTCGACAACTTCATGGGACCGGTGGTGCCTTATCAAGGTAGAATATTACCCCTCGAAGAAGCTCAGCAGCGAGATGACATTCGTCTCCGAGGATTCCTCTTGCCTGCTGACCGTGAACTCGTCTCCGCTTGGTCTCCAGACAACAGCCCTGCATCTGAGCTAAGAGATCCTTTCGCTTTCTTGGACGAGTACGGAGGATTCGCTAGTAAGTTCGACGCGGCTCTTTTCATGACATCAGAAATGGCTCACAGCGGCAAGAACATTTGGCAGGACGTGAGTGACACTTTCAAGGAGAAGGCTCGCAGCCTCAAACGCAAGTATCGTTCCAAGAATGATCCGGTTGGCTGAAAAGGTAGAGAGACTACTAGCAGATATGAAGCTGAAATTACCGATAGGAATCAACGTTTGTCATTCTTTCGCATGACAATGCTGCGCTTCTGTACTGTATGTGTGCGCGGTTTCTGATTCGGTAGCAGAAACTGACAACTCTATGGCAGAACATCGTCAAAATTAACATACAAATTTCAACCTCGCTCAATCGGTTCGTCTCACTTCTGCTGAGGCGCATCTTCACTCTCATTTCATCCGTGCTGCAACTACAATACCTTTGAGTGAGCAATTGAACAAAGACCGATATCTATGAATAGCCTGTGGTCCTTCGAGGAAGGGTGGATAATCACCCTGAAACAAAGCCCTGTAATGGCATTGTTCACGTCTAACAATGCCAGTATATATCACCACCCTTGGCCGCTCATTCCCCCGAGTAGCACGCATTCGATCCAACAGTTTCAGCCATGGTCCAGAACAAGCATTTGTTCAAGCACATTATGGAAACGTTCGGGCTGGACCCGAACGAAGCCAGAACCTTTTACCTTGACGAGAACGACACGACTGCTTTTGACGCGAACGAGATTGTGGAGCTCAATTCAGAAGACGATTGCGACACCTGGGACGGACGGGCTGACGCTTTCAAACAGCATCACACGATCGACATACAGTATCCATCTCTCGATCTCTTACTTGAACCAAACGAAGAGTTTTTACTGAACAAGCCACAGAATGCTCACCGACGCTACGCGCCTTTTCCCCTCATACGCGACGGTGAGATTCAGAGAATAGCCGCTCGTGATGGTCTTGCTGACAATGCTTTCTACTCTGTCTACAGATGTCACCAGCAAGAGCCTGATATCAGCACTCGGCAATTGACGGGAAAAGGTGTGTTCGCTGACTTGGAAGAGGCGATAGAATTTCACGGGCTCACACAACTCAGTGCTGTGGTGTTCCGGAATACTCAGCGGCCAGACCTGGGACCACTTATCCGCATTCGCCGCTCAACTCGCTTTCGCTGGAAAGAAATTGTTGACTACAACGAATGTACTTATGACTTGTCGATGAGAGACTTCATGGCTGCCAGGGGCAGACCCGCATGGTACCAAGATCTGGTTCACCTCATCGGCATCGAGAGCGACAGGGCGGCACGTTTCATCGCGCTCATGCTGATCCGTTTCAAGCAAACTGGCAGGCCTCGCGAAGACCTGTTCCAAGTCTATCCAAAGTTCTTGAAGAGCTTTGAGCGCAAGCCCAGGTGGCTCGAAGACTACGAAGAGTTTCTAGCGCATCGCGTTGTGCCTTACAAGAGCTCCATCATGCAACGAACTCCCAAGTGCATGCACTGCAAGAAGGACTGCAGCAAAGGAGTATCTTTGCCTTGCTCGGCTACGCATGTCATACATTGGGATTGCTTGGTGGACGTCTGCGATCACATCGAAGCAGACAGACTTGGTTGCGCTGTATGCCATGAAGGTGTTTTCCAAGACCCAGAAGACGTGAACAAGCTGAAGTTCAACATTCACGAAGACGGCTTCTTCTACATTGATGATCGATACACCCGTTGGGAGAACTTTGAGAAATCGTGTTCCGACCTCGACAGCACCCGAGCATCTTCCAACGAAACCCACATTACTATTAGTCGCGACTTCATGATTGATCTTTGGCAAAGAATCGTCGACTCCAGCATTGAGGCGTGCATACCAGAGCATCTGCATTTCGATCGATCAGACGGCGAGTACATTATGCTCGAGTGGGAGATTGAATGCCAAGTCTCCCGTCTAGAGGGTGTGCGCACGGCGATCTGGATGTTCGAGCGTTGGATCAAACGACGAGTCTTCTTCCGCTTTCGCCATGAATTTCTCAAGGCCGGGCTGGAAAATTCATTATCGCCTAGCGAGCGGAACAACATGAGACGGCACGACTTTATGAGGAAGATTTTGCGAAAAGGTTGGTACGATGCCTATCTCAGGAATCTGAATCGCATGCTGCAGTTTCTGTCGCTCAGAGCTTGCGAGTGTCCCGCTGGTCATGGGAAAGTCTACCATACGCATGGTGGCAGAGAGTATTACGATCCCTCTGTAGTAGAGATGGAGCAGGCAATCATCACGCCTGCCCGCCAGGCGATTTATCAGTGGCAGGAAACCCCGCAGGCAATGGAGATGATGCGAGAATTCAAGCGGGAGCTCAGAAGAGGTGATGTAGAAGCTGGACGATACATCAATGGCTCGTAAGTGATTAGTGATAGATGAAGACATACTGACCTGCGGTTGCAGGTGAAGTGTCCGCGAGTAAGTTTGGCGAGGAAGTTGCTTGGCATGGACCCATTGTTTCATATCGCTTTCTCCATTTCTCTTTCCAACCCCACACCACCCGGTCGTGTTACTCGGCGCAACTTACTTTGGCGATGATGTTGAGACGCTGTGGGTATCTTACGAAGTCTCGCCTAGCTCAACACACTATCGAAAGTACATATCAAAGGCAGGTGTGCCGTGGGGACCTCGTTTGGGACCGCTGTTGGGCTTCGGCTTCCCAAGATGGGGGGATGCCGGGACTAGATCCCTTTCGTGCAATCTCCTGGAAGGCAGCGTAGGTACTCACACTTCAGCAGGATTGCAAGCCGAACGTCTTGTGATGTGGTAAGGCGTCGAAAACTAGCAACATAGGCGGGCCAGCTCCAGCTGGCCCACAGCCCACAGCTCTCCGCCTTATTCTGGACCGAGGTGCACCGAGTCGCGAATGGAGGATCGTAGCTGTGGCGCGCCTTGATGTAAGATCATGTGCACAATATGTGCTTTAAGACGACAGGTTTCTGTGTTTTGTACGCAAGTTGAGACAATAACCATCGGGAACACACGATGCAACGCACTTTCCAGACTCATTCTAACGGGACCAATGGTCACACCAATGGCACTAACGGGGTCGATAAAGATATTCTCGGGCTTGATGCTGTGATCATTGGTGGCGGCTTTGCTGGCGTTTATCTGCTTCATCGTCTACGTCAAAACGGCTTCAAGGTGAAGATTATCGAAGCCGGCTCCGCCCTCGGAGGCATTTGGCACTGGAACAATTATCCTGGCGCTCGCGTCGACTCTCCATGGCCGGTGTACCAACTGAACATTCCCGAGGTCTTCGAGAGCTTTTTGTGGAAGCAGACATATCCCGATGCGACGGAGCTGCAGCGATACTTTGAACACGCAGACAAAGTGCTTGATCTGAGCAAGGACACGATCTATAACACACGCGTGCAAAGTGCAACCTGGGACGACAGCCAGAGACAATGGACTCTGACATGCCACACTGGGCTGAAAGTCAAGGCCCGCTATCTGAACTGTTGTCTGGGCTTCGCAGCAAAACGCCATTTCCCTGACTGGCCTGGTATGGAAGACTTCAAAGGCTATATCTGCCACTCCTCCTTTTGGCCCAAGGAAGGAGTCGATATGCGTGGCAAACGAGTGGCATGCGTGGGTTCAGGAGCTACCGGCATCCAGATCGCCCAGGAGTCTGCAAAGACTGCTGAACATCTCACAGTCTTTGTCCGCACGCCCAACACGTGTATCCCGATGAATCAGAAGTTGGTCGATCCCGAGGAATCGAAAGCTTACCTCGAGGACAATAGTAGTCTGCTTCGCACGGAGATGACTCGGCGCTATGGCACCATGGGCGGGTTTCTCTTTGCAGACCCAGTCAAAAACCTATCAGAGACACCCAAGGAAGAGCGCGACGCAATCCTAGAAGAAGCATGGAGATTGGGAGGCTTCCGCATCCTCTTCACATTCGCGGATCTGCAAACCAATGAAGCTTCAAGTCGATACGTGTACGATTTCTGGGCCTCCAAAGTCCGGGCCCGAATTTCTGATCCTGTCAAAAGAGATGTGCTCGCCCCACTTGAACCTCCTCACCCCTTTGGTGGCAAAAGGCCTTCATTGGAGAGTGATTATTACGAACAATTGGACAAGCCACACGTGAACGTCGTGAATGTGAAGAGTACGCCGATCGAGAAATTTGTTCCTGAGGGTATTGTGACTAAAGATGGCAAGTTACACGAATTGGATATTGTGGCGATGGCGACAGGATTTGATAGTGTGACGGGGAGTTTTATGCAGATTGACATTCGAGGCGAGGAAGGGCGAGAGTTGAAGAGATATTGGAGCGGTGATCAGGGTGCGCTGAGTTATCTGGGGTTGACAGTGAATGGATTTCCGGTGAGTCTGCCGGCCCTCAAGCAGATTCAATGCATTGATGCTGACATTGTTCCACCAGAACATGTTCTATACATACGGACCTCATTCCCCAACAGCTTACGGAAATGGTCCGAGCATCGTCGAGCCGCAATGCGAATGGATATTGGAGACCATGAAGCGCATGAACAAGAACGGACAGACCAAGATCGTTGCTGATGCTCAGGCCGAACAAGAGTGGAAGAATACGGTCAACACCCTCCATGCTCTGACGCTTCGTGACAAGGTGGATTCGTGGTATATGGGCATGTCATTGATCCCCCCAAAAGTTCCACCGTGTTGAGATGATGTCGCTAACGAAGACATGGTAGGCACGAACATCCCCGGAAAGCCGCGACAAGCGCTCAATTATGCTGGCGGTTTGAGGCTCTATAATGACACCATTGCCGAGAAATTGGAGAAGAATTGGGAAGGCTTTCACGTAACTTAGCTCTTCGGTCTGTCCGATGTGCCCTTACCTACAAGATGTAGGTATTCCGACGTAGAGGAAGGGGTTCACGTCTCGTCACTACAATCGTAGACGCATTGTTAGTGAATGTTTCACATGCTATAGGGCATAGCCCTCTATTTTCTCACCTCCATGCACTTGTCTCCAACAGAACCGTACATAAGCACCGCATGGTATACCGTGCTATCTTTCGGCTGAGTTTTGGGGCTCATAGAATGCAGAAGTGTCTATGACGATATCAGTGGCCCATTGGCAAGCTCGAAGCTTACGTCAGTAATACCGGCTCCACGGCGCAGTGTTTCATGATGCACCAGCCAGCATCTCTGCAGTACCTTGAACTTTGACATTGTTCTGCTACATTTTTGCATCTAGTCCCTCGTGTTCATCCGGCGTTTCCAATTCTCGAGATCTGAGATATCTCCCTGTCCCAGTGTCAGTCTCGAGGTTGCGAACCTCTTCACAATCAGCCACATGCCGAGGACAGCCCTCATCACCGATGCAGACGGCATCGCAGGCAGCGTCTGGGGCAGGGTTTGCGATGAAGCGGGCATTCCGGAGGCGAGGGGAAGCTTTTCGTCTGCGTCGTGGAGTGAGCTTGTGATAGCATGTTTCAACGTTCATGCTCGGCCAGCCCGCCGTCACGGGGTCCCGATGGCGGTGCTCCAGAAGCGAACATAGTGCTCGCGCGCGGTCCGGAGGAACACGAAGGCTTCCATGGACGTCTCGAGCGCATCGGGCGCCGCGTGTTGCATCTGCAGGCGGTGTGATGCGGTGCGGATGATGGCGATGGCGTGGGGAGGCGCGCGGCGGCTCAGCGCCAGAATGGTGACGAGCGCCCAGAGCAAGACGTGGTCATAGACGGGCAGGCAGACCACGCTCCGCCCCAGGTCGGCCACTTCGTCGCACATGCCGAGCACGTCGACGTTCTCCGTGCCGGCGTCGTGTGCGCTGCCCGCCAGGTGATTGAGCAGGCTCACCGCGGCCGCCTGCAGGATCGTGTGCATTTCGAGGTTGATGCGATCGCCGTCGTGGTCGCGCGACCAGTCGTTCTCCGCGAAGACGGTGCGGAGGCGTGGCCTGCGTGCGCGTCAGCGGTTGGCGGCTGGTGGGGCAGGACACGCGTTGCACGCGTTGCACACTTACTTGGTGTTGAAGCTCAGAACCACCGACGCGAGCTCACGGATGGTCTGCGCGCGCTCGCTGCCGCGCGGCATCTTCTCAATCTCCCCACAGCCGCAGATGCTGCGCACCAAGCGCGCGTCCAGATACACGCGGCGTGCCGTCCCCTCGAAGCCGCGCTTCACGTCCAGTCGCGCTTCCACCATCTTCGGCAGCGGCTGCGCGTATTTGGGCTCCTGCGCTGCCGTGTGCTGGTGCGAGCCAAACGTGTTGGCGAACGTCATCACTTGCGCGAACAGGTCGTGCGGCTGCTCCGCGTCGTGGAAATGCCGTCGTAACATCCGCAGCCCATCGCAGTGCGCTCGACATGCTTCGGGCGATCCCCACCAGTGTTCCCAGCTGCCGAGGATCGCGATCCCAATGAGCAGCCCGAAGTCGTTGCGGAAGCCCGTGGAGGAGGCATCGAGTCGTTTGGTGATGCTCCGAATCGTCATGTGTCGGAACTTCAACGTCAACATGGACATGGCCGGGCGGTTGTGGCCCACCGAATCCATCTGCCCCGATGCAGCGAGCATCAGCGCCCAAAAGCACGGCGGGCTGGCGAGCGCCATCTGTGGCAGCTCGTTCTGCCACGAGTAGCGACGCCCAAGTCGACGGTCCTCTTGCGTCGGTAGGCGGAGATCCAGCAGTGGTGCCACGTGGGCCATGAAGACATGGAAGAGCGAGTGAAGCATCCCGGAGTCTTTGATGGCATCGAAATCGACGGCCTGGTTCGCAAAGGGATCAAACCGTTCGTTGGCGATTGCAAGCGCACCCGGGCTGGGGAGCACCTCGATGGGGCGTGTCGACCCATCGTCCGCCGCGCTGAATGGGATCGATGAGAGCGCGTGTCCGGGATGCTGCACTTTTCTGGTGGAGCGCTTCTGGTGTATCGCTGCTAAGGTGGCCTTGCGCCCCGCCGCGGATGCCAGAGCAGCCTGTCTTCGAACGATCCTTCGTATGACCGCCGGGTCATCGCTCTCGGGAGGCTCATCGATGTCCACCACTTCCGGATCGGATTTCGAGCGCGCTGTCAACGACGGTCTTCGCACAGGATTCAATACGATCACGCTGCGCTTTCCCGCCGCTCCTTTTCCTGCAGTGGAGGCAGCATCTCGAACCATCGTGCCGGGCGGCACGAACGGGCCCCGACGTCGTTAAGCCAGATGTGCCTGGTGTGATGGTGGCGGAGATGGCATGCTGTCGAAGTGCATTGGTGCGTTGCACATGTGTTTGCCGGTGCCGCTCCCTGCCGTTCACGAAAGACGTTTGAGCCTGATGATCAGACGGGAGAGCATGTAGGCATTGCGTGAGCTGGTCCGAGGATACCGGAAGCGTATCTACATTATTGGTAAGTCTGACCGGGCGACAATCCTGCACTACCAGCAGAGAAGCTGGCTTTGCGCAATGGTGAGTGTCATCAAAATGTGACCCGCGCCCAGGGTGTGCCGCAAACCTTGACCACCCCTGCAAACCAGTTCACTGGAACAGCAATAGTCTTGTCAGACCTGTTGAAACGCCAACCTTACTGCTGGAAACATGTTCTTCTTCTGCGCGAGCCGCCAATCTCTGATATCTACTGTGACGATATGAGAGGCGGCTGTGTGCAAGCTCACCAGCCTTCCCAAATCGTGAGGACTTCGCCGCACGGCGAAACGTGCTCGTGGCACCTATCGGGCAGACTGTAAAGACAGGGTTCACAACGTGATCATCGGCGCTCGCTCAAACTTTGGCAAGGCTGGTCTTTTTGCTACAGACTTTGGGAGCATCCTCCGACGAGCGACGAGTGCCCAAGTGCGCAGACCAAGACGATAAGTCTCTCATCAGATATATTCAGCGCGGTAACTGAGCGACTGGTCACAACGAGCCGGAGCAAGCCGAGAGATGCCTGCCGTGTTCGAATCGAGAAGCGCGGCCGCACTAACTAGTCTCTGATTTCCCCGTCCTCACGATGTCATGAGCAACGCAACCCGGCGTTATCAATACAACCTCCTCGCTGTCAACCGCAACAAGATTTGAAGCTTTCCTCCTGCCCGCAAAACTTTGTTAGTCACTCATCAGCTCTCGGTTCGAAGCGGCTGGGCTTGAGCGGAATTTCTGTCGTCGCCCGGGCATCTACGGTCTTCTCGTAACTTTGGTCGACAGCCGCAGTGTACACCTAGCCGATCGCTGCGTCCTACAACATCTTGGAACATGGTGATATCTCACTCTCAAGACGAAACTCGAGCCAGCGTCGTTGTGGATCCCAATAGCGCAAAATGCGAAGCCCAACATAGGTCATGAGAACCCTCGCTGATCTAAATTATGACAGAGAACTCGTTCCAACGATATGGCCAGAGCGTTTCCTGCCAACACAGTCCTATCCCAGCGAGCATCTCTGTGCGAAGTCACGACCACGAGGACCGGCATTTGGGTGGCGTCCTTTCGGCATCGCATCATGCAGAAACGGTCTATGCCGTGTGCACGACTTAGGAGCAGACGCAGAACAAGGATATACCTAACTAGACAATGGTATGAACGAACCCTAATCGAGACAACTACGAAAATGCTTAGACGTCCCATGAAATCGTTCTCTATCCTTTTTATCCGACTGCCGTCGTCGCCGCTTACCGGGGAATGAATACGAAGGGGATCCGAGGAACCATCTTACAGAATGTATAAATTCTGACCTACGACTATAGAAGCACGATGCCCATGTCGTACGTCCTCAAAGCAAGAGGGATGATGGAGTCACAAAGCAGCGACAAGACTCCCTACGCAGCACGAACGCAAGACAAAGCAGAAGTCACCAAAATACGGATCCCGGTTTGGGTAGGAAATCCCATCTTCGCTCTCACTCCCAGATCGTTCAAGCCCGAAAACAGCAAAGCGACATCTGCACCTCCCAGTGTATCAAAAGAGATTTCTACAAAAGGCACACAATCAACGACTTGAGCAGCACTTCGACGGACCACTTCTTCGATAACCGTCCCGCCATTGCAACAGATCACCCAGCACAATCTCGGCGACAGATGTAGCAGCCAGCAAAGCATGGCCGTGCCATTGGGGAGACAGAAGCCTTCCGCAGGCATCGAGCAGGAGCTATGAGAGACGCTGCGGCAGGCGCGCCCGAGCCCCGGAAAGGGTCGTTGGTCTCACACCAACATGCTTCTGAGATGTGCGATCCGCTGCTGTGGTCAGACTTCAGAGCTGGCCTGCATGCCAAGTGCCAAGTGCCAACTGTGTCAGGTCGTGGGCAGATGCTGAAAGTCTTGTCCACTCGGCTTTTCCACATAAGGCCAAGAGTGCGAGCATAGCAGAGAGCAGGAGCCGCAATGGCATGGTGCACGGCGGGTTCCCAGATACAGCTGTAGTCGCAGAGACATGTAGACTCCTCTTTCTGCGGCTTCCAGAGTCTCGACGATGCTTTTGCACTATCGAGTACAAGCATCGACTCCGCGAAACCACCTGAGATGGGCCGCTCCAGGTTCACATTTGCAAAGACGCAAGTCGAGACGTGCCGCTCATCTCAGGAACGGCTCGCAGAGTGGACGTGATCCATGGATCTCGATCGTCTCTGGTGTTATTCTCCAGCAGGTCGTGTCAAGATGGCATTCATCAGTGTCAATTGGATACCCTTCTTGGAAAGCCTCAATGAGTGATGCCCATAGTCCGCAGGCGCTCCATAGGCACCATCTAGAAGTGTTATGAACAGACAATCTACAGCGTTATTCCCTCTTGATGCCGACTTTCCCTACAGTCCTCAATCCAAACATTCCGATAACACAAGCTGCGATCATCCAGGCAAACAGAGCCCAGAAAGCAGCCCTGTAACCTTGCATCAAAGCTTGCGGGCTCTCTTTATTGGGGACGGATGATTGCTCCGTAACGCTCAGTGAGAGAACGGATGTGATGCACAGACCAATCGAAGTCCCCACTTGCGCAAATGTGCTGAAAACGGCACCTGCAAGGGCTTGCGTTTTGCGTGGAAACGCCTCGCTGACGACCAAAGTGCCAACTGTGAAAAGTACGTCCACACCGAAGGGCGCAAGCAATTGAGCCCAGAATGCCATGATCCAGTAACTTCGCGATGGTTCAATGACTGCCATGAGAAGTGGTGACCCAGCGGCTAAAACGGATGAGATCATGATCGAGGCCATGACAGGCACTCGGTTCACGAGAACGCCAGCTAGTAAGCTCAATATTGCTCCGACGAGAACCTGCGGGAGAATTCGAATTGCAGTCTCGATAGCGGAAAGCAACTGAACTTCCTGGAAGAACAAGCTGCTGTAGAGCTCCATACAATTCACAACCGCGTTGCAGAGTAAAATCATCAGACAGACGCTGGTGAAGGGGGTGTTTTTCCACTAGAAGGTGATCCAAGGTCAGCATGCGTCCATTGATAGCGGAGACCCAATGGTGAAGTGGACGATCTCCAAAATTACATCGTCTTGCCGGATGACGGCAAACAAGCAAGGTCTCTGCGGCGGTGTGACTTACAAGCTGGTTGGGGATGAGGGCTGGTCGGCCACGCTTAACCTGAAACTCCATCCACGTGGCAAAGGAAGGCAGTAGCAACAGACTGACAACAAGAAGAGCGATGTTGCTGGGCTCCTTGATGTGCGCTGTGTCGGCTGACAGCATCGCGAGGACGTACGACAGCAGAGCAATAGAAGCACTTGCGATTGCGGCGCCTACCCAATCGATTTCCACAGCGAGTCGCTTCAGCGTTATTGTAAGCGGACCCAGCTCTGTATCCTTAGGCAGTGCCCACATTGCAATCACGACCAGCAAGAGTCCAGTGCCGCCACCGGTATAGAATCCGACTTCCCAGCCCACGGTGCTAACGAACAGGCCGCCGACTATCATACCGACCGCGAATCCCAAAGGCATAGAGAGGAAAATAGACGCGAAACCAATGTTTCTGGCAGTACCTTCTTCGACATTGTTGGAAACAATGGAGATAGCAGTAGGAACGATCATTGCGTTCGCAATGCCTTGGATCGCTCGCAGCATGATCAATGTAATTGCATCTTTCGCGAAACCTGAGGCAAGAATCGTGACTGCTGTGAGAAGGGCGCCTGGTAAGTTGACTCTTCGCGGGCCAATGACATCTGCCACGCTTCCTGCAATCAGGAGACAAGAGCCCGTCGTGAGGTAAAATGCAGAGCTGGGCCATAGGAGCAGATTTTTTTGGGAATGTTGATCGCTGTGGCCATGGTTGGCAAACCGATCGACACCAGGCCATTGCTGAAGCTGGAGATGAAGTTGATGCCGCAGAGTTGTGTGATGACAATCCAGGCGCGAGATTTTGCCAGACGTGGATAGGCCTCCTCAACGATACTGGTGGAGGAAGGAGTATTCGAGGTCGGCGGAGTCGCGTCCGAAAGTGGTCTGCCTGGAGCAGGACCTGCTTGGGTGCTCTTTGGAGTCGTAACGGAGTAGGTCTTGAGCTCTACCTCAGTGATCGTGTGGGTCGCCATCTTGTTTCTGGTGGTGTGTACTCGTCAGCCCCGTGGAGGAAGCAACGGGAAAAGGTTCTTGTCAGGTGCACAACAACTGAGGCCCCAACGGCAAGAGCATGAATCTCGCGCAGACATATTTACGAACCACTTCACAATCCCAACTGTGGCGCTTGCAGTCAATGCAGAATCTTCGACAAAGGGCGTCAGGCTATGCCTCCAAGAGCACGGCGAGCACGGCCCGGACAAACAGAGCACCCGGCTTGGCATGAAAGTTGCTGTTCTGTCACGTGTTGCGAGATCTATGCTTCTTAGAGGCAACAGATTCGTACAAGTGAACAGATGAGCCCAGGCTGATGGAAACGAAGCAGGTGCGATGACTTAAAGTAGATTGTCAAGAGAAAAATCTCCCTTAGTTGCGTTCTAGACCTTTTTGTTCATTCCACTTCTGCATCTCCATCCGACGTCATTCTCACTTCTACATTCCGTCTGCAATTCCAACCTCATCCCCTCCCGGTTCTCACAACAATGTCTCAGCCGGTACCAGCATCACGAAAACTAACACTCCAGCCTCCGAAACAGCAATACCATCCCCACAAAGTCATCCAAGCAGGCGACCTAGTATTCGAACTACATCCGAGCAAAGGCAAGAATCAAAGAAAACGTGAAGAGAAGATCAAAGAATTCGATTCTTCAAGTACACCTTCCGTCTTTCTGGACCATTCGATCTTGGAGAAAAGGCGGAAAGCAGCTGCCATGGCGGCGAAGAAGGGGAATTGAGCCTAGTATCTACACTGGTTCCAAATGGCCGTGAACGCCGCTCTGGACCGCAGTCGCAGCGTTACAATGCATACTCAAGTGCACCACTTCCAATTCCACTAGCACAAGTGGCTCGAGCGGTCATCTGCAAATGCTGCAAAGCACAGCACTCTGGCGACAACTTTCTGGAAACGTACTGCAAAGTACCGTTCTTCGTGACATAGTACAGACTACGAGAAAAGGCGCCGAGGTTTCCACCAGCACTTGAACAGCAAAACAATGTTGCGCTTGAACGCTTCTCGCCGCTCAAGGTCGCAAAGTGGACGCAGCGGCCGTCATCCCAAAACTCCACAAATTCACTCCAACCCGATTCATTATTGACGTTCCGACCTGAGGCGTACTAGTCTGTTTTGCTATGCAGACACCAAATCTCCAACGCCATGCTCACAAGACATCCATATCCAGCCATTGCCACACAATTCCAAAAATCTCAATCAACGCCAGACCGGCTTGAAGCCTCCAGCACTCCCAGGGACCACGCTACTCACGCGTGAATGAGGACGACCATTAGGACCTGTTGGAGTCTCGCGTGGCGTATGGTTGATGTCAATCATGCTCTGGCGCATTCGAAGTGGTTGCGCAGCTCGCACAGCTGGCGGACCATTGTTCTTCACGACGGAGCCAGTCCGCGGTGATAAAATGTTGCTGTGGCCAGTGGACTCCCGCGAGGCACCAATGCGACGAGCATGTGAGGCCGAGAAAGAAGAGTCTGATGGTGGCGAGCCAACAGCAAATTGAGCTGCAGTCGGGCTGCGACGGCGTTGTGCGCGGTCGCTGGCCCGTTGTCGGGAGGCACTACCTCCGATGGAATTGCGAGTTCCCATGGAGGATCGCCTCTTCTTCGCCATTGCCGCGCGAATCTGTTGTGATGCTTCACGGTCCGTGAAAGACTGCTCGGCATCGGATCCAACGGTAGAGAATGATGCATCGCTTTGGTCTGAGGTATTGTTAATAGTGCGTAAAGAGCTGCTGTGGGGAGCACGATTGCCAAGTTCGCGTAACGGACTAGACTCATCGTCGCTGGAAAAGGAGCCCATACTCGTGGAGAACTTTGGCGGCGGCATCAATGTCGGCGAGTCAGACCCCAGCTTGCTTCCCTTTGTCAAAGCCCCGATCGCGAACCGACCAGTACCCGCAGGAGTTTTCCGAATTTCGCTGCTCTGTGTCGGAGGAAGTGGAAGAGGGCTCGATTCAGGATCTGCATCGTTGGCATCGACCTCGGAGGTGAATCTGGGTGGCTCAATCATCACACTGTCATCATTACTGAAAGATGGAGGAGTGGGAGCGGGCATCTTTGGGGTGGGCTGGAACTCAACCAGCGCGCCAGGTGTAGACCCGTCCTCTGCACCTTCATCTCTCCATCTCACGCCACGCTTCTTTTGAGGTGATCTCTTTCTAGGGGTACCCGATCCGAAGGCGACTCCTTTGCGTGCCAGACCTCCAAGCTTTTTGACGTGTCTCCTCGGGCTCGCCGATGTGCCTCGGGCAGGGCTTGAGCCCTCATGCGGCGTCATGGTGGACATTTCCGCAGCGATATGCGCGGGTATCGCGGATGCAGCAGGGGCTGGCAAGACTGGCTGCGGTTGTGATGAGAGCGAGGCACGGCTTGAGACCGAATGTCTAATCTTGCTCTTCATGGGCGAAGGGCCGATCAACGACTTCTGCTTGCGTGGTGTTCCAGAGCGATTGGGTGCGACAGCGGCCGTGATTTGAAGCCCGCCATCGGGCTTAATGACTTGGCCGACAGCGTCGGTGCATGCTTGCAGAAGCTTGCCCAAGATTTCGCGGCCTGCTTGCACTGCCTCGTCTTCTGTCATCTGTGCGAGCTGGCTGACAATGGCAATGGTCTCAAAATGAGTTGTGAGCATCACGTTCATGAGACCCGACTCGCCCGTCTTCTCGGCGTCCAAGACAATGGCGTTCATCTCGATATCAGCTCGATTCTTCAAAAGCTCCACTTCCTTCAATAAGCTCGATGCCTCCGCACAATCAGCAGTAAAACTTTCGTTGCTTTCCAATTGACGAAGACCATCCTGAAGTGCTATGTCGATCGCGCGGGTCCAACTTATCTTGCCCAGTCTTTGGTGATGATGTTGTCGGCTGTGCTCCAGTTCCGCCAATATCCCAGTAGCGGTCTTCCTCATGGCTATCATCGCAGAAGCTGGCTCCTCTTCTTCGCGAGTTTCGCAGACCTGGTCAAATGCACCAACCCAACCACTGATAGCGCCGATGCGGCGCTCGGTTTGCCGTAAACGTAATGTCGTGTTGATTCTCTCCTTTCGCTCCGAAGCTGAGTGGTCGTATGCAAGTCGTACACGTTCAATGCTGTCTTTGAGAACCCCATCAAACTTCGACTCCGCTTTCTTGAATTTCGCAAAAGCTTGCTTTTCGTAGTCTTGAAGCTGTGCCTGGAGCTCCTTGATAAGAAGCATCTGCTCGTCAATCTTCTTGAGGTAGTCCTTGACGTGCCGGTCGACATTGTATACGTTCCGCACGCTCTTTGTCTGGATGTTCTTGGCTCTGTTGGCGTAACGTAGAGTATTTTGTGTTTCATCGAAGTGTGCGCTGCTCGGCGACACACAAACAATCATGACCGTGCGGCAGTTACCGCCCAGACTGAATTTCAACAGTCGTGTCAACTTCGAATTCCGATAAGGCACGTGGTTCTTCTTTCGAGGGTCGCATAACGCGTTGATACAGGAACCAAGCGCAAGGAGCGATTTGTTGATATTCGCGCCTTCAAGCAGACGTTCGCCCTTGTTCTTCGTAACTGAAGCCCGCTCTGAGCCTGCCAGGTCGATAATCGAGAGTGTTGCAAATGTCACGGGCTCGTTGACGGCAGCGTTACGGTCTTTCAATGCGACATTGACCTGCAGGACTGCGTGAGATCGAGAGGAGGTAGCATTTGCTTCCGTTGGCGATTGTGTGCGTTGTCCGTTGCCCTGTATGACCATGTCCATGACTTCCTGCACAGATTGTGGCTTGTTGGAGGTGAGGCCGGCCACGGATACTGCCTGATGCGAGTCCTCCCGGAGCATGAGTCCTTGCTTGCCGCTGGACCCCGGGGGCGCGAGAAGATCTCGAATGGTCTCATTATAGATCTCGAGGTATGAAAGAGTAACGTCCACCTCCTTGGTTTCTCTCAGCTCCTGTACGCGCTCGAATAGCTCCTGCATTGTCATGAATATGATACCAGGTGACTGGACTGTGCCAGTAATAGTATGAGTCTTTCCACAGCCAGTTGCGCCATATGCGAACACTGTCGCGTTGTAACCGTCGAGCACCTGATCCAAAAGTGGCTGGGTTGTCGCTGCGTAGACGTCGCATTGTGTCGTGTGCTCGTCGAAAACTCGGTCGAAGGCGAATGTCTGATCCTTGCAGCGCTTCCCCTGGGGGAGCATGGCACGGCCAAATCGCTGCACCGAGTGCTCTTCGGGCGGGTCGAATACTCTGCGCTATCGATCAGCATGTCGAGCATATAGATGTCTGGAGAAACTTACAAGCACTTCTCGTCCATGACCTTGATCACAGGACGAATGCCCTTTCCGCCAACTCGTGGCTTTGGCACAGCAGCCATTGAGCCATCGCCGAGGAACAGAGGCCCGTCATCGTTTCTCGTCAATTGTGCAGCTTCCTGGATAGTAAAAGGCCGCACTCGCACAGCAACACTGATGCTTGACGCGCCATCAACTGGAAGCGCGGCGGCCATTGGTTGCTGTAGTTCACAAGCGTGTGCAAGGCTTCACGCACATTCAGAAGGCTCGTCTCTCGTCTCCGGCGTTGGTGGATGTCGGCGCGATGGCAGTACGGAGGTCGGAGAATCGAGATATGCGGGATTGAATGTCCGCGTGCCAGCTTCGGCAGCTCCTGCTTCAAAACTCGCAGTTGCCGCAGCAACATCCCTCGCTTCGCGCGGCCCGCTGCCGAGCTTGCCTGATGAAGAGACACGGAGAATATAGACATAGTGCACTTCTTTTCGGAGAATATAGACATAGTGCACTTCTTTTATAGACATAGTGCACCCTCCTTAGGGTTGCGACCCTAAGTGCCTCAGGCATCATCAATCTTCGAACTTCAAAGAACAATATCCAAAACCTTCAACTTCTTTATATGTCGCTACGACGACAACAACACTACGTATGATTACACACTTGGTACGGCGGAGCATCAGAACGATCGTGGCAACAACATACTGAAAGGGTATTATGATCAAGCAAGGCGTTGTTGAGATACACCCTTGTGAGGGTAGCTTTTCTGATACCTGAAGTTCGATTGTGAACTCTGAACCGAATTCCTCAGCACGGCAGCTGCAGTTCTGAGACCTGCGCAAACGACTCGTACGTTTTCTGAAAAGCTCATTGCCGTAGTCTAGAGCGTAGCCACTCACAGGCCAGCAGATACCTTCAACTCTTGGCATTCTGATACTTACGGCTTTCTCACTCCAGCTGGCCGGAATGGTGGTAGATTCGGCCGATTCTGCGACATACGCGGATGGTTCAATGCCCTCATCTCTTGCGGTCCTTGGATTGCTTGAAGGCCATTGCGCGCGCTCGCTTTGGTTCCACACCGCTAGACATCGAATCGGCTATGTGCTTCTTCACCTGGTCGTCACGGAGGTGTCGTCGGTAGTTCGCCATCTCAGCGCCTTGCTGTCTGTCGTGGTTATGCGTAGGGTTATTGCCTGGTCTGTATGACCAGCGTCCGTCCGGATCGTCGAAGTCGCATGCGAACGTAGTAAGAGAGAAAGGACATTTCGTCTTCTTACTCGTTGCCTCCGGTCTCTCAGTAGGACGTGTGCCTCTTGTAGTACCAATCTTTCCATCCCATACGCCCTTCGAACAGACCCAGCGCATCTTCACGAGTTCTTTTGCCTTGTTGTACTTGTACCCACCTTCTTTGACTATCTCGAAGCCAGCCTCGAACGCCTCCGTGTGCAGTGCGCTCTCCATCACGCCAAATGACTCGAATGACTGCGTTTTTGGGTTGATGAATGGCCATGGGGGTATCGTAAGGTCGTCTGCGCGTTCGGCGCCTGTGACCGGCGCGGTGCGTCTGTGATGGGGGTGGTCGAGGTCGTAGATTGCGCGCGGAGGGTCGAGTGGCGGCGGCGATGACTGCTGGTGAGTGCTCTCCTCCTCCTCGTAGTCGTCAATATTGTAGAAGTCGTTTGTAGCGCGCTCATGCCGTGAAATATACTCATCGTCTTCGTCTTCGGAGAATTCTTGTTCTGTCTCTTCTTCTGCTTCTGTGCGCCTACCTGGGCTCTGTGTGAGGTCGCGCGCATCGCGCGCGTCTTCATCTACGTCAATATCAGACATGATAGCACGCAGAGTGTTGAACAATGCTGCTGTCTTGTTGTGTTGAAAGATGTACAAAGAACGAAGAATTCGGGTGCGAGTACTGTCATATGAAAGAGTGACTTGGCAGAGCCTGAGGCACTTAGGGTCGTAACCCTAAGGAGGGTGCACTATGTCTATAAAAGAAGTGCACTAACGTAATCAATGGTGAAGCGAGCCACATGGGGAAGCGAGTCACGCACCCCGCATCTTTCTTTTTGTCTTCCTTACTTTCAACACTATGGACGCGTCTTTACGTGATCGACACGCGTCTCCTGATTCTCAAATATCGAAAGCAGTTGATGCTCTCCGTACAGGCCAATGTTCCTCAATTCGAGCGTGTGCGCACGCGTTTTCTGTTAAATACTCAACTCTTCAAGCCCGCCTCTCCGGACGGCTTTCACGCTCTCAGGCCCACGAACCGATGCAAATACTCTCAAAACCAGAAGAGAGGACACTTGTACGATGGATTACACAGCTCACAAACACCGGATTCCCTGCCTCACCAGCGTTAGTACGCGATATGGCCGAAGAAATCCGGCATAACCGGCTCCAGCTTTCATACTCACCACGACCGAACCTCCGCCCAATTGGTAGCGAATGGCTCCTACGCTTTCGGCGCCGCCATCCTGAGATCCAGGGTGTATGGACACGTAAAATAGAAGGGCAGAGGCATAAGGCGATGAGTATAGAGACCACAAAAGCGTGGTTTGAGGCGGTAACGGAGCTTGTGCTCCAGCACCAATACCCTCCGGAACGGCAATACAATATGGATGAGTCGGGTTTTGCGATCGGAGAGTCTCAGGCTACAAGAGCATTAGTTAATATTCGTGAGAAGTCGAGTTGGAAGGTAATCAACGGCCGTCAAGAGTGGATAACTGCGATTGAGTGTGTAAGCGCCTCTGGAGTCGCTCTGCCACCCCTTTTGATTTTCAAAGCAATGCATACAAATACGGCATGGATACCACCTGAAACGCCACCAGAATGGAGATTTTCAACAAGCCAGAGCGGCTGGACCTCAGATAGCCATGGTTACCAATGGTTAACGACTGTTTTCGAGCCAACAACCCGGCCAGAGGACCCGTCTTTGCGGCGACTATTGATTATGGACGGCCACAGTAGCCACCTTACCGCGAATGTAATCGCATTCTGCATGGAACACGCAATTGACTTGCTTATCCTTCCACCACATACATCACACATACTTCAGCCGCTGGATGTAAGCATATTTCAACCACTGAAACGCGCTCTTGCCAAGGAGGCTGATACAGCTGCACGGCTTGACCACGGGCGCATACCACGGGCAGAATGGACATCAATGTATATCCGAGCAAGAGAAAAGGCTCTTACACAATCTAATGTTATTTCCGGGTGGAATGCAACCGGGTTGTACCCTTTAAGTCCAATTCAAGTGCTTGACAAGCTTGCTACACCACCTACGCCCCAGTCAAGATCACCTTCCAAACCGGATCAAACAGGCTCCCTGGATACCTCGCTTTTGAACAGCTCTCCACCATCAGGTACAGAACTACGGGAAGCAAACGCAGTGCTTAATTCTGAGCTACAGAAGGCTAGTGACATTGCAAGCCCTACAAGAAGATATATTCAAAGGATGACCCATGCATTTGAAGCTACCCAAAGTGAGCTCACAACACTACGGAAGAAGCTTAAAGATACAGAGGAGCTACTCCAGACCCGGAAGAAACGTACAAAGGGCAAGAGGGTTGCATTGCAGGGCAAGTTTGTCTTCACAACACAGGAAATCCTTGAAATTGCTCGCCAAGCCGAGGAAGGCAAGAAGGTTAAGAAATCCAGAGGAAGGCCACGTAAGAGAGCAAAGACCAATAAAATTATAGAGGATAAGGAGAATGATATCGAGAGTGTATCTAGTGATTCTGAGTCTGATTGCATCGTTGTAGCAGATGGTAGACACATTTGAACAACTCGAGCCAAGACTCTGTGGCTCGCTTCCCCATGTGGCTCGCTTCACCATTGATTACGTTATGTCTATAATGTCCGAAGAGACAGCTGTATTATTCGCACAGCCAGACAGGACCAAGCACAACCAGAGTCTGTTGACTGGCAGCGTCGGAGGCAGCGCCAGTAACCTTATGATGATGGAGCTCAGCTTGTTCTCCCTCATGTTGACATGACGTGAGCGCGGCTCTTCTTCTTCTTCCTCGTCGTTGTTGCGGCTGTCCGCACACCATGGTGCGGTCCGACCAACCGTCTTTCTGGCCCTTGCTGCTTATGCTACCAACGTTTCAGCTTGCTGTGGCACTGTTGTCCGTGCAATGCCACGCACTCAGATGCATCGAGTTGCGAGGACGACAGCCAGCGACGCACAAGAGGTGAAACTGTGATGAAGCACAACACAGAGATGCCATCTCCACAGACCTCGGCCACATCCCGATGATGCAATGCCGCTGCTCGGATTGGAGCTATGCATTCACGAGAGGGACACGTCCAATGTCAGCTGCGCCGAGTCGAACTCGCAATATAGGTCGGATGGACAGAACAATCTAAGCTTCTTTCGATCATGCTCGGTGCCTTCCGCATGTCTGCCTCACGAAGACTGTCCCAGATTACCGCCCAGACGCGCAGCGCGTCAAGTGGAACCATGAGAGAGGCCGTTGTTGCGAAAGGCCCAAAGGTCACAATACGGGATGCGCCCATACCAAAGCCAGGACCATATCAGGTCGTGACAAAGGTCATGTACAGTGGCTCAAATCCCAAAGACTGGTTCGTATACGGCAGCAGACGGTGTAGGTGACATGTTAATTAGTTCAATATCAGGAAATGACCACAGTTCATGCCCGATGCGGAACCCGTAAACCAAGGCGACGACATTGCAGGAATCGTGCACGAAGTCGGCGAGGATGTATCCGAGTTCAAACCTGGCGACAGAGTGTTTGCCTTCCACGAGATGATGAAGCCCGGCGGCAGTTACGCGGAGTATGCCCTTTCGTGGTCTGCGACAACTGCACACCTTCCTGCCAACACCTCCTTCCAAGGTATGTCGGGCCGCTGGAAATTAGCCAAGCATACGCTTATTCTGTTGAATAGCTGGCGCAGCCGTTCCGCTCGCAGCGTTGACCGCAGCCGTCGGGCTCTTTGCCCGGCTCCAGCTGCCATCGCCCTTCACCCCTCCCTCGGCCGCCATCAATAAAGCCTCGAATGGTTCTCGTCCTCCCACGCCTCTTATCATATACGGAGCAGCTTCCGCTGTGGGTTCCTATGCTCTGCAGTTTGCTCTCCGAGCCAACATTCAACCTTTGATATGTGTCGCGGGCAAAGGCATACCGCAAGTTGAGAGCCTTGTCGATCGAAACAAAGGCGACACAATCGTCGACTACCGGGACGGCGACGAAGCCGTCGTAAAAGCATTGTAGGCTGCAGCGGACAAGAACAGAGGCAAGATAGAATACGCACTCGACGCAGTTTCGGAAAAAGGAAGTGTAGAGAATCTTGGTCAAGTCTTAGACCAGGAAACCGGGCGAGTCACATTCGTTTTGCCTGGCAAGAAATATGATCTACCAGGCAAGATCAAGCAATCATTGACAACTGTGGGCAGCGTTCATGGCTTTCCAGATGACCTAAAGGACTTCGGGCATGTTTACTTCCGCTATCTCGCCAGAGGGCTGGAAGAAGGATGGTTCAAAGCCCATCCTCAGGAGGTTGTGACTGGCGGGCTGCAGGGGGTGGAAACTGCTCTGAGCAATCTGAAAGCAGGGAAGGCGAGTGCTGTGAAGTACGTATTCCGGATTGCTGACACTCCAGGTTTGGAAGGACATGAGAAGCACTAGGCGGATCGCATGTCCGATCCGATAAATGCAATGGCCCACATTCTCTGAGATCGCTTGGTCATGCCACAGTAACAGAATGACAGATTCGTCCGTGTTGGCTTCGCTTATATTGGGAGAGATTGTAAAGCAGTTCTGAATGCTCAGTCTTGTTCGGCCATGATCTTCTGCAATGCATACGAACTGCCACAACTGTCACCTTAGATCTGCACGGTCTCACATCGATTCTCGTCTCGTGACGGGCGAGCTGGAGTGCAGCTCGCAGGATTGACTGGGGGCTGGATCCAGCCTAACCGCAATTGTGTACCTATGCCTTCTTCTGGTAAAGATCAACAACAATATGAAATCGTACTCCATCTCTACACACCTACAGCCAAATCAGTGCTCTTCAAGACAAAATACTCCTCTGGCCCATGCATAATGATCGTATCTGCCCACGAGCTTCTCCGAAAGGAATACGATGACTACTTTCATACACGAAGACTTTGAGGATGACGGACAGGACCCGCCCGGGTTCATGTTCATTGTCTGCGATGAGCAGAACGGCAAGGCTCCAAAGCAGTCCAAAACTCTGCGAAAACGGCATGTCATGAGGAATTATAAAGCCTCTTTACTGGATGGAGCCAACCATGCCGTGTTCAAGCAAGGTCAAGGTTAAGGTGTGATGTCTTGTCTGGGCCCAAAAAAGATCAGGACCAGCAGGATGCCTAAGCAGACATCGACTCGCGGGCAACAATACGCGGCTGGTGGGGTGAGCTCCACGCTCATGCCTGCATCGCCCTACGAAAGCATACGGGATGTCGTTCACGTGTGGCAATGGTTTTTCTATGAGGACAAGGCCGATGGCACCAAAGGATTCGATGTAGCCAGACATCATTTCATCGAGATGCAGTGGCATCAAGCTAGGTCACATGAAGTGTAAAGCCGTCACGAGCCGTTTACACAGTAGCCAACTGACTCCTTCTTAATCACCTCTGTGCTGCAGCCATGTACGCATACCGCAAAGAAGCCCGAATTGCTGGAGGCAGAGAAGCCCATCAAAAACCCTACTTGCACCAGAAAGGCCAATTGATCAAGCAAATTCAAAAACAAGTCGACATGTATGGGGCTGCGATTGACAGTGGCACCCTAGTTGCAGTAGCTATTCTTGCCTTCAGCCACTTGCAAGACGCAGAGTTCCATGCTGCCGGAATACACGTTCACGTGCTGAGAGCTATCAAGGCACTGGAGCGTCCATCTGTCCACCAATGGCTCATCATCGCGTGGCTCGATCTTCGACTAGCACTTAACTTGACCCAACTACCTCTGTTCGATCTGTACATCCCGCAGACCTACCGAGCATCAACCCCAGACTGGCAAATGAATAATGGTGCCAGGGTGAAGCGATTGGCAAATGCTTGTACTGCAGCTAGTCCATCTTGCAGTGATGATGGCTTCGGGAAAGCACAGATCTGTGATCTGTACACAAAGATGTTTCGATTGTTCTTGGCCTGGCCAGACCTCAGAGAAACAAGAGACCCGCCATTTGGACACATCTACGAGCTGGAATATCTTATACGCACCTACCATCCGCGGCTCACCCGGCACAAGTCAAGTGATGGATCTGATGCAACATGCACAGAGCTGCTTCTGCTGACTGTTCAGCTCAATCTATGGATCCTCTGTCGTTTCTGGACTCCAATTCAACAAGCTACGCGCGTATGCGTGCTCGAGCGAGGTTTCAAATTGCTCGCCAACATCCCAGATATCCTGTGGCAATGGACTGAGGAAGAAGGTGCCGATATGCACTCGTTGCTTTGGGTCGCTGCCACATTCGCTGCGTGTGGGGCAGCCGATTGCGGTGCCACATCATCATCCCCAGTTGCAAGATCGGTCATGAGGAAAGTCATGAAAGCGATGAAGATTGAGCTCGAAGAGCTTCCTCGAGAGCTGGAGAATTGGCCGTTCATGGAAGACTGCCAGTCCGGTCAACATGAAAGGCTTTGGAAGTGTTCGCTGAATGAAGACGAGTCTTTGACGATCGAAGTCGCCCCGGATTCGTGGTGGAACAGTGAGGATCAGATGAAGTGAGCGGTAACAGCTCAGCGTTGGCGCTCTGCGACTGTTGCGTGCTGGTATGGCTGGATCTTACCACAACATCGACCACCACCCACTCGATCTTGATCAAGTTCCGCGAGATGTGGTCCTTGCTGAGGTTCAGGCAGGCAAGAAGGAAGTTGAGCGCACTTGCCTCAAGAGCAGCACTTGCTTCCAACGCAAGCAGACACCACGAGGCAACAGCGCTCTCTGAATCTGCTGCTGCCACGGCACAACTCTTCTCGCCAAACTTACTGCACTGGCTTTACCAAAGTCCTCTCTCCACTCGGTCCGCTGCAGCAACGTCGAAACCACCACACCCACAAAATTTGAGTCGCAAGCCAAGCGAGTTGCCACGTCTCGTCAGACGCACGACAAAACTTCCAGTGATCCCTCTCTCCAGACACAGCGACACCCTGCTCAGAATTCTACCTCCGGTCGAGTGCCGGCAGAGGAGCCACGTACAGGGCACAAGGAGCGCACGACCAAATCGAACAGGATGCCCATTAACACAAGCGCAGCCTTGCCTTCCGGTCAAGAGTCGGATACAGAAGACCTCTCCGAGAACGATGAAGATGCGGAGAAGGGCGGGTACTCGGGCATCTCATGAGTCGTCTGTCCCCGATCGATGTCCCGCTCCATACTCCCGGAGCAAGACTACTCCCGACGTCGTGATCTCAGATCGACAGCCTGCTCCATACTCACCGAGCAAAGCTGCTCCTGAGATCCCTCCTCTATCCGGCAATCCTGTGCAGCACACGCATCCACCTGACCTTGCTGCTACTGGCAATTGGAAGGTTGAGACAAGGATCGACGAGCATGGCAAGATGAAGGTTGGCATCCAAGGCCCAGTCACCATCAATGGCCTATTTGCAAGGCTCATCGAGATACTTGCTCATCACCCAATTCTCCTGTCCATCACAGCTGTGCTCCTTTGCGCGATCTCCATGGCCTCGCGCAGGTGGTTCTGGAGCACAAAGTCTTCTTCTTCATACTCTGGCTCTTCGGATTCAAGTTCTGGTGAATTCAAAGTGGACAAGGGGACGAATACGGAGAAGCTGGGGCTGATGGTGATTGCTCACGCTGACAAGGCAGATGTGTTCGGCAGGCGCATTGGACTTGATGGGCAAGACTGCATGCTGTAATACTCTGCGAACGATGTTGCACTGTACAAATGCATGTACATGCAAGAGCGATGAATGTTTTAGTTCCAATTGTTCCCAAGAAAAAGTGACTTTCCCTGCAGCGATCTCGGCCCTTCCACCCTGTCCTTCCCCGCCACCTCGGCGAGATTGCGTGATTGCGGATATCAAGATCCAATTTGTTGGTCTTCTTTGATTCCCATTGATGAACCACTGCACACAGTTGGAGAGAGCAGAACGATATCCCGGAGTACCATGCCGTTCATTGGCAAGCGGAAAACTGAAGACGTGACCCTCAATGGCTTCTACGCCGACGACAGACCCACTTTGAAGCGTCGAGGGACCACAGCGTCGCAACCCCACATGGAGAACAACTTCTCCAACTACAACAACACTTTGGAATATGGAGAACAACACAAGTACCATGATCGAAACGACTCCGCAATGTCGAACCACAATGAAGGGTTCACCGAATCGTTCAACCAACAACTCCCAACCCCGCCTCTCAACCAAGACGAATTCATGAACGGAGCCGACGAATACCCATTACCCGGACAACACCACCACCAACGCTACGAGCAACAACACCAACGACAAAGACTCCAAACTCTCCACACAAACCTCACAACCTTCCTCATCACCCAGAATATATCCTCTCGGGAATCTCACCTTCCAACATCGCCACAACCTCAAACCTTTCTCGCTCAAACTAGACAACTGGTTGTCAACCTCAATTCCCACCTCACCTCTCTCCAAAATCTAGCAATCTCCCAGCTTAAACTCCGAACTCAGATGTCATCCCTCGGAGTTACCCAGAGCGTAGTTTCGAATTTAGATTCCGCACTCCAGGGTCTGGACGCCCAAATGATGGAATTTATGGTCGGATTACAGGGGATAGAAATGGAAATCGAAGCGATCGAAGCAGAATTGTCATCTGCATCGCAGGATCAGAATCACGTCACAGAAGTGGCAATGTTATGATTCAATGTCCTTTCGATAAAGGTGGCGAGGAGCATCCCCTCATATTGCGATCTGGCGTTCACGTTGTGTAAGAAAATCTTTCCTTCACATCAATGCATTTCGCTTCATGCGGTTCTGCCTTTGACCGCGAGCACATATACAGGTAGCGCATTTTTATGTACAGACACACACACGCACAGCCCAACATCAAAGGAACAGAGTCCAACCTAAGGACATAACATATACTCCGCCTCTTTTGGACCCAAGGGCAAATGAACAACGCCATACCGTGACGAAAGCACGAGTAATTGCCCTCATCTTCGACACACTGTCTCAAGGGCTCCTCCGAATGCACATCTCGTTTTCCGTTCCGCTGTTTTGACACCCATAACTCCACGCTCACGCAGAAAATAACTCATCACTGGAATGCAATGTCTTCACATCTTCTTTTTCTGTTCGCGAAGGTACCAAAATTCCCTTCACTCATTCGTCTTTCCTGCTGTCGTATTCAGAATCCTCGCAAAGTCCCGACGCGTCGCCAGATCCTGTAGCTACAAGACCTCGTCGAGCCTAAACTCCTTAAGTTACTGTCGGTCGTGACTGGCTACACGACCGTTCTCGGCGAGGCTGATCGATCATTCTGGGCATCCTGCGAGAGAGCTGACACATGGAAAGCTCGTCCTGTGATGTCAAACGTGGCATTGGCACTCTCTGTAGTGCCATCGTGAGTCGTGAACTCCTGTGAACTTCGTCCGTTGCTGACCATAACGATGGTGGTGTTGTGAGAGCCCCGACGTTCCTCTGGCGGAGTGAGCTGTTCCTCAGGCTCTTCAGGTATTGGCGTAATATATTCCTTGAGCACTTTCTTGAGCTGCGGTCTTCGTATCGGCTTTGAGCTGTGTGAACATCAGTACTTCGTCTCAAGAGACCTGAGTGCCTGAGACCTACAGGAAATAATTCATGCCAGAGTCCATGCAATCCTTGATGTTGTTCTCTTCCGCATATGCTGTCAACGCCACAATTGGTTCTTGATACCCGATCTGGCGAATGAGTCGCGTGCTGGTGAGTCCATCCACATTTGGCATCTGTACGTCCATAAATATGAGGTTGAATGGCCGGCTCCCAGGACACATAGACTCTTTGACTAAATCCAGCGCTTCTTGACCGTCCTTGGCGACGACAACATCGTAGATGTCTTCAAGTTTGAGCATGCGCAAAACGACCTCTGTTGATCATATGTTAGCCAATGACTTCAGACATCTTCTTGCATCTCGAGCGGACTGCACAGACCTTGGTTGACTTTGTTGTCTTCTGCCACGAGCACCCTGATCCTACCTGTCCTGCTCGCCGAAGCAGACATTCGTCGCATGGCTTCGCCTTGTGCGTCTGTATCGTCAAGTGTCTTGTTCGACGCGAAGAAGGGCTGACTCAACCCAACAAGGCGAGTTTGAGACTGAGCGCTTAAGTCTCCCGGAGGATGTGCCATCGGTTTAGTAGTCTCATTCACACTCGAGACCTCGGGATCGTACTCTACACTGCCAAGAGAACGCTGCGGCGAAACGGAGCGAGAGCCTGCATCAAATGAGCTCGCCCCACACGCTTCATCGCCGTAGCCCAGAGCAGAACTGGCGGCGCTGTCCGCGCGGGTTTGAACATGGCGCAATGGAATCTTCATCGTGAAGATGCTGCCAGTGCCAATCTCACTGTGCACACTCATAGATCCTCTCATCAAACTGGCCAGCTGCGAGCAGATGGAAAGGCCTAAGCCGGTGCCGCCATACTTCTTGCTGAGCCCCAAATCGCCCTGCACGAAAGGTTCGAAGATTTTGTCCTGCAAGTCCTTCGGGATGCCCGGCCCTGTATCAGTTACTTCGAATTCGAACGAGATGTACTTCTTAGAGGCAGGCGACCGTGCTCGCTCCGCGACGTGTAAGATCGCATGTGGTTTATCAAGGACGTTGATGGCATTGGCGGTCCCAAATCGTTGCATTGACGCGTCCGAATTCCTTTGAGTACCACCCTCGGCAATAGACAGGTCAGAATCCCCTTTCCGAGGGAGGTGCAGAGACTGTTTGGAATTGATAGAAGTCTTACGACTTCCAATGTCGGGCAGCTCTGGAAGAGCGCGAATTGTCAGTGTTACGGTACCTTCAGCCGGCGTGAACTTCAGACTGTTCGATACGAGATTGATGACCACCTGAAGGATGCGATGGATGTCGCCCCACAAGATCATGTCTCTCATGCGCCCACTCGCCCCTGGTCCACAACCGGAGAGCTGGTCGGGGGTTGCACCGTCGATTTCCGCATCGTGGATGCCTTCAAACTGCACTTTCAGATCAATGTGGCCTTCCTTGGCTTGTTTCTCAAAAATGGCCAAAATCTGCGAACTGACATCGCGCAAGCGAAACTCCTTTTCGTCCAGCGTCAAGTGCTGGCCGACCTGGTTCTTGCTGAAGGTGAGAAGGTCGGTAAGGAGATTCAGCAACAAATCACCTGATTTATAAATGATGCCGAGCGACCGCTTCAGACGAAGAGGGTCATCTTCCTGCATGCACACAGCACACATGCCAAGAATGCCATTGAGCGGTGTCTTGAGCTCGTGGCTGATGTTCGCGATGAAGAGCGTCTTGCTCTCGTTTGCCGCCTCGGCTGCCTTTTTGCTAAGCTCCAGCTCGGCCGTCCGCTGCCTCACACGCTCTTCCAGTTTGGAATACTGCATCATAAGCTCGTCAGACATCTCGTTGAAGGTGTGCGTCAAGTCGGTCAGCTCGTCTTTGATGCAGCTTTTCCGCTGCTTTACACGGCCCGGGATGCGGAAATTCCGTTTTCTTCGCTCAAGACGCTTAGTCTGGGAAGCCTCGGTGAACTTGCGCATCCATCGAGAAGACGGTGATTTGAAGTCTTTCCCCACAAATCTCTCCTTCCTGGCGATTGCCTCATCCAGATCTGTTGTGTCTTGATTTCCGTCAGCAGCAGCGTCTCTTAGGTACCCAAGAGAGTCCATGTCTGATTGTCCATCCGTGCTCGGAGGATCGACGGATCTCAGTGTTGCCTCTCGCAGACGCAGGATTGGTTGTGCGGCGAAGTGCGCGAGTGGAGCTGCAATGATCGCCATCAAGCCAGCGGTCGCGAAGAGGCAGGCAAGTATGACTTTTCGCAAAGTATCGATGGGTTGCCACACTTCGTCTCGAGACATTTCGAGCAGGATGGTCCATTTCACCAGATTGTTGGCAGGCATAGCGAAGCCAACGCTGACCTTCTTACCAGCCTCATTCCTCGCTCTGAGCTCGGCACCTGAAGCTCCAGTGCCAGCGGTGGTGAGCGCGAGAGCTCGGTATAGAGCTGGATAGTCGCCAGCGCCGAATGCAGGATTTGTGCCGCTGCTCGTCTGCCCGGGATGTCGACTGCTGTACGATTGGTTCAACGGCATCACATACTGCACGTTCACTCCAGCTGGGAGACCAGAGTCGAAATGTACATCGGCTGGAAATAGATTGGTGGAATCGGCTGGCCCGATCAACAACGTCTCTCCGGTCTTGCCCAATCCTTCTGCAGAGTCGATGACTTGAGACACCAGTCTCGCATCCATGACCAATGTCACGTATCCAAGCAAATCATTGGCATTGCTGTTGTTGGTCACAGGCATGGTGATCGAGAGGAGGGAAAAAGTGGTGTTGACGGTCCATGGCCCAAGCAACAAGGCACGCTCGGGAGTGAACACGAAGTCGTTGTATCGCGCTGCACCGTTCTCAAGATAAGTCAAATTGGGGTACAGGTGAGGTGGGTAGGACAATGCTGTGTCATTGGCGCCCAGATAGATTGCCGATCCATTGGCGTAGTCGTACGGCAAAGCTATCCTTTGCATGTCCGAAGTGGCGGTGGTATTCATCAGCGGGTACGGCCCATTCGCACCATTGGCATCTCGTGGGTACAATCGAGATTGCAGCAGTAAGCGTTGCCCCAACGAAGCTTCGCCTCCGACGGCAGCTCGCATGTCTGATCTGGCACGGGTCCAGTTCTCGGACGTGTTGTTTCCCTCCGCATAGTACCTAAGTAAAGCAGTCTGCAACAACACGCGAGACGCCACGAAGCTCGCCGAAGTCTGCATGACGTCCAGATTGCTAGACAGCTGGCCGGCCTTGAGCGCGGCCGTCAGAGCCAGGCGGGAGGCTCTGAGGTCGAGCACGAAGTCGTGGATTGTGATCCATACTGCGGCGGAGATGACGGCTAGGCCGACGAGCGACGAGACGAGGATCAAGCCGCCCAGCTGCAGGCGTATGGATATGCGCATGTTTCGCCGCCGCCTAGCCCGCGCGCTGCAGCGAGCCTCGCCGGTGGTGTTGGCCTCGTTGGGGCTGTCGTCGTGACATGAAGTGCTGTCCTGCTGGCGCACTCGTCGTCGTAGCGGGTAGCGCGTTCAGCTCGAGTGCCGTCGTGGTCTAGCTGGATTCGTTCGTGGGAGCGGGCGTCACGGGAGTCGCATGTCGAGTCGTGTGGTCGCAGGGTGGAGCGGGTGGTTAGGTGGCTCGACGTGTGCAGAATGGGTGGCAGCTCGGAGCACGCGAGGTCGCATAGGCACTTCGACGGCTGGGCAACGGCAGGAGGCAATCGAGACGGTGAGACGGTAACTTGGTGAGAGGGAAGGTGCGCAGGAACAGCGGAGCACGGGTCGCACCCGGACGTGAGTGCTTCTCAGCTGCAAATGGGTGAAGGACTGGACTGGACTGGGCCCTGTTCGCTTCTGGAATGTCGGGCGATGCACCGCTGCACATGCACCAGAGCCGGGCGCATTCTTCGCATCAGCCCCCCCGTCTCCCCGACGATTGCAATCAGCCGAATGCGCCGTCCTGCATGTTGTGCAGCTCTCTCCGCCTGCCCCATCTGCGCTCCGCGACATGTCTCGCGCGTCTCCACGCTCGCCTGCACCACTTCCAATCGCCCGCAGGGATCTGCTCGCACTAACTTAGAATAAGTTAGCACAAACGCTCAACAACGAGGCTCGTCCCGTCTGCCTAAATCAACCTTGTCGCTTCGATGCTTCGATCGTCTTGCCGACCACGTGGCTGCACACATCTTCTTGCCTCGCTTCCACTGGCCGACTTCCATTACCACACGCCTGAGCAGTCGAGGACAGTTCGAGGCACGTCAACACACTGTTCCATAATCAGTCCCGCGACTGGAACCACCAAGATCAGAGCCTGTGCCGATGCCCGCCGATCGGAGGTACGCAGCCTCAAGCTGATGTTGATGCACAAGTTCAACAAGAACCAAATTGGAATGCCCAACCAACTCGAATGTCCTGCGACGCGCGCTCCATGAACGGCATCGTCTCGCACGCAAATTCAGGATAGGCTTCAGAAAGAGTCAACAGAAGTGCCCAGCCAGTGACGATTGTCACCACGCTGAACATGCCCAAGCAATGGAAAAGGAATTCTTTCAAGGTACATGTTTGGTCCAGTATCTGCTGACAGTGTGAGCATGTCACCAGCTTGCCCGAACGCTCCACATCCGGCGGGGAGGGGGGGGGGGGGGGCGGAACGTTGCGAGGGTCAGGAGCTGGCATGCTACGTGCATTGTTCGATGGCCGCGGCAGCGACGTATCTTGCCTTCCCTCCTTGGTCAGGATATCGCCTTCGGTATTCGTCCGCGATGGCGAGAAGCTGTGTAGATCGAAATCTTGTGTCTGTCGCCGATGTGAACGTACTAGCAGATGTGCGGGCCTTAGAGGACGAGAGACAGCGAAAAGGTATACTCAAGCTCTCAAGCTAAATTACTATAACTGGTAGACTGTGAACTCAGTCCATCAGAATGCCGTGTTGGCGTCCAGTTCTCAGCGCAGTGATTCGGTCGACCGGCTAATCGTAGAAGACCCACCATGATGCTTCAAGAACCACCAGCTGTCATTGCTTTGCGATTGGACAGCAGGTAAGCAAATTTTCGGGGCCCAAGAGACAACGCATAGTCTCACTTCCGATAGCAACAGCATAGACTGACCATCTGAAGTCAGCAAAGCAATTACAGCATTGGGGAATCATCATTTCTTATTCTGTCCTGCCTGTATTGTCTGATCATGAAAGCCACTTCCACTCCATTTTGGTTCGCCGGACTCCTCGCTCAAAACAGCCATACGCTTTCAAATGCCGTCGGGTGCAAGGGATCAAGGAGCTTCCACCTTCCTGAAAGGCACGTGGTATATGCCCACTTTCCGCACACCATCAACCAGTTTCGGCATGAATTCTTTGAACGTCTTGCTCGCCTTGAACGCCTCGTGCGCTTCGACTGATTCCCACCCAGCGATGAACACCACAGCCTTGCCACTCGTATCCTCATCCTCAACCTCCTCGTGCGTGACTCCATACGCTCCGCAAAGCGGCTTTGGCCCAGACTCTTTCAACGCTGCTTCTCGGAAAGCTCGGGCTCGTTCGAGATAATCTCCCGGAGGATCACCATCGAATTGGAAGAACGTAATCGCGGTGAACGGACTCGTCGTAGCTCGCTGGACATCTTCGTAAGGCTGGAGATCGACATGATACATGTCTGCACCAGTCGGGGCTATAAGGCATCCGATGCGTTCGGCGACGAGCGCATAGTCGGAATGTGAAAGGCATGCGAAGTGGCTCTGAACATCGTCCCAGTCTTTTTCCGTCCGGGTCAGTCATATTCTAGTCAGATGCACCGAACAAGGCTAGGAACCATACCCATGACAACGACCAGACTACTCGCGTCCTCGACTTTCATACCCATCTTCGCGCCATGCAACCCTTTGTGTTTGTGCAGTTCTCTCGACCAGTCCTGCATGAGGACAGACAATTTTGATCCAGAAGCTCTGTCGAACAAGGCCTCTGTGTTGACTTCATCTTTCACGGGAAAGCTCGCAATCTCTGTAATGGGCATGTTGTCACACTGAAAGCATGTGGTGTGCCCTCCCACTATACCACGCGACAGCAGCAGATGTATATGCTACGTCTGCTCTCGTCCAATGCCGGACACTCAGACGCCACCATCCCACCTTTAGCCAAGCCCCCGAGGCCATAATCGGGTAAAATGCCGTGGAGAGGGGGCCATGGCTGCAAGGAACAGCGCGTGCGGTCGTACTTGATGCATGGGGTGATGCCTCAGGCAGTCGTCCGTTCTTGGCATCCACTCGAGTACTTCCATGTAATTTCTCGCACCTCCGTAGTTCGTTCAATCAATCAACATTGCAGTCACTATCTCTCGTATGGTTATGAGCCGTCGCGCCACACAGCGCGTCAACCTGATTTAGTGGTTTCCACTGCACTGATTCACATCAACCGCGACAGTGTCGCCAGCAACCGCGACAGTGTCGCCGCCGCCGCAGAGGTAGGCATCGCCGCAGAGGCACTGACAACAGCGAGCCACAGAGGCCGACTCGAGTCATTCGTTCGACAAAATGGCTGTCCGCCAAACCACCGTCGCCGCCGCCAACCTCTCAAAGAAGTTGAAGGGCAAGGCAGACTGGCCAACATGGTCGACTCTCATCAAAACCAGCCTCAGAGGTCAGGGGCTTCTGTCATATGTCACTGACGGCCCCAAGATGCCTCTGGAGGCTGAACCAGTTAAGCTCAGCACAGAGTCACAACACGAGTTCAAAGTGCGTCAAATCGATCACGACAGCGCTTGTGCTAGGGCTCAGTCATTTATCATCAACAACCTCCACGAGTCGGTACAGCAAAACGCACTGGAATACGACTCCGCCGCCGAACTCTGGACATACCTCGAGACCACGTACGGCTCGAGCACAATCAGCGAAGAATACGCCATCTTCCTGAAGTTTTATCGCCTGACTCACCTCCCTGGAACCAATATTCCGAAGTTTGTGGAGGAATTCAAGGCCAAGTTCCATGCCCTCAACAAGACTAAGCTGAAGATATCAGACGCAGTCGCCACGTTTATCTTTATCGCCCAGATGGAACCAGAGTTTCCACAGTGGGTAAACAACAAGCGCGAGCAGTTCCGGAATATCGCTGACGATAAACGCGACACCCTGACACTCGACGTGTTAACCGCAGAGGTGTTGGATGAAGATTTCGCACGCAACAATCAGGATGAACATCAGCGTGCCCTGGTCCATAGGGCCAACCCTAATGGCAACCAGAAACCCAACCCCAACAGTAACAACTCTGACTCGAACGCCAATCGAGGGGGTGGAGGTCGTGGCCGCGGTAACAACAACCGTGGCAACCGTGGAAATGGACAAGGTCGTGGTAGCAGTTCGCAACAACAACGACAAACTTATCCAAAGTGCCAGTATTGTGGCAGAACCACTCACGAAGAAGCCGATTGCTGGGACAAGCCTGGCAACGAACACAACCGCCCTGGTCACCTCAAGAAGCGTGACAATAATCAGAGCGACAAAAACAAGAACAATCAGAATCAACAGTCAGGGGGTGGTGGTGGCCAGCAGGCTCACTACACCACTGACCTCGACGAGTACATGACTCCAAACACCAATGCCCTCGGCATGTTTAATGTTACCATTTCAGCTGCCGCACACGCGGCTATGCACACCGCTCGTTCCGAGGAATGGATTGTCGACAGTGGCACGACGAGCCACATGACGAACAACCTCGACACTATGGTAGCTTCCAAGCCGTGTCATGTTACTATAACATGCGGTGAAGGAACGCTGACAGCCACTCGTTGTGGCATCGTTGAACTGGATTTCCATGTCACAGGCAAGAAGCGCTTGACACAAGTTCTTTACGTACCTGGACTGGCAGCCAACTTGATTTCGACAGAGATACTGCGAAACAAGGGTGTTTATTACTGCAACTACGAACAGGTGTTGTGGACTCCAAATGGTAACGCTCGTGTCGTTATCGCCTACCTTTACGCCAACCGTGGTTTGCCGTACCTCAGACTCAGAACCCAGTCGTCACCAAACATCGTAGCATCCTCAGAAGTTGCCTTGGTGAACTCGAAGGTTCCACCATCAGTCAAGGCGACTACAGATGTCTGGCACAATCGCCTTGGCCATGCCTCCAGCCGTACGCTGGCAGCGCTGGCTACCCAAGGCCACATTCAGCTCGAACATTCTGATCAGTCAAAGTGTCACCCACGCGAGTGCATCGCCTGCCGCACAGCGACAGCGTACAAGGTTTACAATCGCATTCCGATGATACGTCCTACTGAGCCCAACACCATTGTGGCAGTGGACGTAGTCACAGTTCGTACAGCGTCCCTTTCAGGCGCCAAGTACTTCACCCTGTTTACTGACTTGGCCACGCTTGAACGCACGCTTATGGCAGCGACTCATAAGTCTGCTGCACAGTTCCACATCAAGAAGTATCACGCCAACAAGCTCACACAAGACAAGAAGAAGATTCAAATCTTCCGCCTTGATGGGGGTGGCGAGTACGGTGGCCACGAACTTGAGAAGTTCGCCACTGTGGAAGGCATAGTCCTTCAAGTTACAGCCCCTCACAGTTCAACACAGAACGGTGAGGCGGAGGTTTCAAACCATGTTGTTTGTCAGTTGGCTAGGAAGCTGATGGCTCAAGGCCAACTACCACTAGCACTGTGGGAACATGCTGCAGAGACAGCTACCCATCTTCTCAACATTCTGCCGAGTCAGGCACTGAAAGGCAAGTCGCCTTATCAAGTGCACGCGAAATGGGCTCAGAAGGCTCGAACACAGCCAATGCTAGGGTTCCTAAAGGCCTATGGCTGCACCGCTATCTTCCACGACCACAGTGTCGCTCGTGGCGAGAAGTTCCAGCAGCGTGGCAAGGTTGGCCGCCTTGTCGGTTATCACAGCAAGAACACGTACAAGATATACGTCGCTGCTGATCACAAGGTTTACATTTCAAAGGACGTGAAGTTTATTGAGAATGACTTCACTGGCAAGGTCAAGGATTACGACGATTCAGCACCTGATCCAGACGCCATGATTCCGTTCGAGGAACTGTTCGTTGTCCACCGCAATTTGAAGGATAAGGACTCCGAGGCGCCACGCGTTGTTGACCGTCGTGTCGTCCATGTCATCAATCCGCCGGAATACGAGACTGAAGAACCAGTTATTGAGGGGGTGCCACAGGCACTACTTGATCCACCACCTCTTGTACCTGACCTGCCACAACCTCAACCGCCTCCAGCACCTGCACCGGCAGTCGCTGCCGCGGAATCATCAGAAGATGAGTTTCAAGACGCTGAACCGGCACAGCCGCCACCACCGCGTCGCTCTGGCCGCACACGTAATGCGCCAAACCGTCCATACGATCAATACGCTAAGTTAGCGATTGACGACTTCTTGGCTGATCAAGGCCGCCGCATTGAATCACTGCCCCAGGCAACTCAGCGAGCGTTCACTGCCTCGATTCAAGAACCACAAACCTCCAACCTGCCACCTGAGCCAAAGAGCCACAAGCAGGCAATGCAGTCATCAGAATCCGCCATGTGGTCAAAGGCTGAACTGGAAGAATTAGCAGCCCTGACTGAGAACAAGACATGGACTGTCGTTCGTACAGAGGCCGGCATGAACATCATCAAGGGCCGCTGGGTTTATCGGCGCAAGTTTGACGCTGATGGTCAGCTGTCACGCCACAAGGCACGCTGGGTTGTGCGTGGATTCACTCAGAAGGCCGGCATTGACTACGACGAGACGTACGCCGCCGTGGTTAAGTCATCGTCATTGCGACTGCTATATGCTATGCTGGCACACTACGGCATCGAGTGTAAGCAGTACGACATTATCACGGCGTTTCTCAACGCAGCCATCAAAGGCTTGAAGATTTACGTCCAGTTACCACACGGCTACGAGCAGGAAGGCATGGTTTGTCTCCTGAACAAGGCCCTGTATGGTCTCAAGCAGTCACCACTGTTATGGTATCAAGAACTGCATAAAGCGCTCAAAGCCTATGGCTTTGGTCCAATTGACAGTGACATCTGTATCTTCCGGCACGCTAACAAGAAGTGCTGGATTGTCATCTATGTGGATGACATGTTGATTATCGCGTCCACCTACGGTGAGATTGACGAGGTGGCAGCACAGCTGAAGGATAAGTTCAAAATGCGAGAACTCGGTGACCTCCATTACTACCTCGGCATGCGCATCATTCGCGACAAGAAGAAGCGAACCATCTATGTCGTTCAAGACGCATACACCAAGAAGCTGGCAGACAGCTATGGAATCAACGAGTCGGCGCCAGTGACGCCAATAGAGGCTCGTCACCATCACAAGAAGGCTCCGGACGGCTACGCCGCCGTGGCATCACTCAAGGAAGCGTATCAGAAGCTGGTTGGCGAATGCCTGTGGCTCGCCATGAACACACGCGTTGAGGTGGCATACCATGTTGGATTACTATGCCGATTCCTCGCCAATCCAACACAAGGTCACTATGACGCCGCATTCCGCGTCCTCAAGTACCTGGTTGGCACCAACACCCGCAACATTGGCCTCAAGGTTGAGGGCCTTGACGCTGACACGCATGACCTCCAGTTGAAGGGTTATGTCGATGCAGCGTGGTCAGATTGTTTAGACGATAGGAAGTCAACTGGTGGCTACATCTTCTTCCTGGCTAACATGCCATTCATCTGGAAGTCTGGCAAGCAGTCCATCGTCACTACGTCGTCCACGGAGGCGGAATACGTCGCTCTGTCGCAGGCAGCAAAGGAAGCCATTGCCATTGCACACCTACTCCGTGACCTCCAGTACCAAGGGCCAGTTCAGCCCATTACGCTGTTCGAAGACAACGAGCCGGCTATCAAGATCAGCACCAACGGCAAGTCAAACTCTCGAACCAAGCACATCGACGTTCGTCACCACTTCATCCGTGAAGCCATTGAGAATGGCCAAATCAAGGTTGAGTGGATATCCACCAAGGATCAGAAGGCAGACGGCCTGACCAAGGCACTCGACAAGATCAAATTCAAGGCCTTTGTCGACCAACTTGGCTTGACCGACTGCACGGAGTTTATCAAGCAACAACAAGCTAGTCTTGAGAAGGCTACGCAGTACTGACGGTTGATCAATCAACATTGAGAGGTATTTCTGACCCTCTGATTGGCCGCAGGGTTTATCGTGTTTTTTCCGGGGTTTCTGAGGGCTATGACGGCTTACAGCACTGTCTGAGCCAGCAGCCAATCAGAGGCCGTGTTTATGGTATCAGGCGTAGAACAGCCGCCTGGGGGGTGACTTGATGCATGGGGTGATGCCTCAGGCAGTCGTCCGTTCTTGGCATCCACTCGAGTACTTCCATGTAATTTCTCGCACCTCCGTAGTTCGTTCAATCAATCAACATTGCAGTCACTATCTCTCGTGTGTCGTCGCGTGCAGTCGCGAGTGAAGAAAAGGTGATGGAGGATGCAGACGCTAGATCCAGGGTGCAGTGATGGAAACACGGTCACGAACAGCCGATTGGCAGCCACGTTGCTCGGCCCGCTTTGAAGACGGACTGACCTTGCCATTACAAGACCTTTACTATAACCCTTTCCTCGACGACAATCTCGCATTGCAGTCTATCGGCTGCGTTGTCCTTGGAACACAACGCAAGCCTCTTTCTCCACCGGCAAAAAGACAACGATCGAGCGTGAGCAAGAGCTGGCAGTGCCGCAATCTGCAATGTGCAATTATGGACGCGCGAGACAACGCGAAAGTATCCACAACTAATATTCTCTGGAGCTCACATGGCCAACAACGTCTGCCTCGGCATGAGCTAACCGAAGAGCCTCGCCCACAGTTCGAACGAAGAATCGAGATGAAACATTAGCGCGCAGTGCGAACGACTTGTGGCTCCTGCACACGCACAGATCTTGGAAGTAGGACGTCCGAACCTGAGTGTTGCAGAGGCAGGATTGGGCCACCCATTGCGAGCGCGGGTTAGGACTCAGTACAGCAGTGCAACGAGCTCAGCATCGAATCAGCCGGCAACGCGTGAACCGGTCCTTCTCCGAGCCGCCATCACACCACATTGCTCTTTGCTTGCTAAACGAGTACGTGGTGCAATGAATTGAGAATCATTACACGCGATGGAGTCTCTCGGAGCAATGTCCATATTCGGGATGAACAATCTGCCGCAGAACACAACACCCTCAGGTAAAGCTTACATGACCGAAGCTAAAGGGTCTGACCAGGGCCATCATATAGTCCATCACAACGGCGAGGCGTGCCTACAGGAATCGGAGATGTTTGCGAGAGACAGTGAGACGTTCAAGCTCAGTCAAGATGCTGCGTTCGGACGGGTTGCCACGAATGATTTAAATCGCATCCAAGTCGACGGATCTTTCCTTTTCAGCGTGTTCGGGAAGCTTCACCATACTACCCTGCGACTGACCACAAGTGCGTGATATTAGCTATTGTGCTCAGCTCAGCATGAAGCTACAAAACCAAGAACTCAAATCTTGAGGACGAAAATCGGACATCCGTTGGCGCCCGCTTTCAGTAGACGAATGAAGCCAAGTCGATAGAGTCAATGTGACACTCAACGCATTGTAGTCTTGCTGGCGTACCAACTTTTGCTGCATTGATGCCCGACCAAAGATTCTTGATGCAAATCGCTTTGAGGGCGGGAGACGTGCTCGGATGGCTCCTCCTCCGTTCTGTGGCGCTAGAGAGACACGCCGACGAACTGTATAAACACGCGAACTCACGGTGTGCTACCAACACCATCTAAGAATAGTGGCTGCTTAGCAGGTCGCATGTCCACGCACGCAGAGACCAGAGATGCAGATACGGCGGAATTTCCGACCATGCCGATAGTAGCAGCGTCGTCGAAAGCGTCCGACAACGTGCGAACCACAGCAAATCTCGTTCGGGTTGCTATACGTGCAAGTAAACTAGTCAACTACTCTGCAACGTTATGGTACACTAATGGCAAGGTCAGGCAATGACGTGTCAAATGCGACGAAGTCAAGCCTGCATTTTGCTGCTGCCAGTTTGCCGCAAGACAATGCGTCTCCGGTCCAAGACGACTGAAGAAAATTCACGCGATATCAAGGGCTACGGTCGCTGCGCCCCTCAATAGCATCCTTGTGGCTCTCGACATAGGCGCGGAATCGGCTATGGGCTGCTTTTGCAACAGTACGCTTACGGCGTTCCAGTAATGCGAGCATAATCCGCCCCGGGAATACATGAAGCAAATGCTCTACCACAGTCCTAGCATGTATTTCATGGCCATCGCCATGTGCTACGAACACCAAGTCATGCGGGAAATTTCGTCATTAGCGTCGACGCGATCATCCATCTTCAACACCCGGGCTGTTCAAAGCAATCTTGAGGGCAGTTGACCAGGTGCAGGAAGCTGTTGATACCGCCGTCGGTACTGCCAAAATCGGAGTCCTGACAATTAGGTTGTTCCGCCAGGCTTTCTACTTGCCAATCCTCCCAATAGGGCTACCACCAACCCCAGCATGGGCGGAGTGGGAACGTATTACACCAATGCTTTGCTGCCAACAATGGCTCTCATCTTGGGGCCATGGAGCCTATGGGCACCGAGCTTTGGAGCCGAAGCTCTCGATTATGACTGACTTCGACCACAGCATATCGCCATTGGGAATGCAGTGTTGATGCTCTCGACATTCTCCAAGTCGTAGTTGGTGGGCAACTACACTGAGCTCCGTCGTCTTCGTCCTGCTGGCACCGCGAACGCCATCACTATCAAGTATGATGACGCGCAGTTCGTAACCACGCCCGATGGGGTGTACTACTGAGTGAAACCCGTGCAGAAGATGGACTCTCGGTGCAGGGTAGTTATCAAAATCGGCATAACTTCAAGCGGAAGTCAACAAATTGCCATGGCTCTCCAGTGCACAGACGTGCAGGTGCAGGGACCGTGCGGGGCCGTATCCTGGTAACCTCACCTCTGAGTCGCTCTGGTCGACAATGCTCCATCCAACACAATGTAGTCTCCATCTATCAACGTAAGCACTTTATGCCATAGCAGCAATCAATTTCATACAGCAGCAATACATATTCCTCTCTCACATCCACGCCTCACGAGATAGTGTAGCAAACCACAACAACAGCTGTAACCATGACCCAAATCAAAGACTCCCCCGATGTCAAGGCTATCAAATCTCTCATCCAAGCCTTCTTCGACGCAATCAATGCCGCCGATATCGAGGGTCTCGGCACCTATTTCGCTCCAGAAGCCGACCTAACCATAATCCGACAAGAACCGCCTCGAGCTCCCTCCACCGAATCGACTTCCTCTTATCCTCAATTCGCTCACATTCCGTCCCCACCTCCAACAGCCCACCAACAACAAACGTCTCAAGAGAAAGAGAAAGAGAAAGAATCCCTCAAAGTGGTCGTCCGCACCGACATTGCCCACTTCCTCTCCCTCCTCGAGGAAGGCCGCAAGAGGCGTGAAGGACAACCGGATTTGCAGATTTTCGAGAAGCCGGATCTAGAGCGCACCGAAGTGAAAGTCGATTCACTGTTCGCGATGGCGTGGTGTCCGTTTAGTGTGACGTTTGCGGAGAAGTTGCATCATTATGGGACACTGGTGTTTACGGTTGGGAAAGAGGCTGAAGAAGCACAGTGGAAGATTGAAGGTTTGACGCAGAATTATAGGAGGAGTGTGGGATGGGAGGGTGAGAAAGAATTCATGTAGGTTTGAGAATCGGGGTACGATCGGCAAAGAGGTCGTGGAGATGTCTGGACAGAAGCGAACACGTCTGCTCGTGTTGATTAAACTGCGTAGTGTGGCAGGACCGTCTGTCTCATCCTGCGAAATTCGCAGGCCACATGAGCCAGCTCTCGAAAATTCCTCCAGCCAACATCTTCGAGCGCCATGTATCGCGTTCAAGCTCTCCGTCGTCCTCCATCTCTTGCGCAAACCTCAACTCACTGAGACCCTCTCGCATTGGAATTGGTCATGTAATGCACCCAACGTTCCTTCAACCATTCTCCAAGGCTTGAATCCGGTCGCACTGGGCCACCTTCCAATCCGCCATAGCAAATGCTCGCAAACTCGTTGAAAACTCCGCGCGGGAAACTGCTGCTTTTCAGAACAGCAAGCACAGCATCCTCCAGATCTGGACGTTTGAGTATTATGCTAGCCTGGTACTGCCGCAGTAGGTTTCTCAGCTGCTCGAGAAGTTCTACATCTTCCCCGTTCACTGGTTCGATTGACATGGTGAAGCTGTGATCTGTCGCAGATTCTTTTCGTTCGCGTTTGACTTTGACGGGGGCCGTAGGCATCTCCGGGAGCTCGGGCGGAGGCGTGGTGAGATCGACGGTATCGTCGACTGAAGGCGTAGGAAGAAATTTGGAGCGCTTAGCGACGCGAATAGAGTCACCTTCGTCGTCGTCGTCTTTTACGATGCGCTTGCGAGAACTTCTCGGAGGCTGTGGACGCAGACTAGGTGTTATCAGCAGAGCACCCTCTCTTCCATGTCGTTCCACTTACATGATCTGCGCCGTTTCTTCACTGCCTCCATTATCTTGGCCAAGAGCAGCCAAATGCTTTCCAGCTTTTCTGTTTGATGGCATCCAGGCTTGATCGTCCCAGAGGTCAGTCACGTCGCGGCTTAACAGAGGCCTCTCGGTGGTATTGTTCTGCTCGTGCACAGAGAATCGCGCTCCCGATTTTCTTTCATCGACTTCGATGTAACTGGGACTGCCATTCTGTTATTTCGAGGGATGAGCTGAGCGACGTGGCTTCTTTGTCAATGCATCGCCAGCGTCACCAGCGCTCAGCGGTGGGAAGTTCAATTCATCGGAGTAAATCCCCGGTTGAGTAACGCCCCCAAAACGAGTTGCGCGACGCTGGGGTGTGGCCGCTCTCTCGGTTTTCGATGGTGACTGCATCACTTCTTCTTCCATCCTATCGAGGTGCAGAGAGAGATTTCTGAAGCTCTCACGGACGTTGTAATTGACTGGCGGAAGGTTTCCTCTCAAGTGAAACGCAGCTCGTGGTCGCCGGTCGTCGACATCACTCGAATCCTCTTGATAACCGAGGCTTCTCAGTTTTGGTGTCGAAATGATCAGTTTCGTCAGAAGCTCGCGACGCTGAAACTGTTGTGTGTAGACCATGATTCGTCTTTGGCTTGTGCTGAGTCCGAGTGATGTTCAGGATGTCATGTGAGCGGCGCTGGCAGAAGCGGAAACGGCCAGTTCAAAGATGAGTTCAAGTGAGGGAAAGCGAAACGGTTGCCTAAAGACCTGCTCTGGAGAAGTCATCGTGTGAGTGGCTGTAGAGGACACTAAACGGTAGCGAGTAGTTTGCAGTTCAACTGAAGGAGAAAGTGAGGGAACTTGTTGGGAAAAGGCGGGAAACACAACTAGTCATCGCCTGCTGGGTATCATTGAGACTTCATTCATTCATTCATATTTCTTACACCGATATAGCTCCCTTGCGGGTCCATGCGGGATGATCTATGAAGTCTACGAAGAGAAAACCGTGGCCGCAGCCCGGGTGAAAAACTCCTCCACCTGCTCAGTCTGTCTGGCCGAAGCCCTGCTGCCATAATGCTGTTGGAACTGTGTGCCGAGTCTGTCCCTAGGGGTCCCCTAGGCTAGTTATGGTCTGCGTACGCGCACTCGTCGTTGTCTTGTCTGCATCTGTGGTCGGAGTGGCTTTGCCTTAGATCGATCGGTCGAGGTAGGCAGGCGTACCTGGCCCGCACCCCTACCCTCCCGGCCGGTCTAGCAACTGACCACCTCCTTTGTCCTTCTTCGTCGTAGGTCGCCTGCGTTGTTCTGCCTCGATAGCAGTGTCCACGGTGCTGCCCTTACTTGTCCTCCAAACGACGTAGGCCTTGCAATCTTGTCTTACATCCTGCCTTGACTCCCATTACGTAACCCACAACGACAAAATTGTTACCATGGTTTTCAAACGGCCGCTATCCTCCTGTCGACCTGTCTATTCCACTCCTCTCGTGCGTTCGTAGTAGCACGCTCCCGGTAGCGTCTGTTACAGAGGTGGGTGCACCAGGTCCTCCTCTGCCTCGTAACGGTCGATCGGAGACTTCGTAGGCAGGCGGGAGGTAGGTAAGCCGGTTGACTGCAGGTGTAATCGTGCTGTTGTGTATCGCGTTTCGGTGCCCGGTCAGCCGGCAAATTGTAGGTGCTAGTGAGGGAAGGCCGCGCTGGGCTGCAGTCCGGGCGATTGTTCTGTCTTGTATTTCGCACCTCCGGACGGCGAAGTCGGTTGGGAGTCTCTCGGCTCTCCTCTCTCACCAGAGGAGGTTCGTAGCCAGCACCACGTACAGGTGGACTCCCGTCGCTGGCCGACTTGATTGATTGATTGATTGATTTATTCTGTTAGGCTATGCATGTAGTAATTACATATGAGCCGTCCCTTTGTTATATTCCGACACCGTGTCTCCCGTTTGCCTTAGTCTCATACTTGTGGGGTTTAGCTACTGTTAGAGTGGAGGCCCCCACGACCACCCTAACGGAGACCTCTTTTGTTTTAACGTGGTCCGCGCCCACGGAGCGGACTCGGCTGGATGAAAATACTCAGCCCATGGTTGAGAAAACCGTGCCGGCCTCGCTCAGCTTGCTTATCCCTTTGTTAGGCGTACCTCTGAACGCAGGCCTTTGTCGCATGTCGGTCGCTATGTCCTTCCGGATACTACATCCTTCCAGTTGCTGCTCTTGTCTCTTGTCCTCGGTCGCTTTGTCCTATCGGTCGCTACTCTTGTCATTGTGCCTTATGGTCGCTTGTTCCTCGCGGTTGCTGCCCTTGTCGCTCGAGCCTGTCGCTCGACTTGTATCGTCTGCCTCGCCGGGTTCACGACGTCCTTCGAGGCGTTCTTCTTCGTTGTATGGTCGTTCTGTCCATCTCCGGAGGTCCCCGCCGAGGTTCTGGTAGTACGGTGGCACCCCCGCCTACCTTCCCCTCCGCGCGACTTCTTGTTCCTTTGATAGCTACTTCTCTTTTCTGCGAGTTTCGGCTCGCATGTCCTGTCCCCGAGGTCGAGATGTTGGGTTAGGCTCCGGCAATACCCTGTTGCGCCGGTACTCGCGCCCTCCCTCTGTCCTTCGCCCGTTCGTCTCTAGCCCGATCTTCGTCTAGAGCTGCGATGCTGCTCGTTCCGCTCGTCTTCCCTTATCGCGAAAGGGGCTGTTCGGCTCGTCTTGCGCCCGAGTGTTGCCTTCATTGTCGTATGAAGGGATTCCTGGCCCACGGCAAAACCAGTCCTTCCTTCGGTCCCTCGCTAGCTGGCGCGTCCGGGCACCACTCCATCGGCGCCAGCTGGATGAGCTTTGGGCCCTCCCAAGGCCAGATGAGCTTTAGGCCCCCCCACGGCCGGATGCTTTTAAGGCCATCCCAAGGCCCCATTGAGACTTGTCTGGGCCTGGATGAGGCAAATTGGAAAGCTGACCTACATTCTGGCTTATGCCAGTGACCACGCCTTGACGTTACCATCCTCTCCACAGCTGAAAGCTCGCTTCTCTATCAGTAATACGTCCCGGACCACTTCGTCACCGTGAGCACCTGGAAGGTCGATCTTTTGCCCAAAGTCCCATGCTCCAGGCGTGCCCAGCGAAGAGATGCCCAGGGTTCGCTTCTCGTTGTGGCCGTACGCAATCAATGGTGGCCCATCTGGCTGCACAAGCACGTCGATCACATACATGCAATCGAGCTTTTGACGCACATCTCCAAATTGCAGGGGCGGAGGAAGGTCTTCTTCTTCGGACGCAGTCCTGGCTAGTGTGTAGATGGAGTATTGTTCGTCCGTCGATACCACATATGCTTGATCTTGCGCGATGAAGCCGGCGCAGTGGACTGCTGATCTGGGGTTCAAGACTTGCTGCAGAGCATCATCCTCTTCCGCGTGATTGACGTCAAAAATGGAGACCAGCCCATCTGTACTGCCCGACAGCAGAACTTGAGGTTGGGCAGGATGAAATTGCAGTTGGGTCACAGTATCGGTGTGTGATTCGTTGTACTGCCGTACTGGTGCACTGGTGTTTCGTGTATCGAACAACAGCACACTCACATCACCGAGTCCTTCCTTTAGACTCTCCGTTCCGACGGCGATGAGGTGGTCGTGACATGCTAACGATGCTATGCCGTTTGCTTTGGGGTCGGCCATTTCAGCAACTTGCTTTGCACGGCCATCCCAGCATCGCACCAGGCCATCGCGGCCGCCGGTCACGAGGGTGCGGGCAGAGCCGCCGGTCTTGAGGCAAGCAACGCCCGAGTGACAGTCTTGGAGAGTCTTGGTGACGTTCAACGTGGTGGCGTCAAAGATGCGCAGAGCGTCATCGGACCCGATGGTCGCCAGTTGACTTCCCGTCCCCCTCGCCAAAGCAAATAGGTAATTGTCGGTGGATGTAGCCAAGCTTCCGAGACACTTTGCAGGCATTTTTGCGTACGGACTCCGGCGATGACTTTTTCTCGAGCCGCTCGGCAAGAGGGCAGAATGGCGAGGGAGGGCAGGCACTGCTATACGCCGAAGACCAGGTCCCGAAGATCACGTGGCGCTAACGTGTTTGATAAGCAACCTGATCAGATAACGTAATCAATGGTGAAGCGAGCCACATGGGGAAGCGAGTCACGCACCCCGCATCTTTCTTTTTGTCTTCCTTACTTTCAACACTATGGACGCGTCTTTACGTGATCGACACGCGTCTCCTGATTCTCAAATATCGAAAGCAGTTGATGCTCTCCGTACAGGCCAATGTTCCTCAATTCGAGCGTGTGCGCACGCGTTTTCTGTTAAATACTCAACTCTTCAAGCCCGCCTCTCCGGACGGCTTTCACGCTCTCAGGCCCACGAACCGATGCAAATACTCTCAAAACCAGAAGAGAGGACACTTGTACGATGGATTACACAGCTCACAAACACCGGATTCCCTGCCTCACCAGCGTTAGTACGCGATATGGCCGAAGAAATCCGGCATAACCGGCTCCAGCTTTCATACTCACCACGACCGAACCTCCGCCCAATTGGTAGCGAATGGCTCCTACGCTTTCGGCGCCGCCATCCTGAGATCCAGGGTGTATGGACACGTAAAATAGAAGGGCAGAGGCATAAGGCGATGAGTATAGAGACCACAAAAGCGTGGTTTGAGGCGGTAACGGAGCTTGTGCTCCAGCACCAATACCCTCCGGAACGGCAATACAATATGGATGAGTCGGGTTTTGCGATCGGAGAGTCTCAGGCTACAAGAGCATTAGTTAATATTCGTGAGAAGTCGAGTTGGAAGGTAATCAACGGCCGTCAAGAGTGGATAACTGCGATTGAGTGTGTAAGCGCCTCTGGAGTCGCTCTGCCACCCCTTTTGATTTTCAAAGCAATGCATACAAATACGGCATGGATACCACCTGAAACGCCACCAGAATGGAGATTTTCAACAAGCCAGAGCGGCTGGACCTCAGATAGCCATGGTTACCAATGGTTAACGACTGTTTTCGAGCCAACAACCCGGCCAGAGGACCCGTCTTTGCGGCGACTATTGATTATGGACGGCCACAGTAGCCACCTTACCGCGAATGTAATCGCATTCTGCATGGAACACGCAATTGACTTGCTTATCCTTCCACCACATACATCACACATACTTCAGCCGCTGGATGTAAGCATATTTCAACCACTGAAACGCGCTCTTGCCAAGGAGGCTGATACAGCTGCACGGCTTGACCACGGGCGCATACCACGGGCAGAATGGACATCAATGTATATCCGAGCAAGAGAAAAGGCTCTTACACAATCTAATGTTATTTCCGGGTGGAATGCAACCGGGTTGTACCCTTTAAGTCCAATTCAAGTGCTTGACAAGCTTGCTACACCACCTACGCCCCAGTCAAGATCACCTTCCAAACCGGATCAAACAGGCTCCCTGGATACCTCGCTTTTGAACAGCTCTCCACCATCAGGTACAGAACTACGGGAAGCAAACGCAGTGCTTAATTCTGAGCTACAGAAGGCTAGTGACATTGCAAGCCCTACAAGAAGATATATTCAAAGGATGACCCATGCATTTGAAGCTACCCAAAGTGAGCTCACAACACTACGGAAGAAGCTTAAAGATACAGAGGAGCTACTCCAGACCCGGAAGAAACGTACAAAGGGCAAGAGGGTTGCATTGCAGGGCAAGTTTGTCTTCACAACACAGGAAATCCTTGAAATTGCTCGCCAAGCCGAGGAAGGCAAGAAGGTTAAGAAATCCAGAGGAAGGCCACGTAAGAGAGCAAAGACCAATAAAATTATAGAGGATAAGGAGAATGATATCGAGAGTGTATCTAGTGATTCTGAGTCTGATTGCATCGTTGTAGCAGATGGTAGACACATTTGAACAACTCGAGCCAAGACTCTGTGGCTCGCTTCCCCATGTGGCTCGCTTCACCATTGATTACGTTAGGCAACCTGATCAGGTCAAATCAGGCCAAAATCCGAGAGCTTGGAAATGCGAAAACGCGACGACAAGACTGCCTCGAGATATAAAACTTAGTTGTCGAGATCTGTTATACGGTACCAATTCCTATTTATATTAGATAGATAAATCTTATTGCCGGTCTACCTCTTTTATCTAGAGTAAGCAGCGCTCCCTATTTTGCTTATCGAAGGGAAAAGCCTATGAAAAACCCCTCTTGTCTCCCTTTAGTATTGTAGTTAGCAGCTACCCCTTGTTTTGCTTCTGCCTTTCTTTGTGCAAAACCAGGCTCCTTTAGAGCCCTCTCCCACCTGTCCTATTCTCCCCTCCCTCTCTCTCCTCTCTCTCTCTTACGAGGGTATATAGTTGTCCTAGGTTTCTCCTGTTCCATCTGGTGGCCTGTTGGTGTAGTGGTGTCATTCCTACCTCTTAAAGTCTGCAGAGGAGGGATGTAGGTCCTAGCTGTCCCCGCAGCTTGAAGCCTTGCCTTGAGATTCCTGCAGTACGATGGGGAGTAGGGGGTCACGGGTTCAATCCCTGTACAGGCCATTCTTTCTTTTGTTGTTTTGTCTTTGTTTTTGTCTCTCTTGGTGCCCTGCCCTTGCTTTTGCCTCTAGGCTTGTAGGTCCAGTCCTTCCAGCTCCTCCTTAGCTAGGGAGAATTGGTCTAGGACTCCCTCCTGGATCATCCATCTTGCTATGGCCTGGAGGCCCCTCTTTGTAGTAGTCATCTCTTCCCAGCAGCTGGTTCCTGCTCTGGAGAACAGCCTCTGTCTATTGGCCTGGTACTTTCTGCAGGACATGCATATATGCCTCGTTGTCTGGGCTCCTTGGTTGCAGGGGCATTGGGGGAGGACTCCTGGGACCCTTCTCTTGGTAAGGTATGCATTTAGGCCAATGTGTCCTGTCCTGACTAGGGTCATCATTGTGCTGACAGGCCTTGGCAGGCCAGAGTGCAGGTTCTGACCCTCCTTTGCATTTGTTGATTTCCATGCAGCTGGGATGTCAGCCCCTGTGCTTGCCTTCTTCTGTTTTGCTTTCTCCCATTCCTGGTCCCATCTCTGGCTGGCCCACCAGCCTTTTGTCCCCCTGTCCCTATGTCCTTCTTGTTGTTCGTTCCAGTCTCTCTCTTGCCTTTTGACTAGGCTCTGGATCTCTGCTGTCCTTGTCTGGCTCGGTCCTTGGGTTGTCCTCCTTCTGGCCCTAGCCTCTCTTTGTGCAATCCTCTGGCATTGGTTCCTTATGTATTGGTATGCAGGTGTGTCTGCCTTGCATGTTGCATATTGCCTAGAGAGGTCTTGGGTGTATACTTGGATTGGGGGGATGTTAGCTTCTCTCTGTAGGACCTGGGCAGAGACTGACTTGTATGCCCCAGTAATGTGCCTTAGGGCTTGGGTCTGGATTCTCTCAAGTGGCTTAGTAAGGCCTTTGTTATAGTCTCTTGTGCCCTCTGGATTGGACCAGTTGGGGCACCCATATACCAGTGCAGGTCTAACAACAGCTGTATAGAGATGCCTTGCCTTCTGGAATGATGCCCCCCAGGTGGATTTGCAGAGTCTCTGCAGAGATTGGATCTGGTGCATCCCCTTTCAGCCGCTTTTTTCATGTGTGGGCCCCACCTGAGTTTTGTGTCTACCCATACTCCAAGGAGCCTCAGGGATGGTAGTGGGCCCCCTTCGAACCCTGGGATCTGGACTGTTGCCTGCAGGTTGTGTCTCCTTCCTCTTGTAAAGTGGATAAGCTGGTACTTCTGTGGTGCAAATGCAGCCCCATGTTTGGCTGCCCAGTTTTTGCATTTCTGGTGGGCCCTTTCTAGCTGCCTGCAGTTCTCCTCTGTAGATAGGCTATAGGTCAAGATGTTGGAGTCATCCACAAATCCCATTGCTGTTGTGTTCCCCTCTTGTAGAGCTGGGAGGAGGGTAGAGGCAAAGAAGAGGAAGAGGATTGGGGAGAGAGTTGATCCTTGTGGTATTCCTGTGTTCTGTGGCCTGACCTGGTCCATGAATTCTCCTAGTTTGAGGCATGTGGTTCTCTCCTGTAAGAATGACCCTATGAAGTTTACAATGTGGTCTGGGTAGCCCTGCATCCTAATATTGTGGAGGAGTCTTTGGTGGGACAACCTTGTCGAATGCCCCTGAGATGTCCAGGCATAGCATTGATGCCACTGCCTCCTGGCTTTTCCTTCCAGATAGTCCTTACTTGTTCAGTAATTAGGTCAAGGGCTGTTGCTGTGGACCTGCCTGGCCTAGCCCCATTTGGGAGTCTGGGAGGAGTCCCTCTTTTCTGCTTCTTGGGACATTCTCTTAGCAACAATTGCCTCTAGGACCTTGGCTATCGTGTTGAGGAGTGCAATTGGCCTATATGCTCCTGCCTTGGTGTAGTCTGGCTTTTGTGGCTTCCTGAGGACAACTGTAGTTGAGTGCTTGAATGGTTTAGGGTGGTATGCCTGTCCTATGCATGCTGTAAAGAGCTTAGCTAGGAATGGGGCTAGTTCTGCCCTGCACTTTTTGAGGAGGGTGTTCTGGATCTGGTCTGGGCCTGGTGCCTTCTTAGCAGGGAGCCTTTTGAGGACTGCTAGCACCTCTTCCTGGGAGACAGTCTTTTCTACCTGGAACTGTGCTGGGAGCAGTGTCCTTGGGATATCTGTAAGGTCAGCCTCCCCTTGGGGGGGACAATGATTGACATCTATCGATTGCGACCAATTTGAGAGGTGTATCGCATCGATTGCTGGCTGGTTGGCAACCGGTAGGTGAAAGTACGTGCAGATTGCATTGATTGCAATGGCAGGAGGTAGCTCCGCAGCCAATTAGAGTGTAGTATCCATGAATTAGCGGTAGATGTCCGTCAACACCTCTGAGATGTTCTCCGCGGTGTGGGCACCATGAATTGGTCGCAGGGCAATGAGAGTATGTCGTCGGAAGCCATCCTTGTCGATGTAATGCCCGCAGACAGCCATAAGGGCATGGCAGTTCGGAGACGTCCACAGATCGAAGGACGTAGATACCTTGCGAAGCACAGAAGGTCAGCGCTCACCGAGAAACACACCAACGGCCGACTGACCTTGCTTCTAGCCCACGCGAACTCCTCCTTCAAACGAGCTTTCCGATCCTTGAACTCGTCCATAACCCACCGCCGTATCGTCACCGAGGCCTTTGGCAGGAAGTTGAACAGCTGGAGGTTCATGCAGCCCAGAAGATCACGGAAATACACATTCTCAACCTGGTAGAAGGAGAGGTTGCACATCAGAAAGAACAACAGGAATCGTTCCTTGAAGACGCCGGCAATACTGAAGATTTGGTTGACAATGCCGCCGGCCGCTGGTGCGCTTGTGTCGACTGGCGAGGAGTCACGATCGTTGGCAAAACGCACTCCGTGCTTCTCACGCAAGTGCTTCCGGATAGAGCCAGTGCCTGAGATGGCATAGATTCGATCCTTGCCTTTGTGCTTACAACAGTGGCAAAGCCAGTATTGCGCACCGGTTATCTCATCGACAACACACTCGCCGTAGGCGTAGAAGTCCCCGGTCTTATACTTCAACTCAGAAGCTGTTGCGCGGCGATACCAGCGAAGATTGAACATGAAGCGAACAGCGGCCCTAGCATTGAACTTGGCAGGTACTAAGATAAGGCCACTGTTCGTCTTCACTGTCTTGGAGCCGTCGTGGTGGTGCGTGCAGTCGTGGCAGCTGTGAGGTGAAGTATTCTCTTTGTCGCTATCATTCTCGGCTTCCCCTGCAGAGTCTGCAACAGCTGGTCTATCGTCCGAGTTCAAGGCAAGAGACTCACCAAAATCAAGACCAAGATCCAGCGGCGGCGATAGAGCTCGGGTTTCTCGAATGCGAGTGTCTTGTGCACCGGATATTGGCTCTGAGCCAGCGCGCGAAGAGTCTGAGCTGCCAAGGTCGATAACGTGCACGGAGCTCATGCTGGAAGTCATGCTGGTGTCGTGCGGCAAGCCGTGAGGTTGTCGTGGCTGCAGTGTTGGCGCTGGACTGTCTGCAAGAAGCTGAGTTGGTTGTGTTGATTCGAAACGAGCTGATGAGCGTGTAGAGCGACGATTCGAGCCATATTCAATGGAGGGCTCCTCCACCATAAAGAAGCTGTCAATGAGCGGCATAGTGCCGAATTGTAAGAGGTTTGAAGGTCGTTGGAGTGCTAAAACCATGGTATTCACTGACATCTATATAGCAGCTTTCACATGCACGAAAAGGCCTCGAACTCGCCCCTAAACCGCCACCCCAGCCTCCCTCCTCGACTCTCCTGACGATCGCTACCCCCTACGGAAAAGAGCGGCGACGATGATGATTAGGAGGATATCCGAGACAGCCACGGGCATTGGCTTAGCCAGAAAGAGCAGAGAATTTGATGAAGGTGAGTATTTGAGAACATATGGGCCAAACGGACACCTCCGCGGCTGCCAAGACGTGAATCATTCACTTACAATTCACTAGATTGGCTTGTGAAACGATAGCGGCCGTTCTGAGGCTCTCAGAGTGACCATTCGGAGCGATATCCATGAAGTTTTAGCGATATTGCACATTTCTTCACTTACTCAACCACGCCAAGACTGGTCCTGCAATCAACCAAGGCACTAGCTTGCAACCAAGCGCACTTTCACAAGCTCAATTGCGACCAATTAGAGGCCTTAGCTCGGTTGTGATTGCGGCCGCAATCAATCAACTGATTGCAGTGATCGCGTTGGATGTTAATCATTGGTATCTACCCACACCCCCAGGAGTCTGAGGGACGGGACTGGGCCTTCCTCGAAACCCTGGATCTGGACTGTGGCTCTGAGGTTGTGTTGTCTGCCTCTAGTGAAGTGGATCAGCTGGTACTTCTGTGGTGCAAAGGCTGCTCCATGCTTGTTGGCCCAGGTCAGGCATTTTTGATGGGCTTTCTCCAGTTGCCTGCAGTTTTTTTCTGTAGATGTGCTATATGTAAGGATATTGGAGTCATCCACAAACCCCATTGCTGAGGTGTTCCCTTCATGTAGTGTTGGGAGCAGAGTCGATGCAAAGAAGAGGAAGAGGATTGGGGACAGTGAAGATCCTTGGGGGATGCCTGTGTCTTGTTGCCTTGGCTGGTCCATGAAGTCGCCTAGCCTAAGGCATGTAGTCCTGCCTTGGAGGAATGATTGGACGTATCCTACAAGGTGGCTGGGGAACCCTTTAAGCCTGAGGTTGTGCAGTAGTCTGGCATGGGAGACATTGTCAAAGGCCCCTGATATGTCCAGGCAGAGCATGGATGCTACTGCCTTGGGGTTGGTAGTCCAGATGGTTTTGACCTGTTCAGTAATAAGGTCGAGTGCTGAGGCAGTTGACCTTCCTGGCCTGGCTCCCATTTGGGAGTCTGGGAGGAGTTTCCTGGCCTCTGTCTCCTTGGATATCCTCTTTGCAACTATCGCCTCCAGTGTCTTTGCTAGTGTGTTGAGCAAAGCTATGGGTCTGTAGGCTCCTGGTTTGGAGTAGTCTGGTTTCTGGGGCTTTCTTAGGACTACCGTGATGGAGTGTCTGAAAGGCTGTGGGTGGTGTTCCAGTTTTAGGCATGCCGTGAACAGCCTAGCGAGGACTGGTGCAATGGTAGTTTTGCATTCCTTAAGCACTAGGTTGGGGATTTGGTCAGGCCCTGGAGCTTTGTTGGCTGGCAGCCTCCCAATTACTTGTATGACTTCTGCCTCTAGGACCTCCGTCTCCATGTGGAAAGGGTCAGGGTATTGTGTGTTTGGGATGTCACTCAGGTCCGCCGGTTTCTCGGCTGGGAAGAAGTGGTCGGCCAGGATCCTTGCCTTCCCAGTATTGGTGTCCTCTTTTTCTTGGTTGGGTCCTTGCATTTCTGGAAACTGGGGGTTCTGGTGTGCCTGATTGGCCCCGTCTCTCGCCCATTTGGCTAGTCTCCACATTTTGTTTGGGTTGTTTGTGACTTCCCTCACTACTTTCCTCCAGGCTAGGTTGGTGTCCCTCTGGATTTGCTTGTTTCTTGCCTTGCTTGTGGCGATGTATGCTTGGTATGCTTGGTCTGTCTGGGTATCCTTCCATTGCCTTCTTGTTCTCCTAGTGAGTTTAATCAGCCTCTGACCTTCAGGTGTCCAGCCTTCCTTAGCGTGATTTGAGGGCTTGGCCTTGGGTATTGTTGCAGCGATGGTGTCTTGGATCGCCTCTTGCACCTGGGTTGCTGCCTTGTCTATGTCAGCTTTGGTGGTGAGGGGGGTAGTGGTGAGTTGGGCTTGGTCCAGTTTCCCTTGGAGGGTTTTTCGTATCATTTCCCATTCAGCCTTCTTCCATTGGGGCCTGTGGTGACTTTGCTTTTGGGTAGTAGCCGTGTTGTTGATAGTGGTGATAATGGGGATGTGGTCTGACCCATTTGTCATCTCTGGCACCGCCTGGCAGGTGAGTATGTTTTGTTGGAGTTGGGCAGTTGCGAACACCAGGTCAAGTGTCTGGCAGCTGACTCCCTGCTTTTCCCATGTTACCGTGCCTGGTTCCAGGATCTGCTGCATCCCTGCTTCTGCTGTTATCTCTAGCAGCTTGTCTGCCATCCTATGTGGTGTGCAGGCCAAGTTGGCTCCCCATCTTGGGTGGTGGAGGTTGAAGTCCCCTAGCAGGATCTGTTGGGTGTGGTCCAGGTTCCTGTTTTGTCCTAGGGCGTTTTCTGCCTCTTGGAGTGTCCCTAACTGGGAGTGGCCGGTTGGTCCGCTTGGGTTGTAGCAGTTGTGGATTGTTATTAGCCCCAGGTTGGTTTGGATTTCCACGGAGATAAGGTCTCCTGTTTGGTGGTAGATTGGTTTCCACGTAGTGCTGTCCAGTTGGGTGGAGACTAGTATAGCCACTCTTGGGTGCCCAGCGGTAGGGAGGATTGGGTGGTATCCTTGTGATATTGTTCTCCCGTTCTGGGGGTTTGTCCATGGTTCCTGGATCGCAATAATCTGGGTTGTCTTTGGGTCTGCTTCTTGCACTAGGATCCTTTGTATTGTTGGGCTGTGGTTGACGTTGTGTTGGTGAATAGTTAAGTTGTAGCTATTCATTATTGGTCTGCTGGGTAGTTGGCTCAAGCATTGCAATGTCGTGGTCCTCTTGGGAGCTAGTGTTCGTCTGGGAGTTTTGAGGGAAGCGAATCTTGCTCGCTTGTCTTTCCCCTGCTTTTGCTACAGCTGTGCTGCCTCTGGGTCTCCCGGGTCTGCTTATTGTTCTCTGTGTCTTAGCTTCTCCTGGGGTCGGTTCGAGCTGGGTCCCTCTTCGCTTTTTGTTGTGTACTTGGGTCCACTCGCTTTGCGTAGCTGGGGCCTTGGGTTCCTCCCATCTTTTGGTAAAGAAGTGGGAGAATGCTTGGGCCTTTGCTTTGGCTGCCTGTTTGACTCTGCACCTTACAGACCAGGTCGGGTGATTTCCCTTGCAGTTGCTACACTTGTTCGTCGTTGACGTGCAGTCTGTTGTGTTGTGGGGGCCGGCACATTTCCCGCAGATAGTTTTGGTCTCCTTGCAGTATACGGAGATGTGTCCGAACTGGCAGCACTTAAGGCACTGGATAACCCTCTGTTTGGGGTGGTATGGCTCTGCCACGAGGACAGTGCCTGCATGTAGGAGGCCTTTCTTGGCAATCTCCCTTGCTTGCTCCTCGTTGTGCACTGCAATCACAGCAGAGGAGTGTTGTTGTCCCTTTCTGGCCATTGGGCTCTTTAGCCAGACTGCTTGTTCGATCCTGAGGTTTGGGACCCATCTCAGGTTCTCCTCTTCTAACTTTCCCCAGCTGGTTTTGTCTTCCAGCCGCCATCCTGCTCCTATCCCATGCACTACCACCCTGTGCATTGGTTTGGATATTGTGGCCTGAGGCCACAATTCCTTCAGCCAAGCTGAGTCTTCCTCCATTTTTGCTTTGTCTTGCCCTGAGTATGTTACTACCCTAATGTCCCCACTTGGCAGTTTCTGCACTGCTGCTGCCTTTTGGGTTCCAATCTTCTTCCTGATGTCTTCACTTGATTGTTTCTTGGTTGCTTCTCTTTCTTCTTGGTTCCCCATTCTAACAGTTACTGTGTGGTTGGATGCCTGAGGCTGTGGGGGCAGCCTTGGCACTGTGGGTTGAATTTGGGCTCTTTGGGCCCATGTTGCGGTGGTGGAAGCGGCAGCTGGCTGCTGCTTCTGGAGGTCCCTCTGGATGGTGGAGAGGGTGTTGTCGATGGCCTGGCAGTGGGCCTGGTGGAGGAGAGCCTGCTGGGCTCTCTGGAGGAGGGGGAGGAGGAGGGAGGGGGTTTGGGCCTGGTAGGAATCCAGGGCTTCTTGGATGTCTGCAGCGAGCTTGAGTGTGTCCTTTTGGATGGTTTCACTCACTGTCTGTTTCTCTGGTGTGGTTTGCTGGCCTTGGGGGCCAGCGGGTGGTTGCTGGGGCTTTTGGGGTTGCCCTTGGGTTGGAGGGTGCCAGCCTCCTTCCCTCGGGCACCCTCTGCCCTCGTCGGTGTTTTGCTGTCGCTGGGGGTGGACAGCAGCATGCTGAGAGGCCTCGAGGCCTCTCCCGTCTGGCGGTTCTCTCGTCGTCGCGCTCATGCGGAACATTTTTTTAGAATTAAAGTATAGAAATGTTGGAAAGTGCAGTCCAGTTGGACATTCTGAGAGACACTTTGGGACACCAGATCAGGTGATAGAGGTCATGTGACACTAGGTCACATGACTAAGCTGATGCCCCATCTCAGGAGTGAGATGCAACCTGTACCTAACTAACACAATCAACTCGGTTGGTTCCTACCTACGTTCTCCGCTTCTATTGCATATAATACCCATCGATCCGACGTCCCCCGACATACGATTCAACAAGAAATAATATTAGAAAGTATTCGCGTATCGCTAAGAAATATATATAGTTATAAGGTATTTGGCTCGACGCTCTATATACGGCAAACATTAAGATACGTAAGCGTATTTATAAAGACTCATCTTCCTCTTTAAGATAAGTATAATTAGAGCTATCGAAAGCCGAAGCGAAGACTTCTAGTATAGCGTATATATAGTAGAGAGAAGAGGAAATAGGACTAATAGTACCTAATAGTAAAGTATAAGTTCTATGCGGATAGAGGCGGGATCTAAGATCGGTATATATTGTTTTTTATCCTAACGTCTAAATCTGTCGCGGGCCTAGCCTAGGCCTCTCTAAAGGAGCGCGGCTCCTCCCGTCGAGAAGAGTTTTCTTCGACGAAGAAAGGAGAAGTCGTCTCCTTCCTTTCTTCGTCCTACGTCTTGTTAAAATACCTACCTAATAGGTTACGTAGTTCCCGATACGACTCAGTCCTGCCCGACTTCTTACTCTCTACCTTCCGACCTATAGCCTCCGCCCGTTACAAAATCGGAGGACGAGCTGCCGAAACGATTAAGACGTATAAGCAATAGAGTATAGTGTATTCGGGATGCTCTAGTTTCGCAAACTCATGAACAGAGGCTTACATTCTATTAACGTCTGCATATACCTCTATTTCACCATAATCACGGCACCGTCAGCAAATGTTGCTCTAGCCATTCACTCCTGGCATGGGGGACGTGGCACATTACAATGTGCATTCCAACTTCTCGCCCCTGGCGCCAATGTGTAGCAATCATGTAGCGCAACCGAGGACGCATCCAAAAAGTCTTGGCAATTCCTATCCGAATAAAAATTGACCGCACACCTGCCGTCGGATTTGGACTTGTATACACTGCCCACCGTGCCGTGCGCGGCGTCAAGATTCCAGCATGCGAAATTTGCCGTATCGTGGAAGGTAGACCATTGTCTATAAGTGTGTGGAGTGCGGGAGTTGCAGGACTTGTCGTTGTTGAAGTAGACGTAAGCTACACCTGCAGCGCCGGGACACTGTTCGTCGGCCAGAAGTGTTGTAGGGAAGGCTAGGAGGGTGGTGAGGGTGAGAACGTGGTTGAGATTGACCATTGTGGTGTAGTGGCAGGATCTTTCCGGGCGCGTGTTGTGGCTCGAGAGGAAGAATTGTTGACCGAATATGACTCTCACGTATTAGAAGAGTGGGCAGTACGTCTTCAACTCGAATAAATCTTGATGCGAAACATCTGCGCCGCGGCATTTATATATAGTCTATCACTTGAGTTTCCCGTATCCTCAACAATACAGGATGTTCTATCCGAACTGAAGACGGGGGTATCCCTGCGCATATGCCGACTAGATGCACGTATTCAAATCTTGCCAAAATTTGCGTATACATCCCCGCTCTTGGATATAGTCGATAGGCCCTAGCTATACATTAGCCGTTTTAGAGCTAGTAAGACCTCTAGAAAAGAAGGGACCTTACAAATAGTAATCGAGATAAGCTAGGGTATCAACTCCAAGGATACCCGCGTCCTCCTTTCGGATAGAACATCCTGTATTGACAGGGCCCAGACCAACGGGCACATTTCGCTGTTTCTGCGTAAGTTCGTGTTCCATGGACTCTCCCGACGAACTGGGCCGACATAATCGCGGGTCAGTATGCCCTCCCATTCTCCCTCTTCGACGGTTGATGACAATGGCAAACAGCGAGTTTGTCGCTGCCAGTAAGGGGCTGCGATTACTATGCACACATTTACGAACAGCGGGCTTGTTTATCTAGGCTCTGCTAGTGCAAGACATCGTCGGCGCTATTGTATTTGGTCGGTCAATCATGGAGATCAGCTAGTTGCAATATACCCCGATTTTTGTCAAGCAGATACAACACAGTGTCACTTGCATGTCATGCTGGCTGCCAAGCCCGTATTGCTGACAAGTTGTAAAGCTTGCTATAAAGACTAATCTCACGCCTGTCAAACCCCACGAACATTCTGACAGTCAGCAGCCTGTCCGTATAGCATCATCCGAGAACCTCTGATAGCTGTTGCATGCGATTTCCATTCCATTGTCAATTTATGCATCCTGGCTGGCTGCCTGCTTGACATTGCATTTTCACATTGGATAGCAGGGAATGTCTCATTCTCTGGGGCCTTTGGAAGCTTTTTGGCAGCCGAAATATGTCAGCTTACTAGAGCTTGTTAGCCGCGAAAAGCCAACAGAGCCGCTGCGCTGCACTAATGAAACGCTGGCCCCCAGTGGGCACAACAGAGGCAGGCGCTCCTAGTGTTGTGAATACGAGGTGCCATGGACGATTTATGGCACATCATGTGCCAGTGCCATGTGCCATGTGCCATGTGCCATGTGCCATGTGCCATGTGCCATGTGCCATGCCATGTGCCATGATTATTCAGCACTATCTACCCTATCTGGCATCCAGTCTTCAGTGTTGTTGCTGTCATCAGTCTCTGGATAATCAACCCCTTCTGCTATGTTCATTCCAACCCTAAGGTTCCAGAATAAATACACCAGTTTGACAACCTTGCTATGGCTCAACCTGTTTCTTCTAATACTGTGGATAAAGCCATGGATTGACCAGTTCCTTTCTGCAGCACCTGCTGATGGTTGGAGTGATAGTGCTAGCATGCAAAGGGCTGTTACCTCAGGCTCTGATTCCTGCCATTGTAGCCACCAGTCCATCAGATTCTGATGCTGATAAGCCTGCCATAGAATAGTGTCATTCCATGGTTCAGCCTTTAGCCTGAGGTTTGATAACTTTGCATATAGCAAAGCTGCAGTTGCTGGCTCATCCTTACACCATTCATCAAGCAACCATTGCTTAATTCCAACCATTTGAGACTGTGTAATGCTGATACCCTTCTTCTCTCTTTCCTTTGGATCTGCAAGGTAGGCAATGCCAACTAAAGGGTGGTATATCTGCTGGAACCTTGCTGAGATAATAGCCCTTGATTCCTCAGCTGGAATGATAGTATTAGTGCATGCTTCCTTTAGCAGCCAGCACATGTTAGTGTAAACATGTGATAGCCTTGGTTGATCAGCTTCCAGTGAGATAGTCACTTTGAGGAATGGCTCCAAGTACTTCTGAAGAAGCTGAATATTATGCCAGAAGCCTGCATTATTCAGAGTCTCTCTGACAGAACTCCATACCTGCCTCTGACTAGCTGTTGTGCTTGATGAGATAAACTCAGGCATCCACATTGATTTGAGCATAGCAGCTTGATTGTTGATCAAGGCCCTGATGGTATAGAGCCTGCCTTGCCACCTTGTTTTGCCTGGTAACTGGAAGGCTGAGAACTTAATACCTAGTTCAACTGCAGACTGTTGAACAAAGGCATTAGCAACAGCATGGCCTTTGAAGTACTTAGCAACCTCCAATGCCTGGGACCATATGTCTGCAATTGTAGCATGTTTCATAACATCTGAAACCAGGAGGTTAAGTTTGTGTGATGAACAGCCAAGGGTAACAAGCCGTGGAAACTGTGCCTTAAGAAGAGTCCATGACTTCTTCATATTGGAGGCATTGTCTGTAGTAAGGCTGATAACCCTCTCTGATCCAAGGCCCTGAATAATGTCCAGTAGTTTGTCTGCAATATATTGTCCAGTATGCCTGTCAATCTGTGTATCCACTGACTCAAGGAAGAATACTTGGTCACCAACAGCAGCAAGGTAGTTGATAATAGCATCCCCTCTAGGGTTTGACCATCCATCAGATATAAGGTTGATTCTTGATGCTTGTTCTAGCTGCTGATCCACTCTAACCTTCAGCTTTGAGTACTCAGAATCCAGCAGGCTATTTGATAGCTGATACCTGCTTGGCAGCTGCAATGTTGGCCTGATATACTGGATAAACCTCTTGAATGCAGGGTGTTCAGTTGTGGATAATGGTAGGCCTGTGGAATAAATCCAATGAGCACATAGAGTTGAGGCTTCATCTTGCTGGTTTGGAGTTATGTTATCCATAAACTGATCTAGCTTTGGCTTCTTGTTACTCCTCTGATAACTGAGAGTAGGGGTTTCCAGCTCCTTTGGTAGATTAGCACACTTCTGAAGGTGCCAGACCTGTGCACAAGTAAGCCTGTCTTGATGTCTTGTCTTGTCTTGCTTGTCAAGACAAGACAGAGCTGTTGTCTTACTTGGCTTGGCAAGACAAGACAGAGCTGTCGTCTTACTTGTCTTACTTGACCGTCTTGACGTAGTATATAGCCGTATATTGATGTATTCCCACCTCCGAGCTACACTTTTACGAAGCGTCACCTTCCTGAGAGAGTACAGTAAATTTAATCTTTACGGATCTACCCTCAGATCTTCAGCCAATCAACGCGTTTATCTGACGCGTACCACCTACGCCTGGCTAGCCCTAACGCGTTCACTACGGGATTATAGATAGATAAATCTTATTGCCGGTCTACCTCTTTTATCTAGAGTAAGCAGCGCTCCCTATTTTGCTTATCGAAGGGAAAAGCCTATGAAAAACCCCTCTTGTCTCCCTTTAGTATTGTAGTTAGCAGCTACCCCTTGTTTTGCTTCTGCCTTTCTTTGTGCAAAACCAGGCTCCTTTAGAGCCCTCTCCCACCTGTCCTATTCTCCCCTCCCTCTCTCTCCTCTCTCTCTCTTACGAGGGTATATAGTTGTCCTAGGTTTCTCCTGTTCCATCTGGTGGCCTGTTGGTGTAGTGGTGTCATTCCTACCTCTTAAAGTCTGCAGAGGAGGGATGTAGGTCCTAGCTGTCCCCGCAGCTTGAAGCCTTGCCTTGAGATTCCTGCAGTACGATGGGGAGTAGGGGGTCACGGGTTCAATCCCTGTACAGGCCATTCTTTCTTTTGTTGTTTTGTCTTTGTTTTTGTCTCTCTTGGTGCCCTGCCCTTGCTTTTGCCTCTAGGCTTGTAGGTCCAGTCCTTCCAGCTCCTCCTTAGCTAGGGAGAATTGGTCTAGGACTCCCTCCTGGATCATCCATCTTGCTATGGCCTGGAGGCCCCTCTTTGTAGTAGTCATCTCTTCCCAGCAGCTGGTTCCTGCTCTGGAGAACAGCCTCTGTCTATTGGCCTGGTACTTTCTGCAGGACATGCATATATGCCTCGTTGTCTGGGCTCCTTGGTTGCAGGGGCATTGGGGGAGGACTCCTGGGACCCTTCTCTTGGTAAGGTATGCATTTAGGCCAATGTGTCCTGTCCTGACTAGGGTCATCATTGTGCTGACAGGCCTTGGCAGGCCAGAGTGCAGGTTCTGACCCTCCTTTGCATTTGTTGATTTCCATGCAGCTGGGATGTCAGCCCCTGTGCTTGCCTTCTTCTGTTTTGCTTTCTCCCATTCCTGGTCCCATCTCTGGCTGGCCCACCAGCCTTTTGTCCCCCTGTCCCTATGTCCTTCTTGTTGTTCGTTCCAGTCTCTCTCTTGCCTTTTGACTAGGCTCTGGATCTCTGCTGTCCTTGTCTGGCTCGGTCCTTGGGTTGTCCTCCTTCTGGCCCTAGCCTCTCTTTGTGCAATCCTCTGGCATTGGTTCCTTATGTATTGGTATGCAGGTGTGTCTGCCTTGCATGTTGCATATTGCCTAGAGAGGTCTTGGGTGTATACTTGGATTGGGGGGATGTTAGCTTCTCTCTGTAGGACCTGGGCAGAGACTGACTTGTATGCCCCAGTAATGTGCCTTAGGGCTTGGGTCTGGATTCTCTCAAGTGGCTTAGTAAGGCCTTTGTTATAGTCTCTTGTGCCCTCTGGATTGGACCAGTTGGGGCACCCACATACCAGTGCAGGTCTAACAACAGCTGTATAGAGATGCCTTGCCTTCTGGAATGATGCCCCCCAGGTGGATTTGCAGAGTCTCTGCAGAGATTGGATCTGGTGCATCCCCTTTTCAGCCGCTTTTTTCATGTGTGGGCCCCACCTGAGTTTTGTGTCTACCCATACTCCAAGGAGCCTCAGGGATGGTAGTGGGCCCCCTTCGAACCCTGGGATCTGGACTGTTGCCTGCAGGTTGTGTCTCCTTCCTCTTGTAAAGTGGATAAGCTGGTACTTCTGTGGTGCAAATGCAGCCCCATGTTTGGCTGCCCAGTTTTTGCATTTCTGGTGGGCCCTTTCTAGCTGCCTGCAGTTCTCCTCTGTAGATAGGCTATAGGTCAAGATGTTGGAGTCATCCACAAATCCCATTGCTGTTGTGTTCCCCTCTTGTAGAGCTGGGAGGAGGGTAGAGGCAAAGAAGAGGAAGAGGATTGGGGAGAGAGTTGATCCTTGTGGTATTCCTGTGTTCTGTGGCCTGACCTGGTCCATGAATTCTCCTAGTTTGAGGCATGTGGTTCTCTCCTGTAAGAATGACCCTATGAAGTTTACAATGTGGTCTGGGTAGCCCTGCATCCTAATATTGTGGAGGAGTCTTTGGTGGGACACCTTGTCGAATGCCCCTGAGATGTCCAGGCATAGCATTGATGCCACTGCTCCTGGCTTTTCCTTCCAGATAGTCCTTACTTGTTCAGTAATTAGGTCAAGGGCTGTTGCTGTGGACCTGCCTGGCCTAGCCCCCATTTGGGAGTCTGGGAGGAGTCCCCTCTTTTCTGCTTCTTGGGACATTCTCTTAGCAACAATTGCCTCTAGGACCTTGGCTATCGTGTTGAGGAGTGCAATTGGCCTATATGCTCCTGCCTTGGTGTAGTCTGGCTTTTGTGGCTTCCTGAGGACAACTGTAGTTGAGTGCTTGAATGGTTTAGGGTGGTATGCCTGTCCTATGCATGCTGTAAAGAGCTTAGCTAGGAATGGGGCTAGTTCTGCCCTGCACTTTTTGAGGAGGGTGTTCTGGATCTGGTCTGGGCCTGGTGCCTTCTTAGCAGGGAGCCTTTTGAGGACTGCTAGCACCTCTTCCTGGGAGACAGTCTTTTCTACCTGGAACTGTGCTGGGAGCAGTGTCCTTGGGATATCTGTAAGGTCAGCCTCCCCTTGGGGGGGAAAGAAGTGTTCTGCTAGGATCCTTGCTTTTCCTTCATTTGTATGTTCTTCTTGGCCTGTCTGGCTTGTAAGGGTGGGGAATTGTGGGGGCAGATGTCCTTGGTTGGCCTTCTCCCTAGCCCATTTGGCCAGCTTCCATATCTTGCTAGGATCCTCTGTAACCTCTTTGACTGTCTGTCTCCAGGATGTGTTTAGGGCTTTCCTAACTAGCTTGTTCTTCCTATGGCTGGTCTCTAGGTATGCTCTATGGCTGGCTTCAGTTGGGATTGCTTTCCATTCTCTCCTTGCTTCCCTAGCTGCCCTAATAGCTATGCTGCATTCTTGGGGCCAGGCTGTCTTTGCATATATAGATGGCTTTGCACTTGGGATTGCCTCCTTAGTGATCCTCTGGAGTGTGTCTTGGAGGGTTGTTGCTGCCTGGTCTAGGTCATTATTAGTTCCTAATGGGAGGAGATCTAGTGTTTCCATTCCCTGTTGGACTCTCTCCTGGATTGTTTCCCAGTCTGCCTTAGACCATTGTAGCCTTGGGGCCTGGGCTTTCTGGGGGAGGTATTGTGTCTGGATTGCTGTAAGGATTGGGATGTGGTCTGACCCAAATGTGTTCTCTGGGAGTGACTGGCATCTTTGGACCCTTTGCTGGAGAGATTCACTTGCTAGTACAAGGTCTAGAGTCTGGCAGCTGGAGTTGTGCCTCTCCCATGTAATGGTACCTGGTTCTAGGAGTAGGTGTAGGTTTGCCTGGGTTGTTATCTGGATAAGGGAGTCTGCCATAGTATGTTGTGATACGACTAGGTTTCCTCCCCATTGTGGGTGATGGAGGTTGAAGTCCCCGAGTATAATAGTTTCCCGTTGGGAGCTTGTATCTTCCTGGAGGGCTGCCTCGAGCTGGGGGAGCACTCCAAGTTGGGTATGCTGTTCCGGGCCTGAAGGGTTATAGCAGTTATGGATAGTAATCTGCTTGCCCTGGGTCCGTAGGAGTACTGAGACCATGTCTCCGGACTGGCTATATCTTGGGTCCCATTGGGAAGAGTCTAGCTCTTCTGAGATTAGGAGGGCAACCCTCGGGTGGCCTGTTGTTGGGAGGATTGGGTAGTATCCCTTTTTCGTCTTCGTTCTCCCGTTAGCCGGGTTGATCCAGGGCTCCTGGATAGCAATTACTTGTATAGTCTTAGGGTCTAGGTCCTGGACTAAGAGAGCTTGTGCAGTAGGCATGTGGTTGACATTGTGTTGGTAGATTTGGAGGGTGTGTCTATTCATATAGAGGGTCATCTTGGGTGTCCATTTGGTCTTGGTCCTTAGGGTCCTCTTCTGCTCCTCTAGGTGCCTTAGCTTGCAGGTATGTGGACAGCTTGTTTGCCTGTCTCCTCCCTTCTATTATAGCTGAGGTGCTCCCACTTGGTTTCCCTGGGGGCCTGTTTGCCTTAGTCTGGCTGCCTTGTAGGGTTCTCTCTCCCTCCTGCTCTCTAGAGGGGGAACTTTGGTGCTTCCTTTTCTTGCTTGGGATTATAGTAAAGCCTTCCTTGTCCTGGGCTAGCTCAGCCTGGGCTTATCTGCCTCTAAAGAAGTCAGAGAACACCTGTGCCTTTGCTAGGGCTGCTTGTTTGTATTTGCAGATCCTTGACCATGCTGGGTGGTCTCCTCTACAGTTGCTGCACTTCTTGCTCTGGGCCTTGCATTCCATTGTCTTATGGGCTCCTGAACATGCCCCACATCTGTCCTGGTCCTCCCTGCAGTATGTTGCGATGTGGCCAAACTTCTGGCACTTTAGGCATTGGATTGCCCTCTGTTGTGGGTGGTAGGCTTCTGTATTGTGGAAGTTGGCCTCAATTGAGAGTCCCATCTTCACTACCTGTCTTGCTGTCTGCTCCTCCTGGAATCCGAGGATCAGAGTAGAGTGCCTCTGGCCTTCTCTTGCCTTTGGGCTCTTCATCCAGGTAGCCTGGGCAATCTTGATGTGTGGGACCCAGTGCATATTCTCTTCCTCTATTGTCCTAAGGCATGATTTGTCCCCTATGTCCCAGTTTGACCTTACTCCATGCACAAGTACCCTGTAGAGGTGCTTTGCAACTTTAGCCTCTGGCCAGGCTGCCTGTATCCACTCCTGGTTTTCCTCAAGCCTATGTTTTTCTCGTTCCTTGTGGAGGAGGACCTTTATGTCCCCACTAGGCATCTTCTGGATTGCTGCTACTAGGCTACTTCCTAGCTTCTCCTTAATCTCCCTCCCACTCATTCTCTTTACTTCATCCCTCTCTTGCTGGTTTCCCATCTTGATCTGGATGGCTGCTGCTGCCTGAGGCAGTATTCTAGGCCTTGGCACTGTGGGCTGGATTTGGGCTACTTTCTGGGCCCATGTCTGTGGTGTAGTAGGGCTGTCCTGTCTTTTCTGGAGGGTGGTGTGGATGGTCTGGAGGGTGGAGGAGATAGAGCATGTATATGCTCGGTGGAGGAGGGCCTGCTGGGCCCTCTGGAGAAGGGAGAGAAGGGAGAGTCTGTCGGAGCTTTGGGGGGAGTCCAGGGCTTTCTGGATTTCTGCTGTTAGGGAGTTGTTGTTCTTTGCAAGTTGTATACCTGCTGGGTTGGTTTCTTCGTGTTTAGGAGGGCCTCTAGGGCCAGTTGGGGGTGCTCCAGGCCTCTGCTTCTGCCCTTGGGATTGGAGGGTGCTAGCCTCCTTCCTTTGGGTTCCCGCTTCGGCCTGGATGTTCTGCTGCCTTTGTGGGTGGACGGCGGCGTGTTGGGATGCCCTTAGGCCTCCCTGGGGGTCGTTCTCACAGAGTGGTGGCATTTTTTGCAGACGTTAATAGAATGTTAGCTTCTGTTCATGAGTTTGCGAAACTAGAGCATCCCGAATACACTATACTCTATTGCTTATACGTCTTAATCGTTTCGGCAGCTCGTCCTCCGATTTAGACGTTAGGATACAAAACAATATATACCGATCTTAGATCCCGCCTCTATCCGCATAGAACTTATACTTTACTATTAGGTACTATTAGTCCTATTTCCTCTTATCTCTACTATATATACGTGTTACGGTTCGGTTCGTGCGGAGCCCACGACCAACCAAACGATCAGCTGCCAAGGCTGAGGCACGCAGTGAGCAGCAGCGTGTTACGGTTCGGTTCGTGGGGAGCCCACGACCAACCAAACGATCAGCTGCCAAGGCTGAGGCACGCAGTGAGCAGCAGCGCTCACGATGCTCAGGGCGATCGCACCCGAGATCTCTCTGATCACAATGATCACGCCAAGACTGGCAACTATATAGACGACGCTCCTTTCCAAGTAGATAGGAGCTTCGTGCTCAACTCATTTCAAGTATCTCATACATACTGTTTGGATTCACTACCTTCACATCAACCCGAGACACCTCTGCAAAGGAACATACCCCGTGATCGTGATAACGTCACAGCGGATCCTAACAATACGCTATACTAGAAGTCTTCGCTTCGGCTTTCGATAGCTCTAATTATATATATAACATTCTTGTATTGCTGTACTATTCCAACTACGGGACAAGCAGCTATCTCTATAATGTTCGTCGAAGGTAAAAGCCCTCGGCCTATGGCCTCCGGCATAAAACCCTTCATTTCCTTCGTGTCTTGTGGGATTCCATCCCCACCCTTTGGGTCCGTTCGGCTTTTGGACATAGAGAGGATCTCTATGGCTCCTTCCTCTCACCAGGCTCCTATTTCCCTTCCTCCTCTCTCTCCAGTTCCTCCCTCGCGAGCGAGAACTGCTCCAGCAGTCCCTCCCTAATCATCCACTTTGTCGCCGCGCATAAACCCCTCTTCGTTTGGGTCAGCTCCTGCCACGACGACCCCGCCGTTCTGGTAAGCCGCTCTCTTGCTTCCTGCCACGCCGGGCAAAACAGCAGGACGTGTTTTGGTGTCTGGGCTCTATAGCCACACGGGCACTCGGGTGTTTTTCCCGGGACTCTCCTCCTCGCGAGGTAGGCATTGAATCCTATATGTTCCGTCCTGAGGAGAGTCGCCATTGTGCTTTGTTTCCTTGTCCATCCCTTGTGTAGCGTTCTGCCCTTTTCATTATCCTTCCATGCTGCAGGTAGTTCTTGCCCCTGTTGTGCTGCCTGTCTTTTTGTGACTTGGGCCTTCCATCTTTTGTTCCATTCCCTGTGTAGCCACCATGCTTTCGACATGTATTCCCCTCGTTGGGTCATCTCCTTTTCTTGTCCGTCTATCATGGCTATGATGGCTGCTTGTCTTGTCCGTAGGTCTTGTGCGTGGGCTTTTCCCTTCCTCCTCCTGCACTCCTCCTGGACTTGTCTGCATCGTTCCTGGGTGTACTCCGTGGCGGGCTTTCCTACTGCCCTTTCCGCTTGTTTCCTTGCTAGCTCCTGGGTATACAGGTGCATCGGTGGTATCTCTGTCTCCTTCTGGAGGACGGCCTCTGCCACACTCTTGTATGCCCCTGCGATGTGTCTTAGTGCCTGGTTCTGGACTTTCTCCAGTGGCGCCGTGATCCCCTTTCTATAGCCAGGTACGCCCTCCGGCGTCATCCAGACCCTTGCCCCGTAGGTCATCGCTGGTCGTACTACCGCGGTATATAGGTGTCTTGCCTTTTGGGAGGAAGCCCCCCATGTGGATTTGCATAGCCTCTGGAGGGATTGCATCTGGGCGACACCCTTCTCCGTGGCTTTCTTAACATGCGGGCCCCAGCTCAGCTTAGAGTCTACCCATACTCCTAGGAGTCTAAGCGATGGTGATGGTCCATCCTCGAACCCGGGGATGTTAACCGTTGCCTGTAGGTTGTGTCTCTTCCTGCTTCTGGTGAAGTGGATTAGTTGGTATTTCTGCGGTGCAAATGCTGCTCCATGTTTCGCTGCCCATTCCATGCATTTGTCGTGGGCAGCCTCCAGCTTTCTGCAGTTGGCTTCGGTACTTTTCCCGAATGCTAGGATGTTTGAGTCATCCACAAACCCCATTGGTGTCACTCCCCTCCCCTCAAGTTCCGGGAGGAGTGTAGAGGCGAAGAACAGAAATAATATTGGCGATAGTGTTGATCCCTGGGGTATGCCCGTTGCCTGCGGTCTTGGGCGGTCAATATATTCCCCAAGTCTTAGGCACGTCGTCCTGTCTTGGAGAAAAGATTGGATAAACCGGACGATGTAGTGTGGGTAGGCCTTCATCTTAATGTTGTGGATCATTCTCTCGTGGGACACGTTATCGAACGCCCCTGAGATGTCCAGGCATAGCATAGATGCGACTAGTGTAGGGTCGGTCTTCCAGATCGTATGCACTTGCTCCGTAATCAGCTCGAGGGCTGATACCGTCGATCTCCCAGGTCGTGCTCCCATCTGTGATTGGGGAAGGAGGCCCCTTTCTTCCGCCTCCTTGCTCATCCTCCTGGCTACGATCGCCTCTAGGATCTTTGCTATTGTATTTAGCAGTGCAATTGGTCTGTATGCCCCTGGCTTGGTATAGTCTGGCTTTTGAGGCTTCTTAAGCACGACTGTAGTAGAGTGTTTTAGCGGCTTCGGGTGGTATCCGTATCTCAGGCATGCTGTGAAGAAACGACATAGTAGCGGTCCGAGTTCTGCCTTGCACTCTTTGAGGAGTAGGTTGGGGATCTGGTCCGGGCCCGGGGCCTTGTTGACCGGGAGCTTTTCCATGACTTTGAGGAGCTCACCCATCTGGACTTCCTCCTCGATATGAAACGGTTCCGGGTATACTGCATTTTGGATGTCTTGTAGGTCTGCCTCTTTTGGTTCTGGGAAGAAGTGCTGGGCTAGCGCGTCTGCCTTGCCCTGGCAGTGTGGTGAACAATCAATTTACCGATTGAAAAATTGATCGATTGATAGCAATGGATCAATCAATTCCAGCCTTCCAACGCATTGAACAATCTTGCAATGTATCAATCTATTTTCTTCGCATCCATTGACGTCAATCGATCGTGCAGTTTACCATATATATATACAGATGCATCGTCGCTGTAGGCGCTGTTGTCAAAGTCGTCACCTTATTTTATCTATAACCTTCGGCTTACTGCATTCTTGGCAAGAATAGCCTCACGTGATGATCTTTGAGCGTCTTCTCGGAGATCGTACGGTCTCCTATTAGCGCGGATACACCCGCCCAGCAATTTTAGGGACGCGACAATCGCGTCAATCGCGTTTACATCACGCTTCTTAGTAACAGCAACACCTGTATATCAACATAACGACGACTATATGGCCTCAGTCGACGGCAGCGACCTTTCAGCTGCATTACCTAGCGATACGCTTGTCGTGCCGACAGCATTGCATCGTTCAGACGACTTCCGGTCCACCAACGCGCAGCACAACGAGCCGAGCGCGCCTATTACTGGTTACGAGGACCTGAACCTATCAATACTTCCACGCGGCTTCACTATCGCAGTCTCCAGCCTACAGAAAGACTCTTGGGTATGGAATCACGGCTATCGGCTCGACGATAAGAATGGGATTGAATACTGGGTCTGCAAAAGATGCCACAAGGCCAAGAGCCATCGAAACCATCGCTTCCAGACAGCACGACAAACTAGTACTGCAGGCGATCATATGAAGAACGAGCATCGCATTGATAAGCTTGGGAATATGGACGATAGCGCTGTTCAGCATGTTCGCAAGAAGCGCAAGGTCACGGACAGGTTGAGCCTTCCAGCAGTTAGCTTAGCAGATTGCGACTCAGCCTCTCGTAGAGCTGCGGAATTCAGTGCTGTGCTTTTCAAGAGTCTGCTATTACAGTGGCTTATCATGGACAATATATCCTTCCGGAAATGCGACAGTAGCTACTTCCGGCGGCTGCTTAGCTATCTGAATCCCCTTTGTGACGATTCTATGCCGGATCACACCACTCTAAGCCGCTGGATCTTGAAGGCTTACGAGGACTTCGTGCCTACCGTAATTGAGTGCCTACAAACAGCTATCGGACTTATCCATTTCTCCTTCGATCTATGGACTTCTAGCAATGGCTTGGCACTTGCTGGTGTCGTTGTTCACTTCGTCGACAAGACTGGCAAAGTATGGGACTTTCTTCTCGGACTTCCAGCTCATCACGAGGATCACACTGGCTATAATATTGCGCAGACAATAAGCTCTATTTTCACTCACTTCGGACTCCGCGGAAGTCAGCTAGGCTACTTCACAAGCGACAACGCAACGAACAACGACACCTGTATAGACTGGCTCGCAGCTGAATTCGACTTTGTCGCTGCCAAGCGCCGAGTGCGCTGTGCTGGCCATATAATTAACCTGGTTTGCAAAGCAGTCATGGTCGGCTGGATGGATTTAGAAGTGTTTGAGCAGGACCTCCTATCTATGGCTCAAGAGGCACGAGACGCACTGGAGGTGTGGCGACGCCGTGGACCTGTCGGCAAGTTGCATAACATTATTGTCTACATCTCGCGCTCGCCGCAGCGAATGGATAAGCTGAGGGCACTACAGAAGCAAGCCATTGCTGACGGTCTGCAGTTTACTGATAGATTATATCAGCTAGTGCGAGACAATGACACACGCTGGAACAGCCTATTTGCAATGATTGAGCGGGCACGGCTCGTGCGAGAAGCTATCACTGACTTCGTGATCCAAGAGGTCACTCGTTGGCATGAATACATGGTCCGCTGGCATACTCACAATGATCACCTGCCGGAAGCTAAGCGCAAGAAGATGCGAGAGCCGCCATCGATAGTAGCTGATCAGCTCACTCTGGACGACTGGACTGTGCTAGATGAATACTTCCGCATCCTCAAACCATGCAAGGAAGCGACAATTCGACTGCAAGGCCAAGTCGGCGGACATGGACATATATGGGAGGTCCTACCTGTGCTAGACTGGCTTCTCACTCACTTCGAAGAAGCTAAGAAGCGTTACGCTGTCGAGGGTGCTGAGAAATTGCCAGCGGAGCTCTCGGAAGTCCCTCACTTAGCGCAGGAGCATCACTACATCGCTAACATCAACCTTGCCTGGAAGAAGCTCGATCAATACTACGCCAAGACCGACGAGACGCCTATCTACTTAGCAGCTGTAGTGCTACATCCGCGCTATAACTGGGCCTGGGTACTTCGTCATTGGGGTGACAAGCCTGACTGGATCAAAGCCGGCGAAAAAGCGCTCCTTGCTCTATGGCAGGAATACAGGGACCAGCCTTCTGCATTCGATGACGTACGACGAGAAGATCCTTCACTTTCTACGTATGTGAAAGGCGGGCGGCATCAACGGCGGCGTACGGAAGTCGACGAAGAAATGGCTACATTCGGATATAGTAGCGATGAAGACACTGCTACAAGGCAGGCGCCAGCAGATCAGTGGAAGGAATACACTCACCTGGACAGCAACCATCACATAAAAGACCCTTTTGAATACTGGTATTCACGTCGGCACCGTTGGCCGCAGCTAGCACGAATGGGGCTAGAGATACTGTCTATTCCACCAATGAGCGATGAGTCTGAGCGGACATTCAGTGACTCTGGCTGTATGGTGACGGACCGGCGGAACCGCTTGAAGGAAGGCACGATAGGCGCGATATCTTCTCTCAAGAGCTGGACTCGAAAGAGCGTTATTACGTGGGATATTAAGCATTTGAGAAAGCTAACTACTGCGGCAGAAGAGCGTCACACGAAGGAAAAGATTACTTTGTATGATTCTATGTCAACTTGGCTCAACCGAGCCAATCAATCGACAGCTTAGCCACCAATCCAATGCATCAACCATTCGTGCAGCGCCAATCCAATCAATCACATGTGTAGCGGATTGATTCATTCATTCATATTTCTTACACCGATATAGCTCCCTTGCGGGTCCATGCGGGCAGGGTGGTCGATGGTCAGTACACTCCAATACGTACTGTACTGATTGATCAGTATAGTACAATCAAGCAGAAGCCTCCAGATAGCCAGTACAATCAAGCATGATGTCGCCGTCTGTCTGTCTGTCTGTGTGTATCACCATATAGTCGTATCTCAGCCTCCCGGGCTTCTTCTCTTCTTAACCCACCCACAATCGAGCTTTCCACTGTAATATCGCTGTCGGCTCGATCCAGTATGAGCAATAAGGTGCGTAGAATCGATTGCGACCGGGCAGAAGTGGCTGATTGTAGTAGGAGGCTGTCATTGACCTCACCGGCGACGATACACCCCCTCCCTCCCCTGCGGCAGCGCCATCGACACCGCGGCCGCGCGACGCTCTCGATGAGTTCCTTACAGTCTCACTGGATCACCTTCCGCACTGGAAGCATGGCGATGTGCTGCATGTTCGTGGTCGAGTCGTAGATGCTGTATATTCGAAGGGTACTCGGCGCGAGCAATTGGAGGCTGTTGTTCTTGATACCAAGCCATTTACGAGGGAGCAAATCAAGCGTATCATTACCAACAGGAAGGAGCTCCATCTGTACGTCTGGAATCGTGGTTGCGAGTGCTATTGGTGTCAGAAACGAGTAGATGGTAGTGGTCTTGGTGCATTAGAGGAGGTGTTGGAGAAATAGGGCTGATGAGGCTGAACATGAAGACAAGGGTTTGGTTGGCTGGCTAGCTCCGAGCCGCACGGGTAATGATGCAAGACTGGCATCTTTCACCTCGATTCAGGGTCTATACAGCAAAGCCAAAGAACTTCAAAATGTTCATTGCCAAGTTATCAACACCACACATGTAAACGATGTCGTACGAACAATCCGAGCGGTGCAAGTTGCAGCTGAGATCAAACGGAAAATTTCTATCTTGTCAGATTTCTCGTAGCATACGTATCAAGCAACGAAGAATTTACGACAGATTTTGGGTTAGAAATATAACCTTGCACATGCAATGTCAAGCTTCAGTTCACTCTGTGAGCAGATGCGACACAACCACTTGGCCAAAACACATAAGAATCATGATTCCGACTAAACAAAGCATGCCAAATAACATCCAGTTGAGTGCACGCGAAAAAGCGCGTTGGTTCTACGGCGCTGGGTGTCGTGAATGGACGCGTCGTAACCCTAGTCTGTCGCAATCCAAGCTTCTCACCTTCGAAGCATCTTCTTCTGCGCACACCACAACAACACACTCCAAACACGACATAATGGACGCAGCAGAGTCAGAAATCGGCACCGAGACCGTCGTCGACAACCTCACCGAGATACACGCCGAATCGCAGCTCCCTACCGCCCACCAGAGCCGTCACACCAAATCCGGTTTCCTCGTCGATGGACCGCGCCTTGCAGGATATATCCCTACACCACCTGGCAAGCAGCCACGCTCGTCCTATGTCTGGCGGGATGAGGTGGGCGTCGGCCTGACCCATGTCAAGACTGGCAAAAGGTACTGGATGTGTCGCGCGTGCTTCGAGAAGCCAGGCTCACAGAGTCTCTATCTGAAGAGCGACGGCTCTACTACGCGCGCAATGGACCATCTTGGGGATCACAAGTTCGGTGAGGGTCACTACTACAAGCGAGATGGCACGTATGCGCCGCCAGAGAAAGACAGCAAGAAACGGACACGCGACGGCGATGTACAGGCAGCTTTCCAGGCTCAAAAGCGACTCAAAGAAAGCACCGAAGTCTTCGACCGCATTGGCTGGTGCAAGACCTTTCTCGAATGGAAGATAGACGACGATCAATCACTCAGAAACACAGCCTCGAAGCGTCTGCGCAGACTGCTATGCTACAAGAACAGCACGATTGAGAACATTGTACCTCGCTCTCACACCACAACGCGACGCTGGCTTATGAACCTGTTTGGAGGCTCGAAACCGAACATTATGAGGAACCTCAAGCGCGCGCGCAGTCGTCTTTGCGTCTCTTTTGATGGCTGGAAGTCCGATAACGAGCTGGAGTTACTTGGTGTTTTCGCGCACTACGTGAACCACGAAGGCAAATACGTCTCAGTCATGCTAGGTTTACCGAACCTCTATGGCTCGAAGGAGGCACAAGACACTGCGGACGCCATATCCAAGATACTCACCGAGTTCGAGATACGAGACGATGTGCGCTATTTCCAGTCGGACAACGTGAACATTAATGACAAGGTCTGTCGCTTGCTAGCAGCTGATCTTGGACTACACCCTCAGAAGTGCCGCCTGCGCTGTAGCGCTCACATCCTCAACCTCGTGTGCAAGGCGATACTCTACGGCTGTGACATCGACGCGATAGATCAGGCTTGCGAAGAAAGCGAGGAGGATGAGGATAACGACTGCGAACCGGACGACCTTGACGATGACGAAGAAGTGAAGCAATTTGAGCGACAGGCGAAGGTGCAAGAAGCCGTGGACTCACTCGTTTTATGGCGCAAACGTGGTGCCGTTGGCAAGCTTCACAATATCATCGTTCACGCACGACACTCAGGCTCACGGCGTGAGTTCTTCAAGGATAAGCAGAAAGAAACGAACCCGGATATGCGCATATTGGAGCTCATCCTCAACGGCGGCATTAGATGGAATAGTGACCACGATATGATGGAAAGAGGCGTCAAACTCAAGGGCGCAATTGAGCTCTATCAAGCGCACTACCGCGAGGTTGACGACAGACCGCTAGCGCAAGAAGACTGCCTTACAAGTGAAGACTGGCAAGATATTAAAGAGCTCTGTGCACTGCTAAGACCGGTGAAGGAAGCCTCACTTGGTCTCCAAATGGACGGTGCCTATATATACGGATCTCTGTGGCAGTCACTAACCACCCTCAACCTGTTAATGACACGCCTGGAAGAAGCCAAAAACGAGCAGTCTGTGCTACCGAACTCGCACTATAAAGCCTGTGTTTTGTTAGGCTGGAAGAAGCTGGATAAGTACTTCGCACTCACAGACCGATCGCCAGCATACATAGCCTCTATTGCGCTGCATCCGCACTTCAAACTACGCTGGTTCGACGACAAATGGAGTGGCTTACGCTTCGATCCAGTGACCAAGAAACGCAGTCGATCTACTGCAAGGTTTGGCTATCGCAAGAAGAAGAAGAGTACTCAGTCACAAGCCTCACAAACTCCGGCTATTGGTGAGCTTTTCACGGATCGTGCACGTCGTGTTGTGAAGGAGTTATGGCTGGAATACAAGGAACGTTACGGCTCTGAGGCACTGCCAACTGCACGCCTCACTTCATCTACTAGCCGTGATCCAACAGGCTATGAGGAGGGTATTTGGATGACAGAAGACGCCGTCATTGACGAATACGACAAGTACCTCGCAGCTCCGGCAGCACCACCGAAAACAGACGCCTTATCGTGGTGGAACGCACACGCTTTTGAGTATCCAATACTCAGTAAGCTAGCCTACGATCTAATAGCCTGTCCAGCCTCCTCAACGGCTGCAGAGCGTTGTTTCTCAGAAGCTGGTCATGTTTTAAATGAGGAAGCGTGGCACACAAGAAGCGACCTAGCTGAGGCTAACCAATGCCTCAAAAACTGGCTTAAATATGACCTTATTGCTGATGGGGTGGAGGTTTGGTTTGATGAAGAAAGCGGTGTTGTTGGCGACGATGAGCACTAATATTCACTTACAAAAGGTCCGTGCATTGATACAGCTAGTACAGACAGACACATGGACGCTAGTACCAGTACAAGCCAATCAGACGACTATCACAAGCCAATCAATCAAGCACTACCCCTGTTTGCCGCTTGATTGTCTGTCGACCACCCTGGTTCAAAAGGACACGAGCTGAAATGACATTACTGGAGGCTCAATGTAACAACCTAAAGACTATTGTTCAAGAATTACAGTCTCATATGGCACCAAGGAAGAAAATCAAGCTTACTCTTGGTATTGACACTGATGAATTGGCTGCTAGAGACACGGCTCAGGTACAGGCTCGTCAGGTAATGGAATTAGTTAGTTATATTGAGAAACAGCCAAGAGCCAAACCAACCTGCAGCAGGTGTGGAATTCAGGGCCATAACTCAAGGGGTTGTCCATCAGATAGAGTGACTTCTGAGCAGTCTATTGATCCAACTTTGAGGTAGTTCTGACACCTATAGCATGAGAAATTAATAATCAAAGTTATCCACCTTGTAAACTTGATGCACAAACCTATCTGATGCACTAACTTATCAAACACGTTAGACATTTCTGGTGCCTTTGACAAAGTCTCCCACCAGAGACTGCTGCATAACATCAGAATGAAAGGTTTCCCAGACTACATTGCTGGTTTCATCCAATCCTTCCTCCAAGACAGGACTACCTGCCTAAGGCTAGGAGAGTTCATGGACCAACCAAGGCCTCAAAACACAGGGATTCCTCAAGGCTCCACCTTGTCCCCAATCCTTTTCCTCTTCTTTGCATCAACCTTGCTCCCAACATTGCATGAAGGGAACACCTCAGCAATGGGGTTTGTAGATGACTCCAACATCCTGACATACAGTATGTCAACAGAGGAAAACTGCAGGCAACTAGAGAAAGCCCACCAGAAGTGTAAAGAATGGGCAAGAAGACATGGTGCAGAATTTGCACCACAGAAGTACCAGCTTATTCACTTCACTAGGAGCCGAAAGCACAACCTTAAGGCCACAGTCCAGATTCAAGGATTCAATGGAGAACCACTGCCCTCACTCAGACTCCTTGGGGTATGGGTGGACACCAAACTCAAGTGGGGCCCACACATCAAGCAAGCAGCGGAAAAGGGGGCCAACCAGATGCAATCACTCCAGAGGCTGTGCAAATCCACATGGGGAGCATCCTTCCAAAAGGCCAGACACCTGTACACAACAGTAGTAAGGCCAGCGATTACCTTTGGCTGCCAAGTCTGGTCCAACCCAGAAGGCACACAAGGCTACTGCAGGAACCTCACTAAGCCTATTGAGAAGATTCAGAGGGAGGCCTTGAGGAACATCACAGGGGCATACAGATCAGTTGCAACAGCTGTCCTAGAGAGAGAAGCTAATATTGCTCCTCTCCACTTGTACACCCAGGACCTAGCCAGACAAGCATCCAAAAAGCAGGACACCCAACCTGCATACCAATATATCAAAGAAAGGTGCAGGGAGATCAAGAGGCAGACACAAGCAGGAAGGAGAGCCAGGCAACCTGCAACACTAACCCAAACCAGACAAGAGGAAATCCTCCAACTGGTACAGGGCCAGGAAACAACAATGCAGGCACACATGGTCTGCAAGGCATGGTGGGCAAAACACCAGTGGAACAGGAAGTGGGAGAGGGACAAGGAAGAGAGGAGGGCTAGGGCAGGAGGAGAACAGCCTCCTGCATGGAAAACTACCACCTCCTCTGCTATAGGACCAACTCTGCACAAAGGACTCACCAGACCAGAGAGCACAATGGTTACACTCCTAAGGACAGAGCACATTGGGATGAGGCAATACCTTACAAAAAGAAGAGTCCCAGGATACACACCAGACTGTGAATGTGGGCAGGGACATGAGACACCAAAGCATGTATGCATATTCTGCCCTAGATGGAGGGAAAGAAGACACCTCCTGTTCCAAGAAGGAGGATCAACAAACTGGAAAGACCTGGCCAACACAAAAAGAGGGCTGCATGCTACAGCCAAATGGCTAATCCAAGAAGGTGTCCTAGAACAGTTTTCACTTGCTAGAAAAGAGGTATAGAAGGGAAGGAGAAGAGAGAAGGGGAAGGATAGGGCCTGGTGAGAGGAGGACTCGCTAGAAACCTAGTATTGTCCGAAGGAAAACAGGAACGAAGGAAGCGGCTACGCAGGCTGCAAAGCAAAAGGAAACGCGAGGGTTTTTCGAAGGCTTTTCCCTCGACCGAACTATATAGGGCGTGCTGCTTACTCTAGTTAAAAGAGGTAGACCGGCGTATAAGAATCATCATCATTATATATATTTCTTATAAAAAACTTCGACATGAGCTACTTCCAAAATGCGAACCGCAGGCTCACAGGAAGGAAAGACGCGACGAACCATCGAGGAAATGATATCGAAAGCAGCGGAGGAGCAGACGTCGCCGGCGAGGCGGGGGTGGGCGGCCAACCTGACCCCCGTCCCGCTGCGCACACTGCCCCAAAGCACCCCCTAGGGAGCCAACAGGCGCCCGACCACCATCCAAAGAGTACCAATCCCCCCAGAGAACTAACTGTAGCCCAAAAGATCCAACAGATCCTGCAGAACGAGGCCCTAACGAGGGCCACCCCCCTCCCAGTCCTAATCGTCCTTGGCGAAGCGCTCGGTGCACAGAAGGAAAGAGCGACCCTCCAGCAGGAGGTGAAGGAAATGAAGAAAGCAATACAAGACCAAAAGGAGAACAACACACAGGAGAAGAAGACGTGGGCCCAAATGGCAGCGGGCGTTGATTGTGCAGCACCCCCGAGAGCTCCGCAACAAAGTCACGTGATCACCGTCAAAATCACGGACGACGAAGAGAAGAAGGCGGTCTGAGAGCTGTCGTACGCGACTATTGTGGAAAGAGTCGGATGCCCCGGAGTAGTAGCGGTGAAGAAATTGACGAGCGGGGACCTCCAGCTGTTTATGAAGGACCAGAAGTCCCTCGAGGACGCGAAAAGGACTGATACCTGGACCGAGAAAATCGGAACGACAGCGAGAGTCGCTACGGAACAGTTCCAAGTCCTGGTCCACGGGGTAGTAATACCGGCGGACAGGACAAACATGGTCAAGATCCGCCAAGGAATCGAGGACCACAACAGAAACGCCCACCCGGGCCTAAAAGTCCTGAAGGCAAGCTGGTACAAGAGCGAGAAGGCGATTGGAGACAAGCAGAAGTCCTCTCTAATCATCGGGGTCCGGACCCAGCGAGAAGCCGACGCGATTGTGGCGAGGGGATTAGTCCAGGACTACTCCCTCCTGTACGCCGAACACTACAGCCCGTACCACCGTGTAATGCAATGCATGAAGTGCGCGAAATTCGGGCACCGGGCGGCGGACTGCAGAGCGGAGACAAAGTGCAACAACTGCGCTGGACCCCACAGACCCGAAGAATGCAATTCGACAATCCAGAAGTGCGCCAACTGCAACGGCAACCATGCCGCATGGAAGAGCACGTGCAAGATAAGACAGGCAGTCAGGGGAAAGCTGGACGCAATGAGGCTGGTCTGGACACAGAGGGCTACGATAAGGGCCGAAAAGAAGGAGGCCGACAAAGAGGGATGGACAGTGGCATCAGGCAAACGACCGAGGATCCACTCCCCCGAGACGACAGAGAGAACGAGTCGCCTGCTGACGCGTACCGACTCACTTACGCGAACCGAGTCCCTGGCGAGGAGGAACCCAGGCAGGCCGAGATTCACGGCATATGCCCCTCCCCCGAACCAACCAAGAATTACGGCAGGCATATTCACCGCCGGCCCCCAGACGCCGACGGTTGACCCCCAGGCTGCGCAGGAAACGGAGACGAGTGGAGAAGCCGATAGCTTAAGCATGGACACTACAAATGAGTAATACACCGGAAGACATTACGATCATACAGTACAACGTCAACCACAGTAGAAACAAGGTTACGCTTCCGTTCCTACAAGGACTGGACCCGAAACGACACCTAGTCGTCGCGGTGCAGGAGCCATGGCTGAACCCGAACTTCCACAGTACAGTCCAGCACCCGGCGTACTACGCTGTCCTCCCCGAGGACAGAGGCGCAAGGGTCGGGCTGTATATCTCTAAAACGATCCCCCCGAGGCAGTGGACGACGACGAGCCACGGCCCGAACCTCCTCACACTGCATTGGGAAACGAACCAAGGCCCGATACATATCCACAGTTGCTACAACCCACCTAGCCCCCTGCGGAGTAACGAATGCACTACGATCGAGGCAGTAGGGGAAGCCATCCAGGAACCAGGTGAACACGTCGTAATAGGAGACTTTAACCTCCATCACCCGCGGTGGGGAGGACCACTGACGATGGAATGCCACGATGCAGCAGACGCACTCATCCAGATTACTGAAACTGCAGGCCTTCAACTGCTTATCCCAAGTGGAACAATCACGTGGGAGACGAGTAGAAGCTGTCAAACGCTCGATCTGGCCTTCGCCTCCCAAACCCTCAGTCAGGGGGTGGTAAGGTGCGGTACGGCACAGGAGGTCGAAACCGGGTCCGACCACCTCCCGATCGAAACAGTAATACAACTCCCGAGCCAAGAACGCGCGCAACGACCGGCGAGGCCCCAGTGGAAGAAAGCAGACTGGAAGGTAGTTCGGGAAGAAGCCGAGAAGGCAGTAAGGTTCGCCCTCGAAGGCCCGCTCGAAACCAAGGGCCAGCTTGACGCTATGGCGGAGCGAATACAGGAAGCAATCCAAAAGGTTATAGACGACAAGATCCCGAAGGCGAGGCCGTCGGCCTACGCTAAGATGGCGTGGAGCGCAGACTGCACGAGATACACCAAAGCGGCAAGGAAGGCAAGACGGGAGTGGCAGGCCAGTAGGAGCGAGGAGGCCTATAAGGCATACCGAACCGCAACAAACATGCAGAAAAGCCAGATCAAACGCGATGCCAACCTCAACTGGCGGAAGACGGTAGCAGAAATTACAGCGGACAAGAACAAGATATGGAAACTTGCGAGGTGGGCCCGCCAAGGAGCCGGCAAACCGCCCCCCCCTCCCCAATTTCCTGCGGTGAAGTCAAGGGACGGGCAGCTACACTCCCGCAACGAGGAGAAGGCAGACATCATAGCAGAACACTTCTTCCCGCCGCCAGTACAAGCTAACCTAACCGATTTAGCCGGGTATGAATACCCGGCAGAGATATACATAGCAGCGGAAGTCGACCCTGCAGACATTATAAAGACCCTGAAAAAGATGCCCCCAGACAAAGCGCCTGGACCCGACCGGATTACGAATCGATTCCTAAAGAAGTGCGCAGGGGAGATTGCCCCGGCGCTCGCACGGCTCTTCACCAGGTGCCTGCAACTGTCATACCATCCCAAATCGTTCCGAGACTCGAATACAGCCGTCCTGCGGAAGCCCCAGAAGCCGGACTACGCGTCGCCAAAGGCATACAGACCGATTGCTCTCCTTAATACCCTGGCAAAACTACTCGAAGCCATTGTAGCGAGGAGGCTATCAGACACGGCAGAGGCAAACCACTTGCTTCCGTACAACCAGATGGGAGGAAGGCCGAAACGATCTACGACAACAGCCCTCGAACTCGTAACCGAACAAATACACACAGTTTGGGGCACGAACCCTGACCTTGTCGCCTCAATGCTCTGCCTTGTTGGAAAGTGCAGTCCAGTTGGACATTCTGAGAGACACTTTGGGACACCAGATCAGGTGATAGAGGTCATGTGACACTAGGTCACATGACTAAGCTGATGCCCCATCTCAGGAGTGAGATGCAACCTGTACCTAACTAACTGCGCAGTCAGGTGGACCACGAACTGGATCACGATTCAGACCATCTTCCGATCGCTACGACTATCGACCTACAGCTCCCGCGTCGTACAGAAACAGCACGAAGGAACTGGAAGAGGCTCGACGAGAAGCAATACCTCGAGACACTCGAGAAAACGCTCCCTCCGCTACAACGCCCGAGAACAAAGGCAGCTCTGGATAGATATGTCGAGCAAATCATCACGACGATTAACGAGGCTGTCGACGGGGCTCTACCCAATACGACGCCGTCGAGCAGAATGAGACAAGGGTGGAATGAGCAGTGCTCCGAGGTCCTCGCAGAGGCAAAACGTCTGAAACGGAGATTCAGTCGAGAGCATACGGAGGACGACTGGGAAGCCTACCGAGCGGCACGAAATACAAAGACCAGAGTCATTCGAAAGGCGTTAAGACAGGCTCATCGCGACCGAGTCGAAGAAGCATCACAGTCGCCTCAAGCGCTATGGAGACTCGCAAAGTGGGCGAGAAATCGCCACAGCCAGCTGCCAAGCATTACTCCTGCGATCGTAGACCCAGATACAGGGACAGAAGTCACAGAGGCTAGCGGGAAAGCAGCACTCTTCAGAGATACCTTCTTCCCTGAGCCTCCCCATGCAGACCTTAACGATATTGCGTCGGCGCAGTACCCGGAGCCAATCCCGCTACCCAGGATCACAGAAAAGGAAGTCATCGAGGCGATTACATCTAGCAAGGCATTCAAAGCACCTGGACCCGACCAGATCACGAACAAAGCGCTGCAAGCAGGCAAATCAACGCTCGCAAGCCACCTAACCAATGTCTTTAACAGCAGCATCGACCTCGCATACTGCACTGCGCACTTCCGCCGATCTACGACGGTGGTGTTACGGAAGCCAGGCAAGGACAATTACACCACGCCAAAGGCATACCGACCCATCGCCCTCTTAAACACTATCGGAAAGACGATGGATGCCATCCTGGCAAGGAGGCTGAGCTACATTGCCGAGACGCACAATCTCCTCCCTCGCGCACACATCGGCGGTCGAAGACAGAAATCGACAGAACATGCCCTCCACAATATAATAGACAGGATACATCAAGCGTGGAACACAGGCCACGGACAAGTCGCGAGCCTGCTGCTACTCGATGTCTCAGGAGCGTTCGATAATGTTTCGCACGAACGATTATTACACGACCTAAGGGCACGCCGGGTGGACGAGAGACTAGTCCGATGGATAGCGAGTTTCCTGAGCAATCAAGGTGGTCAATGGACAGGTCGGCCGGCTACACCACTGCTGCCGGCCCTGCCGGCCGATTCAGCGGCCGTGTCCGTCCGTCCGGACGAGAGCCTCTCATTGGCCATGCCGTCCACCGGAGCCCTGTCCGCTGTTCGCCTTGCCTAATTAGGAAGGATGTTGAAAAATGAAGCCTGAGGAAGGTGTTGTTAGCTCTCTATTCACACGTCTGTCTGCTGGCTGTTGCCTTCATATGAGCTTGGCATCTCACTATCCACGTCGCCGCTAACGTTATCGTCTTGCGCGCTTACCACCTCCTTCGTGTGTCTCTCCAACACAAAGTCGTTCTTGAACCAATTTCGCAGTAGTTGGTGTGATTGTGCGTAGTCTGTCTTCGTCTGCCACCTCTCATTGTCGAGAACGTGGCCAGCTAAGCTAAACTCACGCTCACACGCGCTCGAGCTCGCCGGCGTGGCCAGTAGGTCGAATGCTAGCTTGGACAATACCGGATATCGCTGCCGATTGTCACGCCACCATTGGACGACATTAATAGGCTTGTTGCCAACCATATAAGGTGTCAGAGGCTCGGCAAAATAACGCTGCAGATCGTCTTGCAACACAGTGTCCGTGAGCATTAACGATGCCGTGTAATCGTCAACCTCGCGTTCACGTGTCGCCGGCCTAGTTGTTGGTGCTGGATACCGCATCTTATACTCATTATAGAGCTCTTCAATCGCGTGTCGTGCCTTCACTGTCCATAGCGTGGACGCCTCGATATCGTCTTGACTCTGCTGCTGCGATGGCCGCTGCTTGCCCTTCGCTTTCGCCTTATTCTTGCGCTGCGTATTGTCGTCTTTCATACCACCCCAATGCTGCTCAAACCAGCTCATCTTGAGCGATGGATGTAACGCCACGGCGGCACGGTAGGCAGGCGTGCGATCGCTGAGTCGATAGTACTTGTCGAGCTTCTTCCAACCAAGATTGACTACCGCCTTAAGGTGTGAGTTGGCCGCGTGTTCATGGTCTGACTTCGCCTTCTCAAGAGTAGTTAGCAGTGACTCCAAAGCTGTCAATGACTGCCACAATCCACCGAAGTGTTGACCATCTGCTTGGACCTTCAGCGACACCATCTTCAGCGGCTTGAGAAGCTTCAATATCTCCTTCAACTCGGCCCAGTCATCCGCGGTGAGTATGTCTTCACGAAGGTCGTCAATGAACTGTAAGCAATACAGCTCTATTGGATCTTTGAGCTCGAGGCCACGCTCGATCATATCGTGGTCAGATTGCCACTTAATGCCGCCGTTCAACACTAGCTCGACAAGTCGTGTGTCTGCCTCGCGTTGTTTTGATCGAAAGACGCGTCGTCGGGCCTCGCTATAGTGAGCATGGATCACGATATTATGGAGCTTGCCAACACAACCCTTCTTTCGCCATGCTGTCTGACGATCGCCGGCATTACGTAGAGATAGAGCGCGTTGAAACTCGTATACGATCTCGCTGTCTTCGAGCTCCTCGTTTTCCTTATTCGTGTCGTTGCAAGCCTGGTCAATACACTCGATGTCGACGCCGTAGAGCATAGCCTTGACGACTAAGTTGATGAAGTGGCCAGCGCAGCGAAGGCGGCACTTGTGAGGGTGTCGGAGACTTGGAATTTCGCGCCTAATAGCTTCGATCGTTGTGTCGTTGTTAGACGCGTTGTCGGCCATAAAGTAGGTCAGTTTGGACGCGATATCATACTGTCTGATCAGCTTGAGAAGGATGTTTGCCTGCTCTTCACCGGTGTGATTGCCATAGGTTGGTACGAGTCCAATAAGTACTGTCTTCAGCTGATAGTCCTTGTCGAAGTAGTGAGCATGAACACCTAAGAAGTCGGTGCCGCCATCGATGTCTGCTAGCCACGCGTCAAAGGACAAAGCGATGCCGCTCATCGCCGCAGCCATATTGCTCTTTACTCGAGGCAGTGTCTTCTTACACAAGTCGACGATCCAAGCTCGCGGGGTGTTGTGAGAAGTAGGGAATAGCATCTCGAGAACGGGTTGACGATACGTAGCTAGCCGCTTAAGTCGTTCAGATGCTAGAGCGCGAAGTGAGTGCTCATCTGTTACGGCATACTCGAGGAATAGCGACCTCCACTCGGTACGATCAACAGGAGTCTTCTCGGTCGTCCTTTGACGCTTGATCATGCTAGCGATGTTGCCGTCGTCTACCGGACGCCTCTTACGCTGCTTGTATGTGCCATCGAGCTCGTAGCCATGCTTGCCTAGGTGTCTGCGTATCGAGTTCGTTCCTCCACCAGTCCGAATGACCTTCACCTTCCTGTGATCCTTATGGCTGCTGTCAAAGCACAGACGACACAGCCAGTAGTTGGTGAAGCTCTGAAGATGCGTAACAGCCTCGCCATGCTGCCAGACCCACGCTCTGTGCTCTGCCTTGCCTGGCGGTGTTGGGTAAAAGTCGCGAAGAGCTTTTCCATCGACGAGGAAGCCGGTCCGCGTATAACGCGTCTGGAGGACGGTTTCGAGCTGCGATTCGGCGTGGATCTGTGTCAGGTCGATGCTGTGGGTGGCGCTTATGCTGGAGGTACCGTCTGCCATCGTGGTGTGTGCGTAAATGCCAATAATAAGGTGGACGATCGAGGGACTTTGGCATGTGAAGGAAACGCGTTCCCAGTCGCGTTCTGAGAAGTCGCGCGTGGGAGGTCGGCGCACGGGCCGGCGTTTCTGCAGGCTGGCATCTGGCCAATCAAACACGCTCGATTGAGCGGATATGGCCCCGAGAGCTGGAGGAATGATGTTAGTGACATCATCGCCAGCACTTTATTCAGTCAATTGATCCAAACCCTAACAACACCCCTAGGAACGACATTCTCATCAATAAGGTCAATTCACATGGTATGGACACCGGTAATTCACTTGCATGTCCGGACGGACGCTAGCATTGATAATGCCGGCCGGCAGATACCCTATTAGCTGTCCATCCGGCCGGACACCGTCCGGACGGCATGGCCACGAAAAATGACCCGTCCATTGACCACCTTGGCTGTCGACCCCCGGGACTCTCCTCCTATAGAGGTACGCTTTGAAACCTATGTGTCCTGTTCGCAGTTGGGTCGCAATCGTGCTCTGTGCCCGAGTCAGCCCTATGTGCATGCGGTGCCCGTCCTTGCGCCAGGGCGGCTTCCACGCCGTCGGTGCCATTTCCCCGGTCCGTATATTTCCCCTCCCCTCTCTTTCCTCCCTTGCTTTCTCCCATTCTTCCATCCATCCATTGTGTGTCCAGCCTCGACCATCTTCTGTATAGCACTGTTACGGGCCAAGCCCTGTCTAAGGCTATGCCTCGACGGATGTTAGAGGATCCGTGCTCCGCACAGACCACAGCGAATGTTCCACCACTTTCTACATTGTTCTCAGAGATGGAGGTGTTATCTATATAGTACTGAAGATGCACTGCATCTCAGCTTCTTTCTGTAGCTTCGCAATTTAGCAAATAAAGCCTTGTATGGTCGTGAATAACGCCAGCCTGAGCCTGTGTCATTTTGCGAAGCTCAACCCACGCACTGGATCATTGGACCGCACTGAATCAATGGAACTCACTGGAACATTGGATAGTGCCCTGCACTCAAAACGATCACTGGAACATTGGATAGTGCCCTGCACTCAAAACGATCACTGGAACATTGGATAGTGCCCTGCACTCAAAACGATCACTGGAACATTGGATAGTGCCCTGCACTCAAAACGATCACTGGAACATTGGATAGTGCCCTGCACTCAAAACGATCACTGGAACATTGGATAGTGCCCTGCACTCAAAACGATCACTGGAACATTGGATAGTGCCCTGCACTCAAAACGATCACTGGAACATTGGATAGTGCCCTGCACTTTAAACGACCACTGGAGTAGTAGAACACCGGAACATCAGACTACTGGACCACCAAGAAAGGACAGAGAATGGAGAGTCCAGAAGGAGAAGCTGCACCGCAGTGGGCAACTGCCCTGCTCAACCAAGTCAACCACCTGAACAACGTCGTCAGGGAACTACAAGGCCAAGTAAAGGAAGAACCTGTGACACCACCGTCGTCAAACGAACCGCAGCCCGTCGCAGAACACAACTATGGCGGCGGACCAACCAAGCATCTAGGACCATTGGCTACATACGATGGAAACCAAGAACAGCTGGAAGCACGATTACTGAGATCACGACATTCTCATTAGACATTGGCGCACACAAGACCTCCAAGGTGTTCGCATATGTCGTCCCTCGACAATCGGAAGAGATCATACTAGGGAGACCGTGGCTACGGCACCAAGGAGGGTATGTTGACGAGAAGGAGGAAAGGCTTGTTTTCGAAGACGGCACCTCCGTCCCCAGCAATGAGCATATTAAGAAGGATCCACGCTCGCCGTTCAAGACCCTCCGCGTATCGCAGGTGTTTGCGAGCACCTATATTGGACTCGCCAGACAGTCAAAGAAGAAGGATATTCAGTTGTTTACAGCTACGCTCGCCGACATTGAAAAGGCCCTCCGACCAAAGCCGAAGCTCTCGCTTTCAGAGGTAATGGAACGACTGCCAGAATACTATCACCGCTACGCACAGGCGTTTAACCCAGAGGAGGCCGCAAAACTACCGCCACATCGACCGGGTATCGACCACGAGATTCCTCTGGAGAAGGACGAGAATGGCAGAGAAAAGGAAGTCCCGTGGGGCCCACTCTACAGCATGACGAGAGACGAGCTACTCGTGCTGCGGAAAGAGCTTACCTCGTTACTAGGCAAGGGTTTTATTCAAGCGAGCAAGTCACCTGCCGCTGCCCCAGTCTTGTTTGCGAAGAAGCCAGGCGGAGGACTGCGTTTCTGCGTCGACTACCGTGGTCTGAACGCCATTACACGCAAAGATCGTTACCCACTGCCACTAATCCGAGAGACACTCGCCTCATTGTCAAAAGCCAAGTGGCTCACTAAGCTTGACGTCTCCGCTGCGTTTCACAAGATTCGAATGGCGAAGGGCGAAGAGTGGAAGACCGCTTTTCGGACACGATATGGGTCGTTTGAATGGAAGGTCTGCCCCTTTGGCCTTACCGGGTCTCCTGCGACATTCCAACGATTTATAAACTGGGTGCTACGCGATTTCCTCGACGACTTCTGTTCCGCTTATGTCGACGACATACTGGTATTCTCCTCCGGCTCCCTTAACGATCATAGGGACAAGGTATCACGGGTCCTGCAACGCCTTCTTGACAATGGCCTTCCACTCGATATCAACAAATGCGAGTTCGAGACAAAGACGACTAGGTACCTTGGATTTATCGTGGACGTCAGCTCTGGCATTCGAATGGACCCCGAGAAAGTGAAGGCGATTACAGAGTGGAAACGGCCAACAACGGTGAAGGGTGTACGCTCATTCTTAGGCTTCGCCAACTACTACCGGATGTTTATTGCTAGCTACACGAAAATCGCAAAACCACTGCTCGACCTAACCAAGAAGGACGTGCCTTTTACTTGGTCCGAAGACTGCGAAGTGGCCTTCAATACTTTGAAACAACGCTTTACAGAAGAACCGGTGCTGGCGACTTACGACCCGACGAGAGCAACTCGACTGGAACCCGACGCTTCGGGGTGGGCATCAGGCGGTGTGATAACCCAATTTGATTCTGACCTCCAGGTGTGGAGACCAATAGCATTCTTTTCAGCCAAGCACTCGCCAGCCGAGTGTAATTACGACATCCATGACAAGGAGCTCCTCGCGATTGTCAAGTGCATAAGGGAGTGGGGCAGTGAACTTCGAGGACTGTCCCAGCCCTTTGTGGTTCTTACGGATCACAAGAACTTGGAGCCTTTTATGACTAAGAAGCAGCTGAACGAGAGGCAGATCCGATGGGCTGAGTTCCTAGCACCCTTTCGATTTACGCTCCAGCACCGACCTGGTAAAGAAGCTACTGTCCCCGATGCGCTGTCTCGGCGAGAACAAGATGTTCCTCAAGACGCCGACGACTCAAGGCTTGCCGAACGGCAGAGAGTGCTTCTGCCACCATCTCTATGGGTTAACGTTACACGGCTAGACCTTCCAGCCCCGTTTCAAGACAACGCCGATCTCCAACGACTATAGAACGAAGCACTACAGGCAGAAGCTGGTCAGAACTATTGGGAAACCTGGCAAGTCGTACAGAGGGGAGACCGACAATTCCCAAGACACCTAGACCTGCAGTTGGCTACTGGGGAGTGTGATATTCGAGACAACCGCCTACGTTACCGCGAGAGATTTTGGCTTCCAAACTACGAGCCGTTGACAACACGAGTGATTCAGACAATCCACGACTCTGCCCTCGGCGGACATCCTGGAAGAGACGCTACGATTGCACTACTGGCGAGACAATTCTACTGGCCAGGGATGAATCAAGATGTTCGACGGTTTGTTCGAAACTGTGACATATGCGGACGAACGACTATATGGAGAGACAAGAAGAAGGGACTCCTGAAACCGCTCCCAGTTCCGATGCGAATATGGCAAGACATCTCGATGGACTTCATCACAGATCTGCCCCCCTGCGATGACAGCGGATCAACAATCATCCTCGTTATTACGGACCGACTGAGCAAAGGAAGCATCCTTCTGCCAATACAGCCGGAGAAGTTTGACGCAGAGAGTGTTGCGCTCCTTCTTGTCGAACGATATGTCCCCTTCCATTGGATTCCAAAGAGTATTGTCTCCGATCGGGGAACACAATTTGTCAATGCATTATGGTCACGCCTTTGCCAGCTTCTAGGGATTGAACAGCGTCTCTCTACAGCCTACCACCCCGAGACTGACGGATCCACCGAACGACGAAATCAAGAGGTCGAAACATACCTTCGCGCGTTTGTTGCATACAACCAAGTAGACTGGAATCGATGGCTACCCCTCGCCCAGATAGCCCTAGACAACAAACCAGCATCAACGACAGGAGTCAGTCCTTTCTTTCTGAACCACGGATACGATGCCACGCCAATTTCAACAGCGGAGCAGATAGAGGAGCACACTGGCACTCTGAACCCAAGGCAAAGAGGAGAACCCATCGTCCAGAAGCTGAGAGAGGCCCAAGAGTTCGCACAGGCAGCTATGGCTGCAGCGCAGCAGACACAGGAGCATTATGCTAACAGACGACGTGAAGCCCCGTGGACATTCAAAGTTGGAGACAAGGTATGGCTGAATCTGAAGAACATTACTACCCAGCGACCGTCAAAGAAACTGGACTGGATCCACGCCAAGTACACTGTCACGAAGACGTTCAGGGGATCGCCGCACTTCTACGAACTGGACTTACCTAGGGGAGTGCATAACAAGTTTCACATCTCCCTTCTACGACCCGCGGCAGGCGACAGCTTACCGTCACAAGTACGGGACGATCAACAACCGCCCGCTGTCCGTATTGAAGACGGCGACGGGTTTTGGGACGTATACGAGATACTCTGCTGCAGGACTAGACGATTCGGACGGGGTTCCAGACGTGAAGCGCTCGTCAAATGGACCGGATTCGCGGAACCTACATGGAACCACCTCGAGAACCTCCAGAACACACTGGCACTCGAGGCTTTCGAAGCGAAGTACGGGGATGCCTGGAGGAACGACGGACCTTTGCAGCTCTACACGGGCTCGCGTCCCAGGAGAGGAGGGGGGTAATGTTACGGGCCAAGCCCTGTCTAAGGCTATGCCTCGACGGATGTTAGAGGATCCGTGCTCCGCACAGACCACAGCGAATGTTCCACCACTTTCTACATTGTTCTCAGAGATGGAGGTGTTATCTATATAGTACTGAAGATGCACTGCATCTCAGCTTCTTTCTGTAGCTTCGCAATTTAGCAAATAAAGCCTTGTATGGTCGTGAATAACGCCAGCCTGAGCCTGTGTCAAGCACCTGCTCAGCTCCCCCTCCTGAGTGGCTTGGGTAAGTTTGTCTCTCCGTGGCCGGTATCGATGTTCTGTCTTTGTTGCCCGCCCTCGGGTCCTCCGTGTCATGCGCCTCGCCAGTTCAGCCACTTCCTGGCATCTCTGCCAGATTGCCTTTACTGCTTCGCTGCTGTCGGTCTTCCTTATGTAGTCTAGAGTTAGTTTCGTAGTATGTTGTGCTATCGGTGGTATGCCCGCTTCTTGGCGGAGGACGGGCGTAGGGCTGGACTTGTATGCTCCGAGCATTGTGCGGAGGGCCTGTGACTGGACCTTCTCAAGTGTCTCGATGTGGCTTTTGCTGCTTCTTTCCTTCCCTATCGGGTTGTTCCAGATCTGGCATCCGAACGCCATTGCCGGGCGAACGATCGCGGTGTACAGGTGTCTAGCTCTCTGGAATGTCGCTCCCCACGTCGATTTGCAGAGCCTTGTAACGGACACCATTTGGGTAATTCCTTTCTCCCGGGCCTGTCTGATGTGCGGTCCCCATTTGAGTTTCGTATCGATCCACACTCCGAGGAGGCGTATGTCCGGTACCGGCTTGCCGTCGAACCCAGAGATGTTAACTGCTGCTTGGAGGTTGTGTTTCTTTCTCTTCCGTGTAAAGTGGATGAGTTGGTACTTTTCTGGTGCGAATTTTGCTCCATGGCGATCCGCCCAGGCGAGGCATTTCTCGTGTGCTGCTTCGAGGGCCCTGCAGTTCTCCTCCGTTGTCTTGCTAAACGTGATTATATTTGTGTCGTCTATGAATCCTGATGCTGATGTCGGTCCGTCGGTTAGGTTTGGGAGGAGTCCGGACGCGAAGAATAGGAAGAGTATCGGGGAGATAGTAGATCCCTGGGGGATGCCCGTCTCTGTATCCCGTCTCCTGTCTATATAGTCGCCGAGGACCAGCGTTGTAGTGCGGTTCGTAAGGAACGATTCGATGAATCCGACCATCCAGCCTGGTACCCCTTTTTCACGGAGGTTGTGTAGTAGCCGTTTGTGGGAGACCTTGTCGAACGCGCCGGAAATGTCAAGGCATGTTGAATCGTATGTCGGGGGCCGTCGGATCGATGGGTATTATATGCAATAGAAGCGGAGAACGTAGGTAGGAACCAACCGAGTTGATTGTGTTAGTTAGGTACAGGTTGCATCTCACTCCTGAGATGGGGCATCAGCTTAGTCATGTGACCTAGTGTCACATGACCTCTATCACCTGATCTGGTGTCCCAAAGTGTCTCTCAGAATGTCCAACTGGAAAAACATGAACATAGCGAGAAGCACACTTTTTGGAATTCAGTAGTACAACAGTACATTACACGTCTGCACGCGGCCGTGACGGCATCTGTAGGCTTCTGCGCGTCCCTCCGCGTAGATGTGCCTGCAGGGCTGCCGTCGCGGTCGCGGGAGACGTAAGGCCACCAAACACCGAGAGCACGAAACGGACAGAACGCGTGTAATGGAGTCGGCGGCAGCAGCAGCGCTGTGAACGACTCGCCGGCAATACGGGTGGGACGACGAAGCCCAGACACTCAACAATACTACAGCAGCAACACACAGTCACCGATAGGCTTCTGGCCAGTCTATCACCAACCCCTGACAACGTCTGCGATGTCCCACATCGACGGGCCCTCGAAGAGAACGGTATCATCTTCCCCGCGAATCGAAACACTAGACACCCGGCATGCTACGGTCGATGCCAACAACATACATGGTCCACAGACAGCCTCGTCCACTGTCGCCCCCCCCCCAAATCCCGTGAAGAAGGACTGTTCACCCTTCGACACACCCGACAAGGTCTAGGGAGATTCGCGATGGAGCTCTCATGCTCAGTAATTCGACGCCTCGTACGAGCGGAAAATCTCATCTGTAGAGCTGGACGATGACTTACGGCGCTGTCTGCGCGCTAAAACATACGACGCAAGAGGAAGGGAATACACGGCCACATATGAACCTAGTAGGAGGCAATAATTGTACACAGATCACACTCAACGCACACACCCATGCCCATAGAGGGGAATTGTTTGGGTCCGAATAAGCAGACGAAGCCGAGCATTAGGGGGAGACGGTATGTAGATGGTCGCAGATATGGTGCAGGGGCACCGTCAGAGCCACAACAAATGGAACAGAGTAGGAGTTTCACATGGCTGATACAAGGAGCAACAAGAGGAAACACAGAGAGAGGCACACTCATTACGGGAATATATAAAGTCAGTTGTCGAGACAGACCACAAGCAGAGGCGAGGGAGCAGCTGGCCGTGCTATTAGTACGGCGAAGTGGGGCGCGTTGGCGTGGTCAGCGTTGCGTCGGCTGTTTGCCAACCCTCTGCATCCGGGCATAGCCAGCATTGATACCGCAGGCTGCAACCGTGTAGGAACCAATCAATCAATCAATCAATCAATCAGGCCAGCGACGGGAGTCCACCTGTACGTGGTGCTGGCTACGAACCTCCTCTGGTGAGAGAGGAGAGCCGAGAGACTCCCAACCGACTTCGCCGTCCGGAGGTGCGAAATACAAGACAGAACAATCGCCCGGACTGCAGCCCAGCGCGGCCTTCCCTCACTAGCACCTACAATTTGCCGGCTGACCGGGCACCGAAACGCGATACACAACAGCACGATTACACCTGCAGTCAACCGGCTTACCTACCTCCCGCCTGCCTACGAAGTCTCCGATCGACCGTTACGAGGCAGAGGAGGACCTGGTGCACCCACCTCTGTAACAGACGCTACCGGGAGCGTGCTACTACGAACGCACGAGAGGAGTGGAATAGACAGGTCGACAGGAGGATAGCGGCCGTTTGAAAACCATGGTAACAATTTTGTCGTTGTGGGTTACGTAATGGGAGTCAAGGCAGGATGTAAGACAAGATTGCAAGGCCTACGTCGTTTGGAGGACAAGTAAGGGCAGCACCGTGGACACTGCTATCGAGGCAGAACAACGCAGGCGACCTACGACGAAGAAGGACAAAGGAGGTGGCCAGTTGCTAGACCGGCCGAGAGGGTAGGGGTGCGGGCCAGGTACGCCTGCCTACCTCGACCGATCGATCTAAGGCAAAGCCACTCCGACCACAGATGCAGACAAGACAACGACGAGTGCGCGTACGCAGACCATAACTAGCCTAGGGGACCCCTAGGGACAGACTCGGCACACAGTTCCAACAGCATCATGGCAGCAGGGCTTCGGCCAGACAGACTGAGCAGGTGGAGGAGTTTTTCACCCGGGCTGCGGCCACGGTTTTCTCTTCGTAGACTTCATAGATCATCCCGCATGGACCCGCAAGGGAGCTATATCGGTGTAAGAAATATGAATGAATGAATGAATGAATCAATCAGAATGTCCAACTGGAAAAACATGAACATAGCGAGAAGCACACTTTTTGGAATTCAGTAGTACAACAGTACATTACACGTCTGCACGCGGCCGTGACGGCATCTGTAGGCTTCTGCGCGTCCCTCCGCGTAGATGTGCCTGCAGGGCTGCCGTCGCGGTCGCGGGAGACGTAAGGCCACCAAACACCGAGAGCACGAAACGGACAGAACGCGTGTAATGGAGTCGGCGGCAGCAGCAGCGCTGTGAACGACTCGCCGGCAATACGGGTGGGACGACGAAGCCCAGACACTCAACAATACTACAGCAGCAACACACAGTCACCGATAGGCTTCTGGCCAGTCTATCACCAACCCCTGACAACGTCTGCGATGTCCCACATCGACGGGCCCTCGAAGAGAACGGTATCATCTTCCCCGCGAATCGAAACACTAGACACCCGGCATGCTACGGTCGATGCCAACAACATACATGGTCCACAGACAGCCTCGTCCACTGTCGCCCCCCCCCCAAATCCCGTGAAGAAGGACTGTTCACCCTTCGACACACCCGACAAGGTCTAGGGAGATTCGCGATGGAGCTCTCATGCTCAGTAATTCGACGCCTCGTACGAGCGGAAAATCTCATCTGTAGAGCTGGACGATGACTTACGGCGCTGTCTGCGCGCTAAAACATACGACGCAAGAGGAAGGGAATACACGGCCACATAGGAACCTAGTAGGAGGCAATAATTGTACACAGATCACACTCAATGCACACACCCATGCCCATAGAGGGGAATTGTTTGGGTCCGAATAAGCAGACGAAGCCGAGCATTAGGGGGAGACGGTATGTAGATGGTCGCAGATATGGTGCAGGGGCACCGTCAGAGCCACAACAAATGGAACAGAGTAGGAGTTTCACATGGCTGATACAAGGAGCAACAAGAGGAAACACAGAGAGAGGCACACTCATTACGGGAATATATAAAGTCAGTTGTCGAGACAGACCATAAGCAGAGGCGAGGGAGCAGCTGGTCGTGCTATTAGTACGGCGAAGTGGGGCGCGTTGGCGTGGTCAGCGTTGCGTCGGCTGTTTGCCAACCCTCTGCATCCGGGCATAGCCAGCATTGATACCGCAGGCTGCAACCGTGTAGGAACCAATCAATCAATCAATCAATCAATCAATCAGAATGTCCAACTGGACTGCACTTTCCAACAATTACTAGAATTGGATAGTAAGTTATACGCGATTGTCACGGGCGAACGACGCGTACGCTGAGGCTTGTTACGGTACGGTGACCGTACCGCCTGCCAGGGCTGCTGAGCGGACCGTAGCCGCCTTGGCGGCTGGTACTTCCCTCGATAGCTAGTTGGCAGATAGACACGAATCAGACACCACTTCACTGCTCACAGCCTGACCGTCCCAGACGTAGCAACTGGTAGCTCGAGTGCTCGATCTGCGAACTCGTTCGAAAGAACACAACCATTCCGACGAACGACTTCAACAGCACCTCCACCGATTCGATTACAATTACCAAGACACGCCCGTTATAGAAGTCCAATCGGAACGCGTCCCTCGACACCAGACGAACAAGAGACAGAGAGACTGCATACCACCATTGAGCCTTACGCAATCAGCATCACGCCCGCCCTGGTGGTGCCTCCGTCCGGCTTTGTACCAACCGTTCGCAGCCCTTCTGTTGCGACGACGGCCCTGCCTCAACTCCACGACGCACAACCTCGGCAGTCGTCGGCCACGCCTGACAACGGCTCCTGCAGCGTACCAGACTTCGCCTGCCAAGTCCACGTCCAGACTTGCCCACCCTGGCGAATCAGGACCTGCCCGAACTTGCGGAACTGCCCGAACTTGACGCCACGTCTCTGACGCTCGCATTTTCATTCAAGGCCTTCCTGGAAAAGGACACCCTTGCAGCACGAATCAGAAGACAAAAGCCAGCCCTCCCAAGACTCGTGGATTTCCTAACGACACACTACCCTCCACCAGACGAGTACGAACCAGCCTTCGAATCAGCCGAACGTGGTGCCTCGCGTCCAGGATTTCCGCAAGACTGGGTAGTGAACTCCTCTTCTGTTACAGCCGCTGCAAAAGTCGTCCTTTCGCACCTACCCCAAGTCTCCGAACTGCCGCTGTATCGGGAAGAGACTCCGGCTCCGGCCCTCGCACTTGACAACATCCCTCAGGCAGCGCTCCGCCACCGCCCTATCCGTTCCCTGAACGAGATTAGACGTGGCTCGGCAAGAAACCGCAGGCGCGCCAACCAACACAACCGCGCAGTCCGTACCGAGTCTCCGCCGCTTTCGCGACCGCAATCCCCACAGCCAGACGTACCACTCCTGCGTGATCAAACCCTACCGCCAGTCTCGCTGGTACGACCGTTCCAGTGGCCAGCAGACCTCCAAGAACAACTACGAGAAACTCCTTCCGACACGTCCCCGGAGCGTTCCCCACCCGCCGAGTCGCCGCAGCTCCTACAATCTGAGCCCTCCAGCTTGGAACCTCGAACCCCAGAACACCTCCCCATCTCTCCGCCGCATCCACGTTCCTACGAACCACCCTTCCCAGCGAATCCGGCAGCCATGGAGAACGAGCAAGGCCCCGTCCGCAATAACCTCCACCAGCAATACCAACAGGCCGTCAACCTGCCACACGGCGGAGTCGGCGGAAATGGCGGACCCTTCAACAACACAGGGAACGCGTGGCGTCGAGGCCGCGCAAACGACCATCCACTGCTGGCAAGAGCCGCAGGCCACGGTCACCAGCGCCGTAACTCCTCCCCGCCGCTTATGCCGGCCGATCGAGCTGCGGACGTCGATCCAGTGCCCCCGTACCCGGGACGGGCACAGCCACAAGAAGCCAACGACCCTGAGCGACAGCCGCCAGCCAACAACCCTCGCGACCAGCAGCGAGCCCGCTCGCCGACGGCCAACCAAGTCCCGGACCTTGTTGAGTTCCTGGCCAAAATGAGGAATACCATCGCAGATCACGCAACCCAGACACAAAACAGGTTGAACCAGTTCGAGGCGCGTTTCGAACAGATGGAACGTCGCGCACGGCAGCCTCCGCCGCAACAAGCCCCACCACAAGTCCCACCACAGCGAGCCCAACAACAACCACAACCTGTAGTTGTCGACCTGACCAACGAAGAGCGACAACAGGAGGCCCACAACCAGCGTCTGGAACGCGCTGGGTTACTCTCTCCTCGTCGCGAACGCCGCCACGACAGTATGCGGCCGAGGCGCGCTCGGAATGATCCTTCCTCCCCGGACGACGGTGCTGACAGCGACGGCGGATCCTACCGACGCCGGCATGGACGTAACGACCGCGGCAGGAACAATGGCGGCCGTGACCGTCGCCGCCGCGGACGCCGTGAGCCGTCTTCCTCCCCCAGCGACGATGGATCATATGCCTCCCGCGGCTCTCGCAACCGTGACCCACACCGAAATGGCAACTACCGTCCTAGCCGTTCCCCAGCCCGCCGCAGTCGTTCTCGAGACGGACGGTTCAGACCAGACGAGATTGGATACTTCCATCCGGACGCTACCACCGCGGAGTTGCCCGAAGGCGACATTGCAGACAGAGGCGGCAAGACCTATTACAGATCGGTGCACCTGTTCTTGGACGCGGCCAAGGACTACTCGTACGTCAACGGCTCCTCCGCCACGCGCTGGCAGCTTGTCAAATGCTTGCGAGGCACAGCTATGTCTTGGTTCTACGCCGAACTGAACGAAGACGACCGCCGTAACATCCGAGGCGGTAACGGCATCGACAGATGGGAGACAGCCCTCCGCAACAAGTTCCAGCTGCCTGCTTCCGAGGCCCTGGCCCGTCTCGAACTGGAGTCCTTCACGTGGAGAGACGTCCGTGCCGACCGGTCTCCTAGCGAGTTTGTTCTGAATGTTGTCCGTTTGGCAAAGGAAGCTCGCACTACCGACCGCACCGCCCAATTGAGTACCGCCTGGATGCGCCTACACCCCGACCTCCGTGTATTCGTACCCTCCCCGACGGCTGAGACTTCGATCGACGCGTTCGTTACCCATATCAAGAATCAGATGTTCTCCTGGAAGCAAATGGAACGCGGCCGTCCCGGTCGTACCGCAGGTGAGTACTTGGGAGAGAGAGCATATGCGGACAGACGACCTCGATTCCAGGGTGTTGCCCGAGAGAACGACCGATTGTATGGTCGCTACTCAGTGCCGCTTCCTCGAACCAACAGCCGTCCCGCAGACGCTCGCCGCAGCGAGCGAGTTTATCCTGACCAAAACCAGCGAAGCGACCACGCCCAAGATCCCCTTCCTCGCACCCGTGGAAACGCCGCCGTACCGGATGACGCCCGCGTCAAGCAAGAACCGCGTGTTAAGCAGGAACCGCAGGACGACCGCATCGGCCACCCCTGTTACAATTGCGGCAAGCCGGGGCACTTCTCTAGAGAATGCACGGAACCGAGACGCGAGCGCGGCCGCGGGCAAGCCCGCGCATACATCGCCAACCCCGATAGCCGATCAACATCAAGAGACGACATTCCCCGTTCACGCAGCCGGTCGTGGTCACCAGTTGACGCCCCGGCACTGCTCGCGACCATGATTGATTTCTCCGACCGGGACTCCGACTGCGAGCACACGGCCGTCGATGCCTGCGCCTTTTCTGCAGATATTGCAGCTGCATTCGGACCATTCGCGTCCCCTCCCCGCTCCCGCGCCTGTCGCTGCCCTGCTTGTCACAGGGAATTTCCATCTACTTCAGCCCTGCAAGAACACCAAGTCGCCGTACATCGCACCAACAGGACGCGGAAGCTGGCCCCGCCGGAGCGAGTCGTGGATTCTACGGCTGTGGACACGCGGTCAAACCTGATTCCCATCCGTTCCCTGTGGGCGCTACGCATTTGCGCGCGGGTGCTTGTCGACGGTCCTGACCACGACATTTACCTGGATACAGGCGCGGGAACCTCGATGGTAGACAGGGATTTCCTTCATTACTACAGCCCAGACGTCGAAGTACACCCCCTGAAGGAGTCTTTGCGCATTAACGGCATTTCCGGTGCACAAATGACTACAGAATGCGCAATCGTTGAACTGTGGATCCCGGCCTTGATCAAGGGCGTGCACGTGTTGGCCCACATTAAGCACTCTATGCTCTTAATTGATGACCTTCCAGTCAAAATGATATTGGGCGTGGACGTGGTAGACACAGAAAAGATCCTGATCGACGTCGACCGCAAGGTAGCTACCCTCGGGTCGTGCGACCAAGCCAAGGTCCCTCTTCTCGTTAGAAAGAAGGCGCGAATCCCGTACCGCTCGGTGGTCGAGACTACGGACGCTTTCACCATTCCACCCCACTCGAAGGCCAGTGTCCCAATAGCAGTCCGCGACCCAGTCCCATACGACCGCGACTTTGACTTTGTCCCGGAGCCAAACCACCTCGGCGGCTTGCAGCGAGTCTTGAATATCCCCAATGCAATCGTCGACTACTGCACGGAATACGTCCTGGTTGCCAACTATGGCGGATCCGAAGTTGTCCTGCCACCGCAGACCCGCCTGGGAGTCCTGCGCGAATCGCTTTTTGAAGGAGCCTTCCTTGCGGCACCTTATAGTCACGTCGAAGATCTGGCTGGGGTACCGGATTTTCACGGGCTGAGTCGCTGAACCTGACTCGTAAGACCACCTTCCCGCAGGTGGCGGTCCCACCAGACATACCTCTAGGTTCAATGGAGCACAAACTGACGAACGGATGCACCGTATATGGGAACGAGACACGCCAAAAGGCGTACGCGACCTTGGTGGAGACATGGAAATGCCTCTGGGTCGACAAAGGGACGACGGTCAAAGTTCCACCCGACGACTTTATGCCTATTCCTCTCCTCCCCGGCAGCGAGGCCCACCGCTTGCCTACGACTGTCTACCCGCTCTCCAAACCGGACCGTGAAGTCGTTGACAAGGCCTTCGACGCTCTCCATAAGCACGGCAAAATGGAGTTTACCGCCAGGCCCACTCCGTTCGGCTTCCCGGTCTTCGTCGTTTGGAAGACGGTTCTGCTGGACGGCAAGCCCGTGAGGAAGGGCAGAGCCGTGGTTGACATCCGAGGCTTGAACAACATGGCCGTTAAAGACTCTTATCCCCTCCCGCGGCAGGAAGAGATCGTGGCAGCTCTGCGCGGCGCGGAATGCATTACGACAATAGATGCAGTCTCTTTCTTCTACCAATGGGCCGTCTGCAAAGCAGACCGTCACAAGTTTACAATAAATAGCCACCGCGGTCAGGAACAGATGAACGTGGCGATTATGGGCTATGCAGGCAGCGTCCAGTACGTGCAGCGTCAACTGGACCGCATCCTCAAGCCGTTTCACGAATACTGCCGTGCCTACATCGACGATGTCGTTATCTTCTCCCGAACGCACGATGAGCATCTCCTTCATCTCCACCGCCTCTTTGAGCTCCTTGATTCCTATGACGTTAGCATTGCACCGCACAAGACCTTCATCGGATACCCATCCGCGGCGCTTTTGGGACAGAGGGCCAGCGGCCTAGGCTATACCACCCATGAAGAAAAGGTCCGCGCCATCCTCGATCTTCCTTTCCCACGGACGCTCAAGGAGCTGGAATTTTACATAGGGATCACTGGATGGCAGCGACACCACATCCCGTACTTCTCCCAGATCGTCGCCCCGTTCGAGGAACGCAAGAAACACCTGCTACGGCAGGCACCTGCTCGCGGCAACCCTCGCAAACGATTCGCGGCTCGCACCAGGGCATGGGACGACACTGAGAACCTTGACCAGCAGCGCCGCTGTTTTGACGTACTCGCCGAAATTTACCGGACAGCTTCCTTCCTGCACCATGCCGACCCCAACCGCCCTCTTTACGTCGACCTTGATGCCAGCCGCCACGGGTTCGCCGCGGTTGCGTACATGGTGAATGGCGACCCTACTCCGACGGATGGCGGCAAGGCAGTCCGTTTTCCAGCCACCAAAGTTCAGCCGGTCATGTATTTGAGCAAAGCCCTCTCGGACGTCGAATCCAGATACCCTGCAACTGAGTTGGAAGTCGCTGGCCTGGTGTGGACTGTGAGGAAACTGCGCCATATCCTGCAAGCCGCACAGAAACCAGTGTTCGTGTTCACGGATCACACGGCGGCTCTGGGAATTATGGCGTCCGAATCCATGACAAGCACCACATCCTTGGATCGGATGAATCTTCGCCTCGTTCGAGCCAGCCAGTACTTGTCACAGTTCCACGGCCTGGTCGCACTCTACAGACCTGGCCGCTTACACGGCGTGCCGGACGCGCTCAGCCGTTTGATTGATGAAGGCAGACGCACAAATACCGATACCCTTGACCCTTTGGCGTACGATGACCCAGACCAAGCCCGCGACACGGTCGACAATCCTACCTGTCTTCACCCGGGTAAACACGAGAATGCACAGTGCTTCTTCGCTACCTTGGTCGATGAAAACTCCGGCCGCACATACACGTCCCCAGAAACTATGGCATTCCATTCAGTCTTGGTGGAACTGTCGGACGACTTCAAGCGCGATCTCGTCCAGGGTTACCAAGCCGATCCATCCTGGACACAACGGCTTGAGCAACTGCGAGCCGCTGAGCAACGACGGATTGAAGACCTTGACGGCGACGACGAACGGCAAGGCGAACAGGAGGCGGCACCACTAGGCCTCCAATTCTTCCTCCGGGACGACCTGATCTATTTCAAGGACGACACGGACGGCCGTGAGCGGCTTTGTGTTCCTAGTTCCTTGATGAAGGAAGTATTCAAGATGGCACATGACGACCACCACCATTCCGGTTTCCATCGCACGTACGCCCGCGTCTTTGCCTCATTCTACATCCGCCGCCTGGCCAAAGAGCTCCGTCTCTACATCAAACATTGCCCGGACTGCATCTTGAACCAAACCCACCGCCACAGGCCGTACGGGAAACTGAACCCAATCCACGCAGTGGCGACGCCAGACCACACAGTCACGGCCGACTGGGTATTCGGCCTCCCTGCAGCAGACGGTTTCGATGGTTTCCTGACCGAGACCTGCAAGTTTTCGAAACGCGTCATTCTCACCAAGGTGAAGGAGACTTGGTCAGCGGCCGAGCACGGAGCGGCTTGGGTACACAGCCATATCGTATGCGAACGATCGCTGCCGTCCGTGATGATTGGCGACCGTGACAGACGGTGGCTTTCCGACTTCATGAAGGCAGCATTTGAGAAACTGGGTACCCGTTTCCTCGCCACGACCGCCTACCACCCGCAAACGGACGGCCAAAGCGAGCGTACGAACCAGACCATAGAGATAGCACTGCGATTCTTCATCACATCTTTCCCAGCGGCGAATTGGACCGAGGCCCTCCCCTACATCCAGGCCGAGCTGAACAACTCCCGCAATACCTCCTCCGGTGAGATTCCCAACGTCGTTATACAGGGTTTCAAAAACAACCTGGACGCGCTGATACCTTTGGCGGAGCTCCCTACCGCCGACTATGTGGCCATCCGCCAGGAAGCTCGTGACCAGGCTGCCGATTCACTGGCGTGGGCAGCCGCGGCCATGAAGGATCGGTACGACGCCGCCCACCGCCCTATCCGCTTCGCACCTGGACAACGAGTGCTCTTGCGGCTCCACAAAGGGTATGAAATACCCGGCCAGCGCAACCGAAAGTTCGGTCACCAGCGCGAAGGTCCTTTTGCAATCGACCGAGCCGTGGGAAAACTCGCGTATCGTCTCATCCTCCCTCCAACTATGAAGATCCACCCAGTCGTTTCGGTAGCCCAGTTAGAGCCATATCCGCAAGGCAACGACCCTTACGACCGGGATCCTCCAGAGCCAGGCCCAGTGGAAACAGCCGACCGCGACGACGACGCGCCGTCATACGAAATCGAGCGGCTTCTGGACCGCAGGACTTCCCGCGGCCGGCTGCAGTATTTGGTGAAATGGAAGGATTACAATCACGGCCACAACGTCTGGTATGACATTGACGACCTTCGAGATGCGGCGGATTTGATAGCAAACTACGACCGCGACCACCCCTTGCCCAGACCCGAACCTCGCCGTCGCAGTCGCCAACCTGCAGCCCGCCGCACGACCCCAACCCCGTCGCCATCACCACCGCGCCCACGTTCCTACTCGACGGCTGGCAGGGACGCCGCCCGCCAGACGCGCGCCGAGCGCCGACGCCGGTGACGTCGCGCTTCACTTCCGTGTTTACAGCCACATCCGTACTAGCGCAGTCAGTAGTCAATGGCAACCAGCCACCAAATATTTTCTTCATTGTACCACCACATTCATAGCCGTGCTCGGTCATAGACGCGGCCACCAACCATCGACACGCCCACAGTCCCAACCCCGACCACACTCGCATGTCCAGCAGCAACTTCGACGGCCGCGACGTCATCTTCGCCAGAAACCTGCCTCCGGCCGTGCTGGCCAAGCGCATCCTCGAGCTCCGGAAAACTCGCCGCGACGCAGCCGCCGCAGCACGACCGCCACCTCCCCGGAACCGATTCCACAACTATCTCGCCGACAACATGGCGATCCCGGACAACACCATGGCCGACCTCCGCAAGAAAATACGCGAGAAGGCTGAGACCGGCGTCATCATCCCCATGGGGCGCCTCTGGGACACCAAAGCTCCGCCGCTCGACTCGCACGCAGGACGCCCAGCCTACACCGACGACTGCCGGTAAGCGCAAGGCTGCCGACACGCTAAACCAGACCACCGCCAAGAAGGAACGCCGCTTGGCATAGGGGACGTCGGACGGAGTGTGAGAACGTGCGGTATATGGCATCGAGGACGATGCCTTTTTTGGGGAAGAAGGGGGGGTGATTGTTACGGTACGGTGACCGTACCGCCTGCCAGGGCTGCTGAGCGGACCGTAGCCGCCTTGGCGGCTGGTACTTCCCTCGATAGCTAGTTGGCAGATAGACACGAATCAGACACCACTTCACTGCTCACAGCCTGACCGTCCCAGACGTAGCAAGGCTCGACGTGGTATTCAACAAGTTCGATAAGGAGGGAATGATTCCTCGTGCGGCTTCCGTGAAGAATCTTCTAGCCGCCAAGCCCGGGAAGAATCTTCCGGCTGCCGAGCCGGTAGCGCTGGCATCGCCAGTGCTTGGCATATCAGGGCTTCGCCCTTCACAGCGATAACTATTAAGAGAGGCGATACTTATCGCTACTAAATAGATAGATAGATAATTCTTTTACGCCGGTCTACCTCTTTTTGACTAGAGTAAGCAGCACGCTCTATATGTTTCACGACAGGAAAAGCCTTCTCTGCCTAAGCATGTCCGGCATAAAAACCTATCCTCTCCTTTAGGTATTGAGGCTTGCTAGGCCTCGTCCTTGCGCACGGTGCTTGTCAGGCTGCTCGTGCTTTTACTCACTTCCTTTGGGCAATTCTTTTGGCAACCTTTCCTCTTCGTATACCCTATAAGCCCCTCTCTACTCCAGATCCTTCTATAGGTCGTTTAGCTCCCTTGTTCGTTTGCTTTAGTTCCTTAGTGTCTTGTGCTTTTGATCTGTTTCTTGGACTTGTCGAGTTTGGGGCTGTAGTGTGTCTCCTTGTACTTGTCTGCCCCTTTGAGGTCCTCCTCTTGCTGCCTTATCCTGGGACTAGAGGTTTAGGGGCAGCAACTCCCCTTACCCCTTTCCTAGTTAGGGCCCTTCTCTCTTCCTAGTTGCCATCTTGTACATCACCCCTCTAGAGTTGTGGCCTACTCTAGAGGTGTGACCAGCCTAGTAGGGGGCCCTTCTCCCTACACCAATCCCACAGCCAAATTTCCCCTTCCTTGGCATCCAGTCACATGACCCACATCCAGAGAAATTCCATTGTACAGTCCATTCCGGTACAGCTCTTCCTTTGCAGGCAGCCTTCCTTGCAGAGAAAGGGTCGCTTGTGTCAGATGCTCTGCCTTCAGGGTTGAAAATAGCCTCCTGGCTGCAGAGAGGAGTCGCAAAGTCCTCTCCTAGTCCTTCTTGCTATGCAAAGTGTCCTGCCTTCCACCCAGACCAGGACGTGTATTCCGTAGGGTAGCTGTATGTTCCTTTTCTGTACTCTGTCCTTGCTCTTTCTCTTTGAAGCCTCCCCTTCAATTGTCCCTCCTCCTCTTCAGTCTGTGCTTAGGCTGGGTCACTACTCCAGCCTACAGGCCTAGGGTGGTATTCACCACTCAGGGCAGAGGGGTCTCCGGTTTGGCATTGGTTTCTTGTGTTGGTAACAGCCGCGCTGGTATCCTTTTGCTGTGTTCTCAGGAGTTCGACACTTGAATCACCTACCCAGGAGCTGGGCTTTGTTCCGGAGCTGTAGGCAGCGTGTCTGTTCGCTGTCTACGGCTGCCCTGCACTTTGCCAGCACAGTCTAGGACTGCCTGTTTCCACCTGCGACCGCGTGGAGGTGTGCAATGGGACTTCGCAGGCCGCTACTAAATATAAATAAGATTTACTAGTTCTTAGCTATCCGCTCTATAGTACTCTCGTACTCTCTTCTATAGAGCGTAGTAGAGCGTAGAGCAGATAGTAGTAGAGCGGTGTTAGGTTATGAGCGGGAGGCTGATGACCTAAGATCTCACTAAGCAGAAGCTTAAGCTCGATCGGGGTTTGAGCTTGTCGGGTAGTGTAACGGGCGGAGGCTATAGGTCGGAAGGTAGAGAGTAAGAAGTCGGGCAGGACTGAGTCGTATCGGGAACTACGTAACCTATTAGGTAGGTATTTTAACAAGACGTAGGACGAAGAAAGGAAGGAGACGACTTCTCCTTTCTTCGTCGAAGAAAACTCTTCTCGACGGGAGGAGCCGCGCTCCTTTAGAGAGGCCTAGGCTAGGCCCGCGACAATACCGGCCATACTATTAGGAGGTAGTTAGCGAGTATTTACCGATGTGCAGAGTATAATAGAGCGCGTAGTGGTGGTAAACAAGCTGCGAATACTAGAAAATCGAAGTTTTGAAGTTTGCGAATTTACGTAAGTTGATCACCTGATACAACTGTACATTCGGGCCGCTGTCGTTTGCCCGGTATTCAGCTTGCGTCCTGCTCTATTTTGTCAAGATCAATCTGCACCGTTGAAGCAGGCAGTGTTGAGAAGGATTTCCCGCCATGGCAGCTCTGGAAGCATTGGACTTCATCCCGACCGTCGACAAGTTCACGCCGTTGTCCGAGCATCAAGAACAGACACCCGGCACCTTCTTCGATGGTCCGCCTGTGCTTCACCTCCATGCACCGAACACACACATCACTCTGCCGCTTGCCTCGCACCAGAAGCACCAACCGCTCAAGAGCCTAGCGGAGAACGTCCATGCTGACGCAGCACAAGAGGGCAATGTTCGCCTCGAAGACGTCGACGTGTGGGTGACATCAAAGTGAGTCCCAACCATACCAACACCACTTGGCGCGCAATACTAAATCTTATAAACAGGCACTTGATCCTACACTCTACCAACTCGAATGGCGGCTGCCGCATTACTTATCCCGCCATCACTATCACGGCCATCGACGGCGATGCAGTCCTCCTCGAGCTTAACCTGTCTGATGCAGATACCGCCGACGACGACATCGAGTACTTCCCATTGAAATTCTTCGCTACTAGGGTACAACACGGCGCATCGGATGCTCAAGCAACTGCGGGTAGCTCGAACGGCGCCAACGGCACAACATCAGACAATGACGCGACCACAGCCCTTTACAGAGCAATCGCAGATTGCCAGGAACTGAACCCTGATCCTCCAATGCCAGGAGAGGAAGGCGAGGATGGGGAGCCTGTCTTCGATGAGACCGCGCCAGGAGCTACGGGATGGATTACGAGTCAGAACATGGATCAGTTCATGGACGCTGATGGGAACTTTCGAATGCCAGAAGGCGTGACATTTGTCGGCGGCGAAGATCAAGAGCAGGAGGGCGCGACAACCGAGGGTGTGCAAGCATCACTCGGCGAGGGTGCGGGCAGGACGCGAACCGCGGCGGAAGCTGGTGTCGAAAGAGAAGATGAGAACAAGTGGCGCGCAACTGGTGACTGAGGGAACAAAAGCGCAGAGCGGAAAGGCAAAGCACATGCGACAAGTTCGCAAAAAGCTATCAGCTGTGAAAGGTCCTCTCGAAGATTTTGGCCCACACGGACAATCACGAAGATCCGCGGTCGTTTCTGTCGACTCAAATCGAAATTTCCTCCAACGCTACAGCCTTGGCTTGCCTGCTGTCAGCGGATCTGCCACTGCCGGGTTCTTCGTGTTCACAGGACTGAACCAAGGATGGACTGGAGGAGAGTCTCTTTGCACAGTCGCAGTAAAGACAGCTTTCCTCTTCTCCAGGAACGCAGCAACAGCTTCGTCATTGTCCACGCTTCCTCTCATGTGGCCCATGATTCGGGATTCCAATAGATGCGCGGCTTCTGCACTATCGACTCCCCGATACAACATTTCTCGGATCATGAAAGTGCTAACCGTAGACGTATTCAACGCGATGCCCTCTGCCATCTCCAGTGCTTTCGGAAGCACATCCTCCTGTCGATCGAGTACTTCCGCAAAGAGTCCATCAAGTTGTTTGGCCGTGGCCGGGGTAGTCGCCCCAGTGGTCACGAGCTGAAGTGTCCGAGCATGACCAATAAGGCGAGGCAGAAAGAATGATGAACATCCTTCCATCACCACTCCACGTTGCGAGAAGACGAAACCAATCTTCGATTTGGACCAGACGACTCGCATCACGCATGCTAAAGTCATGGTGATGCCAACACCAATGGCATGCCCATTGATTGCCGCGATCGTCGGCTTAGTGCAATTGTGTATTGCGAGAGATACGCGACCACCACTATCACAAATCAGCAGATGAGCTGAACCATAGCATCGATGCGACACTGAACAGCGATTCTTGCTACAATCCATAATCATATGGGCAGCAAGCCTTCAATGCCAACGGAAGCGGTAACAAGAAGAAAAAAGAAAAAAAAAGAGGAAAATCTCACCCATCACGATGCGTCTTATCAGTCTCATTCTTCCCATTCCCTTGCAGCTTGAACCCTTGCCTCAAATCCTGTCCCGCACAAAATATCTTGCCATGTCCTGTCAAAACAATACATTTGACACGATCGTCGATCCTCGCGATTCCGAAGAAGTGTTCGAGTTCATCGGTCATGATGTCTGTAAAGGCATTGTTGTTGTTGGGTCGATATAAGGTACATGTCAGAACTGGAGTTGGTTCGGCTGCAATTGACGGATGGTGAGAGATGCGGATTTCGGTGTAGGGAAGAGAGGAGTAATTGCGAGGGAGTTTGGTAGGCGTGGGTTGGCCGGAAGACATTTTGAGTGCTTTGAATTGGGGAGAGGAGAGGTGGTCGTTGGAGGAGAGTGAGGTTGATATGCAATGGGTAATAGATGTTTGAGGTGAAGTATGCTTCCGAGATGCCGAGGTACGACCGGGTCAACCAGATGCGTCAAATTTTGATGCATCGAGGTGAGTGGTGCGTTCAAGTGTGCTGGAAGAGATGAGATGAAAGTTACTTGATGGTATCCTTGAAGCTACAAGGCTCCATTGAAGACATTCTTTTTTAAGTGAAAGATTCCCTGCTCATTGCTTTGCAGGATATCCCCGGTCAGCCGCTTTTGTCAAACATCAGTCTTCCATGCGACTCGCCTTCCTTCCGTATGTATTTCGCTCAAAACCATGTTGTCTCCCACTTCATTTTGGAGGCTTCACGGTGTAGACCAAGACGCAGCGCGTCTTGGGATCGATCCTGATCTCGACTGAGAGAACCACTTAGTCCCTCTGCCTGACAATGTACGCCAGATCGCCTCGTTCCAATCGCTCAACCAGGCTTGGTTGTCTCTGTCGAATTCGATCCCTTGATCCTGTCCCGGACCTCGTTCGCGTAAATGCACTTCGCCTGTAGCTCGGGCTCCGTTCTCTGTTCGCAGAGTGCTATCGGACCAGCCACTGCTATGTCGCCGGGCGTGATGCCACAGGTTGTCGGAGCGATCATGGAGGTACAATCATACTGGTTCATAAATTTTAGCAGGGTGATCTTCGGTTCTGGTCCGTGATGTAAGTACTTACTATCGCCGCCATGAGGACTTTGTCTCCGGTCCAGCCACCAACACATATAGACTTCATAGGCTTTCCGGGCTCTCTGCCAGCGCAAGTCTCGTTGAGAAAATGTTGCTCTTGCTCGCTGTAACAGTAGCCATCCAGACCACCTCGGATCTGCTCTGGCGTAGTGATGTTGACTGGTGACTGGGATGGCCACGGTTCACAAGGTTTATCGTCGCGACGCATGTCTTTAATGAGTCGGCGTCGATGGAGGGACTTACGCTGTCGGGCGCAGAACGATCAAGTCACACGTGCTGAAGGTCAGCATGACCTAGGCCTGCTTCTTCGTCAGCAGCTCACTTCACTTGATCCGCCAAATGTGACTTGACCTTGCCGACATTACCAGACTCTACGCAGGTGCGTGTCGCTGGGCTGAGAGGGAAACGCCGCTCGGGCAATGATCATACAAGTGGTATCTGTACAAGTTCTGGCGGCTTGAGACGTCTTCTATTTCTTGCTCTTCTTACCCGCTCTTCCCATTGCTCTTCGCTCAGCCGATCTGGCCTTTCTCGCAGTCCTCTTCCTCCACGCAGCAAATCTGTCTCGAGGAACGAATGGCTTCACAGCCATAGCAGCCTTACTTCTTTCCGCTGCTCGCCCAATCTCCCAATTCGCTTCTCTGTACATGTATTTGCCCGGGCGGAAATGCAGCTTCACTTCGCGTTTCTCTCCTATCGGTCCTCTCATGATGGTGATATCTCGTGAGGCATTGGGCTGGTCTTTGAGAATGGTCGCGAGCGCTGATGCGGCGTCGGGCGTATCTGGTGGTGCGGCAAAGCTCATGTCTCCGGTCGTCTCTTCCTCAGATACCTCTTTTTGTGGCATCTGATATGCCAGCATGCCCAGCTTCCTCCTCCGCGGCGCATGCGGTGGTGCTGGCAGCCTTTGCGTGCGCTCGAAGACGATGCCAATGTATTTCCGTTTGGGATGTCGGGCTGGGTCTCGATAATATGTCACGTAACCGGGCTGGCCGGCGTGTATTGTGTGGTCGCGCCCCTAGTGTCATCAGTATGCTAACCACGCCTCCAAGGCTTGCGCAGACATACCATGTAGCAGTTGTCTCCAGGAAACCACAATGTCCCTCGCTGCTTGTACAGAATGTTCCCTGGCACGACATATTGTCCTCCGCTTTTCTTTGCTCCTAATCGCTTTCCAGGTCCATCTTTGGCGCCGTTGGCTCGTCCCTGGGCTTGATGCGATGCGTTTCGGCGTCCAGATATCGATGTTGTAGCAGGTGTTATCCGGAAGCTGGCGAGAGCAGCCTCCAGCGAGGTCAGAGCTGTCAATGGCGGCGCGCGAGGCGCTCGTGATCGGAGGAGGGACGCCATGATGTGGTGAAGTGTTGGAGATGATGTTCCGCCATGGAGACTATCTTCATTCATGCCAAGACTTCCACCTCCGCATCGAGCGCCATCAATGGGGTCTCGTTGTAACCACGTCGCAAAGGCCGCTCAATAACCCCAACTCTAGTTGCGACATACCTGGACAATAACAAGCACTTCCTCTGACGCGCACAACGACTCTCGATTAGCGACGGCTCGAATCTCCAACTCCACCACACCGTCCAGCAGGGGCAACACACACCAGCGCATACCGGGCCTCGAGCCCAAACACTGCTCCACTCATGGCTTCAGCGGTCTTCTTCCTCGACCTGAAGGGCAAGACCCTTCTGGCTCGTAATTATCGTGGAGACATTCCCATGAGCGCAGTCGATAAGTTTCCTATACTATTGTCAGAAGCCGAAGAGGAATCATCCAGCGTCCCACCCTGCTTCTCCGATGAGGGCATAAATTACCTCTACATTCGACACAACAACTTATATCTCCTCGCTTTGACGAAAAAGAACAGCAATGTGGCCGAAATACTTCTGTTCCTCCACCGCATCGTGGAAGTCTTCACCGAGTACTTCAAGGAGCTGGAGGAGGAATCGATCAGGGATAACTTTGTGGTCATCTACGAGTTGCTGGATGAGATGATGGACTTTGGATATCCTCAGACAACAGAAAGCAAGATTTTGCAGGAGTACATCACGCAGGAGTCACATAAGCTGGAAGTGGCCAGACCGCCCATTGCAGTTACCAACGCTGTATCATGGAGAAGTGAAGGCATTCGATACCGGAAAAATGAGGTATTCCTGGATGTTGTGGAGTCACTCAACCTGCTTGTCAGCAGTACAGGCAATGTTCTGAGGTCAGAGATTCTGGGTGCGATCAAGATGAAATGTTACCTTTCTGGTATGCCGGAGTTGCGATTGGGATTGAACGACAAAGCAATGTTTGAGACGACAGGAAGGGCAACGAGAGGAAAGGCGGTGGAAATGGAGGATGTGAAGTTCCATCAGTGTGTGCGGTTATCAAGATTTGAGAACGACAGGACGATATCATTCATTCCGCCGGATGGAGAGTTCGAACTCATGTCGTACCGACTCAACACGCAGGTGAAGCCGCTTATTTGGGTGGAGTGTATTGTGGAGAGTCACTCCGGGAGCAGAATAGAATATATGCTGAAGGTTTGCACACTTCCAGCGAACGAGAAGTCATCTGATACTGACAATTGTCTTAGGCTAAAGCACAATTCAAACGCCGGTCAACAGCTAACAACGTTGAAATCTCGATACCCGTGCCCGAAGATGCTGATACACCTCGCTTCCGAACCAACATCGGCTCTGTTCACTACGCGCCGGAGACGTCGTCCATTGTCTGGAAGATCAAGCAGTTTGGTGGTGGCAAAGAGTTCCTCATGCGGGCCGAGCTCGGTCTGCCTTCTGTCAAGGGCGATGAGGAGCGTGGTGGTGGTATGATGGGAGGCTTCGGAGGTAGCATGGGAGGTGTTGGGGGCGGCGGCAAAGGCAAACGGCCAATTGGGGTCAAGTTCGAGATCCCATACTTCACGACCTCGGGGATACAAGTGCGATATCTCAAGATCATCGAGCCAAAGGTGAGTAACAAGCAGACTCGGGAGATCTGTGTGCGAAGACTGACTTGTGCCACAGCTGCAATATCCATCTCTGCCCTGGGTCCGATACATCACTCAATCGGGCGATATTGCCGTTCGGTTGCCAGATGTGCAATGAGTCTAAAAGTGGTTTGGAAGAACATAGCGAAGGCGTTCCGGCAGCATTGCGGTCATGATATGCCAGAGCAGAGCAGAGCAGGTAGCCACGACTAGGAAGAAGAGCACTCTTCGAAATACATTACACTGTTGCGATGTGCATACAAGAGGAACATCACACATGTCCTTTCTGTACTTGCGCAGTGATACTGGAACACTCCCGTGCGATCGTCCCCAATCTTGCTGCGAGATAATGCACCTCAGTGATAGCCCCAGCTTCTCATGCTCCGTGTGAGTATTGCGTTAGCATGTCTGTGTTTGCGCAAGTTCAGTGTAAGATCGGAGTATTGTTCTTAAGACGTGCCACCCACGTGACGTCAGTTCCAAAGGGCAAGGAAAGAGCGACGGAGGGGTCGCACCGACGCTAAAAGCGGGCGTCTTGAGGACTTAGTCTCAGTGTGCACAGACCTTCGCGGTCGCGCTATTCCCCATTCGGCGGCGCGCCCACGCGGTCTGAGGGCGAAACTTGATGTTTTGTTACATAGCGATCAGCTTCAAAATTCAACCTCCCTTTTCCGACGTTTCAACGTATGTAGTAGGGCTCTAGTGGTCTGTAGATTATAGTTATATAATTTGAATAACCCCAAACCGACCTATACGCCGGCAATTCTATAGAGTAGCTCGGTCTTCACTTGGTTTCGTTCGATTCTAGCTAAGGAGTAGTTCATAAGGTATATATATATATTGTCTGTCTCTCTCTTCACCAAGGCTAGTTGGTGCAATGGTAGCATCTGTTGTTGTTACTGCTTCCGAAGCCACTTGACTTCGAAGCAGTTGCGATCGCGAGATATAGGTTCGATTCCTATACTAGCTACTGACATGGGAAGCTAACGTGCTGAACAAGCGTGTTAGCCTTCCCATGTCCTTCCTTTTTGCCTTTCGTAGGACCCTTTGACTTTGAAATTATTCGCCCCTCCGCTTTACAAGTTCTTTTTGCCTTGCATGTCGTTGTTGCTGCTAGTAGCAGAGACGAAGAGTATCTCCTAGCTTAGTCTGCGTTTAGCAACGGTTCCAAGTATCTGGACCGAGGCACTCTGCCTTTGATATGATAAGCTACTACGCAACTTCGTCGACTTGGTGTATAGCGAGTTCGTCGATCGGAACTAGGAGTTCTTCGTCTTGGTCTAGGAGTGTCGTCGAGATCTCCGAGGCTGCGAACCGACCGAGACTTTCTTCCTCTAAAGGATCACCGAGTTGGTTCGGAATATCTGGCATAGTAACATCGGGCTGATGTACTTGGTTCGCTCGCTGGAGTACATTTTGGTTGAAACGCTCTAGCCGACTCGACTGCTCTTCGCCACCCTTTTTCGTTTCTTGGAGCAGGTTCTGTAGTCCGACCGCGAGAAGATCCATAACATAAAACGGTGCACGCGTTGTAGGGGTTACTCGCTGGGTAATAAGCGTCTCGTTTTGACATGTTAAAGCGACAGGCTTCTGCACGATCGGAACTTTATTAATAACAGCGCACCTCTGCGCACCTTCATCGGTAGCCTCAGTGTGGTACAGAAAACTGGCGCCAGCGGACGAAGCGTAAACTGAAGCAAACTGGCCTTTTGCACCCCAAGCCACCTTTTGACTCACATGTTATTTCATATTCATGATCAAAAAAAATGCCACCACTCTGTGAGAACGACCCCCAGGGAGGCCTAAGGGCATCCCAACACGCCGCCGTCCACCCACAAAGGCAGCAGAACATCCAGGCCGAAGCGGGAACCCAAAGGAAGGAGGCTAGCACCCTCCAATCCCAAGGGCAGAAGCAGAGGCCTGGAGCACCCCCAACTGGCCCTAGAGGCCCTCCTAAACACGAAGAAACCAACCCAGCAGGTATACAACTTGCAAAGAACAACAACTCCCTAACAGCAGAAATCCAGAAAGCCCTGGACTCCCCCCAAAGCTCCGACAGACTCTCCCTTCTCTCCCTTCTCCAGAGGGCCCAGCAGGCCCTCCTCCACCGAGCATATACATGCTCTATCTCCTCCACCCTCCAGACCATCCACACCACCCTCCAGAAAAGACAGGACAGCCCTACTACACCACAGACATGGGCCCAGAAAGTAGCCCAAATCCAGCCCACAGTGCCAAGGCCTAGAATACTGCCTCAGGCAGCAGCAGCCATCCAGATCAAGATGGGAAACCAGCAAGAGAGGGATGAAGTAAAGAGAATGAGTGGGAGGGAGATTAAGGAGAAGCTAGGAAGTAGCCTAGTAGCAGCAATCCAGAAGATGCCTAGTGGGGACATAAAGGTCCTCCTCCACAAGGAACGAGAAAAACATAGGCTTGAGGAAAACCAGGAGTGGATACAGGCAGCCTGGCCAGAGGCTAAAGTTGCAAAGCACCTCTACAGGGTACTTGTGCATGGAGTAAGGTCAAACTGGGACATAGGGGACAAATCATGCCTTAGGACAATAGAGGAAGAGAATATGCACTGGGTCCCACACATCAAGATTGCCCAGGCTACCTGGATGAAGAGCCCAAAGGCAAGAGAAGGCCAGAGGCACTCTACTCTGATCCTCGGATTCCAGGAGGAGCAGACAGCAAGACAGGTAGTGAAGATGGGACTCTCAATTGAGGCCAACTTCCACAATACAGAAGCCTACCACCCACAACAGAGGGCAATCCAATGCCTAAAGTGCCAGAAGTTTGGCCACATCGCAACATACTGCAGGGAGGACCAGGACAGATGTGGGGCATGTTCAGGAGCCCATAAGACAATGGAATGCAAGGCCCAGAGCAAGAAGTGCAGCAACTGTAGAGGAGACCACCCAGCATGGTCAAGGATCTGCAAATACAAACAAGCAGCCCTAGCAAAGGCACAGGTGTTCTCTGACTTCTTTAGAGGCAGACAAGCCCAGGCTGAGCTAGCCCAGGACAAGGAAGGCTTTACTATAATCCCAAGCAAGAAAAGGAAGCACCAAAGTTCCCCCTCTAGAGAGCAGGAGGGAGAGAGAACCCTACAAGGCAGCCAGACTAAGGCAAACAGGCCCCCAGGGAAACCAAGTGGGAGCACCTCAGCTATAATAGAAGGGAGGAGACAGGCAAACAAGCTGTCCACATACCTGCAAGCTAAGGCACCTAGAGGAGCAGAAGAGGACCCTAAGGACCAAGACCAAATGGACACCCAAGATGACCCTCTATATGAATAGACACACCCTCCAAATCTACCAACACAATGTCAACCACATGCCTACTGCACAAGCTCTCTTAGTCCAGGACCTAGACCCTAAGACTATACAAGTAATTGCTATCCAGGAGCCCTGGATCAACCCGGCTAACGGGAGAACGAAGACGAAAAAGGGATACTACCCAATCCTCCCAACAATAGGCCACCCGAGGGTTGCCCTCCTAATCTCAGAAGAGCTAGACTCTTCCCAATGGGACCCAAGATATAGCCAGTCCGGAGACATGGTCTCAGTACTCCTACGGACCCAGGGCAAGCAGATTACTATCCATAACTGCTATAACCCTTCAGGCCCGGAACAGCATACCCAACTTGGAGTGTTCCCCCAGCTCGAGGCAGCCCTCCAGGAAGATACAAGCTCCCAACGGGAAACTATTATACTCGGGGACTTCAACCTCCATCACCCACAATGGGGAGGAAACCTAGTCGTATCACAACATACTATGGCAGACTCCCTTATCCAGATAACAACCCAGGCAAACCTACACCTACTCCTAGAACCAGGTACCATTACATGGGAGAGGCACAACTCCAGCTGCCAGACTCTAGACCTTGTACTAGCAAGTGAATCTCTCCAGCAAAGGGTCCAAAGATGCCAGTCACTCCCAGAGAACACATTTGGGTCAGACCACATCCCAATCCTTACAGCAATCCAGACACAATACCTCCCCCAGAAAGCCCAGGCCCCAAGGCTACAATGGTCTAAGGCAGACTGGGAAACAATCCAGGAGAGAGTCCAACAGGGAATGGAAACACTAGATCTCCTCCCATTAGGAACTAATAATGACCTAGACCAGGCAGCAACAACCCTCCAAGACACACTCCAGAGGATCACTAAGGAGGCAATCCCAAGTGCAAAGCCATCTATATATGCAAAGACAGCCTGGCCCCAAGAATGCAGCATAGCTATTAGGGCAGCTAGGGAAGCAAGGAGAGAATGGAAAGCAATCCCAACTGAAGCCAGCCATAGAGCATACCTAGAGACCAGCCATAGGAAGAACAAGCTAGTTAGGAAAGCCCTAAACACATCCTGGAGACAGACAGTCAAAGAGGTTACAGAGGATCCTAGCAAGATATGGAAGCTGGCCAAATGGGCTAGGGAGAAGGCCAACCAAGGACATCTGCCCCCACAATTCCCCACCCTTACAAGCCAGACAGGCCAAGAAGAACATACAAATGAAGGAAAAGCAAGGATCCTAGCAGAACACTTCTTTCCCCCCCAAGGGGAGGCTGACCTTACAGATATCCCAAGGACACTGCTCCCAGCACAGTTCCAGGTAGAAAAGACTGTCTCCCAGGAAGAGGTGCTAGCAGTCCTCAAAAGGCTCCCTGCTAAGAAGGCACCAGGCCCAGACCAGATCCAGAACACCCTCCTCAAAAAGTGCAGGGCAGAACTAGCCCCATTCCTAGCTAAGCTCTTTACAGCATGCATAGGACAGGCATACCACCCTAAACCATTCAAGCACTCAACTACAGTTGTCCTCAGGAAGCCACAAAAGCCAGACTACACCAAGGCAGGAGCATATAGGCCAATTGCACTCCTCAACACGATAGCCAAGGTCCTAGAGGCAATTGTTGCTAAGAGAATGTCCCAAGAAGCAGAAAAGAGGGGACTCCTCCCAGACTCCCAAATGGGGGCTAGGCCAGGCAGGTCCACAGCAACAGCCCTTGACCTAATTACTGAACAAGTAAGGACTATCTGGAAGGAAAAGCCAGGAGCAGTGGCATCAATGCTATGCCTGGACATCTCAGGGGCATTCGACAAGGTGTCCCACCAAAGACTCCTCCACAATATTAGGATGCAGGGCTACCCAGACCACATTGTAAACTTCATAGGGTCATTCTTACAGGAGAGAACCACATGCCTCAAACTAGGAGAATTCATGGACCAGGTCAGGCCACAGAACACAGGAATACCACAAGGATCAACTCTCTCCCCAATCCTCTTCCTCTTCTTTGCCTCTACCCTCCTCCCAGCTCTACAAGAGGGGAACACAACAGCAATGGGATTTGTGGATGACTCCAACATCTTGACCTATAGCCTATCTACAGAGGAGAACTGCAGGCAGCTAGAAAGGGCCCACCAGAAATGCAAAAACTGGGCAGCCAAACATGGGGCTGCATTTGCACCACAGAAGTACCAGCTTATCCACTTTACAAGAGGAAGGAGACACAACCTGCAGGCAACAGTCCAGATCCCAGGGTTCGAAGGGGGCCCACTACCATCCCTGAGGCTCCTTGGAGTATGGGTAGACACAAAACTCAGGTGGGGCCCACACATGAAAAAAGCGGCTGAAAAGGGGATGCACCAGATCCAATCTCTGCAGAGACTCTCAAGGTGGTCAATGGACAGGTCGGCCGGCTACACCACTGCTGCCGGCCCTGCCGGCCGATTCAGCGGCCGTGTCCGTCCGTCCGGACGAGAGCCTCTCATTGGCCATGCCGTCCACCGGAGCCCTGTCCGCTGTTCGCCTTGCCTAATTAGGAAGGATGTTGAAAAATGAAGCCTGAGGAAGGTGTTGTTAGCTCTCTATTCACACGTCTGTCTGCTGGCTGTTGCCTTCATATGAGCTTGGCATCTCACTATCCACGTCGCCGCTAACGTTATCGTCTTGCGCGCTTACCACCTCCTTCGTGTGTCTCTCCAACACAAAGTCGTTCTTGAACCAATTTCGCAGTAGTTGGTGTGATTGTGCGTAGTCTGTCTTCGTCTGCCACCTCTCATTGTCGAGAACGTGGCCAGCTAAGCTAAACTCACGCTCACACGCGCTCGAGCTCGCCGGCGTGGCCAGTAGGTCGAATGCTAGCTTGGACAATACCGGATATCGCTGCCGATTGTCACGCCACCATTGGACGACATTAATAGGCTTGTTGCCAACCATATAAGGTGTCAGAGGCTCGGCAAAATAACGCTGCAGATCGTCTTGCAACACAGTGTCCGTGAGCATTAACGATGCCGTGTAATCGTCAACCTCGCGTTCACGTGTCGCCGGCCTAGTTGTTGGTGCTGGATACCGCATCTTATACTCATTATAGAGCTCTTCAATCGCGTGTCGTGCCTTCACTGTCCATAGCGTGGACGCCTCGATATCGTCTTGACTCTGCTGCTGCGATGGCCGCTGCTTGCCCTTCGCTTTCGCCTTATTCTTGCGCTGCGTATTGTCGTCTTTCATACCACCCCAATGCTGCTCAAACCAGCTCATCTTGAGCGATGGATGTAACGCCACGGCGGCACGGTAGGCAGGCGTGCGATCGCTGAGTCGATAGTACTTGTCGAGCTTCTTCCAACCAAGATTGACTACCGCCTTAAGGTGTGAGTTGGCCGCGTGTTCATGGTCTGACTTCGCCTTCTCAAGAGTAGTTAGCAGTGACTCCAAAGCTGTCAATGACTGCCACAATCCACCGAAGTGTTGACCATCTGCTTGGACCTTCAGCGACACCATCTTCAGCGGCTTGAGAAGCTTCAATATCTCCTTCAACTCGGCCCAGTCATCCGCGGTGAGTATGTCTTCACGAAGGTCGTCAATGAACTGTAAGCAATACAGCTCTATTGGATCTTTGAGCTCGAGGCCACGCTCGATCATATCGTGGTCAGATTGCCACTTAATGCCGCCGTTCAACACTAGCTCGACAAGTCGTGTGTCTGCCTCGCGTTGTTTTGATCGAAAGACGCGTCGTCGGGCCTCGCTATAGTGAGCATGGATCACGATATTATGGAGCTTGCCAACACAACCCTTCTTTCGCCATGCTGTCTGACGATCGCCGGCATTACGTAGAGATAGAGCGCGTTGAAACTCGTATACGATCTCGCTGTCTTCGAGCTCCTCGTTTTCCTTATTCGTGTCGTTGCAAGCCTGGTCAATACACTCGATGTCGACGCCGTAGAGCATAGCCTTGACGACTAAGTTGATGAAGTGGCCAGCGCAGCGAAGGCGGCACTTGTGAGGGTGTCGGAGACTTGGAATTTCGCGCCTAATAGCTTCGATCGTTGTGTCGTTGTTAGACGCGTTGTCGGCCATAAAGTAGGTCAGTTTGGACGCGATATCATACTGTCTGATCAGCTTGAGAAGGATGTTTGCCTGCTCTTCACCGGTGTGATTGCCATAGGTTGGTACGAGTCCAATAAGTACTGTCTTCAGCTGATAGTCCTTGTCGAAGTAGTGAGCATGAACACCTAAGAAGTCGGTGCCGCCATCGATGTCTGCTAGCCACGCGTCAAAGGACAAAGCGATGCCGCTCATCGCCGCAGCCATATTGCTCTTTACTCGAGGCAGTGTCTTCTTACACAAGTCGACGATCCAAGCTCGCGGGGTGTTGTGAGAAGTAGGGAATAGCATCTCGAGAACGGGTTGACGATACGTAGCTAGCCGCTTAAGTCGTTCAGATGCTAGAGCGCGAAGTGAGTGCTCATCTGTTACGGCATACTCGAGGAATAGCGACCTCCACTCGGTACGATCAACAGGAGTCTTCTCGGTCGTCCTTTGACGCTTGATCATGCTAGCGATGTTGCCGTCGTCTACCGGACGCCTCTTACGCTGCTTGTATGTGCCATCGAGCTCGTAGCCATGCTTGCCTAGGTGTCTGCGTATCGAGTTCGTTCCTCCACCAGTCCGAATGACCTTCACCTTCCTGTGATCCTTATGGCTGCTGTCAAAGCACAGACGACACAGCCAGTAGTTGGTGAAGCTCTGAAGATGCGTAACAGCCTCGCCATGCTGCCAGACCCACGCTCTGTGCTCTGCCTTGCCTGGCGGTGTTGGGTAAAAGTCGCGAAGAGCTTTTCCATCGACGAGGAAGCCGGTCCGCGTATAACGCGTCTGGAGGACGGTTTCGAGCTGCGATTCGGCGTGGATCTGTGTCAGGTCGATGCTGTGGGTGGCGCTTATGCTGGAGGTACCGTCTGCCATCGTGGTGTGTGCGTAAATGCCAATAATAAGGTGGACGATCGAGGGACTTTGGCATGTGAAGGAAACGCGTTCCCAGTCGCGTTCTGAGAAGTCGCGCGTGGGAGGTCGGCGCACGGGCCGGCGTTTCTGCAGGCTGGCATCTGGCCAATCAAACACGCTCGATTGAGCGGATATGGCCCCGAGAGCTGGAGGAATGATGTTAGTGACATCATCGCCAGCACTTTATTCAGTCAATTGATCCAAACCCTAACAACACCCCTAGGAACGACATTCTCATCAATAAGGTCAATTCACATGGTATGGACACCGGTAATTCACTTGCATGTCCGGACGGACGCTAGCATTGATAATGCCGGCCGGCAGATACCCCATTAGCTGTCCATCCGGCCGGACACCGTCCGGACGGCATGGCCACGAAAAATGACCCGTCCATTGACCACCTTGGAGACTCTGCAAATCCACCTGGGGGGCATCATTCCAGAAGGCAAGGCATCTCTATACAGCTGTTGTTAGACCTGCACTGGTATATGGGTGCCCCAACTGGTCCAATCCAGAGGGCACAAGAGACTATAACAAAGGCCTTACTAAGCCACTTGAGAGAATCCAGACCCAAGCCCTAAGGCACATTACTGGGGCATACAAGTCAGTCTCTGCCCAGGTCCTACAGAGAGAAGCTAACATCCCCCCAATCCAAGTATACACCCAAGACCTCTCTAGGCAATATGCAACATGCAAGGCAGACACACCTGCATACCAATACATAAGGAACCAATGCCAGAGGATTGCACAAAGAGAGGCTAGGGCCAGAAGGAGGACAACCCAAGGACCGAGCCAGACAAGGACAGCAGAGATCCAGAGCCTAGTCAAAAGGCAAGAGAGAGACTGGAACGAACAACAAGAAGGACATAGGGACAGGGGGACAAAAGGCTGGTGGGCCAGCCAGAGATGGGACCAGGAATGGGAGAAAGCAAAACAGAAGAAGGCAAGCACAGGGGCTGACATCCCAGCTGCATGGAAATCAACAAATGCAAAGGAGGGTCAGAACCTGCACTCTGGCCTGCCAAGGCCTGTCAGCACAATGATGACCCTAGTCAGGACAGGACACATTGGCCTAAATGCATACCTTACCAAGAGAAGGGTCCCAGGAGTCCTCCCCCAATGCCCCTGCAACCAAGGAGCCCAGACAACGAGGCATATATGCATGTCCTGCAGAAAGTACCAGGCCAATAGACAGAGGCTGTTCTCCAGAGCAGGAACCAGCTGCTGGGAAGAGATGACTACTACAAAGAGGGGCCTCCAGGCCATAGCAAGATGGATGATCCAGGAGGGAGTCCTAGACCAATTCTCCCTAGCTAAGGAGGAGCTGGAAGGACTGGACCTACAAGCCTAGAGGCAAAAGCAAGGGCAGGGCACCAAGAGAGACAAAAACCAAGACAAAACAACAAAAGAAAGAATGGCCTGTACAGGGATTGAACCCGTGACCCCCTACTCCCCATCGTACTGCAGGAATCTCAAGGCAAGGCTTCAAGCTGCGGGGACAGCTAGGACCTACATCCCTCCTCTGCAGACTTTAAGAGGTAGGAATGACACCACTACACCAACAGGCCACTAGATGGAACAGGAGAAACCTAGGACAACTATATACCCTCGTAAGAGAGAGAGAGGAGAGAGAGGGAGGGGAGAATAGGACAGGTGGGAGAGGGCTCTAAAGGAGCCTGGTTTTGCACAAAGAAAGGCAGAAGCAAAACAAGGGGTAGCTGCTAACTACAATACTAAAGGGAGACAAGAGGGGTTTTTCATAGGCTTTTCCCTTCGATAAGAAAAATAGGGAGCGCTGCTTACTCTAGATAAAAGAGGTAGACCGGCAATAAGATTTATCTATCTATAAAAGGTGGGAATGCGTGGTGGGCTCGTTCCGAGTCGGAATGGGACAAGGCGACAATGCCAGTACGCCATCAATGGTATCATATCTTTCAGATCGAGACGACAATTGCTGGAACGATAGTCGACAAGGCCTGTACGAACTGTATACAACAGGGATATGAGTGTCGTGCATATACATCCGAGGCCCGTATGAAAGGCGATAGTCTCCCTCGGAAGTGTTCACGTTGTATTTCTGCTAAACGGAAATGCGGGGCGATAATCCTAGACCATAATAGATGTACGAACTGTACTCTCCTCCAACAAGAGTTACAGCGGCTTTACTCGGAGATACAAAGGATACGTCGAGAAGGGGGCGATTTACCTGACTGACATATTATTGACGTAGCCGTAGCTCCTCGAGAGTCGAGCTCTTGAGCATCACAGCGCTGGTCAAATCTATTGGGGGAAGGACGAAAGATTGACGAACTTCGTAAAGCTCGAGCGGTGATGGCCTGTGGTCTGGCAGAAAGTGGAGAGGGAGGTAGAGGCTGAGGTTAGGCGGTTCTTTTCGATCGAGTAACGAAGTTTGGGCGGTATGTTTGGGAGTGAATAGGATCTCAAATCCCACTACTTTGGACAATAATATCTCACGATGCCTGCGTTGATTTCTTTGTATTATGCCTTTAATAAGACGAACAGAGCATGCACTTTTAATCTACCGAGTCGAAATTTCCCCCCGACCCGCAGGAGGGGAGGTATATACTAAGAAATAATCGGGCCGAATCAAAATTCCGCTAACTCGTTTCGGTCTGCCCCAACAATCTCATTCCACCACCTCCACTCCTGCTATGAAAACATAGCGCATCACAACGGTTGAGATCAAGCGCCGATAACGCTGCCCGCCCACTGCTCCCATCGAATAGCAGACGGCGCCGAGCACAGAGTCCAGCTTTACCTCCAGTTCCGAACGAGCGACACACCGCCGAGCCCAGATTGAATTATAAAACGGGGTGTCGATACCTCGATAGCGAGTCTGGCACGTCCTTCTCGTTTGATGGACTCTCCTCGTATCGTATTTGGACGCATATACAGATCAGCCTTGCCAACTTTCGCTTAGGAGCAATTTGCAGAAGAGCGCCGCCGTGGAGGAACCCAAGCCGCTGGCCGACCAAGTCCAGCCAACAGCGACCGCAGCAGCACCCTTCGTGGAAGCAGCCCAAGTAATTCGCCTGCCCAGAATGCTCGCCCGGCTACGAGCAACACCCTTCGTGGAAGGAGCCCAAGTGATTCGCCTGCCCAGAATGCTCGCCCGGCTACCAGCAACAATGTCCCGCCAACAGCGACCGCAGCAGCACCCTTCGTAGAAGCAGCCCAAGTGCTTCGCCTGCCCAGAATGCTCGCCCGGCTACCAGTAACAATGCCCCGCCACGTGCCCGCAAGTCTGCACCCTCTTTGGGCAGCAATATGGCTGCACGCAAGCCGGCACCCTCGCTGTCAAGGCGCCAACTTTCGCTTAGGAGCAAATTGCAGAAGAGGAAGAGGGACGGCCAGACCACCAGAAGAGTCGAGTATAGATAATGTAGTACAGGGAGGACATACGATTAGTAAAGCAAGACATCGACTGCGTATGCGCAAGTACGGACCTACTGGAAGCGACGCAATTTCCAGTTTACGTCTCTTTTGCGCTTGCTAAAGCTAGTGCGCTCTAGGACCCGTGGAATGTCGACAGGAGGACTCGAAAAGCGGGATTGCTGAGAACTCGCCGAGGTAGTCCTTTTGCGCTTCGGCGGCTGCACATTCGCCGAGCGCTCTGCTAGCATACCCGATATGCTGGTCTTCTTCGTGCCTTTACCTTTCCTACGTACCGAGGGCGAAGGCGACGGTGTGGATCCTTCTTCTTGGATATCAAGTTCTTCGACTGGAGTATCTGGGCGAGTAGAATCCCACGCAACGCGGCCGAGTTGGTCCGGACTGCCGACGAGCTGTACAGTCGCTTCAGGCGTTCGCTGCGCCTGAGCCGCGGAATAAGCAGCTTTACCCTCTTTCTCGGCAACGGCCAGACTTTGATTCAACTGCCGAGCAGCGTCGCGATTTAATTTGTCGATCTCCGCGTTCCTTGCCTCAGCCTCGACTACTTTAACCGACTTCTGGATTGCATCTTGGAGCTGAGCTTTGAGTAGCGGGAGCGCCTGAGGCGCGATCTCGAACTCCAGGCGCCTCATAACATCCCTGAGGGTAAATGTATCGCATCTCGGCCTCTCGTTGGCACCCCAGATACGTGCAAGGCTATCGAGGACCGCACGGGGGACGAGCGAGTTCTGCAAACCGATAAACACCGATTTTGCGAAGAACCGCTTTGCCGCAATTGGCTCCCACTGGTACAGGCTGTTACGAACAAGTACCTCCAATCGCGTCGGTCTAGCATTGTTGGACAAAGGCAACTGTGCAGCTTCGCGGATTTCATCGGCCTCGAGTCGGCACTCGGGCTGACACAGGTCGCAGCAGCTGCTCCTATACGGCTGCAGCTTGCGTTCCTCGAAAGCGGCCAATATGGCCTCCCGCCTGCACCCTTGTCCATTGATCCAAGCATACAGTCGCGGCTCGATGTCCTGACAGCGGTCCTTGTCAGTCTTCCTCTTCTTCGAAACGACAGTAGGGGTCTGCGAGGCCGGGACTTCGGACAAGTCCTGAAGGCGCGCAGGCGGGATCTGGGAACGCGAGTAGGAAGGAATTGGCTCCCGAGGCAACGCTGCCCACGCCTCATATAACAATGTAAACCGGCCGGGACCGTACTGTGTGGCCTGTCGGACTGCGCGCCCCGCACGTTGCATGATATGGCGTAGGGTACACATCCGTGGCAACCGGAACTGCACGATCTCCTTGATATCGGGAATGTCGACTCCTAGCCCGAGTGCCTCTGTCGCAAATATAACGCGGACGCGGGAGTCCTCCTTCTGGAACTCGCGAATGAGCTTCGCCTGGGTGCGCCGGGCAGTTCGGCCGTGATATACGCGCACCATCGCATATACCGCCTGGTCATCGTAAAGCGCCGGCCACTTGCGCTGTAAAAACGACCGCAGTGCACATGCAGCTGCCTGGCAACCCGATCGACTATCATGGAACACCACGGTCTTCGGTATTTTCTCCGGCTGCGCTTCTCCAGAAGGTGAGACTGCATTTTGGACGATGTAGAACAACGCACTCCAGTCGCCCTGCATTTTATCCGGGATTACTGACGCTCGCAGGAAGATCTCCGGACGATCGATAGAATGTCGGAGGACGCAGGGCTCTCGGAAACCTGCACCGTCGACACAAGCCTTGAACGCGATAGCATCGAGAGTAGCAGTACACCCGTACATCCGGACGTCTCGATGCAAGATGGGGCGCAGCGTATGCAAACGCTCGTACTCCTTCCGGAATCCGCCATCCTCGCCGCCCCACTGGTAGATAAGATGGAACTCATCTATTGCGACTAAACCAAGTCTCTTTCGGAACTGCGGCTCAGCTTGCAGCTTGCGAAACCACGTCTGGGCAGCCATCTCGGGACTAAGCAAGATATGTGTATATTGGCCGCTACGGAGTTGATCCCATTGAGTTGACTTCAGCCCTGCCTTGGTATCAGAAGTAAACAACAACGGTGTACCCCCTAACGCGCGAATCCTTTCTTCCTGCTCGAGGCCGATCTGGTTCAGCGGGATAATCAGTACTAAATTAAGTCCGCGGATGAGCGGCCAGGACTGGAATATCAAGCTCTTGCCCGCAGAAGTTGCAGCGACCCACACGAAATCAGTAGGATTAAACAAAAGGTTCCACATGCATTCGACCTGTGCCTCCCGTGGTAAGAACGGGTACAACATCCGCAACGCCTGCACTATTAATAAATCGACTCTGCCGCCGATACGTGCCGGAATCCCTGGGTACCAGGCCTTGGTCGTTCTGGCGCGTCCATTCGGCCGCAATGTCTTTCCGCAATTGATAGAAGACTCTCTGCTTTGCGAGCCTCCATATCCTGGGAATTATATCGGCTGGCAAAACTAGACGAGGAGGTACCGGAGTGACGTCGTCGCTGCTGCTCTCCGACGCGGTCTCGACCCAATGCGCATTTACGGCCCGCTCGTACCCATGGTCGGCCCATACGGCCAGCAGTGCACTGTGTACATCCCCGAGGATTTCGGCATCGGTCTTCTCTATCGGGAGATCGAGGACTTTTGACTGGAAACGGTCCCACAACCGTCGTCGCTGCCGCCGCGCATGGGCGTCTCGTTGGCCCCCGAACACTTGTAGAAGCTCATCGGACTCGATATTGCTCCTATACGCCGAATCCGTATCATTGCCAACATCCCACCCATCGATTGGGTCCTCGATCTCGCTCTCATACCACTGATCCGGCTGAGAATCGTCGCCGACCGCCAAAAATTCTTCCGGGCTACTAAATACGGGCTCTTTCTCGCAGCTCGTGCCCGATGGTACTAATACTGCCTGAGATGGTAGCGTACGGTGTGCGTTATCGATTGCAGTAACTGGTTTTTCGCGATTGCAAGATTCGACGTCGTTGTCGCGCGGCGGAGTCTGGGAGGACGGTGGAGGGCGGGGTATATAACGACGCGCCTGCTGTGGCATACTACTACAGGTGGACTGTTCGGAATAGCGGCGCGTCTCGGCAATCGAATGCAACTAATTCGGAGAGATTCCGTCGAGGAATGCAAGAGCAATAAGAGAGCGCGTAGGAGGTGTCGGCGTCACCTAAATTTTCGAACTAGTTAAATGCGAAAACAACAACAAAGACGCGTCGAACGCGGGATTTGGAGGGCGTAGTCGTACTCAGCGCATCAAATACTGTATATTGTACTCTTTGGTTTTTTGATATCGGCCTTGAATGACCGTCTGCACGTATATGCTCTGAAAGTGCCTTGATCTGTATGCACACCAAATATGTATGGCGAAGCTGCGCAGTATCCACCAAAACCCTCAATCTCGCCCTCAGACCACCGCGTGAAGGCCGCTGCTTGCCAGCTCATTGGGCCGTCAAGCGATGTGGTCTGTGCGTCTGAGACTATTGAGGACTAACTTAACATTTTCTTGCGGCGACTCAACACTTATTCCTTCCACCTTCCCTTCTCGCCGCAAATCCCGCTTTAGAGTCGAAATTCACCATGGTTTCCGCCTCCAAAGCTGCCAGAGAGGCGAAGCGCGCCGCCGAGGGCAAGGCGCCCAAGAAGACGGCTGCATCCAAGTTGGCCTCAAAGAACGCCTCCAAGGCTTCATCGGTCAACGGCGACGACACCCCGCCGCTGCAGGATGGCGACGAGATCGATGCTGTCCCCGGCCAGGACGCAAAGGTGCTCTCCAAACTTGAAAAGATCAAGTTGCAGGAAGATGCCGACGGTATCTCCGACCGTGTGACGACCGGTGTGCTGGCGTCGCTCGAGGCCAGCAGAGATGTGAAGATGACATCCTGCTCGCTGGTGTTCCACGGCAAAGTGCTCTTCAACGACACCACAATCGAAATCACCTACGGGCGGCGCTACGGCCTGCTCGGAGAGAACGGTTGCGGAAAGTCGACTCTCCTAAAAGCCATCAGCAAGCGCGAGTTCCCAATCCCAGAGCACGTCGATATCTACCTGCTCAACGAGGGTGCCGAGCCCAGTGATACCGGTGCTCTTCAGTGGGTAGTGACTGCCGCGGAGCAAGAGATGGCTAGATTGGAGAAGCTTTCGGAGACAATTCTTGAAGAGGAAGGCCCAGACAGCCCCAAGCTCGAGGACCTCTACGACAAGATTGATGGCATGGACCCATCCACATTTCACACCCGCGCTGGTCAGATCTTGACTGGTCTTGGTTTCAACAAGAAGACCATGGACAAGAAGACAAAAGACATGTCTGGAGGTTGGCGTATGCGTGTCGCGCTCGCCAAAGCTCTCTTCGTTAAGCCTTCGCTGCTTTTGCTCGATGACCCGACAGCGCATTTGGACTTGGAAGCTTGCGTGTGGCTGGAAGAATACTTGAAGAAGTGGGATCGTACACTTATCTTGGTTTCCCACTCCATGGATTTCTTGAATGGCGTGTGCACGAACATGATCGATATGAGGTGAGTGTGAGATCTAGGCAACGAGGCTCGCTAAATGGATGAACTCGGATTGGAAGCTGGATGCGAAGCTGTTATTGCATGCATACAGTCTGTCGACAGGCGCTAACAGTCTGCAGATTCAAATCGCTCCAGTATTACGGTGGTAACTACGACTCCTACATGAAGACCAGATCCGAGAACGAGGTCAACCAGCAAAAAGCGTACGAGAAGCAACAAGATGAAATTAAGCACATCAAGGAATTCATCGCAAAGGCCGGTACATACGCAAACTTGGTGCGTCAGGCCAAGTCTCGCCAGAAGATTCTCGACAAGATGGAGGCAGATGGCTTCATTCAACCCGTGGCCCACGCTCGTGTCTTCACATTCCGCTTCGCGGACGTTGAGAAGCTGCCACCACCAGTGTTATCTCTTGACGATGTTACGTTCTCCTACTCGGGCAAGAAAGAGGACACTCTGTACGAGAACCTGGACTTTGGTGTGGACATGGACAGCAGAACAGCACTTGTCGGGCCCAACGGTGTTGGCAAATCGACTCTCCTGCGCATTTTCACTGGAAAGCTGTCACCAAACAGCGGTTCTGTGTCTCGACACACCCATCTCAAGCTCGGCATGTACTCTCAACATTCGGCTGAACAGTTGGATTTGACTAAGTCCTCACTCGACTTTGTGCGCGACAAGTACCCAAACATTTCTCAGGATTATCAGTACTGGAGACAACAGCTCGGGCGTTATGGTCTTTCTGGTGAGGCACAGACTGCGATCATGGGAACTCTTTCCGAGGGCCAAAAGTCGCGTATTGTTTTCGCTCTGCTTGCTATTGAATCGCCAAACATGCTTCTGCTTGACGAGCCGACTAACGGTCTTGATATCGAGACCATCGATTCGCTGGCAGATGCCATCAACGCGTTCACAGGTGGTGTTGTTGTTGTATCTCACGATTTCAGGTAAGACCCCAAACCCTTTAAATTCACCCACGGCTGCTGACCTGTCAACAGATTGCTCGACAAGATTGCCAAGGACATCATGGTTTGCGAGAACAAGACAGTTACACGGTGGGACGGAAGCATCGGAGCGTACAAGAACTACCTCAGGAAGAAGATGATTAGCGCTGGGGCTGTCTAGAGTATGATTGGATATGTGCCAAGTTCATAGAGGGATGGGGCAATGGTCGGGATGGCTTTGGTAGTGCACCAAGCAGGTCTGGACGAGTGGCTCTACTAGATTGCCCGGTTACGCATTGCATGAGTGGGCATATCCTGCTTTTGGGTTTTGGCGTTTCACGATCAGATATAGATACCAAAAGGATGCTTCCGAGCATGTCTTCGAGACAATTCAGTATACGTCTTTGCCGAGGCTTCGTGCAGGCCCATGTCGTTCGAGCAGCTCAATGAGAAATGTTTGGTCAGATACGTTGCTCTGAATTTCAATCCTCTTTGGGGGCCTTATTTGCGTCGTCTATAAATTGCTGATAGTCCTCTTCATATCTCCGCCAGACTTCGGCGTCCCGGGCTACTTTCTTGCGATTGCGTACCATGGCCTCGTGAGCGATGAGTCTTCTGTCTGCATCGATAATGGCACCTGCTGTCATGCCCGACATCTGCAAGAAGCTGTCACACGATTATTACACAACAATTCTGATTGGGTCCGCGGATAATGCGGGGACATACACTTTGAACTGGAACGTGAGGCCCCGATATAGAGGTGAAAACGCATAGCCTGCTGCTGCGGCAGCGAGAGAGAGAAGACCCCACTAGAACGAGCTCGTTAGCGTAAGTTGAATTGAGCTGTTGAGATGTACGCAGAATGTTCTTTCTTGTGGTGCCCCGGGGAGGCAAACGCAGCAACATCATCATGATCAATGCCATGCTCGTGTCTTACATGCCTTTGCAGCTCCTGCAGCAGCGCCCCGGGCGGCTACCCACGAAGCTTCGTTGATTTCTTCATCTCTGGTCAAACTGCCATGTGTCCGCACCATCACCGTCTGTCGCAGGCTGCAAGGCAAAGGTGCATGTGAAGTGAATAATAAACAGAAACAATGGCAGACAAAGAACTGTCGTCCGTCGAAAGCTCGGTATGCACGTGCCGTCCCAGCCGTCAGTGACGGAATGGAGGCTTGTCTGCCATCGACGCCAGGCCTCATTGATCCTAGTCCAACGTTGCGGTCTGCGTGACGATTACCAAAACACCCGCCGCTGTGGATTCTGACCGGTCGGACTTTAGCATCGCGCGAGTCCTGCCAAAGCGCGTGGTTTCTGTGTGGCCGTCGCAAGTTCTCGACTTTGGACCTTGCCGCCTTTTTCTCATCATCATCATCCTCTTGCAAACATTCTCTACCACCTCATACCTCAATCCTGCCAAATCTACTCACCCCTGCGGAACGTGTATACCTTCGACGTCATTTCTCCTCTGGGTCGCACACAGCAGAGGAGATTGCCGGCTGTGTGCCCTCGACTCAATCGCCAATGGTCGACTTTCGGCCGCCGCCGCAAGCCGTGCTGGGACTACCGCCGCTATCACCATCGCTATCGCTTGACCGCCAAAGCAGCAATCCGCAGAACAACGACGTTTTCTACGCGACTTACCTCGCCGCTTCCAAATCCGGCACGCAATCGCTCTGTGGTAACATTGAGGGCTGGGGGCCACTGAGTCCCTACCGATACGACCTGACACCATGTTTCCTCGACATTCCCGTGCTGGTTGTCTCGGCTTGGGGGATATCTGCGGGGTTGGTGGCGATGTGGTGGTTATTGATGAAGACGACTCCACAACCCGTGGCGAAGAATTGGCATTTTCACGCGAAGTTGGAGGTGATCGCTGCGCTTGTGGGAACAACGATCGCGCAGGCAGCGTTCCAGGTTGACAGGTTCGATGGAGTGTGGGTTGAAGACGTGAGGTTCTGGACCACAATCGCGAATCTGCTGAGCTTGGGCGTGGTGGGCGCCGTCCAGTATCTGGAGCACTGGCGACTGCGACACGCGCACGGTGTGGTCCTGATATACTGGTTGCTTTTTCTGCTCGTGTCTGCGGTCAAGCTTCGCAGTCTGGTTTCGCAAGAGCTGTTCAAGACACATGTGGGCTATTTCGCGGTCTTTGCGGCTAGCGTTGGGCTGGCTCTCGCGGAGTTCGTCCTTGAATGGCTGGTGCCGAAGAAAGTCTCTGCCTACGATGCTCTAGGAGATGAGGATGAATGCCCGCTGGAATATGCCGATTTCTTCTCAAAGTTGACTTTCTCGTGGATGACGCCCATGATGAAGTATGGCTACAAGGAGTACCTGACTCAGGACGATCTGTGGAACTTGCGCAAAGGCGATACAACCAGAGCTACGGCCAACACGTTCGAAGAGGAATGGACATATCAGGTGGAGAACAAGAAGAAGCCCAGCCTATGGATCGCCCTGATTACCTCTTTTGGAGGGCCATACCTGGTTGGAGCCATGATCAAAACCCTGTCCGATTGCCTGATGTTCATTCAGCCACAGCTGCTTAGATATCTGATAGCATTTGTGGACTCGTATCGTCCTGGAAGGGTTCCAGAGCCGCCCATCAAAGGCGCGGCAATTGCCTTGGCAATGTTCCTCGTCTCGATCAGCCAGACTGCATGTTTGCATCAATACTTCCAAAGGTCGTTCGAGACTGGCATGAGGGTTAAGGCCGCGCTCACAGCGGCGATCTACTCCAAGAGTATGCGACTGAGCAACGAAGGCCGAGCATCAAAGAGCACCGGCGACATTGTCAACTACATGGCTGTCGACACGCAGCGTCTTCAGGATCTGGCTCAGTTCGGTCAGCAGCTTTGGTCGGCGCCGCTCCAGATCACACTTTGCATGATTTCGCTCTATCAGTTGGTTGGTGTTAGCATGTTTGCTGGTGTTGGTGTCATGATCCTTATGATTCCTATCAATGGCTTCATTGCTCGAATTTCCAAGACTCTACAGAAACGACAGATGAAGAACAAAGATGCTCGTACGCGCTTGATGACGGAGATCCTGAACAACATGAAATCGATCAAGCTATATGCCTGGACTAATGCCTTCATGAACAAGCTGAACGCAATTCGAAACGACCAGGAATTGCACACACTGCGCAAGATCGGTGGCACTGTAGCCATTGCCAACTTCACCTGGAACTCGACTCCCTTCTTGGTGTCCTGCTCGACTTTTGCCGTTTTCGTGGCCATCAGCGGTCGCCCGCTATCCACGGATATTGTGTTCCCTGCGCTCACGCTCTTCAACATGCTCGGCTTTCCTTTAGCCGTGCTACCCATGGTCATCACTGCCATTGTCGAGGCAAGCGTGGCCATAAAACGTTTGTCGGACTACTTCACTGCGCCTGAACTCCAGACAGACGCAGTCATCAGAGAAGAGAATGCGCGCGCTGGCGAGGAATCTGTTCGTATACGCGATGCCACGTTCACCTGGAATAAGGATGAGGAGCGCAACGTGTTGCATGATATCAACTTCACTGCTCACAAGGGCGAACTCACCTGTATCGTCGGACGAGTTGGGGCGGGCAAGTCTAGCATGTTGCAAACAATGCTCGGAGACCTTTACAAGCTCAAGGGTGAAGTCATTGTGCGTGGCAGCGTGGCTTACGTCGCTCAGAGTTCGTGGGTAATGAATGCTTCTGTGCGCGAAAATATCGTCTTTGGCCATCGTTGGGATCCGCAGTTCTACGACAAAACTGTGCATGCATGTGCCTTGAATGAGGACTTCGCAAGCTTGCCTGATGGGGACCAAACGCAGGTTGGTGAACGTGGAATTTCGCTCTCTGGAGGCCAGAAAGCTCGTCTGACTCTCGCTCGTGCCGTTTATGCCCGTTCTGACATTTACTTGCTGGACGATGTCCTTTCGGCCGTGGATCAACATGTTGGACGTCACATTATTGACAACGTCCTCGGAAGTAAGGGTCTTCTGGCGAGCAAGACTCGAATTCTCAGCACAAACGCGATTCCTGTATTGATGGAAGCCCACTTCATTGCATTGCTCAAAGGTGGAAAGATCATCGAACGCGGTACTTACGAACAGCTCATGGCCATGAAGGGAGAGGTTGCTGCACTCATCAAGACATCCAGTTCTGAGGAGAACACTGATGATGAGAGGAGAGCTGCTGGGCAGGGAAGTCCATCAGAGGGGAGCACAATCTACGAGCCGGACGAAGCAGAGGATCCTGAAGAAACTGCTGAAGCTGAAGACGGGATTACTCACATGCATCCTATTCGTCCATCAGGTACGTACATTCCCCCTTATCCCTTCTTCTCACGAGGCTTTGCGGACATGCTCGTCTTCGCGATCGGCTGAATGTGGGCTTCGGATGGCATTCCGCTTTTTCAGCATGACAACGCATAGCACACGCGTGCAGCCTCCATTATGGCAACAGTGCTAACTTTTCAGCAGGTAATGGTCCAATGGCGACCCGCAAGAACAGCAATCTCACCCTCCGTCGGGCAAGTACCGCATCTTTCCGCGGTCCGCGCGGCAAGGTAACGGATGAAGAAGAGAACAAAGGCAATGTCAAGACTCGGCAGAGTAAGGAATTTTCCGAGCAAGGCAAAGTCAAGTGGGACGTGTACAAGGAATATGCCAAGAACTCCAACCTCGTCGCGGTGGCCATCTATATCTTCACCTTGTTAGCAGCCAAAACCGCAGAAATCGGTAAGTCGCTACTGCAACCTAGACTCGACTATCGATCGGGCATGGATGAACCCGGACATCGGATTTGCTCGGTGTACCAAGGTCGAAGTCATGACTGGATACTACCGTGTGCTAACGCGTGTGTTCGCAGGGGGGTCAGTATGGCTCAAGCAGTGGTCAGAGGCCAACGATGTCGCTGGAGCGAATCCGAACGTCACGTTTTACATCATGGTGTATTTCGCGTTTGGCATAGGGTCCGCCGTGCTCGTTGTCTTGCAGACCCTCATCCTGTGGATATTCTGCTCGATAGAGGTGAGTGGAGGGATACCCGGCATCTATTTCGGCGACGTGCAGGTCATCCTGGCTCCCCCGCGCGTGGCTGCTCAGGCGAATGCGGGCCGACTACATGAATCTGCATGCTAACGCAGGTGAAATTGCAGGCCTCTCGAAAACTACACGCATCCATGGCTCACGCAATGTAAGTATCTTCGCGGCCAGGCGTCATGTTGTATATGCTGACGTGTTCGAAGATTCCGAAGCCCCATGAGCTTCTTCGAAACGACGCCGAGTGGTCGGATTCTGAATCGGTTCTCGTCAGACATCTACAAAGGTATGTACATCCACTAAAATGACGAATACTGCAGAAGCTAACTGGAGATCAGTGGATGAAGTGTTAGGTGAGTACTAGTGCTCGCGTAGATGCAGCCGACAGGAAGGGCCCCGCTCGGACTGTTCCGCGATCCTGGTCATGCTAACATGCCGTGCAGCTCGCACTTTCAATATGCTGTTCGTCAATGCTGCTCGAGGTACGTTGTTGCGTGGGATGCTCGCAAATCTCATCGTAACGTGTGGCTGACCATATCCAGCGATCTTTACACTAGTGATCATTACGGCATCGACCCCGATCTTCGTCGCCCTCATCGTCCCTCTTGGCGGTCTCTACATCTGGATCCAGAAGTACTACCTGCGCACTTCTCGCGAGCTGAAACGACTGGACAGCATCAGCCGCAGCCCTATCTATGCACACTTTCAGGAGTCGCTTAGCGGGATCAGCACCATCCGCGCCTACCGCCAGACGAAGCGCTTCTCGCTGGAGAACGAATGGCGTGTAGACGCCAACCTGCGCGCGTACTTCCCGTCCATTAGCGCCAACAGATGGCTTGCGGTTCGGCTGGAATTCATCGGGTCCATCATCATCCTGGCCGCCGCTGGTTTCGCCATCATCTCCGTGACGACTGGCAGTGGTTTGTCCGCGGGCTTGGTGGGTCTTGCCATGAGCTACGCTCTGCAGATCACACAGTCTCTCAACTGGATCGTGAGGCAGACAGTGGAGGTTGAAACCAACATTGTCTCGGTCGAGCGTGTCTTGGAGTACGCTCGCTTACCAAGCGAAGCGCCGGAAGTGATGTTCAAGAATCGCCCACCGAATAGCTGGCCATCCAAGGGCGCCGTGTCCTTCAACAATTATAGCACGCGCTACCGCCAAGGACTGGATTTGGTGTTGAAGAACGTCACTCTGAACATCAAATCCCACGAAAAGATCGGTAAGTGCGAGGTGAGGTGGAGGTGCGAGTGGCGGTGGCCGCACATGTCTCTGAATGGCGTTCCCATGCTAACATGCTGCAGGCGTCGTTGGCCGAACCGGCGCGGGCAAGTCCAGCCTCACTTTGGCTCTATTCCGGATAATTGAAGCAGTGGAAGGTGACGTAACAATTGACAACGTCAGCACAAGCTCGATCGGTCTGCATGACTTACGAAGTCGCCTGGCCATTATTCCACAGGATGCGGCTTTGTTCGAGGGCAGCGTCCGAGACAATCTCGACCCAGGCCACATTCATGATGACACGGAGCTGTGGAGCGTGCTTGATCACGCCCGCCTCCGCGACCACGTTGCGTCGATGAATGGCCAGCTGGACGCTCACATCCACGAGGGCGGTTCAAACCTCAGTCAAGGCCAGCGACAATTGGTGTCGTTAGCACGGGCCCTCCTGACTCCCAGCAATATTTTGGTGCTCGACGAGGCCACCGCAGCCGTCGACGTGGAGACGGATGCGATGTTGCAGACCACCTTACGCTCCAACATGTTCAAGGATCGGACGGTCATCACAAGTGAGTATTTTCTCCCTATCCTGCGTTCGGGCACTGACGCTTGCCTACAGTCGCGCATCGCATCAACACCATCCTGGACAGTGACCGCATTGTGGTGCTGCAGAACGGCAGTGTCCAGGAGTTTGACACGCCTTCAAATCTGGTGCAAAGCAGGGGCCTGTTCTACGAACTGGTGAGGGAGTCGGGTTTGCTGGGTCAAGTGGAGGCTTCTAATCCATAGAACGTCGACGAAGAGTAATGAAACGCTACGCATTCACGCAAGACCAGGTCCACGTCCCTTCCTCCCCCATGTCGCGCAGCGGTCTGCATGAGCGCGAGCAGCAGCAGCAGGCGTTGAGATGTCAAGGCCGGGTGCGTATGCGGTGCGACGTCAGGTCTGGCATGTGGTCATCGAACAGTCACCAAAGGGTGCGGGGGGTTGCAATGCGCGGTACGTGAGCGTGAGCGTGAACATGGGGCTGGCGTTTGCTCACACAATCGCGACACAGGCCGGTTCGCGGAAGGACAGCCGAAGCTGATCCCTGTCCGCCCCCCTCGACGGCATGCCGAAAGCGGTGGGCAATCGATCACGCACGCACGCAGAAAGCAATCTAGCTGATCTGGGCAGAGTAGGACGATGCCCCGATGCCGTCGTCACCGGCTGCTCGACGCCCGGACACGGCTGAAACTCGCCCGCCCTGGCGATCTCGGTGGTTGTTTTCCTTGTCGCTGCCACTCCCCCACACGCGCTGGAGGATGACGGGCCGCGGCGCCAAACCTCTTGGAGTAATCACATATCCCTGCTGAAGACATTCGCCCGGCGTGAGGGCGAGAGTCGAGGAGCGCGCCTGCCCCGCCCGGCGCAGATCCATTGTGCTCCTTCATTCAGCACCAGCGGCGGGCGGGCGGGCAGCGGGAGCAGCGCGAGGGGAGGAGCAGCGCAGACGACGAAAACACTCGCCCCACGCCCACGCCGCAGCCTCGGAGGCAAGGCCACGCGCGCTTCGAGGGAAAACGGGCGGGCGGGCAGCCTCACCACCGCGTCCCAGCGCGGCGGTCGTGCCTGGGTGGGAAGCGCAATGCCGTGACGGGTTGCGACGCGCGATCGCTGGCCGACCGGGAACAACGAGCAGCCTCGACGTGCACCGCGTTGCGCGCACGCCTGCCTTGCAACCGCGCCCACCCGACGCGTCGAGGTGCATGCTTCGCTTGCGCGGCACCCTCCGTGCCCTTCGCACGACGCAACATCCAGACCATCCAGGCACGCTGCGCAGGTCCTCCCCAGGCCCGCGCACAGGCAACGCCCTCCCTCGGACGCCGTGCCGTGCAGCAGCATCTCCCGGCTGATCGCGCTGCTGCCGGCCACCACCTTCCACGGCCACTCCCGTGCAGATGGACATGGATCTGCATCTCGTTGACTGGCCGTGTGCACCGCTCACCACCGCTCTGCCTCTGTAGCATTCGGCCCGCTCACGAGCTGCATTTCCCACGCTGGTGCCCTTGCCGCTCAATGTGCCTGCCTCCCGGAGAAGCTCTCGGCGTGGGTAGTGCATCTCTCAATCGATCACGAAGCTGATCTGGTGCGGTGGTGTTGGTCGCGCGGTGGGGCTGCACTCGATCTCAGTATCGTACAGGTGTGGACTGCACCGGCTGCCCGACGGATGCGCCTGGGCGTGATGTCGACCTTCTCCGACACCCGCTCCGTTCGTGTCTCTCCTGCCTGACTAGTCCGTCCTCGTTATTGGAGATTTTCATCCAGTGCTCCACTGTGTCGCTGTATCTGAAGGGCCAGGGTGGCGTATCCACATCATTGACATCTGTCAAAAGGCGTGCACGTCCACGCGGGAGGCCAGCTGGGCTGCTGAAACTCTTCTTTATTGACCCCAACGTCCCTTCCCTCACCGCATCCCTTCGAGTGGGAGGCTCTTCTGTTCATCCCTTCCAACCATCCCTCGTTCGGTCCCTGGCTGTCATACACGCACCGACCCAAACATTTTGCTCAAACTCTATCTGGCCATCTCTCCAACCAGTCGTTACGGATCTCGCCCACACTACTGTCCAGCACACTCGAAGCTCAGACGACAACACTATCCGACACATTGGTACGCCAGAAGCGTTCATGCACTGAAGCAACCTGATGCTGACCCTGAACAGACGTTGCGCTACGACTTGCACCCTCCGTTGACGACGTTCCTCAAGCGTATGAGCCGGACTCAGTGACCGTGAGTCAAGCGCGCCACGACAAGATTCACGTATCGGCTAACATTTCCCCAGAAAGCCATTGTGCGTAGCTGAGGCGTGGTTTGGGACGCACGGTTTCGGACCAGGATCGCCGTACGCAAGCATTCGTTCCGCCTTCAACGATTTTACATCTTGTACAATGGTCGCGATGCAAAGCGTAGCAAAACGCCAAAGAAGAGTGACGCACGTGGAGCCACGAGAAGTTGCTGCTTGCGAACCCGTATGTCATGGTCCTCGATCATTACAATCACCTACTGACTAATTTGCTCAACAGAGTCTCGAGTTGATCAAGCATTCTCTGGACAACCGAAGAGCTTACGCATTGGTAGCGTTTGATGAGACTGGAACCGTCCGAGTCCATGCTTCGGAGGACCTGAAGGCATATCTGGACGAATTGAAGTTGACGAACCAGTTCCAGCGCGCCTACGAACAGTCCAAAGACAGATCTCCCAGCACTACACGAGCGGCGCGACGAGGCCACCCAGTTGCCAATGAAGACCCTATCGAAGCCGATGATTCGGCTGACGATATGGGAATGGTCCCCGTCAAGTCTGCAACTCAGCTTCGTGGACGGCGAATTTTCCAGCCCGCAAGACAACGAGGCCGTCCGATACCTCCACACCACGCGAACCACCATGAATGTCCGACTCCACCTCGCGAGCCGTCGATTGGTGACTACAAGCCTCCGACTACTGTTCAGCACGAGACGCAGGCGCCCACACAGAGACCGACCAAGTCTTTCCGAATCGACGACACTGAGGCTGTCACGGCTTTCTTGCTCAACAGAGTCAAGCGCATGCAGCAACTTGCCAACAAAAAGATAGCGAAAGCATGGATCAAAGGCATCTGTCCCAAGAAGCAAGCCAAGTACCCGTATCAGAACAACAAGCAGGAGAAAGAGACGGGAATCAAGCCCGAAGTTCCAGCATGGTGGCCTGATATGCAAGTTTGTCGCTTCATCGAGCCGGATCATATCAAACGCGAGGGTATGTCCGCACACAATCAAGACGTGAAACAAGGCTGACCATTCAAGTAGAGCGCACAGGACTGTGCTTACATCTGCTCCGTCTCCGCCCAACTCCAGACCAGTTGAAGAAATGGAACCGCTATGATACGGAGCCAAGCAAGACTCACATCGAACGCGGCTGGACGGCGTGGCTACGAGAGCTGGCTGGGCATGAGGTTTTTGATGACCTGCCAAAGGGTTCAGCTCACCGCATTGAGCATCGACGTTCTCTGATGGACCAGATGTATGCAGTGGCTGAGATGGAGGAGGACTATCTCCACGATGCTATCGGTATGTCAGGCGATGTGGTGAGGCTTTTGTGTTGTAACGATGCTAACGAGTTGTGACAGACGGTGACACGACATACACCTATGTCGACGAGGAAGAAGATCGCAAGAACTACTCGGCGAAGCGATACAGACAGTCGTCGACTGCATCGTCTCCGGATTACGAAGAGCCCAGGACTCGGTCTGCGTCTGCCGATGGCAGCAGACCGCCAATGAAGAGAATGAAGCGAGACTCTGCATCTCCAGTGGCGTCAGCAATGGAGCGTCATCATTCGCATCGTAAGCATGCCACCGAGATCAACGGACCTCACACTCCGGTGTCCCCAATCGCGGATCAGAAGATTGCCGTGACGACATCCTTCGGCAGCAGTGCGGACCTTGCAACAGGAGACATGAATGCGCAGCTCACGGCCGGTCCTACCCATGTCTCGCCTTACGGCCAGCAGTCGTCCCAAGCAACCTCCGCCCAACGCCAACACCATACGCACAGCCTTCCACAACACAGTGGTGTGCAAAGTTGGTCTTGGCGTAGCTGTGATCAGCGAGCACAGTGGCCAAGCGTGCCGTACGGCGAGCAGCAAGGGAGCAATCTTCCCTACCAGGTCATTCCGGCTCCGGACACCTTCCCAGGCCGTCGAGACTTCGAGTTCCCTCAGTACCAGCAGGCTCCACAGCCCTACATCCCTCACATGGCCCACGTGTCTCAACCAGAGTTTCAGGCGACGCCCAACACGCCAGTGTACTCGCCAATCGGGGCGGCCCCAATGTCTATGGAAGCATTCGCCATGTCGCAGTCGTCCATGGCAGAAGCAGTCCCAGTACAGCACTACGCCATGACCATGGCTCCGGCTTCATACTTCGTGCCAGCAGAATCTGATCCTACCATCGCCGATTTCCACCCTCCTATGAACATCTCTGGTCAACAGTATACACAACCTTACCAACAGGAGCCTGAGGTCATGGTCGATGCACAACAGCCTTTACCAGTACAAAGCCATGCCATATCCGTCACCCAACCACTCCAATGGCACCATCACCAACAACGCAGCCATCATTGACCCTCCTTCGACAGATTCCCGGACACTCATCTCAGCTTTCGCAAGCCAGTTTGTTGATTTTCCTTGATAGCGTGAAAGCGTGAAAGCGAGCGCGTCAGTTGTTCAGGTACCCATCTTCGAGGGCACTTGCCTTTCTTGTTACGAGGGCCTATGTACAGTATCATTACTTGTTTCAGCAGCTTTGCGATTTGATGCTGTTGCTTTGCTTTGCGTTGGAAATGAGAGATGAGTGATGAAGACATGAAAGAAGGACGTGAGTTGGGTATACTGTGAATAGAACAATCTCATCTTGGTTGTGCATAGACTCGATCGGTGTTAGACAAAATATATAGGAACATCTTGCGAGCCAGTTCCGTAACAATGTCATCAACACGTGAAGTTGAAAGAGTTTGGATTGAGTTTGTTGGCGCCAGTCATTCACCACAGGTGGTCGCCCGGGCCGTCGGGAATAGCCGCCTCGAAACGACGCGCCTTCGGCTTTGCACGTTGTCAGCGATTCCCACGCGAATGTCTTTGTTCTTCCCCATCTTCGGCATGTATGAACCTTTTTCCTTCGCTTAATCCGGTCACCTCAATCACGCGCAAAGACACATGCGGGACGGCACACGCTCTTTCCCCCTCGACAGCCATGTCGACCGGGAGAGCTCGCGGACGCGGTCGCGGCGGAGGTCTTGCTGCGCCGGGCATGACACCGACCGGAACCCCAACAGGACCTTCTCGAGGTCGAGGCGGTAGATTCAACAATGGCGCGCGACCAACAGCGAACACGACCCGAGGTGGTTTGGGGCAGGCGACAACGTTCCCAGGAGCTAAGACGCCCAGAGGCAATGCTTCTCGCCAACCTTCGCGAACAACTTCCGCTATGAGCGGCGCATCATCAGCTACGGCCAACATGGAGGCGCGATGGCAATCAGTAAGTCTCTCCGACCCCAAAAGGCCACTAACGGTCTGCAGACGATGACTCGATATAGCTCAGAACAGCTCGCGACCAAGAGCGCAAAGACGCCATTCGAAAGGGCCTCATGTCCGACCCCGATAAACCCATGCGACTCAGCGAAGCGATCACGCCAGTTGGAACATGCCAGTCAATGTGCGCCGAATACGAACGAGTACAGAGGGCCGTACAGCGCGATGTTTGGGACGAAGAAAAGGTGGGTCGATTCGGATGAGGATACATTGGAGATACAGACCTGATACTTGCGAACAGCATCCCAACATGAGTGCGTCTACTCCTGATCAAGAGTCAATGGATGAAAGCCGGATGGTCAAGAAGTTCAGGCGGTCGGCAGCAGGAGATGAGGCACAACTACCATCAGATCTTCGCCCTCCACCGGTGCTGAAGAAAACGTGCGACTATCTTTTCCACACGATACTGGGAGAGTCGCCACTTGCCAAAGTCCATCATTTTGTCTGGGACCGGACACGAGCAATTCGGAACGATTTCTCGATACAGCAATTGAGCAAGGCCGACGATTTGAGCATTGCCATCGAATGCTTTGAGAGGATCGCTCGGTTTCACATCATGTCGCTTCATCAACTGGCTCTCGAGGTGAAGCCGTACGAGGCGTACAATGCGCAACAGGAACGAGAGCAGCTGGATAAGACTCTCCTTTCACTCATGCAGTATTACGATGATTGTCGTGGACGCTTTCCTCTGCCTCATGAGGCGGAATTTCGCGCATACTGCGTGATCTTCCAGCTTCAAGATGCAACACCGGACCTCGAAGACCGCGTGCAGCAATGGCCGCAAGCAATCGCCACCGATCGGCGGGTGCAAGAGGCGCTGAAGTTGTATGCTGCTGCGTGCAACACTTGGATCTCACAGGGACCTTTCACTGGGGTTCATGCTACATCGCATGTTGTTGCACGACAGGATTGGGACAAGTTCTGGCAGCTCATCAAGTCAAGAGGGGTCTCATACTTGATGGCTTGTGTCGCAGAAATTTATTTCAACTTGGTCCGCAGAATGGTGCTCAACGCCATTGTTCGCACAACGCGTGTCAAAACCGCAGGTCCTCCTAACACCGAATGGACACTCTCGAGCATGGCCAGATTGTTTTACTTCGATGACGATCACCAATTGGAGGACTTTTGCAGCCACTTTGGTCTTCACTTTCAGGACTTGCAGGATGGCAGTGACCGCTACTTGGATATCAGCTCAATCACCAACCGCACTCTACCCCAAAACGATGGCCGGGGTCCGCCACAGTTGAAGTCATATTTGGTTGAGAGCAAGCGAGAGCGGCGGACACCTGCTGCCATTATCGATGGTCACAGTGTCCGCCAAGCCCAAGAACAGGGGCAAATAATGGAGGAAGAGGATGAAGATGGAGAAGATATGATGTATGGTGAAGATGTTGACGGCATGGAGGATGTGGAGGAGGAGGACGAAGAAGACACTCTGTTTGTGCCAGAAGGCAAGAAAGAGAGCGAAACCACAGCTGCACCAAAGCTGTCCTTTGGTCAGCCTACCAGCACAGGATTCTTTGGTAAACCTTCTTCGGCTACGCCGTCTGCCTTTGGTCAACCATCAACTACCGCCGTTCCTGCACTGGGTCGATCGCCGTTAAATGCGTCTCCTTTTGCCAAGCCCTTGAGTGGCTTTGGCCAGCCCTCGCAATCAACGAATCCTTTCGCTTCGGCAGGTGGAGGTATCGGCGATATAGGAGGCGGCAGTCTTTTCAAGACCACTCCGACGACTTCGACTTTCTCTCAGGCAGCGGAACCTGCTGCATCGACCGGACTGGGACTCACGGGCATACAAATCAATGGAAATGGATCAGACGCACCCAAGCTGTCTTTTGGTGTCGGCAGCGCTGGTCAAACACCAACGACAAGCGCTCCAAGTCTCTCCACCGCAACACCCGCAGCCACTGCACCCGCGAACAATGCCGCTCCCAGCTTGTTTGCACCTAAGGCGCCGGCTGTCACAAGCTCGACGGAGGAGAAAAGCTCAACCACTTCCGCCGCTGCACCTCTGGACACGAGCAATCCTTTCGCCAGCAGCGCAGCGCCTACATTCTCTTTTCCCTCGTTCGCGCCGACGGAGCCGAAGTCGCCTGCGCAGCCCGCGGAACAGCAGAAGACGTCAGGGCTTGGTCAACCATTTGGTGCCACAACGAGCGCGCCAAGCCAAACTGCACAATCTGAAGCGAAGTCTATTGTGCCACCTCAATCCGCACCGACAGCTCAGGGGACATCAAACACGACTTCACAACCAACAACAACTACCGTCGCGCCGCCGAGTGGCTCTTCTTCACCGCCACGACGCCTGTCAGCGTTGGACACGAAACCCAAGCGGCCATCACCGCTGTCGAACTCCTTCACCGCAAGCGACGAGGCAGGTGCTGACAGCAGTCACCTACAACCTTCAAGTCAACTTGCTAAACCATCACTTGCTTCGCAGCGCCAATCGCACGCAGCTACACCTGCCGCGACGCTTGCAGATACATCAGCATCGGAATTTGACACGATCATCACGCGGCTTGCAAAAGAACTCGTGGAGGATCCCACAGCTGGCTATCTCAAGCAGTACGTGGAATTCTGCGTGCGCGGTCTGATCACTGAGGTGCAGGAGAAAGTCTATCTGGAGCGCATCAATCTGGAAGCTGATGACTATCGACAATTTTGCCTACAGGACAAGTTCGGAAAGAGGTGGCGGGAAACTTCGCGCATGCGCCGTCTGAGACGACAGCAAGCAGAGCGGAGAAAACGACAACATCGAAGACTCCAAGCGTCACAGGATCAAGAGATGGGTAACAGCGGGAGTGTTCTCGACACCTCTTCACTTCGCTCTAGCAGGGCTGGCTCTGTCATTGCTCGTGCCAAGCCGACCAAACAGGCAGCGGTCGACGCCATGTTCCAGTCGACCAATGGCGGAAGTCGCTATGCAGCAGATGGGCAAGCACGAGCTGGCAGCAAGCGCACGGCGGAGTCCGTTGACGGCAGCTCTGTTACAACGAACGGTCAACTAGGTCACAAACGCGCGAAGAGCACCAGCTATGAGGACAGCAATGGCACCGTGGCGAGGTCGACAACCGCAGGTAGTCCTGAAGCGGACATCTTGAAGCGTTCGTCCTTCCTTGGCTTCTCGCTTGCTAGCGATGCAACTCACCGCACGAGCACCACCAAATCAACATACTTCCGGATGAAAGCGATGGGCTTGAAGCCGAATTGCAGTGCCCGAAGCGGTGCAGAGCGCGGCACCAAGAGATCTCGGTCGGACTCCTTGGATGCAGGTTTTCCAAGACTGAGTGCTTCCTCGCTGGCACGCTTGGACGCTCATCAGGACCAGGATCGCGCATTGATGCCACCACCATCAACCAGATCTGTCCGCCCGAAGACTGATGAGGATGACGAGGCGCTTTTCGCGCGACTTCGTGCGGCTAGGGAGGCACTGAAGGAGAGCGAAACTTTTATGCGATCCGAAGTGGCTAAGGACGAGGACCTCCGTCGGAGTCGAAGTGCGTCGCATTCTGATAGCGAATCTCCGTCTCTGCAACGTGCACGCGCAGAAGCTCGACTGCGGTCGTCAGGAAACTCTGATCTCGGTGCATCAAGCAACAACCGCGATATTCCTGCTTACCGGCTCCGCGAAAGCAAGTTTGTGCCGCGGGAGCAGTACTCAAAGGCTATCGAACGAGCGAACGAGATCCGAGCTTCTAGGTCTGCGCACAACAGTCGGCCATCTTCACGTACTGAAGATCGCGACGCTGACTCGGCTTTCAAGACGACAGGTGCTGGGCTTGGTGCAGATTCTGCCACTCAACACACTTCATTCGGTCTTGGTAATGGCAGTGGTGGTACTATCGCGAGGCCAGCACAAGCCGCCCCGGCTGTGCAGCCTGCACAAATTGCAAGCCCGTTTGGCGTCTCTTCGGCCTTTGGTCAGGCAAGTCAGTCTGTGAAGCCATTGAACCCGTTCTCACAGTCCTCATCCTTCGCAACGGGCAGCAATCGTGCCAATCCTTTCTTGCAGAGGACGAAACCAGTGTCGAATGGAAGTGCAACACACGACGATATCGGGTCCAGCTTACAAGACACGCCATCCGCAATTCAGCCCACTGGCTTTGCTGACTTTGATACTCAAATTCTCGATCAACCACTCACAGGCCAGAACAGCAGTCTTGTCACGCAACAGCCCTCGTGGAGCTTCACTACAGCGCCCGAGGAGCCCCAGCAGAGCCAAGACCATACAATTCCGCCATCCCAGATCCCTCGGGCCTTGTCAGCGAGCTTTGGACGCCAGGACGTCGCTCGCCAGAATCCGTTCGCGCCCACTTCGAAGGGAAGTCCGACTCCACCTACCAACTCTTACATGCCTTCTCAGGCTGCTTCGGAAGCTGTATCGCTGCTGTCTGACGATGAGGAGGACGAAGTTGCGCAAGGAGACCAAGGTGGGCAGGATGTGGCATTGGGCCAGGCACAGTTCTTCAACCAAGTCAATGCCGCTGCAGGCCTGGAGGGCTTCGTCGATGATGTGCCAGGGCAGAGCGATTACAGCAACAGATTCGCAGCTCTCGCTGATTACGACGATGGTGATGTCGGAGACAACTCTCTTGGTCACAGCGAGAATGACTTTGAAGAGGGTGACGAAGAAGAGCCGCTCACTGGCAGCTATCACCATGGTCCACCTCTCACCGAAGAAGAGCTCGAAGATGAAGACGACGAGGGTATCGAAGATGATGCATCTGATCAGCCCAACGGTCAATACATGAGCGAATACTCCGAGGATGAAGACGGATCCGGCGATGGCGATGTGGAAGATGAGGGCGACTTTGATGAAGAAGGCGAAGAATATGATGAAGATGAGGAAAGCGAGGGCGATCCCGGCGTGTACGCGAACGGCTATCAACATCAACATGGTCGTCAGGTTTACGCTGCTCCGCCTAAGCGGCAAGTCAACGAGGCCTTGCAGCAGGTTGGGAATGATGAGAATGAGCCTATTGAGCTTAGTGACTGAGTTGCTGGCTGGCAGTGTGTACAGTAGAATTGTATGAAGAGGGAGTGCGTTGAGATTCGCTGGATGCGCGAACAGAATGAAGAAATGGCCAAGAGCCACGAAAGTACAATCATTGCATGCCGTATGGCTTCTTGGCGTGTTGTGTTGGTGCTCGATGAGGTTCGCTCGTTTGTCGTTGGGTCTCGCTCTAAGTTGGGGTTTGCGTTGCAGCATCCTGCTTAGGGTTACGTGGGGAAAAAAGTAGTGGGACGACGACGTCGAGGTCATGTTCGCTACCCCGGTGGCTGTGGGCCTTCTGCTGCAGCTTTGATATGTCTTGGGAATACATGAGCAAGTTCAGACCGCCAACCGGTCGTTCTGCGGCGCTGTATTCGATTTGTTAATTCGGTGACTTTTACCGAAATGCTTATAGTGTTAGAAAGTGCAGTCCAACATGGACACATTGCACAGGAAAAAGAGACCACCTCTGACTGAAGCTCGTGTCAGCTCGCAGCAACTATGGTCCTAAGCTGCCACGAATCCATGCTCCAACGCATTCAGTTTCTCGTTCATCATCAACCAAGTTTGTTGGTACTGTCCAGCTGCCGAACCAGCGACAGGACTATTCTGATAGGCAGAGACGGGATGTGATGCTACAATGTCCATCGCCCGAAGCAGTAAAAGCACATCCTCGCGCTTCAAACCGATCTCTTCGTCTGGGTCCGAGTAGCGCCAGGCAGCTTCAAAGTACTGTCTAATGACCTTTGCCAAAACTTCGACGCTCTCAAGGCGCATGCCTCGCAAATCTTTTGAGACGGGGTATGTTCCGGCCGTGACGGTCCAGCTTCCGGCTTCACGAATGGGTTTGACGAAGCGGTCGGACCACGCCGCAGGGAAAGAGTCTGTCGAAGAAGAAGTGGAGATCGTGAACGTCTTCGTTTTCTTCAATGACGGCCTCTCGACACGAACGTAGAATCCCACGTGCCCTTGCCAACGCATGGGCACTGGAATGTTCCAGTGGCGACCGAGTTGAAGACTGCGGACTCGGGAGAGTGGACCGGAAGATAAGCTATTCATCCAGGTCGTTAGTCGCTTGAGCCAGAATTGGTGTCCATCGTCCATGGCGATTGTGAAGTTCGAATTTGAGGTGAATATGCCGAGAGTTTCATGGCGGAGAAGCACATTGACGCGACAGATGGGAGGTGTGAGCTTGGAATATGCTGTGAGAGTTTCGATGCGGTTAGGTTGAAGATCGGCAAGGTAGTCGTAGATTCTGGGAAACGAGGTTAGTGAATCGTTTGATTGAGGAGGTATTGAGCTTGTTTCCCTCAATCGTAGCTCTGCTGGAAGTGTTAGAAGAGGCATCGTGTCTGTGGGTTAGGATTGCAAGTTTGAGATGAATGCAAACATAGTCACGGGTCGTCAGATACATATATGCACTAGCTCATGAGGGGCAGAAGGTGTCACCGGGAGCCTTGAGGAAGCGAAGAACAAGCGATTTCATGTGCACTGCAGGTCTGGTAACATCATCGCCAATGCCGCTGTCATCGGTCCTCCACAATACATGGGTTGTTGAGGAGATCGCGACCGAGACGCATGTGTATAGGTTTCCGTGTGAAGTGGGCCGCGAGAAGGTGAATTTGGGTCATGGCACGTGATGCGGAATTAGCCGGCAGCGTTCTCCTCACAGGCTTTGCCGTAGGGCGACAGCAAGCCCGTTCCATCAGCAGCGTCTTCTCCACCATCGCCGAGGAGACTCCCGCTACGACTTTCTGCGAAGTCTGTCCAAACACGCGCGACGCGCGACGGAGCGGACTGCGACTGCGCAAACGATCACGCCCAACGCGACGTGTCCACTCTTTCCACACCACACGCCCGCCCGCGACGAGGCTCCCATCACGCCTGCCTACACACACCCTCCCACTACACGTCCGTCCAGCAACTTCCCCAGGCCGCGTTCGAGGTCACGGGCTTTGCGACATCACCACCCGCATTGGACACTTTCTCTTGCACCCCCCGCCCTCCCGCCGTTGATGTGCGCCGCCGCCTAGGACAATTCATTCGTGGACAGGACACGCGCGTCTTCAGCTGGACGGTCGCGCCGTGAGGATACCAGTGCCAGGGCGATATCGCGTCCTACATCGCCCATCATGGCTGCGGTACAGCCCAACCAAGGCATGCCGCAACAGCAGCAGCAGCAGCAGACGCAGGGCAATGCTGTCGTCAACCAGGTCCTGCCGCCTGGCATGACCGGCGACCAGGTCAAGGCCATGTTCCAGGTACGCGACGATATGGCTGTAGACTCGTGCATGGAGGGATACTGATATGACAACAGGAGTACCAGAGCAAGAGAAGACAAGGTGTGCCGGATTCTGACCCACAGATGCAGAAGATGCGCACCGTGTTATCGCAGGTGCAGCAGCGAACCGAGCAGGTGAAGCGCATGCAGCAGATGAAGGCCGCGCAGATGGCGCAAATGCGACAGCAGCAGCAGAGCGGTATGCAGCAAAATGGCGCGTCCATGCAGATGCAGGCAAACGGTGCTCCCGCAGGCATGGCTGGGCAGCCAGACGCGCAGGCGCAGACAAGTCAGCAACCAGCCGTCAATGGGACATCACAGCTCAATGCCCAGGCCACCCAGCAAACGCCCACCGGTCCATCTTCGACCCCACAGCCTGGGCAGATGGATGCTGGGAAGGAGAATCTGAACAAGAAGCAAGTCGAACTCCTTCGGTTCCAGATGCAAGCATTCGGCGCGTTGCAGAAGAATCAGGCCATCCCGCCTGCCATAGCAGAGCGCATATTCGCTTCACGACAAACGCAACGGAGCCCAAGCCTCACCGAGAATGTAGCTGCCGCAGGCAAGACGCTGGAGGATGCCTCAAATGGCTCAGCAGGACAGAGCACCGATCTTACGAATCGACATCGCTTCGAAACGTTCACGGATCCTCACGGTATGATGCTCAAGCGCATTAGCTATGCCGATCACGCGCATCGACCCTATCGACCGATGATCCCCAGTATAATGCCACTTGGAATCGACCCAGAACGCGTGCGGGAGGAACGAGAAAATATCGTCTACAACCGAGTGCTGACACGGAAGAATGAGCTGAGCAAGCTATCTGCGAATATTGGTGGCTGGGACCCAAGCAAGTCAGATGTACCAGAAGACAATGCCCAGCTCAAGTTGCGAGCGATGATCGAGTACAAAATGCTCAACTTGCTTCCAAAGCAGCGCGAGATGCGACAAAAAGTTGGGAGAGAGATGATGCTTTCCGACAATTTGTCCATGACTGCCAACCGATCCATGTACCGCCGGGTGAAGAAGCAAAGCCTGAGAGAGGCTCGCGTCACCGAGAAGCTCGAGAAGCAGCAACGCGATGCTGCCGAGAACAAGGAGAAGAAGAAGCACAACGAGTACATTCGATCGATCATGCAACATGCCGAGGACATTCGAAACGGCGCTCAGGCTCACAAGCTTCGTGTGCAGAAGTTGGGACGCATGATGATCTCGACACATGCCAACATCGAAAAGGAAGAGCAGAAGCGTATCGAGCGAACGGCGAAGCAACGTCTCCAAGCCTTGAAGGCCAACGACGAAGAGACATACCTCAAGCTGTTGGGCCAAGCCAAGGATTCGCGTATCTCACACTTGCTCAAACAGACGGACGGATTCTTGAATCAGCTCGCGGCATCTGTCAAGGAACAACAGCGAAGAATGGGTCACGATGTCCAAGATGAGGTTGAAGAAAACGACGAAGTCGACAGCGAAGATGAGACTAAGCCGAAGACGGACTATTACGAGATTGCTCATCGCATCAAGGAAGAAGTCTATGCGCAATCGTCTAATTTGGTTGGTGGTACTTTGAAGGAATACCAGCTGAAGGGTTTGCAATGGATGATATCGCTGTACAACAACAACCTCAATGGGATCTTGGCAGATGAGATGGGTCTCGGAAAGACGATTCAGACAATTTCTTTGATCACGTACCTGATCGAGAAGAAGCGTCAACAAGGACCGTATCTCGTCATCGTGCCGCTGAGTACCCTGACGAACTGGACCAACGAATTCGACCGATGGGCTCCAAGTGTCACCCGCATTGTATACAAGGGAAATCCGACTCAGCGAAAGGTCTTTCAAAACCAGATTCGCTATGGCAACTTCCAGGTTCTCCTTACCACCTACGAATTCATCATCAAGGATCGCCCGATTCTGAGCAAGATCAAGTGGCTGCACATGATTGTCGACGAAGGTCACCGAATGAAGAACGCGCAGTCGAAACTGAGCAGCACCATCTCTCAGTACTACCACACCCGATACCGCATCATTCTTACTGGTACTCCTTTGCAAAACAACCTTACCGAACTGTGGGCTATGTTGAACTTTGTACTGCCGAATATCTTCAAGTCCGCAAAGTCGTTTGATGAGTGGTTCAATACGCCTTTTGCCAACACAGGCGGTGGCGACAAGATGGAGCTGACAGAAGAAGAGTCACTTCTTGTCATTCGTCGTCTTCACAAGGTGCTCCGACCTTTCCTCCTGCGTCGTCTGAAGAAGGACGTCGAAAAGGATCTTCCCGACAAGCAAGAACGTGTCATCAAGTGCAATCTGTCCGCACTCCAGGCCAAGCTGTACAAGCAGCTCATGCAACACAATCGCATCAATGTCATTGGCGCTGATGGCAAGAAGACTGGCATGCGCGGTCTGAGCAATATGCTTATGCAGCTGCGAAAGCTGTGTAACCATCCGTTCGTATTCGAGGAGGTCGAGGATCAAATGAATCCAAACAAACTCACGAACGACTTGATCTGGCGTACGGCGGGTAAATTTGAACTGTTGGACCGTATCCTGCCCAAGTTTCAGGCGACAGGACACAGAGTCTTGCTGTTCTTCCAAATGACCCAAATCATGAACATCATGGAGGACTTCTTGCGATTCCGAGGCATCAAATATCTGCGATTGGATGGATCCACAAAAGCCGATGACCGATCTGAATTGCTCAGGTTGTTCAACGCACCCGATTCTGAATACTTCTGCTTCCTGTTATCCACTCGTGCCGGAGGTCTTGGTCTCAACCTGCAAACCGCCGACACGGTCATCATTTACGATTCTGATTGGAATCCCCACCAGGATTTGCAAGCGCAGGATCGTGCTCACCGTATTGGTCAAAAAAATGAAGTGCGTATTCTTCGTCTGATCACGAGCAATTCGGTCGAAGAGAAGATTCTGGAGCGTGCTCAATACAAGCTTGATATGGATGGCAAGGTCATTCAAGCTGGTAAATTCGACAACAAGTCCACCAACGAGGAACGTGACGAGATGTTGCGTGTCATGCTGGAGTCTGCAGAGGCTGTAGATCAGATGGAGGGCGACGAGATGGACGACGATGACCTCAACGACATCATGATCCGACACGAGTACGAGCTGCCAATTTTCCAGAAGATTGATCAGGACCGAGCCAAGAATGGTCGCTACGGCGTCGGCAAGAACTTACCTCGCTTGCTCGGCGAGAGTGAGCTTCCAGACATCTACATGAATGACGATAATCCCGTGGTAGAAGAGATTGAGGTCAACTATGGCAGAGGCACTCGTGAGCGTGCCAAGGTGAAGTATGATGATGGGCTCACCGAAGAACAATGGCTCGAAGCCGTGGACGCAGACGACGACACGATCGAAGACGCTATCGCGCGAAAACAAAAGCGTATTGCTAATCGATCGGCAAAGAAGGAGTCACGTGGACGCGATGGCGAAGGCGTTGATACTCCTCCGCCTGGCATTGATAGCGAGGATGAGTCGCCAGCCCCCAAGAAGCGCTCCCGAACGAAGTCTCGGCCAGAAAAGCGAAAGGCGGACGAGGCGTCCGTGGATGGTTTGCCCGAGCCACCGAAGAAGCGTGGTCGAAACCAGAAGATCACAGAGACGCTATCGAAGGAAGACCGCGAATCACTCCAGCAGATCCTCGACAACGTCCACGACTCATTACAAGATCTTGAAGAGGAGTCGTCTGATCCGAACGTGCCTCCTCGCGGCATTATTGACCCGTTTCTCGAATTACCGCCGAAGCACGATTATCCAGATTACTACCAACTGATCAAGAACCCCATCTGCATGAAGCAAATCGAGAACAAGATCAACAAGAAGCAGTATCAGAGCGTGCGGCAGTTCAGAGCAGACATAGCATTGCTGTGCAACAACTGCCGACAATACAACGATGACGCTAGCATATTGTTTGCTGACGCGCATACGATTGAGGTAAGTCACTCCGGCGCGTGTTGATTCGAAGATTTTACTGACCTGCGACCAGCGTGCTTGTCTCGAAAAGCTTCGCGAAGAAACTGCAAACTTCCCACAGTGGCAAGACTTCGATGGCGATAGTGCAGATGGCGGATCGACGAGGCCTATGTCCGGTGTCAGTACACCGCAGCCGGCCAAGTCAGGCATCAAACTGAAGCTGAACGGCGCGAGAGCTAACGGCAACTCATCGCGGGGCGGCACAGAAAGCGTGGCTCAGAGTGACGACGAATAGACGCTCTACGACTGTTCATGGCGACAAGGATGGGGTTGTTTGCACGATACCGGCGTCGGAGGAATTGAGATTGGTCTGACAAGATCATCCGCAAGGAGCTTTACCTGCGTGGCATCCAGGTCACGCATTGGCGGGAAGCGAATTTTATTTCACGCAGAGAGGAGAAAGAAGCGAACTCTTTTGAGGAGACGAATGGCAGAGTTATAGTAGACGCCTGGCATAGGGTCGTTTCAGTGCTTCTACACTACTTCAGCTTATGTACTTTATGCTGCGTCTCTTAGGAGAAACAAGTAACGCTGTCCAGGAACAGTAATCGTCACACCTACGCTACATTTAAATATCTTCAAGTTCATCGTCAGAATCAGCTTTGAGCAGAAGCGCCACTAAGCTCGGCGGGACAAGTTTCATAGCAAGACTTTGTTGTGGGTATCTTGAATTTCCGTTCCATACATATGGACCTGTCGCTCTCCATGCACAATCTCCACATATTTCAAGTTCATGTGTTACGAATATGAGCTCTTCCCGTGATCGACATTTTTCGTCATTTTCAAATTGCATCATACATGTATTCCTCAGTACAGCACGCCCTTCGTACTCGGGACCTCCCCTTCCCTCCCAGCGACAGGAGTCGTTGCAAATCTCAACGCGACAGCCAAAGCCTTGAACGCCGATTCAGCACGATGATGGTCATTATTCCCTCGCAGGCAATCCACATGCATTGTAATTCCCGCATGCAACGCAAAACTTTCCAGGCAATGCGGTAGCATCTCACAACTGAGATCTCCAATCTTTTCTCGCTTGGTTCCAAGATCAATGACAGAGTATGGACGATTCGAGAGATCTACCACAGCGCGAGAGAGGGCTTCGTCGAGGGGTGCGTACGCTGATCCGAAGCGTGCAAGACCTGTGATTGTGCCCAAGGCTTGTTTGAAGGCTTGGCCCAACGCGATGCAGGTATCTTCGGCGGTGTGGTGGTCGTCGATGTGGAGGTCTCCGACGGTTTTGAGGCGGAGCGACCAGCCGGCGTGTTTGGCGAGGGCGTGGAGCATGTGGTCGAGGAAACCGATGCCGGTGGAGACGGAGATGGTTTGGGATTTGGAGGCTTGAGTGGCGTGGCCGTCTGTGGTGCCGTTGGCGATGTTTTCGAGTTCGGGGAGGGCGCCGCCGTCAAGGTTGAGTGCTAGTTGAATTTTGGTTTCGTTGGTGTCGCGGGCGATGGTCGCAGAGCGGATGCGCTTTTCGGAGGACATGGTGGGCGGTATTATTGTTTACTGGTAGTCTGTAGAAGTCGTTCCAACCGAGGAAGAGGTGAGGGAATGTGGCAGAGATTCTACAAAAGTTGTTGTGACGTCGGATCGCTCTTACTCTGAAGCACAAGCATTGGCCAGACCCTGCAGCCACCGGCAAAACCTTAAATCCGTGCTTGCCTCTTCGACATTTCTTCAGGAATATCGATACCTTCCTTCCTACAGAGCTCGCAATATTTACGACGTTCAAGATGTCACACGATGAAGAAATGGCCGATGCGAGCGCGGGCGCCGAGGTCAATGGCGAAGAGATTGTGGTCGGCAAGCAGCGACTAACTCTGGTGTGATTCACCCGCAAAACCATGGCGAGGGAAGACAAGCTGACTGATCTCAGCTTCGTGGATCTACCGACACGGCTGCATCGTTCGCATTCGAAAAAGAAGATCACACTCTAGGCAATGCGCTACGATACATGATCTCTAAGAAGTGAGCCGAACCGTGCCAACAATCGCTTTTAATGAAGGCAATTCTGACGACTCATTTCACAGTCCCGATGTCGAGTTCGTCGGATATTCAATACCGCACCCTTCAGAAGCCATCATGAACCTGCGAATACAAACATGGGGTAGGTCTGATTGTGTGCCGCCACTGGAAATGAGCGAGACCGCTGACATTCATGCTCGCAGACAACGTCAGCGTCTTTGAAGTTCTGAAAAAAGGTCTTCAAGACGTTGCAGACATGTGCGATGTTGTCGAGGAGAAATTCACTACTGCGCGCGATGACTACATGGCACAGAACCCTGATGGCGTGCACGACAAATGATCAGTGACCACGTAGAAAGGGAAGGAGGCTGATCAGATCAGCCACACAAGTCATCCAGAGAAGAAGAAGCGCATGAATGGCAGAGCTGAGCCGAGTCTGGCTCGGGCGTGACATGGCTGGTGTATGGAAAGGATCTGTGCTACCATGGATGCGACCAACTTCCCAGGCCAACTCGATGTAAATCAGCAATGGCTCGAGGAAGCAAATCGCTGCGACGAGTGAATCGTGCGAAGCAGGCACGATTGCGACAGCCAGGGAAGAAGCGCTTGCCGTTTGGCAAGATAGTAGAAGGCGCAAGTCAGTTGGGTAAAAGCAGCCTTGATACGGGTATGATAAGTACAGCTTGCTGCGAGCTCTTTCGTGACGATCTGTCCTCTGCTCTCAGTTGCGCCCCTGTCATATGTCGTTAGTCTTTGCCCCGCGCGTCGTGGCAGATGATACTGACCTCAATAAAGCCTTGAATGAAGTTCTTAGGCAGTCTCGCCTGAGGATCCTCCTCCGCTCGGAAATACTTCAGCACGTGCGTGAGTTGTTTCCAGAAGTTCAGCGTTTCCTGCAGCGGACACATAGTCAGCAAAATGCCCCGTGGTACCAGTGCCTATGCATTCGTAGCAGTGTCTCATGTCCTTCCCCTGTCACTTCACTGGGATACCCTATCGCGTCCCTCGGTCCCACTTTCTCTTGTCCCCTCCAAAGACTCACCTGAAATTCCTGATGACTATTCATCAACAGAACGTCCACCGTCTTCAACTGGCTAACATATCGATGCCGTTCGAATTCCTGCCGCACTTTTGTGCGAATCGAGGAGACGGGCATGTTGAGCGAGTACATGGTTTGGACTTCCGGGGCCTGAAGCACCTCTTGTTAGCAAGAACTCTCCTCGTCCTCCAAACACCAGCGCCTTGTGCCCACGCCACGAAGGCCGCACGGTGCACGGTGTATTCTTATCCACATACCGCCCTCAACCAATCCCGGTAACTCGCGAGAACCCTCGTCTTCGCATCGCCCCAGCTCTTTGCTGTTGTACAGGTTAGTCTCCGCTCGTTGTAGGGGATCTCGAGTTCGGTCGTGTCGTACATGAGCGCGTCCGCTGCGCGAGGTATGTCGGGTTTATGACCATGGTGTGCGGTGGTGTGTGCGAGAGAGTGGGGAGAGAACTACATTCGCTGCGCGGTCGCGGGCGCTCAGATGTGAGGTCGAGCTCGGGATGGCGCATTGGAAACGCCTTACGTAATCAGTTAGCCACATTTGAGTTGCAGCCACAGCAAGCATACAACAACACAATTGAGAGGAAGAGCGAGCATTACCGTGATTTGGTCAATTACGATCAGTTACTCTCTATGCAAGTATGGACAAGTATTTGCAGCTACAGTTGAACGGAAAAAAAGAAAATCGATCAATTGACAACGAAAACCTCCCCTGCTCCATGTCCGTTAACAGTATAACGCTTTTTCTAGCACATACCTTGAAAATTAGTGGCCTCACGCTTCTAGTCCGAAGAATGACGACCTCCTCCCCAAATCCACACAAGTGGCTCCGAATTATAAAACGCAGAGCAAGAAAAACAAAAAGAGACGCATGCTCGCCGCCCGTTGTATCAATGCTCCTCATGCCGTGCGAGATCATCTAGCCATCATGTATGCTTCATGTTTACAGCTCTCTGTCATACTCGTGTCGGCTAGCTGTCATCGACCAGCTTTCTCGCATCATGCGCCTTCTTGGCGTCCTTGTGCAGAATTTCAAAATCACCAGTCATTTCACACATGCCACGGAAAATGCCTTTATCCGTGCTGATGAGGTCGTAAGGGTCACCATACTCAATCACTCGACCTTGATCGAGGACCAGGACCTTGTCGTAATCGATGATAGTTTGCAGCCTGTGCGCGATAGTGATCGTCGTGTTCTTAATCTCTCGGATCGTCTCTTGAATCTTCGAATCGGTTGCGTAGTCTATAGAAGCCGTGGCCTCGTCCATGAGCAGGACTTTGGGTGCCTTGAGCAACGCTCTCGCCAGACAGAGAAGTTGCCGCTGACCTTGGGACAGGTTGGATCCGTGCTCTGCAACAGGTGAGTTGAGGTTGCGGAAAATGTTCTTGTTCTCGAGCGTTGTTGGGCTATCCGGAGTGGTGGGGCTCTGTGCAACAGCTGTCGTCTTGCTGGTCGCTGCAAGCTTCTTGAAGGGAGTGTCAGGCGAAGCGCGGTCCGAAGCATTTGTTGGTGTGTCTGGCCGTGAGTTGGATGCCGAGTTGCTTGCCGTGGCAGCTCCGACCAGTTGAACGCCTCGGAGGGCTTCGAAGATTTCCTCATCTGTGAAAAGGACAAATGGATCCAGGTTGCTGCGTATTGTCCCAGTGAAGAGTGTGGGGTCCTGAGGAACCATGACGATGTTTTCACGCAGGTCTTGAAGACCGATGAGGCCAACATCAATATTGTCGACCAGTATCTTGCCCTGCTCTGCTTCCAGAGCCCGGAAGAGCGCCAAAGCGAGCGAACTCTTGCCAGCACCAGTCCTGCCAACGACGCCAACCTTCTCGCCTGGCAGAATCTTGAAAGTAACGTTCTTGAGAACGAAATCGAAGTCGCTGCGGTATCTGGTACTGTAGTCGATGAACTCTACAGCCCCCTGGCTCGGCCAGTCCGCTTCAGGTCGATTCTCCGGCACAATCGGTGCAGCTTCTTGGTCGACATCCAGATACTCTTTGACTCGCTCGATAGCGTTCATGTTCTGTTCGTTGCTTGCGTAAAGTCGAACGAACCAGAGCACGTTTTCAGTAAACGTCACAGCATATGTCATAGCCAAACCGGCAGCACCAGCGTTCACTTGTCCAACACTGAGAATGACGAAAACTCCCGTGAAGAAAGAGACCAAAGCACCGACAACATCGACACGGAATGCCAGCCATCGGTTTGCTGCCCAGAGGTAGATGAAGGGTCGTGAATGAGTGTTCACTCGATGCAGATTCTCGCGGATGAAGCGTCGCTCATCTCCGTACGCTCGAATAGTTGTCATGCCGGTCAAAGTCTCTCCAAATTGTTGATACAGCGGGCTTCGCTGCACTGATTCTAGGCGCTTGAGATCTCGAGAGGAGCTGATGTACACTTTGCCAATCACAAAGTAGAGAATGGTGATGAATACGCCAGCAATCAGGAAGCCAGGAGTGATGGCTGAAATCAGGATAACAATGGTGATGATTGAGAACAAGCAGTGCACAACGCCGACAGCCACTGGTGCAAGCTCTTGGTCGACTGCTTCGATGTCCTTGGAGAAGCGGTTCATGATCTGTCCAAGTGGGGTGGCATCGAAGAACCTGAATTTGGCGTGCATGACCCGTTCCATGAGTTCCCTATGCATGCGCTTGGAGGCCGACAGAGAACCACCGAAAAGCACACCTTCGCGGAGAAGCGTGATGACCATGTAGCTAACACCCAAAATTGCATAACCGGCAAGATAGTAGCCCACATTGACGTCGCCGTTCATGACTTTCATGCCCTTGATGTCTTGCAATGCCGATTGAGCTGTGAATGGCTGAGATGTGAACGGCATGTTCCAGACGCAAGTTCCTGTTCGGAGACAGCTTGAAGAGCTACTAATGCCACCACGGATGTGTGCGATGTTGTAGGTATGATTTTGTGCGACACCCAGTGCCAAGTATTCGTGCCTGGTGTAAGAGTTCGACCATCTTTGGATCCAGACATTAGTTGCAACTTGCGAAAGTTGTTGTAATGCGAAGCACATGGCTGCAAGCATCCAGTAGAACCAGCCACCCATGTATCTGAGATACATGGTGATTATCGAAAGTTTTACCGAACCTGATGCCTTCTCCTCATCGAAGATCCCCTTGCTGTCGACTGGTTTGTTCATGCCTGGGATGTCCTTCGAAATGACATGCGTGAGGGGATCGCCGTGAAGTGTCTCGTTCGTCTCTGTTCTGTCGGTCTCTGTGCGCTGCAAATGTCCATTTTGAAGACCTGACCTGTCATTTGCGAATGAGTGGAGTTCACCGAGACTGTCGCCGCCGATATCCGAAGGCACTCTCGAAGGCAACTTCGAGGCGACTGCAGATTGTGGCTTGAGATCAAACTTGCTTACGTCCTCAGCAAGCCTGCCCGACTGAATGACGTCGTATGCGGTTCCTTGAGAGGCTACTCTGCCGTTGTCAAGCACGATAGCGAAGTCGGCGTGTGGGAGGCAGAGCACTGCGTTGTGCGTGACCAGAATGCACGTGCGATTGTACATTAATGGGCCCATCAGAGCCTTGTCGAATATCCATTTGGCGGTGTGAGAGTCGACTGCACTAAGCACATCGTCGAGAATGACGTGACGGGCGTCTGAGTAGAGTGCGCGGGCAAGACTGATGCGCTGCTTTTGCCCTCCGGACAACGTGACGCCTTTCTCTCCGACTAGTGTCTGGTCGCCTCCATCAAGAATCTCGAGATCGCGTTGCAAAGAGCAGGCAACAATGACGTTCTTGTATCTTCTTGGATCGAATCGGCTGTTGAAGATAATGTTATCCTTGATGGTTCCATTCATAAGCCATGCCTGCTGAGCGCAATACGCAACGCTTTCAGTCAAACCGGTATCTGGGTTCTTCTTCAACTGCTCACGACTGCGACCTCCTGGCAGATAGACTGCACCATTCATCTTGGTCATCTCACCGAGCAGTGCCATGAGCAGAGAAGTCTTTCCACAGCCAGTTGGTCCAATGATGACGTTGAGCTGCCCAACCTTGAAGAACAGATCGAGATCGATCATTTTGAAATCTTCTGCATCTTTACCGCCCCAGCTAAAAGTCGCCTTCTGGAATCCAATGAGTGGCTCACCAGCATCGTGGTCGAAATCCTCTTGCAATTGACTGTATTTTTCCGTCTCCGGCTCGCTCAGATACTCTTCAACACGATCAATAGACACTTTGGATTCTTGCACGTGAGCAACCATGTCCGCAAGCTGATCCAGAGGCATACGCAGCAGACTAAACAGTGACAGCGCCGTGAATGCAACCGACGGGATGAGGTCCTTCTTCTCGACCACCGTGTAGACGAGGAAGGTAAGGAAGGTGATGACCACTGGAGCTCCAGACCAAATGGTGGCGGCGGCTGCCCAGACAATGTATCGGTTGCGAAGGTACTTGAGTTCGACTTGGCGTTTCTCATCGACCGACCCCAGGAACCTCTGCTCCCACGCGAAATACTTGATGATGCGAACATTGGTCAGAACCTCGTTCGTGACATGAATGCGGGCATCCGTCGCTGCGAGAATCTGCGCTTGCACTGTGCTGAACTTCCTTGCGATGTACATGTTGACTGGAAGCAGTGCTCCCATCATGCCAATGCCGACGATACTGCTGTTACCCAGGAAAAGGTAGAGCAAAACAATTGCGAGAATGAATTGCACAGGCGTCTCGGCCCAGAGAAAGTGTAGATAAGCACTGATCTCGGCGACCTTGAAGGAATCGACTGCCATAAGGTTGATGATCGCGCCAGAGGTGACCTGCTCGTCCGATCCTTCCGTTGACTTGTCGGCGTCGGCTTCGTCATTTTGGCTGCTCTTCTGCTTTTCCTTGCGTCCGAAGCTCAATGCTTTTTGGAGAAAGTTACGCTTGCTCTCGTCGTCATCTTTGAGCTTCCCTTGACCGAGAATCTTGTCTGCTGATGCTGCAGCGCGCCTTCTCAAAGCCTTGGCATAGATCTCTCCAATGATGATGGCCCTCAATCTGATACATATCTTTCGGCCAATCCACAGAGCTTGCCCATTTGCCAGAGCACTGACGCATCCCGTGACGAACAACAGGATGACATACAGCCAAGCTGCATTTCGAGGCGTTTGCGTTGGTTCCTCCACGTATTGCAAGATGACTTTGAGCAGTAAAGTGGGCAGGAATGTGACAATGCCAGAAATTACAGCCCATAGACCCTGGATGATCAGGTCGCGTTTGAAGTACTTGAGTAGGTGCCATGCCAATATCGAGGTCTTCTTCAGCTGCCGATAGTCGGCCAGGATCACGGCAGCCTTGTCAGTTGGCATCAAGTTCCAGACATCCTTCATTTCGAACGACTTTTTGTATCCCGTCCACACGATCGGGTCAACCCAGCTAAAGGTGGCCAGCGAGAACACGCTTGCAAGTGGCTCTTTTGAAGGCTCAATGTTCTCTTCGTATTCGATCTCCACTACGTGATTGCCTTTCCGGGAGCATAGAGCGACCATGGCAAGCAGAGTCGAGAGGGCGAAATGGGTGCTCATCAGAATCTCGGCCGTCCTCGATTCGGGGTGTATGATCTCCGAACGAAACACAAGCACAGAGAAAACCCATTGGGAGCAGTAGAGGAAGGCGGTGTGGTACCACAGCTGTGGGAATGACCATTTCGATGTGCTTGAGAACAGTAAACGGCCAGAAGCGAGTACAGCAATATATGCCCATACGCCGACCTCTGCAAACGCAGCCATCCTGCCTCTCGGCCTGCCCCATGCTTGCAGAATCAAGGCCGCGACTTGGACGCCCAGCTCGGCGAGCACTGCGATCTCCTCGATGAATGTGATCCATATTTCGCCTCTTGGTCGGTCCACCGTAATCGCCGAGGCATTTGTATGAATCTTCGTCAGCTGCAGGGCCAGCTGCTCGTTTCGCCGCATCTCATCGTCGCTGCCGGTCTCTGTCGTGGCATCGCTGTCAGTGTCCAGCTCTTCGCGGCCTCGCGCACCATGATGTCCGCCATTCGGTATTCTCTTGTAGCCTTTGCTCGATCGCTTCGAAAGTCTCGTCGTTCGGAAGATTTGATAGGCCAGGTACAGTGCCGATATCCCGCATGTTATCAACGGCAATAAGGTCTGCAGATAGTCATGCTGAAAGCACCGCGAGAAGTCGTCGCTATGCCAAATCGCGCCTTTACATCGGGCGAACATGACTGCGGGCAGTACGGCGTGTGATCACTGCAAATCCGCGTGGCAATCGAGGTGGACGCACTCAATGGGACATTGTGAGGAAGTGAAGCGGGCGGCGGGGCAAGACCACGGATTGTCAGGCAGCCAGGCGATGATGCGAGTGAGTCGCGATGAGTCGACAGTGGAGGCGTGCACACACAGCTCGACGGAAAGGATCGACGCTACCGGGTGATGTTATGTAGTAGCTGCGACGAGCTCGCGCACGCGCAACGCGGAAGAGTTTTAGTGAGAAAGCAAATGGCAGCACGGCAACGAAGCCATGACGAAACGACTGCTAGCGGGACCGCTACGGCGCAGGCAAGCCTCGCTAAGTTCGCGGTTAGCCAGCATACCCACCGCATTCCGCAACGGCAGCATGGGCACCGATCCGCCGTTGGAACATTGCTATCACCGCCTACGGACACCGTAATACGCAGCGAGCAATGTCGGTGTGGCAGGCCGCAGGCGAGAGCCCCGGCCGGCGACCAGGGCCTAATCTGCGGCGGACGCGGCCACTACGACTGAACGAGCCATACGAACGCCAGCTCTGTGCCGTCGTCGAAGGAGAGCATTGCCGCAGGGCACAAGCTTGACCATCCTCCGCTTGCGTGATTTAGGCAGGTCTGGAGAGTGCATGCATACAAGCCTTCCACTCTCCGCACGTTGTCATACGGGAAAGCGGTAATGTGCATTATGTGTCACCCAGTCTATGCATATGTACAGGTGCGATGCTCGCAACGGTTGTGAGTCAATGCATCCTATCGCTCGGAACCACTGCTCTGCCCATCGAAACCGCCTCAACTGCTGGTCACGACAGCAACAACCTGCTGAGCGCCCGCGACACCACCATGTATGCGGCTATATCGAGCATTTACCGGTCTCTGTCGGTCCTGTGACTCATGCTGCCGATGCATGCTCATCTCGACGCTGCGACAGGTGTCCATGCTGAGTACTTTGGTTTCGTGCTGTGCATCTACTGTCAGTACACCCCACCTCCAGCTGGAGACAGGTGACTCACGTGTTGTATGTCTTGAATGCGCTCCTTGAAGCGGTAAGCACCGGCACATGCTTTGATGGCTCCCATGCTCGTACTTGGCGTTGCAGCAGCTTATCCTCTGAAGGTGCCTTGTCCACCATATATGACATCCAGGCGTGCCTGACAGGGTGTTAGTGTTGTTCAGTGGCAAAAAAGTGCCGAAGTGCACGTGAGCATACCAGCCCGGCTCTATCTGTGAACTGAGCATTGTCAGCAGTTTCTCAATATGTTGCCTGCCACGCGCGTGAAGCCTTACGGATCATATTCGCTGTCCTTGTAGTCGACCCAGCGTGTGCGCACTTTGTCCATTGTCAGACTCCTCTTCACAGACTTCTGAGCATTGTAACATACGGGGCAGCTCCTCCTCCAGGTTCTCGAAGTACTTGTTGCCGAACCGGTCAATGCCAATCAATGTTCCGCGCTTGGTATCACCTGTCTTCCTCAGTGCCCGTCTTTTGTCGCAGCTCTCGTCCTCGTCATACCGATATACTACCGGATCGCACTCAAGTCAGTATTCGCTGCATATGTGTCGTGATCGAACGTGAATCGGGGCATTCGTACATGAAGCTGGTGTCCGTACTCCTGCGAAACTAGTCAGCTACTACTCGGGCACGCTCTTTCCGCAGCGCATGTACCTTCAACCCGATGCTCCGCAGATTGCGGAGGGTCCGCATAATCGTCGACATGTTGGCGGTGTTGCTCTGCTCGGAGGACGGGCAGCGCGATGTTGGTGGTCAGTGGTGATGCTTGCCAATGGCGCTAAGAAGGGAAATAAGTGGTCCGTGCGGCCAGTAAAATGTACGGCAAGTGTCAACATCATCCAGACTTCACCTTTCCCATCCACATCTCAATTGTTGCAGCATGAGGTCCCAATGCTAACAAGACGTGTATTCCATTGTGTACGGGCCTCTAGGCAGGTCCGGTCGCCCAGGCACATCAGCAGAAATGGCATTCTGCAACAACGCTCCGCAAGCACAGCTTCGGGACAGGCCGCATCAACAATATCATCCCAGTCTTCGGCTTCACAGCTAGCAGTCTTCACTGGCGAGTTGGACAAGCTATCTCCTCGTTTTGACATCAGCGCGGATTCAATACAAATATTGAAATCACCTGCAGAGTTCTATGAGACCTTGAAGGTACATTATTTGTGGTTGACTCTGCAGCGCACTTGGGCTAACCAAGAACAAAGTAGACAAAAATCAGAAATGCCAAAAGACGCATATATCTATCTACCTTATACATTGGCAAAAGCGAACACGAGTTTGTCAGTCACCGACTTGTTCTGGATATTTACCCGTTCTAACCTAGCCAGATCGACACCGTCCGACAGGCTTTGAGATCAAATCCAGACTTACAAGTGTCGCTATTGACCGACTATCTCCGTGGTACCCGCGAAGCGCCCAACCCATCATGTGCAAGCCTTCTCGCTTCGCTTGTCCAGGACTTTGGTCCCGATCGAGTCGAGGTCCGCCTGTATCACACTCCCAACCTCACCGGGGCGCGCAAGGCGGTTCTGCCCAAACGAATTAATGAAGGTTGGGGCCTGCAACACATGAAGCTGTACGGCATTGACGACGAGATAATCATGTCCGGAGCCAATCTCTCTGATGACTACTTCACGAACCGACAGGATCGATACCATGTCTTCAAGTCGAAGCTCATCACGGACTACTTCTCCGAGCTGTACCGTACTATATGCGACCTCAGCTATCGCGTAGCGCCATCTGACAAGGAGGCAGGCGGTTTCATTGCAGAGTGGCCGCAAGGCAACATCCAACCCGAACCTCTCAAGGCTCCAAGTGGTTATATCAAAGCAGCAAGCAAGGTACTGTTGCCTTTAGCCAGTCCACCAAGCGTCAAGACAACGCAGCCGGAGACAGATACCTCCGTCTATCCACTTGTGCAGCTGACACCGCTACTCAAGCCGGATAAATCCACGGAACTGCCAGCTCTGACAGGGATTCTGCGCACCCTTGGGACCCCAGAGTTCGCGCAATCCAAGTGGACTTTCACCGCAGGCTACTTCAACATGACCCCGGAAGTGCGCGAACTTCTTTTGAAGACCAAACCTGCTTCCGGGACAGTAGTCGCGGCCTCACCATGGGCAAATGGATTCTACGGCAGCAAAGGAGTCAGTGGTATGTTGCCTGCTGCATACAGTCTGCTAGGTCGACGCTTCCTGGATGCTGTATCGAAAGCAGGTCTCAGTAACCAGATCGCTGTGAAAGAATGGCGGAGAGGCACAGTCAACACACCTGGAGGCTGGACATATCACGCGAAGGGCATCTGGGTGACGCTCCCACAAGAACAAAATCCCAGCATAAGTCTGATCGGAAGTTCGAATTACACGAAGAGAAGCTACTCGCTAGACCTGGAAGCAAACACGCTCATTGTCACACGGAACGCTGATCTTCAACGACGTCTTGGAGAAGAGGAGAAATGGCTTCAGGACTATGCCACACCCATGACACGGGACGACTACGCAAAGACAGAGCGTAGGGTTGGGCTGCATGTACGATTAGCGATGTGGATTGTAACATTAGTCGGGGGAGCGTTGTAGAGAATACATCTGGATTACGAGCATTGTATAGAACTAACCTTTGCCGAGTGCAATAGCTTATTGCGGTGGTGCAGGGAAAAGTTCTTCCTTCCGCGCCCAAGACATGGTTCTGGTCGAGAAGACAACCTTGTCCGCATGCTCGCTCGCATTGAGATCCTGACGAGCCAAGAGTTCTCTTATCCATTGAACCTTGCCAATTACGATCATGCTGGGATAACTCCTGTCGTTCCTCGCGTGCTTTGACTGCATTAGATCCTCATGTGAACTTTCTCCAAGCGCGATGCTGTAGGTCCAAGGCATAAGCGACCGTGCATTTGTCAAGTGCATGCAAGGTTCTGATGGCATCACTTGCCAAACCCACCACGGCTCGTACTCTCATTATTTCCAAAGGGACGTGACGGACGTTGAGGCGGTCGAGTAGACCCAAACATGTTTCCGAGCATGCTAGGGCCTCGCGGCGTCGGCATGTAGAGTGGACCACCGTATGGCTCACCCGGCAACGGAATTGAGTCCTTCTTGCGAGTTGGAGGAGGAAAACGCTCGGAGTTCTCGCCGAAGCTGTCGTTCTGTTGCAGCTGTATCGGCGTTCCCACCACTCCAACAGGTAGACCGACAGCGCCGCCCATTGACGAGGCAGCAGAGGTTGTACTCTGCCCTTTGAGAGCCCGATTTTCGCTTTCGAGTTCCAACATGCGACTCTCAAGACCGTTGACTTTCTGTGCAAGGTGTCCCACCATCTGCGTGAGGTGGCCCATGCCTCCTGAAAGCATATCTGGTATTTGCTGAAGTTGGGCAATGACATCGGGAGATGGTGGAGGAAGCTGCATGGCGGGCACTGAGGCTAAGGACATTGGTCGTCCGCCTCTGATGCCACGGGCTTGAGAGCCGAAAAGTCCTGGAGACTTCGGGCGCTGTCCAGAAGTTGTGAAGACATCCGTAGACTGGCGTGCTGGCGCGATCGGGACAAAGCCGGACTTGCTGGTCTTGCGCTTCTTGTCGCTGTGGGATGGAGATTGCTGATATGATGTCGCCGGTCCTGTGTCGATGAACTCGCTGCGCTGAGGAGTGCCGAAGGGTGTGTTGCGCGGGAATTGCTGCTGATTCGCCATAGCAGGAGGAGGATGGCTATAGAACGCTCGCTCAAACTGAGGCACTGTGGATGATTCTTGCCCCACCTCGAAGTCATTGGCCTCTGGTATTGGAGGATAGTTGGAGACTGAATGGTCCTGAGGCGCCATATTTTCCGTTGCCGTGGCGACTTCACATTCACCTGAATCTTCAGCCGAGCCTTGAGCCGAGCGTTCAGCTGCTGCCGATGGCAGTGAGTCAACTGAATGACGGTGGTGTGTGGGTGGCTCCGCAGCAGCTGATGGCGCCCCTGAAGCGACAAGTGGAAGCGCAAATTCTGCGTGTGTCACGTTGCGCGCAAGTACTTGCTCCTTTCCCAAGGACGAGCGCTGATGACTTGCTCCGATGAAAGGACCACCTGCCTGATCCAGTGCAGCTCTCGGCGCTATCGGAGCATCGTCGTTCGCAAAACGGGTGTTCTTCGTGTCAGGAGCCATGACATATTTTCGAAGTGAAATGTGATGTGAGTTGCACGGAGAGTATATGCCTTCTCGTGGCCGTTGCTTCGGATTCGCGCGTCTTTTCGCCCGTTCCTCAATGGACAAAGTGCAATGGTCAGGAGAAGTTGGTTCTGTAGCTCGTCAACCCCACGACGGAACGCACCGACAACTCATCTCCTTCCTTTACTCCGTTTGCATGTGGCGCTCTTCCCGCGTGAAAGCAAACGATTTACTCCGGCAGCACGGCACAGGAGCTGACCCACCCACCTGCGCACCGAGTATTTCCTCAGCCATTTCTCCTCGTCGATTCCTCTCTTCTTCCTCGACACGCACACACAACCAAAGTGCCAACCTCCGCAACCCACCACACCTTTCACACCTTTCACATACTTCAGCCCATCTTCAACACATCTTCAACCTATCTTCAACCCACGTTCAACACACCTCAACCCATGTTCAGCACACTTCATCACTGAAACAACATCCACCATGAAGTCCACCATGCAGATCGCTGGCGCCGCCATCATCGCCCTCATGGCATCCACCGTCGCCGGCTTGCCAGCTACCACTGTAAGTCACCTGTCACTCATCCTCGAAGCAAAGACCTAACACTGGCCAGGGCGCCGAGAACCAAGCTCCGGCTGCCATCGTCGCCGAGGAGGCTGCTCAGACCATCACCCCTAGTGGCTGGTAAGAAGTGTCTCGCGCCCCGTTCCAGAGAATCAGCCGAAATTTACCTCTCCAGCAACCCACCAGCTTGGGACCGCTGCAGCGCCGAGGAGAAGCAGGCGCTTCTCGACCACGCTTGCGACTTCCGCCTGTGCCTCATGGCCGGCAACTGCACTCCCTGCTAAATGCGACACTGAAGCGACTCGAGAATCTAAGTTACTCTCTACTCATCCTCATGCATCGCGATAGCATGAGACCAGCATAGACACGATGCAATGGAATGGCAAGAAAGTTTGCAAACCTACTGAACCCTTTCCAAATGTCTCAAGTGTCTCGTGAAATGTCTTGTGTCTGGCCTCTGGCAATTGTGCAAGTGATGAGTTTTGGCCGTTTCCTGCCCGCCTGCCATTTCTGCTTTCCGTTGCGGCCTTCGGGAGTGTTCGAAATCCTACGCCGTGTCTTGTGCAGAAGTGAATGGCGCATGTGACACGGATCGAGATTGTTCTTCGAAGAAGATCTTGCCATGACTTCGTCTGAGACATCCTCATGTGCCTTGCATCGCGACCAAACGACCGGGAAAGAACTGTTGGTCGATGCCGCCACGCAGAAGCGGGCGTTTGTCCGCTGCATCTCGCGCAACAATGGAAGTTGCCAAACCACAAATTCCGGATGCGGACACAATGAAAGCGAGACGTCCTCGCAAAGCTACCAAGGTAGGTGTCTCTTTATGTTCGCAAGCGCGTTTCCTGATCACATTCCTCACCCTTTGCACTTGCCTGTCGATCACGTATCGCAAAACCGGGAAGAACTGCCAGCGATGGCAGACTCGCCTGCCCGTGCGCTATCCCAACGTGTGGTAAGACTGACTTTGACCGAGCAGCCATCGCTTGTGGTCAAGTTGCCGTTGAAGAGAGAGCTCGAAGATGCCCCAGACATGATGCCCAGGCGCGATTCGGCGGACCACACGACCGCAGCAGGTGCGGCTGCCGACATCGAGACCGCCATGGAAGACATATTTGCACCTGCGAGCCCGTCTGCGCCAAAACCGACATCCACGGACCGCGAGATGTCATCGAATGCACCGAAGTTTGATCCTCGAATGTACGGTCGCGAGCGCTCCAGTAGAGCACGTCCCGCGCAACCGAAGTATACAGATGCAGATGTGGTACCTCGCGGACCGCAACCATCCGCGAAGAAACGCAAAACCAGCCACAACATCGAGGAACCCCAGTCCCTTCCTACGACGCCAACTGCGCCAAGCCAGGTGCGTACGCCGCCTCGTGAGCCGGCTCCTGTCATGTCTTTTATGCCTCCTCCAGCGGCATCGCACATCGATTCGCTCGGCAACGTCAGACCACTTCGTGATGAAGTTAGTGATCGGAGATATGTCGAGGCGATGTTGGACGAGCTACAGATCACCTTGCAGGTGGACCGTAATACAGTACACAAGCGCTCGGCAGGCCGTCTCTGGGATCTGTTATCGATGGCGAAGTATCCGAGCAGCGAAGAGGCAAAATTCCTTTCGAAGAACGAGGCACTCGAAGAGGTGGCGCCAGGGAAATTCTTCAATGGGCCGATCATTACAGCTGAACAGCAGCCTCTTCCATTGTCAACAGTGCCGGAGTTTCTCGGAGAGTACTACGACAATTTCGCCAAAGCTCACATTCAAGACTCAAGCGCCAGGACTGGTAACACCGGGGTCTCAGTGCGTGCAGTCACTATGCGGCAAGTCAAAGACCGTTTCAGCTCAAGTAATCTCAAAGATAAAGAGTACCCTTGGAATTTGTTGGAGCTCGCAACACACCACGATGACGGCCTGAGACCGCTCTTCCTCAGCAACGAAGACTGTCGGCTTATCACAAAGCTGAAGATCCCCAACTCTGCCGATGAGACTCGTCGTCGGAAATACGAGCCAGGATTCAAGGACGTCGAGAAGTGGGCTCTGCTGGCTCAAGCAGGTGCCTTGACGGAACCTCATCAGGACTCGCATGGCTATAGCACTTTCATCACCCTCAATCAAGGCTGCGTTGGCTTTGGCTGGCTCTCACATCCTTCCGCAGAAGAACGCGCAGCGTGGAGGCGAAGTCCTCAGCGCTTCCGAGAAGGAAGATGGCGCTATTTTGTCCTCAAGCCTGGCCAAACTGTGTTCTTCCCAGCAGGCACTGTCCACATGGTCTTCCGCTTACGCGCAGCGGGCGACAGTCTTGCGTTTGGAGGCCATGTTTTGCGCTGTTCCAACATCGTGCATTGGGTCAAGACTCTCTTGGAGGAGCACGAGAATCCGAATATCGTGAACGAAGACTTGAGCGAAGCGGTCGTGGGCTATCTCGATCGCGTGGAGAGGTTCGTGGATCAGGCAAAGAAGCTAGAGCAAGAGGAGAAGTGGGGAGGAGCGCAGTGTATCGCCGAGTTCCAGAAATTGAAGAAGCGTTTTGTGGATCTGCCTAAGCCTAAGGAGCCTAAGAGCAAGAAGACTGCAAATGCTGCGACTTGATGATGGTGGAGTGTAGACGAGCATGAGACGCGAGGTGCCAGAGCAGGGTGCACGGACTGTAAGCCAAGTGTCACTAACTAACTAATGTTTCGGAGAGTTCAAGAAGCAACAAAGCCGAGAGAAATGGCTCTAGAAAATGGAATAATTGGAGACGATGACCATGCTTGAGAGCGTGATTTTGTAGTACCAATAGAATCACATCCAAGCCTCTCGCAAGAATTTGCGAGATTACCGAAATGCAGAATGGTGAGCTGGGCTCATCAAACTAGCGCTATCTCGCACATTTACTTTCGCTGGTCGTGTGATTCGACGTGCTACTGTACTTCATTCCGCCTTGCTGTCGACTCTCCTGCCGTGATCGTTATGTCAAAGCTCATGGGCGCGCAATGCGCCGAGGCTGCTGTCGCTTGGTTCGATCTAGTGTATGAGGCGGTGTCACTCCAGTCTTGCTGGCTCCGGCTACTGTCTGTGGGCCTATTTTCGATAGCTCAAGGCTAGGTCGATTCTGCGGCTCTTGCATTATTATTCGATGTAGACTTGACGCCAGCTTCTCAGGGCGTCGCTAGTCAGTGACATGAAGCACTCGGCGCCGATGCCATGATCTCGGAACCCGTCGCGAAGCATTGCAACACCGAAGATGTGATACTCCGGCCCGGGTTTGATGACACGTATTGTCCAGTGAAAGATGGCATCCTGCACTCATCATTGTTGAGGAGCGAAGATGGATGCAATGAAGGACTCCAAGCCACCTTCAAAGAGTTCGTTCGCCACACCAACGCCTTTGGGATGTTCCGTTGGCGCAAGCGGACTCTTCACAACATACTCCACGTACAGCGTAGCCCAGATCTGATGCAGCACGGTGCGCATATTGCCAACGCGCGTGTCTGTGAGCATGACGAGTTTGAGTTGCGTCGGCGTCTCGAAATAATGAAGTTTGTATTCTCCAGTGCGGTATGACAAGAACTGGTCATCTTGTCCACCGAGCTGGCGGGCCATACGCCGCAAGGAAAAGACGGTGCCGAAAATGAGCTTGGCATCGTCCTCGGCCTTCAGAGCCCTTCGTGCTGATACGGGAAGTTCGCCATTGTTGAGGGCGCTTGTGTTTTGGGCTCGTTGCTGCACGCCAGGAGGAGAGGTCCAGCGCTTGGAGTAGATGCATTCGGCTGAGACAGCTCGTCAGCCAATGCAATGCGGTGCCCACGAAGACAAGGTGCCACGCAGGAGTGCTCACTGTGCCTGTCGAAGATGTAGAACGAGTAGACGCTCATGCCCGCCATTTGTGCCTCAAGTGCCGGGTAATTTGGTGCGTGAAACTGGGAGCATGGCCCAGATCAGATCAGGGGAGGTTGCGAAGCGGAGCCGCCCAATGGCTCTCCCACATGCAGGACGCACGTGTCGCGATGCTGGATGCGCGGGTGCTAGGCTATGGTTCTCGGATATTTGAAGGAGGCGCGCCGGACAGGCCAAACAGTCCAATGGTTGCGAGGAGGCGGGATGTTGGTGGTGGATGACTTAGCACGAATTCGACGCCAGTCACTCAGACTCACCCAGGCCGGACCCCACACCTTCTTGAGTTCTAATCGTTCCTTCGATAGCTGCTGCCAGGCGTGTGCAGGAGCTGGCTGATGGAGCTAGCAGCGACCTCATCCCATGTGAAGAAGCGGAGAATCTCGCCCGTCTCCGTTTCTTCTTCTTCTGCTCACATCCAACCTGCGCTGTCCCTCGCCCGCCCGTGCCCCCCAGCATTGACAGCGTAGGAATGCCTCTCTCCCTCGAACCTACGTGAGAAAAAGCAGCACCGCTCCGCTCCGCCATGGCCGAATCGCCATCGCCAACCCACCTGAGTCCAGCCGCTGCCACGCCCACTCCCCCGGAGAAGGACGCCGCGCCCGGCGCCGTCCCGAGCCACGGCATCAGCATCAACGTTCCTGACCACGGCGGACACCCCTCGAGACACCCCGTGCGACATGTGTAAGTCTCTGGCGGCGCCACTGTCCGCAACATGCTGATCCCCGCAGATCTGCGCCGACGTATCAAAGTCCGCTGCGACACCACGCCCGAGCGCCCTCACGATCCAAAGGCGTCAAAGAGACCCTCGACGCCCGGTCACACTATGGCAGTAGCGATGACGATGGCGGGGCCGTCCACCGCATTAACCAATATATGATCAAGCAAGAGATTGGAAGAGGCAGTTTTGGGGCAGTACATCTGGCAGTAGACCAGTACGGTCACGAATATGTGAGCCTTCCATGATACTCAATCCGCAGAACAGCGCTGTTCCGGCTCTGCGTCAAGCGCCCTCTTCATGTGGACCAGGACTGATATCGCGGGTGGCACAGGCTGTCAAAGAGTTTTCCAAATCTCGGTTACGAAAGCGAGCGCAATCGAATCTGTTGCGGAAGCCGAATCAACATAGGAGGCCGGGCCACCTTTCTACGGGCGGAGGATTCAATTCACCACTACATCGACACACCTCCTCCGATAAGCTTAATGGCGTCAACAACTCGCTTGAGCTCATCAAGGAAGAAATTGCCATTATGAAGAAATTGGATCACCACAACTTGGTCACACTCATTGAAGTTCTAGACGATCCGCAAGAGGACTCACTGTATATGATACTCGAAATGTGTAAGAAAGGCGTTGTGATGCATGTCGGGCTCGACCACCGTGCGGAGCCATACGACGAAGAGAAATGCCGCGACTGGTTTCGCGACATGATTCTCGGTATCGAGTACCTCCACGCGCAAGGCATCATACACAGAGACATCAAACCAGACAACTGCCTCATCACTCATGACGACGTTCTTAAGATCGTCGACTTTGGCGTAAGCGAAATGTTCGAGAAAGAATCTGACATGCACACAACAAAGTCAGCAGGAAGCCCAGCTTTCATGCCACCTGAGCTTTGCGTGGTCAAGCATGGCCCTGTGAGTGGGAAAGCCGCAGACATCTGGAGCATGGGTGTCACACTATACTGCTTGCGCTATGGACGCATACCCTTCGAGAAGTCAAACATGCTAGAGTTATATGAGGCGATCAAAAACGACGAACCTCAGCTCGAGAGGGAGAAAGACGACACATTCGCGGATCTTATTCTCCGATTACTGGTAAAGGATCCGGATAGGCGTATCACCATGGCTGAGCTTCGCGTATGTATTCTTGGACCCGCGGCAGAACAAAGCTGACATTGCACCAGGAGCACCCATGGGTCACCCGAAACGGAACGGATCCGATGATGCCTGCCGAGGACAACTGCGCAACGTTAGTCGAGCCTCCAACTGACGCAGAAATGAATGAAGCTATCACTGGCAACATGGCACATCTCATGACTGTGATGAAAGCTGTGAAGCGATTCAAGAAGCTCATCTACCGAAAGCGGCCTCAGTTCATGGAGGGACTCTTTGGCCGGGAATCTCGACTATCAGCGCCGCCATCTGCTGTCCACCGATCGTCCCGGAGCGTTGATGCATCAGACCGCCGACCAGTTGAATCAGCTCTGGTAGTTGAAGGTGTACATCGTGATATGGAGGAAGAGCTCCCGAAAGGACCAGAAGTTAGCAGACGTGGCCGTGAAAGCCCACAGACGCCACCATCGCCCTTGGATAGCACCGGAACTGAGGCAAGGAGTTTCGGGTCAGAATCATCGCATCCTCTAGCTGCTCAACCAATGTCGGCATCCGATGACCACCTCGAACGACCGCACTTGGACCATAAGGCCAGCACGTTTCCTCTGGACGAGCGCGGCAAGGGTCAAGCTCATGATCCACTGGAAGACCGGATTTACCTCAATATTGGTGCTGGCGGCGATACCGAGGGCACTGGTGACAATGGTCAGTTCTTGGTATGTGAAAGCCCCAGCGGTGTCGACGATGACATCTATGAGGCTGCTTATCAGAAGGAGCTTGAACGCATATTGAATGACCGCGACACCGCCAGTGTGGTCTTGGTGCGGCGTGTTGAACACATCGAACGTCTTCGACGACATCCAAACGTCCTGGCGTCGTCTATTAACCATGCCATCGACTTCGCTGGCACAACCGCATCTAGGACTCGCGCTCGTGCACGTACGAGTCGGCTGGCTTCTTTTGCTCGCGACAAACGAGACCGAGCTCGAGCCAACGTCAACGAGCGCATTGATCAACGGGCTGCAGATCGCGCCAACGAAGAGGGGCGGGATCTTTCTACTCCTACTCTCATGGTAAACAGCGAAGCAGCCGCGTCAGCATCACCGCTGCCAAGTCCTGGCATCACAGTACCCAGCGGACTCACAACGCCTCCGTCCCGATCTCGAACGCCTAACAGTGAACGACGACTGCGAGATGCTGCAAAGTTTCAAGCAGGGCAGACCTTGAAAGGCGTCGCCAGACGACTCAACGAAACCGCCTCCAGACTCGAAGCTCGTAGCAACAGCAGCGGAAGCGGAAGCGGCACCGTGTCACCTTATCCAGAAGCCTGAGGCTCATCTTTAGCTTGCCGGAGTCATGGATTTTCGGCCCTACTTTGCCTCGGCCCCTGCTACCCCCTCGGTATAACTTGTATCAAAATAGTGTATATGATGGCATAACAGCATGACAGGGACATGTACTAGCTGCGCCGGTCGCTTGCTCAGTCTCTTGTTGGATGTGCTTTAGCGTGGAGTTGGGATGGCGAAAAGCAACATTGAGTCGCCAAGTCGCTACATTTTCTGAAGCATAGCACAGCATATTACGACATCATGGCTCTTGCCTACTCAACAACTGGTATCTGTCTTTCCTTCTTTCCAAAGACAGCTTCGTAGACCACGTACCCGTGCACGAAGAATGGAGGGTAAGGCTGCTTTACAGGCAAGCTATGTGGAAAGATTGATCGACGTCTTGTGAATGGCCACGCGAAAAGTATTCGTGAGAGTCGAGGCCCAAATGCACCCTGACTCCAGAAGTTTGCATGATAGAGATGGCGAATCACTCAGCTGAAACATTTTTGGTGCTGTGACATCTATTTCATTCATCATCTAGTCATGCATTTCTTTTTTTGTATCCCGTCGCTCAAGATGTAGTTAGTCGAGAGACTTTGCCTTCGTTTTGCACAAGGCGAGCGTTGGGCTGTGAAGGGCCATGATCAATGCTTTAAAAACCCCTTAGCTTTCCCAAACAGCTTTCCTTTCAGCCCACCTAATCCCGGTGATGGTCGGGTCTCTGCCGGTGGCGGAGGTGGAGGCCGATCATAGCCGCCCGGATTTGACTGCGCTTGGGGCGGAGCTGCTGTTCCCGCTGCTCCACCTCCATCTGCAGCGCTCTTGCCGCCAACACTGACTGTGAACAATACAGGGTCCCCAGCATTCACCTTTCCTGATTGATCCTCGCCCTCATCCGGTTGCACATCATCGTACGCGAAAGCGTATCCTTTCTTGTCGACATTGTGCTCATGCACTAACCTGGCATAGTGATTTGTCGGATCTCGAGTGTAGAAAGTATGAGGTTGGCTTGGATGATCTTCGCACTCCGTTAAAGCAGAGCGTACAAATGCTGCTGCTAATCGAGGGATAATAGCATTTCTTGTAGGCGAAGGCCCTGTCGTGAAAGGTCCACTATTACAGCCAAGAATATCTGCCGTAGTCGGTTTCTCGAATTCTTCGGCACCGATTTTCAGTTTCCCTTTGTGGTTGACATGCCCTTCGAGTACTCCCGGACCAGCTTGCGTGTTGATTTTACATGTACAGTCTGAATTGTATTTTTGCCAGACTTCTTCCACGTAAGGTTCAAAATATCCGTCGAAGCTAGCGCCCACAGCACCTCCATGCGTTGCATTCAGGATGCGCAGGTTACGACCATCTTCACTCACTACCAATTTATCCCACGGCCGCCCGTCCTTCTGAGCTTGCTGGCCAAGACTCTCCGCCATACGATCAATTCCATCAGGTGCCATTCCTGCCACATGCTGCAAGTTACCCGAGTTGGCTTGTAGTGTAATCGCAATGGGTATCCTTGGCACGAAATCCACGTATGAGATATTGGCGTATAGTTGAGCATCATTGATTGTGAACTCCGCAAACCCGAAATTGACATTCGCGTTCGGATCGCTCGGGTTCAGAACAGAAGGCTCGACTAAGGCTGGTCCACCTGGATTGAGCAAGAATGTGAGATGGCCTTCTGCGATCCATATTCGGCCTCCTGCGATTTGTGGGATGGTGATGGTGACTGTGTTGCCGGGCTGGCCAAGCGGAATGGCGCAATCTTCTTGCAGTTGAGATCCTATCTCTGTGACATCTGTTGGGAAGTACAAGTCTCTGCCATTGGCCTTGAGGAGGCAGCGTTTGCCGTCATGTTGAATCGCGATACCAGTGACGTAGGCATGGATGTTATCGAGGTCGCTGTCGTTCCTCAACGCAATCTGCAATGAGTCGGGCATAGCTGCGGGTGTAGCAGATCAGGGGAAGAGGGTGTGCCGGAACGCGATAATATAGATATGTATACTCACATCGAGTAGACTGAGCAGAAACCTGGTTGTGTTCGGCCCCGGAGCGAAGCGGCGATGAAGTCAGCCAAGGGTATCCACCTGCCGGCAGGATCTTGTTCAGCGGCAGCTTAGAAGGCCAGGAGTCAATCACTGATCAGTTGCAGGTCCGTTTAACTGAAAAGTCGTCAACACTACGAGTTTGCTGTGGAGCATATTCCGACCATGTTGGTTGTTGTAATGGCACATCAGTATAGAGGCTACAGCCCCTGCTGGAACCTACTGACCGGGTTGGTGTGCAGGACTGCGACTTCCTACGTAGATGTCTCCGCTAATTCTCTACATCTTGTGGAGAATAATGTGCGAGAGCGGTCGCGTTCGACCTCGCTTCCCCAACGATGTCGCTCGCACTCAACAAATCATCGTCGTAACCTAGACCAAACGTTGTCGCTACGAGCAGTGCGAGCTTCAGCATAGCCCTTGCACATCCTGATCGTCCGAGTATCAGCAATTGATACATCTGGAAAACGTCTGCATAGGTCGATCGGGGTCGGAGAAATTGATCCCAGAGGATTCTCGAGCCTGCTTATGTTTTCTTCCATTCCTTTCGCGCTGATTGCGCCTTGCCTTTCTGGTGTTGCGAGACCCAGTAGCTGCTCGTACGAGTAATCCATAGTCGCTCTCGCTTTCGAGCACCCGTTACAGCGCCAGGAGATCTGATCGACAGTCGGCCGTCGTTGCGGTCGCATCGCTCGTATTCGTACTTCATCATCAGCATCATGGTCGGAGTGTGGACCATCCGCACATGTTCATTCACTCATCCATGCCCCAGACGACGACAGTTCCGTCACCGCCAGCACTCGCCCATTGCTTCCTTAGCTGATTCCAAGCGACAGCAGAAACAGCATCTCTCTTACTTGCAATAGCCTGCCCAGCTTTCTCACTCTTATGCCATAGCCTCTGCGCCACCACCCCAGTCAAAACATCCCAAACCAAGACCCTCCCATTCTCCGTCCCACTTACAGCATACGCCTCCCCCATCGCCAAAACACTCCTCAACCTATACGTCTCATTCCCAAACCCCTCGTCCCTAAAACTCTGCAAACACTTGCCTGTCCCTCTATCAAAAAATCTCATCGTCGAATCCAAACTACTCACCAAATACCCATCCCCAGCCTTGGTCGGACGAACACTCGTAACGCCCTTCCCAGGCGCCACGAAATCCACCTCCACGCAACCCATACTCAGATCATAGACTCTCACACACCCATCCACAGACCCGACGAAAATCTCATGTCCATTGACAGCAACACTCGAAACCGAATCTTTCGCTTCTGAAAAACTCATGATCGATTTCTCGCTTCGACTCTTCCCATCCCAGATTTTCACGGTTCCATCGAAACTTCCACTGACCACAACTGAGTCGCCCTCGCCTCCAAAAGCAACACAGTTCACTCGCGCAGAATGTCCCGTGAAACGTCGCAGTGTCTGCGCAGTGGCAACATCCCAGAGGAAAACTGTTTTATCGCCGCCTCCGGACACAAAACGTGCATTATCTTCGCTGACGCTGAGATCGAGTACTTCGTAGCCGTGGGCAGAGAATGTCTGAATCAGTCGTTCGTTGATCGGATTGAAGAGTCGGACATTGCGGTCTTGACAGCCGGTGAGGACGTATTGGCCCGTTCCCGCGGAGAAAGTGACTGCGTGTACCGGCCCATTGTGGTTTGTGAGCCTCGATATCTGCTTCGTCGGGAAGCGAGTATTGCTTGTCATCGTGGTAGCATGATGTGATGTGGGAGGAGTGAAGTCAGACTTGAAACATCCGATCGAGATCGAGGTGAGGAGGCGCCAAGACCGTGGTTCGCACTTCTGAGCAGGGATAGGAGCAGCTGCGGGCTAACTAAGCGTGTGGGTATATTGACATGTGAAGATGGGGTCCAAATCTAATTACAACAAGTGCTGTGCTGATATTACATCCTACAGATACGCACTAATGCTTTTTGGTTCGTGTCCGCGATGCTCAGCACTTGGCAAGCCTCGCAACACCACGCTAAGCACCTTTCCATAAATCTCTCCTGAACAAACACAATGAAAGCAGTAGAGGTATCTTTCGCACTTTGCAACCCACCCTGAAACGAGTCCCATTCGGCGCCATAACAATGTCTGGTTTCCCGGCGATGGAAGGGACGCTTGAGATCTGATTCTGTCGCAATTGCCACTGTCCTGCCGTGGCGTGGTCGGTAGCATCTTGCGTTTTCATACTCATATCCTGCACCCCTGGTGCGCCTAGCGGCGACCAGTCCTCGACATGCTACCCTGTAGCGTCTCGACCTCCGCCTCGAGTTGCTTGATGACCGCATGACTCTGTTCGAGATCCTTGTTGAGGCGATCACGCTCAGCAATAAGCTTCTGCTCCCATTGTCTGAAGCGCTGCTCCTCCACCTTGACTTGTTCAGTGAAGCGCTTGCGGAGAGCTTCTTCTTCCTCCTTGAACTTGGGGTTATCCAGCTTCCGAGGTCTGGCCTCACCAAACTTCCTGGTCTCCATCTGTTGTGCGCGGTACACTTCGTAGTGGTTCTCTTCGGTGGTGTGGATCAGGTCGAGCATGTGTGTGCGGATGAGAATGGCGCGGAGCTTCTTGAAGTCGCAGTGCTCCTCGTTCTCGACCTCGGCGACACCCCAATGGTAGTGGCGACCCTTGACAGTGCGTCCATCGGGAGTGGTAACATCGCGCTCGGAACCAATAACGGAGAATGGCATGGCGGAGATCAGACTGCGAGCGTGCTGCAGGCCAGCCTCGTCGTCCTCCTCGAGCGGTGGAGTGTAGATCTTAATGCCCTGTGCCTCGATGACGCTTCGGATCTATATTCGACAATTGTCAGTATTCCGATCACAGATGAAGCTCTGCTAACGCTACAACTTACGCGGTGCTTGAAGCGGGCGAGGTCTGCTGGCGACAGAGTATCGGCCTTTGCAATAACTGGAATCAGGTTGACGCGGGTGGCCAAGCGCTTCATCACCTCGATGTCCAACGGCTTCAGAGTATGGCCGGTAGGGCGGATGAAGAACAGACAGGCGTGAACACGCAAGTCGATTTTGTCGCTTCTCTTTGGCTGCTGCTCCTGCAACATGTAGCTCTCATGCTGATCGTCCAAGAATTCTATAATTGGCTGCCAGCTGTCGCGGTTGTTCACGTAGTCACCAAAACCCGGTGTATCGATGACGGTCAAGCGGACCTTGAAGAACTTCTCCTCGAGCTCCGCCTTTGTGATTTCGATCTCGACGGTCTTGTCGATCTGCTTTGCGTGACGTCGCTTGTGGTCGGCGTAGTTCTTGATGGTGGTGCTGAAGAGGGTGTTGATGAAAGTGGTCTTTCCCAGGCCAGATTCACCGGCCACCATGATCGTGAAGGCAGCACCACGCTTGGCCACGATCTTGTGGCGCTGGTTGGGCAGCTGCGAAAGCTGTCAGTGTGTGTCCTCCCCAGATTTATTCACGCGCAACGTACGTTGGCAATGCCAATAGGCGAACCTCCTGTCTCTGCCATGGCTGCTGGTGGAGGGGGGATCTCGCGGACGGGGAGCTGCGGGAGGGTCTTTGCGGGCGCTGTCGGCGGAGCGATGGGCTCCGGTGGAGGATTGTATGCGCCGGGAGGGTGTCTCAGGTGCGTGAAGCTGTCTAAGGCGCGGCGGACGTTAGCCAATGGCTTTTGTTGCATCGTGAGGACATCCATCTCGTGGAGGAGCCGAGCACGCGCGAGGGACGAATTTCAAGTTGGGGAACAGATGGAGGAGGATGCGTTCGTACAGGACAGGCGCAGCGCACGACGAGCGGCGCTGCTGGAGCAGTCGTGGATGGGCGGGAGGGTGAATGAGCAGCAATTGCGACTGCTGAGCCCGGGATGCGGTTGCTTGTGAAGATGGAGAGGGAGTTGCGATGCTGGTGCTGGTGCTCTCCTTTCCAGCTGGCACTTACCGAATTGGCTCCGTCGGTGGCCCCTGGCATTGGACCGGCGAATGGGAGACGGCAATTTTGAGTGCACCGCAGGGTGCGCCGTAGTGCCCGCTAGCGCTTGCGGGGACGAGGGAGCTTCCGCCCTTCGAGACTCCATCACGAAATTTTGGCCGTCCATCACTGTCGCGCTGTCGGTGATGGCTTTGCGGTAAGCACTCGAGTCGGCTCAGCAGAAAGGAAAGTGGATACAAAGTGAGCAAGATGAAGACGGAATTCAAGGTAGGCGCGCCCCGCTTGTGTGACCTCGAAAAATTTGATGTGTCAAGCAAACACATTTTGACGAGACTGACCAATTGACCAAAAGCGCAGTTCTCGAACCTCCTGGGCACCGTGTACCGCAAAGGCAACCTGGTCTACACCAAAGATGGGACCTGCCTACTGTCGTCCGTGGGCAACAGAGTCTCGGTATTTGACCTGATCAACAACAAATCATACACTCTACCCGTTGCACACAGAGTCAACATCGTCCGGGTAGCGCTTCACCCAGCAGGCCAACTACTCTTGACCATCGACGAATCCGGACATGCTATTCTCTCACACTTCCAGCGACGGATCGTGCTCTATCATTTCTCGCTGAAAAGTGCTGTATCGGCTTTGACCTTCTCTCCAAGTGGCGATCACTTTGCTGTAGGGCTTGGCAGAAAGATCGAGGTGTGGAAGACTCCGTCTACCACTGGTGAGGGAGGGGGACTAGAGTTCGCGCCGTTCGTGAGATATCGACAGTATGCGGGACATCACGATACCGTCCAGAGCATTCAATGGAGTAGCGATGGCCGCTTTTTTCTGTCGGCGAGCAAGGATCTGACAGCGCGAATATGGAGCCTGGATCTTGAGGAAGGCTTCACGCCTACGGTTCTCGCCGGACACCGCACTGCTGTGCATGCTGCGTGGTTCAGTAAAGACCAAGAAACGATATGGACGGTCTCCAAGGACGGTGCATTATTCCAGTGGCAATACCTGCCTCCACCGGATGCTAATCCGGACAACGTCAGCGAAGACGATGAGCGATGGAAGATCAACAACAGGCACTACTTCTTCCAAGACCAATCGCACCTCACGATAGCGGCGTTCCACCCATCATCGAATCTGCTCGTCACTGGTTTCTCGAACGGATTGTTCATGTTACATGAGTTGCCCAGCTTCAGCGAGATCCACAAACTCTCCATCTCGGCATCGAGCGTAGACACTGTTTCCATCAACCACACCGGCGAATGGCTTGCATTTGGCTCGTCTGCACTTGGTCAGCTCCTCGTGTGGGAGTGGCAAAGCGAATCCTACATTTTGAAGCAGCAAGGGCACTTCGACAGCATGAACGCTTTGACTTATTCTCCCTCCGGAGACCGTGTGATCACATGCGCCGACGATGGCAAGGTCAAGGTCTGGGATACAACCTCCGGCTTTTGCATCGTTACATTCACGGAACATACGTCTGGAGTCACCGCTTGCGAGTTTGCGAAGCGTGGAAATGTGCTCTTCACAGCATCGCTTGATGGCAGTGTACGCGCGTTTGACTTGATCAGATACCGATGCTTTCGAACATTCACAGCGAGCAAAAGACTTCCTTGGACATCTATTGCGGTCGACCCTAGTGGCGAAGTGGTCGCGGCTGGCTCGACAGATGACTTCGATATCCACATTTGGAGCGTTCAGACAGGACAATTGCTGGATCAGCTAACAGGTCATGAAGGGCCAGTGTCATCGCTTGCCTTTGCTCCTAACGGTGGCAATCTCGTCTCGGGTAGCTGGGATCGAACCGTCCGCATATGGTCGATTTTCGGTCGAACACAAACTTCAGAACCTATACAGCTCCAAGCAGATGTGTTAGCAGTGACGGTACGACCCGATGGGCGGCAAATTGCGGCATCGTCGCTAGACGGACAGCTTACGTTCTGGAGCCTCAGCGAAGCGACGCAAGAAGCTGGCCTGGACGGCCGACGAGATGCAAGTGGTGGCCGCAAAGCGACAGACCGAAGAACCGCAGCCAACGTTGCCGGGACGAAGAGCTTCGGCACTATCGCATACAGCGCAGATGGTTCTGTGTTACTTGCTGGTGGCAACAGCAAATATATCTGCCTCTACGCGGTAGAGACTGGCGTACTGCTGCGCAAATTCACAGTGTCGGTCAATCTGAGTTTGGAGGGGACACAGGAGTTTCTAAACTCAAAACTGTTGACAGAAGCCGGACCTCGAGCGCTGTTGGATGAGCAAGGCGAAGCATCAGATCTCGAAGATCGCATGGACACAGGCCTGCCTGGTGCCAAACGTGGAGATGCTGCGCAAAGGAAGATAGCAGCAGAAGTGCGAGTAACAGGCGTGACATTCTCGCCAACAGGCCGAGCATTCTGCGCAGCGAGCACAGAAGGTCTGCTCATTTACTCACTGGACGCCGGCGCCGTATTCGATCCTTTTGACCTTGATGTAGATGTCACACCGGAGAACACATTAAGAACACTTCGACAGCAAGACTGGCTGAAGGCGATGGTAATGGCTTTCCGGCTGGGCGATCCGAAGCTTGTGCGCAAGGTCTACCGTGCTATTCCAGTATCCGACATTGGCCTCGTCGTTCGCGCCCTCCCACAGGTCTACTTGGACCGACTACTGCGGTTCGTTTCGAAAGAGTCAGATCAGAGCCCGCACCTTGAATTGAACTTGCTCTGGATGGAAAGCTTACTCAACCAACATGGTCGCCTCTTGAAAGAACGACAAGGCGAATATGCTGAAGTGGTACGAATGATGCAGAAGGCGATTGCAAGAGTGCAAGGAGAAATCATGAAAATGGCAAACCAGAACAACCATACGCTTGATTACTTGCTTGCTCAGCCGACAGCGTCAATTGACGCGGCACCCAAGATGCTGGCTATCACGAGCAGTGGAGCAGATGAAAACGAAAGCATGATTGGCAGTGACGAAGACGGGTGGCATGGATTGGGGTAGTCTGTATTGTGAACGACCTCCTATCTTGTAAATTACACCTTCCCGAATGTACACCAAACACGACGTCTAAAGCGGCATTTCGCCACAGTAGTAAAACACGAGGTATCGCGACTTCGGCTCGCTCTCAGCATCTGCATCGTCGTCGGGGCCATGTATCGTCTCATCCACTGCTATCTGCTCCGATTCCCCAAGGCTCGATCATCATCCCTCGACCTCAGTTCGCAACCACTTTTCAACATCACCACCTCATCACCAGAGAACAGGGATCAACTTGCCAGGATCGGATGTGACTTATCCAGTCTCAAGATTGACGTTATACCCAGGACCCTTGAAAACCCTTCCATATTCGCTTTCGCCAAACTGATACTGTCCGAAGTTGGTATAAGAGCCATGTTCGTTCGAACCCGAAGAGAATCCGTAATCATGCGGAATAAGGGCAAAGCCACTATCACTGTAGTAAAGAGAAGAGCCAGGAACAAAGTAACGAGTGTTGCCGGGGACAAAGTAAGGATTATAGCTGGGGATGTAGTAAGCATTGCTGGCCGCAAGTTCAAAAGCCCAAGGGTATTCTTGTCTGGCTTGTTCTTCGGTCATGGTGTTGAAGATGTTACTTTTGTGGTTCTCGTGCATTTCTTGGAGGATTTTCGGGGCGTCATTGGCGTGTTACGCACTGGCTTCTTGTAGTGCTTGGATTTCTTGTTGCGCTTGGTCGTCGCGGGCGGCGAGATTACTGTCGGAGTCCACTGCTGCGGCTCGTGCTGCCACTTCGTTCCGCTGCGGATTCTGTCCCTCGCATGTCAGCCACGGTTGCCCACGGATTGTCAGGTTTGTTCATACCCGAGTTCTCAATCGACGACGACCAGGTCCAGCAACATCGCGCTTATAGATGCCGTTCCATGGGTTGGGCCCGTATATCGAGTGGTCCAGTTTCTCTCCAGTCTCGGCGATCTGGTCTCTGCTCCAGTCGATAGTGTATCTGCCATCAGCAGTCTTCGAGAAATATCCCTTGTCGCTATGGCCCACTTGGATGTTGCCATTATTGTAAGTGTAATAGGCTGGGTTGTCCTCCAGACGGACTCCGTTGCCGTAGACACCATTTTGACTACCACCCGTGCAATACGTTCCAATCCAACCCAAACGAGGAACCCATTGGCAACTGGGTGAGTAATCCGTTATGCCCCACGGTCCGCCGTTCTTTCCTTGATTATCCTACTCGATGTTATTACAGGTGCCTTAGAGCGAGTTCGACCACCAAGCAATGCCTACCCGACCGATGAGTTGAGCTGGATATGCTGCTGCTTGGCCGAGCATGAGAGCAGCGGTAACTGCAATGCCGTTTTTGGAGTACATGATGCTATATACAGTACTTGGCAAGTAAAGAGTGACGACGAAAACTGCTGAAGTTCGACGAACGAGAATGCCGTGAAGTGTCTGGAATAGGTCCAAGCAAGAATCCTTGTGCGGTGAAGACGGACCTATATATTTCCCTACCCATCCAGGTTGCTATTTTCAAACAGGCTTCTGAATGCTCAAGACTGCCGTTCGTTTCTCTGAGCAATATCGGTTCAAGCGGGAGGCTCTCCCTACTCGCGAACAGAGTTGCATTACAGCGGAGCCTTTCGGGCCAGCGGCCGCCTTGTGAACAGCCATATCGAGTTGGGAGCCGTGCACCTTGACCAATCCAGTAGCCTGCAAGCTTTGTGTATTTTCGTTAAGCTTCAGCATGCTGGGACTTTCGAGAATGTTTGCCTTCCAGTCCAGTCGGGGCATTCACCGATGGCTCAAGCAAAGAGCAGAATAGCAACATGTCCCCTGCCTCATCGTCAGCTACGCATCACTCCTTGTTGGCAAGGTCATGTTAAGCTTCGAGGAGAAGCATCGTCCTCGCACGGCACTCCTTCGAGCTTCCAAGAGAAGAATGCCGCTGAAGCTGGAGCTATGCAACTGCCTCAAACAGAGCCTAAGTAGGCTATAATTGGCTGCGAATTTGTGAACATCAGGAGTTGATGATGATCAGTCCAACCCTGCCTGCGATGCGAGGAGGTGGATTCGAAGTTGCCATTTCGATAGTCTATCGTCCCAGGGCTTTTACGAGTCTCTTGGTTGTGCCGCAACCCTCCCTCACTCATATTTTCGCCTCGTGCTGGTTGCCCAATTCATCGACGCGATCCGCGAACATGCCTTCCCAGCGATCAGTCGCCGTCATCGGCTCTCTCAACATCGATTTTGTGACCAGAACATCGCGTCTGCCGCAACCGGGCGAGACTCTCCAAGCCATTTCGTTTGACACGGGATTCGGAGGCAAAGGCGCCAACCAAGCCGTTGGAGCTGCTCGTCTTGCGGGCGAGGATGTCAAAGTGCGCATGATTGGCGCTGTGGGCGACGATGGCTGGGGCAATGACTACTTGGAAGCTCTCGGCAAAGAAGGCATCGATGCCGGTGCAGTCCGAAGACTGCACGGCGAAAAGACTGGCGTCACGAACATCGTTGTCGATGAGAGTGGGGAGAACAGAATCCTGTTTGTCGCTCACGCCAACATGCAGTTCGGTGACTCGGAGGATTTGGTCACGGGGCAAGAAGGCGATGTTGCTGTGTTCCAACTAGAAATCCCTCTGAACACCGTACGTCCCTCTCCCTTTCATCACGCTGTTCGTGGTCTATCCTGAGTCCGTGGCATGTTGATAGCATAGGTAGGTTCTACACAACATGCGCAAGGCAAGAGATGCCGGCAAGCATGTCATCTGCAACCCTGCACCTGCAATTCAATTGCCAGCGGATGCCTACGCGAACATGGACACCTTGATCATGAACGAGACAGAGTCGGCTATTCTCGCAGGGCAGGTTGAGGCAAGCTCAGACAAGGATACCTTGCTCGAGCTGTGTAAGACTTTCTTGGCCAAGGGCGTCCGAGAGGCAGTGGTCATTACTCTCGGTGGTGAGGGTCTAGTCTACGCCACTGTCTCTGGTGCGTCAGGTCATGTTGGCACTCACAGAGTGAATGTCGTCGACACTACAGCCGCAGGAGACACCTTCGTTGGCGGTTACGCAGTGCAGAGAGCGAGACACATCTCTGAACAGTTCGACTACAAGCATGCATTGGAATTCGCAACCTTGGCTGCGTCGAAGACTGTGGAGAGACCTGGTGCAATGGCAGCTATTCCATATCTCCACGAGTTGCAGTAAGAGACAACCACTGAATTTCACTTTGACGCCGACACCAAACCGTTTTGTCTAACCTCGAAACACATACATCAAGTCACTTGCTCTCGCTTGCCTCTGCTCAAGTACAAGCAGTACATAGCTCCCTTCGTGCTCCTCCCAAAAAGCCCAGATCTCAACCACAGCGTTCTCGACTGAAGACCCAACACTTTCAACTCACAACAACCCTCACCATCATTCTCACACCCCCAAAACTGAACAGCGAATCACAATGTCCCAAGACCGAGACACCAACCAGACTCAAACCCCCTGGACCATCGACTACGGCGGCGACAGCTACCCATTAGACCCCAACAGACCCAGCAGCACACGCATGCACCCCTGCTACCTGAAACGAGGAGAAGAAATTAAAGGCTTTGTGTGCAAATGCTGCTGGACAAACAACCCTACTTGCTCGGACAGAGCCTGCAATCATCCATACCGACGATGAAGAAGTACAGGAAAGGAGGAAAAGTGCTTGGCGGAGAACGGTTAGGGCTGGGTGAGATGGTGGCAGGAAGATGTGGTGAGGGTAGCAGGTTTCACTGGCCGTGCCATCGCTGCTCAAGACCACACGGAGAGGATAGAAGCATGTCGAGCATCGCAGGCGAGCTCGAATAGTGCTTTGAAAAGTCTCGGAAACGCGAAAGAGTCCCTTAGTCTATGCTGGGTATTGTTGACCGACTATGTAATATGTACTACTCAGGAAGTGCGACTCGCCACCCACTTGGTGCTATGTTGATGCCTTCGCTCAAAGGGTATAACCTCCCGGACTAACTTCTCTCCACGGCCTGACAGGCTTGCTATCTTCCAGCTCCACAACCCACCACAATGCTTGCTTGGCCTTACCAATTTCTCTGCTGAGCTCATGTGCTCTGGCAAGCATAGACCAAGCCTCCGAATCATCCCACCCGGCCCCCAGCCTCGTCAAGTTGGACAGCAACATGTAAGCTCTGTCGCGAGCAGCTAGACGATTGAGCTCTGCAGGTGTAGGATCCTTCTTCCGGAGTGCCATGTGCTGAGGCCGTCCGTCGCTGACCAGAGAGGGCCGTCGAGAAGGGTCTGTCGATGTGGCGGTGTTGGGCCGTGTCAGAGAAGGCTGCGCTTCGTTGATCAGAGAACCTGAATTTGTGGCAGCAGGCTGTGGTGTGGGAAGAGGCTCTTCGGCAGGAATTCTTTGCTCGTAAATGTCCAGTAGAAGACTCGACAAGCCGATGATGCCTGCACTGTGGTCGGGATAGTACGAGAGGGCTTGTTCGAACGCCGCGATGGCTTCGAAAGGCCGTTGGCGAGACGAGGCAATGTGTGCTTTCTATGGCTTGGTTAGTCGGAACGTAAGAACAGAAGCAATTCGAGAAACTTACAGCGGACCAGACGTCGGCCCACAACTCGTCTATGCTTTTGCTGCTCCCCCAGCCCTTCTCAAATAAGCGTTGTGCGTTGAGTCCGTCCTCGCCGCTACCGATCTCGATTTCCAATGATTCAACCAGCTTAGAGGCGCGTTCAACCGCATTCTCGGCATCTTCAGCTGAGTCTGCTCGAAGGTACAGACCTGCGACAAACAGCCACGTTTTGATCAGAACGCCTACCTTTTGCCGTCGCTCATGCATTGGTAGTAGATGTGACTCTGGCAGGGTGGAAGCAGAAGCTGGATGTGGTGTTGGTAATCGAACATCTTGGACAGGCGGTTGTTCGACATGTCCTGGCGGTGGCGGCAGATCACTGTGCGCTACATTGTGCTCGATCTCCTTCAAAGGCTGCTGTGGGCTAGCATTGGATTCCTGTGTCACCTGTGCTGCCACTGCGTTGTGCTCGTTTGGTTTGGAATTCTCTTTCGCCTCTGCGATACTAGTAGCCGAGGTTCTAGCTGATGTGCCGTTGTGTTGGTGCTTGTGGAATGGCAAATGAAGATGGCCATGGTGATGTCTTTTGCTCGACGGACTTCCATCTTCATTCGTGACTGTGATGGATATCGGTGGACCCATACTTTGCGCGTTTGTCGATGGGCGAAGATCTCCTGCACTCTCAGTAGACGTGAGGGACCGCGGTCTCACAGTGGCCTTCCCAGCACTGCTACTTCGTCGTGATCTGGCTGATCTGGGCCGAATGCTTCCTGTAATGCTGCGTAGCGTGCCGCCAAGACGCGATGGGGTTACGGTTGCTGCTGTCCTAGGCGGCCGAGACTCCGCGATCCTGACATGCTCTGGGTTGCCGAATAATCTAGAGTACAGTCCCAGTAGACTGTCAGTGAGGTCTACAGCAGCATCTGAGCCGTCAATTAGTTCGATCAAATGGATGTGGGTCATCCTGATTTGTAGGATGCTCTCTTTCTCTGAACCTTCCATCTGGTCAACGATACCAGGGGTAGCACGAGACAACACTGGAGCTTTCTCCGGATCCAACGACTGCTGCTTGGTAGCCTCGCCGAAAAGCACTGAGGAATTGCCAAATTGCTTGTAGGCGGCATCACAGATCTGCGCTGCCACGTCGTACTTGTCTTGCGCCGACAGACACAACGCAAGTAGATGCCAAAGCGACAAGAGCTGACGTTCTCGTTCATGGTGTTGCTGTGTTGCTGCCTGACCTTTGAGCATGACTGAACCGTTCAAGGCACTACGAACGACTTCGACAGCCGCTGGTACATCTCGCGTCTCGGCCAGCACGAGTGCCAACGCATGAGCGGTGTCGATGCTGCTGGGGTCTAGCTTTTGAGCATGCCGAAGGTGCTCCACTGCGGTGTTGAGCAGAGAAGTTCTTTCAGCAGACTCGTAAGTGAGATAGGCCCAGTGCGCCTTGCTTATGCCCATGGCTCGGTATGCAGTTGCCAGAGTCTCCGGTTCCAGGACCGACTCCACGGACTGGGAAGTCTGTCTGGTGTGCCCATTGCCGTTGCGATTAATTTGAGTGGTTCCGTCTGTGGTAGGCTGCAATTGGGCTAGCCATCTGGCTATGGTGCTACTGACCTCGTTGGCTTTTTCGGCCTGGTCTCGGTCGCCATATCTGCACAGTAATCGAACAGCATCAGCCGCTAGTAGCATTGCAGTATCGTTGTCATCAGAGCCAACTTGTTGCTTGCCGGTCTTCTCAGCTCGTGCTTTAGCTTTGTCAATGATCTCTACGTAGCTGTGAAAGGCGTGCATCGCCAAATCAAACTCGCCTAGTGCAGCATGCACCGTAAACAGCTGCCTGAGAATCGGAGTAGAGTGGAATGTCTTCGTTGCCGCTCGATAGAGAATGTCCAGAGTGGCCCGTGAGACAGCATTTCGGCCTCCTTCACCCAGATCAGAATCAGTCCACTCCAAGCCGGTAAAGTGACGCCAATTCGAGACGACTTGTGTGGTCCACTCCTCCACCTCGCTGTTCGACTGGCTAGCCTTGGGGAATTTGGTTTCTTCGAGCACGAGTGATTCGTAGACCGTCTCGACTCGACGCATCTCGGAGCGCTGTCGTTGTTTCACTGTCGTTCGCTGTTCTTGGGGTAGTATTGTGTTTGAGAAAATGAATGCGTCAGAGGGCGAATTTGAATATGGACTGTAGATCAGGTCATGCTGCAGAACGGTGGAGAGTAAGTCGTAGTAGGCCTTCCACACTTGCCGCCGCGACACGTCCAGGAGAGTTCCAGACGGGTCGGACGAAGGAGAGGACGCGGCTCTCTGCCAGAACTCGCCCCATGCTTTGAATGCAGAGTATGTCTCGCTGAGGTCGCGTATAGAAGGCGAAGGGGGCTTCTTGATAGTGTGTACGCACGCTTTTCCGAGCAGCCTCTCAGTCCATCTACGTAGCTCTGGTGTTCTGTAGCCTGGCGTCCGAGAGACCGCAGCTTGATAGCTTTCCCTCGCTTCGGAGTGACTGCCACTTGCATCCAGACACGCCGGCCTGATGTAAGCTGCTTTGACCTCGCATACCTCCAGCCAGCCGAGGGTAGCAGGACCACCCTTCTCTGCATCATATGGGGCTGCTGCAGGCGCCGGGGCATCTGGGAGAGCTTGCAGAGCCTCTAGCGGAGCCCTTCGAATCCAGTGTATCTGTGCTAAGCATGCGCGGGCAACGAAGGCATCATCAGGATGTTGGGCTTCTGCTGTCGATATCGCTTCGAGGAGTTTCGGAACGGCTTCGCTCAGGCCGTGGATGCTGGTCGCTGTCGTCGAAGAGGCAGAGGTGGGTCGACGAGAGGCAGAGGCAGCTTGTGCTTCGGCGCGAGCGGCGAGGGTGAGACCTGCGAGTCGGTGGCTTCAGCAGGAGGTCCGGGGTGTTTGTTCAGCGTGTTCTTCGAGGGAACTCCGTACATTTCCGCTGCGGCGCATGTTTCTCTACCTTGCGCGCCAACTCGGGCACCTCGTCCCAGCTGCCATTGCACAGCGCCGCATCCAGCAGGCCGACATAGCGCGCGCCCTTCTCGGGGTTCGGTACCTTCTTCACTAGACCGCTCATGGCGGACCTCACGCGGCGAAGATGGTGGCGGCAGTTCTATTGGAGCCGCATGGTCATGCAGCCGTCGTTCCACACATGTCGGGGCGGTCGAGAAAGCAAGAATGGCGAGGAGGCAACGACAGAGAGCTCGGGAGGCGTGTGCTGCACAAACACGTCAACTTTAGAACGTGCTTTGGTGATCCCTGTAATTGGTAACTCGCGGCTCTCGGCAGGTACAGCTTAGGGCTCAGTTGTGCCCGGGACACAATTTTTTATGGAGACCCAAACAACGACGTTCCATCTCGTCGCCCATCATGGCACAGTCGGCGGCCACGCTGCGCGCGCTGACCTATCGCCTGGCCTCGACGCCGACGAAGGATCTGCCTGCAATCGCCCCGCAGATCGCCAGCTCATTATGGGCTTGCAGAGACGTCCTGTCCATTTCCGCAGACTCCAAGGCTACGGGGGAAGCTGCAACAGCTGCACATCGATTCAAAGTACGACATATTGTTGCAGGCCAATGCAGAACCCTCTGACTCTTTTCTCAGACACAACTCAACACGCTTCTACAAGACCGCACTGTGGAAGGTCGGTGGGCTGCTGTAGTGCTGACCAAAGCGACCATCGAAGCCGGAGGCCTCGAGGTCCTGAGCAAAGCCAATACATGGGTCAAGCATCTCCTAGGCATTCTCAAGCGACCAGATCCACCAACAACGCGCACACTGGTCGTAATTACGCTGGCTCGCATTTTCATGTTGACATGGGACTACTCGAACCTCGTCCGGGAAATCACCACCGCTGCGTTGACTGCATTCATCCCTACTTGCATATCAAACATTGAGAACAGACGTTGCTCGGCGAAGGAGCTGCATACCGTGCTTGATGCATTTGCACTCCTGATTCCCAAACACCCGACCATCTTCCGGCAGAACGATAGCAAGCTTCGCGGCATCTTGACCATCATCATCTCCTCCAGGTCCGCCTCTATCTCAGAACGCTACTACGGTGATGCGCATCGAGCGTTTGCTGAACGCTTACTCGTACTTTTGCACCATTGTGCTCCCAAGCAAGGTGGTAGCGAGAAGTGGCAGGAAACACTGAAAGCTACTGTCGAAGCTACGCACGCTGCGTGCGATCGCGTTTTTCGGGCACTACAGGAGGACTGGCAGTCTGTTGCTGGCATCCTGCCGCCTAACGCATCTCGAACGGTGTTCAGCGGCGATGCTGAAGCAGAAGATGAGGATGCGATCGGACTCAAACCATGGAAGGGTATCTATGCTGGATCTGAGCGCATCGTAGCACTGCTGCGTGTCCTCGCAAACCACCTGGCCAATGCCACTTCTGCTACCATCTCCGTCCGCATTGGTCTCATTATGGACCTGTTGACCAGGCTGTTCGCAGTGGTCGTTCCAAGTCAAGGCAAGCAACAGTTTGTTCAATTCAACAACCAGATATCGAAGGACGAGCGCGAAGCCCTATTTTCTGTCCTACCTCGGATCCACGTTGCTGCAATTGAGCTTAACATAACTCTGGTCCGACGTTTTAGCAGGACGACTCTTGCTGGTTACCATGTTATTCTGGAGCAGGTGCAGTATGTTTTCCAAGCGGAGCGCATTGATTCGAGCATCCGTGCGGCCGTGTACGATCTGACCACAGCCATTCTCGAGCTATCCGGCCCATCGATGGGAAAGCCTGACGTTGGTGAGCTGGCATCAATTCTCAAAGCATGTTGCTCTGATCTCCTGCCGAACACGGAGCAGACGAAACCAACGCTTGACCCGAAATTAAATGGTCAGGCTATCGGCATCAAACAACAGCTGGGACTCGCAGGTGGCCAGACCGTGCAGAGTCAGTCCTCAGCGCAAGTGGTACTTCTGAGAGCTGCGCAGGCCCTGCTTCGCTCAGCACTTCTGCGGATCGATGCACTACCCGCGCAGCTACGCGCACAAGTCGACCGCACAGCCGTGCTGACACGCAGCCATGAGTTGCTACAAGCAAGTGTGATGAATCCACCAGCGAAGAAGGCTACTACTGGCAGCGTGCCGGCAAGTCTCTTGCCTATATTGGCGCGGGAATTCGCCCACACGTCTGAGGTGGAGGGCTTTCTGCGGCCGAGACTACCTGTGGTTGGCAGACAATCAAACCGGGACTCCAGTCGTATGGAAGAAGAGGTAGAGGAGGAGGAGGAAGAAGAGGAGGAGGAAGAAGAGGCTGAAGAAGAGGATGTGGAAGATGCCATGGCCGTGGACCAGGAAGCTGAGATCGAGGTCTATACGGATTCTGAGAAGGCTGAAGAGGTGGCTGAACACACGCGCGATGACCCGACAATTGGCCTGCTCGACGCCTTAGGTCACAATACTTCGCTGGAGTCACCCAGCTCCGTAACTGTCGACGTTGCAGCTGAGAAGCGGAAAGCTACAGATGATGCTGCAGCTCTGTCAGCGAAACGCTTGCGAGCATCTCCGGAGACAACTTCTTTGGCCAAAGCGTCGACAGTACTACCCCCACCGGTTACGACTTCACAATCCGTGTTGACGGCACCAGCTTCGAGTGCTCCCACCATTGCATCTTACCACACCGCAGCCGGTGATGATTCGGAAGACGAGAGCGACTTTGAGATTCCGGAAATCCACACTGGTGACACAGACGATGACGAGTAGATGATTCTCGTCCGTAACTAATATATAGTACTATATAGACGACGCTCTTTACCAAGTAGCTAGGAGCTTCGTACTTGACTTGATATAACTCTCTTAGAGTTATGTTACGAACGTGTTAAGGCCTTCTCTAACATAAGATATTCCGAGGATCGACACTTCCAGGCTGGCCCCACACCAGACCAGTGTTAACTAGGCTGCCGACGGACAGGCAGGACGTAACACCGGATATGAGCTAAGGCTTTTAGCCTCTCCTGCACCTACCGCTATACTAAAGAATCAAGCGACCGCAGTCACTACCAATCTACGCATGTCATGACTCGGTTCGTGCACACTGCACTTCCAGATCCTACAAGACATATTCGGCTGCTGGAGTTCAACAGCAAACTAAGCTCGCCACATTCCTTAACCCTCTCATCATGGAGTCTCGAGGACCTTCCGGAATATAGCGCAGTCTCATATACCTGGGGTCCTGTCGAGACCGTTGCCATCTCGGTCAATGGACATAGCCCACAAGTGCGCACCAACTGCTACAATGTATTGCGACAAGCGGCCACACACAGTCGAACAAATTATCTATGGGTTGACTCCATCTGCATTGACCAAGAGGGTGACGTGGCTGAAAAGAACGCTCAGGTGAGCATGATGTACAAGATATACCGCAAGGCAGCAGAGGTCCTCGTTTGTGTTGGGGAACATGCCGACAGCAGTGATCGTCTCATGGCCATAATCTCCGCAATCGAACCTCTCCTCCAGACAATCGCAAAGAACGGCAGTATGTGGAGGGCCAGATCACTGTGGCGATCGCTGTTCGCGCAACTCGGTGAAGCGGAGGGCAATGCTTTGCTGCAAATGCTCGAAGCCTTCGACACTCGGCCGTACTTCAGGCGGCTTTGGATCATCCAGGAACTCTACGCAGGTCGAGGCAACTTGCGCCTGGTCTGTGGAGATCATGCTATCCCTCACAGCCTCTTCCAGTGTTTCTTGATCGCGTTCGACTCCGGCAACCCCCAGTTCCACCTCGATGACGACGATCGTCTCTTCTACCTCACCAATACGGCACTCCAGCTGTCGGTGCGTCCCAACATGGAGTCCGTGTTCATCCGCTTTGGACCTCAGCACCTATGCTTCGATCCTCGAGATCGTCTCTTTGGACTGCAGTCATTCCTCGACAAGAAGACAAGTGATGTACCTCTGGTGAAAGTGGATTACAACAAATCTAAGCTCGACCTGGCTCTGGAATTGATGCCTCACTACGACTCTGATGAGCAAAGAGCCATGCTTGCCGCGTTCGAGCTGACTGCTCGTAGCAAGGAAATCGAACGACTAGTCAGGACCGCGGCCAATGACTCATGCGAGCGACGGCGAACCAAGCAGATGACGCTTCGCGACCGCGATGGCGGATCCCGCCGGATACGTGCCAACCATCGAGGAGAGCTGGAGGCCGACTTCAATCGGTATGCGGAGGATACGGGACTTCCCCGTCATCAGCAGGGGCGGAGGGAGGATGTCGAGATGGCATTTTCGCGCACTGAGATGTACTTCCAAGACTTGCGACCGGACCGGGTGCCACGCAAGGTGTGGTGCGGATCCGAAGTTGCTGCTCTTGTTGATGCGCGTACAGAGGTTGGGGACGTGATTGTGGCCTTTGGCGAAGGGGCGGTGGGCGAGCTGAACTCTCTACTGGTGCTTCGCAATGTTCCACAAGACGCAGACTCTTTTTTCATTGTAGGACAAGGAATCGCAAACTTTGGCCAAGGAATGGAGTCGGCATTGGGTTTCAAGCCATGCTGCTGTGAACCGACGGATCAGCGCCGACACAGTCGCTTCACTGCCGACTACGAGCTGAGCGTATCCGTGGAGGAAGTCATGGCGTATATTGCCCAAGACTTCGTTGGGCCAAAGTACTACCACTGGGCATTCGACTTGGAAAAGCGCCTCGAGCGATTAGTCCGCTGTCCGATGCCTACTTTCAACATGTCACGCACTGTTCAGATGAAAGTGACGCATTGCTTTGCGCATGAGAGTATGACTGAGACGCAGAGCAGCGACGAGGAAGCGGAACTTCCGGATCCGAGCGACGCGAGGCTAGGTCAGGAGATCACGCAGGAGGCTTCGGATGCAGAAGATTCCATGTACGACAGCATGGCATCATCTTCGGATGAGTCGAGCAGTTCAGAGGAAGCAGGTCTTTCTCTGACGGAAAAATATTGCGCTTGGCAGGGGAAGAAGTTTGGTCAGAAAATACGGCTCCAGGATCTTCGCGATGCTTACGAGCAAATACAAGCCAAGCGTCGTCAGGACGTTTCCAGGAAGGATGGCTATTGAGCTGGTATGGCGGCGCACAGATACCGCTTGTCGCCTTTGTGTGAGCAAGCTCGGTAGCGCCAATGACTTGATCGTGAATCTGGGTGTCTCTTCGCGCCCACCGTCTCATTTCTAATTCCTTCCGGTGCTCGGGGTTGCGGGCCAATTAGTAGCCCATCTAACTTGATATAACTATATATCCTCAATTCTCCTACTGCCGGGGTCTGACCGCATTCCGTCAACATGCCTGCACTCTCAGCCCTAAGACCAGGGCATGGGCTCTGGATATATCACGGGAGAACGTGCAGGATCTTTCAGCTCGCTGAAATCAGTGCACAAGCAGTAAGATGCTGTTCGACGCTGCATGGTTCCGTGAGGGCGTGGCCATGGGTGTGATGTACCCGAGCATGCAGGTTGCATAGGGCTTCTACTTTACGTGATCCCGCTGACCGGAACTGGCCACGGCTCGGACAAATAGTCTAATGATGGACTTGTGCGGGTGTCGCGCAGAGTGCCTAGAACAGACCGCTTCGAGCCTCGCGCCAGTGTCTGACAGACGGCACTTCACGGCCCAAAGGCAGAAGCAAGTTCGGAGGTTGGCAGAGCAATGTCCCAGTCGCCACGTATGGGCAGATGGCACTGACCGAGGCCTACGATCAGCGCCACCGACCCCTCAAAGCGTGCGAGGTCGGAAAAAGGTTTGTCGAACGCATGCCGGCCGCGCGGGTCATCCAATGGCCATGCTCTTCGTGTGTGGCGCGCGGGCAGCACACGGTAAAGACGGGTGGGCTGGTGCGCGTAGGCTTTTGCTAGAGCGCGACCATGTCGTTGCAAGTGCGCGCGCAGCCAATGAGCGGCGTGTCATTTCGAGTGACAATTGCACGGCGCATGCTCCTCCACCCAGCCAATGCGTGTGGGGCGCGCCGCAGAGGTCGTCTCGAATGGTGAACGCAGCGCGAGGAGTCGACCGACGCATGTAAGCGGCACTTCGCCTTCCACTCGGGACATTCCCCATCCGCTGTTGGTCTTGAATTTTGTTTCCGCCGCGCCCTCTCTCGTGCTCCTCCTCCTCCCTCTCGTCCTCCTCCCTCTCGTCCTCCTCCCTCTCGTCCTCCTCCCTCTCCACCTGTCTCCACCCGCCATTGACGCTGTGAAGACTGCCCACGCCGCCCTCTGCCCCCCCCCCGACGACACGCGCCATGGAGGCTCTCATGGTGAAGAGCCGGGCCATGTGCCCCTTCCTGAACAAGACGTCGCCCGCCACGCTGCGCTCGCTGAGCACCAGCACGAGCGTGCAGCAGACCACGGCGCCCGGCGGCGGAGCCATGAGCAACCTGCAGACCATCGCTCGCCGCTGCCCCATCATGGGCAAGGCGCTGTCCGTCCGCAGCGCGCAGCTCGGCAACACCGTGCTCGCAGGCGCGTTCGGCGGCTCTCGTGCCTACCACTCCAAGGTCCCGCGTGCCAATCTGCACACCACTGCCGAGAACAAGGCCCGCGCCGTTGAATCTCCTCGCGTCCGCACCGAAGGCCCGCTGTACTCTCGTCAAGCCACCGAACCCGCCAAATCCACCCAGCAGAACGCCGTCCCCGATCGATATGCTCGTCCACCGCCACCACCGAAATCCGAGAAATTCGACTACGATGCCTTCTATACCAATGAGCTGGACAAGAAGCACAAGGACAAGTCGTACCGCTACTTCAACAACATCAACCGTCTGGCCCAGGAATTCCCGCGAGCGCACATGTCCGCACGAGATGAGCGCGTTGATGTATGGTGCTCCAACGACTATCTCGGAATGGGACGAAACCCTCAGGTGTTGAAGAGAATGCACGAGACATTGGACATGTACGGATCTGGTGCGGGAGGCACGAGAAACATCTCGGGCCACAACCAGCACGCGATGAGCTTGGAGGCGACTTGCGCGAAATTACACGCGAAAGAGGCTGCTCTGGTCTTCTCGTCATGCTATGTGGCGAATGACGCAACGCTGGCGACATTGGGAAGCAAGATGACGGACTGTGTGATTTTGAGCGACAGCATGAACCATGCGTCCATGATTCAGGGTATTCGACACTCCGGAGCGAAGAAGATTGTGTTCAAGCACAATGATGTGGCGGATCTGGAGGCCAAGCTGGCTTCTCTGCCTGGCAACGTGCCAAAGATTATCGCTTTCGAGAGTGTGTACAGCATGTGTGGTAGCGTAGGACCGATTGAGGAGATTTGCGACCTGGCCGACAAGTATGGAGCCATCACCTTTTTGGATGAAGTCCATGCAGTCGGCATGTACGGGCCAAACGGCGCTGGCGTCGCGGAACACCTCGATTATGAAGTTTACGCCAACGCTGGAAACACCAAGGGAACAGTCATGGATCGCATCGATATCATCACCGGAACACTCGGAAAGGCATATGGCTGTGTGGGTGGCTACATCGCAGGATCTGCGAAGATGGTCGACACAGTTCGCTCTCTGGCTCCAGGCTTCATCTTCACCACTTCTCTGCCACCTGCCACCATGGCCGGCGCTGAGATCGCCATCAACTACCAGATGGAGTATCAGGGAGACCGCAGACTTCAGCAACTCCACACTCGTGCTGTGAAAGCGGCGCTTGATGCCAAGGATATCCCGGTCATTCCAAACCCATCTCACATCATCCCTGTCCTGGTCGGAAACGCAGAAGTCGCCAAGAAGGCGTCTGATCTTCTCCTCGAGAAGCACAAGATCTACGTGCAGGCCATCAATTACCCGACAGTCCCTGTTGGCCAGGAACGTCTTCGCATCACTCCTACTCCAGGGCACGTCAAGGAGTTCCGTGACCACCTCGTTCAAGCTCTGGACAGCGTGTTCAATGAGCTTAACATCAAGCGCACCTCGGACTGGGCTGCAGAAGGCGGATTCATCGGCGTCGGCGTGAAGAACCCAGAGGCCGTAGAGCCCTTGTGGACCGACTCTCAGCTCGGTCTGGAGGAAGTCTCTCGCGAGCTCAAATCTGGCGAGGGCGCCCATGGGGTGTTGGAGCGTGTGCTCAACACTGCCAACGCGGAGGCTAGACAAGCTGTTGCTGCTGCTGCTTAAGCGGCACAACACAAGTTTGCGTCATCTCTTTGTCCAGATTTCCTGCGTGCGCGACCGATGCTGCCAATGCTCTGCGATTTATTGCCAAATTTCTGAAGGCTTGAGACTTGCAAAATTTCGAGGTAGCTCCGCTGATGAGTGCGAGATTCTTTTATGATTCGACTCACCCAAATACATTCCTTTTGATATCCTGCTCGGGTCGCAATACGTTGTGACCCTTGAGCTACTGCACATTGCTTCCCATTCCTTCCATTTCTTTTTTTCATCACAAGTTTGCAAACATTGTTCACCAGTCTTACAGGGCTGACATGTCTTGATTGCATGAGCTGCTTTCGATCCTTCGATACTGGGCTGCTAAAAGATACCACTGCCTTCTTGGATGCCCTTTCCACTGACCGTTTTCACCTACGTCGCGGCTCTTACAACAGTACGAAAACCTTACACAGCAAAGTCACTGCTGAACACAAGATACTGCTTAGCTACGCGACAAACGTCGGTCTGGCACGGAGGTCGGCAGCTCTGAACGTATTAGAGTGAACTGAAGATACCCAGGCGGCAGGAGCAAGCATCGATTGAATCTCTCACAAAGACGAACGCTCGCTTTTGCATTAGCGGACGGCATGTTGCAACTTTGCCATACCCCTTGGCTGGGGGCTCAGTGGGGAAAGAACGAAATTACTCTCTTTGAGGACGGCGGAACACTAGATGTAGTGCACCTTTTCGTGTCCGCAGATGTCTCAGTGCCCGTTCGAGGCATACAGTACTTCCAAAATGTCGTTCGATCCGCGAGGACACGGTATTCGCACTTGGAATCATGCTCATTGAGCTTGCCCTGGAGAAATGATTTGAAGACCTGCGAATTTCAGAAGACAGTCGCCACGGAGTCGAACTCTCGAGCTTCACTACGGCCGAGCGATTTTTGGATTAGGTATATCACGTAGCCGGCCCTCGGTATGGCGACGTCCTCAGGCAATGCATTTTGTGTGACTTTGACCATCGTACGACCAGTCTCGAGGATCCTGGATTTCGGGGCAAAGTGTTTCAGGGGGTAGTTGCTGAGCTGGAGCAAGAAGTTTCAAGCTTGACAATTCAAGGATGGCATTCAGAGGAGACAGGCAGCGGTCCTGGAGAGAAGAGTGATGTGGAGTGAAGTGCGGCAATCGGACAGGGAGGAAACGGCCGGCGAGCAGTTGCCGGAATCGCGTCGTGCGCGGAACTCGCATCGAAGCGCACGCAGGAAGGTGCGTTTTGCGACTGCAGCTGTCATTTCGAATCCTCATGGCACAAACCATCGCGATCTGTTCTTCTACGTTACACAGTTCGTCGGCATACTCAAATGGCAGATCCTCATTCTCGTCACTTCCACGTCCTCGGCCGCTGATACTGTCGACTTCGATGTCCATGCAAGCGTCTCGCTTGCAATAGATATGTGGGGATCGTGAAATTGTAAAACTAAAAGGAGTGTTTCTCGCCGTAGCATCGGAACGAGGGGATCGTGAAGTTGTACAACTAAAAGGAGTGTTTCTCGCCGTAGCATCGGAACGAGGCCACCGTATTAGAGAAGTATATTCGAAAACTTGTATTCAGCAAGGCTGAAACAGTCGGGATCGGCTCCACAGATTCTGCTGAGCACTTCCGCTCCGCCCACAAAGATCTTTGCCAAGCAAACAGCATCAAGCGTCCATAGCGTCCACAGCGTCTCAGTGCGTACGCACCAAGCTACTTAGACAGCCTACAGTCTGTCTCCAATGAGCTTGCGACGATGGTGTGGCCGCTTTGCTGCCTTGACCTCCTCAAACGCTCTTTCCAAATCTCTCTTGGCCGATGCAGGTTCAACAGAACAGGAACCGTCGCCGACGAAGACGCATTTTCTCGCTCCTATACCGTCACCACAAGCACCTTCACAATCAAAGGCACAAACTTCCCCCGTTTCCACCATGCAATCGGCGTCAGTGCTGCAGAGCTGGCATGACGCCGTACCGACACATCTAGATACCGCGTTGCTTACCAGTGAGAAACAGAAGCAGGAATCTGAATTGCAGACCGTGGTTCCACCGGCGGTACAGGCTGCGCAGGTTGGTCCGGCCTGGATGATTTTAGCTGCTGTTGACATCAACAGGTCACAAAGAGGGATCCACTCACGCTCGAGGTCGTTGTGCTATTTCAGATCAATTAGCCTCATAGTCTCGAATTATGCAGCGTTCTACCAACCTAGGCGTAGTGCTCGGAGTCTTTTGTACTTTTGTTAGCATTAAGACATGTATTAGAATGTTCAGGAGCGTACTGTAGATGGTGTCGTGCTATTTCGAGACAATCAGCCTTGAATTCTCAAATTTCTACAGTACTCCACAAACCTGGGCGTGGTGCTCGGAGTCTTTTGCACTTTTGTTAGTATCAAGACATGCATCAGAATGTTCAGGAGCGTACTGTAGATGGTGTAGTGCTATTTCGAGACAATTAGCCTTAGAATCTCAAATTCTGCAGTACTCTACAAACCTAGGTGTGGTGCTCGGGGTCTTTTGCGCTTTCGTTAGCATTAAGAAATGGATTAGACGGCTCAGGCGCTCACTGTGGAGGGTGTGGTAGAGGGGGTCTGACATGGAAGGTCAGCTATGCAGATTCAAGCAATGAAGCCGGAGAGGGCAGTCATACAGTTGTCATAGTCGTTGTAGTCGTAGTACTGGTACTGATGACCCGTGCAGCGACGTTACCAATTAGGGGTATCAGCATGTCGTTGACCGTCGAAAAGAGCGTGCAGCCATTGAGTCCGAGCGCTTCCTGAGAGTTGAGAGCGACGCAAGCTGTAAGGCCATCACAATAGGCTTGGCATTCTTCCAATGGTGTCAAGACGGCGCGACGTCGAAGACCGCCGCCACCAACACCGGGATTCGCGATGATATCACCGGTGTAAGCCACATCGCACTGGATCGAATATGTCTTCGAGCCAGTACCAGTGGCTTGGACTGGACAAGTAGTCGTTGTGGTCGTCTAAAACAGTCAGTTTCGAATCATTCAGTCAGATAGTATCGCTCATCTCTCACTGTTGTCGTTGTCGCAGCCGTAGTGGTGACTGGAGTGGTTGTCGCAGTCTAAACCACGTGCGTGGGCGGACAAGTTGTCGATGAGCTCTCGTCGTACAGATCATCCATCCTTGTCGCCGGCACGGGAGAATGTTTCTGCGAAAACGTCTCGTTGTGGTGTACCGCAACGTGGTAGAAACCTGGCCTGATGGAGAACCGCCAGCTGAGGATGAAGGTCTCGTTGGTAGCGCCCACGAGCACCATGCAAGGTGGTACTCGTCGAGCTGTGGTCGTGACTCGTGGCCACGCGCATCTCTACATTGTTCCGTGTCGGCGCAACTGCGCACGGCTCGCCTAACCAGGGGGGGGAGTCTGTCTCGTCCACGTGCAGCTGTGTGCAGCATAGAAGTGCAGAAGAATGAGACTAAGGCAAACGGGAGACACGGTGTCGGAATATAACAAAGGGACGGCTCATATGTAATTACTACATGCATAGCCTAACAGAATAAATAAATAAATCAATCAATCAATCATAGAAGTGCAGTCTCAAATAGAGAGGCTGCATCGCTTCTCACGAGTCGAACTTCTTCCAGGCGAGATGCAGAAGATATGTATATATGGAGATCAATGCACACTGCAACGCAGTAGGACGACAGTTGACAGGGATGTCCAACAATTGACGTGTCTCTCACCTGATAGTCACATGTCCGCTCGTTTAGCCATGTGTCCGGTATTGGTGTTCCCACGGCCGTCAGATGAAGGTGGAACGAATAGGAGTCGAGAGAAAATGGCCAACCCTGGCACAATGGACAAAGGTGAGCCAATCGTGCATGTGTCCCCTTGCTGCTGAAGGCTCGCGGATCGTGGATGATGATGATGCGGCGGATGGAACTTGATGATGTCGTCGTCCACCTCTCCCCCTCTTTCTCCTCCGCTCGCATTGGCCTCGTCCCCGACTCCCGCGACAGCGAAAGAGCTTCGAAACACGCGCGAACTGCGTGCATCCATCCATCCATCGCTCTCTCCTCCCTGCATCGACGACAACCAGCGTCGCGCATCTGGGACTGGGCTTCCTGTCGCAGAATAGCCTAACCTTAGGCTCCGTGGGCACCGCGCCGGCGGCGCTGATCCGAGTCGCTGGGCTAGTCAAGAGCTAGCATCCCAGAGTTACGTGATTTTAGCCACATCTGCTTCTTGCCCTCCCGGTCAGACCACCACCATCCGCACACCAACCACTTCTCCTAACCCGTCACCTCCTCCGCCTCCCTTTCTTCATCTTTTGCCATTCGCCACGCGACAGCGACATAACCACAGCAAAGGACCCGCGAGCGAGCAGAGCCCGCAGCCATGTCGTCAAAAGAACCCAAGCAGAAGCAGCGCAAAATGGCCATTGTAGGCAGCAGATCGGTCGGTACGTTGCGATGGAACTGCGCCAGCCAGTCCAAGTCATTGCCCCTCCAGCACCTAGACCAAAAACCACAAGAACCACCCTCGAGGATCTTCGCGCAAACCGGCGCATTCCTCGAGCCCGTCACTTCTTCCTCCTTTTCTAACACGTCCTCCTCCTTTTCTAACGCTTCCTCCTCCTTTTCTAACACTTCCTCCTCCTCCTTTTCTAACACTACCTCCATCTAGGCAAATCCTCCCTCACAGTCCAGTACGTCGACGGCCACTTTGTCGATTCCTACTACCCCACCATCGAAAACACCTTCAGCAAAGTCATCAAATACCGGAATCAAGACTTTGGCGTGGAAATCATCGACACGGCGGGACAGGATGAATACACCATCTTGAACAGCAAGCACTTTATTGGCATTCATGGCTACATGATTGTGTACTCAGTGGCGAGCAAGCAGAGTTTCGAAATGGTGCGCATTATTCGGGATAAGATCCTCAATCACTTGGTGAGTACTCCGTCTTTCTTATTTCGGTGTGTTGGCGCGTTGCGGCATTGGGATTAGGGAGGCGCGAGGCGGTGCGCGGCGTCTTGTTGGGCGAGAAGCGCGAAAGGAAGGACGAGAAGGAGAGAGAAGAAGAACATGCAAGCGAATGAGTATTGGCATGAACACCGGAGGACAAGGCGAAATGGGCAATGCGCAGCAAGAGCGCATCTACGCGTCGCGAGCGGCTCCAGGCCCTGCTCCGCCAATGGGTCCACAACGAGCACCTAGCCGGGCGCTCTACACCCTCTCACAACAATCTATACTAACCATCTCCTCCATCACCAGGGCGCCGAAGCAGTCCCAATCATGATCGTTGCCAACAAATCCGACCTGCGACCCGAACAGCGCCAAGTTTCCGCCGCCGACGGCAAAAAGCTCGCCGAAGAGCTTGGTTGCGGTTTCGTCGAAGCCTCGGCACGTTACAACGAGAACGTCGGAAAAGCCTTCGAGGGCATGATTGCCGAGATTGAAAAGGGTCAGGAGGCCGGTCAACCGAAGGAAGGAAATTCGAAGTGCGCGGTGATGTGAAGAATGGATAAGGACTATGGACCATGGGAAAGAGCTAGGACTATGCTTGCACTCGGCGCTGAGCAGGTGAAGAATGAGGAGGAACAGAAAGACATGAGGGCATTTTCAACGCAGAAGATCGGGCATGTTGCTCGAAAAGAGCAATTGCTTTGGGCAAGAGCTTGCGACAAGAAGAAGGTGAAGCGCTGCGCCTTTCTGCGCGCCCACAGCAAGACCGCGACATCCGCCGTGAAGAGAGTGTCTCAGGCGCCCCGTACAGAAGCCCAAGAGATCCGTGGACACGCAATACGACAGCACAGAGCCCAGCAATGGGCACGGTGCAAAGATGGGATCGCTCGCTCCCCGCGGAGCAGCGGAGGCGGTCATTGGGCTTTCCAGGAGTTTTGTTTCTTTCACTTCCAAGGTTTCTTCATTCCCAGGGCGAGGCAAGAATCACTTTTTGTATGATTACACACTCACGCAGCGGTATCCGGTTCTGGGAGGCTATAGAAGGTTGTTTTCTGTATTGAGCAGCGGCGCAAGGAGATACCATTGGGCGCGTTTGTGGCGAGGCATGGGGATAGACTTGTCCTTTTTTGTAATAATACGAATGTTTCGATCAGAAGTACAGTGGCATACAGTATGACGAAGTTCAGGATGAGGATTTGCTCCATTGCGGTTTCTTCTGCTTGATAATGATACCAATTCCGCCAAAAAGAATTACAGTCGGAAGCTGCTGCCACATGCCATGGGGTATTACAGACAAGCAGCATGGGAGTACGCATCACTTCTCAGCTCCTGCAGCATCAGCATCGCCCGAAACTCCTTGCCACCACTCCCTCAATTTCCTCGCACGCTGCCTCTCCTCACTCCCCAGCTCAACCGGAGGACCTTTCACTTCCTCTCTCACACCCGGCCCCACCAGACTACCTCTTCTCGTCGACCGCTTAGGACTTGCAGCACTTCCGGGCCGCTGTGCATCTTCACCGAACCTCCACACAAGCCAAGCGCTCGCGTCTGTCGATAAGAGGTATGGCTGGCGTTTACGAGATTTGACCGCGAAGCTGCGCAAGAGAATGACGTCGCCCTTCTGAGCGACAGGAAGTGTTGCGTGCCAGGGACGGAAGACTTCGACTCGAATACTCGTGACCTTCGCCGGCGTGGAAGAGGAAGGATCACCAACCTTGAAAATGGTGAAGTAGTCTCTCGGACCACCTTTAGCGCGTTCGGGAGCCGTGGTGTCGTCTGCCACGACTGCAAGGATGTCGACTGTGTTGTCTACGCCGGGTTGGCTTGACGGATTGAGCTTTTCGTGGAGGTTTGACATTGGAGTGTAATATGCAGACGAAGTGATCAGACCATTTGAAGGTATTCTCTGCAGCAGGTCCGCCTTCTCGTTGGTAGCATCGGCCACGAGAGTAGTGTCCTCATCAAGCTGCTGTCGTGTCGAGCGACGGGGAGAAAACCATGACGAGATGACTTCCGGCACCTGGCCCAGTCGAGAAGCAAGTGATTTCCTGCCAGGCGTCTTAGGAGCAGCAGCGCCTGGTGTCATCACTGCCTCAGCGGACTTGCTTTCTGCACTCTCGATATGCATCTGTTCTGAAACCAGCGTCGCATCCTCGTGGGCGCGTTCCTGCTCGTCCTCCTCTTCAGTGTGTTGCTGCTGACTCAGCTGCTTCCTCGTCGGCTTCTTGGCGGTTTGCTTCCGCGGCTTCACTTCAGTAGCGGTGTCACCTCTCGCTTCTACGGCCTCTTCGAACGAATCCGTCGGCGCCCGTGACTTTCTTGGTGACCGTCTCACAGGCTTTATAGGGGCTGGAGAAAGAAGCTTGCTTTCAAAGGAGGCCACACTTGATCTTGTAGTCTCAGGAGTCGCCGTACGCTGCGACCTTGTCTGGCGCTGCGTATCGATCTGAGCGGGTTCAGGAGAGACTGTGCGCTGCGACCTGGTCTGGCGCTTAGAGCTGATCAGGGAGGGCTCAGGGGACGCTGTACGCTGCGATCTTGTTTGTCGCCTCGTGGATCTTGGAGCAGGCTCGGGTGAGGCCGTGCGTTGACTTCTTATCTGTCGCTTGGTAGCAGCTGTTTCTTGCACATCGTGCTCGGCTTGTGACTCAGCATTACGGGGAGACCTCCGCACGGCGGCCATACTCTCTTTCACAGATGTTTTGCGCGTGTGCTTGCGCTTAGGAGTGGCAGGTGGCGCTTTCGCTCCAACAGGTGCTTCCGTTGCGAGTTTCAGTCCCTCGTTAGTGATCGCTGGAGTCGGCAGCAGAGCATGCTTTGGAGGCGGTGGGATCGGCAGCTGGGTTTCAAAGGGTTGCGATCCGATGCGATGCTGCGTCTCAGTGGAGAATGACTGCTGCCGCGGCTGAGAATCCTTGGGACTGGGAAGTGCTGGCTGTTGTGACTGCTGTGCCGCAGGCTGTGACTCCGTGTCAACAAGTTCGTCAGGAAACGATGACACCTCAGCTTCAAGTCGACTCCGCGGCGTTGTCGTCACTTGCTCATTGACAGCCAAAGACGGAGGTGCCTTTCCAGTGAGCTCAACGCGAGCGTCTTCTTCTTCAGCCTCAGAAATATCATCATCTGAGCCAGTTGACTGGAATGAGAAGTAGTGATAGTGGTCAGCCATTTTATTACCCTTCGATTGCGTTGAGAGTGCTTCACTGATCTGGCTCTGAGGCGGTGGGGCCGATCGCCTTGCTGTGGGCAATGAGATCCCACTGGCTTGCATCTCGTTTTCAAAGAAGCTGGGCTGCATCGTAGCTGATGCGGAAGTGTCCACATGATGCAGGTTCGGCTCGGGAATAATCTCATGCAAGGCGTCTACTTCAGACACCGCATCCGGCATTTCGACATCGGCAGACTCTCCTACCGTGGGTGAGGAGGCAACCTCAGTAGGACTGTATGATCGATCGTCGAGGTCATCAATGTCAGCGAGAATATCCTGCGAATGGATTGTGTCAATTTGCATTGGCAGTGGTGCATCATCCTCGGGGTCCAATGCATCACTTGTGTCAAGATCGATTACCTCCACCTGAGGCCTTTTGGGTGCAGTACTAGTTGGAGGAGCAACAATCTTTTCAGATCCCAAAGATCGCACTGGAGCTGTACTGGAAAGAGGATCATCTTTTTTGACTTCCTTCGGGGCCGCATGTGAAAATTCTCCACTGGTTCTCAGGTTAGCTGACGTGGATCGTGGTTTCTGTTCGCCTGGACTGTCGACGGATGTCGCCACATCGCCAACCGGAACCTGCGAGCTGGGTAGCACGGGAGTAGCATCCCTCAGCATTGATGCTACAAGTGCCTCGTCGTCAAAGGGTGCATCGCCCTCGACAGAGGCCTGCTGTTGGGACATCAACTCTGCAGGTGGCATGTCACCCAATGCCTGAGAGTCCAAAATAACTGCAATCTGAGATTTTGGCCTAGGGAGTTGTGCTGGCTGACCTACTGAAGAAACGATATCTGTTTCTTGTTGTGGTTCGTTCCGCAGTATATGGTCCTCCTGTTGCTCCTGTTCCGGCTGAGATGTCTCGGAAAGCTGCACTTCGAGTGAAGGGAAGGCATCTTGACTGGTTGTGTTCGAATCAGTTTCAGGCTGCGATGCTGTAACGTCCACCGTTGGTATCGACTGCACTGGTTGGCTCTGACTTGTAAGTTGAGGAACCCGTTGAGGCTCGCCAACCGGCACGTCAATATGCATGTGCTCGTGCTGCGGAGGTGAGGCATTAGCAGCTGTGATGCCAGCTGTAGCAGCAGTTGAGAAGATGTGAGTTGTATCAGAGGGAGTCTGAGAACCGACAACATCGTTGAGTCGGGCCACTGGAGCGCTCTGAGGCTGAGCCGAGGGCACCTCGACATCTGGCAATTCTCGCTGCACAGCACCAAAGGGCGTTGGAGTCTCAAGTATCTGCGGAGCAGGCACGCATTCTTTCTCTGGTGATGGAGATGCTTTGAAGCCGAACAAGCTGCTGTAGGTCTTCTTCATTATGCGTTCCTTCTCCGATTGTGGTGTGGGTTTAGTGACCTCTATTGGCTCAAATGGCACATCGTGCGTGCCATCCATGCCGAAGCCAAACCCGAACAGGCTCTGTATTGTCTTTTCTGGCGTCTTCGGCGGCAGCCTTCGCTCTGGCTGTGCTGGCGCGCTCTGGCTCACTGAGTGCACTGCAACAGCTTCGCTCGATGCAGACCTCTTCGCTGATGCCTCTTCGTTCGCCGCCAGCTCCTTGGACATTATGGCAGGCTGGGAAGACATGACCGAAGTTGCGGCCGACCCTTTCTCGATCGGCTCATCAACATCAAGTCCTTCAGGAGATGAGGTTTTCAGTCTATCGTGCGCGAGTATTTGCGAGACCGGGCCTGAGATATCGATACGTGGCTCCGCTGCTTTGTCTGTAACGCTCTGCCTGGCTGTAGTCTGTGAAGGGTCTGGGGAACGCAAACCAGTAACGAGATGCACGTCAATATCGTCCTCATAGTCATCGTCTTCGGCGTCTAGCATATCATCGTCTTCATTACTTTCGTCATCATGTTCGTCATCAAAATCTTCATCCGAACTCGTCTCCGGCCGTTCACCCATGTCTTCAATAACTTCTGCAGCATCGTCACGATGGACCCAATCTCGAATCTTGACGCCTTCACGCTCAAGCATTTCGCGAGCGTGGCTGAGAGCCCGTTGATCGTACACCTTTTGCATCTCTTCGTCCTCTTCTGTGTCCGAGCCTGAACCTTGATGGTCCGGGTAGACTTCTTGGCTACTGTCGGGGGGTTGTCTGAGCATCCCGTACGATTGAGACTGATATGATGTCTGGCTACCAAACACATGTGACTGCTTGCCGGAGGCACCTACGGACCTTGGACTGCCGGAGGCCCGCGGCGCTTGATCGCGTCTCCGAGCTCGCCCTTGCGCGCTCTTGGTTGATCTCTGCGGTGACCCCTGTGATGGCGAGCTAGCAGGAGCAGCGATGGTAGCGTTGATGTCAAGCCGCACTTCGTCGTTGACTCTGTCCTTCCGCGGCGGAGAAGTGCTTGGCTCTCGCTGTTTGGCAATCTTCTGTGCTGTGGCGAGCTCGGATTCGATTGACGGCTGTGCTGACTCTTGTGGAAACGGTGAAGGTATCGGTAGTGTGTAGCCTGGCACAGCTTTGAGTTCCGGCGTGATAGGCCGCTTGGGGTCTTGCTTCGAGTTCTCATGATCTTTTTCAGACTGCATTATGAATGGATTATCTGGCATGCGCAGCTGAGGTAAAGGTGGTGGCAACATCGATGCGGGAGGATCTTGAAGCGGTTGTGCAACGTCGCTCTTCGATGGTGGCAGCGGCGAGAGCTTGGCGGGTAGCGATGAAGGTGTCGGTGAAGTGTTCGCAATGAGGCTGGCGTTTCTACCTCGTCCGTCCAGAACGTCGGCCTCATGTCTGACACCTGATGTCGCCGCATCCACATCAACTTGCTCGTCTGCGCTCTCCGTTGCCGTCTGCTTCTGTGGGCTAGGCGTTCTGTCCGCGAATCTCCAGAAACTCACGTCGCTGATACGCTGCCTCTTTCTCGGCTGCTCATCGTCGAGCTCCCGATCAATGTCCGCGAAAGGATCGTACTCGATCCCAGTGCCGAAGCCGTCCCCAGAGAGCCTCTGCCTCCGAATGAATGCAGGACTTGAATATATCGGCACAAGGTCGACTGCTCCTAAGCTGTCCCTTAAGCTCGCCACTCTTGTATTCCTGAACGGTGTTTGATGTACTGGCTGGTCCTCGTCTGGAGGTGGCGTGGACACATTGACATCGATGCGCTGATCGATTGCCTCACTACTCCCAGCCTTCTTGACAACCCGCAAGCTCAAGTCGCCCCGAAATACGAGCTCGCCTTCAACACTCTTGCCTGGCGTGGATACTGTGGAGCTGTAGCTCGACCATTGTGCACCACGCAGATCAAGTAGGACCTCGTCTCCGATACCAATTTTGCCCTGTGCCACTGCAGTCGCGCTGGCCCAAGTGAAGCGTACGCGGACCTGTCCTCGTCGGCTTCTCAACCGAGGGTCGGGATCGGTCAGTAGGAAGGCGCATTGCTTCGTCGAAGAGCTGTACGGCCAATATAATGACACGACGGCACGAATCGTCTTGTCCGGCGGAGGTCTCGTTTCGGGATCGAGAGCGGTGATGGGAGTAAGAGCTGCCATGGTGCGCAACGTCGTTCAGAATCGTTCAGTCGTTCGGCGACATGTCGTACACACTGATCCGGCCGTTAGCAGCGTGGTTGGAGCGGCGCGCTGCTCGTCGCCGTTCACTCGTCGTCGCGTGAGATTCGGCATCGAAGTCGCGAAGCGTGTGGCGGCTCGTGCTCTCCGCAAGCTTGATCCCAGTGCTTGGCTTGGGCAATAATGACGATGGCTCGCGACATGGCTGGAACAACGCTTGCAACGAACATCGTTGTTCACCAACGACTACAATACAACATCACTTGATACAGCCTCCGGAGAGCCATATATATTTCACAAGATGGGTTCCCAGGCACCCTTCACCACTTTTCACGATCTAGCCTCCAACGTGACCATCACGGACCGCGAGGCTGCCTGCTGGAGGCGACAAGACTGCTATTCTTGCACACACGACAAGCATGGCTGCGGCTGGTGTCCATTCTCCTCGAGCTGTGTACCTGCTTCGGTTCTCACAGACCCAGTAAACCACAAGGACATATGTCCACTTGCTTCCGAAAGATGGGAGCTCAGAACCAAAGCTCTCGGATGTGGATGTTCTACTACAACGCTCCTTAGCATCATCGCAACCGTCTTTGCAACTATAGCTGGGCTGCTACTTTTGGCTGCTTTGATCTGGATCCTGAAGAATCTCAACCCGGTCTTTGGCTCCGGAGTGGTTGCCGGTACCGAGCTTGAGGTCAAGGAAGATGGTACTCGTGAGGAACATGAGTGGCATAGGCCCGGACTGGGCAGCAGGCTACGCGCTTGGCTGAAATCTGAGCCTGATCTCTCAAAGCAAAGCGAACAAGAAGCCATCACAGAGCGATCGAGACTTCTGGGATGATTGAAGGACGTCTTGTGAGATATGGCGGAATGAATTAATGACACCGAGGAATCAGGCACAGCAACCTTGTCCGCATATAGGCTCTACTTGAGTGACTAGCTACAGAGCAACGCCACAGTTGAGATGACATGACACAGTATGAGACACATCAGACAGAAAACGAGCAACCAAAGACAAGCATTTATCTCCACGAGCCGCAAACTTCATGACTTCATGCTATCGACCAATATACTGATACTCGAGATAACGAGCAGGCCAATACGCAACCAACGTCACGACCAAACACAGCTCATTCGACACATCACCCCCCGAGCTCCCAATTTGTCTTGCAATCGGTCCAACGAACCAAGTCTGCACCATGCCGCAAACCCAGACAATGATACCTAGTCCAAAAGCCGTAGCCCCTCCGATTCCTACAGGCAGCCTCGCAGGATCATTCCATCCTGCCAGATCATAGTTCGCAAAGTCTCCTTTCCGGAAAAAGTAATGCTCGCTGAAGACGATGACGAAGTACGATGTGCACCAGTACCCCAGCAACGCGAGGAAGTTTTGGAGGTAGGCCAAGAGATTGTTTCGTCCAGCCAGGGCGAGAGCAATAACCACTCCGTAGCATATAACCGTCCAGAAGATGCGCGGGACCTTGGCCAAAGGACGAGCGAATTGCTGACAGGAGAGGGCGGCACTGTAGGTATTCATGATGTTGTTGTTAATTCCAGATAGGACAAGCAAAACGAGAACGAATTTCGCCCATCCGTTCGGTGTCAGCATATCATTGATCAAGAATCCCAGTCCGCGATTCTCATTAGCATCCTGCCACTCTGGTCGATTATTCATCGCAAAACTGACCACACAGCCAGCCAGCATACCAATACTCGTCGGGATAGCCACACCAAGAGTCGTCATCAAAAAGACTTTAGTCCTCGAAACATCCACAGCATAGTGGACATAATAATCACTCGCAATCGTAGCCCACGAAGCCGAAGATCCATAAACAATCGCCAGTAAACTGAGGACCGTCCCGCTGAAATCCGCTCCCGTGAGTGAAGAAGGCGTGCTGTTGTCGGTATATTGCCCCGTCTGTCCGAAAATCACCATGAAAATGATGAAATAGACAAGCCAAGCATACTTCTCATAGACCAGAATCGCGCGTAGTCCGAAGAAACTCACAACCAGACTACAAGTCGCGATAATGATGATCCCCACCACAATCGAAACACTCCCGTTCGACACAGCAGTCAACGCGAGTCCTCCAGTAATACATCCCGCGGCACTCCACCCAAGTTGCTGAATCGTATTCAACGCCGCGATGATTTTATTCGGATACCAGCCAAAACTATACCTCGAAATGGAAATTTGTCGGAGACCTGTTGGGGCTCCCATTGTGGCGCAGAAACCGGGTAAAGCGCCGCCGAGGAGAGAGCCAAAGATCACGATGAGGATGGATTGTTTGAGACTGAGACCGAATTGCCAACCGAGGAATCCTGTTGCGAAACAACTGATATTCAATGTTCCGCTGGCCCAGATTAGGGCCATGTTGAGCTGGGCGTGCCATGGTTGCGGTTGGCGGTCTTCGGGCAACTTTCGGTCAATTGCTTCAGATTCGATGCCGAGTTTTCTGTCGAGGGCGGCTTCGAAGTTGCGGAGTTTGGTGAAGATGTCGGGGGTTGAGTCCGGGGTTGGTGGGATGTGATCGAATGTATGTCCATTGTCGCCAGTAGAAGACGCGTCCCGGGAATCAATGTCTCTTGACTGTATTCTTGTCGCATCCAATTTCTCTTGCATCGTCAGTGGTCGCTGGGGAAGTCTTGTCGCTGGAGGTGCTGATTCGATCACGATTTCCTGTGGTTCGCCATGCTGGGCTTCTTGCTTTTCCAGATCCCGCGACATCTTGGACAAAGGCACGAGATACCAGCCTCGATGCCCAGCGTCGCAGACCCTGGACGATAGCAAGAGCGACGGCCGCCTCACGTCCGTGTTGCAAGTGCGGTCAGACCGTGCCACAGCTACACCGGCAGAGAGAACTCATGAACATCACGCCACGCCGCGCCACGCGTGATACACACTTGCACCCCTCCCACGAGTCCCACCACGCAAAACACCTTTTTCTCACAAGATTTGTGCTTAACCGGCATTCAAACAACAGCTTTGCCGTAGCAGGAAAGGTGCTATGAAGCTTGTCCTGCACTCTTTCATGTCCAGCCAATGATAACCACAATCTGCCGCTCGGGGCTTCTTTAGCAATATGGGCAACATTTCGGTAATAACGGCTAACCGGGGTCATTGGTGGCAAGATCTTCCCTGCAGCCAGCCAGATAGCGGGGCTACAGTCGAGAGCGTTTGGGCCAAGGAGTCCTGGCGCATTGGGTTGTTCATTGATAAAGATGGAACACAGAACAGACTGACTTTGTTATGATATTGTAATAGATCATATTCGATGTTGTGGTAAGGAGATTTGTTAGAGAGAGGAGTTGATCCAGCCAATACACGAGCCCCGCAGGCTGTGATGCCGTGGTCAGCACTAATGTCCTGCACTGCGAAGTCGGCTGCAATAATGTACCATCGCGCTGTGCAGGAGAATGATTTCCGATCACGAGATCTTGGGTTGCGATGAGATGTGTCCGTTGCGCAAGCAGCGCAGACCGATCAAATCAAGAGGCAGCATCTTACAGGGTTTCTCATCACATTCGTGGGGAGTCTTTTCCGGCGCCGCCGTTATCTTTAACGGCACTCCTGTCCAATCGTATTCGCGGCGTGTTCTGCATATTCAGTTTACGAAACCCGAGCGTGGTTCATGGCAGACACTGCAAAGTTTTGTCCGACATCTTTATGCCCTGGCAATGGCCGTGGGCGTTCTCAAATTCCGTCCACGATGTGTAATGTCGCAGTGAACCTCTCTGCACTATGCCATTTTCATTGTAGACTTGAGAGCATCGATTGCTGACAGGCAGCTTTGGAAATGTTCCTGCATGAACATCCTGTGATTGCGCCGCCTATCCACGTGGAGGTAAAGCTCTAGATGCTTCGGGAGCGGGACTTTGTACGTGCTTGACAAAGGTCTGAAAGCTCGGAGACATGAAATGCCTTGCCCCTGGGCCGAGCCGTGTCTTCGTCACTTAATGCTCCAGTCTATGCGTTGCATAGACAATAACCGCAGTAGGCTCACTTGTGATTTGTCGAAAGTGCAACTGAGTTGGTCCAGTGTCGCCAATCATTTCTGGACTTGTGGTAACGAGGCGTGTTCCCATCCATTCATGGCCGTGGGAAATTGGAAGCATATAATCTCATAGCGTTGCGTACGATCCGGAGACCCTGGAACACGATTTGATGAAGCATAATGCAGATTTACGATGGCTTGGGTCGATACGCGTGATACTTCTGCGCGCTCTCCATCTCAGCCACCGGTTCCGATCCAGGTAACTCGCACAACAGTTGCCGCGTGTCGCATTCGTCCGTCACGTAGATCAAAGGAGGGGCAGGCAGATGTGCCGGTGGTATCGCACGAGGAGGGGAGCGCGGACGAGAGTCCCATGTTGAATCTGAGCGGCGCGATTCTATACAGGGTGTCAATATACGAGCGCGATACGCACGAATTTCGCCGGAACCCACCTGGAACATCCTTCCCGTATGCTACTAGGCTGACCACTGAGCCTGGATATTCTTCCTTGCCGACCGCCTTCTCGTTCGCTGTCTTTCGCGGACGTCGTAGCAGCCATACGAGACCCAAGGTCAAGATTGCCAACACCGCAAGACCACCCACGACACCTCCTGCAACAGCGCCCGTGTTTACAGAACTCTGACTCGGAGGACTTGCAGAGATAGCCGCAGTTGGCACAGAGGCGGTCGTAGTTGCCGGTGAAGATGTGGTACTCGAGGGCTGCTCCAGAGACGTCGTTAGGTCCGCTGTGCTTGTGGCACTGGGGGCCACCGCGCTGGTCGATGTCACCACAACCACAATGCTTGTCGATGGCTCTGCCGGCGTGGGCGCGGCCGCAACGGAGGACGGAGTTGGTTCAGGCTCAGTCTGTGTCCGTGATCGTCTGGTGCTCGTCGCAGGTTCTGCATCTTCTTTCTTCGTCTTCGGGGGCTTTGGGTCCAGCAAGCTCGTGAGGAAGCCCGCAATTGGGGCAAATGCATCTTCGACCATTTTTGCGACTCATCTGTGGCAGAGGTGAAGCTGCGACAGCGGGCCCTGTACACACCTTGAGACTCTGAGGTTCGTGTTGGCCTCCTGTCGCGCCATACCAAGCACGATAGTACAGTGGCGTATGTGCAATTTCATTGACTTCAGGGCTAAGGACATGTCGATCACGGAAAGAGAAGATTCCTTTGAGATGCCTCTTGATTGGCCGTGCAGTTGGCTCACACGGCTTCAGAGGTCGCTGTGACGCACCGAGCACGTCTTGTAGACGCTACAAGTACCGAGGCGGCCATCGTGGTTTGAGGTGTTTGGGCGTCTGGCCGTCATGATAGGAACAGGCGTATTCTCGCGGTCGGATCCTACGACTAGTGCAACAAGCACAATCAATGAACTGCTGGCTTGTACGATTCTGCGGATCTGGACGCGGAACACCTCGTGGTTGCTGGGCTCGAGCAGGCGCTTAACATCTGGACGGCGAGACGAGTGGTGAGAAAGGAGGTCGGAGTGCACGTCGAAGATGAGAACCAATAGCGGAAGGAGCGCCACCAGCAGCCACGACGCGGGGCTGTGGCGCACGCCTGAGCCACAGCGTCCGAGCGTGCAACTCAACTCTCCCACATTATTATTGTCGTCCTCACACCTCTTCTCCATCAATGCCGCCCTCTCCAGCATCGCATCCAACATGGCAGTGTCGCCCTGGAGCCCATTCGCTGATGCACGCCAACCAATAAAGTCTCCAACGATAAAGGCGCCAACGACCACGTGATTTGCGGCCAGGACTAGGTGAGGGCGGTCGGCCTGAAAACACTGCAGACGTGCAACATGGGCGCTGAAAGCGTCACACGCACTGCGGAAACGGCCTCTGGTCGTTTGCGTTATCTGCCGGCTTCTCCAATCCCCCAAGACATGCAGCCTCTGCCGGCTACAGCCTCGCTCAACACGCAGGTCCCACACCTCCACGGGCTATCTCGGCCAAGCTCACCGCCGAACGTCGGATTAGTTAGCCAGATGCAACACGCACGCAATCGCGACTACATCCAACCAGACTTCTTTCCTTGAACTTTCTGCTTACTTGGTGTGAGCCATGCGTACGGATGTGTGTCTATCCAACTCTAGCTTTCACTCAACATGACCGCAGCACACGACGCTCGCCCTGGCCAACACGCAGAAACACGAGCCGAGTCAACGATATCGGAGCGTGCGCCACTCCTCGGTAGCAAGACCCGTGACCACGACCCAGCACAGCAAGGCGATGGTGGAGAATGGAGTGCAAGCGTTGTGTTGAAGTTATTATTTACGAGCACAATCGTCAGTCTGTCGTTCGGCGTGACGCAAGTTCCGTAGGTCCCTTCACAATCAACAAAACAGCAGGGTACTAACTGCCGAGAACAGACTGATCTATGTATTTGGGACGATGACATGTCAAGAGTACTACAAGCACCACCGTCATCCTGGGACATTACCTGATCGATGCCATCTTGCAGAAATTCAAGCGAGCACAGCGAGAGCAGTAGCCCTGCTTGGAGCCGGGACGACATTATTCGGAGTGCTGAACCTCTTCTACACGACCTGGACTATTAAACGATTCGGCGTCAAGTCCGCCCTCCTGAGCAGCGTCTTCTGGCCTGCTGTTCGACTCGCTGTACAAAATGTTGGTGTGCAACTCGGGGGCGGCCTGGGCATCTGGATCATCCAGGCTTCGCAAGCGATAACTATCATTGGCGGGCCTGCAGGGTATCTTCTGGCTTTGAATTCCTTCGCGACAGAGGTGATCGTACCTTCTGCGAGAACAGCTACTCTTGGGCGATTGCAAGGCTGTGCTTTCTTCGGAACCGCACTTGGTTTTCTATTGGGAGGATATTCCGCTGATCTCCTTGGAATCATATGGCCATTCCGGATTACCCTCGGACTGTTCTTACTCTCCACCATCTACATTCTTCTCTTCCTTCCATGGATCAAAGTCGATCTCGACCCGGAAGTGCAAAAGCGAACCAGGTCACTTTCCTCCTTCTTCGATCCGCTACGCATGTTTGTGCCATCGAAGTGGAGACTGAAAGATGGTCGTGTCACGACCGAGTACGGCATTATACTTCTCGGTGCTGGTGCTTTCACCGCATTGCTCGCTACCGGTTACATTCCTGTCTTGCTCCAGATGTACGCAACGGACGTTCTCGATTTTGGCACGACAGAGAATGGCTGGCTCATCTCGATCAACTCTCTGATTCGAGGTTGCTTCCTGACCTTCGCGTTCCCCGCGATCATCGCAGCAGGCCGACGATGGACGGAGCGTCGAGATACCGATTATGAAAGGGTCAAGATCGAGGAGTCTGACATTCCCGATCTACCTACTAATCCTCATGAGTTTGAGCCAGAACCGATCGCTGGCGGGGAAGAACCAATCGAGCCTCCGAGGCCGAAGAACGGCCAAGAAGAGTCTTTCGTCTTCGATCTGTACTACACTCGATACAGTATTCTGGTCGACGGTGTCCTCACTGCTCTGGCGACTATCAGCTCAAAGGGCTGGCACATGTACGTCGTTTCCATCGTGCTACCGCTAGCAGCGGGGACGGGGTCCGCTGCTAAGGGCACCATTTTGCAAATGTGCTCTCCAGCGCAACGCGCAGATGCCTTGAGCGCGATCAGCCTGGTAGAAATGGCAGCGAGACTGGCGACGACTGGACTGTTTGGATACATCTTCTCCGCCTTTGCAGCGATCGGACAACCGTCATTGACATTTGCTGTCAATGGTGGTGTTGCGGTGCTGGCATTCGTGATTCTGGTCTTTGCAAGATTTCCGCCTCACGGAAGCACCAGGATGGAAGACGAAGATGCAGCGACTTGATATCGCACAGAAACCCCACCGAAAGAACATGCCCAGGACACAGTTCTACACGTGAAGTTTGCCAGGGCATTCCCGTCTCCAGCTAATAGCACCTGTGCATAGCTGGACGTGCCGAAGCCCCAGCTGAAACAGCCGTCATCCTGCACAAGAAGATCGCGCTCAGTATTTGACACCTGTGACACTTCCCGAGCCGAATCTTTAGGGAATGAACACTCGAAGACTCATTAACGAATGGCTCAGCCGACGTCAATGTTGATGCCGGGCGTTGTGCGAAAACATCCTCGGATATGCGCGAGCTTCACAGATCCAGCGGTCCTCTCAACGTCACGAGCTTCAAAGTAGACCAGACAACCTTCTTCAACAAGCGTATTCGAGCATCTAGTGAACGCCGTTGGCTTAGATGAGTGCCTGATGTGAGGTTTGAATAGAGTTCTCGTGGAGTGGATCTTTCTCACTTGGGTAAATGCACATAGACATAGACCCAAGATCCATGCTTCAAGGAGCATTTGCTCTCAGATTATAAATCTCAGACATCGCTCTTTCTTGTGCCTTGAATCTTTGTGCTCTCCAAATCTCGATTTCTCTCAGAGGATCAGGTCAGGATGAAGGGTCTCGAATTGCCGTAGCTTTGCCCTGGATGATCAAACGAGATAAGTGCACTTGCTGTTTCGATGGAAAAGTATACAGATGACGAGTTTACGGGGGCAAGTAGATTCGTTCTTTCATGATATTTGCAAGACTGTCCTCAACCAACGTTCGGCACAGCAGGTGCGGCAATGTCTCTGTTCAGCGCCGCCGCGTGAACATCTGTCTCGGGTGCGGCTAGCGGGCGTCTGTCGAAGAGCGAAATCCACCATTGCGGAGGATCGAGTGGCCGATGTCCACCGTGCGTCGAAGGATAGATGTCGTTGAAGAAGTACACGACTGTTAACAAGATTAGCCTTCCTGCTCCCACCTCAACCTCTACTCATCAACTTACCGTGTCCAACTGCAATTCCACACAGCTCATCTTTCGGCCAATGCCCATGCAACACCACATTAAAGACGATCAACACCCATGGCAGCCAGGGTGCCGTGAAAGTCAACAAGCCGAGAAAGCTCAGCCGTGTATCCGGATTCCTCCTTGCCCAGATGTAGACCATTGTACTGCTCAGTGTCGTTCCGAGGAAAGCTTGGTTAAAGAGTGGTTGTGCGACGACGAGTAATGTGATCGCCGTATATGCCAGCATATAGCTGAAATGTGCCACCGAAGCTGCCGACTCTTCGAGCATTCGAGCATATCGTTGGATGAAGAATATGTGGAAGACGAGATTGAGTGATAGTGGGCCGAAGTAGATGAATGTTGTTATGAGGCGCCAGAACTGTTGATGTCTTGTGTCAGTTGATCGGTCTTGTCTTTACCCGAGACTGAGAGGGCGCATACCTGCTGCTTATGAAAGACTGCGCGGAAGCTGTAGAACAGCTGGAAGGGTGTGAGGACTTGACATTGTACCAAGACACCTGTCACAACTGTCGCTGTTGTCCACCATCGCGTGCACACGGGCATCTCGAAGAACCATTGCTCCAGCGGTAGAGCGCCCGCGCCATCTCCGCCCATGATGGCGGCCATGGTGACTGATGCTGTCCAGGCAAAGGGTGTTTCGTTGCGGTCGTGGCGGTAGTGAGGTTTCGGTGTGCGATGTTATTCTGGTCTTCGCGGTCAAGGCCCGCAAGCTTCCGCGTCGGCGAGAGAGTCGTTGTTGCGATCAGTGAATCGATCAATTGAATGGCCAGCTGTCGTCGTTCCTTTGTTTGGAAAACCTTCTACCGCCGCCGGGTGCCGTCACTGCCAGCACGCGATAAGCCCTAACTATCGTGAATTAGCGCGCGGGCACCAGCCACGCGCTTTCCCGAAGAACAGGGACAACCGTGGCTGGGCTTGCATTCCGAAGCGTAAACAGAAGTCGCTACCATACGGCATTGAACGCAGCAATCAACACCACAACACCCTCGGCATCGCTTGGTACAGACGGCATTTCGCGCAGAACGACGATGCGATTGTGATCAGCACAGAAGCGCATCTTGGACAACCTTCGATTCACATTTGCGACGCGTCTGGATTCACCCTCGAGAAGACAGCTCCATCTAAACAAGACACAATCGCGCAACATTGGACACACGATTGGCACATAAGACACGATTTAAGCTCAGCAGACTCCGCCTCAGCCATGATGGCACGTACAGCAGCCACATCATCAAGAGGTGGGAGAACGAGTACGGGCTCAGCAGGGACTCCTTCGCGCGGCAAAATGGTACCCACAAGAGGAGGCAGAGGAGGCCGAGCGAGCAGAGGAGGAAAAGAGCCCAGACGAAGTAGCGGCGTAGCAGAAAGTCCGCGAAAGAAGCGCAGGTATAAGCCTGGCACCGTGGCTTTGAAGGAGATTCGTCGGTATCAAAAGTCTACGGAGTTGTTGGTTGCGAGACTGCCCTTTTCGCGATTGGTATGTGCTTCTCTGGCGACTCGGCAGAGTGTTTGTGAGAGAAACTAATATGATTGCATAGGTCCGCGAAGTTTGTATGAATGTTGCGCCTCCTGGGTCGGAAGTCACAAGGTGGCAGTCACAGGCTATTCAGGCGTTACAAGAAGCTGCTGAGGCTTTTTTGGTGCATTTGTTTGAGGACTCGAATCTTTGCGCTATTCACGCGAAGCGTGTAACGATTATGCAAAAGGACATACAACTAGCGCGAAGAATTCGTGGAGCTTGGGGAGGGTTGGGCTGACGCTTGGGATGGATGCAGAGGTTGTTGTTTCCTGTTCTGGATGATCATTGTTGTTGTGCTCAGCGAGGCGCCTGGCGAGGCTTTTGTTTTTGGGTCTCGGAATGTGACGATACCAGACTTCGGAGGCAGACACGGATGAGGACGTGGCTCTTTTGAACAGTTCTTATCTTGATATATGTCAGATGCTTGAATCAGAAGAAACACGTTCACTGCCAAAGCCTTGCGATATCTAGCATGTCGTTTTCGCTTTCGTATCTTCACCATTCCAACTGTTCACTAGTGTATATTGGAGTGCCAAGCCCTGACGTAGAGAGGCATCCGGATTTCTGCCGCGTGATGCTTGCTGGTCGACTTCTCGTGTCACCTTTCTTGCTAGCCGAGCAACTCAAGCGCCGAGGAGTGCTCAACGTGCGGAGACAAGTTTGCGATCGTGTTATGGACTGAGCAGAGAACTGCAAGGCTGCTTTCGACATCACCAACGGGCCAATTGGCTCGACGAACAAGCGGAGATGTTGCCATATATCAACACTCGTAAGAAACGCGATCGTGTGCCGGGAACATAGCGGTCTCTGACATTGTGTTAGCTTTCGACTTCGTCGCAGGCAAGCTCGGGGCCTCTACAGATGAACGTACGTTCTTTCTCGATAGGAACTGGGCCCTCGCTGAGTCCGTTGACAGTCAAGCTCATAACTTCGTTCCTATTGTCCTACCCACTCGCCGCCGTCCTCAAGCGACTACCTGACGATAAGCCACATCTGAAGAATGTCTTCAGCATATCGTCAGTTCCGCAAATGCGACGCTGTAGACCTGTCTGCTGACTTCTTCCAGCGTCGCGCTATTCTACCTGGTTGGGCTATTTGACCTATGGAGCGGTCTGGCAGTTGTGCTCTTCGACGCAATTGGAGCCTACATGATCGCCGCATACATCCAAGGACCTTACATGCCATGGATTGGCTTCACTTTCCTCATGGGTCACATGTCTGTCAGCCACATCTATCGCATGATTGAGAATAGTCCAAGCTCAGTCGACATCACGGGCGCCCAAATGGTCCTCGTGATGAAACTCTCTGCTTTCTGCTGGAATGTCTGGGATGGTACGCAGAAGGGTGAGGATCTGAACGACGTTCAAAAGGAGAGGGCGATCAGGAAACTGCCTGGCCTCTTGGACTACGCCGGATTTGTGGCATTCTTTCCCTCCATTATGATCGGTCCTGCTTTTGATTATGCCGACTATGAGAGTTGGCTCAACACCACTATGTTCCGACTTCCTCCAGGCACGGACCCGGCAAAGGCGCCGGCCACGCGCAAGAAGCGAAAGATTCCCAGAAGTGCTACTCCAGCCATGCTCAAGCTTGTTACTGGCTTGCTCTGGACGCTTGGCTTCCTTCAGCTGTCAGCATACTTCTACCCAGAACTGCTTCTGAGAGACGAATATGCGAAGATGAACATTTTCAAGCGCATCTTTCACATGTATGCCATGAACTTCGTCCAGCGAATGAAATACTACGGCGTGTGGACTCTGACAGAGGGCGCATGTATTCTGTCAGGTATTGGCTACAAAGGACTCAATCCAAAGACTGGAAAGCCAGACTGGGACCGTCTCACCAATATCAAGCCTTGGGGTGTTGAGCTTGCACAGAACACGCATGCCTACCTTGGCAACTGGAACATTAACACAAATCACTGGCTGCGGAACTACATCTACCTACGTGTCACGCCGAAGGGAAAGAAGCCTGGTTTCAGGGCTAGTATGGCGACCTTTGTGACAAGTGCTTTCTGGCATGGCTTTGCACCGGGCTACTACCTGGCATTTGTGCTCGCAAGCTTTATTCAGAACGTAGCAAAGAGTAAGTCGAAGCAGGACTGGAGAGAGCGAGTCTTACTAACACCCGACAGACGCACGGCGCCTCATACGCCCCTTCTTCATGCCAGCAGACGGCACGAAACCGACCAAATACAAACCCTACTACGACGTCTTCACCTGGCTCGTCACCCAACTCGTCTTCTCCTTCACAACCACACCCTTCATCCTGCTCTCCATTCACGATAGTCTCTTAGCCTGGAGACGCGTCTACTTCTACGCCGTCGTCGGCGTTGCACTCTCCAGTGGCTTCCTCGCCACACCTGGCAAAGCCTGGCTGTCGAAGAAAGTCAAAGCACGAGGCGGCAGGCCACAGCTCAAGAAGACGGACAGCTACGAGCATATGTCTGGCGCGACGCTCGGTGTACCTTCGGAGCCAGGTAAAGAATTCGATGACTTTGTTGATGAGATTGTAGAAGAGGTGAAGAGGAGGAAAGGTTCGCAAGCTGCTGCTATTCCTGATGTCCAGGAGCTGAGGCGCAGAGTTGAAGCTGCGTTGAAGAGTAAGACGAGTGGGAAGGATTTGAAAGAGTTGTGAGGAGAGGTGATGTGATTTGATTAAAAGCGACCAAGCAATATCTTGCATTGACTGTTCAATACTTCCGCAGCACAACCGTAATTCTGTGTGCTGTCAAAAGTCACTTTCTATGTTTTCTGATTCACTATTCACATCTGAACGCCTGCACAATGCCAACGTTCTAATGGAGTCATGGGCTGCCCATTTATATGCTGTCGTGACCATCAATTTCACCACCCGCTGGGAATTTCCCTTTTATCATTCAAATCGGAAATTCCAACTGGAATTCAAGCCTTCACACAAGCCCAGTACGCAGCCCAAGCGGTTGTCGAATTTCCATTCCATTCCGCAAACTGGCTCTCCTCGAATCCATTCTCAGCAGCAAGGGTATCGACTCTCTTTCCAGGCTCAATCAACTCATACTCTTGGCAAGAGGAAATGATGTTTGGCATAACAGGAACAGGAGTCTGGTCTGGAGTATAATGGGTGCCGAAATCAGGTTGCACGGGCGGGGTGAATTGGTACCATGGTGCTAGCTCACGTGTCAGTATGCGAAGAACCAAAGAATTGGTAAAGTGGGGTTGAAGGACTTACTGTTAATGCACACTGGAACATAAGCCTGAAGCCCGAAACAGGTCTGGCCGATTGAAGGGTTCCACTTGTAGAATTGGGTTACTGTGAAGTTGGAGAAGGATTTGGCAATGCTGAGACAGGTGTCGCCGGATTCGACGGTGTAGAAGGCTGAGCAGTCGGAGGGACGGACAGTGCAGACGCAGCCGGCGGAGACGGAGCAGTATTGCGTGCAGTTGTTGCTCTGACGGGTTTCGAGCTCGCCGTAGTAGCTTGCTGGGAGGATGGAGCTCATGGCGGTGGTGGCCAGGGTGGCGAGGGTGAGGAGTTGGAGTTGCATTTTTGATCTTTTGCTCGGACTGGTTTAGCTGATTGAGTAGTGGACTTGTCTACTGTTCAAGATTGTATGATGATGAAGTTATGGCTGGTGAAGAAAGACGTGAGTACTTATATTTGATCTTCAGAGCCAGCTCGGTTGCATTGACGCTCATCAGTGTAGGCCGCAGAGTCTATTTTGATCTCATCGTTCCAAAATGCAATATACTGCAACTCTCCGACTGGATGCAGCCTGCCAGAGGAAGTGCCCAAAAGAGGCATCTCCACATTTCTCCGAGCTGATCGACAGCATGGTCTGCCTGTTCCGTCGCTTCGAGAACATTTTCAGCACCTGCAAAGCGGGTTTTCACTCGTGAATGGGATGTTGAGCGGGTGGAGCGGCATCAGTAGGTGAGTGCAGGATTCCACGATGGACGACCGGCCAATCTCAATCCTTTGGTGCCTGTGAGTAAGTGGGTCGAAGGATTCCAAGTTGTCCCTTTTTCAAGCATGACTTTTACGCGGGTCATGCCACTTCGACGTGGTCTACCGGTGAAGAGTGTGGCACCGAAGCGTGGCCGTGAAGCTTGCTGATCAGAAGAAGCCATCTCGGTCCCGGGAGAGATGCGACTGTGTTTCCAGACTCGTGCGATCCGACACACGGCAGCTCCCGCCAGGTGCCCGTGCCCGTAGACGGTATAGCGGTTAGTTAGTGCGCAGGCTTCGCAGCGAGCGAAGGGCCATGATGGTGTCTTTTGCTCTCTTGTGCTGACGCAGTGTGTGCAAGAGCGATGACATAGTTCTAGTCGCCGGTAGACTAACTAGACTAACTAACTTAGTTAGACTACGAGCAATGCGAAGGCCTTGGCGGTGCGGACTTTGCGGCCGCAACGCCAGTCAGTACTGACTCAGCAGAACGCCACTGTGCCGCTTCAGAGTTGCCCTACTTCGCTGGAAACAAAGGATTACATCGTACGCGGCTGACACGTCCTATGCAGAGCTTGCATAGCTTATGCATTTGTCCATGTCGTCACTGATATCTTGTGCCATCGACGCTGCAGGCTCAGAAGGAGCTCTCCAACTGGAAATGGTTCAGTAATGGTATAAGTAAGGAGCGAACCTCCCAGCTGATTGCAGATGGCAAAAAGCATACTTCTCTCGGGCATCCGCACTACAATCACATCACCCATCCGAATCATGTCACGCTACGCAGACGCCCACAAGAACACCCAAGGCCCTGGCGATGCCAGACCGACAGCATTGCAAATTGTCAAGGACGAAGGCCTTATCGGCAAATTGGCAGACAAGGTGTTTGTGGTCACTGGGGTCAGCAGCGGCATTGGCGTCGAGACGTTGCGAGCATTGTATGCCACCGGCGCTCACGTCTTTGGAACAGCACGAGATGTGTCCAAAGGCAAGGTTGTCCACTGTCAAAATTGAACACAAAGCTAACATACTGCAGGGCAGAAGGTCGTGGATGAGATCACTGCCGATGCCCAGGGCGGGAAGATCACTCTCGTGAAAATGGCGCTGGACGATCTCTCGTCTATCAAGCAAGGCGCTCAAGATATTCTCAGCAGGACGGACCGTATCAATGTTGTCATCAACAATGCCGGAGTTATGGCCACCCCTGAAGGCAAGACGAAAGATGGCTTTGAGACGCAGTTTGGTACCAACCACATTGGTAAGCTTGAAATTGAGGCAACTCACATGGAAAGCATCATGCTAACCATTGTGCTCTAACGAACAGGTCACTTCTATCTCTTTCAGCTGCTCAAGGATACTCTGTTGAAATCCGCCACTTCCGACTTCCCTTCCAGAGTCGTCTCGGTCTCCAGCATTGGCCATCGCAGTGGTGAGGTTCGCTTCCACGACTACAACTATGACGAAGCTGGGTCCTACAACGATTGGAAAGCCTATGGTCAAGCCAAAACGGCGAACATCTACTTTTCCAACGAGCTGGAACGCCGGTACGGGGCCAGGAACCTGCACAGCACATCCCTACATCCAGGAGGTATTGCTACTGGCCTCCAGGTACATGTAGCCGATATGATGAAGCAGTATGAGGGCAATGAAGAAGTCAACAGGTATATGAAGTCCCCAGCGCAGGGGGCTGCCACCTCAGTCTACGCAGCTTTGAGCGAGGAGTGGAAGCACAAGGGTGGCAGATATCTGAGCAACTGTGCCGAGCAGAAGCCGTTTGCCTCCACGGGCGGTGCGCTGGCCACGAATGATGATGGCTATCAGACGTGGGCGTATGATGAGGAAAAGGAGAAGAGATTGTGGAAGGATTCGCTGAAGATGGTTGGCTTGGAGGAAGATCAATAGCGGACGATGAATGCCAAGACCAGAAGCAAATGGCTAATTGACCTTTGTTGATTGTTGCCCAACAAGCTCCACAACGTTTACAAGACCCAGTCACTGATACATGCACCTCTACTCATTGTCCCTGCTGACTTGAGATCCAGATGGTGCACGAAACGTCGGTGGCTCGGTGCTGCTTTCCCGATTGGTACAGAATTCTCTTCGTGGTGCGGGGCAGCGAGCTATCAGGACTTGGCCAAAATCCGACGGCATCAGTCTTGATACACAAATAACTTGGATCTCGAGTGTGGGGTCAAACCATACACGATTAATCGAAATCATGTATCGGCAGCTTGGATCAAGACTCAAGACACATGTCTTGACAAGCACAATCACATACAAGAGTCATCATTCACTTCTGTCGCCAAGTTTCCTTGCCCAGGCTTCAGCGTGCTTGGCCTGTCCACGATTGCCGTAATGAGTGGACGAGGAGCTGCAAGACTATCTCGAGAGCGGAGATGTCGTGCCACGAGGGGATTCGCACAGTACATATAGTGACGGGAAACCAGTGTCCCCTCCTGTTCAGTGACAGCTTCACCAGCAACAACATTCAAGCCAGAACGTTTTTCTTGCTATGCTGACCCAGCACGTCCTCGTTCTCACGGCTCTGGCCAGTCCAGTCCTGTGCCGAACCGTACACAGCGTCCTCGTCTTCAGCCGTCATGGCGATCGTAAGTTCCTCACCCACCATCCTACACCAAGATCAAGCAAAGTCTAACCTGCACTACGCTCAGGAACCTCCAAAGTTTTCCCCAACTACCAGATGACATCTCTCGGAGCCCAACAATGCTACAACTCCGGCACGTTCTACCGCAACCTCTACGTCTCCTCCACCTCCAGCTCCCAAATCCGCAACATTTCCCCCGACCAAGTCGATCACACTCAAATCTGGGCCTCAGCCCCCGATCAACCAGTCCTGTATCAAACCGCAGAGAATTTCCTTCAGGGACTGTATCCTCCTCTGAACACACTGTCGTCGTCTGAAGCAAACAGCGATGCTCCTCTGAATGGCTACCAATATGTTCATATTCACGGCGAAGCGGACAATGCTCCGGACATGATTTGGTTGAAAGGAGATGACGAGTGTCCTGCTTATACAGCTGCTTCGAGGACGTATCGGACTTCAGAAGAATGTAAAGCTACGCTAGAAACTACCGCAGACTTTTACGCGCAGTTTGAGGATGTTTTGGGACCGATTCTGGGAAGGGAGAACGTTTCGTATGCGAGAGCGTATGATGTTTTCGATTTGCTGAATACGGCAAAGAGTCAGAATGTGAGCAGTGGTGTTGCGGACCAGATTTCCGAAGAAGGTTTGGCGAGGGCGAAGTGGTTGGCTGATGAGTGGGAGTGGAGTAAGTCCTGGTTAAATGTTGGTGTTTCTTCCTCTTGACATTCCGCTAACCAAATGTTTTCAGACATGAACTACTCTCCTGCCCAACCGCTGCGTTCCATCAGCGGTTCTACTCTCCTTGGTGGTGTGCTCCGCCAACTCACTTCCGTCATCGAAGATAATGCCGCTACCAAATTTTCACTCATGACAGGTTCTTACGACACTTTCCTGGCGTTCTTCGGACTCATGGATCTCCCGTCTCAGAGTCCAGAATTTTCGTGGATTGCCGGATTATGCTGCTTCCATGGCTTTCGAGCTTTATTCCGAAGCAGATGATGCCGACTTCCCAGAGCCAGAGGGCGTGGATCAAGATTTGAGAGTGAGATTTCTGTTCCGAAATGGGACGGATGAGGGAGATGATCTGACGAGTTGGAGACTTGGAGGGCTACAAAGCGTGGATGATATGGGTGGAATGAGATTTGGTGAGCTCAAAGAGATGGTGGAGGGCAAAGCAGTTACGAGTGTTGGGGAGTGGTGCCAGAAATGTGGAAGTTTGGCGGAGTTTTGTGTTGCGGCTAATGCTACGATGGAGTCGCAACAACAGGCACAGGGGGATGGAGGAGATGCTGGGAGAGAAGAGAGTGGTGGGCTATCGGCTGCTGCTGCGGGAGGTATCGGTGCTGGAGTTACACTGGCTGTTGTTGGGCTTGTAGCTCTACTGGTGTGGGCTCTGATGTCCAGTAGGCGAAGGCGTTCTTCTGCTGTTGCAAAGTCCGGTGGTTTGAGTGAGAAGAGAGGCGATAGCATATCGACTGACAAGGGCGGCAGTGATGGCGAGAGCGTGTAGAGGTGGTCATCTCAATACCAACTGCCTGCGAATTACTACGTACGAGCTGCAAGTTGACTTGAAGATCGATAAATGCTGCGACTTGCAAGCTACCTCCTTGCCGGAAGCTGTTTGAAAGCTGTTGCTATTACCGAGCTCTCGCCCACAACCGTAGACTAATTTCCACTGCTGTGACTTCCGTGACTTTTGATTGCAGGCTCCGTTGGGCATCGTGATTACCGCGAAACACAGCACCGCGAGATGTCACATTAAAACATACAAAACACTACCCGGCCACACGAATAAAGCTACACAGCAAACGCCGGTTTCTAAAGGAGACAATTCCAAAAAGAAAAGGACTCAGGATACCGGGCTGAATGTAGCGTGACATGGAGAAAATGTAAGTTGCACCTGATAGACTCTATTGTAAAGTTACAACAAGCTATATCTCAAAGTACTCAAGGTTACGAAGACAATACTCTGCTGTGGTTTCTGAGATTTGTTAGTTCGCTCGTTGATCACGTCATAACTCTCCAGTATCCATTCACTCATGCCGTTCACTCGTGCCGCCCATGCGCGCAGCTACCATTTCAATTTTTAACTTAACCTCGAAGTCAATCAACTGCAACAACAGCTCTGGATTTCACCACTCAAACAGTCCGGGTCTTTCGCACATCGAGTCCGAGTATTTCGTCGTTTGCAATACCCGGAGAACCTATGGCGACAACCGATCACAACCCACTGCCTACCGTCGAGGCGAATGGAGACGCAGTGGTCGCAACGACTTCCCACCCCCCTGCGACAAGCCGGCGAACACTTGGTAGATGGGGAACTTCGCACGATTGGACCACGAGGCGAATCGTACAGATTGTGCTGAATCTGTCTGATTCGCGACTCCCAGGCGGCAGTGCTTGCGAGTGTGCAGCACAATCTGGTCGTGTGTGCTCTTTATGTCGCTTCGTGCCTGTAGCATAGTCTGTCTGACCTCCATCGACCGGATACCTCTATCCCGTACCGCTCTTCATCGTATGCGTAGATTGTGTGTAATCACATTCCTGCCCCATGGTGGCTTCCTCAGCCTAATCGTGCAGCCTCCAGCTCATCATCCCAGATGGTCAGGTCTGGCTTGGGCTTCACGCGCTCGTCTTTGATCATCCTAGCATCTTTTCTGATATCCTCTCCTTCCACCTCCAATCGTGCCTTTGGCTCCCTCGCCTCAATCACGAAATGGTTGTCGCAGTGCGGGCAGTACTCATCGCTATCCTCGAACTCGTTCATATCCTTACGGAAGCACTTTTTGCACTTTTTGCACGCAAAGACCATCTCCATGGTTTGCGTCAGGTTGTGGTCCTGAGTCTCGGCATGGCACTCGGCGCAGTCGAACCACTGCTTGCAGCAGGGCGAGCGGATGGAGACCTGTGCGTTGAGAATGTGTTTGCTGAAGGAGTCAGTACATACTGCACCAGGAATTACCGTCTTCCTGCACGACCTACCACATGTTGGTGGCTTTGCGGTACAGTATGGGATGTGGAGGGGTGGAAGAGTTTCGGGCGTGGTGGACCATCTGTGCCTGAAACACTAGAGGCTTTTGAGTTTCACCTGACAGGGATCGACACCGCGCGTCACTGACGCACGCAAAAGTGAACGCAAACTTGATGCCTTTGTTTGTTGCCGCTGTTGTGGGGGTGCATCGCAGGAGCACTGCCGCCCGCGATCCCGAACGCACGTCTACACTGCCATATCTGTCGTGCCATTGCGATAAGGGGCAGGCGAATACGATCCAGCAACAAGACGAAGGTGGCTGTAGCGTGCCTGGCAGGGATGAGTGAGCGTGCAGGAATGGCCTGAGCCGGCATGCATCGTGATGTGATTCTTCAGGCATACAGAAAAGCCAACTTCTCAGACACCATCTGTTGTCGACTGCTTGATGGACCCCGACGCGCGATCAACCACCCTCCACCACATGGCAGACGCACTGCTGCCTCCCAGCGACTGACCGAGCCTGCCTGGAACACCGCACCCTCCCCCTCCACCCAGGCAGCGTCATCATCATGGACCGCGCGGAGGATGGCCCCGACACGACGTCGATCAAGCCCATGTCGTCGCTGCGCGCCAAATTCGAGAGTATGGGCAAAGAGCAGGATGGCATACCAACGACGCCCGTGGGCGCCGCTCCTGCGATGCTGGGCGTGAACGGGACAACACCTCCGAACCCTCCGACGATCGCAGAGGGAGGGAGAGAGAGTGCGGATCTGGGCGCGAGACCCGTTGTTGTTGCGCCTGCTCGTCTGCAGAGGTCTGTCAGCCCGGCGCGCAGGCCTCAGTCCATGGCCTCTGTTACACCCACGAAGCCGTCCCCGCCGCTGCTCAGGATCAACTCGCCTCGATCACCACATAAGACGACTTCGTTGGACCTCCGTACGGCATCTGGCAGCCCGTATGTGGCGCCTCTCACACCAGATCGCACGGGCGAATCGGCTGGCAAAGGTCACGCGAGGGCTGTTAGCCGGGCTACAACTCCTGCTCTGGAGGCACGCATGAGCGCATTCTTACAAGCTGCCGACCTGCCCAAGACACCCGCGGCGGAAGATATCCCTCCACCCCCACTCCCAGGCAACAAACCAAAGCCCGATGCCAAACCTGAGACTACCACGGGGCCTCCCGCGGTCAATCGAGCAGCGAAACCGAAAGTGCCTGTGAAGCCACCAGTTCTGGCGACGAAGTCGAGTAACCTGACAGCCCCCGAATCAAAAGCAGAAAATGCCGAGAAGACTCCCTCGCCTTTCACAACGCCTCCCAGCAGTGGACAGTCCTCACCTGCCCGGTTTCCGGGCCAGAATGGACACCAACGGAACGTGGGAGGCTCTCACACTTCAGCCGTGAATCGCATCCGAGCCGACTCGGATGCCTCCTGGGTACAGCGGGTACGCGGAGACTCGGATGCCTCACTAACAGAGCGTGCTCGGGCAGACTCCAATGCGTCAAGCGCATCGTTCGTGGAGCCATCTTCCTTGCCCGACAATTGGGTTCCGCGGCCAAATGGGCCTCCAGCGCGGGAGCAAGAACCTAAGCCCATTCAGCGAGCCCCAACAATGCCTGCGAGGTACAGAGATACCAACCGCGGGGAGGCAAGGTCGTCGGAGAATCTGCTGGACCATTCTAACCGGATGCCCGTAAGACCTGAGTTACAGACACGATCAGGCCGGACGAGTCCCCCGAAATCTCGATCTGGAAGAACTAGTCCATTGAAACAGCAAATGCTCCCACCAAAGCGATCTGTTGATGCACTAAGACGAGCACCAGTCAAACCTGAACTCGAAACTGTACATCGCATATCTGCGATACCTGCAACGAAAATCAACACCAAATCGGCGCTATCGCAAGGCTTCAGTACTTCAGCGGCATCACCGGCTTCAGCGACTCCTACCGGACCTCCTGCAATACCTGCACCCCGGAGATCGGTCGATGTGAGAAGGTCACTCGACACAAGACGAGGCCCGCCTCCTCCACCGCCTCCTGCCGTAGTTCATCGAGGACAGGACGATCAAGAGGATGTCATTCCGCCTTCTAGCAGCGAGCAAGGAATGGCATTTTCGGAATACCCCGACGGAACAAGGGCGAACCGACGAGCCCCTAAATTCAAGTCAAGACCCTGGCAAATTCCGACCGAGTATGATACACGCCTTTTTGCTGTCTGTGGCGAAATCATATGCACCACTGGATATATTACCAAAGTGTGGAACTTCAAAACCGGAGAACAATTGCTGCACATGGAACATCGGGAAAACATCAAGGTCACTTCAGTCGTATTCAAGCCATCTCCTGATATCGAGGGCGAGGGCAACCGCATTTGGATTGGCACAAATTCTGGCGATATTCACGAAATCGACGTACCTTCCGAGCAAATCGTCAAATCGAGATCTGCTGCCCATACACGAAGAGAAGTGATACGCATGTTCCGGTACGCATCCGAGCTATGGACTTTGGATGATAGCGGCGAGCTATTGGTATGGAAACCAGGAAACAAGAGCATGCCGAGTTTGGATTCCCAATACAATAATTGGCGAGTGCCAAAAGGACATACCTTCTCGATTGCTTGCGGGAAACAGCTTTGGATAGCAACGGGGAAGGACATCCGGGTTTTCGCGCCCGGAGCACTTTCAGATGCCGAGTTTCAGCTGACGCGCCAACCATTATCACAACCAGGAACTGGCGATGTGACTGCTGGAGCCGCTCTCGATCATCGCCAAGATCTCATATACTTCGGACATTCCGATGGGAAAGTCAGCATATACAACAGGCGCGACTTCTCGTGTCAGGCCGTGGTGAACGTGAGTGTTTACCGCATTGCCTGCATGGCTGGCGTTGGCGAATATCTCTGGGCTGGCTATAGCACAGGTATGGCTTATGTCTACGACACGTCAACCACGCCCTGGATCGTGAAAAAAGATTGGAAGGCGCACGAGAAGCAGATGTGCAGTATAATCGCCGACCCTTCTGCTATGTGGAAGATGGGTCGTTTAAATGTGATCACACTGGGTCTTGACAATCTGTTGCGAATCTGGGATGGAATGTTGCAGGAGGACTGGCTCGAAGCACGCATGCAATCGCGTGACTCGGAGTTCTGCAACTTCCGGGAGCTCACGGCAGCGGTGCTTACTTGGAATGCAGGTGCCAGCAAACCAAGCCACTTATCACATACGAAAGAAGATAATAACTTCTTCCGAGATTACCTCACTGCTCGCGAGGCGCCAGACATCTTTATCTTCGGCTTCCAAGAACTTGTCGATCTGGAAGACAAGAAAGTTACGGCGAAGTCATTCTTTAAGAGCAAAAAGAAGGAGCCCGACGAGCAGCAGCACATGTCACATCAGTACCGTGCGTGGCGGGACTACCTGGGTAAATGTCTTGACGATTTTATGCCTACCAACACAAGCTACACACTGCTTCATACAGCAAGCATGGTGGGCTTGTTTACTTGCATCTTCGTGAGATCCTCGGAACGGAATCGCATACGCAATGTGCATGCGTCGGAGGTCAAACGTGGCATGGGCGGCCATCATGGCAACAAAGGCGCAATCATTGTTCGCATGGTCCTTGACGACAGCAGCATATGTATGGTCAATTGCCATCTGGCTGCTGGGCAGACGCAGACCATGCATCGCAATAACGACATTGCCGAGATCCTGGAATCAAGTACGTTGCCATCTTATCCGCTCAATTCGAGCGAAACCGCTGAGCACAGCGACGTGTTCGCGTCTGGCGGCGATGGCAGCATGGTAATGGATCACGAGATTTGCGTCTTGAATGGAGACCTCAACTACCGCATCGACACGATGGGCCGTGACAGTGTGATCAAACACATTCAGCAAGGCAATCTCGCCAGACTACTCGAGCGCGACCAACTTCTTCTGAGCCGAAGGAAGAACCCGGGCTTCCGCCTACGAGCTTTTCAAGAGAACCAAATCAAGTTCGCGCCTACTTACAAGTACAACGTTCATACTGACGAATACGACACTTCGGAGAAGCGCCGATCCCCGGCTTGGTGCGATCGAATCTTGTATCGCGGGCTGGGCAAAGTGAAGATGGACGAGTATCGAAGATGGGATCAGATCCGAGTAAGCGATCACCGGCCCGTGAGTGGGCGGCTACGGCTTCGCGTGAAAACTGTCGATCCGGATAAGCGAGAGATTATCTGGGACAAGTGTGTGAAGGAGTATGAGAGTGCGCAGCAGCGAATTGCAAGGGCTGCGCAGTAAGTCCTTTTCTCACACCTAATAATGAAGCTCGGATTCTTTCTAACTTTCCTGGAACAGACTTGAATACCTCACTAATACTCTTGGCCTTTGTCAGAAAGAGGCTGTGGCTGCGCTGCAAGGAACGTAGGCTGTGCAGCACTCTGTTGTAAATATCCCACGTGTTTTGATGGTATCATTTCTTCTTCTGAGCTATGCTCGGAAGTATTTCTACAAACTTCACTGATTCCCGCACTGCTCAAGCGAATTTTCATTCTACGTGGCTGATTCTGGTAAAAATTCGCTGAGATGACCATCTCGGTGACAAGGAGAAGGATTACGGAGCAGCAGTGCCACCACCACCACTACCACCACCACCAAATGGACCTTGGAAACCTCCGTAAACGCTACCGGCACCAGCAGAACTTGGAGCACGACTGGCTCCTCCACTGCCACCACGGCCCATTGAGCCTGAGGCCATTGAGCTTGGAGCCCTCGAAGTTGCACTTCGCCTCGAGCCTGATGTCCTAGAGCCTGATGTCCTAGAGCCTGATGTCCTAGAGCCTGATGTCCTAGAATCTGAAGTCGTCGAGCCTGCACTCATCGAACCAAAGAGTCCCGATCCCATACCTGACCCCGCGCCCTGTCCGCCCTGAAACGGAATGGACATGGTCATACCTGGCATACTCATAAACATGCCACCGCCAGCTCCCGTCATCGGATTCGGCATAGTCATTTGCTGGATTTGACCAAAATTCACGCCGCCTCCGTTCTGCGCTACGCTATAGTTCCCTCGTCCACGGCCGCCGGTTGACATGATGGTCATGCCATTACCGAATATTTGACTAGAACTACCAGGGGGGTTGATGAGTCCATTCCCGCCGATTGTCATGATCTGAGTGCCTCGTCCACTACCGCCTGGTGAGAACATGGTGATCCCGCCGCGGCCAATTGACATGAAGGGTCCGGGGCCGTTCATGTTTTGCTGCAATTGAGGCAACTGTTGTTGAAGGTTATTGGATGGAGTAGAGGATCCGCTGGGCATTGCGATATTGTTGCTACGATGCTTAGTTTTTCAGATGCAGGTGAGCAGCATTCCGCCGAAATTACTCAGACGGGGAAAGAGTATCGCGTGGGAGCAGAGTATACATGGGATAGCGCAAGTTAGTTGAGTATACATGATATGATGTGAGTAAGTCCTGGAAAACATTCAAGATTTGCTTTGAAGCGGAAGTATACTGCATCTTAACAACACAGTACGGGATTGAGAGACCATCGGCTGCTGCGCGCTGCTGCGCGCTGCTGTGAATGTCGATCGATCTGATGCCGATCATTTGGTACTTTGAGTAGTCACGAACATGTTTCTGGCTGGTGAGACCTCGCATGAAGTCCCTGTCGCCGCCCGGAAGGCGCAAGGATATGACCTTTAGTTTCTGCTCCCGTACCGTAGGTTCTCGTACTTCTAGCAGGGCAGGCTGGGTTGCCGGTCTTGGAGCGAGTAGTGCAGGTGTCGTCAGACGACTCATGATTTATGAATGCCGGAAGGTATTTGGGCGCCCGTGTGCCAAACCAACCGTCGTATCATCTCGCATTATGAGTCTGACACATTGCGTCGTCGGCAATCTGCTTTTACTCCGCAGGACCTCAATCAGATTCTGCCGAAGCCCGTCTTGATCGATCGTCTTCAAGGGTGAAGCGAGCAATGATGATGCAGGCGATAGCATCGTACGCTCCACAAGGCAGAAAAGCGACCACGGACGCATCTCCGAAGGCCGAAAATTGGTGATGTGATAGTGAACAGGCGAATTGTCTCTCTGTAGTGTAGCCCCTAAGACCTTAAGCAGCCTAGGGAGACAGACCAGGATCAGCGGAGAAATTTTCGGCAAGTCCGCCGTCCCCTGTCCATAATCTCAAACATCACAAGTGATAAGCAGCGAGGACCGAAAAACTCACACAACTAACACTCCTAGCGGGCGTAGCCTTATCGCTCCGACAGTGCATGAAAGACCACGATATAATCGGCGAAGTTGACCCGTCACGTGCTCGTTCCAGCAAGAACAGTCCAGTGCCCAGTTCAGTCCAGTGCCCAGTTCAGTCCAGTGCCCAGTTCAGTCCAGTCCAGTCTCAAATAGCTGATGTTAAAACCAGCCCATCTCGCGCGCACGAGCAAGCACGGTCCCTCTCGAAATATATATTGCCTTGCAGTTGTGTTCTGTCTCCACTCGACCGTCCCTATCTCCGCAATGGGAAGAAACCGACTCCATCGATATTCCTAATCCGGTTCGGATGGTTAACAATCATACAAACAACCTAGGCATCGCATCCTCGCCCCATAACGCTATACCACTTACCATCGCATCCACATCCAGCCCCGAATACCATGCACCGCAGCCAAAACTACAAAGAGGAATGGACTATGAGATGAACTCCGACACCAAATGCTTAACAACAGGCATAATCCGCGAAACCGAAGTCGATCAATTGAACCTCCGACTCGACGTCCTCCTAAACCCCGACGATGAAGCCGCGAAAATTCTCATCAATTACACCGCTGCGAATCCGCATCTGACAGGCTGGACGGAAGATGAAGAGAATAGATTGAAACGCAAAGTGGATTTCCGGTTAATGCCGATTTTGTGTCTGATTTATGGGATGCAGTATTATGATAAAGCGATGCTTGGGCAGGCGGCGTTGTTTGGACTGCGAGAGGATTTGGGGTTGAATCGTGGGACGAGGTATTCCATGGCTTCGGCGATTTTTTATTTGGGGTTTATGGCTGGTGAGCAATCGACTGTGGATGGAAATGTGTTTCCTGGATTCGCCGTTGTCGAATACTAATGCGCCGTTGTGAAGGTGCTTATCCTGCGATGTTTCTGGCTCAGAAGTATCCTCTCGAACGGGTTGCGGCTGGCATTGTCGTGTTGTGGGGAGCTTGCCTTCTGACTACGCCGGCTTGCGTTTCATACAAGGGGTTGTATACGCAGCGGTTCTTCCTAGGGTTTCTCGAAGCTGGTGTGTCGCCGATGTGGATGATGCTTTGTGGATCGTGGTACGAGAAGAATGAACAGGCGTTGCGCATTGGGATCTGGTACTCGATGACGGGATTCGTTTCGATCTTCTCGCCTTTAATCAATTTCGGCCTGGGCCACGTTGAAGGTTCTCTATCCAATTGGGCGTACATGTACTTCTTTGCTGGATGTAAGTTGGCAGAGAAAAGGTTTGTGTCGATCTGAGCTGACTCTGCGCATAGCTTGTACGATTGCTCTTGGAATCGCAACCTGGTTTGTGCTGCAGCCCGATCCCATTCGTGCGACTTTCTTCTGTGACCGCGAGCGGTACATCTTGATTGCTCGCATGCGAACGAACAATTCCGGGATCCGCAACCAGAACTGGAAGAAGCATCAAGTGATTGAGTTGCTCTGCGATCTGAAATTCTGGCTCGTCTTCTTCATGGCCGCGTTTGGCATGGTTAACAATGGAGCCGTGTCGACGTTCATGCCCATGCTCATTTCTGGATGGGGATATTCTTCGCTGACTTCGCTACTGCTCGTCATGCCGGCAGCAGCATATGCGGGCACATTGATCGTGCTGTCAACGTATTGTGCCATGAAGTTCCACCATATTCGGACGTGGCTGATCGTGGCGGCACAATTCATGACCACGCTTTCCGCCATCCTTTTGTGGCAATTGCCGCGAGATGCGCAAGGTGGGCTGCTCTTTGCTTTGTACGTCTTGCCCAGCAACTCTGCCACGTAAGTCGAATTCCAAGAGAAGAAACTCGACGGCGTCTCGTGCGCTTGCTGATTTGTGGCCTGCAGTTACGCTATATTGATGGGTCTGCAAGTAGCCAACACCGCAGGCTATACAAAACGTAGCCTGGCATCTTCTGGTGTCTACATTGGATACTGTCTCGGGAATTTTGTTGGACCGCTTGTATTCCTGAACCACGAGAAGCCGAAGTATTCCACCGGCTTTATTGTTACCTTCGTCACAGCAGCAGCGACCGGCGTGATGGGAGTCATATATCGTTTCCTCTGCCAGCATGACAATCGCAAACGAGACAGAGAAGGAGTGCATGAAGGCTTTGATCATGCCTTTGAGGACCCAACAGATAAAGTCGTTTGTCTCCGCTGCGGCCAGTCCTGCTCGAGAGCTTTTGCTGACTTGATGACAGAACAAACAATTCCGATACGTCGTTTGATCTTTTGTAGCATCACGATTTACGACCACAATACCACCAAACTTTGCTGTCATGGGACAGCGTTCTTCTGTCCAAAAGCTTGTCGTTTCAAGTCGCGCGTGCCGCGAATACCTCCCTGACGATGTATTCGGCTGAGGCATCTCTGTCGTTGACACGCCGTTCAGCTTATCGTATGACGTTGGCGCCGATGTCGTCTGTGCGAAAAGCGTGCAGCTGTTTGGATACCAACATTGGGGGAAGGCAGCTCGCTCAAAAGCTTCCCAAATAGGAAGCATGCACCGAGCTCCGGCTTGAGGTCGATTCTGCTGACGAGCTCCTGCTGGAGGCAAGCGACCACCCTTTGCAACCGCGCTGAGCAGCGTAGTTCTCATAATCAAGCGGCTGCAAACGGCTCTGTTTGTGCAACGAAACGGCCAGGCCAAGTGGCACAGCATGCAGACAGCAGTGCAAGAGTGAAAAATGGTGGGCATGCAAGGCCAGAGCATGGCTGGACGTCCCTGTGTGATCAGATGCATAGTCGTGGTGTTCCGGTGCAGGTTCACGTATCGTCTTCGTCCTTGATGATGGGCGTGATGGGTGAGCCCGGGCTCATTGGCGAGAGAGGGTGGCTGACACGCCCCGTGATTTCGACGTCGTCACCGATGCGCAATACAGCGCCGCTGGGTCCTGCGCATGCATATTGGCCGAATACGGGCTTATCTGTGGGAGGTCAGCGTCGCATTTTCAACGAAATAGGAGGGATGATGTAGCGTCGAAGCTTACGCGGGAAGAGCTCGTTCACTCTGCGGTCTTTTGCGAGTAGCCCGTATAGTTGTCGATTGGTAGTGATCATGCTACCTTTTGTCAAGTCGGCGTTCAGACTCAGACAGCGTACAGTGCGGAACAGACAGCGAACAGACACTTCTTGCGCCCGATCGATTTTGGATCTGATTGTTAGCAAGTCCCAGCAATCCTCGTCGTAAGGCGGAACCTCGTTCCCCACATCCACGTGAAGGTTGGGCCGGAATCGTACGATCAGGTCTTCGCCTCTCGCTGAGGGTGGCAATCTCTGTCTTGCGTCCTCTTCGGATGCACTTGAAGTGATGAGCAGTGGTGCTGCGTCGGCGAAGCGCACTCTCTGTGGTTGTAGCTTGTCGTTGACAGCAATGGACAGGGCCCGGTATTTGTGCTTGGGCATGAACACCGCTCCGGGGATCTCTCGTTGGCCGTTTCCGCCGATGTAGAGTAATTTGACTTGCTTCCCGAGGTGATGTGAGAAGTACTCGGAGACTTCTGCTCCCATGTCGATGCCTTGCGCCTTGGTACCAAAAATGCTCACTTGAAATACTTCTGAGTTGAACAAGCTTACGGGCGATGGCGTGAGGGGGATGGTGATGGCCGATCTCTCCTCCGCATGAATGTGCGTTATTGTGAGCTTCGACCAGGCCTTATCGATCATGGTATGGAATAAGCCCAGCTCGAAGTGGTTCTTGATAGTAATGTGCTCTGCCAGGCCCTTGGTCGCCTTAGTGGGCGGCTTGACGAGAACATACTGGCGATCGAAGCGTAGCCCTTCATTTGTGATTTCTGCAGCATTGACTTCGACGGGCCGCAACGACTTCACTGGGTAGATGAAAATCTAGTGACACTCGTCAGTCTACCACGCACGACGCTTACGAAGCACCGTCCGCCCGTGGTATCGGAGAAGCAGACGTACGCGTTTGATCTTCATGGCGGCTATCGCTGCATGCCCCTGTTCCATGACGGCGGGGAGGAGCGGAGGAGGCGGCGGTGGTGCATGAAACGTCGGCGACAGAAGAGGAAGTCTGGAGCGCCGCGTCGCCGTCGATGTCGCGATGGCGGAAGTCAGCAAGCTCTCGGCCGGAGTCGGTCCAGAACGCCCGTCACGCCGCTCTTGGCGCCGCTTCCATTGCCTCACTAGTGAAGTTCGTCAACTCGTCTAACGCGCTTCGGTCTAGCCACGGCGATGCGTGCTGCATACAAGCTGCATCTGAATCAGCACTTGAAAGCTCTCACGCCATTCGACACTTCCCGTCCATGCATCTCTTGCCGACGCGAATGCGCTGAATGCCCACGACAGCGGTGCGGCGGTGTGCGAACGAGGCTCCGAGCCTCCGACGGTCTACTGGCTGCTGAACCCTCCACGAGCGGCTTTTCGGGGCCTGGGGGATCGCGTTGGGCAATCCGCGCTGCAAATGGCCCAAGAAGCGTCGGAACGGGCGTGCGATCGGTGCAGAGAACGGCGGGTAAAGGTCAGACGGCCCCGGACGAGCCAGCAGCTTGGACATCAGCAGCTCGCTGGAAAGCCTCCGCTTACACCTTCGGGCAGTGCGACAAAACGCAGCCGGCGTGTCTGCGATGTGAGAAGCTGGGCAAGCCATGCCCGGGCTACGACAAGAAACGCAAGTTCGTTGATGAGGGCGTGACGCTGCGAAAGAAATACCAAAGCTCGGGCGACCGGCCTCCCGGCGACGACAAGCTTCTTTCATCTCCCGTGAGCATGCATCTCGCACGTCCAGTTATCACGCGGCGCTGACACTGCATCAGCGACCCAATTCTGCAATCGCTCAGGCAAGTGGTAGTGGCCATCATGCGCAATTCACCTCAGCGTCGCCGGCCATCGCAGTGCCCAACAATCTGCCTGGAGCGCTCGGGAGACCAGGAAAGACTGAAGCCTCGCCTGCACTTCCTACACTGGGTACCCCGAGCCATGCCATACTCGCACAGCGGACTGGGCCGGGCAGCACACTTCTGCCAAACATTGCAGCGCGAAATGCTGCGCCCGCGACAGACGCAATGCTCATTTCCGAGCCGCCGATGCAGGTGGCTTTCACGACTGACGATGCAATGCTAGACGAATTGTGGAAAAACGAGCATTTCGACCCCCAGTTCTTCGACTTGCAGCCAGACGCATACTACTCTGCTGCTGGAAATACGTGTGGATTTTTGCCCAACATACCTGAAATTGTGGACGAGGTCGATCAGAGCGATATCTTGCTGAGCAACTCAGCTTCCGGAACACCACTTTCGACGGGAATATTTTCCGGGTCCTTCTCAGATAGCAATCTATGGGCGCCACAATCACAGCTGAACACGAGCGCTCTCATCACTAGCGAGCGAGATCACGAAATGGCATATCTTATAAGACACTTCACGGAGGCGATAGGTCCCTGGTCAGTGTTCGACTCGCGGGTGTCAAGGACGGACCTATATTGACCAGTGAACAGGATGGACCTTTTTGATAGAGACAAACACTTCACGCATCTAGTGCCGCTCAAAGCTCTCAGAGATGCCTTATTACGCAACGCCATAGCTGCAGTTGCCGCGAAGCAGCTGGGTCGTGTCAAAGGTCGAAAGCCCTTCACAGGTCGACAGTCGCAGAAACCTTCAGCTATGGAAGTCCTTGATGATGGAACCACAGAAGTGGACTGGTTCTACAAGGCCGCAAATTATTACGACAAAGCAATCGCATTCTCACGTCAATACCTACAAGCAGTGTCTGGTGAGCTCAGCAACCCTCCGAGCCCTAATACGCACATGCCTGTCTCATTGGCGAACTCCGACGATCTATTGGTCGCAGTGTCCATATTTTCGCTGTACGAGTCTCTGGACAATCTAGAAACTGGCTGGCTACAGCATCTTGCAGGTCTGAAATCGTTGCTTGGGGCAGTGAGCCCTACACAGCAGGTACAGAACCAAGTGGTGCCATCACTGACAGTAGGACGACTGGCCTCCTTTTGGAACTTTGCAAGGGCAGATTACCAAGCAGCGTATCTCAACAAGCAGACAACTCTTCTCAACACCGAGGACTTTGCTTTGTGGAATAGCTGTGGGCTGGAAATTCAAGAAGATGGCAGCCTGTATAAGTCCACGGATTTCGTCAAGAACGATCCCACGCACAGCCGCGCACTGGCCGAGCTAGTAGCTCACACGCTTCTCTGGCTTGTACTTCGAGTCATGAACTATCTCGCCAGCGACGAAAACTCGAGCGCTCGACAATCACAGTGGGAGATGCTCACACGCCAGCTAGACCACTGGTACGGCAACCTACCCGACACATTTCAGCCCTGCGCACACATCCGACACCCTGCTTCACGGCGAACTATGCGCTCTCAACTCTTCGAAGCATTCTTCAGCATCGATGTATGCGCCGCCGCAATGCAACTCTACCACTTCGCTCGAATCCTGCTTCTCCTTCACCGCCCAATAACAACAGCTACCGAACGCAGTGCCTTCCGGAATCGTCTGAAAGCCTATAGAGAAGTCTCTACAGAGGCAATCAGACATGCGCATGAAATCATCGGTATCGCATTGGGAAGACCGCATCCTGCTATTCGAGTGGAGATGTTATTACCACTCTCGATCGCAGGGGCATGTCTGGAAGAGAACGACGAAAGGAAAGTCGTGCTCGAATTATTGCGCGCTATTGAGCAAGATACAGGGCACTCAACAGGAATGCGCTGTGAGGAACTGGTGCAACAATGGGGTTGGGTACAGGAGCCCGAAGGGATAGCCTAGAGAAGAAAATCATGATGACTTAACAAAGTCACAACTCGATACCACGACGCAGAACACCACGTTCTATCTTACCAAGTCCAAATCCCCAGACCGAAGATGAACAATTCTCTCGTCGTCATGTTCCACTCAACGACCCATTTCATCATACCTCTCAGCATCTGATTTTCTGCACATTCGTCATGCCCCTCCGCCACCGCGCTTGTCTCACAATCATATCCACCCGCCCCTCTCAATCGGCCGAAACCAGCTTGAATAAGACTTTGCTACGCGAAGTCTCTTTCCATCTTTCATCATCAAACACGAGTCCTGGCTTTTGTTCTGAGAATCTCATTTGTCGTACAATGGCACGCACTAACGGAAGTTGTCAAATCGTCGAGTGAAACATTCCCCAGACTCCACAGATGGGGAAATGAGACGAGACTATACACTGGGGCGATCTGTATGTGCGGCTGGTTAGTGCGAAGTGTGTGAGAACGATGGGCCGTGGCTCGTGTCAATTTGGTGAAAAGGTTGTTCATGGTCAAGGAAGCATCGTGAATGAAGAAGGAAGGGAAGGAACAATCCAAGTAGGTGAGGCCAAGATTCATTCTCGTTTTTTCTCTCTCAAAGATAAAAGTACACAACGCTATCGAGTACAAGACAGATGTCAACTATGATGATGATGGTGAAGCCTGCGGACTATCCGGAAATTCTGCTTCAAGTTTCTCCTAATCACCACCATGGTCAGAATCTCCCGCCGCGGTGACTTCGCCCGCTCCATCGTCTTCATCCTCATCGTCGTCGTCGAGAACACGAGCAGGTTTCCTTCGTTGCGTGGATCGCGCAGCCGAGGGCTCATCGTCCTCGTCTCCGCCATCTGCCATGGTATCATCTTCGACATCTGCACGAGGCGTTGCTGCGTCGTCCGACTTAGGTTGCGTCGAACCTGGAGCTGCAAGTCCGCCATCGTCGTCTTCGTCTGAATCTTCCACAGTCTCGGCACTCTTGTACTTGGGGTTGCTCTTGACAGCTTGTCCTTTGCGTTCGAGTCTTCTCTTCTTCTTCTTTCGTGGCGCTTCGCCGTCACTGGCGGTAGCACTGGTAGCGCGTGAACGGTGGCGACTTCGTCTGCCCTCGTCGCCAGTCCCGTCAGCCACAACGTCAACGTCAGTGTCGGTTTCATCGCCCTTCTTCTTGCGCTTCTGTCGCTTCTCTTTGGGCTTCTTCTCTCGCTTCCTACGTGTCCCATCCTCGTCGGTGGTATACTGCGCCTCTTCGGCAATGCGTTCGTCATTCAGACGCTTTTCGATCAGTAAGCGATCTTCTTCCTGGATGCGCCCACGCTCTTCACGCAATTTGCGCTTCTCCTCATCGGCCTTTTCTTGCGCGATGCGCTTCTCTTCCTCGCGTTTCCGAATTTCTTCTTCGCGGCGCTTACGGGCTTCTTCAAGACGCGTCGCATTCTTGCGCTCGTACTCGGCTTGTTTTTCGATCGCGGTGGCCAGCTGGCGCTTCATCGTGTTGCGACCCATATTTGCACGCTGTTCAATGTCATGCCTTGGGAATGGTGGATTGGGTCCTTTTGCGATCGCGATAAATGACTCGATTGCCTCGTCCAAGCCTTGATTGGCAGCCTCCACGTCCACCAGCGTCTTGTTCGCTTCAGGCTGCGTGATCATTTGCTGAGCGATCTGTATCTGCACAAACGCCACGTTGAATTTGAAGTTGATGTTTTCAGGTGACTGCTTCAGCGCCTGTTGCGAGTAGTCCAAGCTCATCTTGTAGTGTTCAAGATTCTTTTCAGCCCGACCACGCATTAGCCAGGCTCGCCCCAAACACGCCATGATGTGTGGGTCCTTTTCGCGCGATTTCACCAGTGCCAGTTCGTAGTTCTCAATAGAACGACTGAATTGTTTGAGCTCACAGAAGACATGTCCGAGGTTGATGTGCACCGAGGCATCCTTCACGCTTTCTCTCACTTTGGCAAAAATCTGAATCGCGTTCGAGGTATCTTTACGGTCCTCAATCAATCCGATGCCGACACCTTGCGCGGCGAAGGCATTCTTCGGGTCGAGGGTCAGAACCTTGTCGAAGAACTCGATGGCTCGGTGGTAGGTCTTGCTGCGGCGGTCCTTGTGTTGCTCCGTATCGCGAGGCATTTCTCTGGCAATGACCAGGTTCAGATTGCCCATGCCTGTCAGTGAGTAGATGTCGTGCTTGTCGTATGTCATGAGCGTGTGCTTGTAATGTCGTTGTTCCTGATCTTCATTGATAGCCAGTGTGCGCTTTTTCGTGCGATTGAGGTGCCATCCATACAAAGCCCGCACCTGCAAGTTTCCTGGATCAGCATCAAGGAGCTGTTTGATCGCCTCTGCGCCCTTCGTCGGGTTAGATCGCAGCTGAAGGCACGCCATGCGGATGTTAGCATCAATGTAATCAGGATGGCGATCCAGCAAGCTCTTGTAGATCTTTTCGGCCTCATCCTCTATGCCCTCTGCTTCGTACACTCGACCAAGGTTGTAACTGATTGTCGAAACAAGGGCGTCAGTATCCACCGTTTCATCCTTGTTGCTAATTGATACACTAGATCGTAGAGCAGCCTGGAAGTTCTCGCGTGCTTGTGCATATCGTTCTGCTTGAAAATGGAAGCAGCCAATGTTGTTCAGCAACTGTGGACTCAGCATCTCACGTTTTGCAGCCGCGATTGCGATTTCGTCTTCAAGACCTTCGGGGAGATCGTTGTCGCTAATTTCCTCGATCTCAAGCTGTTCAACATGCTGCAAGCACGCCAATGCTTTGTCAGGAGAGTCAAGCTCATACAGACGGGCCAAGTTCAAGAGCACGGCCGAGTCTGGTGAGATCTTCTTCTTGGAGTCCTTCCACGCGACACGCACTTGTTCTAGGAGTGCAATGGCTTTCTTCCTTGAATCAGCCAGTTCCTCTTTTAAGCCGGTAGACTGCTTCGCAAAAACATCCTCGGCATGCAGTATACCAAGCAAGGTCATGGCTTCCACGCTCTTGTTAGTCGACAGCATTTTCTCCAGTCGGAATTTGGCGCCGTCCAGATCGTTCATCAGCGTCTTTAGCTGAGCGGCGCCAAACTTGGCTGGCAGATAACCTCGATCATCACCCCCTCTGGCCTGGTCGGCTTTGCTGTAGTAGTCCTGAGCTTTCTGCAGATCACCATCGTAGTGCTCTTTTCGCGCCAGCAAGTACCAGCCATCGCTAGCAACCGCGTTGACGTCGGTGTGCTCGATGGAGCGACGTGCAAGGCGCTCAACGTTCGCCCAATTGCGTCGAAGAAGGAAGTACCCACCGAATGTGGCACATGTCAGCGCATGCATGTCGTCAAGCTTGAACGCAGTCTGTGTATAAGTGGTCATTGCCCTCTTGTAGGTATCCACAAAGGTCGGGTCGGCGGAGTTGTATTGGCTGCACTGATCGAGATGATAAACTCCCAACAGGATGTTGGCAATCGTTGACCTCGGATTGAGCTCCAATGCACGCTCCCATGCTTCTCTTGCGTTCTCCTTGTGCCCTAGCTGCCACAGACATGCGCCGATGCCGATGCGAGGATCTGGGTCGATCATGTCCGGTGCGCGCTCCAACACCTGCTGGTAGAGAATGTACGCCTGATCAAACTTGTTCATCGAGAATTGTGCCTTAGCTTTTCCCATAACAGCAAGCAAGTTTTTCTGGCCCGAGGTTCGGTACGCATCGTCAAAGCATTTTGATGCCTGTTTCAAGGTGTCCGCACGATCCGAGTGATCACCACCAGGCCCGAATTTTGGATTTTGTAAGGATGCCTTGAGCAATAACAGCGTCCCACGGGCGAGAAACAGCGGTGGATACGAAGGACTGATACGCGATGCATCATTGAGGGTGCTGGTCGCCTGGGCCAACCAGTTCTCCTTGATGCGCTCATCAGCCGAAGGCTGGGTTGGCTTCACTCGAGGAGCGTGGCGACATTGCCAGAGGTACACCCAGCACATGCACGTCAGCAGACTGAGTCGATCCTCATCCTTGCCAACGCGCAAAGCCTCCAGGCCTCGCTTGAGAATGTCAACGGCCATGTCCGGCTTTTTCTGTTTGACGTAGGCGAGCGCGATAGTGATCCAATAGCTCTTCGCGACGCCTTCATTCTCCAGCAGATCGCACAACTCGCCCGTGTCGTCAAGGGCGTCGCTGAGGTCGACATTGACAGCTTCGTCGCCATCTTCGCCGCGCACAGGGATATCGATGACGGTGGGCACGTCGGAGAAGCGTTCGAAGAGAGGTGCGGAGGCATGGCCATTGACACCATTCGTGTGGCCGTTCGTGACGGCCGCCATGGCGAGGTCGGCAAAAAGTTGAGGAAGCGCAAAGCTCCCTCTATGTCACTGCTGGGCTTTGTTGACCTTCTACCACATGTCGGCTTGGCACGGGGTCGTCTGTCACAGCGAGACGAGACTGTTTGAAGGCGAGCGGAGTTGTGGCGACGACGATGATGATGGGCGAGTGGGGTTGTTCGATGTGAAGTTGCGAACGCGAACAAAGGTCGCGTTTTGGCTTCGAGACGAAGTTCGGCTGCATGAGGCTCTTTCGGGAGCTGCCGACACATGCACAAACGGGCGCAACCTTGCAGGGCGCGGAGGAGGATGAAGCGCGCCCACCAGTACCTCCTAGCACGGCAACAGGATAGGCAGAGCATTTGTAGTAGTATTTCGCAATTACAGGACACTTATCACCATTGATACGCAACCGACACGATGACGAGATAGCACCCACATTGACCCCCCGTCAGCCAGGACTCGAGGCGGTCCAGCAACATGTCCTCCCATCGCAATGGCTACCTGAATGGTGGCGATGGGCCGCTGCACCGCTTCCACTTCGAGGACAGCAGCAGAGAGACCAGCGACGCCGAACGAAGTAGATCGAGGGGCACGCCAGCTCCGCGAGGATACCAGGCGGGCGCATCTGCCAGAGGACAGCAGTCTGCGAGCCGGTTCGATCGCAGTCAAGGACGGAGTCGCGAGGATCCATACGGCTACAGCCAGCAGAGTCAGAGCCGCAGCAGAAGTCGAGTGAATGTGAACCGATACGGACCTGCAAGTGGGCAGGTGGAAGGTGCGTATTCAACCTAGACTTTCCCTCGAACATGGGTGCGGGCTGCCGCGATGTCGCCGACCACTTGCTGCCAATGCTCCATGCCATGCGCGAGTAGGAGCGCGTCGTTTTGCACCGCAACATGGCTCTTGATATCGACGAAAGCCATGGGAGCCGACGATGGACTGCGCTGAACAGACCGACAGATATCCTCCGTTACATCGAGCAACAATGGGCCTTCATGGCCAACGACAGCTGCATACCCGTCAAGGTCGCCCTACAGCTGATGGACAATTCGTCGTTGGGTCTCGCCGACCAGTATCAGCAATTCGGAGAAGCGCACACCCAGCTGCAGAATGCCCTCAAAGTCATTGTCAATGAGCACCACCAGGGCTTCAACAGTAGTATCGGTACTTTCCACAAAATCCAGGCGGCGATACAGACTTCCCAACAGCGAGTGCGGACATTGAGAGCAGGATTGGTACAAGCAAAAGGTAGTCTCGCGACGGGCAGACCGGAACTGAAAGCATTCGCACAAAGCAGTCAGAGCTATGACCAGATGCTGCAGGTATTAGGGACAATAGAACAACTCCAGCAGGTGCCGGAGAAGCTCGAGGCGCAGATTTCCGAGAAACGATTCTTGGGTGCTGTCGACATACTGCAAGATGCTCTCAAAATGATGCGCAAGCCAGAAATGGAGGAAATTGGTGCGCTGAGTGACTTGAAGGTGTATTTGAGCAACCAGGAGCATTCGTTAACAGATATCCTCATTGAGGAGCTGCATAACCATTTGTACCTGAAGAGCCCGTATTGTGAAGAGCGTTGGAAAGCACACACCCGGCGAGACACAACCAGCACCGCACTCGACGATGGCGAGCGGGCCATGTTCGAATTTCTCGAGAACTTTGACGCTTCCAAGCCGATGCTAGAGGACACAACCAGAAACCCGGAAGCTGATACGTTTACATATATTCAGTTGATCGTGGAGTCGCTCAATCGCATGAACAGGCTGGAAAATGCGGTCGATGCAATCGAGCACCGACTGCCGGTGGAGCTGTTCACTGTTGTCGAAAGGTCCCATATGGAGGTCGAGCAACGGCATCCGTCCGTCACGCGAAATGCAGCAAAAGGCCAGACCGGAAAGACAAGAATCACATGGGGAGCAGACGGGGAGCGTAAGGAGACTCTCGAAGATCTGCTTACAACCCTGTTCGCCAAATATGAAGCCATCGCAGAAGGGCATCGAGTGCTCCACGATGTAACTGCAGCCATCATTAAGCGCGATGACCACGACGAATCGACCGGTCTGAATCGAAGCTTCCGTGAACTGTGGAAACTATTGCAAAGTGAGATAAGGTCTCTGCTGCATGACCACCTGGCAACGAATGGCAATCTCGAACAAAGGATGCGGCAAGAGAACGACACTAATATGAACATCTTCAAGCCTCAGCCTCGTGACAAAACTCGCAGGCTCTTCAAGCTCACGGACACCGACAGCAAGTCGGCAGAGCTCGCGACAGAGCGCGAGGATCTCGAGGCTATACTTAAACAATCAGTTCCTGGACTGGTTGGTAGTAATGCACAGAATGCCAAGCAGGATCGCGATACGGTCACAGACATCTCAGCGACCGGGCACAAGCTGCTGGTCGAACCTAGTGTGTTCAACATGGGCATTTTGCTGAAGCCATCGCTAGACTTCCTGACACGGCTGCGAGACGTCGTGCCGCCACACTCTGGTGTTGTGCCTAGCACATTGACGTCCTTTCTCGACGACTTCCTCATCAACGTGTTCTACCCACAATTGGACGAGACGTTGCTAGACCTGTGCAGTCGCAGCATGACGGAGATTGATGCGTTCCAGGCAGATCCGAAATGGCAGACGCACGCACAGCGGCCCATCTTCAGGGGTACTGCTCGCTTCTTCGAGCTCATTCAGGCGTTCTGTGTTATGCTGGACAGCCTTCCTCACGATCAGAGCTTCAGTCAGCTCATCATCACGCAAATGCGGTCATACTACGACAAATGCTATCAGTGGTCTAAGAGTCTGCTGCAGCGTACCCTTGCCGAGAATGGTACTGCGAAGATGAGACTGGCCGCAGATCTTGCCACGGATGGCGAGGTCAATAAGGTCGTGATTGAGCTATCGAAGGGAGATGCTCGTGATCCGATCGTGCTCGCTGAGAAGGAAACAGCACTTCTTTTGCGACAGATCAAAAACACTCGTTTGGAAGAGGCAGACCTCATTGTCGACCGGAAGGCCATTGCAGCTCTTTGCACGCTGCACACAAGCATGAAATGGCTTGCTGCGCAATGCAAACAGCTGCGTTATATTTCACCTCGTGCGATTGACACATCCAGCATGCAAGCTCATGACCGCAGGCGTTGGACACAGATCGCGCATGTTGGGTCGGCGCCCGCCGGTCCTTACCTGCCTCTGGATCAGCAGACCGCGGCAGGTTTTGATGCCGTCATTGCGTCTTTCACGGAACTGTCATCACTCATATTGCGAACACTACATGTCGACCTTCGCCTGCACTTGCTGCATGGCATTTACGCTGCGATGGATACGACGTATGCTCTCGGCCAAGCATACAATGATCCTGATCCCGCCATTCTCAACCTCGCTGCAAGTTTGGGGACTTACGATACTGCCATCTCCACGAACTTGCTCGCTGCGCAGTACGATTTCTTGACTGCCAACCTGCACGTCTCCGCCAACAACGCCCTGGTCTCTCTCGTCGGATGTATCCCTGCACTCGATGGACACGGGCTAGACCGCATGGGTCTCAACATCCTCGTACTGCAGCAAACATTAAAGACTGCGATGCAGCAAGACGCGAGTCTGGACTTCGCTGCGAGATTCTATGGACTGCACGAGCCCAAGGCCATCGTGGCGGAGGCGAAGAAGGGAGAGTATGCGCCTGAAGATTTGAAGGCTTTGGCAAGGCTGGTGTGGGTCGAAGATCGCGATCGGGAGCAAGGTACTTTAGATCAGGTTGTGGCTAGTATTGGATAAATGGCTATGAGGTGACTCGTTGGTCAAGACATGTTGGCGGAGGTGGATGTCGTGCTCTGTTAGTCGACCTTGCTCGTCGACACTATGTACAGAACGTAAGATACCCTTTCATCTTGGTATTCAAACTTGTTCAGTCGTAGTCTTCTCTGCGCGGTACGTGTGCCGAATAACAACAGTGGGTCAAATCTGTCACTTTTCGATGTGAATAGTAAACGCTACTGCAACAGCAGCCCAATTTGTGAGCAGTATTCAATGCTGTTTTACTCATAATATACATCAGACACTAGTGTTACCAAGCTAGTTTGATAAATTTACCAATAGACAAAAGGAAGACATCGACACATGATCATTCTTATTCATATTTTACAGTAGGCGGCCCATGCGGGCAAGACGAGTTGTGATGTTGTGGACCCGCCACGCAATCGACGTCGTCCCCTTTTGCGCCACGCTCGTTCAAGGACAAACAGAACTCTCGTTTCCTCTCAAGGTATAAAGCAAAGCAGTGAGTGGACTCTGCATAACTTTTTTCTTCCCGAGTTCCTCCTTATGTTTGATCTCTCATGTCATTATTGATAATCTTCCAGTACCATGAATCGAAGATTCAGGCTGTGAACCTCGCCGTCCCTGTCCGTGTGCGCCCAAATCAGCGAAGTGCCGCCGTTGGAGTCGAAGCGCGAATTGTGCTGCGGCGTTCATTCCTTTTTCTGATGGGTCGCTTGAAGGTCGACAGGATCCGTGGCTTGTTTCTGGTCGTTTGTGAACTTCTGGGACGCTGTCTGCTCGTATCAGAGGAAGATTTGCAGAAGATTTGGCTTTTTTTAGTTTGCGTTTTTTCGTGCAAGTTGTTTTACTCATGAGAGCATTCATGCCACGTTCTTCGAGTTCTTTTCGTTTGGCTTCGCGGTCGTAGGGAAATTGGAGGAGATAGAGCTCCATTGCTGTTGTGGCGTCTTGATCTGGTCTTCGTGTATCGTCACATTCACCACGGATGCTTCGGCCTAGTACGAGACGTGCGATTGTTGATAATGTGGGTTGTCCATCGTTTTGCATGTCGGAATAAAGCTTTTGAGTGTCCCAGGTGAGGCTGTCTCCGAGTGCTTCGTCGTAGAAGTAGAATGCATCCGAATGGCTTTGTGCACCGTGTACAACCACTGTTCGACCATCGAGAAGTTTCATCAAATTCCGTTCGACTTCTTTTCCATCACGTGCGCCGTTGCTGAATAGTAAGTCTTCTTTGACGACACCGTAACGTTTGTTGTAGAAGTACTTCTTTAGGCCGTCCTCTTTGGGATATGTCACAAACGGATCGTATATGACCTGGCCTGCCGTATTTGTTACTGATATCCAGCCTATCCGGTGATTCCAGGACGTTTCGGTGGGTGCAAGGTAGCGTTGAGGGACGATCTTGATGGAAATAGGCTCATCAGGATACAGTAGATCCCATCGTGGTTTAGGAGCAGCTGATTTGGTCCGACTTGATGAAGACGAAAGTAGTGGAGTGGGAGGCAAGATCGACGTGCTCGACGCGTAGCCGGACGGAATTCTCTTGAAGAGGACATCTGCCGACAGACTCTCATCTGATAGTTCGAGTTGGAGCATCTTCTGTGTTGGTGTGTCCACGACGACGCGTGGAAGGTGGTTGATGAGAAGAAGACAGTTTGTCCTTGAGCAGCGCTCCGTTCCGTATCCTTAGATTGCGGGACTGCGCGACCTGCCCACTTTCCAGACGCGATGGCGTCGGCAGACTGCGGCCGGAACGGCCATGGTGTGGAGGCAAGGGAGAATTAGTACGGCTCAAAGAGTCGTGGTGAGGGTCCGTCGCGAGTCAGCTCGGCACCCTATTTGCAGCCGTTTTTAGAGATCATCAAAGCTTATTTCCTGATTAACTTAGGATGGGACCTTGGGACGCAACAAAGGCTGGTGCCGCAACATAGCGAGCAGATAATAGCGACTCAGCACAGGTACAGCACACGACATGGAGCAGAGTCTGCAATTCCGATCGATGCGCGTGGCGAAAGTGCACTGTCACATTCGATACCAGAACTTGATGTGAATCGTTCGCTGACTGCAGACGCCCTGTGCCGCTGTGCAATCCGTCTGCGAGCCGGCAGTGCGTCGTCAACTCCTGTGCATGACCGCGGCTAAGATGAAGTGCATGCAGCTCAGCACTCTACAGTGGAAGTTTGAAAAAGTGACGGGCCCCTAAGTTAACGCCAAAGCCGGGGAAACCGATGCCCAGGGTATCATGAACTCCCACAACCTTTTTCGCGTGCCGTCGTTAAGTCTTGCGCGCCCAGGTCACGCCCCAGCCCAACAGCCGGTATACCACGATGATAGCAATCATAATGCCGACCCATTCGCCTTCGCGGCCCAACGCGTAGCCATACTCGGAGAGAACAGCGGTTCCCGCAATCCTGCACTCGTCTTGAAGTTCGCTAGGATACATGCAGTAGCACTGTCCCGCACGTTGCTCGCAGGAGTAGCTGCGATCTTTGAACTCATTGACCATCATGCCTTGAAAGACGTACGCTTGGTAGTCGATATAGTGGAACACATACTTCCAGAAGGCGTTGAGCACCGGCATTGACACGAGAAAGCCGCCAACGCTCATCCAAAGTCTGGACACAACATTAGCCGCTGCAGCGATCACTGCATGTAACATGCAACATGTAACGTACCCATTGGCAAACGCAATCAGGGCCAGTGCAACCACAAAGTTGGGGAATAAGCTCGACATGAAGACAACGAGCGACTCCGCGGCAAGCAGATCCAGGAAGAGCCACATGATCCAGGTGAAGAAAGCACCAGCGTCTGGTCGCAAGTTGATGAGCCAATAAGACACAATCGAGAAGAGCACAGAGATGAGAACTAGTAAGACTGTCAGCAGTAGTACGACGGCGGGGTCAAGTGTTGTACATACACAGGTACGGCAGGCCGATGAGGAAGTTCGCCACCAGGAACGCCGTAGGACCGTACAAGCCATTTGCACGCTCTTTGACGAAGATTGCGCGATCTTCGAGGAAGGCCGGTACGTAGGCAACAGCCATGAAACTCATGAAGGCCGACCCGAAGAACTGGTTCCGCACAGTCAGCTAAAGTTGACCCATGAGTCAATATAAACTTACGATGGCATTGACAAATGGCTGTATGTTCCGCTGCGTTGATCCGAGGCGCAACCATACTGTTCCCATCATAATCGCAAGGCCCATATACATTGCCACACGCACCCAATATGCGACCAGGTCACGATAGCTCTTGATGAACGATCGATGCAGGAGAGTCATGGTTTGGGCGATGAACCCCGGCTTGTTGTGTGCAGTAAGATGCAGTTGTTTGCGGACCGAGAAGCCTTTTATTTCGTCGTTGACTTGCTGAGCACGAGGGGAATTTCCCCATTTCGCAAGGATCGTCTCGAGGTTGGCTTGGGCGGCATCTCCAGAGAAGTCGACATTGATGAGGTCGAGAGCCTCCTCGGCAGGATTGATGTGCGATGGAATCGGAAAGCCAGCCTCGGCGAAAAATGCAGACATGCCGGAAACGTCGCCATTGTACACAGTCTTTCCCTGCGAAAGCAAGGTGACCTTGGAAAACAGATCGAAAGTTTTGGTGGAGGGCTGGTGAATGCTGGCGATTACGATCAACTGAAACAATTGTTAGCCCCATGTATCAAGATAACATTGTTTTTTTTAATCTGGCTCACCTTGTTGCGCCGAGCGATGTCTCGAATGAAGGAGATGACTTCATAGCTCGCAGTCGAGTCGAGACCAGAAGTCGGCTCGTCCAGGTAGAGAACTCGTGGACCTGTGATGAGTTGCGTGGCGACGCTCACTCGTCGTTTCTGACCACCGGATATACCTTTCTGTAGTGGAGTGCCAATGAGAGTGCGTCGCTGGCCAGCCAATCCGAACGACTCGATGAGCTTTGAGACACGTTCGCGTGCTTCGTTTCTGGTCACGGAGCTAGACCCATGTCAGCAAGCATCTCGAAAAGACGGATGTCTTGCAGTCAAGTGTACCGTGGCAAAGTCAAGCGGGCAGCAAATCTCAAGGTTTCTTCGACTGTCAAACTGCCGACAAGTGTGTCTTCTTGCTCGACATATGCAGATATTGCTCGATGGGTGGCAAGCGACTGCTCCTCGCCGTTGATCAAGACTTGGCCGCGGACTGTCGCCGTCTGTCTCTGAGCCAGTGTGTGAAGCAAAGTGGTCTTGCCCGAACCGGAAGGTCCCATCAGAGCGACCAGCTCTCCCGGTCGTACAATGCCCGAAGCATTCTCCAGGATGTTGCGTTGACGGCCGCTGGTGCGGTCTTTGACGGTGACCGTCAGGTCCTTCCAGACCAGACTGTCGACGTCTTCGTTGGCGAAGGCCGAAGCGGCATTCGTGTGCTTCTCGATGTCGTCCATCTGGACGTCGTCGGCGGTGGAGTTGGAGTCGCGTTGCATCTCTCCGGGCACAATCAGCATCTCAATATCGGAGGGAGAGGAGGTTCGTGCGGGCATGGGGCAGCTTCGTTGGCGGCGGAAGTGAAACTCGCACTTCCCAACCTCACTTGGTCCTCCACATGAGCAGCGTCATGTGTCGGAGGAGGAGGAGGTTTTGACAGCGCGTCCTGGTGCGGCGGGCAGCCGTTTGGCAGGAGGGGCAAACGCGAGTTCGGCGAGGTTGTGTGTCGCCGCATCAGCGACTTGCAGGCCCATGCTCGCGTGCGGTGGGCGGGCAGCAGCATCCTGGCCGTTTGACACTGCAGTCACGCTGGCTGATCGCCGGCGTCACCGCGCCACACCGCCGCCGCGCGCCCTCATTCGCCTGGTCTGACGCGATGCGCGATGGCCTCGCGGCAACGTGAAGTCGGCGAAGCTGCACCCCGGTCTGGCTGCCGCGGTGGGAAGGGGCGCGGTGCGGTGCGGCGCGGTGCGGCGCGGTGCGGCGCGGTGCGGCGCGGTGCGGCGCGGTGCGGCGCGGTGCGGTGCGGTGCGATGCGCCGTCGACGAACACCGCGGCGCGTCGCCTCGCGTCAAGCTTCACGTCCTCTCGCCGGTGGGAGAAGGGCGGGCGGGACGTGGTGGGACACATGGCTCGGCGGCAGCCACCAGTCATCCAGGCACGCGGTGAAACGGTCGTCACAACGCAGTGCGACCAGGTGCGCTTCCATCCCCAGACGCTTCGGCATCGGCATCTCCACTTGTACGCAGGGCAGACGATCCCGCACCGACAATCCGGTTTCATCACACAACGAGCACGGCGTGCATTGAGGAGACGGCACGAGGGCGCGGAAGCTCGGTGGCACGAAGTCAAAGAGGAGGTAGACAACAGGCAATGCGACGTGCTCTCCGCCCGGAACGTGGAAAAGGGTTCCTGCCGCGATGATCCGCACAGACACGCAGCCATTGTGAACAGCCTCCTCTCTCCTCCCTTGCCATCCATCACTGTTCGGCATCTGCACTGTATGCATATACAGGCATCACGCCGTTTTGACTTGTGAGCTGTTGATGGCTTCCTCCAGTAGCGATCTTGCTGGCAGCACAAAGCCGATTTATCCTCTCCAAAGCGTGCTGCTCCTGAGAAGGCAGAACTTCAGAAACAAACAGCAGGACGGCGCAGCGAAGCGACGGACAGCACCAGCGACTCGACGGACCGGTCTGATGCCCGCAGCACGGCTGAACTCGCAGCTTGAGGAGCTGAGAGGACGAGCAAGCTCTCAATTGGACGACGCCGGATACTTGCAGCGACGGTGTAGACATCCTTTGTGAGCAAACAAAGCTCCTACAGGATTCACTCGCCGTCCAGAAGCTTACACCGGTTTCCCGCGTCTCTGTAACAGCAGCGACCCGCTACTTACAGCGTCCACCTTGCAAGCGATTTTGCGCACAAATATAAGAAATTGAAGTCTCGCTACCTGAAAACACACTTAATCTGTCTTCTGGTTCGCGCGACGAGAACGGGAAGGGCCTCGAAAATGTTCGGTCGCTGGCTTTCTGATAGGAAACTATGACCACTCAACACGCCTCCGTGTGCTATTTGGTCTCCAAAATGATCGGGATAGCAATCGACGAGGCGCTATACTTTCCATTTCCATCCACGAGCGTCTAATTATGGATGATCGACATCCTCAGTCTCGGACTTCACGTTGGGCTGCCACCGCAAAGCCACGAGGTTTAGAGGCATGGAAAGCATGGCATCCATGACGCCATGCATTCGTGGCCTGTCTTATTGTTCGTAAGTGTTTCCGTCTATTCTCAGCGTGTGTTGTCGACGTTTTAGAAGCGATCATGTCCATGAGCTCGAACTTAGGCACACCTGCGTCGCTTAGTTCAGGCCGTGTCACACATGGTGGGCTCATTCGGCAATCTCTCCAGTACTTTAAATTGCTCACCAGCATCCGACAAATTCGCTTGCCACAGAACTCCAAGATCATACCATGCATCAAGTAGATCTGCCACATCGATCAGCGTATGCGGCATCGACTGCAGCTGAGTAAAGCGACTCATACAAGGCACTGTTGCTTCTCGTCAAGAGTGTGATAAGAAGGCTCGCCAGTGCAATGTGTCCAGTCTGATGAGTGCATTATCGCTTCCCAGAACTACGTTCCAAAGGTGAGGTGTGAGTTTGCCGCATCGCCTGCCTGTTTAGGCCAAGCATGTTTCTGCCCCGCCAAGTCAAACATCGGTGCGCTGTAGCAGAATGTGAGGGAAGCGACTTCAGTAGTTCGATAGACTGCAGCAACGACTTGGATACAATCGATTGACAGTGTTGGTAATAAAGTGAACACGAATTGGCATTTTCCCGAGCATATTCTTATTTCCGCGCTTCTTTTCCAAAACGCAAGGCAGGCCGAGTAAGTCACTGAGATCTTACTCCTTGAAAATCTGCCTGATACTGCGGGTATGGAGCGATCGAAGTGTGAATATTTGGGGGTCTATAGTGGCAAAATGGATTCTGCTCTTGTCCACTTCATTTATCATTTCAAAATATCGATGACAGAGCAAGAATACTTAATCCGGCGTGTGTCCCATGGAGATGTTCGCCGCTGGAAGCTCAGGACTCTTGGCATTCCCGCCCGCAGCAAAAATTCAAATACTTGCGCGTATACCACCACCTACATCTTCACGACGTCGACGATGCAGTGAGCAAAAGCTGATGCCCTCTACTGGATTCGAACCAATGACCTCATCATTGAAATGTTACAATACTAGTGATGCGCTCTACCCCTGAGCTAAGAGGGCTATTTGCTCCTATTGGTTAGGAACGGACATTCTTTTAAATATATGATAGCTACGTTAAAACGACAGAGAGCAAGCGAAGCACGAAGCACAATCGAAGGATGCACCATAAAATCCCGCCTGAAGATTCGATGAGATTTTTATGCAGGTGAAGGCTCCGACCATCAACGACGAACCCGAATTCGGAATTTTGCAGCATATGATCTTCGCAATATTGACAACGGAACGCAGGAAATAGCTTTGTGGTAACTGATTCGTGGACTCAAGTGTCGGCAGAAAGTATGGCGAATCGACGAGCTTAGGTTGGTGCCAAGACTTGCACCACTCTATGATGACGACGCCAGACTTGAATTCTGCTTATGGAATTTTTGTCGCGATCCTGCAATTGTCATAGAGGAGGAAATTAAGACATGTTGAGAGCAATTTGCGGCGCAATTCCGTCCGAGTCAATCGGCGAGGTGATGTTGGTGCCAAGACTTTGAGTCGCCGAAATCCTGCCTGAGGCTGCACATGCTCTTGCTCTTGCTCTTGCATATCGAGACAACTTCTTTTCACAACAGTCGAATGTGGTCGTTCTTCGCAATATCTCGACCTCTCAAGAAGGAACCTACAGAAACTGGAATATCACTGGTTTATGACGTGATTCTCGGGTCTGGGTAAAGAATATTGCTCCGGCGCAGCGAATGCAACGAGGCGTACACCGCTGCCATCCTTCGCAAGGCTCTTCTCTTTGTTTCATTCTGCGATTAATCCAGGCATCGAGCTCGAATGGCCAGCTGAATTAAGAACTGCCCAATCGAAGACTAGAGCAAATCAGATCAAACTGATGCCACGGCTCGCCTGATCTGCATTCGCCGCTTTCTACGACAGGTTCGGCAGAGCTATTCGCATATGTCTGATGTTCTATGTTGGTGTTGGAAGATCGTTCTCGTATATTCCACTGAACTCTAGCTCCGCAGATCGATCTGTCAGCGCCAACAATGCTCATGCTCGGTGGCTTATCAGCCCGGATTGGCATCTAGTGGAGTAACTCTAGGACAACGAAAGTTCTGCACGTCACAGCTGCAACATCAAAGCATCGATCAATGCTCCTTGTTCCATTGTACTTTTGTAAATATTGGAATGAAAGGGCGGAAGGATCTTCACCCTTTGTCTTCGCACGACTTAATTCAGTGCATATATATTGACCCGCGGAGTCAGTCCGATTCAGGTCAGAAGCATAGCCAGTTCGCAACCAGCCTTGCCATCAAGAATCCACTGAAACATAGAGCTTGCCAAAATGCCTTCTTACAACCAGATCGACACCGCGCAAGACATCGTGCAGCAGCTTCCCGGAGAGGTTGTAGCGCACATTGCATCATACACCGACAAGGCAAGCCTGAACAACCTCCGTCGTACCTCCCAAGGCGCTGCTGACAAGACAGCCAGCGAGTTCGCCAAGAGACATCTCCAAGTCCTTGACCTGAAGCTGCCAGTCATCAAAAAGGAATCAAGCTCTTTCGGCCCACCAGACGAAGACTTCTCAACCATGGCCAAATTCATCGAACGGAACGACCTTGGTGGCTACGTCCAACGCATCACCTTCTCAGAAACGTCCGACCAGGACGAATTCTCCATCGAATCCCGAATTCGTCTCCGAATCCTCTTCCTCAATTTGACCGCTCTCCGCGCCATCTCCGTCAAATTCCAATGCACACCAGGCGCAAAATTCTTCCTATCTTTCCTTGCGACTGTACCGAAGGTCCATCTTACAGAGGTCAACCTCTACAATGCCTCCATCAACTCGGCCTCGCAGCTCATGCCTGTCCTCAGAAACTTCTCGGCTTCGCTCAATCGCATTCACTTCGAAGGCGTACGAATGCCGCGTAAAGACTGGATTCGAGTTTTCAACCACATTCGCGATGGAATGAACGTCAACCAACTTTCTTTGTATAACGTACAGGCGACCGAAGACAACAATGATGAAATGTTGCTGAATTCTGTTTTGCCGGGATCTGAGCAGATTTATGTTCATGATCCTGCAGGCAAAGAATGGTGGCACATTACCAAAGAGTTCACGACTATGCATGGGGAGGGTGGAGTCAAGGACGGGCTTGGTGATGTGATTACGTTGATGGAACGTGTTTCTTGAGTGTGCCGTCTGCTTGGAGATTTAGAGACTTACCGGTGAGCTTGCGGATTGTGAGTGCTTGATCATGGTATGTAAACTTCGTTGATGGGCGCTGAATCTGATCGCTTTGAAAAATACTCCTAGGTATCATTGCGTAATTTGAAACGAAGCAGGTATGTAATAACGAAAGAATCTCGCAACGCGTGACAATTCAAAGCTGAACTTACATTTCGGATTCGTGTTTTCCATTTTCTTGAAAATATCATCGTAAGAGGCGCTGCAATGTCTTGCTTCTGCGGCCAATCCGCAGAAAGTCGTCCACAATCTGGCCCACCTGGCGCAGTCGAATGCAGTGGCCAGCACGCAGCTCAGCGCACGCTAGCAGTCCTTGGTCTCGGATGAATTAGACATGTCTTGTTAGCATACGACTATTTATCCTTTCACATCTCTCTGCAGCTGAATTGTTCCTTTCCCTCAGATTCTATCGATATACTACTTTCAACGACTCACTATACGCACATCTGCGGTATCACTGCATGATTTTTCCACCTGCATCTCCCAAGTTGGCACGTCGTCTTCGGCACATCCCATGGCTCGACCATGCTGTGGCTCGGAGGCAGATGTCCAGACTGCAGTATCCTCAATCCTGAAATTCCAGCAGAATAAAGATTCTGGCGCCTATCCAGCAATAGCTCCTGCAGGCTACACATCCACATCGGAAACGGAAGACCGAATTGAAGACTCCTAATCCAAAGAGTGCAGAACATCCTCGGACACAGGGTCTACGGGCAGCACTGGGATCAGATCAAGATCGCTGCTATGCAGACTGCTTTGCATGCTGTCCCGAGTTCTACAACGCCTTTGATGCCAGAAGTGTTTGATGATTGGGAGAGAGGCTGCGTCGAGTCCAGCCGGGGAACAAAGAATCACAATGCTATTGATGCTTCGTCCACATGGAATACGAATTTTTTTCCTGTTGCTAGTAACATATAAGCTGGCAGGATAGCGCAAGTGAGTCTCAGATCATATCCGAACCCCCTACCTTCAACTCCACCTACTCAAAGAGAAGCACTGCACTCCGTCAGACGTTCAACCAAAACACAGAATCAACGATGGCTAACCAAATTCAGATTGGCCAACGCACCTTCGTGAAATGGCTCCCACGCCAAGGTCACGCTCCTACGCCGAACACCAGTTGCGCCGTCAACCCAACATTTCCCCGACTTCCAAATGCTCCGGCGCCTAGACCTAGGCCTGCCACGCAGACCGAACCACGTTGGGACCTTGTGCTCCCTGGAGAGCCACTTGCCTGCGATATCGAATTCCAGGACAATCACATCGCTGGCGATGTGCATGGCTCCCGGCACAAGAAAGCAGGCAACAAGCGATGGCAGCATCGTCTAGGATGGATTTGCATCGTGAACACACGAGGTGAGATTGTCCTCGACACGTTTGTCTCTTATCCTAGCGAGGCTAATGTAGAAGCGAAGATGCCTTGGGCTCCGGGGAAGACTTTCGGTGTCACATGGAAGCGAGTCGATGCTCAGAATGGCGCCGTAGATGACCGGATCGTGGAAGCTTGGTGCGCAAAAATGTTCACTAGTCGTACAATCGTGCTTCATGGCGGATCCAATGACAGACGGGCATGGTACTACCAGGACCCGTTTGCTCAAGCAACTGTCCGTGATACGCAATGGCTGCACCGGTTTACCGCCGCAGGTGAGAACAAGCCGTGCCCTGGTCTGGCTCTGTTGGCAAAAAACTTGCTCAACAGAATCATCCAGGCTGGCAACAACCACGCCGCAGAAGAGGACGCGTTGGCCACGATGGATATTTACCTCGTACGGAATGCGTACGACCGCGCTGCAGAAGCCGCTAGGTGGCAGGCAGTGTATCGCGGCTAATCGTGCGGATAGACATGATCGAACGTGTTGAGGATCTGTAGCAGTATTGGTTAGCATGCAATTTGTACCGCAACTCATAATGGAGCCTGTTCGTGCCCGTCCCGTTTTCCCTTGTTCATTACGCTCTTTGTCGTCAATACTGCATCCACTTCCTTTGTATGTATTGTCTCAGGCCACGCAAATACTTCCGACTTGATCTACTCCACAGCTGCTTTCAATTGCCTTCAAGTCAGGACTGTCTTCAGCTCAGAGACTCGGTCCTTAGCTTTGCAGATACGGCTAGAATAATGTTGAGCCCAAGGCACACAAACCTAAACACGGATCGGGAGCAGCGAAGATTGAAAACAATGTCTCCTTCCAATCAGAGTGGGCCGACCAAGGCATCCAGTGTCAACAGGACCGCGGCGAAACCCTCGAGTGGCCAGTCGAAACACCAGTTCAACCCACTCTCCAGCAGCACGAACATCAGAGACCAGAAGAGGGAGACTCTGCGGAAGGAGTTGATACCGAGCAGTGGCGATGGGATGTTCTGAAAAGTTGGAAAAGCGTATCAGTAGAGAGCTTTGTAGGCATCGGTCGGTGTAGTCTTACACCTGGCAGGCTGGGAAATAGTAGTCTCCACGCAGGTGTTGGCTGTTCCAGGCATCGTGGATTTGCTGTGCTCTCGGTCTCGGAGGGCCAACCACATGGCTCTGCTCGTTAGGCCAGCGCGTGGAGTCATGCTCTTGTCGGCGCCGGACCGAGCGAGTTGGATCTCGAGCAGCCATGTGTATTAGTGAGAATCTGCTTCAGCCCCCGTTTCTGTGCACGCGAAGGCTGCCGTCTAATGGCGCGACGCGGTGCAGCTCGGCAGACGTGATCGCTGCCACTTTGCACTTCAGCTCACAATCCGGGATGAAGCCACTCAGACGAGACAAACTGGAGAAGCCGACAGCACGACGAGGCTGTACAAGTTCGTGCTTGTACGAGCTTGACTTTGCTTGCCCGGGAGCAGCTGCTTCCGTGTCGTCTGTGTCGCGGCAAAATGCAGCCGACTTCGCCAAGAACCTCCGTCTCAACCTCCTGCTTTGATTCTCGTCCGTCGACATGAACATCAACATGGTCACTTCAAGTAATTCAAGCGCGTGATCCAGGCGCTACCACCAAGAACAACACACCACACCACAGAACCACACGCGCAAAAATAAATTCAAAAGCCCCCCAAATGGAAGTCCTCGACAACATATCCAGCTGGACAGGCATCTCAGCCTCAGCTCTCTGCACTCTCATCACACCAATTCTGGCCCTAACAACAATCCTCACAATAACCCGCCTCTGGACAACCCTCCAATACCACCTCGCCCTCCGCACCTTCACCCGACCCTCCAGATCCCCAAATGGCCAAAAACTCGTCCAATCCCCCCAAATCCCCTACACAATCCCCTGGCTCGGCAACGCCCTCTCCTTCCTCAACATGACCCCCGGCGGCTACTACCTCAGCCTCTTCACCTTCTACCCGCGCTCCAATGGAATCCTCACAATCCTCATGGGCGGCCGCAAAACCCACGTCGTATTCTCCCCTGCCGCAGTCTCCGCCCTCTTCAAAGCCAAAACTCCAAGTCGAGATTTCTTCGAACGGGAATTGTTCTCCAAAGTTTTTGAAATGCCAGAGGATCAAATCGATAATGCGGAGAAAGGGAAACATTTTGAGGTGGAGATGAATGCAAAGTATATGACGAATTTTGATCGGGTGAATGAATTGACTTCAAAGTTCACAGAAGTTTTGGATTCAGTCTTGTCGAAAGATGCGAAAGAAATCGTACAATTGGAAGAAATTGGGTTGTATGAGTGGTTGCGGGATCGAATGTTCACTGCTTCAGTCACGGCGTTGATGGGAGAGAAATTATTACAAATGTATCCGAACTGGTGCGAAGACTTTTTCGCGTGGGATAATGATTTCTTGGGATTCTTCTTTGGCATTCCGCCGATTTTGCAACGAGAGGCAGACCAGAGACGGAAGAGGATTTATGCGAGTTTGGAGAAATGGAGTGCGGAAATGCTGCGATTGAGCGGTGGCGAACCTGTCGATCCGGAAGGACCGGCGTGGGAGCCATTTTATGGAAGTCGGTTGAATCGGGCACGACAGCTGGATTATAGGATTCGGGGCCTCAATGCAAGATCTGGTGCGCGGCTGGATGCTGGGATTACTTTCGGGTTGGCGACGAATGTGATTCCTGTGACGGCATGGATGCTGTTCAGCGTTGTCAGTCCTCTGGCGGAGCCGACGTTACTCCCGCGCGTGCTTACGGAGATCAACGAAGCACGGAAGCCGAATGGGTCTTTCGATGTGATCAGGCTTGTCAATCAGCCACTGTTGCAGAGCATCTGGACTGAGACTCTGCGATTGTATTCCGATCTTCTGGTAGTTCGCAGCTTGCCCGAGGACATTATAATCCCGCTGGACGAAGATGGAAAGCTACAGGTGCAACTTCGCAAAGGCGATAACATATTTGCCCCTTCATGGATACCACAGCATGATGACAGTTGGAGTGCTGAACTGCCGTGGGACACATTTGACGCCAACCGATTTCTGGTCACAGATCCGAAGACTGGGACGACGAGTTTCGTCTTCAGCAAGCCAGGTGGAAAGTTCTTCCCGTTCGGTGGCGGCAAGACCATTTGTCCTGGCAGGATCTTTGCGAAGCAGGAGGCGCTCGGCGCTTTGGCCATGGTACTGTCTCGCTTCGAGTTTGATGTGAAAGGCTTCGTGGATGAGAACAAGAATCCCATGCAGGAGTTCCCGGGTGTGAAGAAGGCGTACCCAGGTAGCGGCGCGCTCTCTCCCGGTGGCGACCTGAGAGTGAAGATAAAGAGACGCGTCTGATGAGCTATAGTCGACAAATGCACTCGTTGCGGCTCCGAATGCCCATGGTTCACGTGGATTGGCGTCAGCCAGTAGTGTCTGACAGGTAGCTCTTCTCCCGCGCATTGGAGTGCAACATCAGACTCGCATTTCGCCTTTGGCGAAGGGGTATCTCGTGGTAACGCTATGATCTAAATATCGGGTTGGGCTGGTATGTATACCTGTTGTCCGAGACGGGCTTCAGGTCAGCGCCGTGGCCGCCAGTCAGCGGCACTTGGTCAGAGTCGAATTGCGCATCCGCACGGGGAACTGCCATTTGCCCTGCCAATTGTCAGAAAAGCCTTGAGATATAAAGAAGCCGTTCATACCTCGGAGAAGCTCTAACGCGGAGACGAATGGCAGGATGAGAAGCATGAGCGTAAGAAGCTGGCCGAACGACCACTCGGTCTCTCCTTTGTCAGCAAGGTCCACGGAGGGCGTGCCTCCCAAGCTTTGGGCAATGAGAATTACTCTGACAGTGACTGCAAATGCTCAGCGTGTGCAACGGAGCGATCATTTCGCACGATCTCAGGCTGCTGCTGAGTGCCGCCCCCGGCATGAACTCACCTGCTATTGCCATGCCCATGAGCACAACCAGGGATATTATCCTGACTGTCTTGCCCCAGATCTGCTTCCGAAGATGTAGGTACCAGGTACCAAGGACGAAGATGATGCAGGTCACAGCAATGACTGCAATCGTACCCACAACACTCAGTGTCTTATTCCCTTGTGCATCAGCATCTTTCTGGTGCGCCTGCCACACACAAGCCATAGGCAAGGTCGGGGCCAAATTGTCGATATTCGTCTTCAAGACAAAGATACCCATTGTAATCCCCAGCGCCATATTGACAAACATCGCAAACTGTCTCAGCCATCTCAGCACCCAATCTCGTTTCAAATCTTGCACCAATGCCAACAAAGCAGCGAAATTCGTAGCAGTGGATAGAAGCGACAGCATCCAGACAATGAAGAAATGGTACGGGATCGTCGAGTAGATGCGCGCCAGCGCGATAACTTGGACCGCTATCCCTTCCACGATCATTTGATCGGACAGTCCGCTGAGGATTTTGCGGGTGATGTTTCGGGAGCTTTTTCCGCGGATTTCGGAGAAGACGATGAAGGCGGAGAGGATGAGGGCGAGGCCGGCGGTGATGATGAAGGCGATCAGGATTCCGGCTCCTGCGACTCCGGCGTCTGTACGAGCGGTCGGGGGTGCTGAGGAGCAGTTGACTTGGAGGGTGAAGTTTGAGGCCATGGTGCTGATGAGCAGGGTGCCTTTCGGCGAGGTGTCTGTGTGCTGTGTACTGTATGCTGTATGCTGTGTCAAGATGTCTGCGTTTGTGAAACAAGTGAAGGAGTGAAATGGAAGTTGAAATGCCAAGCGAACTATTCTGTGTACTCACGCAGCCTGGTGTTCAGCGCCAAATGCGACAGCTGACGAAGTCTACGCGTGAAGTCCCTCCGCGAAGGTGCGTGAGAGTGGTTTAGGCTGCTGTTACGCGCCGGCGACCCCTGTTCCGATGACGTCAGTCGCTATTTCCGCACGCGTTCAAGCTTGCCGCGTTTCGTCGACTTCACGCCGTCCAGAATTCTCTCCTTTTCTCTTCCAGCTCACTTTACGCCAGATGATGTCGCTCAGCCGCTGGATGTCAGCATTCGCTCGCCAAGTGCAGAAGGTGCGAGCAAATTTGTTGATCAACTGTTATAGGCTGGCACTCCCCTTTCCACCAATTGGACGGCCCTACAGAACGTACAAGGAAACTCCTTTTTGGTCGAGCAGCTTCGTCACAGCAACGAACGACCGCCAGTATCTGATTCTGTCTCACTACCTGACTGTCGCCAACTTTTCCGCGCTATGGAGAGGCTCCATCCTGGACACGAACTAGGTGGAGCAGTAAGCGTCGTCCCTGCGTACTGCAACTGCTGGAAGCTTTATTGTTCAGAACGAATGGAGATAAGCGTGGTCTTTGTGATCGACATTCCCACGACCTGATTCCGTATCCAGTTCGACTATTTGCCTATTCGAGCAAACACAGATGATGTAGGTCAAGTGCGCAATGACATGTTTGAACGACGTGTTTGACTGTTGTACAGTCGCTGGCAGACGACTGAAAATTGTGTCGAGCGAGTATATAAGTCGTCAGAACTTCCTCGACTGGAGAGCATTAGTAATAACATTCCTCACTCGCAAATCGACAGCCCTCAATTCCAGGAACTCGGTCCAAAGACGATCGGAGGAAATCCGTAATCTCAGGAAGATTCTGAGCAAGTCATTAGAGACTGCATCCAGCGCCTATGAGGGAGTAGCGTTCGGTGGTCAGCCGCTCCGACGAGGGTCTTCAGAGCGAGGGGCTAAGGTCATGGTTGCTTGAAAGTATAAGAGATAGCAATGCTGAGAAAAAAGGAAGCAATTGAGATGGGCTCCATGGATCTAAGGATCAGATATCGTATCCGGATGTTCATCTTCCTTGCGGTTTCCAAGCTATAGATGACTCCTTATTCGTAGCAAAGATGCTTTATCAACCAATGTTTCTGAAAATAATCCTTCGCGGCCCGAAGCTGCAACAGTGCTTTGTTGCTCCGACCAACGCAGTCTTTCAGGGTGAAGTGGCCAGGTTCTTTGCGGTGGGCGCGATCCCAACGAAACTTGGACAGAGATCCCACCTAATAGGTACTGAGGCTGAAATTTTCAGTCGATCGACACCCAGGTATCAACGTGCAGAGTTGAAGGCGACTTTGATTCATCTCGCTCGCGGTCCAAGGGGCAAGTCGTGTGCTTGGGGGCCCAGGTGCTTGTTCGTTGTAGTCTCGGTCGTCATCGCACGCACATTCTTCCACGTGTCACAATGGAAATGCCGCAGGATACCACTGCCGTGGACTGCCCGTTGCGACTCAATCGTAAATACCATCATCCTCCCACCAAGCCGCATATGTTATTCTTGTATCGATATACCACTGCAACCCTTTCGCTGCAACCCAGACGAGTGCCACGATGAGCATACTCACTGCCTCGATCGCCAACAGCAGAATACAAACCCCTTCCGCGTACATGACGACAGCTGATGCACCCACCTGCTCATCGCCAGTCCAGAAGTGGAAGCAGATGAACAAGATGTGGGTGGTCGAGACCGCTGCAGCGGCAGAGACTTCAATTCTTCGATCGGATCCTCCTTCTTGCTCGGTGTGAAGGAGCGAATAGTTATGTCGGCCTCGGAGAAGCGGATCTTGTATCAAGTCGCCCGTGCTGGTCGAGATTGTGGCAAGGATGTAAGCCGCGATGAAGACCGCGACAATCGTCATTAGGATCCGTAATGCTGCGATATGGAAGGCGGTGTCGTCTGTTGTGTCGAGGTCCATGGTCATTAGAACAGGCGCTCGTTGCGCTCGTGCGTTGCTTGTATGTGTGCTGTGCCGCGTACGTGTTCGACAGGGATGCCCATCTTCTTAACCATCGAAACCTGTAAAATTGCGCGCTACATGGAATACCTAGAGCAACGGACCGGAAAAGCCAGGCGCAAATAAGACCTGATTGCGAATCGTGATTCGCATTGAATGACGTTGTGAATACTGATCAATTCCCTACTTGGCCGCTTCCCTCTCTGCCCAGTCCACCCAACGCTTCACGCAAGCGTCGACGTTGCGAACACCTTGTTCGCTAGCTTCCACTTCGAACCACTCTCTGTGTTCCTTCCCGCAGGTCTCGCATTTTTTATTGACTTGCTGTTGCGCAAGCTCCAAATGTATCAGACGCTCCACGCGCTTCACAAAAGGCACTTTGCGAACATTCCCGCAATCGCCGCGTGAGCTCGCCGGCCTGGAACGATCCGGAGTCCCAGTATTGGAGCCCTTGCGTGGTGTGTTCGCTGGCGAAGGTGAGGGTGTTGATGATACATAGGGATACCACCTGACGAGATTCAAGGTGTAGCCGCATTGTCGTTGCCATTCGTTCATGCGACGGGTCACATTGTTGGCTCTGCCGATCTTGAGCATGATTGTCTTCTTGCGGCGTTCGCTTCTGCCTCCACGCGACCTTTCCTGGTCGCCGTCGAAGGAGAACTCTGTCATTACATCGCTGATGCGGCGACTGCTCGCCCGGTCTGAAGGTGGTGAAAGGAGGGATCGGGCTGTCGATTGTGCTGGGCTGTCCATTGATTGCGGAGTCAACCAGAAGATATAAATGTAGCCATCCTCATCTGCAGGACTGATCGGCTTGACAAGTTCTGCTAGTAATGTCGAAGTAGTCTGTGGTGATAAGTCCTGTGGTAGGAGCGATAGCAGGTGTCCTGTCTGTGGGTTTGAACTGCTCCGGTGGTCATTTGTTCTCGATGGCGCTGACTTTCGAGGTGGTACTCGCGAAGAGGATGGCCTGGGATATTGTCCTGATGTACCTTGCGACTGCGACGGTCCTTGCTCCGTACGCCTCTTGTGGCGCACAATTTCGACATAATCGTCGTCCTGTGCCGACGCGCAACACAATAATGCCCAGAATCCCGCCTTCTTGGGTCTCGAGCCCTGCTTTGGTGGTGCACCACGAGCAGGCTTTTCGGCAAAATCTGCAGTCGATGTCCTTCTCGGAGGCTTGACTCCATCATTTGGTTTTGTCTTTGTCTTCTTCCGCAGGTTATCGGGCACCGCTTCAATTCCGAGCTTCTGCACCAGCGTGTCGATGCTACTCCTCTCTTGCAGCGGATACACCTCGGTCGTCCGCTTCTTCCTGGGTCGCTTGCTCGGGCTGTCCTGTTGCAAAAGCTGCGCCTGATCCTTGTGTTGCCAGCAGTAGAACTCCTCATCTGTCACCGCGCCATCCTCCTCCATGACGGCTACAACTCCGCCCTCCGAGCCCCTCCGGCCGCCCGACGGCGACGTCTTCGCCGCTGCCAATGCCCGCCGACATGGCCGCCCGCTGCTCGTAATGCCTTTGCACGTGGACATCGGGTTCTTCGAATCGTTTCTGCCGAGGAGGGCTTCCGGCGTGTTCGTGAAGTGGTTGGCCATGGTTGAGGGATGGATCGCGCGCTTCACCTACCTGGCAGATGACTATTATACCGCTGCATCATCTTCACGGCGGCGGATGGCAAAGCGAGCCTGCGTGACGCAAAGGCAGGCGCGTGCGGACTCGGACTCGACATCGTCGAGGGCAAGTGTGGCTGGCGAGGAATTGCCGATGGAGGCTGTGCCCAGCCATCGTCATTCACCACATCTACGCGAACCCATGTGACAGGGGCTGTGGTGGAGTCGGCGTCCTTTCGGCGAAACAATTCGACGCGCCGACAACAACAGCATCATCTTCGTCTCCGTCTTGAGCACTGCTCCTACCCTCGGACACAGGGATTCCGCGATCATCACGATGGAAATCGCACAGTCAATGCCAAAAGAGGCTCTCGAGCAAGATCTTCCAACGCTACCTCGAGCTTTGTCCAAGCGATGAACGCCTGCGGTGTTGCAATTTCGCGATAGAATATGGACAGCGAGCTCCAAGTATGAGAAAATGACTTTTTGACACATATACGGAGTCCGCTTTGGTCTTCCAGCCATCACATCACCAGCTTCGAACATGTTACCCAGCCCTGGACTCGCGGCCCTCCGCAAACCATTTGCAGGCTGCAGCACGATTCTGCCTCGCTGACTACGACAACAGAACAATGCAGGCGCGCTGTTACCGAGCGACAATTGCGAGCAAAACATGCATGCTTGGCAGCACGTCAGGTTGAGGTTTGTGTGAGGTTTGATGTTGAGATGTCTTGCTTGAGGTCAGATTTGGAAAATGGAAGGTCATTGTCTGTATGACTCCCATGATACTAATCCCAGGCATATAAGAGAAGTGTCATCTGTGGTCTGTGACGACCGCATTGAACTTTGCAGACATGGACGAACTCATCGGCAAATGCGGTACATGCGTTCAGCAATGCGAGAAGAACATCGAGCTCGTGCTCAGGGACCTGGGCAATATCAAATTGCAGCATGCTGAAGTCCTACAGCAACACAATGCAGCGCTTCAATCTTTGAAGGAGATACTCGATGATCAGAATCGTGCGACGGGGGAAGAAAGTTCGGCAAAAGATGAGGCTAAGGAGGAAGCCTGCTCTCAGAAGGAAACAATTAGACAGCTTGACAAAGTGCGCAGCGACCAAGAGAGGGAGATTCGCTCTCTGCAAGAAAAGAATGAACAGCTTGACGAAATGGACAGGGACCGGGACCACGAGATTCAGAAACTGGAAGACACGGCAGCATTTGATAACAAGTCGATTGCACAGCTGAAAGATGAAGTCAAAAAGGAGAATGAGAACGCCAGATCGGCTTCGGCTGTGCAACATGTGAAAATTGTTCCTTTGAGGAACAATCTCGCCGATCAAGAACGTGCAACGGAGCAAGAAAGCACAGCGAAGAACGGGGCCATAGAGGAGGCCTCCACTCACGAGAAAAGACACAAGCCGCTTGGCAAGACGTGCAGCGAGCGAAACGAGCAGTTCACAGGACTTGATGAAACGATAAAAAGCAAGAATGAGTCCACTACTCGGTTGAAGAAAGCTCTCGGGCATGAGAAAAAAAGTACCACAGCTAGACAGCAAGATGCGAGGCAGGCGCAACAGCCAGCAACTCCACCTGCAAGTCCACCAACATCATCGGAGTCTGTCAATGTCGAACTCCGCCAAGCGTGGTTGCACAGTCTCAAGCTAACATCAACAGCTGGCTCAACGATTTCTCGATCTCTGCAAAAGGCTCTTGTTCACAGTGACAAGCTGAGTGCATCGTGTTTGCTAGCCGCAGACGCACAAGTCGGAGCCCCTGCGCTGCACATGGCGGCATTGTTTGGCGATGTTGAACTCGCAGAGTTCCTTATTGCTCGTGGCGCTGCGGTGAACGAAGGTTGCGATGCTCGAAGTGAGAAGCCGGACAGGTCGGTGCATGGCGTAACCCCTATGCATCTGGCTATCGCGACGCAGAATCAACACATGATTCGCTACTTACGCCGTACAGGTGGAAAGCTCACCCGGCCTCACCTCAAACAGCAGAAGACAACGGCGCCGCCGCTGTGGCTCGTCAGCAGCAGGTGGTTGAACATGTTTGGAGAAGATACTGCAAAAGTGGTGAGTGTCCTGAGGCTGCTAAAGGAATTAGGGTGGGATAAGGAAGACAAATTGAATAGAAAACACGAGAACATGCGAACGATCGTGCAGAGAGAGCTCACAGGGAGGCCTGTCCTTCGGAAGGCCGTTCTCGCGGAGCTGTAGCGTAGTCAGCAACATGCATGGATGTGGAAGCCAAAGCAGGCCTTGGCGCTGTCGGAGGCGCTTCTAGACTCTCTCCGCTCCTCGCCTTCCTTCCCTCATCATGCACCTTGCACGTGCAATTGACTTCTTCCACTTCACTGCGTGCAGCATCCCGGGCAGCACCACGCCAGAATTGCACCTTCATACGGAGAGCCTCGTCGCACGTTGTGCAGAATGCGGACCGTACGCTGGCGAGCCGAGGCGTACAGCACCAGCTACCGTCCAGTATGCCCAAATTCGAGCTGAGAGGCGAACGCGAATGCGGCCCCGAAACCTGGAGGCGGCCTCCATGATGGTGGCGCAGCCTAGAATAGGCCGGGCGTCTGCTGTACCTCTGTGCACGCGGACGACTTCGTCTTCCATGGACCTGTGGACGCAATGTGAGTCCTTTCACCAACAGATCACCGCGATGCCATCACCTCTACGATGCGGCTGCTCAATACTTCGACATTCAAGTTTCAGACCTTCGACGATCATGATCGGCCGCCGTACGCCATCGCGAGCCATCGCTGGGAGGGCAAGGAAATCACCTACCAGGAGATGCTGCAAGACCAAGGCGGTTCCAGTAACGGGTTCGCGAAAGTTATGGGCTTCTGCCATCTTGTCAATCGCATGAATAAGCAGATCGGACCTGTTAGAGCTTTGAACGACCTGGGCTTGCGACGTCAATGCGACTGGCTGTGGATCGATACCGCATGCATCAACAAGCAAGATGGCGCCGAGTTATCGGAGTCGATCAATTCCATGTTCTCCTGGTATGGTAATTCGTCCATTTGCTACGCATACCTTTCGGATGTCAAGCCTGCGCAGAAGGTCTGGAGTAGCAGCAAATTGAACTTACTGGACCTAATGCGAAGCCAGTGGTTCAAGCGTGGGTGGACCTTGCAAGAACTGCTCGCACCACTTACAGTGGTATTCGTCGCAAAAGATTGGACTGTCATTGGCCACAAATGCGCGTATAGCGACAAAGTGTGCAGTTCCGTTTGTCAGGGTTTTGGCGACCGCCTGAATAAGACGATCACGCACATCACAGGGATCCCACAAAAGATCATCAACCTCGCAGTGGCCCACGAATTGCGTGCTGTACCAGTGGAAGATAAATTGGCATGGGCGAAGAAACGAGTCACAACTCGAACGGAGGATCAGGCATATTGCTTGCTGGGTCTTCTGGATGTGTTCATCTCTCCGATATACGGAGAAGGCGAGAACGCATGGGCGAGACTGGTTCAGGCCCTCGAATACAAGCAGTCGTTACAAAAGCCTACGCCCGGTGCAAAGGCATCAAAAAGGACCATGTGGTTCAGGCTGCGAGGCGTGAAGAAAGAGGTCAAGCAGGAAGGGCGATACGCTTCTGCCACCACGACGATCACTGATGTCAGGGGATACGCGACTACCCCGTTCTCTGTGCCTCCACTAGGGCCAGCGTACAGCGGTAGCGCTGTGATTCGCCCACCTGTGTCAGTGCCGATGCCATCGCGACCGACACAAAGCATGGGAATCAGAAACGACTCCCGTCCGTCTGCTCCTCAGATTGGACGATCGCTGCTGAGCACGAATTCTGTAAGCAGTCGCCTGCCGTCCGCGCCTCAATTTGGAAGGTATACGCAAAGCACGAACGCCATGTATTATGAAAGCGGCGCTCTCTCAGCCCCGGCTGATGCGGATATGTACGTCACACCTGCTGGGCTCGATTCGGCCATATATCATGAAGATGGTGCTATTTCAGCTCCAGCTGCCCCCCTGACAGGCTATGTCGCTGCATTGAGGAGTGGTGTTACTCATCAAACACACCAGACTTATTTAGCTCCTGGTGCTACTACGATGGTTGATGCCAACACCAAAACCACAGATCAGTATTGGGGCATAATCGAGGAAGAGCCTACGCTTGTTTCATCGAACTCGAAACTCAAGCACCGATATGGAAGCGGATGGTCGTTCCACGATACGGAAACAGGTTACAATTCCCAATGGATTCACGAGCTTGGAGACACATCTCTGAGCATGGGTACAAAGCACATATTTGAGCCACTTGGTACAGCAGTAACAGTGAGGAATGTGCTTGCTTTGTTTGACTTCATACCTGACGGGCCTGATGAGCTTGCGTTCACAAAAGGTGATACTATCAGCGTGGTTGAGTCCGTATTTAAAGACTGGTGGAGGGGAAGTCTGGATGGCCGGACGGGGATCTTTCCATTGAACTATGTTCAGAAGCTGGACCCTCGCGTGGATGACTCGGGCTCAGTAACTACCTCTGAGCCTGCTGATGTGGACAAAGTGGTGAGGAGATATGGGCCTGCCAATATATCAACGTTGATGGAAGGATGTCGACCAGATGTGGACGATTGGCTGAAGCACGAGGGGCTGAGTCCTGGACTAATGGGCAATTTCCAGTGGCAACGGCTGTGCACGACCTATGTCGACGTCGAGGCCGAACTCGCAATAGGTGGCGAAGTTGAGGCCCGTCCGGGGACGCCTAAATATGAGATGCCGAGTGCCGCAGCCACATCTCTGAAACAGAGGCCCTTGAGTGCGCATCTGGGTCGGAAGCTTGTCAATGATTCCGTGCTTGGGAAGCGATTCAAACAGGCCATTGTAGAGCAGCCAGTCTCTCCACTGTCTGCGAGCGGAGCCGAGGATCAAAATCAGCAGTTGATCGATGCTATCGCTGCATCCTCGCTCGTCAGCGAGCACCACAAGCCAACACCGCAAGGACTGCCTGCTACCCTTCCTGCAACCTCTACTGTCATAATTCAACCTATTCCGCAGCGACAGAAACTGTCAGCCGATATTGCACTAAACAAACTGGCTCCAGAGGACAGTGATGGAGATAGCATTCAAGCAGATGATTTCAGGGCAGAGTGCTGGCAACCTCCTGTCCTGACCCGAGTCACGACTTTGGAGCAGACTAAACAGGAGACGAACGTGGTCACTTGGTCCGATGAGGCTCAGCCACAGTCTGCGGTCGTCATGAAACAAGTCACCACAAACACCACGGTTTCACCTCCGACAGAGATACCAGAAATCATTCACATCCCGAGAATCGTTCTCAAAGCGTTGCTGGAGCAGCAAGCCCGTCCCATTGCGGGACCATCGAACGAGACCGAGCTACTTGCCAACACAGCCGTCGAGTACATACGTGAATTGCTCCTCTCACAGAATGGGGGTCAGAATTCTCTGCAATCTAAGCCGAGTGGTGTGGTTGAGTCTGTGGAGATCAAGACTGCGAAATATGAGGCCACTTCGGTTACGCAAATGCTATCTGCGACTGCGGCAAACACGAGCAAAGGAGAGAGAATAGTCGAAGTGAACACAAAGGAGTTGCCTGATGAAATCGCTGCGGGATGAGCATCGCACGACATGTGAGATGTGTACAGGGTGCTGGGAAGCTTTGGCAAAACAATCATGCTGTAACGGGAGCTACAAGGTGAACGACTCCGACCGCTCACAACTTGAGACATTAGAAATCTCTATCAAATCAGAATCATGTCTGCAGTAACTCAGATGCCTCGAAGCGAAGGATTTGGAAGTATTTCAGCTGGCCAAAATCCACGCAATCTGTGGCGTCGATGTGGAAACTCTGTTTGGAATGGCCTCGCCCGCTCAGCCACCGCCGCGTTATACAAGAGCCAGATCATGCTTTGACAAGCCTTTCGTCTGTAGCTTGTGCAAAACTTCCTTACCATTATCAGTAGTATCAGGAAAATCAACATGAAACACTGCACGTCATGTTGCCTAGGACTCGCAGCCTCATTTTTAACATCCGTCTCTGCTCAATGGGCCTCAACAACAATCTATACCTTCTCGGGCAACACATTGCCCACAGGCCTCATCGCCTCCTCCGACTTAATCGAAGACACGGCAGAATCCTCCTCAACAGCAACCTACAATCACCAATTCAACACATCCAATGTTCAAATCTCAGATGACTTCCTCCACCTCATCGTTCCAGGCAACCAAACCACCTCTCCAATCCAATGCGCCGAAGTCTCGACAGAAATCTCCAACATTCTCTACGCCAGCGTCCGCACTTCGGCGATCTTGACCAACGAATCTGGAATCTGTAACGGGATGTTCTTCTATCATTCCGACAGCCAAGAAATCGACATCGAGTGGATAAGTGATACAGATTCTGCATCGAATAATGGGACGAGAGTCATGCAATATACGAATCAAGGACCGCATGGTACGGAAGATGCGAGCGAATTGAATGGTGTTGCGCCAGAGGATGCTACGACGGAAGTTCACGAGTACCGAGTTGATTGGATCGAAGGAAAGAGTAGGTTTTTTGTGGATGGGGAGTTCCAGCGGGAGATTGAGATGAATGTGCCTGCTACTCGGGGACAGTGGGTTTGGAATGCTTGGACGTGAGTTTCTTTCTGCATTGCATTGCTTTGTGGATGTGTGGAAGGTTTCTTTTCTTGAGCTGACTTTTTTGATTTTGCAGGAATGGTGATCCTTCCTTTACTGTTGGGCCGCCGGTGGATGATGCTGTGTTTAAGATACAGAAGATTGTGATGATGTACAATACTACTGATGATAATAATCAGCAGGACTCCAGCTCTGGGAGCGGACGTGTACGGTCTGCGCTATATGGTCCTGTCGTGGCGCTGATCAGCCTGGCTTTTGTTTTGTGTTAATTCAGTATCACAAATTGGCTGGCTTCTGAGACACATGCTGTGATGGTAATTGAGTCGCAGTATAACGAATCATGGAAAGTTTATGCCGGAAGCTGGAGTTGCTGTCATTTTGGGTCTTCGAGACTGATCTAATAGAGCTACTGCAGTCTAGGACCACAGCGAAGGCTGGCTTGCGTACATGAACGGCCCAACACCCTTGTAGTCATTCACAGCAAGAGGAACGCCGATGTAGTACTGCAAATAAGCGTCAGTCAGATGCAACAGATCGAGATCAAGCACGGAAATTGTTGGAAACTCACCTCATACGTTCCATTCCCGCTCAAACTCCCCACAGACACAGTACCCTCCCACCTGAGAGTACCGTTCTGGTTCTCGACAACGGATCTGTCAGTTAGAAGCTCGTAGCCCTTGGCTGCACCTGGGTAGTATTCGTCCTTGGAGATGTATCCATCCTGGATACCCTTGAGCAGACCATACGTGAACATGGCACTTGCGGAGCTCTCGATGTAGTTGCCCTCCGCGCCTGGGTACGGGTCGTCCATGATCAGCCACCAACCATTGGACTCGACGTCTTGATGGGCCTTGATCGCAGCAGCAAGCGTCGTGAAGTACTCAGTCAATCTCGCTTTGCCCGGATGCGAAGCTGGGAACAGAGGAATGACTTCCAAAAGGGCAATGAAGTACCATCCGACTGCCCGAGACCATACGTGTGGCGCAGCTCCTGTTACAGGGTCTGCCCAGAATTTGCTCTTACTCTCATCGTAGCCGTGGACCAAGAGACCCGTAGTGTGGTTGCGAGTGTGCTTCTCAATGAGATCGAATTGGTTCACGATATCGTCCCACGCAGTCTGGTTCTCGCAGTCGAATTTGGCAGTCCATCTAGCATAGAAGGAGTCTGCCATGAAGATGCCATCGAGCCACATTTGGTCTTCGTAGATGGGGTAGCGGTGGTTGAAACCACCTTCGTCGTTGCGTGGGTGACGATCAAGTTGGCGACGGACGATCTCGGCGGCGCTCTTGTACTTCTCCTCTCCAGTGCGGTCGTACCACCAGAGGTAGTTGTTGGCCATACGGTAATCATCAAGCGAGTAGTAGGTGTAGTTCCAGTCGTAGATGGTACCATTGTCCAGGACCACGGCGCCATCGATCTGGGAGCGGTACCAGTCGACCAAGGTTTCGTTGCCAGTCAATTCGATGGCGAATTCATAGCCGGTGTAGAGGACCGAAGTGGTGTAGTGGTAGTCCTTCTTCACGCCTTCCTTGATGTGCGTGTCGGCGGTCCATTTCAGGTAATCTTCTGGAGTCAGCTGTGCCGCAACGGCAGCAGGCGCAAGCAGCGAAAGAAGCTTCATATCGAATCCGCCGAATTAGGTATTTGACTAGCCACAGCTGCTGTGAAGGCAATTCAAGCAGGAGATAAATTGCGCCATGTGGCAACAACGCTTTATACAACCTTCACGTGCGCGGATTGAGATGGTTGCACTCTCCGCCTCGCCACGCCCACGTTGTAGCCATATGGCAGAAGCGGAGGCTGGCCCACGTTTGGACGCCAAATTTCCGCGAATTGTAGTATCGGATATATTGCTGCCAAGGCTTGTCGCTGTACAGAGTCTACACATCGTCTTTTGTCGAAGGCCATTCCTGTTCTGCAATTGGCGTCGCTTGACCTAGCTTGACCTAGATGCATATGCATATCCATTGTGGAGTAGCTGCACCTCGGCGCAATATCGCGCGGTCCCTCACGGTCGCCGAGTGGGCATGCAGGTACGTGGAGTGTCTTCATGCGAGCAATTTGCCAGGATCCGGAGGGAGGATGCCGAATCACGCAGGTCGGATGAAGCATTCGGGATGATCAAACGAGGCCGCTTCGTGGCGGCCGCATTCGATGAAACGGAGCGTGGTGATGCATCTTGTGCATGGTGCGAGGAAAGCGATCGATGCAGAGCTCTTCTGCAGAACCGGAAGTGGGGAACGAAATGGTGCCCCCAACATTCTTGGCAAAAATGCACAGCGCAAGAGTGATGAGTGATCGTTAGTCCGTCCAGGTACACTGATCAGCGACAACGTGCACTGCCATCGCGTTGACAGTATCGGCGAGACTACCGAAAGACCTCGACTCACATCAGTCCTCCACCCCCAACTCTCGCTGCAACCTCCTCCAACGGTCCATGCCTCTCCTTGCGAACTCAACTGCTATCTCCCTCTTCTCATCGTTCAGGTCCCGATGAAAGACTTCACTACTCACCCAACCCTCATATCCAAGATCCTTCACCAGAACCTCCATGACCTTCCCCACCGGCAAATATCCTTCCTTCTCAAACGCAAAACATCTCGCATTCCGACTCCACGTCATTCTCGCAGGCTGATCTTCCTGGAACCAGGGATGACCCTCCACTAAAGGCCTCTCTACCCTTTCTCCATCGACAAATTGAACATACAAAATCTTCTTCACATCCACAGTCTCTTTCAGTTTTCTGATTGATTCATTGAAATCTTGCTCCGCATTCGATGTGAGCCCATCGGGAGAAGTGGGATCTGCATAGACTTTCCCAGCGAGGTTGAAGGTGTCGATACAGATTCCCAAGTTCTTTCTATTGGCCTCGATTACATATGAGTAAGCTTGATCCCAGGTGTTGACAAGTGTGCCCCAAGCGAGGGCTTCGAATGCGATTTGAACAGGTGGATCAGCGGCTGCTGCGAGATCGGCTGCTTCGCGGAGAGCAGGGACGATTTCTGATTCGTCAAGTTGGTCCGCCTGAAGTGTGTTCGAAGGGATTAAGATTGTTTGTGTGCTCAATCTACGACACAGTCGGAGCCAGAGCTTGAAACTCGATGTTCGCTTTTGATATTCCGAAGTTAATTTCAGGCCTTCGAAGTCCCGGAATGGTTGAAGTGCTACGATTTTGAGCTATGCTCGGTGTCACAGTCAGCCTCGCTTTCTCTGAGACGTTCGAAGTGCCACTTTCAAAGATCAAATCCAGTGACACAAGGAGAGGATGACTCACCCCAAACCCCTCACACCACCCTCTGACATCCGCCGCCGCCTTGAGCAGATCTGGCTCCCCAGCCTCACCATCTTCCTCGTCGCCAACTCTCTCTGTCGCCCCATGATCCTCCAGTCGTTCCTGCGCATAGACATTCGCCAAAACATTCAAGTCATCGGAGAAAATTTCCACGCCTTGAAATCCAGCGTCGGAAGCAGCTTTGAGCTTGGGGAAGAGGGCGTGAGTGCCAGGGAGGCCGAGGGACTGGGAGGATATTGCTGGTCGAAGTGGCATCTTGGATGACGATGAGGATTGGAAGGGCCGATGATTGATGTGTTTGCAAGGTCGGATGCAGTGATGATGGCGGAAGCTGGCAGTCCGTTGGAGCGGGAGAAAGCTGAGCCGGAAGGATGGGAGAACTGGAGATCGAGATGGAAGGGTTGCTGCGTTTCGAAGCGAAAACATTCGCGATGATGCTGACTTGTTTTCGTGCTGGATGGACGTCCAATCTCAGATAGCAGCTGCAAGCCGAATCATTAGTCAGCAGATCCATCGACGGCGTGAGTGCTCGACTATTCCATCGCAGCGGGAGTGATAGGACGACGTGCAGTCATTTTACACTACTTACACAATTGTGAAGGCTGAGGCGCGGCTGCACACGGAAGATCTGATGGAGCTGCGCCTCCGAGCTCTCTGCCGGATGTGCGTCGAATTGCATCGATGCTGTACCATGTATTTCTCCAACGCATCTCTGCGCGACTGGGGCGTGCGCTTCGATGCATTCATTTCCCAGACTGCATCTCCCCATCATTCTCATCGCGGCTGAAACGTCGGAAGACTCGGCGTCGCTCAGTCAAAAGTCCTACAAAAGTCCTGACTTCGCCAAATCTTCGTAGACTCGCTTCGGCATGATGTTTCCTTGCGGGTCTTCCATCTCGACGATTCCATCGCCATCATCACCACCCTTCTTCTCCAAGTCTCGCGCGCGATCGCGCTCCAGCTTCTCCCACAACTTCTCGGCTTCTTCGATCTTGGTGATCTCTCTGAATAGGCCCGTGTTCTTAGTGATGCCCAGACACTGCAGGCCGTAGATATGCCGCGCTTCAGAAAAGTGCTTATCAAACGCTCGTCGCCCCATGTAGACATAGTTGCCGCAGATCTCGCAGGGGAACTCGACACCCAGTCCGTGCAGCTTGTACAGCCAGAACGGAATCGGCTTGCCGTCCCAAGCAAGGGGAAGCTTGAGAGGGTTGTAGACTTTCTCCTCGCCCTCATCTTCCTCCTCCTCCTGGTTGACTCCCCGGCCAATCGCCTCGTTGTCCTCCTCGTACAGCGCTGCGAGTTCTTGCTGACGCTCCTTGTCCGTCATGCCTGCTTTGCGCTCGACATTGACGCGAGTGTCTTCCCTCTGAGTCTGCATATTCTTGGCCAGGCTACGCACGCGATGCTCGCGTTCAGCCACAGCGCGTTCTTTCAGACGCGCCATGTTGATTCCTGCTGTGCCGTTTCCATTCGTCATTTCTGTGTCCGTTGTCCCGTTCTCGGCCTTCTGTTGTCGTGCCTCGGCAGCTTTGATGTGCTTTTTGCCAGTCAAGTGTGCTTTGTAGACATTGTCGTTCTTAAATTCCTTTTGACAGTCTGCGCACCAGACGCCGTCTCCTGTGCCTTCTGTTGTCGGACCATTCGACGATGCGCCGTTCACGCTCGCCTTGGTCGATTCCCATCCGGGCACCGTATCCTCTGACCACTCTTGCTCGAATTCGTCATCAAAGCTCTTGAACAGTTTGTCTAGATTTTCGAGCGGCTTGGTCTTTCTCAGGAAGCCCTCCAGATACTCTGCTAATGAGCCGACATACGCAAAGTACTGCTCTGTCATCTTGTCCTGCCGGGTGATGATGCACTTGGGAGGTGTGAAGATGTCGAACGTGTCGAGATATTGCAGGTAGGTCAATTTGCGCACACCCTTGACGCCGGGCAAGTTGAGATATTGCTCATGTGCTAATGTAAGATCAAAGAAGCGACCGAAGCCCTCTTCTCCCGTGAACATGGTCTCGACATCGCCGGCAAAACCCCCGGGTGGTCCCCCATCTTGAGCTCGTTTGTATGCGCGCTCCAGGTTCTCCACGGGCTCGTTGGGGTAGCGTTTGTGAAAGTCCTTGGTCTTAGCGAGTTCGTCGTAGAAGGTGGCATATGTGTCGCCGGTGCTCAGTTGCTGCTGTTCGTGTGTTCGCGATTCGTGGTCGTTGTATAGTTGGACGGCGCGCTGCGACTGTGTCTGAATGCGTTGCAGGAAATTTGCGATTTCATGGTCGCGGACGAGGCGACTGCGGATCTGTGAGTTGTGAGCTCTGCCGTACAGCTGAGGCTTTCGGGGAGATACCTACGTGCTTGGGATCGTCGAGTATGCGGTCTGCAATGGCTTGCTCCAGGCGCTCCACGTCCTCGTGGATGGCGCGAATATCCTCGTAAATCATCGTGCCGTCTGCCACCCACTACCGCGCTAATGCGGGTCGTTTCTCGCAGATGCTGTCTGAATATGGTGAAGCGACAGCAGAACGAAGAGTGTCGCCGCCGAAAGGAAGTGTCGTGCCAAAGATGTGGAGTGGCAGGCTGAAGAAGTTCGCGCAGTTGGTGGCTTGTGGACGGGGGCCGAAAACTTAGTGGTTGCCACTACCAATCTGAGGTCTCGGATTCCTCGATTATATAGTGTCGCGCACGCAAGAATGGTTGGATGTATATATAGCTTCTCGATATATATCTACCTATACTATCGTCCTAGATGATTAAGTCTGTATTACTATCGATAGCGTATAGCGTATATGTTCTCGAAAAACAATACTTCTAGAAACGATATTTTATCGCTCTCGCGATATACTGCGTCGTATTGCGTACGCAATAATCGCCTAAAGGACGTATAACCTCTCGATATATAATAATAATAACATTCTTGTATTGCTGTACTATTCCAACTACGGGACAAGCAGCTATCTCTATGATGTTCGTCGAAGGTAAAAGCCCTCGGCCTATGGCCTCCGGCATAAAACCCTTCATTTCCTTCGTGTCTTGTGGGATTCCATCCCCACCCTTTGGGTCCGTTCGGCTTTTGGACATAGAGAGGATCTCTATGGCTCCTTCCTCTCACCAGGCTCCTATTTCCCTTCCTCCTCTCTCTCCAGTTCCTCCCTCGCGAGCGAGAACTGCTCCAGCAGTCCCTCCCTAATCATCCACTTTGTCGCCGCGCATAAACCCCTCTTCGTTTGGGTCAGCTCCTGCCACGACGACCCCGCCGTTCTGGTAAGCCGCTCTCTTGCTTCCTGCCACGCCGGGCAAAACAGCAGGACGTGTTTTGGTGTCTGGGCTCTATAGCCACACGGGCACTCGGGTGTTTTTCCCGGGACTCTCCTCCTCGCGAGGTAGGCATTGAATCCTATATGTTCCGTCCTGAGGAGAGTCGCCATTGTGCTTTGTTTCCTTGTCCATCCCTTGTGTAGCGTTCTGCCCTTTTCATTATCCTTCCATGCTGCAGGTAGTTCTTGCCCCTGTTGTGCTGCCTGTCTTTTTGTGACTTGGGCCTTCCATCTTTTGTTCCATTCCCTGTGTAGCCACCATGCTTTCGACATGTATTCCCCTCGTTGGGTCATCTCCTTTTCTTGTCCGTCTATCATGGCTATGATGGCTGCTTGTCTTGTCCGTAGGTCTTGTGCGTGGGCTTTTCCCTTCCTCCTCCTGCACTCCTCCTGGACTTGTCTGCATCGTTCCTGGGTGTACTCCGTGGCGGGCTTTCCTACTGCCTTTTCCGCTTGTTTCCTTGCTAGCTCCTGGGTATACAGGTGCATCGGTGGTATCTCTGTCTCCTTCTGGAGGACGGCCTCTGCCACACTCTTGTATGCCCCTGCGATGTGTCTCAGTGCCTGGTTCTGGACTTTCTCCAGTGGCGCCGTGATCCCCTTTCTATAGCCAGGTACGCCCTCCGGCGTCATCCAGACCCTTGCCCCGTAGGTCATCGCTGGTCGTACTACCGCGGTATATAGGTGTCTTGCCTTTTGGAAGGAAGCCCCCCATGTGGATTTGCATAGTCTCTGGAGGGATTGCATCTGGGCGACACCCTTCTCCGTGGCTTTCTTGACATGCGGGCCCCAGCTTAGCTTAGAGTCTACCCATACTCCTAGGAGTCTCAGCGATGGTGATGGTCCGTCCTCGAACCCGGGGATGTTAACCGTTGCCTGTAGGTTGTGTCTCTTCCTGCTTCTGGTGAAGTGGATTAGTTGGTATTTCTGCGGTGCAAATGCTGCTCCATGTTTCGCTGCCCATTCCATGCATTTGTCGTGGGCAGCCTCCAGCTTTCTGCAGTTGGCTTCGGTACTTTTCCCGAATGCTAGGATGTTTGAGTCATCCACAAACCCCATTGGTGTCACTCCCCTCCCCTCAAGTTCCGGGAGGAGTGTAGAGGCGAAGAACAGAAATAATATTGGCGATAGTGTTGATCCCTGGGGTATGCCCGTTGCCTGCGGTCTTGGGCGGTCAATATATTCCCCAAGTCTTAGGCACGTCGTCCTGTCTTGGAGAAAAGATTGGATAAACCGGACGATGTAGTGTGGGTAGGCCTTCATCTTAATGTTGTGGATCATTCTCTCGTGGGACACGTTATCTGTTGTAAGTGATATTGAGATCCATGAGGTTGTCAATTGAGCGGCTATCGACAGTGCTATATAGCCACTAATGCAGTGGTTGGTGTTGCCAACCACCACCATTGGTTGTAGGTCTGTGCGCCTTTCAACATCCCCCTGCCTCAGAGCTCAACCAATCCCCCTATCGCATGTGACAGCTGTAAGTGAAGTGATTAGTTTGCAGGCTCGTGTACACCAAGTGCGTGTCTGAATGCAACGAATGCTGGCTTTGGCAACGGCTTGGTAAGCCCATCGGCCACCATCTTATTGGTTGGCGTCCACTGCAAGTCAATCGTGTTGTCTTCAATCTTCTCGTGTTGCCAACGCTCTTGGATTGGTATGTGTTTAGAGCGTGCATGGTGCGTTTGAGGGTTCTTGGCGATTGCAATAGCGAACAGTGTCTTGTAGCTCATCGGCTTGACGACAGCTGCGAACGTTTCGAGGTACTCGTCGTCTTGCATGAAGCCTTTCACTACCCAGCGAGCCTTGTATTTGATGACGTTGTTGGCTATGTCGCGTTTGAGCTTGAATACCCAGCGTCCTTTGAGGATGGTGGCGCCGTTGGTAGTACTGCGTTTGACAGTCTTCCACGTGTTGTTCTGTCGAAGTGACTTCAGCTCATCAGTGCAGCCGTCTTTCCATGCACTCCATTGACCGCTCTGTTGAGCCTGACTAAGCGTTCGTGGCTCATAAGGCTCAGAAGCTAGTGATGCTGTCATGAGAAGAAACAACAGCATGTTCTGCTTGGCGTGGCTGGCTTCGTTTGTCTGTTGATGCCAGTAGTGGTGCCTTGGTGCCTTGCGTTGTCGTTTGCCGTGTTGAATGAGCTCTGAGTCAGGTGCATCGATGCCGACTGTCTTGGGGTTTGCCCTTGACAGATAACCAGGCGGTGTGCCTGTGCCTGGCGGCGGTGATGGTGAGTCTGGTGGAGTGGAGAGTGGAGACATGGTAGGGCTTCTGCTCGTGCGTTGTCGTTTGCTTGGCGACTTGTGCCGTGGTGGTGTTTCTGGCTGTAGAGCTGTGACAGTATTTCCCCCTAGCTCTGTAGCCATAGGTTCCTCGGCACCGCTGTCGCTGTCGCTGTCGGCGTCGTGTGTGCGCTGGCGCTTGTGAACGCAGTTGGGGTGGAGCTCTACCAGGTCGACGTCGTAACGCCACCGCGGAAGCTTGGTGTTGTCCGTTGTGACAAGGTACTGGGTGTTGCCTTTGAAGCCGAGTAAGATCTGAGTCTTTGCCTTGGTGCCAAGCAGCTTTTCTTGGTCTTTTGAGAGCTTGTGAACATGCACCTTACTGCCTAATATGCGTATGTTGGCAAGGTTCGGTTTGTGGCCAGTCCAAGCTTCGTATGGTGTGCATGGTAGCCTGCGGCAAGGTGAACGATTGCGTACGTACGTCACACCATGTTCAATGATCCAAGACCAGTAGCGTTTGTCGATACCACTGCCGTGCAGTGAGGACTGTGTCTTGTGTTCAATTGTCTTGTTGTATGCTTCTGCAACACCGTTTTGTTGGTGTTGTTCTGTGTCCGATAGATGTAGGACAATGCCACGGCTTCGAAGCCATTGAACGTGATCTTTGCCGAGGTTTTCACCTCCTCTGTCTTGTATGACAAGGGTTATAAAGCACTCAGGGGTACTGTTGACTGTGATGAAGTCTTGAACAACCAGTGGTGCATCAGAGCGACGCTTTATCGGCTTGCTTACACCCCATTGCGTGCAGTCGTCGACAATGGTCACAACGTACTTGCAGCCGTCGTATGACTCAGTTGGTGCGTAGACGACGTCTGTGTGCAGCACGTCCATTTTGTGGCGACCTCTTGGTAGGTGTCTGTTGTGCGGCTTGGCAACTTGTCGACCAAGTACGCAGCTCTCACAGATGCAGTGACCATCGTTGCGTGAGGCTTCCATGCCCTTGGACATACCACGCAGCTTCACAAGGTTTTGTTCACCAAGGTGAGCCATACGTTCGTGCCACAGCCGCAGTGACTGATCCTCAACGCTGTAAGAGGCACCGAAGAAGCCAGTCTTAGACCGTTGTTGTAGTCACTTCTGGTCTATGTCCAGCATGAGTAAGCCGCCTTGGATAGAGGCAGTGTATTGGTCGTTGTTCTGTGTGAACGTGAGGCCGTTGGCAGTCTTGGCGATGCTCTGAATGAAAGGCCACATTGCATTGAGTGACAACAGGTTGACGCCAGCTTGTGGTGAGTACTGGACGTTTGGTATCTGAATCCAGCGACCATTGCGGCACTTGAGGCGCAGTGTGCCTTTGCCAATTGGTGACAGCTTGGCGCCACCAATGCCATTGGAAACAGCACCAGCGATAGGTCGGTAAGTGCCTGGCATGAACAGGTCAATGCGGCCGACTAGTGAGCCGGTGGCACCGCTGTCGAGGATGAAGCTGTCGAAGAGGTTGATGCCTCGGTGGATAGCCATAAGCTCACGCGTGTTGTCGTGTGAGGTGTAGTACAGTGACTCGTTCTTGAAGCTGTGGTCTGCCAAGATCATGTCGTGCCGTTGTTCAGAGCTGTCGTGGTTGTTGCTGTCGCCGAAGATAGCATCAGGCTTGTCGTCTGCACTGGACGATAGCTTGCGCTTCTTTTGTGGTGATCGTTCGCCGTTGCGTTCAATCCAGCCCTTTGGAGCCTTGCTTGAGTCGATGGTCCAGCACTTGCCTTTGTGGCGCTTGTGACAGTCCTTGCAGACGTCGTAGTCGTACTTCTTTGGTGAGTCTTGACGGCCGTTGTGGTCACGACGTTGTTGTGCATACAGCACTGTGTCGTCTGTCTTGATGCGGCTGGCGTGTTCCTCAACCTTGCGGCGAGTAGTAGCCAACGTGACGGCAACCTGAGGCACGCCATTGATGGCTGTCGAGACAAGTGAGTGTTGCAGATTGAATGCAGTGATGAACTCCTTGAACTCACTGCCGAGGCCGCCGAGGTAGGCTTGCACCAAGAATGGCTCTGGCAGTTGGAGGTTGGTGTCGATAGCCATCATTTCGTCGTGGTACTGCACGAACTTGGCGCTGTATTCCGACACGGTGGAACAGCCACTGAGTCTGAGGTTGTGGTACAGGTAGCACAGCTCTTGATAGCGGCCGGAGCCTGAGTGCTCAAACTCTGCACGGAGCTTGGTGTCGATGGCGTCGTGGATAGGTAGCTGAGCGGTGGCGGCGTCGGCGAGGAGGGCACGTGCGATGGGTCCGCAGTACTCGTCGACGAGGGCATAGGCAGCGAGCTGTTTGTCTTGCCAGTCGTTGAGACGTCGCTCGTAAGCTTCATCACTTTCGCCATTGACAGCTGCGACTGCAGGGGTGTCATCGATGGCTGGCACGGCCGCGACAGCGACCTTTCGAATAGGTGCGTGCTTGCCAGTCGAGACAGTGACACCATAGCCGCAGAGGATGATCTTGTTGAAGATGCGTGAGCGCCACAGTGTCCAGTCGTTAGGGCTGTCGAGGCGCTTCAATGGAGGAGTCTTGGTGTTGTCAGACATAGTAGTGGTAGTAAGTAGCGCAGATTGTGCGAGAAAGCGTGAAAATAGAGAGTACAAATGGGGACTTTGTGCAGAGGTTCGTGGCGGCGGTGAGGTCGTTGTGTTGGTCTGAGGAACTCCATATTGGCTGGTCTATATCCTCAGAGTGTCAGCATCGTCGCCGACCATCATCGCCGTCGTATCTGCCATGTTCAAGTGCCATAGAGTGCATTGATGTTTCGTGTTATGTCGCTTCCAGTATGTCGGAAATGTGATAGATCTTGTGGATACGCGCGCGGCGAGTACTCGGTCGGATATGGTCGTAGCGAGGTCGTTTTTCTTTCTGTATGCAGTTCTTGTGGAGCTCGTTTGATTGCGTGCGCGCGTTCAGGCGGAAGGTGTGTGGTCGTCGTCGTGGTCGAGGTGTTAGATGAAATGGTGTCGGTGAGAAGTGTCCTCAGGGTCTTCTCCGCACCGGCAAAGCTCGGTTGTGGCGTCCGCTATGCCTAATCAGGTAAGGTGGCTGTCCAAATCGAGAAAAAATGAAGCCAAATGGTGGTGTTGTTGTGAGTTGGTATGGCCGCGACGACGGGGTTGACACAGCAACCCGGGCTCATAACCTGTTGTAAGTGATATTGAGATCCATGAGGTTGTCAATTGAGCGGCTATCGACAGTGCTATATAGCCACTAATGCAGTGGTTGGTGTTGCCAACCACCACCATTGGTTGTAGGTCTGTGCGCCTTTCAACATTATCGAACGCCCCTGAGATGTCCAGGCATAGCATAGATGCGACTAGTGTAGGGTCGGTCTTCCAGATCGTATGCACTTGCTCCGTAATCAGCTCGAGGGCTGATACCGTCGATCTCCCAGGTCGTGCTCCCATCTGTGATTGGGGAAGGAGGCCCCTTTCTTCCGCCTCCTTGCTCATCCTCCTGGCTACGATCGCCTCTAGGATCTTTGCTATTGTATTTAGCAGTGCAATTGGTCTGTATGCCCCTGGCTTGGTATAGTCTGGCTTTTGAGGCTTCTTAAGCACGACTGTAGTAGAGTGTTTTAGCGGCTTCGGGTGGTATCCGTATCTCAGGCATGCTGTGAAGAAACGACATAGTAGCGGTCCGAGTTCTGCCTTGCACTCTTTGAGGAGTAGGTTGGGGATCTGGTCCGGGCCCGGGGCCTTGTTGACCGGGAGCTTTTCCATGACTTTGAGGAGCTCACCCATCTGGACTTCCTCCTCGATATGAAACGGTTCCGGGTATACTGCATTTTGGATGTCTTGTAGGTCTGCCTCTTTTGGTTCTGGGAAGAAGTGCTGGGCTAGCGCGTCTGCCTTGCCCTGGTCTTCCGTCTGCATCGCCCCTTCTTTGTTCTTTATCCCGGGGAACTGGGGTAGGGGGCTCCTTTGGCCAGCCTTCTCCCTAGCCCACTTAGCTAGCTTCCAGATTTTGCTTGGATCCTCTGTGATTTCCTTGACCGTCTCCCTCCAGGACAGGTTTCTGTCCTTCTTGATCCGTTTCCCTTTCGCGTGTGACGCAGCCAGGTATGCGCCTCGGCTTTCCTCCGTCCTCTCCTGGCTCCACTCCCGCTTGAGGCGCCTTGTCCTTTTCACAGCCTTACTGCACTCCTTTGACCAGGACATTTTTGCGTAGCTTGACGGTTTTGCCTTAGGGATTTCCTCTTGGATTACTTGGATAAGCATCTCCTGTACCTCCTGAGCTCTATCGTCGAGCTGTTGCGGCAGGTTCATTGGTTTGGTGGCGATGGTTTCAGCCCTGTCCTTAACTACCTCTCTGATTCTCTCCCAGTCGGCCTTCTTCCATTGAGGTCTTGGGACCTGTGACCTGGTGCTGACCTCTGACTGCATAATTGTAGTTTGGATCGGGATGTGGTCGGACCCAGTTTCCAGGTCTGTTCTTGTTCTACATTCCAAGGTGTCTTGTCCTATTCCCTTGGTTCCAAAGACCAAGTCGAGTGTCTGGCAGCTTCTTGCATTCTCCCATGTGATCGTTCCCGGCTCTAGGAGCAGGTCTAGTTGGGCCTCGTCCGTGACCTCGATGAGTCGGTCTGCTGCCCAGTGTTGGTCTTGGGTGTTATTCCCGCCCCACCTCGGGTGGTGTAGGTTGAAGTCTCCGACGAGTATAATCTCTTCTCCTTCGCTCTCCCGGAGAGTTGCACGGAGTAGTGGGAGGGTGCCCAGGCTCTGGTCGCAGGTTGGGCTTGACGGGTTGTAGCAGTTTAGGACGTTTACCCACCGCCCACCTGCCTGGATCCGGGTAGAAACCAGGTCTGCGGAGTAGGTTTTAGTAGTCCAGCTTTGCGTGCTAATCTCCTTTGATATGTACATAGCCACCCTCGGATGGGCCTGGTCCGGAACGACCGTATAGTACCCTGGGTGCTTTACCGAGTCCTTGCTTTGTAGGCAGATCCATGGCTCCTGGATCGCTACTATGTGGTGTTTCTTTGGGTCCAGTTGTTGGAGGAATGGGGTTTGGATCTTATGGCCGCTGTGGTTCACGTTATACTGTAGGATTGTGAGTTCTCCCGAGGGGCTACTCATTTTGGGTAGTCTGGGTTGCTTGTACTCCTTCCATGCTTTCTTGGCTGCTGTTCTCCTGGCTTTGTCCTATTCCTCGTCCCTGGGATGAGGTGAAGATAGCCGTGATCTTGTTGCTCTGCGTCCTTCCCGCTAGTGCCATTGAGTTCGTGCCTACCGGCCTCCCCGGTGGTTTCCTGTGTTGGTCGGCGGTCTCTTGGTTCATGCTTACGGTCCCGTCGCTAGGCGGAGCCCCTGTTGCCCTTCTCTTTGCACCTGTCGCAGGCCACGCTTCTGATTCCCTAGGCTGGACCACGTTGTTCCAGTATCTGGTTGCTTGGTTACGGAAGGATCTCGCCTTTGCGATGGCCGCCTGCTTTACTCTGCACGATCTGGACCACGATGGGTGGGATCCTTGGCAGTTGCTGCACTTTTTGGTTTTCGCCGTACAGCCTTCGGTTCTGTGGTTGCCTGCGCATGTCCCGCAGACCTGTTCGGCCCTACAGTACTTGGCTACGTGCCCGAACTGGCCGCAGTGGAGACATTGTGTAGGTCTCTGGCGGGAGTCAAATTCCTCCGCCAGTAGGAGGGTGCCCTGGTGCACCAGGCCCTTTTGGACGATATCCCTTGCTTGCGCTTGACTCTGTACGCCTACTATAATCGAGGCGTGTAGCTTGCCCTCCCTAGCTCTCAGGCTCTTCAGCCAGGCAACCTGGGCTATTTTCAGCAGTGTGGTGAACAATCAATTTACCGATTGAAAAATTGATCGATTGATAGCAATGGATCAATCAATTCCAGCCTTCCAACGCATTGAACAATCTTGCAATGTATCAATCTATTTTCTTCGCATCCATTGACGTCAATCGATCGTGCAGTTTACCATATATATATACAGATGCATCGTCGCTGTAGGCGCTGTTGTCAAAGTCGTCACCTTATTTTATTTATAACCTTCGGCTTACTGCATTCTTGGCAAGAATAGCCTCACGTGATGATCTTTGAGCGTCTTCTCGGAGATCGTACGGTCTCCTATTAGCGCGGATACACCCGCCCAGCAATTTTAGGGACGCGACAATCGCGTCAATCGCGTTTACATCACGCTTCTTAGTAACAGCAACACCTGTATATCAACATAACGACGACTATATGGCCTCAGTCGACGGCAGCGACCTTTCAGCTGCATTACCTAGCGATACGCTTGTCGTGCCGACAGCATTGCATCGTTCAGACGACTTCCGGTCCACCAACGCGCAGCACAACGAGCCGAGCGCGCCTATTACTGGTTACGAGGACCTGAACCTATCAATACTTCCACGCGGCTTCACTATCGCAGTCTCCAGCCTACAGAAAGACTCTTGGGTATGGAATCACGGCTATCGGCTCGACGATAAGAATGGGATTGAATACTGGGTCTGCAAAAGATGCCACAAGGCCAAGAGCCATCGAAACCATCGCTTCCAGACAGCACGACAAACTAGTACTGCAGGCGATCATATGAAGAACGAGCATCGCATTGATAAGCTTGGGAATATGGACGATAGCGCTGTTCAGCATGTTCGCAAGAAGCGCAAGGTCACGGACAGGTTGAGCCTTCCAGCAGTTAGCTTAGCAGATTGCGACTCAGCCTCTCGTAGAGCTGCGGAATTCAGTGCTGTGCTTTTCAAGAGTCTGCTATTACAGTGGCTTATCATGGACAATATATCCTTCCGGAAATGCGACAGTAGCTACTTCCGGCGGCTGCTTAGCTATCTGAATCCCCTTTGTGACGATTCTATGCCGGATCACACTACTCTAAGCCGCTGGATCTTGAAGGCTTACGAGGACTTCGTGCCTATCGTAATTGAGTGCCTACAAACAGCTATCGGACTTATCCATTTCTCCTTCGATCTATGGACTTCTAGCAATGGCTTGGCACTTGCTGGTGTCGTTGTTCACTTCGTCGACAAGACTGGCAAAGTATGGGACTTTCTTCTCGGACTTCCAGCTCATCACGAGGATCACACTGGCTATAATATTGCGCAGACAATAAGCTCTATTTTCACTCACTTCGGACTCCGCGGAAGTCAGCTAACGTAATCAATGGTGAAGCGAGCCACATGGGGAAGCGAGTCACGCACCCCGCATCTTTCTTTTTGTCTTCCTTACTTTCAACACTATGGACGCGTCTTTACGTGATCGACACGCGTCTCCTGATTCTCAAATATCGAAAGCAGTTGATGCTCTCCGTACAGGCCAATGTTCCTCAATTCGAGCGTGTGCGCACGCGTTTTCTGTTAAATACTCAACTCTTCAAGCCCGCCTCTCCGGACGGCTTTCACGCTCTCAGGCCCACGAACCGATGCAAATACTCTCAAAACCAGAAGAGAGGACACTTGTACGATGGATTACACAGCTCACAAACACCGGATTCCCTGCCTCACCAGCGTTAGTACGCGATATGGCCGAAGAAATCCGGCATAACCGGCTCCAGCTTTCATACTCACCACGACCGAACCTCCGCCCAATTGGTAGCGAATGGCTCCTACGCTTTCGGCGCCGCCATCCTGAGATCCAGGGTGTATGGACACGTAAAATAGAAGGGCAGAGGCATAAGGCGATGAGTATAGAGACCACAAAAGCGTGGTTTGAGGCGGTAACGGAGCTTGTGCTCCAGCACCAATACCCTCCGGAACGGCAATACAATATGGATGAGTCGGGTTTTGCGATCGGAGAGTCTCAGGCTACAAGAGCATTAGTTAATATTCGTGAGAAGTCGAGTTGGAAGGTAATCAACGGCCGTCAAGAGTGGATAACTGCGATTGAGTGTGTAAGCGCCTCTGGAGTCGCTCTGCCACCCCTTTTGATTTTCAAAGCAATGCATACAAATACGGCATGGATACCACCTGAAACGCCACCAGAATGGAGATTTTCAACAAGCCAGAGCGGCTGGACCTCAGATAGCCATGGTTACCAATGGTTAACGACTGTTTTCGAGCCAACAACCCGGCCGGAGGACCCGTCTTTGCGGCGACTATTGATTATGGACGGCCACAGTAGCCACCTTACCGCGAATGCAATCGCATTCTGCATGGAACACGCAATTGACTTGCTTATCCTTCCACCACATACATCACACATACTTCAGCCGCTGGATGTAAGCATATTTCAACCACTGAAACGTGCTCTTGCCAAGGAGGCTGATACAGCTGCACGGCTTGACCACGGGCGCATACCACGGGCAGAATGGACATCAATGTATATCCGAGCAAGAGAAAAGGCTCTTACACAATCTAATGTTATTTCCGGGTGGAATGCAACCGGGTTGTACCCTTTAAGTCCAATTCAAGTGCTTGACAAGCTTGCTACACCACCTACGCCCCAGTCAAGATCACCTTCCAAACCGGATCAAACAGGCTCCCTGGATACCTCGCTTTTGAACAGCTCTCCACCATCAGGTACAGAACTACGGGAAGCAAATGCAGTGCTTAATTCTGAGCTACAGAAGGCTAGTGACATTGCAAGCCCTACAAGAAGATATATTCAAAGGATGACCCATGCATTTGAAGCTACCCAAAGTGAGCTCACAACACTACGGAAGAAGCTTAAAGATACAGAGGAGCTACTCCAGACCCGGAAGAAACGTACAAAGGGCAAGAGGGTTGCATTGCAGGGCAAGTCTGTCTTCACAACACAGGAAATCCTTGAAATTGCTCGCCAAGCCGAGGAAGGCAAGAAGGTTAAGAAATCCAGAGGAAGGCCACGTAAGAGAGCAAAGACCAATAAAATTATAGAGGATAAGGAGAATGATATCGAGAGTGTATCTAGTGATTCTGAGTCTGATTGCATCGTTGTAGCAGATGGTAGACACATTTGAACAACTCGAGCCAAGACTCTGTGGCTCGCTTCCCCATGTGGCTCGCTTCACCATTGATTACGTTAGGCTACTTCACAAGCGACAACGCAACGAACAACGACACCTGTATAGACTGGCTCGCAGCTGAATTCGACTTTGTCGCTGCCAAGCGCCGAGTGCGCTGTGCTGGCCATATAATTAACCTGGTTTGCAAAGCAGTCATGGTCGGCTGGATGGATTTAGAAGTGTTTGAGCAGGACCTCCTATCTATGGCTCAAGAGGCACGAGACGCACTGGAGGTGTGGCGACGCCGTGGACCTGTCGGCAAGTTGCATAACATTATTGTCTACATCTCGCGCTCGCCGCAGCGAATGGATAAGCTGAGGGCACTACAGAAGCAAGCCATTGCTGACGGTCTGCAGTTTACTGATAGATTATATCAGCTAGTGCGAGACAATGACACACGCTGGAACAGCCTATTTGCAATGATTGAGCGGGCACGGCTCGTGCGAGAAGCTATCACTGACTTCGTGATCCAAGAGGTCACTCGTTGGAATGAATACATGGTCCGCTGGCATACTCACAATGATCACCTGCCGGAAGCTAAGCGCAAGAAGATGCGAGAGCCGCCATCGATAGTAGCTGATCAGCTCACTCTGGACGACTGGACTGTGCTAGATGAATACTTCCGCATCCTCAAACCATGCAAGGAAGCGACAATTCGACTGCAAGGCCAAGTCGGCGGACATGGACATATATGGGAGGTCCTACCTGTGCTAGACTGGCTTCTCACTCACTTCGAAGAAGCTAAGAAGCGTTACGCTGTCGAGGGTGCTGAGAAATTGCCAGCGGAGCTCTCGGAAGTCCCTCACTTAGCGCAGGAGCATCACTACATCGCTAACATCAACCTTGCCTGGAAGAAGCTCGATCAATACTACGCCAAGACCGACGAGACGCCTATCTACTTAGCAGCTGTAGTGCTACATCCGCGCTATAACTGGGCCTGGGTACTTCGTCATTGGGGTGACAAGCCTGACTGGATCAAAGCCGGCGAAAAAGCGCTCCTTGCTCTATGGCAGGAATACAGGGACCAGCCTTCTGCATTCGATGACGTACGACGAGAAGATCCTTCACTTTCTACGTATGTGAAAGGCGGGCGGCATCAACGGCGGCGTACGGAAGTCGACGAAGAAATGGCTACATTCGGATATAGTAGCGATGAAGACACTGCTACAAGGCAGGCGCCAGCAGATCAGTGGAAGGAATACACTCACCTGGACAGCAACCATCACATAAAAGACCCTTTTGAATACTGGTATTCACGTCGGCACCGTTGGCCGCAGCTAGCACGAATGGGGCTAGAAATACTGTCTATTCCACCAATGAGCGATGAGCCTGAGCGGACATTCAGTGACTCTGGCTGTATGGTGACGGACCGGCGGAACCGCTTGAAGGAAGGCACGATAGGCGCGATATCTTCTCTCAAGAGCTGGACTCGAAAGAGCGTTATTACGTGGGATATTAAGCATTTGAGAAAGCTAACTACTGCGGCAGAAGAGCGTCACACGAAGGAAAAGATTACTTTGTATGATTCTATGTCAACTTGGCTCAACCGAGCCAATCAATCGACAGCTTAGCCACCAATCCAATGCATCAACCATTCGTGCAGCGCCAATCCAATCAATCACATGTGTAGCGGATTGATTGATTGATTGTTCACCACACTGATTTTCAGGGACGGATGTAGTCTCCCGTTTTCTTCCTGCAGCTTTCGGACCTGGGCTGGGTCCTTGGCATTAAAGTCCTGAATGCGGACCCCGTGAATTAGCACTTGGTAGAGCTGTGTAACTAGCTCCGCTCTGGGGAGCTCCTTGTGGATCCACCCCAGGTCTGATGCCAGCTTTTCTTTCGCCGGCTTCGACGCAGCAAACACCTTCAAGTCGCCGCTATCGAGTTTCCTTACCGCGATTACCCCCGGGTTTTTAAGTCCCTGAAGGATCTCTTGGTTTGTACGGCTCTTCATCCTCTCTTGCTCTTCTTGCTGACCAACTCGGATAGTGATCACGTGACTGTCCGTTGGAAATTTCTGCAGGCTTGGCGGCGCCTGGAGGCCTTGGGCGGCAGCTTGTGCCCACGTCTTTAGGGGGGTCGGGGGGGTGGTTCGGATCGTTTGGAGGATGGTGTTAAGGGCATTGTTAGTGTCGGTGTCCTTAATTTGGTAAAGAAGTTGGGTCTGGGCCCTCTGGAGGAGGGAGAGGAGGGTGGTGGGATTCGGGGCCTGGGGAGCATCCAGAGCCTTTTGAATGTCTTCTGTAAGGGTTATGAGGTTCTTCTTGAGGTTGTTAGTCACTTTCTGCTTGTTAGGCAGGTCTGTAGGGTCCTGAGGGCCCTGGGTCGTCGTTGGTTGCCCTCCGGTCGGGCTCGGGGGTGGAGGCTGGAACCCTCCCCCCCTCTGCCTCTCCTCGGGGCTTCCGGTGTTCGGTCGTCGTTGCGGGTATATATTCGTGTCCTCGACGGCCGCGGGGCCGTCGAGGATGTCCTTCATCCTCTGCAAACTTGCCATTTTTACTAGATCCCTCTCGATATATATCTATAGATACTATCGCTTAGAACAAGCTAGCTAATAGTTCTAGAGACGATATATATATATATATATATAATAATAACATTCTTGTATTGCTGTACTATTCCAACTACGGGACAAGCAGCTATCTCTATGATGTTCGTCGAAGGTAAAAGCCCTCGGCCTATGGCCCCCGGCATAAAACCCTTCATTTCCTTCGTGTCTTGTGGGATTCCATCCCCACCCTTTGGGTCCGTTCGGCTTTTGGACATAGAGAGGATCTCTATGGCTCCTTCCTCTCACCAGGCTCCTATTTCCCTTCCTCCTCTCTCTCCAGTTCCTCCCTCGCGAGCGAGAACTGCTCCAGCAGTCCCTCCCTAATCATCCACTTTGTCGCCGCGCATAAACCCCTCTTCGTTTGGGTCAGCTCCTGCCACGACGACCCCGCCGTTCTGGTAAGCCGCTCTCTTGCTTCCTGCCACGCCGGGCAAAACAGCAGGACGTGTTTTGGTGTCTGGGCTCTATAGCCACACGAGCACTCGGGTGTTTTTCCCGGGACTCTCCTCCTCGCGAGGTAGGCATTGAATCCTATATGTTCCGTCCTGAGGCCGATATATAGCGTGCGCGTTTTCGAGAAATCGGCGTCTCGAGAACGACCTTTTGTCGCAAGGCAAAATTCGTAGCTAAGTAAATTTTGATTAGAGCCCTATGAAAATTTAACTAGACCCTGGATTTTCTTGCGCAGAACTCGCGATAAAAAGTCGTGCTCGAGACGCCGATTTCTCGAAAACGCGCACGCTATATATCGTCTCTAGAACTATTAGCTAGCTTGTTCTAAGCGATAGTATCTATAGATATATATCGAGAGGGCCTGCGAAGACTGATTGCACGCCTCCACGCGGCCGCAGGTGGAAACAGGCAGGAGAGGCAATGCCTCGACTGTGCTGGCAAAGTGCACAGCGTGGTGGAGCGGAATCGTGGAGTGCGAAATCCGGTGCGGTTCCGCCAAGACGACTCCGAACAGAGGACTACCACCGAAATGGTTTTGAAAACCATCCGACGACGACCTACCTGCGTCAGAAACAGGTCCGCTCAATCGTGAGCGTGCGAAAGAGCCGCGGAACTCCTAGGCGTCGATAGGACACCTCTGGTGTATGGGAGGAATCCTCAGCTGAGGGTATTTGGAGCCAAAAGGACAACAAGTCACCCAATATGCAGTCTCTGGATCCGAACCACCTACCTCCGGAAGGCTTCGAGAGGACTCGGAGAGCGTACGCGTTGTTAAGGCCGGAAGCAGATGCGTTATGCACTTGGAAGAGCCGAGGTGAAAGAGCTAGAAGGAAGGCGTTAGTTGGCGGGCAATGGAGCTCGGAGTAACGCTACGAAGCCCGTAGGGGCCTGTTGATTGCTCAAGTGCGAGTAGGAGGGTTTTGCCCGGGGCACAGCCTTACGAAGAAGGACACCTAGTCCAGCAGTCACCCGGAAGCGCTCGGAAACCTAGGAAGGCCCACATAGAGAAGCAGGCAAAGGAGACACAGAGAGGCGAGCCGAAGGGAAGACTCGAGGCAAGAAGGAGGGGGTGCAAGGCGTGAGGAGGCGAGGAGGAGGCGATACATTGGTTAGTGGGTGGAAACGCAAGAGCACTGCTGCCTGGCTAGGAGTAGACGCTCGAGCAAGCCTGCGAGACATGGCCGGCTATAGCCAAAGAGATGCGGTATGGTAACGCGAAGGGAGTCATTCTCCTGGGGCGTGGTGGGCAATGGCAGCGACTGAGACACTGTCTGCTCAGCCCGAGAGGACGGACGCGCATGTCGGTTTTGGAAGAGAGGCGACCGTTCTTCAGTTCGCTGAAGTCCGAAAGAGCATGACCAAGGCTTAAGGAGCAAACAGTATATGGAGCGTAGGGCAGGGGCTTTGGCCTGGGGCCTCTCCCTCGAAGCGATAAAGGCGCAGAGGTGTCCCTAAGCGGGAAAGCGTGGGCAGACTTTGTCTACCTGCCTTACATAAGTTTGTAGGAACGAATGTAATCATATGCTGCCGCCCAAGACCGCAGGCAACGGGCATACCCCAGGGATCAACACTATCGCCAATATTATTTCTGTTCTTCGCCTCTACACTCCTCCCGGAACTTGAGGGGAGGGGAGTGACACCAATGGGGTTTGTGGATGACTCAAACATCCTAGCATTCGGGAAAAGTACCGAAGCCAACTGCAGAAAGCTGGAGGCTGCCCACGACAAATGCATGGAATGGGCAGCGAAACATGGAGCAGCATTTGCACCGCAGAAATACCAACTAATCCACTTCACCAGAAGCAGGAAGAGACACAACCTACAGGCAACGGTTAACATCCCCGGGTTCGAGGACGGACCATCACCATCGCTGAGACTCCTAGGAGTATGGGTAGACTCTAAGCTAAGCTGGGGCCCGCATGTCAAGAAAGCCACGGAGAAGGGTGTCGCCCAGATGCAATCCCTCCAGAGACTATGCAAATCCACATGGGGGGCTTCCTTCCAAAAGGCAAGACACCTATATACCGCGGTAGTACGACCAGCGATGACCTACGGGGCAAGGGTCTGGATGACGCCGGAGGGCGTACCTGGCTATAGAAAGGGGATCACGGCGCCACTGGAGAAAGTCCAGAACCAGGCACTGAGACACATCGCAGGGGCATACAAGAGTGTGGCAGAGGCCGTCCTCCAGAAGGAGACAGAGATACCACCGATGCACCTGTATACCCAGGAGCTAGCAAGGAAACAAGCGGAAAAGGCAGTAGGAAAGCCCGCCACGGAGTACACCCAGGAACGATGCAGACAAGTCCAGGAGGAGTGCAGGAGGAGGAAGGGAAAAGCCCACGCACAAGACCTACGGACAAGACAAGCAGCCATCATAGCCATGATAGACGGACAAGAAAAGGAGATGACCCAACGAGGGGAATACATGTCGAAAGCATGGTGGCTACACAGGGAATGGAACAAAAGATGGAAGGCCCAAGTCACAAAAAGACAGGCAGCACAACAGGGGCAAGAACTACCTGCAGCATGGAAGGATAATGAAAAGGGCAGAACGCTACACAAGGGATGGACAAGGAAACAAAGCACAATGGCGACTCTCCTCAGGACGGAACATATAGGATTCAATGCCTACCTCGCGAGGAGGAGAGTCCCGGGAAAAACACCCGAGTGCCCGTGTGGCTATAGAGCCCAGACACCAAAACACGTCCTGCTGTTTTGCCCGGCGTGGCAGGAAGCAAGAGAGCGGCTTACCAGAACGGCGGGGTCGTCGTGGCAGGAGCTGACCCAAACGAAGAGGGGTTTATGCGCGGCGACAAAGTGGATGATTAGGGAGGGACTGCTGGAGCAGTTCTCGCTCGCGAGGGAGGAACTGGAGAGAGAGGAGGAAGGGAAATAGGAGCCTGGTGAGAGGAAGGAGCCATAGAGATCCTCTCTATGTCCAAAAGCCGAACGGACCCAAAGGGTGGGGATGGAATCCCACAAGACACGAAGGAAATGAAGGGTTTTATGCCGGAGGCCATAGGCCGAGGGCTTTTACCTTCGACGAACATCATAGAGATAGCTGCTTGTCCCGTAGTTGGAATAGTACAGCAATACAAGAATGTTATTATTATTATATATCGAGAGGTTATACGTCCTTTAGGCGATTATTGCGTACGCAATACGACGCAGTGTGTCGCGAAACCTCCAAATTCGTAGTGGCAACCACTAACGTGTTTGATAAGCATGTGTATCAGATAAGGATACGTATCAGAATTATGAAGTCATCAGAATCACCATCTAACCACGTCCATTATTCCACATACCATCGCTATGGCGCCTCCAAATGAAGAGGTTATTCAGCAGGCTGTCCATGCCTATCAATCAGGTCGTTTTAACAGTATTAGGGCTGCTGCAGAGGCCCATGGAGTCGTTTATCAAACCGTCAATCGCAGACTCAAAGGTGTCAAACCAAAGCATACTACACCTCCATCCAACCGAGCTCTAACTCCAATTGAAGAAGAGGTGGTTCTTCAGAAGGTACTGGACCTTGATGCACGTGGTTACTCGCCAACGCAGGCTATAATCAGAGAGTGGGCGTCCTCAATACTCAAAGCAAGAGCTGGTCAAGAGGTTGGAAAGCGATGGGCTCATAACTTTGTTAATCGTCATCCGGAGTTGGAAACAAGGCTATCACGGAGGTTGTCAAACCAGAGGGCTAAGAATGAGGACCCAAAGGTTATTACAGAGTGGTTCAGACTGGTTCAAAACATAATAGCCTTCTATGGAATCACAAAGCACGACATATACAACTTTGATGAGAGTGGATTCAGGCTTGGACACTGTCAGAATACCATGGTTGTTACTGCGACAGAGCGTAGGCAACGACCTAAGGCCTTGGTTTCTGATTCAACGCAGTGGCAGACTGTTATTGCCTGTGTCAATGCAGAAGGCTGGTCAGTGCCTCCATATGTTATCTTCTCTGGCAAGCAAATGAACAAGGCCTGGTTCCACTGCCTGCCACCAACTTGGAAGCTTGGAGTCAGTCCTAAAGGCTGGACTTCCTATGATCATGGATTAGCATGGATCCAGCACTTTGATGACTATACCAAGCACAGAACTGTTGGCCAAAAGAGGCTCTTAATTCTGGATGGCCATGACAGCCATATGGTGCCAGAGTTTGAGTCATTCTGTGAGGAACAAGGCATTATTACCCTCTGTATGCCACCACATTCTTCTCACCTACTCCAGCCTTTGGATGTTGGCTGTTTTAGTCCATTGAAGAAGGCATATTCAGCCAGAATCCACAGGCTTGGCATGGTTGGATACCACTACCTAATCAAAGAAGACTTCCTACCACAACTCAGGCCTGCCTATCAAGCTGCATTCACTCCAAATACGATTAGAGGTGCCTTTAGAGGCTCAGGCTTGTTGCCACTAGATCCACAGTGTTACACGAGGAACGGCTAGGGAGCCCCAAACGGACCCCTAGCGGTATCGTAGTAGGCTCTAGGCACTTTGGGGTACGCAAGGACCGTCCTTCGAAGAGAAGGCGGAGGTCCGGCGGAATTCCGGCGGAACTCCGGCGGACCTCCGGCGGATCTGTTTGAAAAGGTCCGCGAAATTAAGGATAGTAGTAGTATCGCCGCCGGAGATCCGGCGGACCCCCGGCCGTGTCCCGGCGGTCCGTTCGTAGTATTCTATATCTTCTCGTAGGAGAAGAGAAGGATGACGGCAAGATTATTCTCGTAGAGGTCACGGGTAGAGACTGGATCCACCTGGAAGGTGGTGGTCACGTGTACGCTTCGGGCCGTCCCGGCTTGGCAGCCACGCTCGGCATATATAAACACCTCGTCCCTAGGACCTCTTAGTAGACTCGTACGTAAACTTCCGAATATACGAGGTCACTTGGAACGGCTCGTCACAGTAGACAATCTGAGGCTACTACATTGCTACACCCCTGAGTAGTGTCTGCATTCCCTTGCATCTACTGCTCACCTTACATAATAATCTTCACACCTTTTCCAAAGGGTAGCGGTCCAGTATGCCTCCGAAACGATCCCTACGCTTCGAAGCCAACACACCACTTGAGGACGACTCTCGAACGCAATCCGGCGAACCTGAGGTTACGGGAGAAACCGACGACGGTAACCCGGCGGCACAACCTCAACAGGAACACGAGAGGGCCGACACGGCCGCTCCTCGGCCGGAATCCGAAGGCGACATTGAGGAAGAAGAGCAGGATGATGTCGAAGCGGAACGAGATCGGTTCTTGGCACAGGAATACGCAAAGGCTCGCCTTCAGCAACGTGACCTGCTGCAAAAACAACTCTCTGCCCAATGGGGAGAAAACCAGGCTCTGAGGGAGCGGTTGGAAGACACTCAAACCCGCCAAACCAACGAGCTAATTGACACCGCCGCGGCAGCCGCCGCGGTAACCCCTGCTCCAATTCACAAAAGAAAACCATCATCCACCGACTACGGACCAATAGCGAAAAGAACGCTGAAAGAACCACCTACGTACCGAGGGAAGAGCTTGAGAGAACACCGAGAATGGGTTCAAGCATGCACTGTTGCATTCATGCAAGCCCCCGGCACGTATGCGACGGATGAATCCAGGATCGTCTGGGCAATGCAATACCTTGACGATCTACCCAAGCAAACATGGTGGAACTGGTACTTTGCCGAACAAAAGAAGCCCGAAATGCTTCGGCAGGAAAAGACTTGGGAGGAATTCTGCGACTTCCTCCTAGACCAGATGGATGATCCACTGGCACGCACATTGGATGCCCATGAGAAGTACGCTACCTGCAAGCAACGAGACGGACAGACGGCTCGCCAGTTCCTTACGTACATGGAAACTCTCGAATCCCAACTCGATCCATACACGGAGAAACAGCTGCTGTACCATTACTTCTCTCGTCTAAGGCAGGACCTACGCATCGCGATCACGGACCACAACGTCCTCCCACAAGACCGCGAAACGCTGTGTCGCTTGTCGACCCAATTGGAAAAGAACCTGGCTCGCAAGCCAGGGCTATCTAAGGGAAGCTCCCAGTCGGACACCCAGCGGGATTCTTCCCGCTCAAAGAATGCTAAGCCCAAAACAAAGGACAAGAGCAAGGGATCCGCCGGGACGCGCGACAAGGACAAGGAAACGTCCAGCGGAAACAACAAAGAGGTGCGATGCTACCACTGTGACGAGGTAGGACACATACGCCCCAACTGCCAAGGAAGGCAAGAAGGATTCATCAAATCCAAACCGTCAACCTATTGGCCAGAAGGGAAAAGCGTAGGCTTCGCCGCGGCTCCTCCATGCGTAGGCGAAGCCAAAACAATCGAATCGGAGGAGGTGATCTCCACAAAAGGCGGATTGGCAACCCCGACAGGAGACCGCCGGGGAATCGAAGTGACGCTCGATACCGGAGCACAGATTACCCTCCTCAGCCAGAGGTTAGCTGTCCAGCTTGGCCTCGAAAGGACTCAGGCACAACTGCCACGTGTGGAATGGCTGGACAACCAGCGAATGACCTGCTACGGTGCTTACTCCGTAAACCTCAAGCTAACCGACAACGACGGCGTGGAGCGGGAACACACCATCTTAGCATACGGAGTTGACCAGAAAACACCTGATCTCCTCCTAGGTCGACACTCGTTGAAGCATATGGGGATTACCATCGAGAATGGTACGGATCGATGGGTATACGGCACCAAAATGTCGAACCTTGAGCGGATCTCCCTCAAACGGCTGAAGAAGGAAATCAGGGACGACAATGTGCCTGTGATGCTTGCGGGATGGGTACAGATGTCCCACGAACCTTCGACACCGGTCAAGGTCTTTTCGGTGCAGAGCGCACCCACGGCGGTGCCAGAAGCACTGCGGGAATACCAGGACATGTTCGACAACGACAGTGCAGCGATCCTCCCGGGGCCCAAGAAAACGGACCACGCCATCAACGTGGTGGAAGGCAAGGAGCCACCGTACGGGCCACTGTACAACCTCTCCCCGAGAGAACTTGAAACCCTCCGAGAATACCTCGAGAAGGAATTAGAGAATGGAAGAATCACCCACAGCACGAGCCCCGCCGGGGCTCCGCTGCTGTTCGTTCCAAAGAAGGATGGAAGTCTACGCTTGTGTGTAGACTACCGAGCCTTGAACTCGGTAACCATCAAGGATCGTACTCCGCTCCCGCTGATCGACGAGACTCTGGATAGGCTCGTGGGAGCACACTACTTCACGAGCCTGGATCTCAAAGATGCGTACCACCGCATCCGTATTAGAGAAGGCGACGAGTGGAAGACGGCGTTCCGAACGCGGTATGGGCATTCCGAGTACAAGGTGATGCCTTTCGGGCTCACCAATGCCCCGGCGACCTTCCAAGCATACATCAACCGGGCCCTGTCCGGTCTCCTTGATGACCTCTGTGTGGTGTATCTCGACGACATATTGATCTACACCCACTCGGCCAGCTTGGAAGAACATTACAAGGCGGTCCGCCGGGTGCTCGATCGGCTGCGCCAAGCAGAACTGTTCTGCAACCTCAAAAAGTGCCATTTTGCACAGGAAGAGGTTACCTTCCTGGGGTTCAAGGTGAACCGCCAGGGAGTCGCCACAGATCCAGAAAAAGTTGCGACCATTGTCGAATGGCCGGTGCCAACGAGCGTCCAGGAAGTTCAGTCCTTCCTGGGGTTCGCCAACTTCTACAGAAGGTTCGTCCAGAAATACTCGAAGGTTACTAGTCCCATTACGGACTTGCTGAAGAAAGATCGTACCTTCGAATGGACTGGCGAAGCCCAGGCGGCCTTCGAGTCTTTGAAGCGTAGCTTCACGACCGCCCCAGTCCTACGGCATTTCAACCCGAGGCGTCGACTCCGCTTGGAAACCGACGCCTCAGATTATGGGTTATCCGGCATTGTGTCGCAGCTGCAGGACGATGGGCTTTGGCACCCTATCGCCTTTACTTCGCGGAAGATGATTCCGGCAGAAAGAAATTATCAGACATATGACCAGGAACTGTTGGCCATCGTGCACAGTTTCAAAACCTGGCGACACTACTTCAGTGGCAGTGAACACCCAGTGCAGGTGTACACGGACCATAACAACCTGAAGGGGATCCAGACGATCCAGCGCTTGAACCCGCGCCAGGCTCGATGGGCGGTGTTCTTAGGTTCCTTCGACTTCGAGATCCATCATCAGCAGGGTAAGAACAACCCCGCCGATGGACCGTCGCGGAGACCGGACTATTGGACGGAGAACAGCGCAGTAAATCAGCTTTTGCCTACCCTCCAGAACAAGCTGAGTCTGGCAGAGGGGCTGAAGGACAACGAGCTCGTTCGCGTTGCCTTCGCCCGGGTAGAGACAAACATTGGAAGAATGGGATCCAATAATGAGCCAAGCTCAGAGACCCCCGGCAGAGAGCCGGCGGTGTCAACCCGCGACCCAGATAATCTGGCCCAGATCGCTGGCGGTACTGAATGCATGCAGTATCTGCCTCGCTCCGTAGTTCGAGTGCTACTTACGAGCGAAACTGCCTCGGGTGATTTGAGCGAACCGTTCATGGACACGATCTCTCGCTTGCAAGAGCGTGACGACTTGGTCATCCGCTTGAGAGCCGAACATGAATCCGCGAAACCCAATAAGCGCAGGGCCCAAGCATGGGCATTCGACGAGCAGAACCGCTTACGGCATCGTGGGAGACTTTATGTGCCCAATGATCCGGCGGTTAGACAAGAGGTGATCCAGCAATGCCATGATTCAACGCTGGCAGGACACTTCGGAGTCGACAAGACTACAGCGTTAGTCCATCGGTCATTGTACTGGCCAGAGATGAACGCGGATATCCGAGCGTACGTCAAAACGTGTGGCGTGTGCCAGAGAAGTAAGTCGGTAAGACGGCTGCCACACGGCGAACTCAAGTCGCTACCAATCCCCAAGCAAATATGGTCGGAGATCAGCTTGGATTTCATCACCAAGCTGCCACCGTCGAAGCTAAACGAGGTAGTGTACGACTCAATCCTGGTAATCGTAGACCGGTTATCAAAGATGGCACTCTACATCCCCGCACAGGAGACATGGAGCGCCAAAGACTTCGCTGCGGTGTTCTTCGAGAAGGTAGTAACCAAGCATGGGCTGCCCGACGGCATCGTAAGCGACAGAGGTTCGCTGTTTACGTCCGATTTCTGGACGGAGTTGTGTTTTCGCTGTATGATAAGGAGAAGACTGTCGACAGCATACCACCCACAGACCGACGGGCAAACGGAAGTCCAGAACCAGACACTGGAGACGTTCCTCCGTTGCTTCACAACGGAATCGCAGGACGACTGGAGCAGCCTGCTATGCTACGCCGAGTTTGCGTATAACAACTCCACACACAGCAGCACAAAGGAAACACCCTTCTTTATGGTGTACGGCAAACACCCAAGGTGGAGCGAGATGGCCGCGGACGTCCACCCAGAGAGGGAGGTACCAGCGGCAAGCGAAAGAGCGGAGCTGCTGAAAACCACCAGAGAAAAGGCGGCGGACCACCTGCGGAGAGCGCAGGAATATCAGGCCCGCGCCTACGACAAAAGACACACCCCGATGGCGTTCCGAAAAGGTGATTGGGTATTGTTGAGCACAAAGAACCTGAACTTGCGACAACCAAGCAAAAAGCTGAGTGCAAAATACGTCGGGCCATTCCGAATATCCGAAGTAATTGGCTCGCAAGCGTACCGCTTGGCACTGCCGAACACGTACCCGATCCACGACGTCTTTCACGTCAGCCTCCTCCAACCACACCATCAACGACCCGGCGAAGAGACGGCGAACACCACTGCGCCTGACATCCTCGCCGATGGTTCCGAAGCATGGGAAGTCGAAGACATCATGGCCCAGAGAACACGCGAAGGACAGAAGGAGTACCTGCTGCGATGGAAGGGCTACGATGACACCCACGATAGCTGGGAACCAGCACGAAACCTTGACGGTATGCAAGACATGATGCAAAGGTGGGAGGAAAAACAGGCGAAGACCCGGCGGAGGCCGGGCGGAAAGAAGTGACAGGCAGAATGTCATTGCCTATCAAGGCTACCATACAGAAACAAAACTTTTCTCAAACGGCGCATCGCCGGAGCCCCAAAACAAAAGGCAACAACCCGGCTCGACGGCACAAGACCGGAGCTCCAGGAAAGAAGCAGAACACACACCCGCTCGACGGCGCATCGCCGGAGCCCCAAAAACACAACCAAGAAAAACCAGGCACAGCAGGCGTAGAACCACCGCCCCGCAAGGGGACCGCCGTGGTTGCGCTGCATGGCGAGCCACCTCCTTCTTCCAGCGACGGTAGTGTTTGCTCTTGCGGTAGTCCTTGTACTCGCTGGCGGAGATCTGGCGGGCCTTCTTGGTGCGGCTGCGAGCCACGGGATAGGTCTTGCGCAGACCGCCGGAGGAAGTGCGGGGAGTGCCTTTGCTGGTAGTCTTGAGAGGATTGAGATTCTGGCCCTGGCGGCGCGCCGAGATCTCCTCAGAACGGAGTTGGCGGTTGAGGATGCGAGCCGCAAGGAAGAGTTCCTGGGCGGTGTCCTGGATGGCAGCCCAGTGCTCTTCATCGTCGTCGTACCGGCCGGGTGTTTCCACCACGTCCTGGTATGCGTCGTACAGCATCTGGACCTTGTTCACGCGGCCTTGGAACTCACGGCTGGTCTGCGGCGGACCGTCAGCTACTGATTTCTAGAAGTCTGGAGACCCGGCGGTCACCCGGCGGACACTCACAGGCTCACAGCCACCCTTCTTGTTCTCTGTGCACGAGGCACAGGCCTTGTGGGCAGGCCGGCGACAGCGGCGCCCCGTGGCGATGGACTTGGAGCAACGACGGCAGGTCTCCTCCAGGACCATGGCCAACAGCGAGAGGTTCGCTGGGGCCCACTGATAGTTGGCATTGTCGCCGATTCCGTGATTGGGATCCAGCATTGCTGGAGTCGCGCCAAGCACATATGCGCCGCCGGCGGACATGTTGGCGGTGGTGTGAGGGAAATGGAAATGAGAAGCGCGGGCTGAGAGGCGGCGGTGCGAAGGCGGAACGAGTGGTGTGCGTGTATGGGCGAGCGCGTGTGCAAGGACTGGTATGCGGCGAGGAACATGACTTCAAGCTCGCCGCCCTCATACGCACCTCGCCCCGCTGGCGGAGCAACAGCGGAAGATCCCGCTTCACTGCCAGTGACGTCGACACCACACCGCCCCGTGACCACCGCGCCTTCACCACGCCTCCATCAAGGGTTCACAGAACATCCACGATGGAATCCACGTGAAGGATGAACGGCACGAAAGCAGGAAGGTTCCAGGATTCCCTCAACAGGACAGCCGGCGAACCCCAGATCCGAACAATGGACAGAACCTTTGAAAGATCGCCTGGTGGACCAACGGGGGACCGCTAGGACAGGCTTCTGAGGACATTAGCCTAAAGGGGGAGCGACTGTTACACGAGGAACGGCTAGGGAGCCCCAAACGGACCCCTAGCGGTATCGTAGTAGGCTCTAGGCACTTTGGGGTACGCAAGGACCGTCCTTCGAAGAGAAGGCGGAGGTCCGGCGGAATTCCGGCGGAACTCCGGCGGACCTCCGGCGGATCTGTTTGAAAAGGTCCGCGAAATTAAGGATAGTAGTAGTATCGCCGCCGGAGATCCGGCGGACCCCCGGCCGTGTCCCGGCGGTCCGTTCGTAGTATTCTATATCTTCTCGTAGGAGAAGAGAAGGATGACGGCAAGATTATTCTCGTAGACAATCTGAGGCTACTACATTGCTACACCCCTGAGTAGTGTCTGCATTCCCTTGCATCTACTGCTCACCTTACACACAGGCTGTGTTGTCCAAGCTGACTCTGCATTACAAAACACCAACTCCATCACCACCACCTTGTTCATCAGACACTCAGAATACCCCTCAGGATCTAAGGCAGATTGAGAAACAAACAAGCAAGATCAAGGCTAGGGTTGTTAATCACCAGAACAGCTCACCAACTTCAATCCTTGAGGCAGTTGATAGGTTATCAAAGGGGTTCCAAAAGTCACAGGCTGCTATGACATTACTCCAGGCTGAACATAACAACATGAAGACTATAATTGAAGAATTACAGTCTTATAGGGCTCCAAGGAAGAAAATCAAGCTTACTCTTGGTATTGACACTGATGAATTAGCTGCTAGAGACACGGCTCAGGTACAGGCTCGTCAGGCAATGGAAATGGTTGATAACCTTGAGAAGAAACCAAGAGCCAAACCAACCTGCAGCAAGTGTGGTACTCAAGGCCATAACTCAAGGAGTTGTCCATTAGATAGAGTGACTTCTAAGCATTCAATTGATCCAACTTTGGCATAATTTGAGCTAGTATAGCATGAGAAATGGAGTTTGGAAGTGAATAACCTCATAATTCTGATACGTATCCTTATCTGATACACATGCTTATCAAACACGCTAAGGTTTAGGCCTCTGTACTTGTGAAAGACAAGCTCGAGCCAATTTTCCTTACTGCAGCCACACTTCTGGACTCGAGCTTCTTCCCATCCATCACCTCTTCTACCACCACCACGACACCGACATCATCGCCAACACAGTCACCATGGCCGACGAAGGAGGAATCGATCGCAAGGCGGAGGAGCGCATGGAGTTCTCCACGTCCAAGGAGGTGTCCGTCGCGCCGACTTTCGAGGCCATGCACCTCAAGGACAACCTGCTGCGCGGTATCTACGCCTACGGCTTCGAATCGCCCTCGGCCGTGCAGTCGCGCGCCATCGTGCAAGTCTGCAAGGGCCGCGACACCATCGCCCAGGCGCAGTCGGGAACGGGAAAGACGGCGACGTTCAGCATTTCCATCCTGCAGGTCATCAACACCGCCGTACGCGAGACCCAAGCCCTCGTCCTATCGCCCACGCGCGAACTCGCAACCCAGTCGCAGTCTGTCATCCTAGCTCTGGGCGACTACATGAATGTGCAGTGTCACGCCTGCATCGGAGGCACGAACGTCGGAGAGGACATCCGCAAGTTGGACTATGGCCAGCACGTTGTGTCAGGCACACCAGGCAGAGTCGCTGACATGATCCGACGACGCAACTTGCGCACTCGTCACATCAAAATGCTGGTCCTGGACGAAGCCGACGAGCTTCTCAATCGCGGATTCCGGGAGCAGATCTACGACGTGTACCGCTACCTGCCGCCGGCAACGCAGGTCGTCGTTGTCTCGGCTACGCTCCCGTACGATGTCCTCGACATGACGACCAAGTTCATGACCGATCCAGTTCGCATTCTGGTCAAGCGCGACGAGTTGACTCTCGAAGGGCTCAAGCAGTATTTCATTGCTGTCGAGAAAGAAGAATGGAAATTCGATACATTGTGTGATCTCTACGACACCTTGACTATTACGCAAGCCGTCATCTTTTGTAACACGAGGAGAAAAGTCGACTGGCTGACCGATAAGATGCGTGATGCCAACTTTACGGTGTCCAGCATGCATGGCGAGATGCCTCAGAAGGAACGCGACGCCATCATGGGCGAATTCCGACAGGGCAACAGCAGAGTACTGATCAGCACTGATGTCTGGGCTCGTGGTATTGACGTGCAGCAAGTCAGTTTGGTCATCAACTACGACCTGCCATCAAATCGTGAAAACTACATCCACCGCATCGGTCGATCCGGTCGTTTCGGACGCAAAGGCGTGGCCATCAACTTCGTTACCAGCGACGATGTTCGTATATTGCGTGATATCGAGTGTAAGCACCTTCAAGCATTGCCTGTTCAAGTTCAAACTGACCGCGGACAGTGTACTACTCGACCCAGATCGACGAGATGCCAATGAACGTGGCAGACTTGCTCTCCTGAGCTATGTGCCCTTGGAAAGACTGCAAAGAGCACATTGTACTCTACGTCTGTCATCATGAGGCGTTTGGGTGTATTTCACGGGCAAATGGCCACTAGGGATGGAAATGGGCAAATGTAACGATATCGTAAGTCGCGCGCTCATATCGGTCAGTCCACATGGATCTTTTCTAACATGGCAAAGCCCATATGCGATCTCAAGCCTTTCCATTTCGCGCGTTCAACATCGGTCATCGAAGACTTTTGACATACTCCACAAATGCTGTCCAGGAGCTCAGGTGCGTACATGTCTTCCGCCTCTTGCAACTGACTTCAGCCACCCATGCTGTCCCATCTGGAATGTGCTGTTGTACCTGGTTTTGCCCCCCACGCCGCTTCTCCTTCTGTCGACCTAGACCCAGTCACTTCATGCGGTCCTGATCCAGTCCGAGTTTATTCTCGACCCTACTCTCTCTCCGTTCTTCTTTCATCTGCGGGAAGTGGTTCGTCAGATGTGTTCAACAACACTCAGGCACTAACTACTCACATTGGCGGAACCACTCGTCGCAGCAGCGTCCTCTTCTGCGAGCCGTCAGACCAATCGATCTGGATCCCGAACAGTATCCGGGGCGTCTTACTTTTGAGCTCCGCAGCTTGTTTCGGTCCCTCGTCCTGGAGGATCTGTTGTGCTTGCTCGGCTTGGTCTGGCTTCGCGTCGGTCCTTATTAAAGCTTCCGCGGTCTCTCTTGCACGCGCTTCATGGTATGCCCGCAGAACCTCAGGATCGACTTCGACCATGCTTCTGTTCAGTCGGTCGGTACAGTACCCTCTTCTGGTTGCTGTAAGTCCCATGTATTCCCGATTCCTTCGGTTCTGTCTGCCTTGTTATTTCGTTCGTATGCGCAAGTGCAACGAGGGTTTATGAAACCCGTCCTCTTGCGGTCCTCGCGTTACGTCAGACTTCGGTTCTGCACTATACCCCTGCCCCAATCCTCCACTGTATCCACATGACGATTTCGGCAGACAACATATCGCCACTGGCTCACTCGCCTCACTGTCTCCATTTCTAACCCGCCGAGCCTGCCGACTTTCCGCCTCTCATGAGATCAGTATCGGCTGCGTACAAGGGCCAGAAGCAAGGCAAAGTCCTATTCGGCGAATCGGCGGCATGATATGCATCTTGACGCATGCACGACATATGTGCAATTTATAGATAGATAATTCTTTTACGCCGGTCTACCTCTTTTTAACTAGAGTAAGCAGCACGCTCTATATGTTTCACGACAGGAAAAGCCTTCTCTGCCTAAGCATGTCCGGCATAAAAACCTATCCTCTCCTTTAGGTATTGAGGCTTGCTAGGCCTCGTCCTTGCGCACGGTGCTTGTCAGGCTGCTCGTGCTTTTACTCACTTCCTTTGGGCAATTCTTTTGGCAACCTTTCCTCTTCGTATACCCTATAAGCCCCTCTCTACTCCAGATCCTTCTATAGGTCGTTTAGCTCCCTTGTTCGTTTGCTTTAGTTCCTTAGTGTCTTGTGCTTTCCATCTGTTTCTTGGACTTGTCGAGTTTGGGGCTGTAGTGTGTCTCCTTGTACTTGTCTGCCCCTTTGAGGTCCTCCTCTTGCTGCCTTATCCTGGGACTAGAGGTTTAGGGGCAGCAACCCCCCTTACCCCTTTCCTAGTTAGGGCCCTTCTCTCTTCCTAGTTGCCATCTTGTACATCACCCCTCTAGAGTTGTGGCCTACTCTAGAGGTGTGACCAGCCTAGTAGGGGGTCCTTCTCCCTACACCAATCCCACAGCCAAATTTCCCCTTCCTTGGCATCCAGTCACATGACCCACATCCAGAGAAATTCCATTGTACAGTCCATTCCGGTACAGCTCTTCCTTTGCAGGCAGCCTTCCTTGCAGAGAAAGGGTCGCTTGTGTCAGATGCTCTGCCTTCAGGGTTGAAAATAGCCTCCTGGCTGCAGAGAGGAGTCGCAAAGTCCTCTCCTAGTCCTTCTTGCTATGCAAAGTGTCCTGCCTTCCACCCAGACCAGGACGTGTATTCCGTAGGGTAGCTGTATGTTCCTTTTCTGTACTCTGTCCTTGCTCTTTCTCTTTGAAGCCTCCCCTTCAATTGTCCCTCCTCCTCTTCAGTCTGTGCTTAGGCTGGGTCACTACTCCAGCCTACAGGCCTAGGGTGGTATTCACCACTCAGGGCAGAGGGGTCTCCGGTTTGGCATTGGTTTCTTGTGTTGGTAACAGCCGCGCTGGTATCCTTTTGCTGTGTTCTCAGGAGTTCGACACTTGAATCACCTACCCAGGAGCTGGGCTTTGTTCCGGAGCTGTAGGCAGCGTGTCTGTTCGCTGTCTACGGCTGCCCTGCACTTTGCCAGCACAGTCTAGGACTGCCTGTTTCCACCTGCGACCGCGTGGAGGTGTGCAATGGGACTTCGCAGGCATGTGCAATTTATAATGTAAACAAAGATCCTTGCCCTTGGCGAATCGAAAACTTCTCCTCTGGGCTTGCAAGTAAACACGAGTGTGCGCATCACTCCACAGTCAGACATTCGCACATAGGCCTTTCGAGTCTGAGGGGAAATCGTCGATATACATGAAGCATGGGCGTCCTGATCCGTATACAGAAGAAGTTCGAAAACAAATGGCTGCACAAGCACGGCGACCACGGCAAACCTGTATATTATGCGGACCTCGAAGAAGACACTGATAACAGCACAAGATCCAGGTCTGGTACTGGTAGCTCCTCTCGGCCTGCTTCACGACTCGCTAGTCTTGCGTTTCTCAGCTCCCGTCGAAACTCCTCGCAACGACAACCGATTGATCCTCCCTCGCCGTCTTCTTCGTTCTTTTGCAGAGGCTCTTCCCAACAACCTCAGGCCAGGAGGTCCCTCGCTGTTCAGCAGAGCAACCATCGCCGTCATGGCTCGGGTCTCTCTGCCAGCGAACAGCGACACCGGTCTGGAAGCGGGTTCGGAAGCAGACCAACTCCTTACAACTCCTCACCAGACACGTGCGACACGGCGTTCCGGGTTCCTGCGTTTCTTGATAGTGGCTACGTTAGTCGTGACGATGATCCTGATATGCGGTTTCTACCTGAGGACCACCAGACACTTCGGTCTCCTTCACAAATGGGCAACTCAATGACCTTGGCGAAGTTGCATGAACAGGAAGCGCAGCAGCGTCAGCATCAAAAACAGCAGCAGAGGCCCATGAATGATGCGCCTCCCGTATTGGGACAGTCAAGTACCGTCGCGAGAGGCATGGCGCCTGAACGGACTTCAAGCCAGGAACTGCGAGGGCGAGCGTCAAGTTTCACACTCGGGAGCAACGGCAGTCGTGCCAATGCAAGCCCGAAACCCGCTGTTGAACCTGTTGTGAGTCCGGGTGCTCTCGCAGAGCAATACGAAGCGCCCAGTGCGCTGAGCCACGAGCACGCGGCAGATCAAATGGCGGATTCTCGAGTGGCGGGGTTGAGAGGATTCGAAGGTGATCGGGATGGTTACTTCTCACATGCGGGAGAAGCAGCTCCTCGCCCGAAGCAACCCGAACGAACGCAGACTGCTGCAGCTTCATCATCTTCAACTTCGAATACCGCTGAAATTCCTGCTTCTTCAGGACACAGATCTTGCACGAGGTTGACGGCCGAGGAGGCGAGGAGAGCGAGGAAGCCTTTTACGACTACGAGGGCATTGACGGGATATTGATTTGAATGAGGCTGGGTGATGTGGTGATGTGGTGATGATTTATGGGAGATACTAAACCCTCACGACCGATTGCATCCAACGATGATGCACGAGACCAATCATTCTAGCTACAGTTTACAGGGGCCTCCAGTACCTCTGCTAGTCCAGCAGGACAGGACCGGAGTTCACTCCGCACCGAGAAAACAGTCGGCGAGCGACAGATATGAGAGAACGGCCTTCTCTTTGCGTCGACGGCATGTCATTGACGCAAATACCGTTTCCAGCCCAGAAATTCCAGCGACGTGGCCCAAGAGATTTTGATTGTTCTTGGACGCATCAACAACCCACGTCACGGCGTGGATCGTGTATGGAGTGCTGAACGACGTCAACTTATCAATTTCTCCGAAGTTTTCCGAGATATCTTTTCCAGACTTTGACACCTGCTTCTTCCACATCACTCATCCTCGGCAGAATCCACATTTCTCGTGAACGTCTTTCGTGCCACTATGATCAATCGAGAAAATGCTTAAAGATCCTTCCATGTCGCTTTCATGGAGAATTCCTGCAGGAAATTCGGAGGTTGAGCTCTTTTGAGGTATGAAGACATTCGCTAGCGATGTGCGAATGATAAGGTCTTGGTGAGGGACAGGCGAGGCTTTGCATCTTTTCTTCTTATCTCCCTCGATACCGCTTGCTGCTTTCCTTCCTCCTGTCGTTGGTATCGAGCTACGCGACTTCCACTTTGATACTATCACTCAACCTCACTCAAGTCAGAAGAAGGAACGACGAGACTTACTCCTACATTCTCTATTTCTCAAAGACAATCAAGGAATAGTCGAGACGACAGCCAGCAACCATGCCTCCTCCCGATTCTCAGACGAAAACAACCCTCTTCACCCCTCTCTCCCTCGGCCCTGATATCATCCTCTCGCATCGCATCGTGATGGCCCCCTTGACCCGCTTCCGCTGCACTTCATCCCACGTCCCCCTCACATCCATGGTCTCCAAATACTACTCCCAACGCTGCTCAACCCCAGGAGGCCTCGTCATCGCCGAATCAAACATCATCTCCCCCGAACACGGCGGCGTAGGACACATGCCAGGTCTCTGGAACAACGAGCAAATCTCCGCCTGGAAGCCAATCATCGACGAAGTCCACGCCAAAGGCTGTTATATCTTCGCGCAATTGATCGCGTTGGGAAGGGTCGCGGATCCGGAAGTTTTGAGGAAAGAAGGAGGTTGGGAAGTGAAGAGTTCTAGTCAGGTTCCTTTTCCGGATGCTGTTGAGGGAGAAGGGATTGGAGGTGTTGTGCCGAAGGAGATGTCGAGAGAAGAAATCCAGACTGTTGTGCAGAAGTTCGCGGAAGCGGCGAAGAATGCTGTTTTTGGAGCTGGATGTGATGGAATCGAACTACATGGCGCGAATGGATATTTGATCGATCAGTTCACGCAAGATGTGACGAATAGAAGAATGGACGAGTATGGTGGAAGTGTGGAGAATCGTTCGAGATTTGGGGTTGAAGTTGCGAAAGCTTGTGTGGAAGCTGTGGGGAGGGAAAGAGTGGGATTCAGGATTTCGCCGTTTAGCACGTTTCAGGGTATGAAGATGCGGCATCCGGTGGAGCAGTTTGGGGATCTTGTGAGGAGGCTGAAGAAATTGGGATTGGCGTATTTACATGTTGTGGAGAGTCGGGTGGTGAACAATGTGGATTGTGAGAAAGAGGAGGGGATTGAGCCGTTTTTAAACATTTGGGGAAAGACGAGTCCGGTATTGGTCGCGGGAGGTTTCACGCCAGAGGTGGCGAAGAATGCCGTGGAGAAGGAGTATACGAAGCAGGGGTGTGAAGTCGCGGTGGTGTTTGGGAGGCATTTTATCTCAAACCCGGATTTGGTGTACAGGATTAGGGAGGGGCTTGAGTTGAACAAGTATGACCGGAGTACGTTCTACACGCCGGAGATCAGGGAAGGTTATCTGGACTATCCGTTTAGTCGGGAGTACTCACAGCAGTGCAATGGAAGTGGGGAAGCGAGTGTTTCGGGGAGTCCATAAACGGGAGGAATTGTGTTGCCAAACTTTGCTTCTTGTGTGGCATTTCTGTGTCGTGATTTAGTATATACAGTCTGCAGTTCATCAAGATACCTCCAATTCCAACGCCGCCCTGCCGTTAACCATGTCCTTCGTCGAAATTATAACTCAGATGAATCGTAATACCCGTAGTCGCTTACCTTGTATCCTGGTAGGTTCGTCAATTAAATGCCAGCAGTAATCCCGTCACTTCTTTCCAGCTTCAATCCTGACCACCTGCCTAGTCAGAGTCCTTTGATCAGTTGCATCAGACATCTCATCCATATAGCTCTGCCTGGCCTCTAGCATGTGCTCTTCGGCAACTCGCTCCCTCTTCCTCTTAGTTTCGGGCTCGATCTTGTCTCGAAACAATTTCATTCTCCTCAATAGACGCACGAGAATACATTGATTCTTGTTTCTCGATGCCAATCGTGACGTTTCTGCATTTTGTCGCTGCAAGACATCCGGCTCGTTGGGACACTCTTGGGGAATTGGAGCTCCTTGAACAAAGTCGATGAGGCAGGTAGTTGGCTGGGTTCCAGCAGCAGGTCTGCTATTGATGTAGCGAGCAGGATTGAAAGTCGGTTCAGTGGCTGGGAGGTGTCTCGAAAAGGATATGCCGTTTGGCGTTTGGTTGGTCGCGTGAGGCGTGGAGTAGTTAACTATGCCCAGCTGTGAAGGTGTTGGACGGGCCAGTGAGGACATGTTGATACCATTGTCTTCTTGAGGCGATGCTATGGAGCGCACTGCGACCAGTGGTTGTTTGCCTTTGTCACCAGGCATCCTGAAGTTCCCAGTTTGAAAGTCGAAGGAAGAAGTCCTACTGTTCTTCGGGACAGTTTTTGCCCTCACGATTGGCGCAGCTGGAAGAAGTGATTGTGCTTTAGGTACGTTGTTCATGAAGTGGCTGAAACTATTGTCCACAACTTCAGATATCGAAGGAAGCGTGTAGGACGATTGCCTCACTACCGTTCCAATACTGCTGGACCTTGAGATGTGGGTCGCGCTGGACGATGACCTCCGAATCTTGGGTCCGGATTTGTATGTGGGGGTGTTGACTGGGACGGAACCGGATGTCAATTGAGTTCTGACGACTGCGAGTGGCAAGTCATCTCGCTCGAAAGCTTGGGTGCTCTCGTACGGGCGGTAATTGGAATGCTTTGCGTGATACTGCACTAAGCCTTGTGAATGGTCCGGAGCAACATAGCCCCAACCTCCCGAGTGAGTTGTGCTGGCAGGACTTGTTGCGCCGCTATTGAGATGCTGACTGAGCTGCGTGTAGAACAGCCACTGCTCAGGACCTATCTTCTAGGTCAACCTTCGTTCAGTGGGCTAGCCAACCCGACTACACCTACTCATCGTTCCTGCTCCAGGTCGTGCAGCCTCTTGCTCTGATGTTGCGGTGGCTTGGGCCTCGTTATGCTTATCCAATGTAGGCTCTTGTATTTTTCGGAAAACTTGAGTGATCCCCATCTTGGTTGTTGCGTGGAGGGTACTGATGATAAAGTCGAGTGTCGAGGATGTGAGCGTAGTATCGACCGTCAAGAAGACTTGAGGGATTCGAAGACGTTGTGGTTTCCACGGCCAACCATCATTCACGGCAGTTTCAACAGGACATGATTGCTGCAACAGGTAACCGCAAATAATTTACTTTGTTTGTCCGATGGGTTCGAAACGGGCAGCCGGTATGTCGTTCTGCTCGACTGTAAGCGTTTATCCCAGCAAGGGCTTGGCAAAACTTTACGCTTATAGACCTGTCCTTTCAATGCTCCATCTCATGATTCTGCAGCCTCCAGCATCGTAGATACGAGCTTTGTCGTCTCAGTTGTGGATGTGATTTCACCTGCTGTCAATAAGCATCCTTGTCGACGAATTCTTGACAGACGTTGTCTGCAATCGTGCGAGCGATAGCAAAGTGCGGTTGCGCCCCACACTTTCGGATGCGCAAGGAGCTTTGTGCAACATGAAACTGTGGATGAAATTCATCAACAAAGCTCGAGCTCATGGTTACGAGGCCGACAACAGTGTCAGCTCTCTAAATCGGGCAACGTAGAACTCTCGAAAGCGGAAAGTGGGCACCGAAGCCTCCCACGATCGCAGATTCTAGTGTAGCAATAAGGCAAGGGTAGAACCAAGAAGATTTCATCGCTGAAGATGATGTCTTCATCAGGAATGGGACACACTTGCCAACGAGTCAACCGCGAAAGATACAACCGCCCTTGCCAAGCATGATGGCCCTCTCGCTGACCTCTCAGAATCGCTGCATCGCGGGCATGATCCAATTCCATGCCATGGACATTCATCCTTCTTCACAGTTCGAGAGCGCCTTGATTATTAGCAACACTCAACGTGAGCAGTTCAGGCAGTGCGCGATTGAGCTTCAGCCTGCGAAACGGAAGGGATCTGGCAAAGCAGCTTGCAACGAGGTTATGCGCAATGACCTGCTCACGTTTGTGGGAGCTTCTACGGCTTACCTGAGCAGACAACATCAGACGGCACTCTGCTTTTCGAGATGCCATAGTGTCCGCAGTCCCAAGCACTGCAACCAATATCAGTTTCTATCTGCTCTGGAATGATGCTATCACAAGCAATGTCGCGGTCGTTTGGAATGCTCCGTTGCAAGACTTGATTTCTTCGGCTTCTGGCGGAAGCTTCAATTGTGTAAGATGTGGTAGTTGACAAGCTTGAGCACTCACCAGCCAATGATTTTGCAGCTGGAGAAAGCTACACAATCCAAACAGCTGAGGAGCAATAAAATGTGCCTCGAAGGTTCCGGATTTTTGGCAACCACAATAGTATTTAGCAGGCAGAATCGTTCAGTCTTTCGAAAGTATGCGATACTATGGCTAAATCTCAAGAGACCATCCAACAGAAGAAGGATGTTCGTGTCGCGAAGCAACACAGTGATGGGACCTATGTGAAGATCGAACATGACAGATACGTTCCATCGGAATGTCGGATTGTCTTGCCAAATGGTACGGTTGAACATATGATCTGCTATCCGCCCCGCCGGTTTTGGAGAAGATTCGGTGGTGGTCAGGTTCGCGCAGCAGAGACTCCGTCATCATTATGTCGAGCAATGATGGCCAAGGAAGTCGAGGCAAACAGGTTGAAGACATGCGGAGCAGTTATGGCCCAGGAGCTCGAGGCATGCAGTTCGGAACCGTACGAAGACCGCATTCCAATGGACGAGAAACTAGGAAGTCGAAGCTGCATGTCTGTAGCGTCAACATTATGCGAGGACGACTCCCAAGCAGATGAAAAGTCTGCATGCGGCGAGAAATCTGTATGGCGCGGGAAATCTGCATTTCCCAGTCAGGCACGGGTGCCATCGGTACAGCCTGCTCCAGAGGTCAAACAAGCTGTTATCCGCATTGACTCGAAACCGCCGCAGTGGAAAAACTCAGGACTCTTGCCGGCAGAGCAATGGATGAGCGAGGATCGCAGAACATGGGTCGGGGTGTATGATTTGCCGGATGGGTCCTCGTTGAAGAGGACGACTGTCAGGGGTGGTGTAGACATAGTGCCTCGTGGAGCGATGAAGCCTGGGAAAGTGGCGGGCTGCAAATGTAGAGCAAAGGGAGAAGGATTGGTCCGTCTTTTCTACTCGCAGGCCAGGCCTCGGTTCTGGAGAGGTTTGATCGAGAAGTTGTCCTGTATGCAATAGGCAGACAACGGCATCAAGCGTCGTGCGGAGCTTGGCTGTTCGTGTGCGTTCTGCGAGCTCTGGAATGATCATTGCTGTACATCTACGATTAGTTTGGTATCAGAGAGGAACTTAATGGCGGTTCTTCGGCTTTGAAGCTCGTGATCGCGCAATACTGGGAGGAATTCTTGACCTGCACAGTCTTACTTCGTGTTCCCTTTTACGTGACTTCATTTGATCGTGCCCGAACCATTGCCGCGGGCTGAGGCGCAGATGAGTCCAAACAAATGCACAAATCTGTGCCACATAGGCGTCATTGTGCCGTGGAAAGTCCTTGGTCTGGCGCGAATAGAGCGGTGGATGCTTGTAGATGGATAGAGGCTGTTTGTTGTGAGGAGCTCGGAGGTGTGTGGAAAGGTGCGTCCGAATCGGGCTTAGCGCCCGCGCCAAGTCTCCATCGCACTCGCCGACTTTTTGGATTCTGCCGCAACTGTGTGAAGTCCACGGCGACGAGGTCGATTTGCACTCTACTAACACCAACAGCACAACTCCGTCCTCACAATGGCCAGCCGACCCACCGTGACCATCATTGGCGCCGACGGTGCTCCTTCCCAGGACACCCACCCGCTCCCAAATGTCTTCAAGGCGCCAATCCGCCCTGACATTGTCCAGTACGAATCCACCACCTCCACCGAACGCAGCGACGAATGCGATTGCGATGGAAGAAAGAAAGAATACTAATGGCACTGCAGGACGGTCCACACTGGCATGGCCAAGAACAAGCGCCAGCCGTACGCCGTGAGCGAGAAGGCCGGTCACCAGACCTCTGCTGAGTCGTGGGGAACTGGTACGTGAAAAGAGGCACTGGTTGTGGAAGAGTCGAAGACAAGTCAGTACAGGTATACTGACGGATACATACAGGTCGCGCTGTCGCCCGTATCCCTCGTGTCAGCGGTGGTGGTACCCACCGCGCTGGTCAGGCCGCCTTCGGTAACATGTGCCGTTCTGGACGCATGTTCGCACCAACCAAGGTCTGGCGCAAGTGGCACCAGAAGATCAACCTCAACCAGAAGCGCTTCGCGACTGCCTCTGCTATCGCTGCTTCGTCGAGCACTGCTCTTCTCCTCGCCCGCGGCCACCGTGTCAACGAGGTCCCAGAGGTCCCACTCGTTGTTTCTTCAACCGCCTTCTCCAACGCTGCTGTGAAGAAGACCTCCGCTGCCGTCGCTCTCCTCAAGTCCGTCGGTGCTGGCCCAGATCTCGAGCACGTCAAGAACTCCCGCAAGATCCGTGCTGGTAAGGGTAAGCTGAGAAACCGCCGCCACACTCAGCGCCGCGGTCCTCTCGTCATCTACGAGCCAGAGAAGGACGGCAAGGAGCTTGTGCGCGCTTTCCGCAACATCCCAGGTGTTGAGACTTGCACTGTCTATTCTCTCAACCTCCTTCAACTCGCTCCAGGTGGTCACCTCGGCCGATTCATCGTCTGGACCTCTGCTGCTTTCGCCGCCCTCGACAGCGTCTACGGCAGCACCACCGAGCCTTCCGCACTCAAGCGCGACTTCCTCCTCCCACAGAACACCGTCGCACAGGCAGATATCGCCAAGATCATCAACAGCAGCGAAATCCAGAGCGTGCTCCGACCTGTCAAGGGTGGTGCCATCACCAAGCGCACCGTTGTGCAAAAGAAGAACCCGCTCAAGAACAAGCAGGTCCTGCTCCGCCTCAACCCATACGCCAAGGCCTACTCAAGCGAAGGTCTCGGTCACGTCAAGAGCACCGAGAAGCCGATCGTCAAGGACCAGGCGTTCGAGGCTACTCTCCACGAGAACTAAGCGGGCGCTTTTGTCGTTGTAATGACTTTCTATGGGAGCAGGCATTGTGGCTGGAAAGGGACCGCTACATGGCGTTCAGTGTAGCGCAAATGAAGACATTTCAGATCTTTCAATGCTGTTGCATCCCGTTGGAATGTCTCTACTCCTCTTTCATACTGTTTGGTGATCGTGACTGCCCTGTAGAATCAAGGGTTCTTGCCAAGACTGCCCATCGCCCTAACCCATTCCACTTTGCCCTTCACCCTCTCTTCACGTCCATCTCCGCCATGGTTTTTGGTGTCGCAACGTCGGCAACATCTATACGGCATCGCCCAACATATGTGCCCTCATCGACGAGCATTCTCATGGGCGGGGGATGTCAATGCGGGCTGTACCAAGCATCATGCATCCTAAGCGCCCGCCGCAGCGCTTACATCCTGCACGTCCAAAATAGGCCATGTACTGTGCCTCACGGCTGCATTGGGCAGGCAGCATAGAAGACATGGCGCGAACGCGCTCAATTCGGTGAGTTTGTACACTTCCACTTGCTCTGTCGTTTCTGCTTTTGGTTTGAGAGTGCAGGTGGTCTGCCATGCCTTCAATATACAACCATTTTAGCAGGCCTTTTCCCAGGACCTCGGAGCACGTTACCTATATCGATCCGCTCGAAGCTTTGACAGATGATGAGGACGATGAGAACGATCCTGATGAAGTCAAAGAGAGAAGGAGGAAACCATGGCGGCCGATCACCCTGCGTGCAAACTTCTTGATACTGATGGGCATGCTAACGGGAGGACTTATGACGACGGTCGTTTGGCTGCTTGTCCTGACCGAACGCAAGCAAGGTGTGATTTTCGCGAGAGACATCAACGAGTTGCCGCTCAGCAGGTCATTTGCCTACTTGTATCTCCCAACACTCGTGTCGGTCATCTACAGTTTCCTGTGGACTTGGATTGACCTGGATATCAAGAGGTTGGAACCATATTTCCAGCTTTCGAAGGCAACTGACGTCTCGGGAAAATCCTCACTGCTTTTAAGCTACCCATTGGAGTTTCTGGTCACTCTTCCATTTCTGGCATTCAAACACAGGCACTGGGCAGTCCTCTCCGCTGCTGTTACCATGATGCTGGTGTTCTGGGGGTTGACGCCAACACAAGCTGGCATATTCGCGACTCGGGCTATCACTGTCACTGAACAAACACCATCAGCACATGGCCTAAGTTACATCCCGACCGATAAGCAGGGTAACGCCTCTACAATATACGCGCAATCAGTATACAATATAGCGTGGCTCAACGAGTCTTTGCTGCCATACATGACCAAGGAGTACGTTCTTCGTGCATTCGGACCCAGTTTGACAGACGATATCGACACTTCGAACATGACATACACCGCAACGACGGTCATGTACAGTGTTGATGTGAGCTGCGAAGGTGTCACTCTTTGGGATGGCCCGCGAGGCATGAACTACAATAGTACAAGTGGCTGCAGCTTCCACGCCCCTCCAATCAGGCCGTACGGTGGCAACGATACACACAAGCTGTTCGATACAATGTACGTGGGATATCAGAATGAAAACGGTGCTGCTGACTACTACTTGTCGTCAGCTTGCGACAAATCTTTCGAGCACTCCTTTTTCATCCGCTGGAGTGAGAGTACACCTTCCTCTATCCTGTCGGGTAATTTGTCAAATACAGTCGATCCTACGTTGAGCAACGCGACAGCGCTCTTCTGCGAACCAGATTACTACCAACAAGAAGTTGAAGCAACGATCGCACTACCAAAGGCTCAAGTCATCTCCATGAATCCGACAGGAAACAAGCAGCCTCTACCTGTCGACATGTTCAACTCCACTGCTTTTGAGTGGCTCATGAGCGCTGGCGCCGACATAACTACACGCAGTTACTATCCGGCGACCACATTTCCAAACCAGAAAACGCACTTGATGAATACAGCACTGAATTTGGAGTACATTCCGAAGATGGCCCCGTTCGCCATTGCCATGCACCAGCGACCACTGGAGGCTTACCTGGACCCAGAAACGCTTCGTTCTTCATATCAGGCCGCCTATCGTCTGCTCTTCGCTCGACAGCTGGCAAATGTACTGGTAAAGTCTCTCGATACAAATTCGAACGAGAATGGTGTCCGATCGTACACTACTGAAGCTGTAGTGGTGGTTCCCGCTTTCGCCTATGCAGCAATCGCAATACTTGGTATTGTACTTCTCGTCGCTATGGGTCTTGCGATAAAGGTGCCTAAGCGTTACAACAAGCTGCGCAAGGATCCAGCGACACTCGGCGCGGCCATGGACTTGGTCGCTGCAAGTCTCACTGCCACGCACACATTCCGTGGCTTATCTGGCGCATCCACTACTGGTTTGGAAAAGATTGTTAGCAAGTGCACGTTTCGTCTAGAGGCTGACATGAATCGTCGGTCTATGGTACAGCTACGTGTTGTGAATGCCTCGCAATCTGAAGGAGTTCCAGCGGAGGGTCAGTCGCTAGCTTCGCAGCTGCAGGACATGGATATCGAGGACGCCAAAGGCCATCGGTCTTTCGAGATGAAGATCGCTATCGGTTGGGTCTTCTTCGCTCTGCAACTTGGCGCCACGGTCACTTTCGCTGTTCTATTCGCCAAGGCCAAACAAGGACGAGGTACATCTATGTCTCACATCTTCCAAGCTGCATACTGACGACCCTCACAGGCTTGGCTTTGCCTTCTCAGTCGACATTCGTTCGACAGCTTCTCGAGAACTACATTCCGATAGCACTTGCTACTTTTATCGAACCTTTCTGGCTGATTCTGAATCGCCTGTCGTGTTTGCTGCAGCCCTACGAACAGTTACGGAAGGGCAGTTCTCATGCCTGGCGCTCGGTGGATCTGGACTACAGCTCGCTCCCGCCGCAATTCCTTTTTTGGAGGGCGGCTCGCGCGAAGCACTGGCTCATCTTTTTGCTGTGCTTCATGGTCCTATCTGCCAATGTCCTATCTGTTGCTCTTAGTGGTCTCATGTACGAAGACACCAAAGCTATACCGAAGGATGTCAAGCTCAATGTCCCACGGACATCAGGATTTGTCAATCTCAACGGCTTGGGCCTTCCCTTTAATACTCAGCTGGAAGGTAATTGGCAAGGCGGCACGACATCAGACCAATTCTACCGCCTCATGTCCAACCTGACTGCTGACACGCCTTTGCCGCCTTGGGTTGATGAGGACTATACTTATCTTGCCATCGATACAAGCAACACAAACACAAGCTCAACCATCAGAGCTCAGACTTTGGGCTTTGGTGCTACGCTGGAATGTCGAGCTGTGCAAGAGGACAAAGAAGAGGCAGTCCTGCTCGAGTTCAATGCGTCCGCCACGAACGCATCTCTGGAAGTCACTATTGAGAACGACGAGGGATCACTCATCCGCTGCGAAGACAACGAGTCAGCAGCTGTTTCATCCTATAGAAGTCTTCGATCTGTGCTCGGTGCAAGACCCGGTCATCTGGCTCTGGAGCTTGCCTCAATGCTGACCAGTAATAGTTCAGCCAGTGATGACCTCTTTTGCAGGCAGCACATGCTAGCTGGCTGGATTCGCGCCGATTTGGTACAAGATGGCGATAAGCGGCAACTTGGACTCCCTGTTATGAACATCACATCGCGAAACGACACATTGCTGATATGCCGTCCGCTGATTGAGACTGTAACAGCGGAGCTCGAGGTCGACTCGGCAGGCCACGTCCTACGCCAGATCTCAGCACACTCTCTGCAGAACAACAGTGCTGTTTACGCCGATCTCATTGCACAGTTACACCAATTCATGCCAGACATGGGGGCCACATGGCACAGCGATTCATTCCCATCAGACTTTCTCAACTATCTAATCGTGCAGAGCACAGGCAACAAAACAATGCTCGATCCATCTTTGCCAGTCCCAAGCATCGCACATGCAAGCGAACAACTAGTCACCATATACCGCAGACTCTTCGCTATCCTCATCGGCACCAACCAGGATGTCCTCTTCGAACCAGACACAGCCGGTACAACGACAACTGCACAAGTCATCACGCCACAAACTCGGATCGTATTTTCAACACCAGCTTTCATTGTCGTAGAAGCTATCTTCGCCTGCTATCTCATCACAACGATTGTTTTCTACACTCGAAGGCCTTGGAAAATCTTGCCGCGCTTGCCGTCATCGATCGCGTCGAATATTGCTTTCTTTGCGGCTTGTAATGCCCTAAAAGATTTGGCCGATGCGGAGCATTGCTCTGCAAAGCAAGCTAAATCGGCAAGGCAGGCGTGGACATGGGGCTACGGCTCTTTCATTGGCACCGATGGACGACTGCACGTTGGGATCGATAGAGATCCGTTTGTTGCTGTCCTGCAGAGTCAGAAGTTGCCTCAGCCACCGCCTTATACTCCATAGAAAGTACAAGCCCTATTTCTATACGTCACACCAAGGAGCAAACCCAAATAAGCAGTGAGACCAGAACTTTCAAAGTTTTCATCAAAAACATGCGCATTGCCTGTTGTACTGTAGTACCTTATGGAACACGCCCTTCGTGCTTTATGCTGTGCAAGCTGTCACTGTGTAGCCGCTGGTATCGGTTTCCGTCAAAAGTCATCAAGAATAAGGATGCTGATCATGCAACCAAGAAAACGAATGCTGATCGCTCAAAATCCAGCCCCATCCTGTCATGCCCAACACCAAGATTCCTTCACAATCATGCTTCCCCATTGAATGTGACATCACTGTAACTGTACAAATGTATTGGTCGTGAGCATGTCGTTTAGAGCTTGTGGGCATGGTGCTTGAGGTGGCGGCGGATGTGTGCGGCCAGAGAGTGTCTCTTTGAGATGACGCCGCCTTGGCAGCTTGTGCCTTGGGTCAGCGCCATGGGAAAGACGCAGCCATTGTCGCAGAGGCCCCATTTGCCGCTGTCGAGGCAGATCACCTCATCTTGCTTGGAGCAAGGTGTTGAGCTGCCGGAGCAAGTGCCTGACGATGTGCTGTTACCTGCTGGTGCCTCTGGTGTAGAGCCAGAGTCTGGAGAGCCAGAGCCAGAGGAGACTTTGCCTTTGTTGCTTCCGCCGTAGTTTGTTGGGCTACCTCCAGACGCGCCGCCAGGGCCAGTTGGGGATCCATAGCCAGTTGGTGCTGGTCCGTCAGCTGTGATGGTCCTGATTTCGGTAGCAGTGTGGACCTCGTAAGTGGTGGCGATACCACCTGCTGCAGCGCCGCCCTCGACGCTGCTAGCGGCACCACCTCCATAACCGGTCGGCGCTGGTGCTTGCGGTGCAGCGGGCGAAGCACCTCCGTAGCTAGGTGCGCTAGGAGCAGGCGACGCACCAGTGCCAGAACCACCACCATAGCTTGGGGCAGCTAGGGCAGTAGAGCTTGCTCCAGATCCGTAGGTTGGGGCGGCTGGAGAGTTGGCAGGAGAGCTATATCCGGTTGGCTCAGCTGGGGAGGAGCCACCTGATCCGGAGCCAGAGCTGGATCCGCCAGTGGGAGCAGCGCAGGTACCAGATGTCGACGAGCCGAGTGCAGTCCGCATAGCAGTCTCGACATACTGGCCACATTGAGGGAACACGAAATCTTGCCCTTCTGCTGTACCGCATCCGTTACCAATGTTGGCAACGAACATGTCTGGGAGCGAGTTGTAGACCTCGTTGTTGTCTGCACCGCCAGTCACCTTGATAGGTGCGCAATTCATGTACATTTCTCGGTTGCCAATTTTGTTAAACCAGGTCCATGCCATGGTGTACTCGCCGTTGGGCATGCCCTTTGGCATGCTGAATTCGAAAGTCGGGTTCTGCTCGTAGTTTGGTGAGCCATCAGCGTTTCCGGCAGCGGAGTTTGGACAGCCACCGATAATAGAATAAATGACTTTCCATTGGCTTTCCTTGGTTGGGTTCTTATCGAGAGTGACAGAGAGCTGGCATGAGCCTCCACCGTGGGTAGCTCCACCCTTGAACTCTAGCTTTTGTGGCACGCCAATTGGCATTTCGTTGACCTGGCTGATGTCGTAAACACCAGATCGCTGCTTGCACGGGAAGTCCGATCCATCTGGCTCCAGAGGGCTGTTGTTGAGGCTGTCCACGCCATAAGGCACGGGACTGACAATCATCATGTGGGCATTGACCGAAGAGAAAAGCATGCTGCAAGCCGCAGCTGCGGTAAGGAATGATTTGGAGAACATCGTGCGAAACTGTCGTAGTAGAGACTGGATGCGAGCTGTGAACTGGCGTTGGAAGTGCTGTAGTATCGCTAGACCGGCTGAGCGATAAATCGAAACCGACGTCGTCGTGAGAACTCTAAGTACTGCTTAGAGAGTGAGATCTGGGCGTCATTAGTCTAAGCGTTCGTCTTTGATGTACTTCTCGAGCATCGAGTGCAAGACAGAAGGTGCGACAAGCTTCTGTCCCCTGTTCGAGCAGTTGAGACATATCGCAGATCTTCGGCAGTCGGAAGGTAGGGGACTTGTATAGAAGCTTTTTCGACAGCAAGGGACCACCTCGGGAGATCTGCTCACCTGGGCTTTTGAGGTGTCTATCTGCGACAAGAGGTGTCTGTCTGTCGGAATCGGTGGGGACTGCAGCGAAATGAGAGTCTGGCTCTGGGTTAAAAGTCTCGCGGAGACACTGGAGGGGTAGTGAAGGAGTGTGTGCGCACGATGCTCCTGGCAACGGCGACAGCGCAAAAAGAGGATGTAGAGCAGGAAAACTTCGACGGCGCGTTTGGTGCGAGGAAGCAGAGAGAGGGTACAGCAAACAGCAATGCGACGCTCTTAAGACTTGCCCTTGGCGCGATCTGCATCTGGAGAGGCCCCTGTGTGGGCATGGATCAGGCTCCTGCACGATGGCTTCCTACGCGCCCGTCCCGCTGCAGCAGCGATGGCGAGTCCATGGCAGGCTGGGCTGCGTGGGACAGATGTCCTGCGCGGCGGGAGAATGGTGGTGAGCAGTGCGCGTTAGTGCCAGCTGCAACATGTTTTGCATATGCTGCGCTCCGGCTCAGGAGGTCCAGTAGGCGCTAGCGGTGCGCGAGAGTTTGCACGCCGACCTCTGGTTGTGCCCTCCGCCGCCAAGGGCGCGGGCGGAGCAGCAGACAGCGTTCGCTGGTTTGCTGGTGGCGTCCCGTCGTCCGCTCGGTGGCGGCGACGCTTCTGGCGCAGCGGGCGCACCGAAACACGCGACGGACAGCGAGGTTGCGTGCAGTATGGCCAGGGGCAGCGACGGAGCTGTGCCTATCGTTGGCTTCCTTCGTGCAGCTGCTGGACGGAGAGGTGAAGTCGGCGTGTCCAATCAGCCGGCGCAGTCGTGTCGTGAGGTCGGGAAAGGAGGGAGCTTGATGCCGTTAGCGTCCTGGGGATCTGCACCTTCCCTCCAATCGAGCCCGCGTCCATGCGGCTCTCGGCTGTGGAACCGAGCGAGTGAAACATCCGCGCCCCGTTTCACCACCTGGGCTCTCCACGCTTCACCAACCTGTCCTTCCATGGTCAGCTGAACAGATCCGCCACATCACATCGTGACTGCGACGCCGATGGGGACAGTGCAGCGCCTCGCCACACACGTGGACTGTGCGCTTCCGCAGGAAACACGAGGCTGGACTGGAGGCAAAGCATCAACATTGGATCGTATACCGTGTACTCTGACGCGACTCGTACCGAGTTCCACCTTGCTCCATACAGCCAGCTTGACCGCTTTTAACAAGTCCCCTGCAAGGACAACCTCCTCCGACTCTCGAAACATTCCTTGATGTCATGCACTCCACAACCTTCGAGTTTTCCTTCCTGCTTGCTGTCAACTGTCCTCAAAATAGCCAAGCACGAGTCAATAGCATTGTGCCCTGCGCCCACAAACAAGCACTGACCGACACGTGCTACTATTATTCCGGATCACACACCCGATTGATCTTCGCACCGTGAATATCGCCATCTTGCGAAGCTGGCCGAGCTTGCGTGGATCAAACGCGGTCGGCGTCGCGGGCGCCAAATTCCTCCTCCGCCGGCCACTCTGCGTGGTCTTTCTTGTCACATCGCAACCGCTCGCTGGACAGCTTCTCCTTGATGTAGTGATTCATTCCCAGTGGCGCTTGCTGTCGGCCATGATAGGAGATCTGAATGTGAGCAACCTTGGACTCCACGAATGGCCTGGAGATAGACCTGTCGGAGACATCTTGGGATGCTTTTGTGTGTGGGGATAGACATGGGGATCATGTTTTCTCCTGACGTTTTCTTGTCTCAAAATTTGTGATGTGCTTCCGTGCAGGCAGCCACATCGATTGTTTATTGAGGCGTTGCTCTCCAGCTACGACAGCTGTATGGAACGTCGTTTGTTCATGGATTCCCTTCCTGAGGAATTCGAGCGCCTCCTTGGACTGATGGACCGCAAGCGCTGTCGGACTGATTTCCACATCGTGGTCTTCTCTTGGGTGCGGCGGTACGTGTTGCTTGTGCTTGGCAAGAGAGGCGTCCAGCTTTCGAATGTTTCGCCTTGCTTGAGGCCTGGTGTGGAGATGGTATACTGTTCTTCCAAGAAGCACTGATGTTCATCCAGCGAACTCAAAGGCATGATGTGATATGCAAGTTGATAATGTGTAGCAGGCTGATCGCAAAGAAGGCTCTGAACACTCAGCTCCACGACCTCGACCTCATACTTATCATGCCTGTGTTCCATACACGTCTTCGTCGCAACATTGTGGCACGGTATTACGCTTCGCAACCGTCCGGCGCCTGAGGCCGTGTGTAAATTGACAAACAAGCTCCGTCAGCCCCATCGCGATGCTGATCCCAAGGGTCTGTATGGACTGTTTCACAGAGTTGCCGCTGCGACGCCGCACATGTGCAAGCTGCTGCAAGAAGCCACGAGTGAGAAGGAGCGGTGGCTACTAGGGTGGGACAAAGATAGATGGCGTGTTGTGTTTCATACTCGAAAGAGGCGCGCGGTTGCACTGGCTGAGATGTGAGCGCTTAGATGGCTTGGCAAAGACGTTTGGAGCTGAAGCTTGAGCGTGAGGAATTGTTTGAGACGAGGCATTCAGGGGAACAGGTGCAACACGTCGCGTGTTCGCCGGCTCAATGTCATGTGTAGGAGCTGTATCAGAGGAAATGCCCTTGTGCCAGCATTTGGTGCAATGGTAGCATCACGCAGGTCCTCCGCTGGTCTGAGCAGCCTCAAAAGTTCGTGTGAGCATTTGGTTCAAACCTGCGGACGCAGCTCTGTGCAATAGACGTGCCACTGACGCGAGATCTTGACGCTGTTCTTCCGCGGACGCCTGTGAGGCTTTTCGTGGGCTACTCGTCCAACTTGATATCAACGACGCTGAGGTGGCGATAGAGGCAAAGCGTGCAGTCTCATCTGGCGACTGAAGTACGCATTTTCTCCATGTCGTTGGGGGTTCCAGAGTCACCACCTCAACGGCCTATTGAAGGCGTTGTATCAGCATGACTGGAATGGGCGCTTTCAGGACGTTGGATCGGGCATGGTGACAGGCGAGTCCAGATTCAATGAAATCCTACTCCGAGTGACACTCTGGAATGCCGATGCCGATGCCGATGCCGATGCCGTGTCTTGTCCTGTGCCTTTGCAACGCAGGAGCGCACGCGAAGTTCTTGCTTGCTCAAGGTCGATATCGTCGTCGGCTTCCCGTCACCATTTCGTACATACCAGGTGACCGAGAGCTGTTTCTCGGCATGCCGTTGTCGGGCAGTCAGTCCCAGATGTGTGTGATCTCACCCACAAGTCTAGTGCCTCGTCCTCATCAGCCCTATTATTCCATCCATGCTGCTTGGTCGCTGACCATCCTGATTGTGGGCTGTGGAAGCCAACTCCACTCAACTCTCGCCAGCGTATGTGATTGGCGGCTGCATTAAGTTAGTGGCGCGCCTCGCCCGGACAAACACGCTCAAAGGCCTGGAGCTTCGACAACACTCCGCACCGAAATTCACATGCACGAGCGGGCAGTCTCGCCGTCTTCTGACATCGTCGAATAACATCTCCCCACGAAGGCGCACTGGTTTGCAGGGAAGGCAGCGCGCGAAACGCACGTCATTGGCCCCTATACCGCACATTGGGCCGCCCGTTCTCTCACCGGTTCCACCCCGCCGCCACTCGAGCTCAGTCGCGTGGGCAGAGCGCATTAGCCACAACTTCACCGCACCACGAATTGAGCCTTGTCTGGAACAGCGGCCTTCGTGTGCTCCAACAACGCCAGTACAGCAGAACCAGGCAACCGCGATCGCCCATCATGGACGGGCAAGACGAGCAATGGGCCGACAATGCAGCGCGAGCGGTGCAGAACAAGCAGAACAGACAGATCCCGGAGATCGATTTCACTTTGCATACTATGGAGGATGGCACCCAAGTGAGCACGCAAGAGCGAGTGTGCAAAGGTATGTTCGGACAAAGCTGGAGCAGTCGCGCAGTCCTGAAAGTGGCGAAGCGAGGGGAGAAGCTGCCCAGTGTGACATGACTGACGGCGGCGACTGTAGATGTGCAAGCGCCCGCGTTCAACGTCCCGACCGAAGAACAAATCCTTTCGCCGACCGATCGCTCGAAACCGAACCTGCAATTCCTAAAACAACACCTGTACCGCGAGGGTCGTCTGACCGAAGAGCAGGCTCTGTGGATCATCAATGGAGGCGCTCAGGTTCTGCGCGCAGAGCCCAATCTGCTGGAAATGGATGCGCCGATCACAGTGTGCGGTGACATCCACGGACAATATTTTGACCTGATGAAGCTATTCGAGGTCGGCGGAGACCCAGCAGAAACGAGATACTTGTTCTTGGGTGACTACGTGGACCGCGGATACTTCTCGATCGAGTGCGTCTTGTACTTGTGGGCACTCAAGATGTGGTATCCCAACACTCTCTGGCTCCTGCGTGGCAACCACGAGTGCCGCCACTTGACAGACTACTTCACCTTCAAGCTTGAATGCAAGCACAAGTACAGCGAGAAGGTCTACGAGGCATGCATGGAGTCCTTTTGCGCGCTTCCTCTGGCGGCGGTTATGAACAAGCAATTCCTTTGCATCCACGGCGGACTGAGCCCTGAACTTCACACCCTTGACGACCTCAAGTCGCTGGATCGATTCCGAGAGCCACCTACTCATGGATTGATGTGCGACATTCTCTGGGCAGATCCTCTGGAAGAGTTCGGGCAAGAAAAGACACAAGAATATTTCGTCCACAACCATGTGCGAGGTTGCTCCTATTTCTTCAGTTACCCTGCAGCCTGTGCCTTTCTAGAAAAGAACAACCTGCTTTCCATCATCCGAGCCCACGAAGCGCAAGACGCTGGATACCGCATGTACAGAAAGACGAGAACCACTGGCTTTCCATCCGTAATGACAATTTTCTCTGCACCCAACTATCTGGATGTGTACAACAACAAGGCTGCTGTGCTCAAGTATGAGAACAATGTCATGAACATCCGGCAATTCAACTGCACGCCCCACCCATACTGGCTTCCAAACTTCATGGATGTCTTCACATGGTCTCTGCCGTTCGTTGGCGAAAAAATCACGGATATGTTGATAGCAATTCTCAACACATGCAGCAAGGAGGAGCTCGAGGATGAAACACCACTTTCGTCAGGGCCTTCGTCACCACCCCTCATTGGCAACGGTTCGACTGCAAGTATGGACCCCGATAGCGTCGAGTACAAGCGGAGAGCTATCAAGAACAAGATTTTGGCGATTGGCAGATTGTCACGTGTGTTCCAAGTCTTGCGCGAGGAGTCTGAGCGAGTGACGGAATTGAAGACTGCATCCGGTGGTCGCCTGCCCGCTGGTACGCTCATGCTTGGGTCTGAAGGTATCAAGGCAGCCATTACGAACTTCGAAGATGCTCGCAAGATCGACTTGCAGAACGAGCGACTGCCGCCCAGTCACGATGAAGTGCGAAGAAGCACCGAGCACGCACGTGATGAAGCACTGAAGCGTGCTTCACGGGACGCCGAGAACGATCAGCAGTTGCAAGGTGTTGCCAGGAGGATATCAATGTCAGTGGACGATCTTTCTTACCTTCCTGCTAATCGCAGGGACCAGCCGCTGCCCAGCAGACCAAGAGCCAAGACTGGCATTTGACCGACTGTCACGCCACTTTGCGAGTGTTCGAAAGTCGTGAGCTGATCCTTCATTAGGTCTTCCGGATCTCGGCACAGATCGAAGAACTCTGGCTAAAACTTGACGACCTCACCACAAAGAAGGCTCGTCGCAGCATAATCGCCGATTCGAGAGGAACGGGCAGATGTGTGTGGACAACAGCGAAGACAGCACGCTCGTGGGAGTAGAGCACCGGGGCAGCAGCGAACCTGCATTGCAAGTTTGCAGTATGTCTGTGGATGATGACACACAGAGAAAGCGCCCGCGTAGATAGAATTGAGGCTATGGCAGAGAACGACATGGTGGAAGCGCACGGCGCACATGGCTCTTGAATTGTTGGGAGGGCACATTTTATCTGCGAGGTGCAATGAGAGACTGCAGATATCGTGCCAAAGACACTGTCCGCCTTCCAGTCGACCCACTCGACGTGCTTGCGGGATCGGATATGCCCGTGCTTGTGCGTTTGTGTGGAAGGTGAATGAATGTCATGCTGGCCATATTCGAGCTCCAAGTCCCCGTCCAAGACCTCATTCGCTCATCCTAACGTGTTTGATAAGCAAGTCGGACAGATAGGCATTCCGGACAACTCCACCAGGTGGATCAACTTTGACACTTAATTACTTAGGCTATAGGAGTCAGGATTACACTAAACTTGGATCAATTGAATGCTCAGAAGTCACTCTATCTGATTGACAACCTCTTGAGTTGTGACCTTGAATGCCACACTTGCTGCAGGTTGGTTTGGCTCTTGGCTGTCTCTCAATCTGACCAACTAACTCCATTGCCTGTCGAGCCTGTGCTTGTTGATTGTCTCTGAGTGCTAATTCATCAGTGTCAAGGCCAAGTGTAAGCTTAATCTTCTTCCTTGGGGCTCTGTGAGACTGTAATTCCTCAATAATAGTCTTCATGTTGTCATGTTCAGCCTGCAGTAATGTCATAGCAGTCTGTGACCTTTTGAACCCTTTTGACAGCCTGTCCACTGCCTCAATAATTGAGGTTGGTGAGCTGTTTTGATGCCTAGCAACCCTAGCCTTGATCTTGCTAGTATGCCTCTCAATCTGCCTTGGATTCTGAGGGGTATTCTGAGTATCTGATGAACAAGGTGGTGGTGGAGTTGGTGTCTTGTAACGGAGTGTCAGCTTAGACAACACAGCCTGTGGATCCAGTGGTAGCAAGCCTGAGCCTCTGAAGGCACCTCTGATCGTGTTTGGAGTAAATGCAGCCTCATAGGCAGGCTTGAGTTGTGGTAGGAAGTCTTCCTTAATCAGGTAGTGATATCCAACATTGCCAAGCCTTTGGATTCTGGCTGAATATGCCTTCTTTAATGGACCAAAACAGCCAACATCCAAGGGCTGGAGTAAGTGGCTTGAATGAGCTGGCATACAGAGGGTAATAATGCCTTGTTCAATGCAGAAGTCCTCAAACTCTGGAGTCATATGGCTATCATGGCCATCCAGAACTAAGAGCCTCTTCTGACCAACAGTCCTATGCTTGGTATAGTCGTCAAAGTGCTTAATCCACTGGACTGCATGGTCAAAGGATGTCCAGCCTTTAGGACTAACTCCAAGCTTCCAGTTTAGTGGTAGGTGTTTGAACCAGGCCCTGTTCATTTCCTTGCCTGAGAAGATAACATATGGAGGCACTGACCAGCCTTCTGCATTAACACAGGCAATAACAGTCTGCCACTGCGTTGAATCAGAAACCAAGGCTTTAGGTCGTTGCCTACGCTCTGTAGCAGTAACGACCATAGTATTCTGACAGTGTCCAAGCCTGAATCCACTCTCATCAAAGTTGTATATGTCGTGTTGTGTAATTCCATGGCAGGCTATCATGTTTTGAACCAGTGTAAACCACTCTGTAACAACCTCTGGGTCCTCATTCTTAGCCCTCTGATTTGAGAGCCTCCGTGATAGCCGTGTTTCCAAGCCTTGATGACGCTTAACAAAGTTATGAGCCCATCTTTGGCCAACCTCTTGTCCATTCCGTGCCTTGGTTATTGAGGAGGCCCAGCTTCTGATTACAGCTTGTGTTGGCGAGTAACCACGTGAATCCAGATCCAGAATCTTCTGATAAACAAGCTCTTCTTCAATTGGAGTTAAGGCTCTGTTTGATGGTGGTGTGCTAGCCTTTGGTAGCTTGCCATTAAGCCTGTCACTCAAGGTAGAATGAGGCACATTATACGCGCCTGCAGCGCGTCGCACGCTTGGAAAACGACCTGACAGGTAATCACGGATAGCGGATTGAATAACTTCTTCATTTGGAGGTGCCATCGCGTAAGGTGGTGGAATAATAAACGCGTTTTGATAGTAGTGTTGAATACGAGGTGGAGTTGTCCGGAATGCCTATCTGTCCGACTTGCTTATCAAACACGTTAGGCAACGGCGCGGCCCGGCCATTGATGAGAAGTTGGTATTTGCAGCACGCGACGCGACGCAACGACGGCTTAAAGCATGTCCCATCAACATTCAAACTCACGACATGTAGCCCAACGTCATATGCAGAGTTCTGCATCTCGGAGTATCCCCGGCCGTAGAGATGGCACATCAGCCCTGGGATGCTGCAGCCCGAAGGCTTGGCGCGAAGCTTTTGCGTGAGTTTGAGCGTGTTGGAGCCGCGGTGCCGATTCTCCTGCTGCACAATAAGAGTTCAAGATAGACGAAATGCGACTTCTTCTGTTCTTTTTTGTTTTGGGGTACGCTTGGACTTTGACAGTTCTCTGGAGTTTCACCGCCGAACAGACTTCGAAGTCGCGAACGAAACATGCGCTGTTGTAGCTAACTGCTGGCAGGTGGGATCCGGGTTGAAGACGAGACTGCGCTCGGGTGATGAGGTGTACAGAAGACTCCAAATGGCAAGGCTAGATGCTCACAGCCAGAAGTGAGAGGCATCAACCTGTCCAAGCGACACCACTTGGTACCTCAATTCTCGGCCCTGGAGGCACCATCAAGTCAAGACTCAAGTTTGTAGATACGACCACGTGAAGGCCGATGGCGGCTGCATCAAACTGTTGCCGCGACTGCCGGCGGTGCGAACGGTTCTTCCGGCCCATCCAACAAGCGGCGGCGAGTACCTATCTCAATGAAGCCTGATCAGGCCTCCATGTCAGCACAAGTCATAAGGCTCGCCTAGAGTACAGCAGTATTCCTCCTGCAACCGAACAAATATATTATCAAGCTCTGGCGGCTTGTAGCATAGGGCGGGCTCACCCAGGCATGTGGCTTGGCACAGAACAGCGAGAGCCAAAAACCTGGATTCTTTCAAGCTGTGGCTCTGGCGTGCACATCGCGATAACCTGGATGCCGGAAATGCTTAGCAGAGGAAGAAACTTTTGGCCGTACAGCCACATACAATACCTGCAGTGTGTTAGCTGGACCAGAATCTTCACGACGGGACAACCAGAGTCTCGGAGGCATCCTGCCGTCTGACCGCTTACTGGCGATGTTACACGACAGCTACGGCATGAAGGCAGCTTCCAAAGGCAGTCAAGTGACGTCTTTTGGTGGACTTCACTTGCCAGCAGCAGAAGCTCTGGTTCAACGTGATCATCCGCGCATCCTCAATATTGACTTGTGGACTCATGGCTTGTAGACCTGCGCAAAGCATCACGGAGCACCCTGGATCGGCCGAAAGCTGCGAGCTGTAGGACGTCCGCTGGCAGTCTCGCTCGTGAGTCACTAAAGCATCTGTCGCAGGCGTGCCGCGAAGTATCGAAGGTGACAGCACACCGTAAAACATTCGTCTTCAAGGTGTCAGACTGACCGCTTCTGATGAGGGTTGGCTTCGTTCGATGCTCCGACGCTATTGCGAGTAATAATGGATCGATGCTCGTGCCGGTTCTGCAGATGGAGTCGCAATGCAATCTGCCGACACGGATATGCCTGCATTTGCTGTGCGTTCCCTACGCGTCTGGAAGTACAGTGCCGTTCAAGCCAATCAGATTGCAGATTCACTGCAAAGATGACGACACGAGCCACATCATTCAAGGATCACCTATAATCTCGATTAGGATCATCTGCAGTCGACTTTTAAGTTAGACTACCCGGACCTCCTTCTATAGCACTTGGCATCTGTGCGTGAAAATTTGCCCCACTTCGCGCCGCATTTTCTGCCGTGGCGCACATTATTATACTATGTAGTCAATGCCACGCACTACACAGCACTGCCAACTGCGTTGCTCCTGATGGACATTGTTTTGTACGGTTGGACGTCATTCATCGATACAAAACAACTCATGTCAGCGGTGTGCTGAGTGAAGGTTCGCACTCGGTCTTGCTGATGCAATTATAGGATTCCGGAACTAGGCCTGACTCATGATCCTACACTGCCGGCCGACCTCATGCCATCTGGTAGGATCTCAGGGATGCGAGATCTGTCGCGTTTGGCCCAAACTCTGACCAATCTCTCGTGTTCTTCGTACTCGAGATGCCAGTAACGTCACACTACGGCATGCCCGGATTGCATCGCAACTGGGCGCAAGATCACGCAGCTTACAGCAGATCGAGGATTCGATGTCGCTCGCATGGCATGAGACCTCTCAACTGCGTTCTTGCGCGTTACATTGAGCATTTTTTGCGCTATGGTGGGTTTCAACAATCCTCCTTGGCGCGTATCTTTTGATGCAGCTTGGCTGGAACAAGCTCAAGATGCGAGACAGCCTCAACATCGTTAGCCCATGCTTAGATCTGACTGCGGGAAATCGAAGGATCTGTGGATGGGCAAGCCGTTGCGGCATGATCCAATGTGTTGCGCGCCAACGCTGCCGCCCAAGGTGGAAGCATTAGTTTAGTGGCATCACTGGTTTCCACTGATGGTCAAGGCGCATGCACAATACGAGGACGAACAGCGCATGCCACATTTGAAAGCGAGCGCCGCCACATCCAGCAGAGGCGGTCTCTCGTGAGTTTATAAGACTTGTCCATGCTGTCGCACACAGCCCAACCAACGGATTATCTCTCTGACTTATGATATCTAGCTGATTCTGCTTGGGGACTTTCGTCACCATGGCTCTCCTCAGCATATTTGCGGCTGCAACGTTTCTAGCCTCTGGTTTGGCCGCTGCGGCACCAGAGGAGATGAACGCAGCCAAAGTGAATTCAACCAATAATGGACCACTGAGCCAGAATCAGGCTATGATGAACCACGACCCAAGTGCAGTACAGGACCTTGGTACGTAAAGACATGTTCGAATTTGTTCTCTTACCAGCAAGAGCAAGCACCTCAAGTACATCTCTGAGCCCAAAGACTTACCATGTACTCAATGTAGGTGGGCCGAATGCAGCACAATTCAGAGGGCCTGCCTGGGTGCCTCGAGGCCAAGATCTAAGACCACAATTGACTCAAGAACAAACGAACGGGAAGAGTCGGCTAGGCACGCTTGATGCGCCCAAGCTGCCGCCCTATGTGGAAAGTGGGCCCAATTATTCTGGAATCCCATGGGGCCAGCGAACATCCAAGCAGACAAATTATTATGATGATGTGCCAAATACTGGAGTTACGAAACACTACGACTTCACAATTACACGCCAAACTATCGCTCCAGATGGGGTCCAAAAGGATGGTCTCGTTGTGAATGGCCAATATCCGGGTCCGACCATCGAAGCAAATTGGGGTGACTGGATTGAGGTCACGGTACATAATCAGCTCGATGAGGGAACGTCATTGCACTGGCACGGACTCCTGCAAAAAGAGACACCTTGGTTTGATGGCATTCCAGGTGTTCAGCAGTGTCCAATCGCCCCCGGGAAGACCTTCACGTATCGATTTCGAGCTGATCTGTTCGGAAGTTCCTATTACCATGGTCATTACTCCGCACAAGTGGCTGATGGTCTTGTTGGCCCGATGGTCATTCATGGGCCTCACGATAACCAGGATTACGACGTCGATCTTGGCCCAGTTCTGCTCAGCGATTGGTATCACGAGAGCTACTTTCCGCTGGTCGAACAGGTACGCTCTCAAGAATCATGCAACTTGCCATTAGTCACTGACCAAGTACATTCTCGCAGATCATGGCTCCAGCAAATGAGAAGAAACCCCCGCCACTCTCACAGAATAACCTAATCAATGGCAAGATGAACTATCCATGTGAGAACAGTACATCTAGTACGACGTGCACGCCGAACGCTGGCGTAAGCAAATTCAGCTTCGAATCTGGCAAGTCGTATCGTTTGCGGTTAATCAATGCTGGTGCCGATGGCATGCAGAAGTTCAGTATCGATGGCCACAAATTGATAGTGTTCGCCAATGATTTTGGTTTGTCACAAGCGTTTTGGAGCCACCAGCATTGACTAACGATCTAATCAGTTCCCATCGTGCCGTATGAGACAGATGTAGTGACTCTCGGAGTCGGTCAGCGTTCTGACGTGGTCGTGAAAGCGATTGGAAAACCCACAGACTTGTATTGGATGAGGTCGGACATGGGACCGAGCGCTTTCAAGGGAGGATGCTCTCTTCACGATGGGGTTTCGCCTTCCGCCGTCGCAGCCATCTATTACGAAAACGCCGATCGCACTGATGTACCGGATACCAAATCGGATGTGCCGCTCAGCGCGCTCACTAATTGCAACAACGATCCTTTGAGCCAGACGGTCCCATACTTTTCGATGCCGGTACCGGAGCCAACTACAGTCCAGAATATCGCTATGACATTCCAGTCGAATGGCACACATAATCTGTTCTTCATGAACAATAGCACGTTCAGAACCAACTACAACCGCCCAGTACTACTCGAAGCAAAGAATGGCGAAACGAATTATCCCGCTGAGTTTAACGTCTACAACTTTGGCTCCAGCAAATCCATTCGAATGGTCATATATAATCACGCACAAGCGGGAAATCATCCCATGCACATGCACGGCCACAACATGTACATACTCGCCCAGGGAACTGGCACCTGGAACGGCGAGATAACCAATCCTGAAAATCCGCAACGACGAGATGTTCAAATGCTGCTAACTAGCGCCAGCCCTGATCAACCTAGCTACATTGTTGTCCAGTTCGATGCAGATAACCCAGGTGTCTGGTCTTTCCATTGCCACATTGCGTGGCATGTGAGTCAAGGTCTTTTTTTGAATATCCTGGAGCGACCGGATGATATTAAAAGAGAGATGGATATCCCGGAGATTATGGCCCAGACTTGTACAGACTGGTCTGCATTTACGGGGCAAGAGGTTGTGGATCAGATCGATTCTGGTTTGAGGATAAGGGCTGGCAGAGAAGCGTGGTAGCAAAATTGAGGTGGGCTCAATGAACGACAGTGAACAGAATAAGATACCCAGAACTTCACTGGATAATGTCATAAAAATAAATGTATTCGAAGCGCAGCATATTCCTCTCTGACGATTGCCTCGAGATTCTCCATTGCATTATTTCTTGAAGTTGTCGTTCTCGTTATCGCACAGGAAGGAGATGGCGTCTGTGGTTGGCACCAAGCTCAGAAGGATGGAGAGGACATGAGAATTAAGGCTGATTGTACTTTCGAGTCTTCGCGACAATTGGTACAGCTGAGCGAGAACGAGCTGCAGGGCTCCTGGCATTGAAGACGACAATGCTGTAGGTTCTTCAGTCGACTTCGAGCTTCCAGGCACCCAATTGCCCGAGCGTTCGCACGCTGGTCAGCATATACGTTGCAGTCGCATTCAATGCTGAGGGCCAAGGACTGTAGCACGTAGTGCAGTATATCTTCAAGGACCAGTGTCTCGATGGCAAGCATTGAGATTTCAAATATCGAGCTTCCAGGGAGCAAAACATGAAACGAAGGATACCAACAGAAAACGTAACTCTGACGCTCCCAGCTTCCAACGTCGCCAACTTCTCGTTCTTCCAGCTAGAGGCTGTCACAATCACTATTCCGGCCGGCAGTTTCCTGCGTATGGAGACTCGATGTCGCTTCAAGAGGATCCATGCTCGAAGCATACGCTGTCTGTCCGGCCGTCTGGTGGTCAGTACATGCCGTCGTGAGAGCCGAGAATCAATCAGCGAGTCGGGCTTGGAAGAGAACTAAAAATTTTCTCAGCATACTGCTCGAGCTTCTGCGGACATTGGTCTCCAAGATACCGACCGCGAACGCATCATCCGATACGAGCCGAATTCAAGACTTCTGTGTTGCCGAGCTCGACGATCACTTCGTTTTTATGCCCACATGCACTCTCTTCCAGACTGGTTCAGAGTGCTCTCCCGCTTCTCCTGCGATGTGCAAAAACTATTTATGCTCGATATAGCACATTATATTCGGACACAGACGTTACTATACGATATGGGTTACAACGTCTACTGCGGTCTCATTCCTTTCTCGCTGCTATGGCGTTTCTGGTCAGATACTTCGCATCCGCCGGAATGGATCTTGAACTGGGAGTTGCGCAGCATGCTCTGGACATTGAGGCTTGTTATGACGGCTTGTTACTGGGTGGGCTCCGTTCTGAGCATTGCCGCGCCGCGTAAGGGATACGTTTTGGGGAGGCCGCAAGAGAAACCCAACGAGGAACGAGCTTGAATTGTTGCGTGTACGCCGGCTGGTAACTGGCGCAACTGTGAGCTTCAATTCTGCTGAAATCTCAGAGCGCACGTTGCTTGCTGGGTCGCGAGATGCAATGCGGTCGGTAGCTGCGACAGTTGATTTCTAGGAAATAGCTTTCTTTCCGCAATCTTGACAAGATGTCAGCTATCATTCTTCTTTGCCAACGACGCCATTCTCGTCGCAGTGTCTGTGAGTGCTTCGGTGGCTGGGAAAAATCACAACAACACAATAAAGTCAAGATAAACTTCCGGCGACGCCACCTCTTCACGGTCACCCCTATCAGCAGAGGATGGAAGATGCAGTTCCTGTGAATCCTGTCAATCCAGTGGCTGAACCGATACGGAAAATGTCCAGCTCAATCGACTCGTAGTCATCAAACCACAAGCCACGAGTCATAAAATCGGCGCTCTGCAATTCGATTCATTGGAGAGAGAAATTCCCCCGACGAGGCGGGGAGCCACAATCGTCACGGGCTGGCATGCAGTACAAAGCCCATTCCAAATACGTCATGCTATCCCCGCAGAAGTTTTAGAGCTCTTGCTCTGCATAAATATCGTGGCCTTCTATGGTGGGAGGTGCAGACTTATATCAGGTTGGAAAGACCTGCGATTGATGAGGTCGGGCGATCTGCTCGATACGATTGCTCGTTGAGGTTGGGCAATTCCCAGTAGAGGGCGATGACGTTTGCTGCTTCACCGTTGGAGGCTGAAAAGCGGCGCGTCCTCGTGTTTGTCGTATGGGAGGGAATGGTGCCGGCGGGAGGAACCTTGTACAGCCTTTGCGATCCCGATGTCTATACTTGGTTGTATGATGGATGTGTCGCAGCTTTTCATGGTAGGACCGAATTCTGGAAGAGGTGCCACGTATCTTGAGATCGCAAGGCTGAGATAATTTCGTGCACGTCTGATAGTCACCGCGAAGATTTCGTGGTATACCAGATGTTGAGTCCGGTGGGTAATTCGCAGCCACTGGAGGATCAGTCTTGGTCTGACGTAGTTTTCAGCCAGCTCATCTGCATGTCCAGCTCTATCCCGCTGTTCTCGTGACGGCAGGCCGCTCATCAGGTTGGTGAAAGTTCGACACCGCCTTCTTTGGCGTTTGCCATAACAGCCCAACAAGCTTCAAGGAGCTCAGCCCGCTTCCTCGCGGCTTGCAGCAGGCGGCTCTGCTTGCCGCTCTGCAAACAAGGTTTATCACTGAGTGAGGGGAAGGTTTGTGAAGCGAGCATACGGCGTGGAGCTCTGACAGCACCAAGCTGCAGGCACATGATGTGCTAAGCATGAACTGCGGCCTCTGAGAGGGCCAGCGGAAAGAGGTCAGGAGATGTTGTTCGTGGAGAGAGGCGGGCAAGGACTTCGCCTCCGCCTTGAAAGTATACTGGAGAAGCTTCACATCAGTCTATCATTCGCTCAGGTAGGGTATCTCAATCATCTCATCGTAACATCATGGTGTCAGCTCCTGCTGGGAGCTCCTGGCATCTCAATTGTAGTGTGTTCCGAACGCCAGTCAATCAGTAGTTCGCCGGCCTGTTCTTCCAAACACCTCATTTTTTGTTCCACATGACCATCCCCTGTCGAATATCAATCAATACATGCCCTGTGACATCGAAGTCTGCTGCCCATCGCTTGGCAAAGCGAGACCGTTCATTGATACCGTACTGGTGATGCTGTCACGTCGATGCATCGCCATCTGTCCGAGACTGATCCTTCGATCTTTGCCTCGGCCTTTGATGCCTTTATTGCAGTTCTTGTACAGGCTTGAAAAGTACTCCCACATCTCCTTGTCCCACGCAGCGACGACGTCGCCCTCTTTAAAGTTCTCGAAGCGAGTCTTTAGTCGCCGGATGGTGTCCACATGGAATTTGTTCTGATGTGATTTGAGATTGCCAAGCTGCGTGAACTGCTTGTTGCAGTTGTCCAGCTTGCACGTAAAAGGTTTTGCAGCCGTGTGCACAATCTTGTGCGCCCGAACGTTGCCGTGTTGCGCGAAGGTTTTTCCGCAAATGTCACAATGATATGGTCGCTCGCCGGTATGTCGTCGTTCATGCGTCTTCAAATTGCCCAGCTGACTGAATCGTTGCCCGCATGATGGTTCCTTGCATAGGAACGGCTTGATGCCAGTGTGTGCCCGAGTATGGATCTCCAGATGTGTCTTCTGGTAGAATGCCTTCCCACATCCTGCTACGTCGCACAAGTACTTCTTTTTGGGTTTGTTCGCACTGGCTTCAGGTGCTCTGGCGCTCTGAGGCGTGTCCTCCTGATTTGCGGCATCAGTCTTACTTTGTATCGCTCGCATCAATGTGTCGATCTCGGTTGAAAACACCACTGCCTTAGTCTCTTCCGTATCGTCAGATCCTGTCTGGGACTCCGGACTCGAAGCATATGCTGCAACATCGAAAAACACTTGAGATGGTTGTACAGGGGACAGATCCTCCCTTTTGATGCCTGGCTCGCTGCTGTTCGAACTGCTGTAGCTCTCGTTCCGAAGTATCGAAGGGTGGTTGACAGGCTGCACTCCAGTGTTGATCGGCGCTGCCCACGATAGTGTGCCGAAGGTCGCGTTATTATAGCTGTGCGGCATGGCGTACGCGTTATACGAAGGACTGTCGGCGTAGAGCATGTCCATGTCCTGGGTCGCATGATGATTGAGAAGATCGCTTGGCGCTATAGAGCCTGTCTGCATCGCCAGACGCTGTTGTTCCTGAAGATAGGCTAGCGATAGTGCTGCGTTGGCATCTGGCCTGAACGCCATGCTGAATTGAGCCATCATGTCTTGCACTTCCGTCGCATTGTAGTGTGCTTGGCTCAATCGTCGTTGCAAAAGTTGACTTGCTGGCCTTCTTGAGCGCATTTCGGCCATGTTGGGACAGTATGTGCCTTTGGGAGATTGATGTCTAGCAGGTGCAGACGACCCTCTGCGAGCGATTGCGTCAGGGTAACGATGCTCTTCACCTGGACCCAGGATGTTGGTTCAGAGCACGAGCGCAGCGAGGGCTACTGAAGAGCTATAAGATCAGAGCGGCGACAGCTCCTGATCGTGCATCAGTGCGATCGCGTACCTGATCGTTGTGCCCACGATACAAAGCCGCACGCGCGCTCGTCCATTGCTCTTGATCGAGGATGACGACAAGCTAGCGCGGACGGGTTTATGCCACAATAGCCCCATCGTGCATGCGCATAGCACTAGAGAAAGGAAGCTAGAATCAACACGGCGGGTGAAGGGTGAAGCGACGAAAGTCAAACGATACAAAGGTACAAGTGGAGATCGAGATGCCTGCGGGTGCATCTCACCCAGACGCGGCTGCGAAGGCGATGTGAGGTGTGCACCCATGCGCCATAGGTTTGGGCCTTACCAAATGCGCGTTTAGCTCTGCAGAACATCTTTCGCCTAGCGCAGCCACTGACTGCTTAGCTCGCTGAACTGCGAAGCGCGTCGATGCGCTGCAGATTGAACAGCCCGCGTTCGTCCAAGCCCGAGTGCGGTCGGGCTTGCGAGACCAGTTGTGGTGCGCAGAGCAGAGCTCATCGATCCGATTGCTACGTGAGCGTGGAGCAGCCAACACCGACGGGTAGCCGCTCGCGGAGCGCGAGCCGAACGCCATCGCTGATGCCGTGGCTGACCAGGCACTGTCGAACACAGCCCATGCGATGTCGTGGCAGCACGCGGTCAAGGTCGTCGGACTTGCATTGCTCAGTCCCGGAAAGAGCTTGACAGCGAATCACTGGCTCAGCTGGCGTCCGAGCGCGTGGTCCGGGAGTCTCACTCTTGAGCAGCGGGGATACCTGGGATCTGGCGATGCAGCGACTGGAGGCTCTCGAGATAGCAGAGAGGTGGGGTTGCAGATCGCCGCACCCACGTCGGCATCCTGCGCAGGCGACACAGGCGATGGCCGTGCAGAGACCAGGTGGACAAGTGGGCAGGTGCGTGTCGCTTGCACTGGCTGTCCTTGCATGGCGGAGCTGGCGCTACCGTAGAGCAATCCCGGCATTGCATGTCAGTGTGCAGCTCCGTTGCGCGGTAGCATGCTGCCGTTTGGACGGGGATGGCCTCCACGAGAACGCACGCCACAAGCGCAACTGGCCGTGTCGCCCGCAGGAACAATTGAGACAGCAGCACCGATGGTAGGTACGGCGCCTCGATTTGGCGCTGGTCGCCAGTCGATGGGAATTCGCATCATATAAATGCACCAGACATTCTACACGGTCCTCTGGACGGACTGCGAGAAGCCCGCCGGCTCGCAGCTCATGCATTCGCAGGACTTGGATATCGCGCTCCGTCTTGCGTCCTGCGGATGCCGCCCAAGCGCCATAAGTGAATGGAGGTGCCATGCTGCAGCCTCGTCACCATCCCACGAGATGCGGTTGGTCTTCCAAGTCGAAGCTTCTTCCAGGTGAGGCCTCCACGCAACCTCCAAGGGCAAGTCGGGCTTGCTCGTAGTTTCGCGCGCCGCATATGAGATGGCATGGCAGAGCGGCTGAGTTACAGAGATAAGAGGGTGGCCACTGCTGGTGGTGCCCTGTCGTCCAAAGGTGGTGGTTCTGGTGGAGGGTTCCAGGAATATGGCAAATAGATGACCATGCCTGGAGCAGGATTACAGTCTCCATGCGATAAGGCATGGCGACGGAGATGCTCAACTGTGATAGACCTTGTGACCGAGCGTGAAAGAGTGTGATTGATGTGGGAGATGCAGCGGCGTGCGTGGAGGTGAGCGTTTTCCGCCCACGAGAATAGACTAGACTAGTGCCTCAGGCAAGAACACCACCTCACTTCGATTTCAGATTCCAACCCCAACCAGATTGCAGACGTCCACAATGTATACCTCTGCCCGGCCTTCTCAGAAATGTTGCCACTCTTCGAATTGCGGCACTACATGTTCATGCTGTCCTGGACTCTCAGATTCGTGGCGGCGCGTGTGCCCTGATAGCCGAATGGAATCCATTTTACACGCATCACTCGTTACCCTGGAATCTCAACGCCTATCATCAGCAGCGCGGGAACGAATTTCACCAGAGCTTCACAATAAGCATAGTCTCACTGAGGATTTCGGAACATGAGTTCGGAGACAAGGAACGCCTTCTTGCAATTGTTTTGGCCGGTAACACAAGCACGGAAGTGTTTGCTGGAGGGAGTTTGAGACTGTCAACGCATCTCCGTTGAAACCACTCGCCTTGGGGCTGATGCCTCTCTTCATCGAATGTCCAAAATTTGCGGATTTGCACCTTCCATCTGCTTCTTTGCTCCGCGTATTCGATCCGCGCAAAACTGTAGGCCGTCTACGTTGCACAGCCCGACGAACAAATGGTGGCCTCCAGCTGGTCTCCGCATCAATAGACTGTCCAGTCTAAGGAATGCCCAAGGAGATTTCCAGGTTGGATGACTTGTTGGTGCAAGCAATACGTCGCCATGTTTCGGTAGTTCATTTTGTCCTTCGTGGTTGTCTCCGCTTTGGGATGTCGCGCAGGCGACGTAGCTCTCTGCGGCTCCTACAACGATGCGGTACAATCACATCGAATCGTCTCTCTGGACTCCAGCCAACAGTAAAGTAGCAACATGATCGATCTGCTTGAGGGTCCGCGCGCCAACATTGTTGACCACTACGCAAAATGCCGCAAGGACGACACACTGACCATGCAACTCAGTCTGCCGCCCGGCCCTAGCTGTCATCGCAAGTGCTCGATCACCACTTTTCCTGGGGTTCGAATGATCCTCGTGATTTAGATCTCCACCTCCTACGCCCTCGCGTTTAATAGTAAATGTTGTTAGGGTGGTGCCCCGTGTTCAGCATATTGCCCATGCTAATGAATACACCAGCAGAGCGGCGCCGTTGCACCAAGACAATGCTGACCTTGCTGGCCACAACTGGACAATTTATGCTCGGAGCGGCGCCGTGCGCCCAGCAAAGTCCGGGCTGATGATTAATCCAAGGCAAGTTTGATGTCAAATCAGCTTTGTGAACGCGGCCAAGTTCTGCATCTTCGTTTGTCAGGGCCCTGACGGGTTGTACCTGCAGGTAAGTAGAGACTATTGTTGTGGTGTTTCAAGTATCTTTGATATCCATTGTCTGAAGATTGTCATTCGCTCATCAATCTGAAATACTGAAGCCATCCACTTCGTTGAAGAAAATCAACTAGCTCCATTGACCTGGACTCGATTGAACTGTAATTTTGTCAGCTACTCTCTTCAAACCCACCGCATAGTGTCTCGAAGCTGACATTCAAGAATAGCCAACCCAACCAGCAAAATGGCGTTCCCAAATAATCTGCTGTCCCGATCAACCTGGCAAAATCTGGGTCTCGGCACTGGCTGTCTTATCTTGGGACTCGGAACATGGGCGATGCTCGCACCGATCTCCGCCGCACGGTCGCTTGGAGTCGTTGGGTTGAGTACAGAGGAGGGCAAAGCAGCGACGATCAAGGGGATGCATTTCCTTGGCATACGTGATATGGCTGTAGCAGCAAGTCTACTCTGGTTCCACCGCGAGAAGGAGCCGAGAGCTATGGGCGTTATCATGACTGCGTGGACGTTGGTGTGTGTTGTCGATACACGGATCGCGGCGCAGGGCCCGAGAGGTTTTGATGGCGGTGTCCTGGGTCTATGCGGCGGAGCGGTGGGAATGGCTTTCGTAGGGCTAGGACTGGCACAATGCTAAGGTTGGAATTTACCTGTGAGGTCAGAAGTTGCACTTAGCTCGCGCTTGCTCTACCGCAAGAAAGTAAACCAGAACCTCGGATCGCACTGCGTACTCTTTCGATCCTCGTATCTCTGGTTTGTGCAGCACGGCTGAGATACTTTGTATCGAGAAGCGGAGCAGGCATGGAATCACATCCGGCACGAGAGATAACAAGCGAGGATCCTTTTGGGCTCCCGTTTTGCTATCCGCGAGTGGCCCATCGTCGGAGTGCAGAACAGAGACAAGGGCTTTGAACTCGGCGTCGGTTGCTGGAGGAAACTCGAATTCTTTGCGCGCCTAGTATCTCCATCTTGTCGAGCGTAGTCGAGGCACTCAATCTCGATGGGCGAAGCAGGCGTAGAATCGAGGTCGCGTGGAGAGGTCACAGAGCGAGGAGGGTTCCGAGTTTCCATTTTGCTGTCCGCAAGTGGCTTCCCTATATCGCAATTGATTACATGAGTACAACTGTACTTGATGCTGCAGGCGGCGAGAGTGGGCCGCGTTCTGCTGGGCCTGGTGCCGCGACCTGAGATGAGCGATGAAAGTGCAACCGAGCGGCAGGGCTGATGCTTGAGTCATGCTCAGTCGCAACCTGAGGCGCTCCGGCTCGCTAGCGTCTTGGCGTCCGCTTGCACTACAGTGTAACTTGTCTAAGACGATTCTACCTAATGAGCATGGACTGATCGTGTTGTGGAGGTTATCGTCTTGAAGAATGCCAAGTCTATTGATTACTAAACCATCCTGTGATAGACTGCTGAACCAACCTCTGTTGCCTGCGGCCCTGGAGGAGTTGTTCGTAGCTATCAAGCGTTGCAGTGAAGTTGCTATCACTGTCTGCTTGTTGTTCTTCATAAAGATGGAGTGTCTGTAAGGCAGAGAGGGCTGTTGACACTGATATAGGAGGAATAACTTCCTCCTCCTCTTCACTCTCATACTCTGGCTGTGGGTTAATTAAGCCAGCAATCTGCAGTTCCAACTCCTCTTTAGAAACTATGTCTTCAACTGCCTCCTCCTTAGGGTTAAGAAGGCTGTCAAGTGACATAGCCTGCTGGATCCGGCCTGTAAGTTGTAGACGATTGACAGCTGCCTGTAATCTGTCTGTTTCTTGGCTCAGTTCATAGGACTCCTCACTATTAGTTTCCAGTAGTGTTGATCGTGTCCAGCAGTTCTGAATTGTAGTAACCTTAACAAGGTTCCAGGCTGAGATTGACCAGCGAATTGCCTTCAGAACGTTCATTGTTTTGAGTGGATTACGCTGTAGATCGTACTCATCCAGTAAGTACTCAATCCACTTCCTTCGATAGTAGGCCTTGAAGGTTCTGATAATGCCTTAATCAAGTGGCTGAGTTCGAGAGGTTGAATTCGGTGGCAGCCAGCACACTGTAACGTTCTGGATAAGGCCCTGTTGTTGAGCCAGTTCAAGAGCTGAGATATGTGCACTGAAGTTGTCCATAATAAGGAGAACCTTCCTCTGGCCAACATGCCTGCTAAACCAGCGTAGCCATTCCAGCATAACCTCTGCAACCATCCAGGCCTTGCCATTATGCCTCCACACGCAATTGAGGTTGCCAAGGTTGATATTAGCAGCGCCAAAACAGCGTGGTTTTGCAGCCTTGCCAATAAACCAGATAGGCAGTTTGTCACTGCCATCAGCATTGCAGCAGAAGTGTGCTGTTATCCTCTCCTTCTCTTTCTTTACCCCTGGCAAGTTCTCAGTTGAGAGCCCTCTATCAGGCACCATCTTCCAGTAGATGCCAGTTTCATCACAGTTATAGACATCTTGTGGTGGATATAACCGTGCAAGAGCCTGAACCTGAGTAACTTGCTGGACAATCAACTCATTCTGCACACTGGCCTCCTCTCCATAACGAACACGCGATTTGATGTTGTGCCTCCTCTTAAAAGAATCAAGCCATCCATTGCTAAACTGAGGCACTTCCACGCCTTGATAGCAGTCTAACAGCTGCCACAACCGTGCTGCCTTCCGTTTCAGAGTATCCCCTGTTAATGGCACATCAGATTGTGCCTGCTGAACCCACCGAAGAAGTGCTCTATCCAGCTCAGGCCATCTGACAGCCTTCTCGCGTTGTTGAGAACCCTGGAACTTGCCCTCAAACTGGCTCTGATCAAGTGAATCCAGGTAGCTAAACCGAGCTGAGAGGCTCTCTGAGACCGTGGATTGGGTGATTTCTCGCTGGAACTCGCTTCTAAACCACTCTCTAAGAGCTTGTTGGCGGAAGTGAGGGTGCTGTTGAGCATATCGTCGGAGTGCATGCCTCTGAGAGACGGAGATGCCTTGTTTCTTGACCACTTTGTGTGCCTCCATAGTACGATAAATGACAGTAGAAGAGACGATATCGGCAGGTAGCAGGTTCACAGCCAAAAACACGAGTTCAGTGCAAAATTATCGCGATATGGAGGTTATCGGCTTGTGGAGGATCGCCTTAGACAAGTTACACTGTAATTGAGAAATCGACAATATCTAACTAATCGCGCAACCCACCATCTGTAACAGGAAATCGCATAAAGCTCGTCGTGTACAATTGCTTTCTTCCAATTCCATAGGCTTGGGAAATCCAAAATAGAATACCAAACATGCCTCTAAGCAGAGCAGCTCACGATCCGTTCACAACCTCTTCCACCACCGCAGCCTCATCCTTGCGATCCCACCATTCACAGACCAACCTCCGATCCAACGCACCCAGCACCGCATCCACGCGCACTCGACAGCCCGCGAATCTCTTCGCGCCTTCTCTCCTCCGCCGACCTACGAGCCGGACCACGCCGCGCGTAGAAGAAGATGTCGTGCTCCCAGATTCAGACTCGGAGTTGGAGGTCAGCTTGCTGGCACAAGCGCGACAGCCGCAATTGCAACAGACGCGTAGGACGAGGCATGGATCACCTGATACGGGCAGACATGGGTGGTTGAGGCCGCGACAGCAAGCGGAAGAGCAGGATATCGTGAATCGACAACCGGATGGGAATTATTTGCTCGGCGCGTCTACGTTGGGTATTGCGGCGCCGAAAGCCATGTTTGCGCCTTCACAGCAGGATGGAGAGAGGACGCCTGAACAGGAGGAGACGTACCATCGCGAGCTTGCGAGGAGGTATTTTACTTCGGGAGCACATATGGGTGGGAGACATAGCAAGACGATGGAGGATGGTCAGTATTCACGTGTGTTATCGAGCGATATATCACTAATCTGTGACGTCCTAGAATACGAACAAGAGAAGCCACAGCTTATGGCGAGTCTGCGAAGACAGTTCATGCAAAAGCTCGAAGATGAGAAGTGGTTATACGAGGCATCAGATCGATTCCAGACCCATCTTACCTGAAGACGGCACGGCAGATATGCTTTGGCAATATACATGCATCTCGGCGGGAAAGGACACGGGTATTATGTACGGCGATGTACTTGTACGGAAGTGAAGGAAGGCCCTTGAGAAGGTGCGCATGACCAGGGAGACACGAGGTGCTGATTCAGCCGGCCAGTCTCGCCGCTGATCGAGGCGTCGTGCAGGGCGAGGGTGCCAGGTATACATCGCAAAGGCGACGCGGGTAGTTGTGATCACACGCTGCCCACCCAATGTGTCGAGTGCAACGGCGGCAAGGTCGGACAATGCGGCACATGCAGCCTTGACCTGGCTTTCGCGGTAACCGGCGGACCGCATCGTGGGTAGCGGTGCTGCTTGTCGAAGGGACGATAGACTTTGTCGAAGGTTCCAGGTTGAGCACGACATCTCATTGGGGGAAGTCGATAGTGTGCGATCATTCGCATAGCCGTTCAGAAGGCTAAAGGGCCGAACAACTGTTCTCGGTAACGACGTGACTGGACTCTCGAACTTGCATGTCACGGGGCGGCGGTTGTGCAGCAGGTAGAAAGTCAAAGAGGACGACACCGCGAGAGCAGTCGACAACCAAAGACGACGGGATCAAGGTCGCAGCGGTCCAATCGGCAGAAGGGTGCTGGCACCCTAGGCTCTGCCTGTGCGCCATCTGGCATGCACCACGTTCAGGTGCGAGCGGCAGCCGCAACTCTGTCGAATCAGCCCGAAAGGCAAATGTTCCTTCACTCCAGATGAGCGTGCTTCTCCGTTGCCGACCACCACCATACCATCATATCCTGACCCTGGCGGGCGCAAACGTTATCGTATGCAGATGCATAGGACTCCCCACGGATGGCGAAGGTCAAGCTCAGGAGAAGACTTGTACATGGCTGGAGTACAGGCTTGGGTGCAGATGCTCCCAGATTTCCCCTCGGTCACATATTGTGTTGGGCGTCTAAAACGTGGACTGTACCATTCACGTCGTCCATGCAACCAGCGTGCAGCGTCCGGTGATACACCACCCCCACACCCCGGCGGCAGCGAGGCAGATGGCGTCTGCGTTGCCTCCATCATCTCCAGCTGACACACGATGTGCAGTCGCATGGATCCGCTGCATCGGATGTGCTGTGCTTGCGTGCCATGTGCAGCAGACACGGCGTCGACGACACCTGGCCGCGTCCATGACACGGCGCCGTCATGATCAGGGCGGCGATCGCCAGAGGTGCGACGAGTGTGAGAAGGCTGCGTCGGCCGGAGTGCGGGAGATGTCGATGTTCAGAGGCTGCTCCTGCGGCGACCAGGTCGGAACGGGCAGCCGCAGAAACAGAGCGCAAGCAAGGCAGGGCGATGCATCCGTGCGCATGGATGTCAGACCCGCGAGGCCTCTCGGGCGCTGCCGGCTGGTGCGTTTGCTGCGCGCATGATGCACATGAACATGAACACCGGGCATGAGTCAACGTTGCTGGATTGCACGACCGGGCGCGGCGACGGAGGGATCAGCGGCGGCGGCGGGCTCTCGGATCGGGTGCGCTGCCAGAAGGGCGGACGTGCAGAAGCGCGCTCGGGGCAGGGATGCGCGCGGGTCGGGGCTGGCTGCACAGCGGACGTCTCTGCTCGGCCGCCAAGAGGTGCAAGAAGCGCCATCACCTGCCACGACCCATGTTTTGTGCGAAGTGGGTCCCGTCGTTGGAGCCACAGCTGCATCGCCTGCATGCTGCTCCTAGCAGCGAAGCTTAACGCTGTGCCCAGCTGCATTCCCTCGCGCGCTGCGTCGCCTCGTGGAGCTGCCTTTCGCTTCGCCTTCCCCTGCCGCACCAAGTGCTCCCACCTCTCTGTCTCGCTGCTCGTCGCCGGCGAGATTCCTTCCCCTCCCCACCATCCATCCATTCCGCCACCCATCCCAACCCCCCTTCGCGACACCCACCATCACCCGACCGGACGACCGAACGGGCTGCGGACACCGTCTCCGCACTTCCCCTGCTCAGCTCGTCCGTGCCGGGCACTGGACATCACCGCCATCGTCGCAGCAAGAACGCACGGCCACCTTGAGATCACGGTGCGCAGACAACGCGCGCGAAGAGCCGGACCCTGCGACATGTACAATGCGCATCGCGGCATGGCCCCGGGCCCGCAGCCTGGAAACAGGCTAGCGGAGCTGCTGGATCAGGTGCGGGCAGAATTCGAGCAGCACACGGCGCGCTCCAACGAAAATGAGCATTCATGTGAGTCGCGCTCGCTCGCTTCATCATGGAGGAATCGGCGCGAAAGCGTGCGGGATGCTGCGAAGCCTGCATCGCGAGAACCGGAACTGCTGTTCTCACCATCCATCTACGCAGTACCCAGGACACGGAGGGGACGGAACTTCACAGAATGTAATGCTGACATGGTTCATGAGTTACAGTGCATGCTCAGATCCAGGAGATGGAGCTGGTGCGGACCAAGATCTATCAGCTGGAGGCTTCACATGTCGCCATGAAACAGAGGTGGGATTGCAACACCGCGCGAAGCTACAACAGCACTAATGAAACCGCAGATATGAAGAGGAGATTGCCCGCTTGAAGCATGAGCTCGAGCAGAGAGGTGGTCCGTCTCAAGGTCCTCACTCTGCTCCATCACAGCCGCCGCCTCCCGCCATTGGCCACGGTCCCGCGAATCTATTCCAAGGCATCATGGCTGGCGGGCAAAGCGGTCCAGGACTTGCGCCCCCTCCTACCGACGCACAGGGTCAGCCTGGCATGCCCGGTCATATGCAAGGCCAAGGACCGCCAGGCTTGAACCAACCTCCCCCACAGCCGCACAATCCTTTCGCCTATGGCGCGCCGCAACAACAGCAGGGCCCGCCAGGTGTCAATGGCTATGGAGGACAGCCTCCGCCGCCGACTTCGTCACCTGGCGGCGGTAAGCCACGCCTGGGTGCCGCTGGACCTCTGCGAGGACCCGCAACGCCTCAGCAAAACCCAGCCGCTGCCTATCCAGGCTCCCCGCATCCTGTTGCACGTCCAACGCCACCGCCGAACCACATGAACCAGAACCCACACACTACCATCGCAGCAGATTTTCAATACAGTCCCGCACAACTTGAACAAATCGGCAATCAGCTGTGTGAATATGAGCCGGAGAAGCTGCCACCACACCTCAAGAAGCAGGGCGATGACTGGCATGCTGTCTTCAACCCCAAGATGCCGCGCAGACTGGATGTCGATCTCGTTCACAGCCTGGCTCATCAAAGTGTGGTCTGCTGTGTGCGATTTAGTGCAGATGGACGATTTGTCGCAACGGGTTGCAACCGCTCCGCCCAGATTTTCGATGTGAACAGTGGAAAGCAAGTCTGCCACCTTCAAGACAACAACACTGCCGCAGAGGGCGACTTGTACATTCGAAGCGTATGCTTCAGCCCTGATGGACGATATCTGGCCACTGGCGCTGAGGACAAGATCATTCGTGTGTGGGACATCGCAGCGAAGGTCATTAGGCACCAATTCGCTGGCCACGATCAAGACATCTACTCGCTGGACTTTGCATCTGACGGTCGATACATCGCTTCCGGATCTGGTGATAGAACTATCAGGCTGTGGGATCTTCAGGACAATCAATGCGTGCTTTCTCTGGCCATCGAGGACGGCGTTACTACTGTCGCCATGTCGCCTAATGGTCGTTATGTTGCTGCAGGCTCTTTGGACAAGAGTGTCAGAATCTGGGATACTCAGACTGGTGTGCTCGTGGAGCGCACTGAAGGCGAGCAAGGGCACAAGGATAGTGTCTACTCTGTCGCTTTCTCTCCCAATGGCGAGCACTTGGTATCTGGCTCGCTCGACAAGACGATCCGCATGTGGAGGCTCAACCCACGAAGTGGCTACCCAGGCAGTGTGCAGCCGCCTCACCCTAAGAGCGGCGAGTGTGTGCGCACATTTGAAGGCCACAAAGACTTTGTCCTTTCTGTTGCGCTCACGCCTGATGGAAACTGGGTCATGTCTGGTTCAAAGGATCGCGGAGTTCAATTCTGGGACCCATCAACAGGAGAAGCGCAACTCATGCTTCAGGGACATAAGAATTCGGGTAAGTTCAACGTCTTGCAGGCATTGGTCGCGTACGTACTAACCATGTCGCAGTTATCAGCGTTGCTCCTTCCCCAATGGGTACACTTTTCGCCACCGGCTCTGGAGATATGAAGGCTCGCATCTGGCGCTACGCACCATATACAGGACCTGTGTAGACACATACAAATGCAAAAATATCGTTTCCGTCAATTGGCTTTCTGATATGTCAGACTCATTCGAAGCATAAACCATCGAGAGACCGGTCGATCAAGATTCGAGCGCGAGAATAGATAATCGGCTGACGTCCAGGTTCTGGTCTCTGGACTGAGCACGACAGGAGGCTAGTAATTCCCCAACGTGGAGGCCATACGATTCTCTCTGGCTGTTCTTACTCCGCATACAGGCGTTGCACGAAGCTTACGAGCAGCAACCATCGGGCGAACCAGATCTGGCGATGTATCAGGCATCTGCAATTGCACCGCAACCTTATCTTGAAATTTTCTGTACAAGACAAGGAAATACCAAATCAAGCGATCCGTGGACGAGAAACGGCGCGCAGTAATGTTTCCCAAGCGTATAATATCTAAGATGAGAAGCGGTGACCAGCATCGAGGCACTGGAGTGGAATTTCCGGCATTGCTGGCTCTTGATTGACTGTAGGCACGATAGGTAGCGATCACTGGACGTCTCGGCAGGACTGTTGGATATATCATAGCGGTGGCAGAGTACATGGCACAACAATTCGACTACACGGAGTGGATCACGTGGTTTCGCGTCTTTAGTGCGCGTCACCTAGCTTTCTCAACTTACAACTTCTCTTTATTAACATCCACTCCTCTCCAACACACCATGCCCACACCAACCGAAACCGCCCTTTCAACTCTCCTCCCCACCATATCCTTCCTCCCACCCGATCTCGTCTCCCTCGCCGGCAGCCTCCTCGCCCAATCGCGCTCCAAAGCCGCCTCACTGAAACCCGAAGAAGAAATCGGACGCGTTTATGCTTGCGCGCATATTGCAGCGGAACGCCTTAAGAAACGATTAGATCTCGAACTCGATAAACCGAAACCTCCGTGTCCGCCGAAGGTTTATCAGAAATTGTTTGCGTATCTTGATGGGGCTTTGAGGACGCCTGTGCCGCCGAGGACGCCGAGGGCGGAGAGGAAGAGGGATGCGGTGGGTGGGGATGGTACGCAGGGAGGGAAGGTGGGTGGGAGTGGGGTTCAAACGCCCCAACAGCAGAGTGGGAGGAGAGGGGAGACGGGTAGTGCTGGATCGAAGTTGAAGACTCCGACTGTTAGTGGGATGAAGAGGTCGAGAGAGGTTGTTGAGAAGGGACAACAAGAAGATGGTGAGAAAGAGGTTGAGGGGGTTCAAACTTTTGTTATGCCGCTTGTGAGACATGTTTGCAAGGCTACGAGGACACCGAAGGCGGTTCCGCATGTCGTTGTTGGAGCGAAGGCTGTGGTGCGGGAGATCGCATCCAGGGTGACGAAACGAGCGAGCAGTGTTGAGCCTACGGCTAGGAGGAGACGAAGGACACCGCAGAGTACGGCGAAGCAAAAGCAGGCGGCAGGCGCAGCAGCAGAAGCGGAAAACGCCGAGGATGCTGTCGCCGTGGAGAAGTGGCCTGCACTGGTTGTTGCTTTGCTGCTATACACTGTTGCCAGGCTGCGAGGAGTGCAGGCTGATTCGGAAGAGATTGCAGAGGTCAGAAAAGAAGCTTGCGAAGCTGTAGAGCTGTACGTGATATCGAACGCTGCCTCTTTACCACAAGAGCTGGGAAATATTACGATGCGAAGTCTAAAGAAACCTGTAGACTTCTATATGCTGGAAGCGGAGGATTGCGGCTGGCTGGACATGGAATGGTACAGAAACGTGCCTGAGGATGTTGAGGAAATTGACCAGCACGACGAGGACGTTGAGATGGACGACGAAGATGATGAAGAAGCCGTGACGCCTCGCAAACGGCCTACGAAGACTCCATTGAGGAGAAAGGAGAAACATGGCGGGAAAGCTGCGCTCCCAATGGATGGGTTTTTGGAATGTGATCTTGGTGCTGCTGGGCTATTACCGGGACTTGGGACCATGTTTCAGCCTGCTATTGATTGGTTGAGTGATGAGAGGAGAGCAGATTATACGAAGTGGAAGAAAAGCATTTTGAAGGAGTGTGCGACAATTGAGGCAAAGGCATGATGTTCAGGACTCGCGTAAGAGACGGGGACTCTGTAAGATCTGACCGAATGATCACGATATTCATGGACGAAGAGCATTGAGGTCTAACGTGCGCTGATGAATTTTGCAAGGTAGCAAACACGCTCCACTGAGCTCTGTCGCTGCTCAGTACACAGTCCCATCCTTCTTCACGCCATGCTTCGCCTTTGCAGGTCGACTAGGACTATGCGAGTCCACACGCTGAACACGTCCATGTTCTTTGTGATCATGATCCATATGATCATGGTCCTCCTCCCCATCATCCCAATCGGGAAACCCATCATCAAACACATCCTGCAACAGCTTCTCCTTCCCCCTCATCGATTCCCTCTGATTCGGCCCCTCCCCAGCCCCCATCACCTCCTCCCAAACTTTCCACTCCTCCTCATTCAACAAACAAGCATCAAGTTCAGCTTCAATCCCCTTGATATCAAGGGTCTCTCCTATGAAGACTAACTCTTGTCGTCGATCACCATAATTCCCTCCGGCTTGGATATCGTGACGAACGAGTTCATCGATCCCTTCGCTGCCGGTTTCGTATTCGGAGGGTGGAAGGGTGCAGAACCAGGGACGGCCGCCGGCAAGGGTGAGCATTGCGCCTGCTTGGCTCCATTCTCCGGCTCGACCGGGGCGCGTGGCGAGCCAGTATTCGCCTTTGGAGCGGAAGAGGCGGGAGAAGAGGGGGTGTTGGCGTTTGTTTGAGAGGATTGTGGGGTTGGAGGGGAGTTCGAGGGGGTCTTCGTCGTCTTCTTCATCGTCGTCCATTTCTTCGTCGGATGAGTCTCCGTCGTCATCTTCCATTTCGACATCATCCTCTCCTTCTTCTTCCTCTTCCACTTGTGGGTGCTGGAGGATAAATTTGTCGTGTAAGAGGGCGAACAGTCGTCGTGGGTGGAAGGGTCGGCGACGGACGTAGACGAAGTTACGGACGTTGTATCTGGAATTTTATCAGCCGATGCTGTTGGAAAAGAGGCGGACCGCACTCACTCTTCTGTCTCAGGCTTTGGAGTGACCATTTTCTTGCCATTGACTTCTCTGAGAGTCATGGCATGTAGGTCCTGAAGCCAGCCATATCCAGTTTGAGCTACTTCCAAGTTGAACTAATGGCGTGTCAGCTGAGGGTCAGCAGCAACAAGTATTCGAAAGCGGCCTACCATGCCGGTATTGACGATCTCCTTGACCTCGATCTTGCCATAGTTCGACTCGATGACCTTTGCTCGGTGGTTGAGCTTCTTGATCAGGTCCAAGATGCGAGCACGATCCTTCTTGCCAACCATATCGATCTTGTTGAGGACGATCACATCTGCGAATTCAATCTGGTCGACCATGAGGTCGGAGACTGTCCTTTCGTCTTCTGGTGTGACATCGTCTCGTCGAGCGGAGAGCAGGTCTGCTGTTTCGAAGTCGTGGAACATGGTAAAGGCGTCAATGACCTGTGCAAATTGTTACTGCCGGTTTCAGGAACGTTTGCGTCTCATATCTCATACCGTGCAAGTAGTGTCCAGCTTTGCAAATTTGTCCAATCCACCAGCTTCTTTGATTCGCTTTAACGAAGCCAAGGTGTCTGGGTCGAGTCCTTCCGGTCCTTCTCCTAGCTGGCTGATCTGCTCGGCGAGACGAGCATCAAATGTCTCGGCTACTTGCTCGGGCTCTGAGATACCACTGCTCTCGACGATGATGTAGTCGAACTCTGCCAATTCGGAGAGTCGGACAAGTTCTTCGAGAAGATCTCCTCGCAATGTGCAACAGATACAGCCATTCTGAAGTGCAATGACCTTCTCTTGAGTTTTGGTCAGTCGATGTGTGCTTCGGATGAGGTTGGCATCGACGTTGACGCTGTTCCTAGTCAGTTGATAAAGTCAATGGGAGTCAGAGATTCAACGCACGCTCCGATATCATTGACAATGACAGCGATTCGCAAGCCGTGTTCACTGCGCAGGATATGTTGGAGCAATGTCGTCTTGCCTGCTCCTAGGAAGCCGGAAAGGAGTGTTACTGGAAGTGCTTTGATCGGCTTCTTTTCCTTCTTCTTTGCCACTGCTTTGCTGCTGGCTTTCGTCGTAGTCTTGATCTTTGGCATCGTGTCGAGCTCTTGTTGATTCTTATGTGAACAGTATACAACCTTTTCTTGCAATGGCTGCTCATGTTGAAATACTGCTTGTGTGAGTTCATTACCGAACACCTGGATGGTCTCTGCACTGTGATGGACAGCCAATGAACGTCTCTGCATGTCTCAGCACTATCAGCAGCGGTGCAAAGACTTTCTCAATTTCTCGTATCCTAGATGTACTATGGTTTTTCTGCTTGGTTTCTTGATCGTGCGTGATTGCATATCGCCAATGAGCCTGCAGCGTGCTCGTGCCCGTGCCCGTGCCCTTGCTCATGCCCACCCGATCCCCTTCACTCTATAGGTAAGGCGAAATGTTCTACGGCTTTCAATCACTCGTCATGCAAGTCATGGTGGTTTGTCTCAATCTGTAAACTGCATGTAGTTGGAGCCGATCTTTGCAGAAGCTGCTCCAAATTGCCACAGATGTCAGAGTGACGGGACACATCACATCCACCAACACCGCTTACCGATTCGCGACTAGGAGGGCTTTTCGTCTCTACTGCATTCTTCTGCAAAACCGGCTGACCATAGATGTGCACTTCATTCGCTATTCTGCTTGGATGCCGGAGCCGATTTGCATGACATTCCCAGGTGACGTTCGACAGATTATCGTCTCGTCTGCCGAAGAGTTGAAAGGTTCACAGAGTGAGACTGGTGTCGGTCATGCGATCGGAAGTTTCTGGTAGCAAGGCCCTCCCGATAAGTCTGGCAATGCACGGCCATCTCAGGCTCCAGTCCTTCGTTTTCAAGCTGCATCTCATGGGCATGCGCGGTGCCGATGCCAGCTGGTGATTCCAGCATCGTGGTTGTCACCGAGCCAGCGATTCATTCATGTCGACCGCATGTCGTTTGTGGTGGACATGCAGGGTTGAAATTGTGAGCAATGAGGACGATGGCATTGTCAGCAAACTTTTACTTCCGATCTCGCCAAGACCGCTCGCGGCGGCGGCGTATGTTGTTTCCTCAACTTCACTTGCAGGCCTCTGCGACTTTCCTCCTTCAAATGGCATAGACTATCCAATCCGAGGCGAGACCGTCACAGGGCTTTCCTCACCTCCATGTGAGAGGACAATATGGATATGGAATTCTGTCGTCTATTGCACTGTGTGTTTTGCGGCTGGTTATAGCAAGTTTTCCAGAGGGACAAGCGGACAAGCTGTTGAGGTCTGCTATTGTCAGCATTGTGTTGCTAACACAATCCACCCGTAAAGAGTCGTGTAAAACCTGGTGTAATCGCCTTCTGTCCTCCATCCCGAGAATCCGCCAGATGATCACTGACTGTACGGTTGAATGTATGCTGATGTTCATTGGGCCTTTCGTTCCAGTGCACCAGGCACAGTCACTATTGTGTGACTGAGTCAGCTTGCCACCCCTTCTAACACAGGCATGGCCTGATCTAGGAGAGCATACAGGATGGGTCCGAGCTAGTATGATTGACCGCCATCGGTATAGTTGACCACATGAAGGCATTGCAGACCCTGGTGCTGTCGTCTAGCCAAGTGGAGAGGTTGCTAGCTCGGTCGAAGTGGGGGATGAGAAACAGATAACTTTGTGCTTATCCACGTTCGCCCAATCTCTGCTTTCGAACACCTGCGCCCGATGAGTGATCTCGTTCCTCGCACAGGAATCCCACACATCTAATTCCTCTCCGAATTGCTGGCCTTGAGGAACGCTGCCATAGATTCATGTGGCACACGAACACACCAATAAGATCCAGGCCACGTGTGAGAAGGCACAGGAAGATCTACGATTTCCAACGCAATTCTTGGAAAGGGTTCGTGCGAAGCAGTCGCAACCGCCGCCAGTGAGGAGCCTGACACTTCAAACAGCTACGGTCTCGCCAACATGGCACAGGCCGACCCCATCAGAGCTCGCAACTTCGACGGGTGAGCCGTCACCTTCTACTCCACCACCACGCCACTGACCCTTTGTTTGCGCTACCTCTCTCCATCGCCAGGGAGGATCCGTGACTGGTTCGAACACGCCACTCAGACCACCTCGCACGGTGCCATAGTGCATGCCAATACTGAGCTTGGAGCGCACAGCTTTATGTATCTCGAAACTTTGCTCCGGATGGACGTGAACTGATGCAGGCGTCCGCGGTGCGTCTGATACAAAGTGTTAATGACAAAGAAGTCCTGCGCACGAGTCAGCCACAATTCTGGTTCTGTGGACATCCAGGAACTGACCGAATGATCATAGTGGTTATGCGATATGCAGATGACATCTGGCTCAGGCAACTCATCCAACGAACAAGGTGTCGGGGTATACCGCTTCGGCCCCGCAAAACTCAACGGCGAAGTCCTTTCGCTAAAAACAGGGTCGAACAGAACTCTCGCGCCCCGCTCAGCACCCTCTTGCACTGGAGTCTCAATCAGCCACGAAGCATGTCCGATCCAAGTGGCTCGAAGTTTATCCTCTTGATCCGCACCCCAAGTAGGCTGCAGAACTTGGACTAGCTGCTTGGACCTACTCCCGCCAGGGCCTTCTGGAACAGGCACAGAATTCTTCTCTGGGTGGCTGCCGAACCGAAGCTGCAAGAGTTCAAGCCTGCCATGCTCACGGAATGACGGCCAGGGATTTTTGAAGCTCTCCGGGGGGCTCCCGATGTGGTGTTGTTTGGCGCTGGTCAGAGCCTCCGGAACACGGGACTGCACTTGTTGAACCGTGAGTGACTTGGGTGCCATGTCGATGAGCGGAGTCTATCGTCGCGGGGGAGACACTCATGAATCATGATGTCTCGTGAAGTGAGGTGGCGGGCATTGGTGACGAATCGACGGCAGCATTGTCCATTTTGGGCGAGCTAGAACTATGGAACGGTATCTAAACGCCGCAAACTCCGTCGTGCGGACACCACCCTTGGCTCACACAGCGACTCCTCACGCCGCATCGCCACAGTTCTGCATTCGGAGAAAGAGTGGGCAAGAAGCATAGGAAGTGAGATGGGAAGAGAACGTGGCAATTGTGTCGCACTCGGACAAAATGCGGCTAAACCGGCAGACATCAGGTTTTCGGACACTGCCACGACCTTGAATCTGATCACCGTGTTGACCGGGCAAAGAATTGTCATGATCGGTTGGTGCAGATGATACTATTTTGAAGTCCATAACGAGGTATAACGAGGCTCGGGCCTGAGACACATGGTATGTGTCTGCAAGATGCGGGCCTCGTAGCTTACAGCCAGCATCGACAACATGCTGCGATCCTGTGTCGAGCAGGCGTTCGATGCTGAAGAGCACTGCCGTCATCTGTGCCACTTGATCCGCCTCCTCAGGTTCGGGGGGAGGAATGCACTTGTAAAGTTTCGACGATGCGTCGGAGTATCAACGGCACCTCTGGTGAAGATGGTGTCACCTCCGACGGCACAAGCGTTGAAGGACAGAACTTGGGCTCGCGACAAGACGACGTCGACTCTAGCCCCTCACTGACCGACTGGTCTTCTGGCGCGTTTGACCAGGTCGATCATTGCTGCCCGGCTGGGCGTGCTGAGAAGCCCTCGACGCTTCTTTTGCTAACCCCTGCAATCTGAGGACGGACCCACGCAGGCACTGTCATCTTCCAGTACGATGGTGATACGGAGTTCCAACGATTGGGCAATCGCGTCGAATGTACTTGGGATAACAAGGATTGTGACCCTGTCCATCGATTTATATTCTCCTGGCCCCTGGGGGTGTGGGAGTGCGCACCCAGTCCAGCAGCATCATCAGCCAGAGCCCGCGTTGTCCAGATCCTTCCTTTGCTGCGACATCACACAAACTCACAAGAGTGGCTTTGTTGTTTCTAGGCGATGCCACAAGTGCGTCTCGCGCCAGGCGCAGCTTTGCCTTGCAGAGCTTCAGTCGGCGTCCTAGTCGCTCAGCGACTTACGGTGCTGCCTTGGGCCGGACATCAGCCGCTTCTTATGGTTCGCAGATCATCACGCTCTGCCTCATCTGAGGTGTGTATCCCGCGAAAAGCAAAGCCGGAATGTGGAGAGACGGAAGGAGGTCCTTGGGTGCAACTTCGAAGAGGCTCGGCGATCAAGCCACGCTGTGGTTGCTACAGCCACCCTTCATCGACCTCGAGGTTACCGTAGGTCACCGGCTATGGCATAGCGGCAGGACTAGAGGGTGCCGAGCTGTCGACAGCAGGGCTTGAGCATGGCGTCCGCTGACTGAATGCCATGATACGGTGGTCTCCAGACAACAAGCCTGTCGCTATGCCAATGAATTGTCAGACCATGCAGTCGGCCCTTCGTTGTATCACTGGAGTCGGGCTGGATACGGCATGTGCAAGAGATAAATTTACTCTGCAAACATGCTACTCGTCGGTCCTTGCGGACTGAGGTCTTGCATGACAACCCACCGAGTCGGATGAAGCCAATGGAGAAGCATGGACGTCATCTGCTTTCGTACACACGCTCATGGTTCATGCTTTGTTCTCGGCACATGCCGTGGTCGAGACCAGGATGGGCGAGCTTGCTCGGGTATGTATATGGACAGTGTCGCGAGCACGGGAGGGGATGAGATTATCCGGAGGTGGTGGCCATGGTCGTCGGGACGCAGGACGTTAACGATGGACTGCCTCCGTAGCCACTCGAGCGGCGGCATCATCTCGACGGTTCGTTGGCTGCACGTGGCAAGGAAGGATGAGGGCCATGTCGCGCGCCCATCGCGGCAGATGCCGATGTTTGACTTCCGCCCAGCGGGCGCCAAGCAACGCACTCGTCGACAGCACCCGCGCCCGCGCCCGCGCCCCAGTGAGCTGTTCTGCAGTCGCTCCACCGCATCTGATGCTCTGACAATGCATACCGCCGCCCGCCGAAGCACTTCCCAAGCGGCCGCTCATGAACCGTCCTTGTTTGGCGGACTTCGCTTGCGTGTCGTGCCGCCGCCTGAAACGAAAATGCAGCAAATCACTGCCCACCTGCTCGCTGTGCTCGAGAGTCGGCCGCTTTTGCGACTATCAAGACCCCAGCGCGACGCCAGAGCGGGAGAGGGAGAGTCCTGGTCGAAAGTCGAGAGCACATTCATCCAAGCCCGCCAGGCAGTCACGGGATCCCGCCATATCCACTGCGCATCCAGGCACGCCGAGCAGTCTCGATGGTAGCGGCGCCTCCAAACGACCCGCTCGGTGGTTCCTCGATTCGGTTGCGACGCGACGATCAGAAATGAGCTTGAACCGCCGACTGCAGTGGACCGCCATCATCGACCAGCTTCCTCCGCCATCTATCGCGGACGCCCGCGCCATCATCGATCACTATGCTGTGACGAGCCACCTGTGCTTTCCCGTCGTGTCCATCAAGCGACTGACTCGTGAGTTGCACAGCTGCAATGAGGTCGCGGCTGCCGACATGATTGCACTCTTGTCCATCATGCGGCTCCTATCGCTACCCCCTTCCGACACTTCCTACTCCAGGTATCGAGCCATCAAGGCTGCGCTGACGGAATGCGAGCAACGCAACATCCTATCCACTGACTACTGCGCAGCATACGTGCTGCTGGCAGTGTACGAGTACGGACATGGCATCTTCCCCGTGGCCTACTTCACCATCTCGCACTGCGCTCGCATCTTCTACTGTCTCGGGACGCACGACAAGAAGAAGGCGACGCAACTGTTCGGCGTCGTGGACACCTGGACGGAAACAGAGGAGAGGCGAAGACTCTGGTGGGGGACCATGATCCTAGATCGGATCGCCCATGCTGGTTTCCGCTTTCGTCCGCTGTCGACGCAAACCATCGCACCGGATGAAATTATTCCTGCGGCAGACGGCGACTGGGACAATGGTGAGCTCACCGTCAATGCCCTTCTGGTCATGAGTATCGAAGCCAACGCTGCTGTAGGTACTTTTGCCAGAACTTGCCAGGCCGCTCACCTCCTCGGCAAGGTCTGCGAGCACGTAAACGAGCATCCGAGTGCGACTGACGCTGAACTGCATCTGGAAGAGGCGGCGCAGATTTGCAGAGCCGTCACCGCATTCAAAGTTCTCCTCGACCACGACAATGCTGCGATACGAGAACCGCATCGGCTGATCACCGCACGGGCAGTGTGCCTCTCAGCATTGCACCTGATGTACGATACGCATGGCTGCATTGAGGTCGACCATGTCGAAGCGGCAGGCGGCAATCGAGGTCGGCGTCTGGAGCTGCAGCAGCTTGCGATTGATGGTTCAAGGACGATATCTGAAGAAACTGTGGACCTCGCGAAGCAGATCGAGGCGTACCTGAGTTCCCATCCGGCCGCAAGCATGAGCCCTCTGGTGCTCAACTGTCTGTACGCTGCCGGAGGCACATGGGCTTGGCGACATCGCGAGACCGGAGACAAGGCGAGCTTGGAGAACTTGAATACCATTCGCCGTGTCCTGCACATCCTTCGAAACCAGTGGCAGGCCTGTAATGACTACCTCGGCTTGCTGGAGAATACCGAGATCACGTATACAGGAGCTTGCTTCCAGTGATGGGGCCCAGTGAGGCCCAAATTCGGCTCTTTGACAAGAGAGTGGGTGTTCCCGGAAAGCTGTGTGTGCCCCGAGGGATCCGAGGATCGGCCATTGCCATGGAAGCAGCCAGGCGACATCTGACCTCTGCAAACCTTTCCAATGTGGTCGTACGAACCGCTTTGAGCATGCGGAGAAGGCCTAAAGACCTTCTTGAAGATGAGATCGCTTCGGGCAACCTGGCAGGCGAAGCGCATGTCCTTTCGCTTGAATCGTCGGCGCGCCGTTCTTCTATCATTCAAAGCGACGGCGATGTCCTTTGTCTTGCTTTCCCCAGAAGCGTGAAGCCGTTGGCAGGAAGTAACGTCCGCCTGAACTTGGCAGCCGCGATCCAAAGCCATCTTCTCGTTGTAGAAGTTGCGCCATCACTCATCAACTGCAACACGTCGGGCAATGAGGAGATTTTCCATGCCAAATCGCTTGTGGCGATAGAAGCGGCCTGGTATACGGAGAGAGAAGACGACTTCACGCTCGTGCAAGGCCTGATACGACAAGGCAGAATCTTCACTACATGCGACCTTTGTCCCAAACCTTCGGCGACAATGACCACGGAGGCCGCGGTTATCCTTCAATTGTGGACACTGTGAGGCACGGCAATATCTACTGTCGCTGGAGAAGCTACCGGTGGAGGGGGGGGGGGGGGGGGGGGGGGCTTCGCACATCGACGAATAGACCTTGTATCTGCGCGGGACGTCTAGGCTCGCCCCGAAGTGGTTCTACCATTAATGTGCCATCTTTCGACAAAGGGCTTGGGCTCGTAAGGACCACTATCCTGGGAATCGTGAGCATGACTCGCGTCGTCGATCTGGGGTATGATAGCACTTCCTTGTCATACGCTCGAAACAGCCTAGCAAATCTGCTAAATGGAATGGCAAGGAATCTAGTGAAGAGCAGCTGCAACGTGGATCGAGGCAGATTCACAGGACGAATTTCTTGCCCTTAGAAGAGCAATGAGTTGCAGGGGTGACGAACGAATGTACTGACTAATTCTGTAATATACAGGTAAATGGCACGATTGAGCATCGACTTACGTCTGGGCAGATCACTCCAGCCGCTGAAGTTACAATTCAATTCGCTTCGTTCGTGCATCCTCGGATATTTCGGTACAGCGATGACCTTGTGAACTGGGGAACGCAGGAAGATGAGGTAAGCCGGGCAAGGATGGACATGAGGGTCCCAAAAGCAGTCCCGCGATCGACGTTCTCGTTCTCGTTCTACTTGTGGATCGAGATAGCATTTGCCTCTTGTGGCCTTCTCCACCAGAGATGAGTAATCTGCGACTTGAGAGTCTCCGAATCCGAGCGCAAGCCTGCTGTGTCCTGGATCAAGGGAGAGACCCTGTGTGGTTGGTTTGCGGGGACAGTATAATGAGGAAATGGTCTTGCTTATCCACTAGCATTTAGCAGGTCGGCAGGACGACCTCACTCCCTGCTTTCCAATATTGCTTTTCATGACTCGTGCTGGCAATGGCACAAACACGGGATCGACCTATTGAAGTGGCAATTGTCGGTGCTGGAATTGCTGGACTTGCCGTTGCCAATGGACTACTTCAAGATCCTCAGCAAAGGTACAATGTCACCGTCTACGAGCGGGACTCGATCGCCTTCAGCTCGGATCGAGGGGGATATCAGATCCACATCAACACCACTGCCCTCAAAGCTCTCAGGCAAGTCTTGGATCAGCACAGCTGGACTCTCCTCCAGAAGTCATGGACCAGGAAAGAGCCAAGACCACCATCGCTAGTGAACCCAACAGATTTCGGCGTGGTCCTTGACCTTTCCCAACTCAAGCTGTATCCTCAAAGCAAGCAGATTGCAAGGAAAAGTCTGTGACGCGCTCTGTTAGACCGCCCATTAGGGAGAGCTTGCGTTCGCTTCGATCACCGCTTAGATCGATTCATCACTCATGAGACAGACATCGAGCTGTGTTTCACAGATGGAGCCAGCACTCGTGTCGATATCGTTATTGCCGCTGATGGAAGCAACAGTCAGATAAACGCCCTACTTGGCTTGAAGAACAAGGTCAAGCTCAAGGACTGGGTTTCTATCCAGGCAAGAGGATCAATCGATCAGGCGACATATGAAGCTCTGCCTTCATCTCTGAAGACTGCAGGCGCAGTGGTATATCTTGGTGGACGCAAGATTGCTGGGTACGTCACCGTCTATGGCGGCCGACGTGACACTGACCTGCAAACCACGGACGACGACCTCACGCTAAACTGGGCTGCAATGCTACCCTCGGAAATTGGACAGCCTATGCTTGAAATGGCTCACAGTGACCCTGAAGCATCGACAGAGCTACTGGTCGAGTATATCGATCAAGCTTTGGGCTTCGCACATCCTTTAACGAATATGGCAACTAGTGTCAAGTCAAACATGAGGATCGGACTGCTCACAAGCTCATTCCAACCAGCCAGTGATTGGCGCCAAATAGCGAATGCAAGTCCGAGGATCTTCCTTCTTGGTGATGCTATTCATGCCATGGCACCCAGTCGAGGAATGGGTGCTAATCAGGCGCTGATTGATGCCGCAAAACTGGCGGCTCTCTTGAAGGACTTGGCAATATCTGATCCGGCGTCTCTGCCAAGCACGCTGCCAGATCTTGTCCAGAAATTTGAAGCGGAGATGTTGCCTCGTGCCTTCAAGATGGTCAAGGCAAGCGAAGATATGATCGGGCTTGAGTTGACTAGCCGTCTGGATCGGTGGAAGGTCTATGCTGTCGGTGTTGTCCTGACTGTCACGGGTTGGGGCTACAGCATGCTCGAGCTTGTCGGACTTGTCGGTAACAAGCGATGGGAAGACCTAGCGCATCACAAGATCGAATGAGCAACCGGCTTGACTCAGTAACAAGATACGCATGACGAAGAGGAACAAGTTCGACGCGATGATGAACCTATAATCGAAGAATAATCTGTTTCATAGGGTACCTGAATGAGATATGCTTGCCTCATGTTCCCATACTCCCGAAACGGCTGGAGAAACCACGTCTGGATTCCATTTCTAACTCTCAACTACGCCATGGAAGGCAGCAACCCAGCCGTAGCGATTCGCATCCTCTTTCCGAACAGCCATACAGGCACGGTAAGAATTGTAAAAAGGCCCAGTATCCCACCGAACACGCCAAATGGAATCTCCGGCCCAGCGCCCACCACCCAATTGCTCACGAAGAAACTGTAGGCAAAGGAGACCACTCCTCTCGATATCGTTGTCATGACGAAAGCGTCAGCTGCCAATGGACCATACGAGTCGATGAGATAGTTGAAGCCCACTGAGGGCACTTGCATGAGGGCGAAAGATATCATCCCCAATGCAACCACCATTCCTGCCCACACGCCGGTTCCAGGATTGCCAGCAGAAAATCCGAAGCACCAAATTCCTGCTGTCGCAATGACCAGGGCAGGAAACATGATAGGCAAGCGTGCCTCCGGCTCAGCAAGTCCAGTGCGGTCTCTCTTCGCATAGCGTTTGGTGAGGAGATCCACAATAATGTAAGTGGATGCGCCGCCGATGAGCACCCCGACGAGACCGCCCACGTTGATCAAACCGACGTTGTTCCCCCACAGATATGGCGGAGCAGCGAGGAACTGTGGGCCCACAGTAGCTACTGCTACCAATCCCCCGAGGATACCGCCATAGTGAAAACATACAAGCCATGTGCCCGGGAAAAGAAGGGACTTCCACGGCGCCAGGAAATTCTGGACGATGCGGCCACGATAGACGCCGATTCGTAGGCTTCGTGCAAAGGTGAAATGCTCGTGGCCAGACGAATTGCTGAGATCTGAAACCTTCTCGACTGTGTGCACTTCCGCCTTTTCGAATACCATGGTGTTCTGCAGCTGATCATGCTCCATCTGTGCTTGACGATCGAAGATTGTCTCCGGCACAAACAAGATTTGTGCCACCAAGGTGAATGCCAGAGGAGCGAGAGCAATCCAGAAGAGATAGCGATAGCCAAGGTTGCCAGCGATATATCCGCCAACAAGCCCGCCAAGGATGGACCCGACGCTGAGGAAGGTGCTGTAGAAAGCCTTCGGAAGGAGTCAGTATCGACAGATACGCCGCACATGTAGGATCACTCACTATCGCTCTTCCTCGCTGATGCACGAAGAAACACTCTCCGATCACATGTGGAGCCACGCTGTCTGCTGGTGCGATACCAAAGCCTTGGACAATCCTAGCAGCAAGGAGAGAGTCTAACGAGTCGGCCGTACCGCACCAAATCGTCGCGCCGACTGTGACCGCCAAAGCCAGGATCAAAACGGGCCGACGGCCGAAAATGTTGGAACATGGGACCCAGATAATGTTTCCCAGCCCGATCATCAGAACGTTATATGCGATAAGGTGAGACAGCTCGCCATAGCCAGGTGGAGGTGTATTAGCCGCTCGCGGCAACTGGAACGTGATGATGGGTAGCGCTGATGCTATGTTCGCTTGGGCGAATGTACCTGCCAGGGCGTAGAAGGACATGACGAGCAGGACTGCATATTTCCGCCATCGCGGCCAGTTGAGGGGGTCGGCTGAGCTGAGCGTTGGTGGTGGGATGAGGGCAATGTGGTCGTTGTTCTCATGCTCTGGAGAAACATCAGCCATCCACTCATTAACGCCCTTGAGGAGCATGGGAAACGCACCGATCAATCGAACCGTGCCCGGCGGTTCGGCCTCCGCTACCTCTGCCTTGGACAAGCTGAAAGCATATCTCCATCGAGACATTGTCTGGACCAGGGAATATTTGTACAGTCGCACGATGAGTCGCCCTTCAGAAAAAGATTTGCGGCAGCAATAACATCCTTCTTGAGCAACGACATGGCGCTAATATACATAATCTCGGCCATGCGCTCCAGTATCTTCAACCAATTGCCGATGGGCCAAGCGAGGCGTTTTCTAGACGATCAGTGAGTCTGGGGACCCCGCATGTACGCGTCCACTTTTCCACGCCTCGCTTGTGTTGAGTGAAGGAAGTATAGTTCAGCCATGTGGGCATCCGTCGTCTTCGGACCATCATTGCTGTGGCGGCCGAGGCGCCATACCCGATTGGGACGAGAGCACCTTCTCACGACCTGGTTAGCAATTACTTTGCAGGACAGCAGGAGGTAGCTATGGCACTTGTCGGGCTGCTTTAGGGCAAGCTCCGTATGCTGGCCACTTTTCCCGACGACAGTTGGTGTGTTCACATGAAGATCTGGTCGTCAATTCGTCATCATCCCTACTCCGAAGACTCGGCCGAGCAGGTTTTTGAGTTCTTGTCTTGCATTCATTTATCTCATGCTATTCCCATGCTTCTCCTGTGCAGCTGCCTGAGGCGAACAAGATCAATCCAGGAGTGAACTGAATTCCAAGAGCTATGTAGTACTTGGCTGAGCTCTTTATATCTCAATGCTTGCCCACGCCCAATCCTGCCCACTGACATCCGGAAGCCACCTTCTAGCATCCTAGCGACACTGAGTTGGCGAACAGGGTGTAACTATCGGCATTCAAGACCGCTTGAGCAGTAGTCAATCTTGTGCTTGCGGCGTATCCGTAAGCATAGTCGATTGTGTTGGGCGAGTACACGGCAGAAAGATGGGTGGTCTCGTGCAAGACAGTTCCAGCTTGATCTTGTGCGAAACAGCTTCCAGTCACAGCAGGCAGGGTATAAAAGGCCGGGCAGTAGTTGACGTTGCTGGCAGATGGGACGGCATCTGATGTTCGACCCATGATGTTAGCATATGTTCAGGTTCATTCCAGCATTCACCACCGTTCGGAGTTTAGGGGGAGCTCAAGCTTCGAGGCACGGGGAAGAAGAGTTTGCAACTGGTAACTTACAAGCGAGTACATTCGATGTGCAGTATCCGTAAGGGTCAGTGCAGTATGTTCTGGACACTCCGCTAGTGGATGAAGAGCACTCCCCAGCAACAGCACGCAGGCGGGCAGCAACGGTGTTGCGGGTACCGGAAGCAGTGGTGCGGAAGAAAGTGTTGAAGCGAGTTGCGGATCCGGAGGCGGCCTGGCTAGCTGCAGCGTTGGCTTGAGTGGCGCAATTACGGAGGCCATTGACCACAGCAGTACGGCGGGTACCTGTGCAGTCGCTCTGGATGATTGTGCGCTTGTCGAGGCGGACCACGTCGCCAATGGCAGCAGCGGCTTCGCCATCGATTTCGAGCGAGAGGGTGTTGGACTCGAAGATCAATGCATCGCCCGTGAGCTCGGTCGAGCCGGCCTCCGCGTATGCGAAGACTCCATCTGCCAAGAACTCGTAGATGCCAGAGGCTGGGAAGTCATAGATTTGGGCTGCCTGGACTTCCTTTTCGATGGTTTCTCCTGCTTCAAGGGTGACGAAGGCATCTGCATCGAGATTCTGGAGTGACATGCGCTTCATGATTCCGACGAATGTGACGGTAGCGTCTAATTTCCAAATCAGCCAACTGCTCTATGTATTCAAGATTCACCACTTACTGCTTCCAGTGACGTACAGCTTGTCCACTGGTGCATCATCAAGGATAGTGCCTCCGGCCAGGAGATTGTAAGCTGTGGATCCGGTGTTGGTGAGGGCGACTCGGACGAGTGTGTTGTCGATTTGAGTCAAAGTTGCTTCGAGAGGAGTTGCTCGACGATCAAGAGGGTTTGCAGCAGTAGTGGCCACCAGGGCAGCAGCAGTGGCGAGAGTGAACTTCATCTTGTTGTTCGAGACGGAAATGCAGATGCCTTGGATCGATGGACTGGAGAAATGATGATAGGCTCAGCACAACTGTGGTGATTGTGTCCATCTTTATACATATTGACCAGATGTTGATCGTTGATGGAGCATCCACAGGGCAGTGGATCTTTTGCGATCTTGCCGTATCGCCTGCAGTCTGTAGGTGTGCTTCATGACCCGGGAAGGATGCCCCAAGAGGCAGTTGACAAGACTCGACAAGTGTTGGTAGAATATCGAAGATGTCTTGCGTCGTATTCTCCAGCGCGACATTCCCGAATCGCCCCTCGCTATCAAAGTATCACTTGAGTCGGACCAGTCGCAACGACGCATTGTCCAACTCGTCGAGAAGTACAAGCATTCTAGATGACTTGGCTGTCTGAAGTGCAGTCCAAGCCCATATACTTTGCTCGGCATTGGCTTCGCCATGGCACTGATAGTCCGTCTGTATGTCTTGTCATATTTTGGCGATGGCTCTCGTGACCTGTCTCAGACCGTGACTTTACCGCCCGGATATCATTGCTCCTAGCCATGTCGCAACTTTCGATGTGTGATTGAATGCCGTTAGCCTGTCGCTCTCCAGACCAGTATCTACTGGAGTGGGAGGTTCATCGCATGCGTGAGTATCCTTGGAATCTCGGTCATGCCAAGAGTTCGTTTTGCATAAGAATGCATACCACATGCAATGAAGTGTCTCGACGCGAGGCGAAGGACATGTAACAGCCTGCAGCCTTGGTGGAGGTCAGACCAACTTGTGAGGCTTCCTATTGGAGGACAATGGTGTGGAGCGGTTGCGCTCGTATCGAAAACGGGCGAGTTACATCTGGTCGTTACCCCACGCTCGTCCTGACGCCTATCAGTATCGTTGCTGCCACGAAACATGGCGGTGTCCACCATGATGGCTCATTGCAGGGCGAGCAGACTTTCGTCAACTGCATAACGAACGTCTCCACTTTGGGAAGGTTTCAAGCAACTTTCACTCCTGTCAGTCAGGCAAAAAGACACGCTGGCTGCCACCATTGCGTGCTCAGAGCACCCACAACGCATGATGCACTAGGTGGGTGTGCTTGGGACTTCTTGCAGGAATGGAATATTCGAGCAACCGCCACCGACGTTGGACCAATGCACGACACGAACAAGGCTCTTTCTGGCGCATCAATGGTTCAGGAATGCTCCATACTGTAGCAGCATTGTTGGTGGGGGTACGTACTGGCGATTAGGCTTGTCTCCTTCTCAAAGTGGACGTTATCCGGCTTGGATCGACCCACTAGGTATATTCTCGCTTCAAGCTGGCTCGTTGGCGGACTGCCGGAGTTCGCCGACTGCATATGTGTGCCTCCGTAGACGTTTGGTCAACAGTGCAGCTCCGCACCGTTATTCGCCAAAGTGAGGACACCCATTGCATCCAGGATGATTATTCTGGCAGCCCTCTACGCGCGCTGCTGGGTTCAACAGCACGTCTTCGGTCAAAACATGGCGACATCTTCCATCATTGAAGACCTCGAGGTGTCGCTCAGCTCCAGCGAGCAGCCACAGACAGTCAAAGCAACAGTCAGGAACCTCAGTTCCTCCACAACATACACATTCTTGACCTGGGGTACCGTCCTTGACTCTTTGAGTCCCTTGGCAACAGGCACTTTGGAGCTGCGACTGCAGTCCTCTGGACAGTCGATAGAGGGCCATGGAGTACTAGCCCGTCGTGTTATGCCACCCAGACGAGAAGACCTGGCTGAGATCGCACCCAAATCTAAAGCTTCCAATGAAGTGATGTTGAAAGGGCCCTGGCTTCCTCAGGATGCGGAAGCGTACATCGTGCGGGCAGTAGGATCATGGAGGGCCGTGTGGAGGAAGCCGATTTCAGGGATTAGCGATGCCGAGTTGAACTCCATAGAAGGCGATATCGCAGAAGGAACCTTCGAAAGCAATGACTTGGTCATAAGTCTAGCCTAACCTCGATGAGAACACATCAGCTGTGCTCGCAGAAGAAGTGTTTGTAAATTAGGACACGACATATTCTGAGGCAGTTTGCTCGCCAGATTGAACACTCCCGAGACGAAGGGTCTTCCCGGCTCGCTCCCCAGTAGCTTTGCCTTCAGCCACCGCAAACTTGCCATTGACAAGAACAGCTCGAATGCCTTTTGCAGGTTGTCTCGGCTCCGCGTATGTGGCTGCATCACGGATTCTTTCAGCGTCAAATAAGACCAGATCCGCTCGGAAGCCTTTCCTGATCCAACCACGATCCAAGGCTCCCACTACTCTTGCCGGACGTGAAGTGACATGTGCGATAGCTTCCTCCAGACCACCTTGGAACACCGTCTCAGGCTCCGCTGCATCGTATACTTCGCTGCTTGTTGAGTGATAGATGTTCCTCGATTTGCCTTGCGGGAGATCTCGTGCATAGTGTCCGAGGTATCTTGGGAAGGTGCCCCAGCCCCGAGGATGTGGTTTGGTAGATGTCAAGATGCCATCGGATCCTCCTGTGTGCCGCGAATGACGCATGATCTTTCGAACGTTACCCTCATGGCCTGAGTGGGACAGAATTGTACTATTGAAATTGTCTTCTTTCAAAATCTCAACATACTTGTCAAATGGGTCCTTAGATTGCTCTTCGGCGATCTGCGCGATTGTCTTCCCAACATATGCATTTGCCAATTCCTGTTTCTGCACGCCTCCGATTTCCAGGATATCCCAATGCAACGTGCAGCCATGACATCCATCTGTGCCCTCGATGAGTGCCAGTCGTTTGATCTCGGCGAGCTTTTCGGGGTCATTCAGTACCTCCAATTTATCATCGGCAGATGCAGCCCAGCTGGGTAAGGTTGATGCCAAAGTTGTCGATCCCGGCAGGTAGGGATATGTGTCCAGACTGATATCGACGCCTTCACTGATAGCTTGATCTATCATGAGGATCAGCTCGTCGGCTCTTCCAGCGTTCTCAGCGTAGTTCAGAGTAGCATGTGTCAAATGAAGACGCACGCCGGTCTTCCTTGCAATCTGAATCATGTCCGCATAGGCCTTCAGTGCGCCTTTACCGTAGGATCGGGTATGCGGGCAGTAATAGCCTCCGTACTGCTTGACAACGTTGCAGAGTTCAGCGATCTCATCATCTGAAGCGAAGTTGCCGGGCACGTAGGTCAGTCCTGAGCTCATACCCACAGCACCTTCCGCAAGAGACTTGGCCAATATACGTTGCATCTGGGCAATCTCATCTGGAGTCGCTGGACTTGGGTCCCAGCCCTTGACGAGAATTCGCAAATTGCCTTGAGGCACCAGATACGCTGCATTAGTCGCAATGCGTTCGCGATCCAGAACATCCAGATACTCCCCGACAGTCCTCCATCGATCGAAGAAGTCTGGAGGATCGGTAGGATTACCATTCCAACCGGATATCTGCTCTCTGATGCGGCCTAAGCTTGCATCATCTACGGGGCTATACGAGATGCCATCCTGTCCGATGACCTCCGTCGTGACACCTTGCGTGATCTTCGCCTCGTGAGATGGAGTGTGAAGGAGCGACAAATCTGAATGCGCATGCATGTCGATGAAGCCTGGGCAAAGACTCCATCTGCCATTCTCGCAGTCGACGATGTGAACTCCGGAATCCCTCATCTGCTCGAGCTCATTGGGCTCAATGGGAGACGCCGCATCACGGACAGCAGTGATATATCCGTCCTTGACCAGGACACTTGCAATGTACCGGGGAGCATCGCCGGAACCATCAAAGACGGTGGCGCTCAGAAAGGCGATATCTTGCTTGCTGGATAGCTCCATGACCAGGTGGGCTCAACTTCCTCCGAAAGACGATGATGATTTTGCCACAGAACCGCAGTGCTCTCTGCGGATGACAACTGATGAGGAGCCATGATCATGTGTCGTGTTGCGTTGTCAGGATGGAGCTGTTGTTCGGGCAAGAGAGGAGGCAGACGTCGCCTATTTGGCACTAGTCTCGATTTGGAAAGCCGAAAGCACGATGGCACGACAGACGCGTCTTCACTTCTCGCTCCTCGCGCGCCCCAGACTGTTTCCTCATGCCACCATCGGTCTTCCATCAAGCTCGGGGACAGAGATATTTCCTCTGAGAGAGGCATTCAGCGCGAGAGGTTCCACTCCCTCGGAGGCGCCACTGAAGCCGTGCCCACATGGCGGGGACATTCGATCGCGCTTCTCATGCTAGCATCTCGAGCTCCAAGACAGGACAATGGAAGGACATGGTAGTGTTCGCTCAGCTGTCCGCTGGCCCGCAGGACAAAACCTTGCGAGCAGCCGCTTTTGTAGGTGGGAAAAGGGGAAAACTTGGGAAAACTCCACAAGGAATTGGCAGCAGGATACAGTAGTGCAGATCAAAGAGGAGCCATGTTGGTACGTGAAGCTAGTCTGAAGCTTTTGCTCTCGTCTTGTCGGACGCGGCCGTTCATACTGCCACCGCGGCCGGTGGGCCACAACCCGATCATTCCAGCGTCGCAGTCGCGTCGCCGTGCTGCTCGTTGGCATCAGACGCAACGCCAGTCTCTGCCTCCGTGCCATCTTCACTTCCGTCCTCGCTTTCCTCCTCGCTCTCCTCCTCACTCTCCTCTTCGCTTCCCTCCTCAGCCTCCTGCAACTCCAACAACTCCTTTCTCCTCGCCTCCTGAGTCTTCCTCTCCCTCTCCTCGTTCCTCCGAATGATCCTCACCTCAGGCGGATCCCACACCGCTCTCTCCTGTCTCAGAATCTGCTCTTCCGTGTAAACCCTCACTCGTCGTCCGTTCGTTGAGAAGCCATAATTGATCATCTCAAGAACCTTGCTCTGCGCATTGATCTTCCTCCGCATCGCCTCACCCATGACAAGTAGGTCTATTGTCATGAGCGGTATGGGCCGGAAAGGACTCCCATCTTCCGGCGGGAAGTAAGGCTGATATCCTGTCTGAACGAACTTTTCCAAGCGTAGGCCCATGATGGGTTTGGATTTGTCGAATCTGCTGCTGCCCGGAGCACCTGCCGCAGTATTTGGACCTCGGTATTTGTGCCTCATCCACAGTTTGAGGATATCGATTTCTTCGATGGGTCTGCCGTGGCCGGCGCCATCGGGCGCCCAGCCACGGAGGACACGCCAGAGAGGCGTGAAAGAGTTTTCGGCAAGAAGGGTCTCTTTGAGGGCGGAGCCCAAGGGCATGCCGTTTGCCCAGCGGTTGGGGAAGACGCTTTGAGCGGGGTGATTGACGGGAAAGAGGTGGTAGCCTGGGTCGGTGAAGAACATGTCGAGTTTCAGGAAGAACGCTGTGGCGAGTTTAAGGGTGGATGGGGCAATGTAGCGCTTGCTTTGAATGCAGGAGATGCGGTGTGCGTTGAGGGGGAGGTCCATGATGAACCATAGGCGCTGGAGAGAGGGGTTAGTTTGGGGTCCTTCTCAATGCGAGATGTATGTGGCTCACCTTCATCGCGTCTCTGACTTTTGGTGGCACTCTGAGTGCTCTGGTAGCAAGCTGGATCACGATGTCCTTTGCCACTGCTTCTCGCCAAATGACCATCTGAAGCCAACGTAGACTGGGCACGTCGCGCGAGAAGAGGTTCATCTGCGCGATATCTGGGCCAAGGGGGTCTGACTTTGCTTTCTGCCTCTTGATCGGGTCTTTGATGCAAAGATCAGCGTAGTGGCGCCAGGGAAATATCAGCTCCGCGCCTGGTGACCATGTTCGAACACTGGCCAAGATGAAAGCCGTGTAGTTCTTGTTGTAATACCAGTGAAACTTCTTGTCGATGGCGTACCAGGAGATCAGAGATGGAATGTCCAGATAACTGACCAGCGTGATGATCAAAGAACTATCATCTACGAAGGCGCCCAGGAGACTGAAGTTTTCTCGTTTTGTTTGTTGCGCTGCGGGAGTGGTCGGAATACCAATTGCAGGACTTGCGGGACCTGCAGTGGCTGCTACCGATGCTTGAACAGCTGGAGACAGGTGCTGAGAAGCTTTTAAAGGGGTGACTGGCAGCTGAGCGGGTGATACCGGCGTCAAGATGTTCTTGCGCTGGACTTGGGTTTGTGTGTGTTTCAGACGTGGTACGCCATTCTCGTCATATCCGATCTTGACTGTTGTTGCAGGCCTCGAACGCTTCTGGGGCGGAGGCGCTCTATCGCGTCGGATGGCCTGATCTACGCGCTCTTCTGATCGACGTCGCTTCTGCAGTGGTACTCGAAGGCTGGTCGCTGGATATATATCTGGCGTTCCATTTGCAGACACCGAACCTGGCGATGGCTGCACTCCAACCGTATCGCCGCCCTCCTTAAAAGGTATCGCCAGCGCCACCCCTGGCTTGGTCATCATCAGCGCCAAAGAGGTGGTTGAATGCTTGAGGATGGGACTGTCGAACGGTCTTCCCAGGGTGCTTGGGATCGGGGATGTCGAAGTCTTTTGGGGTTCGCCGATGCGAATCGTGCTGGGTTCCGTGGACAGGATGGAGTGGCGCAACGGCGCCACGAGCGTTGGGATTGAGGATGAAGTGTTCTGGGACGTAGTCGGAGTACGGGCTTGGCTGAACTCGCTTCTCTGGGCCGTGGTGGCTGTAGTCGCTTCTGATGGCGCTTCCTTGACCGCTGGAGGATACAGTGGAGCGGGACTGGGAGCGACGGCGGCTGCTGCGCTCGCTTCGAGAGTCGTATCGTCGTCGCGGGTGGCGGGCCGGCGGAGTCTCATCGTCGCGTTGTCTGCTGTGGCGCCGGTTCCTGGATTCTTCGAGGTCTTTGGCGAGAGCATCAGCTTGGGCTTGGGCCTGGCGCTCGGCCTTCTTGCGAGATTTTCCTGGTCGGTGAAAGGCTCCGTCGAATCCCTCGTAGTGCGACCAACCTGCAGGACTCGTCAGTCTTCAACTTTGCTGGTCGATTAGTGTGGGCCGCAGGAGGCGCGCGAATGCACTAGACAGTCGTTCTAGATCTTTCTGCGCAGCCACCGTCCTGTGCTCCTGAGAAACTTACAGCACAAAGAGGCGACGAGGAGGGATCCAGCGAAGTAGTACAGTGACCCGATGCCCATTGTCGCATTCGCGATTGTGTTTTGATGATGGATTCGAAGGGGTCGTCGCCGTCCCAAGAGTCCCTTTTGATGTTGTTCGGTCGAATTTTGTAGTAGCTCGAGTCGAGTCGCCGCTTCACTGGTGCGAAGATTGGTATCGTAGTCGAGAAGTGCAGTGGGGCTGAGGGATGTTGTTTGTTTGCGTCGCGAAGCTTATTACGTAGTGAGGCCGCCGTTTTTGTTGCCTTGGCGAGTGTGACACCAAGTGAACGTCGCGGTGAATTTGCGGATGCAGAGCAATAGGCTCTGATTAGCACATGCGACGGCGGGACTAAGAAGCCGTGCTCATGGTCCAATGGGACTGAGCTTGAGGGCAGCACATGTTGTGATACGGGTAGACGCGTTGTTGCGAGAGGCTGCAGCGACTCCAAGTGGACATCAGGAGTGAGCAGTTCCACGGCAGTGTGGCGAAGCTGCGGTGCCTCAGAAGGCAAGCGGATGAGCTGTGAAAGTCAGAAGTACTGCCAGGAGTGAATTACATGTCCAAAAACCGCTCAGCTGGATCAGGCATAGTGTTGATTCTTACATCCGGATGTCCAAATTGTACAATGCCCTTGCAAGCTTCTGATCGTGTTCTTCGCTGATTCCAAACAAACGTACGCTGGTTGAGCGTTGGTATCACTGGAAGGCCTGTTGAAGCGCAGGCCTGTTGAAAAGACCTCTTCCGCCGGAATTTCGCCTTTTCCTGTACATTTCCTCAACGCCCGTCAAACCCTAAAATCCAAGGCCTTTTCCCCAGGTTCAACGTACGAGTCTCGTCCCGCCTGAGCAGCACCGGCGAGCAATGCCGGTCGCTGCTCTTCCACCAGACTCTGAGATGCTCTACCACTGTATGTAGCCCCCGCTGCTTTCCATCTGCTCTAATGGTGGCTGCGACTCCAGTGGCGCGACACTCCGAACGCCACTCATGTTTTGATCAGGCTCAAAAACTCCTCCCTCGTTTTGGCACGCTTCCTCAAGGCGCCAAGCATGCAGCTTGTGACCGTTGATGATCCCGACTTTTGCACTCCCCGCGCGCACATGCACATGTGAGTACATTCCATCACAACGCCAACTCCCTGAGGATTGAGGACATCCCGAAGTGCCATGGCGATCTGTTTCGTTAACCGCTCTTGGACTTGCAACCGTCTGCTGAACATCTCAGCGATTCGCGCCAACTTTGAAAGCCCGATGACTCGGTTCGAAGGGATGTAGCCAATATGCACCTAATAATTCTGGTCAGCGCGATCTTGTAATACTTAAGTCAACACGACTACCTTTCCAAAGAAGGGCACCAGGTGGTGTTCGCATAGCGAGAAGACCTCGATGTCCTTGACAATCACTAGCTCATCATGATTCTCTTTAAATATGGCACCGTTGACAATGTCTCTTAGATTCTCCTCGTAGCCTTTCGTAAAGAACATCATGGCCTTTGCATAACGCTCTGGTGTGCCATGCAGTCCTTCTCGTTCTGGATCTTCGCCAATGCATTCTAGAATCGTGCGCACTGCACCTGACAGCTTGTCAAGCCTTGCTTTTGCTTTTTCGGGGTCTTCCCTCTCTTGCAGTCTATCGAGTGCTCCCACGCTAGGGAAGGACAGGCCGTCGAAGTCGATTGGTGCAGCGCCGGTGGAGGGAGATATTGAGCGACTGGTCGTGGGTGGTGTCAAAGGTGCTCGGTCTACTGGAGCGCGGGGCTCTACGCGTGATTTGAGCGCATCGATCTGAGCGTCGTCTACCTCTTCGTATTGTCTCGAGGACTGACTTTGCGATGTGTGTTGCGGCACAGTCTGCGCTAGTTCGTCCATCGAGATTGGTTCTCTACGTGGGCCGAGCCCACTCGATCGAATTGCGGCCAGCACGCTCTCACGTTCGGAGTCAGACATGGGCGAGAAGTAGAAGGGGGGAGGCGGGGTTGTGATGATTTTAGATTGTGGATTGTGGCAGAACGTCTTCGCGGTGGGGGTCGAGCTAGAGGAAGTAGTTGGAGAAGGCGGCTTGGATGTAGTAGAACAGACGATCCATCGAAATATCCAACACTGCACTCGCCGACCGAACAGACGCGCGAGAGCGAAAGCAAGCGCGCGAAAACTTACATGCTTCGGTCATTGTCTGACGGGACCTGCGCCGCCCGTTTTTAGCCGAGAACCGATGCAGGGCGCTGGCTGGCGGGCAAGCCGCTCTCGTCGCGCTTTTCTGCCCTCTGCCCGCCTCAGACCACTCCGCTCCTGCACCCACCACCCACCACCCACCCGCCCACAACTCTCCCTCCGGCGCCATCTCGATACTCTGCGCGCGAGGGTCATGGCATTTCCCCTCGCCGTCTTCCTTCTTCCCCGTCATCGATGAACGCGCTCGGCCATTGCTTCGCCGGTCGGGGTGATTTGTCCTAGTGCCTCCTCACGCGCAATTTGCGCGGATCTGGAAAAGAACACCCATCGTCCCTTTCCGCCGATACCTCTTGTTCATCTCTATCACGAAGACGCCCTGCGTGGCTCGAAGTACATGACCAAGGACGAAGCACCAGTGTCGCATCGCGCGTCCCAGTGCGGGACATCTAACCCCGTTGCTCGCTGCCTAGATAGTTTTACTTGACGTGATGCGTTGATGCCGCGGAAGCGACGGGCGATGAAAGTGCTCGTCTGTCATAGCAGCGCCCTACGCGCGAGCTAGCGCAGCAGCAGCGGAAAGATGGACGTGGACCGCGGTGGGTGTTGCCATCACAGACGCACGCGCGGACTGTCGGAGCAAGTGCACCAGGACATGGAACGGACTCCTACATGCCCCGGAGCCCTCGACAGGGAGTGTGAGCAGATGACCCATCGGCCAGCGTCTACTGCCCGCGACACGTTTCGCTGAGGACCCCAACTGCGGGCGCTGCACTTGACAGTGCCAATCTTTCGGACCTCCGCGCCCCGAGAGCACCACGGACGACGATAGAGGCGGGCAGACGCACTGGTATACCACTGGCAGTGAAGCAATGGCTCGCATGAGGTGTGACATGCCGTGAGCCGTCATGCGCGAGTCGCATGGGACCTGACCTGCCCGACGACTTGGTCGAGCTCGAGGACGACGAGACCTCGCTGCGAGCCGGCCTGCAAGCGCGTGAACTAGATTGTAATTTTCGACAGCCTCACGGCCGACAACACGCTTCACGCAGCACGAAGGAACGGAGAGGCGGCGGTGGTGCTAACTATCGTAGGGTATCATGGTTCGCATCAGACCGTGGCTTCGGCTCGCCTACGTGGAACTCGCCGCCAAGGCTCGTTGACGGATGAGGGGCGACGTGCATCCTCACCACAGCGCGCGCCCGAGTCACCAACATCTCCAGCATCAGGACTGAACATTTCCCCGGGTTGCGCGTGAATAGAGACCGCGAGCGAGCGTGGGCATGGGAGTCGAGTGCCGGCGGCAGTCTTGCGTTTCCCTCGTGTCGTCGTGATTGGGGGCGTTGCTTTGGCGGCCCGCGCTCTGCGTCCACTTCCTCTGCCGCTCAGCTTTCCACTTGTCCACCTCCACCGCGCCCCATGGACCCAAAGCCGTCGTCGGGAGTGGCCCCGGGGAAGGAGAGCAGTACGCAGTCGAAGAGTGCCGCCGCGCGACCTGCTCGCCCCGCGCAGCCCGACCTGCAAAGTTTTGTGAAGCTGCCTTCGCCTGTGCCAGAGGGCATCAGCATTTCTGAGCCGCTGCCACAGCCCGAGCCATCGCGCTACTCCAGGTCGCCGCCGCCCCGCCATCATCACCATCACCACCACCGCTATCGCGAACGAAGTCGGAGCAGGAGCAGGCGACGGTCGCGCTCTCGGGGCGCACGCAAGGGCGGAGACGACGACTGGAGACGTCCTTCGTCTCGCCAAGACGACCACCGAAGCTCGCGCTCTCACTTCTCCACGTCGCACAACCACGACGCATCCGCCGACCGCTCCTTCCACCACAGTCGCCATAATCGCCCCGAAAACACCGCTCTCGAATCGGGCTCGGGCCGCCATCACCATCGTTCGGCGGAGTGGGATGAGTGGAGACCGCGATCGCCGACTACAACAAAAGACGGTGATAGGGTAGCCGACAGGCGCACTAGCGGAAGGCCAGACGACGTAGCTCACCGACGCCACCGATCGCCATCGGCAGCATCGAGCTACTACGAGCACGGTGGTCGTCGGCGCCGAGATCACTCCTCCGAGAAACATCGCGGGGAACATCGTAGCAACAGACGAGACTACGGGCCCAAGGCCTCTCGCTCACCACGCCGTCCTCCTTACGCAGAGATCGAGCAAGGCTTGGGCGACAACAAAAGATATCCCGAAGGCGAACCTCGCTCGAGGCGCGGTTCGCCACCTCGAGACAGCAATCGAAGCAGTCGACGCGAGACACGATCGCCTCGCGGCCACCCATCTCAAGCTGTCAGCCGTGAAGGTTCGCTAACCGCTGTCAAGTCCGGCGAGGAAAGCGCCCAGCGATCACACAGCCGCGAAAGTCATCTGTCCCGGGCGACCGAGCGAAAGGAAGACGACGATATGTACGGTCGTGGAGGCTACGGGCCTCGTTATGGAGGCTACCACAACAACCACTATAGTCAAGGCGGCTATAATTCGAATTCGCCGTATCAGCAACAGCAGCAGTCTTATGGCTACCCCTCATCTGGCCCCGGATACTACCAATCTCAACCTGGAAAACAGTATGGCAGTGCTTCGCGTGACAGCTTCCCCCGTGTACCGCCTCGCGGGGGCGCAGCGGCAGCTCGAGGCACCGGCAGAGCTCACTTCGCAAACTTGTCATGGACGCCTGGTGATGGCACTAAGGGAGGTCACCTGGTAGAGCCGCAAAAGCCTAAGGAGACCTCTGAGCCCAAATCCGTGGTTCTCGCGCCTGATGCTGACGATGATGGCGACCCTTATCGGCCGCCGGTGGAGCTTCGTGCCGAGGATGAACATGCAGCGAAGAAGCGCAAGGTTGATCTTGCGGCTCCCTCAGCGGTTAGTGCAGACCAGAAGACGGCCGAGCAAAAGGCGTTGGAAGCAGAGAGAGAAAAGAATAAGATTAGCTTCTCGATCAAAGGTCGGGCAAGCAGGGTAGCTGCCGAGGAGAAAGCACCGGTCACACCGAAGACGGAGACGTCCCCACTGGTCGCGAAGAAGACACCTGCTGTGATATCTCCACTGGTGCAGAGCAGTGCGCCCGCGAAGAGCTCCAATTACGTCGGCAACACTCGCGTATCAGACTTGTCACATCCTCGTCGTCCCGAGCCGCCGGCCACTCGCAAAGAAAAGGTCAGAAAGAAGAGGCTCAAGCCCAAGCCAGAGCTGAGCGACGATTTCAAGCAATCGGAAAGTGTCTATTACCGCAAGACTGGCAACGAGTCAGTGGTGGGCAGTGGCACATATGGCAAAGTGTACAAGGCAATCCACGTCTATACTGGAGGCATGGTCGCACTCAAAAAGATTCGCATGGAAGGCGAACGTGATGGCGTACGTTCAACGCTTGCTCGTCTTTATCATTCTGATGACTAACACTACTTTAGTTTCCCGTCACCGCAATCCGAGAAATCAAGTTGCTGCAGTCTCTCAACCACGTAAACGTGGTGCCGCTACTTGAAGTCATGGTTGAGCGGAATGACTGCTTTATGGTCTTTGAGTACCTCTCACACGACTTGACAGGCTTGCTCAACCACCCCACTTTCGCCTTGACCAACGCACACAAGAAGCATCTTGCCAAGCAGTTGTTCGAAGGTCTCGACTATCTTCATAGGAGAGGGGTCCTGCACCGCGACATCAAAGCTGCCAACATCCTCATCTCGAAAACTGGCGAGCTCAAGCTTGCTGACTTTGGTCTTGCGCGTTTCTACCAAAAGCGCCAAAAGCAAGACTACACCAATCGCGTCATCACCATCTGGTATCGCAGTCCGGAACTCCTACTCGGCGAGACTCAGTACGGTCCGGCGGTGGACATATGGAGTGCTGCCTGCGTTCTCGTTGAGATTTTCACGCGACATGCGATCTTCCCGGGTGATGGCAGCGAGATCAACCAACTGGACAAAATCTACAACGTACTCGGTACGCCGTCGCGTAGTGAGTGGCCTGGGATTACCGAATTACAATGGTACGAACTGCTTCGGCCCACGCAGCGTGTCCAATCCACATTCGCAGAAAAGTACCGCGAACGTGTCTCACCCGAAGCTTTTGAGCTTTTGCAAGCAATGTTCCTGTACGACCCGACGAATCGACCTACTGCTGCGGATGTCCTGGAACATCCCTACTTCACTGTTGAGGAGCCGGAGCCAGCACAAGTCGTCGAGCTCGCGAATCTGGAAGGTGATTGGCACGAGTTTGAGAGTAAGGCTCTGCGGAAGGAAAAGGAGAGACAGGAGCGGGATGCGAGACGCGCGGCTCGAGAGGGCGATAAGCGCAAGGCGGAGGAAACACCTACTGGAGCCGCACAACCTGACGCGAAGAAGTTGAAGCCTCCGGCTGGACCTAGTACTGAGACTGCGGCATAGGAGTGCGTGGAGAAGCGGTAAGAATTCTCCTGATTGTAAGCAGAGGTGTAATGAATAGATTGGCAGTACAAGCCAGAGAACAGCATCAATGTATCATATGCCATGAACGAAAGTGTCTGTGTATCAATCGCGACTTCTCATCGAGTTGTCGGGCTTGCTTCCTTTCTGAGTAATCATAACACAGCCTGATCTGATCGACATGTGGTTCTGTTACGTTTGACTTCGTGCTTCTACCCACCAGTTCAAGAACAGCAACAAACCAAACCACCTGGTATCACAATAGACGGACACCTATTCCATAAAACGCCAAATTCCAAGACTTCCCAGTCGCTCACAAATTCAAGGCGCAGTATAATACCGCAACTGCTGCCTCTCACTCACCAACCCTCTCACACTCTCAGTCTCTTCCACTTTCCTCCTCGAAGAAGTCGTCGAATCCCTCTCCTCTTCCTGCTCCACGACCGTCGTAACGTGAATTCCATGCTGAGGATGGGGATGGTGGTGTCCTCCTCTCCCGCCCGGAGGTGTGCGTCTTCCGCGAAGACTGTCCTCGTCCTCCGTCGAAGAACCGTGATGCTCGATGACATCTTTTTCACTTTCATTACTGCCTCTTCCTAACTTTGAAGCCATTCTTTTCATTTTCCCTCCGACGCCGCCACTTCCGTCAGCAGATGAAGAGGCTGTGGAAGAATTTTCGATGTCGCGATTGTTGCGGTGAGAGTCGTGATTCGCGGAAATGTGGCATTCGGCATGATGTTTCCCTCCGCGACCGCTGAGCTCCATGCCATCGAAATCCGCGCCTGATGGCCGGCTGCCGCCGTGAACGGAAGAGAAGAGACGAGGGAAGTAACGCGTGATACAGCCTTTCAGGGTTGGAATGCAGGAGCAGACGATTCCAACGTTGACTTCGAGGGACGACCAGATTGCTGCGAGGGGATTGTCCCAGCTGACGTCGGTGCTGATGGAGATGGAGTAGAGGGCGCTGAGACGCATGATTGAGATGATGCAGACTACGCCGCCCATGCCGAAGACGACCATGAGGATGTAGCGTTGACGTTTGGGGAGATTGAGCGATTTGAGGACTGGCAAAGGGAGGACGGCGGTTGCGGTATCGGTGACGATGTTCATCGCTGCATTGGAGAACCTGGGTAGTGGCATGGGTTAGTTACTTCTGCGCTGAACATGGTTTGGGAGAGGCAGAACTTACCATACTGCCAAGCGATTTAGACATGTGCCAGGTATAGAATCGTCCCAGAAATGCTGTACGGGCCAGCATGCGAATAGAGCAGAAAAGAATGCCCATCCAGTCCAGGCAACAATGACGGCCATTAGGATCCAGCACCATCTACGAAATCGTCTGTCTGGGAATATTCGTAGATATTGGAACAAAATTGATAGCTTCGCGAACATAAGTGCCGGATAATAGATCCAGACAGAGGCCCAGAACCAGATGAGAGAGTACTTGTTATCGTTGGGCGACAATGAGGCTGCATGTCTGCCCATGCCGTACTTGACTTGTAGTACCATGCATGCTGTGAGGGCGATGGTGAAGATCAGTGCTATGGTGATGATAAAATCATCGATGCCCGGTCGCTTCACGATTGCTATTCGGGTGAAAAGCCGGAAAGCTGTGGTGATGAAAGCGAGGACAGTAAAGGCAACGGTTACGCCGACGACAGCGCTGCCCGGTGCGTGGCCAACAGCCATGTCGAGGAAGCTATGTCGAAATCGAGCATCCGAGATGGGATCGCTAGCGAATGTGAAAGGCTTGGGAGGAAGGCGAGGAGCCAGGACGAAATCAAGCCACCACGCGCGTAGGAGGGGATCCGTCCGCCATAGATATCGGGAAGGGCGTGTGCTTTCGAGTCCAGTCGTGCAACAAGCACTACAAGCTTCCAAACCCGCCCTGCATCACTTTGACTTTGTCGGATTCCTGTACAGACGGGTCGAAAGGGCAGCGCTGCCGGGCCGCGGTCGAGGCAGACTCAGCCCAACGGAGGGTTGAGATCGACCCGTAGACACAACCTTAAGTCGTTGGAGTGCGCCGAGCCACGTGGATGAGTAGAGTGATCGCATATGTGCAGAGGCACAATGGAAAGTGGCACGAAAGCATGATTTTCCCGTTCGTGATGCGGCGAATGCTGACCTCCGCCACCTGTCAGCGATGGGCAAGAAGCGAGTGGCTGACACGGTTGCACATCCGCGCAGTGGATCTGGGCTCCGTTCTGGTGGAACGTTATGGGGAGTGGCGATGGGCGGAGGTATATGCCCTTGTCGCCAAGGAGGGTATTAAGACGATAACTGGCTGACTCGTGCGTTTGTGACCAGTCGGCTGTGCTGCACGACGCGCAGGACGTGTTGTGTCGCTTGCATTGCTTGCGTTGCTTGCTGCGTGCTCTCGACAGTCGGGATTGTCGTCATCAGCGAAATCTCGTTCGCTCGTTAGTGGAGCAGCGGTGATGTCGGAAGGAGTGCGTGCGGTGGAGAGATCCAATTCCGGTGCATGTGCACATTTGCTGCATCAAGTGAAGATCGTCAGGCAGCCGTATCCTGACCGCTGCCCCATCGTTGGGCCGCGCAGAGAGGATGGAAGGTGCAGAACACTCGACGTGGTGGCGTTGGTCCTGGGAGCGGAGGGTTGGAGCGTTGCTGAAGCGAAGTGCGCGGCGGTGGAGTCTCTCCTCGCGGTGCTTCTGCCGGGCTCGCCAGCACCTCCGAACTCGCACGCGGCGGTGGAGTCTCTCCTCGCGGTGCTTCTGCCGGGCTCGCCAGCACTTCCGAACTCGCACGCGAGCACTGGAGGTCAGCATGGCCCTGTGGGAGAGGCACTGGAGGCCATTGCCTTGGCGACGATGTGAGATGATCATCAACACCGGGACGGCGGGCGAGTCGGGGTTGGCTCGCTCATGAATCGCACCGGGTCAGAGATGCCGCCGCCACCAGAAGCGAAGGGGAGCATCACGTGCATTGGGGCATAGGAGCCCGCAGAACAAACCACTGCGGTATGAAGCGGGACGGGCGACGCGTGAAATCGCAGTTCACGCATGTCGACGTGAAAGTTGCAGGCGGAAGAGATTCCGAGGCAGGCACGGGACATCGGTGGTGGTGCGGTGCATTGCATGAAGCCAGCTGGTCCCCCAACTTTACACGATTCACATGCAGCTGCACGGGCACGAGCACTTCAATTGCACCATGCGATAGCCTCCGCTCCCACATCACAGCCCACCGTCCACGATGCATTCCAGTCTGGTGCGCATCCAGAATGTCTTTGGCTTCTTCACCTCCGTTGCCTTCGCCGTGGCCGCAGCAATCGCGGTCAGCGTGCTGCTGAGTCCTCAGGACCCATCTGCCTCCCTCGAGCTCAGGAATGTCCGGGTGTACGTTGCCATATCTGCACGCAGAGCTGCCTTCTTCCCTCTAATGCATCCTACAGCGCCAGAGGCCGTCCACACTACTACAGCACCAAACGTGAAGAATACGCCCACGTCACCTTCGACCTCGACGCCGACCTCTCCTCCCTCTTTAACTGGAACACCAAGCAAATCTTCGCCTACATCACCGCCTCTTATCCATCCGACGACCCTCAAAATGTCCCCGACTCCGAAGTCGTAGTCTGGGATGCCATCATTCCCGCCGACAATGCTCCCCTTCACCCGAACACGTGGATTCACCCCACTCCTAAATCAAAAGATGGCAAGAAGGCGAAGAAGCCATCTCGCAAAGAGCGAGCTCTTGGCCTGGGCGGCAAAGCATATCCAGAAGGCAAGCAGCCAGGCATCATCAAGTTGAAGGACCAGAAGCCAAAGTATCAGATCACCGATGTTACGGGCAAGATTGCGGATAAGCAGTTTGCGACGTTGACATTGCATTGGAATGTTCAACCATATGTTGGGGCTTTGACCTGGACCAACTGGAGTACGTTTGGCAGATGGCGGGGCTTACTGGGTGGCATGAGCGATCCGTTCAATTTCCCGAGCATCAAGGCAAGTGAGACGGTCAAGAAGGAGGATTTGAAGACTGAGACGGGCGCGGAGGCGAATAGAGGGAGCCCGGCGTAAAGATACGGGAGCTATATCTTGGAGAGATGCTTACGATATGGCCATTGGAAACGGCAGCACCATCAAGATGTGCTTTGGCCGCATGCGAAGCCATCCATACGACCTCTATGCCTTGATCAGAGTGCCCACTCTTGTTCATGAACTACGCATCACTGATGTCCATTTGACTTGAATCTTCTGTCATGCCGCATCTTCCACAACGGATAGCTGTTTCAAGTAACGACCATGTGTAAGAACGCCAGCACCAACAATACGATTCGCAGCTCCTACGGAAGCACTACTGCTGCCAAGAACACAACTCTGGTTCTCAACACAATTTCCAGAAGATTGCGCATTTTTTCAGTAGAGTAACCCATCATGCATCTGTGACACAAGTAGAAAGTCGAAAGACCGATCTTTGGCGGTCTCCATGTCGGTTCGCTGCCTCAGGCAGCCTCATCGCATTAACTGGTCTCGGATCAAGGTTGTTCCTTACCGAGGCAGCCCTATATAGACAGCTCATATATATCTATAAAAACATGCCCTACTTCCAGAATGCGGCGCGCGCGCTCGTAGGCACGGGAGACACAATCGCAGACGTTTCTACTCACCCGCAGAGACAGCAGAACATCGGAAACCCCGAGGAACGGCAGAGGGGGGGGAGGGGTCCAGCCTCCACCCCCGAGCCAGACCAAAGGGCGACCAACGACCAAACCGGGCCCAAAAGGCCTAAAAGACCAGCCTAACCAGCCGAAAGTGAACAATAACATACAGAAGAACCTCCATACCCTTACCGATGACATCCAAAAGGCTCTGGACGCTCCCCAGGCCCCAAACTCCCTTACCCTCCCCTCCCTCCTCCAGAGGGTCCAGACCTATCTCCTTTACCAGTCCAAAGACATTGACACTACTACTGCCCTGAAAACCATTATTCAGACCATCAAAACCACCCCACCGACCTCCACCCTAAAGACATGGGCGCAGGCTGCCTCCCAAGGCCAGCTGGCTATGCCAAGCCTGCAGAGAATTCCATTGGAAAGCCACGTGATCACTATTAGAGTTGGTCAAAAAGAAGAACAGAACAAGATCAAGGGCCTTACGAACCAAGAGATACTGCAGGGGCTCAGAGACCCAGGGGTAATTGCTGTCAAGAAACTTGAGAGTGGTGACCTAAAGGTCTTTGCAGCATCCAAGCCTGCAAAAGAAAAGCTGGCATCGGAGCTAGGGTGGATCCACAAGGAGCTTCCTAATGCAGCAGTAGTAGCTCAGCCATACCAGGTGCTAGTGCACAGCTTTAGGACCTTGGACTTTAACCCCAAGGACCCAAGCCATATACAGAGGATCCAGGAGGAGAACGGGAGGCTCCACCCAACCCTAAAGGTAGCCCAGGCTGCCTGGCTAAAGAGCCCTAGAGCAAGAGAAGGCAAAATCCACTCCTCAATTAACGTAATCAATGGTGAAGCGAGCCACATGGGGAAGCGAGTCACGCACCCCGCATCTTTCTTTTTGTCTTCCTTACTTTCAACACTATGGACGCGTCTTTACGTGATCGACACGCGTCTCCTGATTCTCAAATATCGAAAGCAGTTGATGCTCTCCGTACAGGCCAATGTTCCTCAATTCGAGCGTGTGCGCACGCGTTTTCTGTTAAATACTCAACTCTTCAAGCCCGCCTCTCCGGACGGCTTTCACGCTCTCAGGCCCACGAACCGATGCAAATACTCTCAAAACCAGAAGAGAGGACACTTGTACGATGGATTACACAGCTCACAAACACCGGATTCCCTGCCTCACCAGCGTTAGTACGCGATATGGCCGAAGAAATCCGGCATAACCGGCTCCAGCTTTCATACTCACCACGACCGAACCTCCGCCCAATTGGTAGCGAATGGCTCCTACGCTTTCGGCGCCGCCATCCTGAGATCCAGGGTGTATGGACACGTAAAATAGAAGGGCAGAGGCATAAGGCGATGAGTATAGAGACCACAAAAGCGTGGTTTGAGGCGGTAACGGAGCTTGTGCTCCAGCACCAATACCCTCCGGAACGGCAATACAATATGGATGAGTCGGGTTTTGCGATCGGAGAGTCTCAGGCTACAAGAGCATTAGTTAATATTCGTGAGAAGTCGAGTTGGAAGGTAATCAACGGCCGTCAAGAGTGGATAACTGCGATTGAGTGTGTAAGCGCCTCTGGAGTCGCTCTGCCACCCCTTTTGATTTTCAAAGCAATGCATACAAATACGGCATGGATACCACCTGAAACGCCACCAGAATGGAGATTTTCAACAAGCCAGAGCGGCTGGACCTCAGATAGCCATGGTTACCAATGGTTAACGACTGTTTTCGAGCCAACAACCCGGCCGGAGGACCCGTCTTTGCGGCGACTATTGATTATGGACGGCCACAGTAGCCACCTTACCGCGAATGTAATCGCATTCTGCATGGAACACGCAATTGACTTGCTTATCCTTCCACCACATACATCACACATACTTCAGCCGCTGGATGTAAGCATATTTCAACCACTGAAACGTGCTCTTGCCAAGGAGGCTGATACAGCTGCACGGCTTGACCACGGGCGCATACCACGGGCAGAATGGACATCAATGTATATCCGAGCAAGAGAAAAGGCTCTTACACAATCTAATGTTATTTCCGGGTGGAATGCAACCGGGTTGTACCCTTTAAGTCCAATTCAAGTGCTTGACAAGCTTGCTACACCACCTACGCCCCAGTCAAGATCACCTTCCAAACCGGATCAAACAGGCTCCCTGGATACCTCGCTTTTGAACAGCTCTCCACCATCAGGTACAGAACTACGGGAAGCAAATGCAGTGCTTAATTCTGAGCTACAGAAGGCTAGTGACATTGCAAGCCCTACAAGAAGATATATTCAAAGGATGACCCATGCATTTGAAGCTACCCAAAGTGAGCTCACAACACTACGGAAGAAGCTTAAAGATACAGAGGAGCTACTCCAGACCCGGAAGAAACGTACAAAGGGCAAGAGGGTTGCATTGCAGGGCAAGTTTGTCTTCACAACACAGGAAATCCTTGAAATTGCTCGCCAAGCCGAGGAAGGCAAGAAGGTTAAGAAATCCAGAGGAAGGCCACGTAAGAGAGCAAAGACCAATAAAATTATAGAGGATAAGGAGAATGATATCGAGAGTGTATCTAGTGATTCTGAGTCTGATTGCATCGTTGTAGCAGATGGTAGACACATTTGAACAACTCGAGCCAAGACTCTGTGGCTCGCTTCCCCATGTGGCTCGCTTCACCATTGATTACGTTATCCTAAATGTACAGAGCAAAGCCCAGGCCAATGAGATAATACAGAAGGGCTTTGTGTCCCAGGGCACCCTCCTTACTGCAGAGGAATTCGATTCCAAACAGAGGCCTACACAATGCCTCCACTGTGGACAGTTCGGCCATGTAGTGAAGTACTGCCGGGCTGAACAGGCCTGTGGAAAGTGTGCAGGACCACACAGAACAGATAGCTGCCAGGGGACAACAAAGAAATGCAGCAACTGCCAAGGCACCCACACAGCATGGTCCCTATCATGCAAGGTAAAACAAGCGGCCATGGCAAAGGCAAGATCATTCAGAGCCCAAGCAACAAGAAGCTGGAACCAAATGACCCACCTAAAGGAGACAGAGGAGTGGACAACCGTAGGATCCAAGAGAAAGGCTACGGGAACACCAAGTGCAAACTTAGCCCAAGTGACAGCTGACCAGCCAAGAAGGCCACCGGGGAGACCGGTAGGCACAAACTCCACGACCCTTGCTGGTAGGGCACAGAGTAACAAAATATCCTCCCTGTTCCAATTCTCCCAAGAACAGGAAAGACTACCAGTCCAGAGCCAAGACAATAACAGCCTAGAAAGCATGGAAGACATACAGACAAACCAGGATACCCAAAATGAGTAGCCCACAAGGGGAGCTTACAATCCTACAGTACAATGTTAACCATAGTGCACACAAGATCCAAATCCCATTCCTCCAACAGTTGGTCCCCAGGGTCCACCATGTGGTTGCAATTCAAGAGCCATGGATAAGCCCATCTAGCAGGAATTCAGTTGCCCATCCAGGGTACCATATGATTATCCCAGAAGCAGATCACCCAAGGACAGCTATCTACATATCCAAAGAAATTAGCACACAGACATGGAACACAAAGGAGTACTCTGGGGACCTAATCTCAGTGAGAATCCAGGCTGGAGGAAGGTGGATTAACATCCACAATTGCTACAACCCATCTAGCCCAACTGGAGACCATAACCTAGGCACCCTCCCACTAGTAGAAGGGGCAGTACAAGAAAGAGAAGGGGAAGAACACCTGCTACTTGGGGACTTCAACCTACACCACCCTAGATGGGGAGGGAACAACACCCAAAACCAACACTGGGCTGCAGATCGCCTAATCACAATCACAGAAATGGCCTACCTGGAACTACTCTTGGAACCAGGCACCATCACATGGGAAACACCAAGGAGCTGCCAGACCCTAGACTTGGTTTTTGGGACAATAGGAGTCCGGCAGAACATCCAGGAGTGTAGAGCAAGAATAGACCTGGAGACAGGATCAGACCACATCCCTATCCAGACCACAATCCTACAGGCCAAGACCAGCACTAGAGTCCAAACACAGAGACCCCAATGGAAGAAGGCAGATTGGGAAAAGGTCAAGACAAGGATAGAGGCAGAGGCAGAGGCAATTGCTGCTAAGCTAATGGACTCCCCACAGCAGCTGGACGCGAGGGCCCTGGAAATACAGGAGATGCTAACCAAGGTAATTCAAGAGGAAATCCCAAAGGCCAAACCTTCTTGTTATGCTAGGATGACCTGGTCAAAGGAGTGCAGTAAGGCAGTAAAGCAGACAAGACACCTTAAGAGGGAATGGAGCCAAGACAGGACAGAGGAAAGCCTGGCAGCCTACCTAGCAGCCTCACGTGCTAAGGGGAAACAGATCAAGAAGGACAGGAACCTATCATGGAGGGCAACTGTAAAGGAAGTCACTAAAGACCCGAAGAAAATCTGGAAGCTAGCTAAGTGGGCTAGGGAAGGGGCAGGTCAGAGGATCCCTCTACCCCAGTTCCCAGAGATAAAGAACAAGGATGGCATAATGCAAGCGGAGAACCAAGGCAAAGCAGACGCACTTGCCCAACACTTCTTCCCGGAACCAAAGACTGCAGACCTGCAAGACATACAAGGCACAATCTACCCAGAACCGTTCCAAATTGAGGAAGAAGTCCAACCTGCAGAACTCCAGAAGATACTGAGAAAGATCCCAATTAGTAAGGCCCCGGGGCCTGACCAGATCCCAAACATCCTACTTAAGGAATGCAAACTCGAACTGGGGCCTATGCTATGCCAGTTCTTCACAGCATGCCTAAGGCAAGGTTACCATCCCAAGCCTCTGAAACACTCAACAACTGTAGTCCTAAAGAAGCCACAAAAGCCAGACTATACCAAACCAGGGGCCTATAGACCGATTGCACTGCTAAACACCCTAGCAAAAGTCCTAGAGGCTATTGTTGCAAAGAGGATAAGCAAAGAAGCTGAAGAGAGAGACCTCCTCCCCCAATCCCAAATGGGTGCAAGACTAGGAAGATCAACTGTCTCAGCCCTAGAGCTGATTACAGAACAGGTCCAGACTATATGGAAGACAGACCCAACAATGGTAGCATCTATGCTATGTCTCGACATATCCGGTGCATTTGACAATGTGTCACACCAGAGATTGATACATAACATTAAGATGAAGGCCTATCCACAATACATTGTACAGTTCATCCAATCCTTCCTCCAAGACAGGACCACATGTCTTAGACTTGGGGAATATATGGACCACCCAAGACAACAGGCTACTGGTATACCACAAGGATCAACCCTGTCACCAATCCTGTTCCTGTTCTTTGCCTCTACACTCCTCCCAGACCTGGAGGGAAGAGGGGTAACAGCAATGGGATTTGTAGATGACTCTAACATTCTTGCGTATGGAGAGAGTACAGAAGGAAACTGCAGAAAACTGGAGGCAGCACATGACAAGTGTGTGCAGTGGGCATCTAGACATGGGGCTGCATTTGCACCACAGAAGTACCAGTTGATCCACTTCACTAGGAGCAGGAAGAGACACAACCTACAGGCAACGGTTAACATCCCCGGGTTCGAGGACGGACCATCACCATCGCTGAGACTCCTAGGAGTATGGGTAGACTCTAAGCTAAGCTGGGGCCCGCATGTTAAGAAAGCCACGGAGAAGGGTGTCGCCCAGATGCAATCCCTCCAGAGACTATGCAAATCTACATGGGGGGCTTCCTTCCAAAAGGCAAGACACCTATATACCGCGGTAGTACGACCAGCGATGACCTACGGGGCAAGGGTCTGGATGACGCCGGAGGGCGTACCTGGCTATAGAAGGGGATCACGGCGCCACTGGAGAAAGTCCAGAACCAGGCACTAAGACACATCGCAGGGGCATACAAGAGTGTGGCAGAGGCCGTCCTCCAGAAGGAGACAGAGATACCACCGATGCACCTGTATACCCAGGAGCTAGCAAGGAAACAAGCGGAAAAGGCAGTAGGAAAGCCCGCCACGGAGTACACCCAGGAACGATGCAGACAAGTCCAGGAGGAGTGCAGGAGGAGGAAGGGAATAGCCTACGCACAAGACCTACGGACAAGACAAGCAGCTATCATAGCTATGATAGACGGACAAGAAAAGGAGATGACCCACCGAGGGGAAGACATGTCGAAAGCATGGTGTCTACATAGGGAATGGAACAAAAGATGGAAGGCCCAAGTCACAAAAAGACAGGCAGCACAACAGGGGCAAGAACTACCTGCAGCATGGAAGGATAATGAAAAGGGCAGAACGCTACACAAGGGATGGACAAGGAAACAAAGCACAATGGCGACTCTCCTCAGGACGGAACATATAGGATTCAATGCCTACCTCGCGAGGAGGAGAGTCCCGGGAAAAACACCCGAGTGCCCGTGTGGCTATAGAGCCCAGACACCAAAATACGTCCTGCTGTTTTGCCCGGCGTGGCAGGAAGCAAGAGAGCGGCTTACCAGAACGGCGGGGTCGTCGTGGCAGGAGCTGACCCAAACGAAGAGGGGTTTATGCGCGGCGACAAAGTGGATGATTAGGGAGGGACTGCTGGAGCAGTTCTCGCTCGCGAGGGAGGAACTGGAGAGAGAGGAGGAAGGGAAATAGGAGCCTGGTGAGAGGAAGGAGCCATAGAGATCCTCTCTATGTCCAAAAGCCGAACGGACCCAAAGGGTGGGGATGGAATCCCACAAGACACGAAGGAAATGAAGGGTTTTATGCCGGAGGCCATAGGCCGAGGGCTTTTACCTTCGACGAACATCATAGAGATAGCTGCTTGTCCCGTAGTTGGAATAGTACAGCAATACAAGAATGTTATTATTATATAGACAGCTCGTTTCTCGTCTTCCTTTCTTACCTTCTCGAAAAAAAAGACCACATGAATTGAATTGATACCTGATTACCTGACTACCTCTGCAGAGGATCCTACCCACACTCCACATAATCAAACGTCAATCTGTGAGTACGTTGGGTACACAACTTCACGTCAACGTACCGGCAACGTTCCCTCATCTCGAAGAATAACAAACCGAGACCTACCTAAACGAGCAGACTTGACAATCCAGTAACAATTCTCCCTCCACTCACCAAATCGAGCTATATACATACTAGCTCTGCATGTGCATCATGGTCACGACACAGATACGACGAGGCATCCCACTTATTTAGCACGATGTCGAAAATAGAAATGCTGGGAATACGAGAAGTGGTGGAAAGCTTAAGTTAGCCCTCAGCTCAGTCTAACGTGTTTGATAAGCATGTGAATCAGATAGGCATGTGCATCAACTTTACGAGGTGGATAACTTTGATTCTTGATATCTTATGCTATGGGTGTCAGAACTACCTCAAAGATGGATCAATTGAATGCTCAGAAGTTACTCTATCTGACGGACAGCTCCTTGAGTTATGGCCTTGAATACCACACTTGCTGCAGGTTGGTTTGGCTCTTGGTTTCTTCTTAAGGTCATTAACTATTTCCATTGCCTGACGAGCCTGTACCTGAGCCGTGTCTCTGGCAGCCAATTCATCAGTGTTAATACCAAGAGTAAGCTTGATTTTCTTCCTTGGAGCCCTATAAGACTGTAATTCTTCATTTATAGTCTTTATATTATCATATTCACCCTGGAGTAATGTCATAGCAGCCTGTGACCTTTTGAACCCTCTTGATAACCTGTCCACTGCCTCAAGGATTGAGGTTGGTGAGCTGTTCTGGTGGCTAACAACCCTATCCTTAATCTTGCTTGTTTGCTTCTCAATCTGCCTTGGATTCTGAGGGGTATTCTGTATATCTGATGAACAAGGTAGTGGTGGAGTTGGTGTCTTGTAACGCAGTGTTAGCTTAGACAACACAGCCTGTGGATCCAGTGATAACAAGCCTGAGCCTCTAAAGGCACCTCTGATCGTGTTTGGAGTGAATGCAGCTTGATAGGCAGGCCTAAGTTGTGGTAGGAAGTCTTCTTTGATTAGGTAGTGGTATCCAACCATGCCAAGCATTTGGATTCTAGCTGAATATGCCTTCTTTAATGGACTAAAACAGCCAACATCCAAAGGCTGGAGTAAGTGAGAAGAATGTGGTGGCATACAGAGGGTAATAATGCCTTGTTCCTCACAGAACGACTCAAACTCTGGTGTCATATGGCTGTCATGGCCATCCAGAATTAAGAGCCTCTTCTGACCAATAGTCCTGTGCTTGGTATAGTCATCAAAGTGCTGGATCCACTGGACGGCATGATCAAAGGATGTCCAGCCTTTAGGACTAACTCCAAGCTTCCAGTTTGGTGGTAGGTGTTTGAACCAGGCTCTGTTCATTTCCTTGCCAGAGAAGATAACATATGGAGGCACTGACCAGCCTTCTGCATTGACACAGGCAATAACAGTCTGCCACTGCGTTGAATCAGAGACTAAGGCCTTAGGTCGTTGCCTACGCTCTGTAGCAGTTACAACCATGGTATTCTCACTGTGTCCAAGCCTGAATCCACTCTCGTCAAAGTTGTAAATGTCGTGTTGTGTAATTCCATGAAAGGCTATCATGTTGTGAACGAGCCTAAACCACTCTGAGATAACCTCTGGATCCTCATTCTTTGCCCTTTGGCTTGATAACCTCCGTGATAGCCTTGTTTCCAAGCCTGGATGACGATTGACAAAGTTATGAGCCCATCTTTGGCCAACCTCTTGTCCATTCCGTGCCTTGGTTATTGAGGACGCCCAGCTTCTGATTACAGCCTGTGTTGGCGAGTAACCACGTAAATCTAGGTCCAGAATCTTCTGATAAACTACCTCCTCTTCAACCGGAGTCAAGGCTCTGTTCGTTGGCGGTGTACCAGTCTTTGGAGCCGTACCATGGAGTCTGCGGTTGACGGTAGAATATTTGACTCCGTAGGCGGCTGCAGCGCGTCGCACGCTTGGAAATCGACCTGACAGGTAATCACGAACAGCATTCTGAATACACTCTTCGTTTGGAGGTGCCATCGCGTAAAATGGTGGAATAATGGACGCGTTTAGTAATGGTGGTGGATACGAGATGGAAGTTGATGCACATGCCTATCTGATGATTCACATGCCTATCTGATGATTCACATGCTTATCAAACACGTTAGAACTACTGCAAAAGTTGGATTCACGCGCGAGTCTCAAAAAGATATGTACAGACGTTCGAAACACAAAACAACAAAATTGAAAGAAAGAAAAAACAAAGTAAACAGGACTTGAAACGAGAAAAAGGAGCTAGCTCAATTCGAGAAATCTCTCTGATCTTACTCTCTCTTCTCCCCACCCATCCAATGGCCACACCATCTGCAGATCCATCCCTGTTTAAAAAAAAAAGTGACAGCCGACCTCTCACTTCCCGAGGAGGAAAGTAGAGAGAAAGAACGCACTGGGTATAAGTTAATGTAAACTGTATCTTGAATTTGTTTGAGAGTAAGTTCCTTCCCCTATTCTCAAAAAGATGCCGTCGGGCTCATCTTACCATCACAAGAGCGTGCTTGTTGCATTCGTTGAAATATGTGCAGAAACGACAAATAATATGATTTTTCTTTCTTTGGTTGGTTTGTTCTGTTGTTGAAGTTTTTTGTGTTGTTGAGTGCTGGCTGCAAGGCCCAGCCCATGCCACACCGCGCATTCCACGTAAAAGAGGTGGCGACACCTAATGTGACTTTTTCTTCTGTGTCGTTTGGGTCCCTCTTGCTCCCCCTCTAGAACATGTGTTCTTTCTTTCTTCAGTGTCCAAAGAAAAAAAACTCTCTCTCTTTCACGCGAGAAAAGGAGATAACAAAGTACACGGGCTAACTGTTGATGCTTGTTGCTTCGAAAGAGATTTGAATGACTGCAAAGAAACAGCTGCGCCGGCCCCAATGCTCTTTGAACATGACAACAATTCTGGGGAATGTTGTTCTGAGACGTCTCGGGGGGTATCTTGCTTAATGTCTATGGTGGTGGGCGTGGCGCTCGACGTGGCGCTTGTAGCTTGGTGGAGTGTCGTATGCCTTGGGTGTACCAGCGGCTGCGGTAGCAGTCTCGGTGACCGTAACATCGACCTCCTCGATGATGTACTCGTAAACTTCGTTGTCCTTGGTCACGTACTTGGTCGTGGTCTTGCAGCCCTTGCTTGCTGGAGGAGCAGATGGAGCAGCGGTGACCGATGGTGCCGCTGGAGCGTAGGCAGGAGGGTTTGGCTTGACCTCGGATGGCTTGGGCGCCTCGGCCGGCTTGTATGGCTTAGGCTTATTCTTTGGTGTACTGGAAGGCTTTGGTGCGGATGTAGCTGGGCCACCCTTGGCGCCGTGGACTGGGTACTTGGTAGCAGGCTCGGGACCGTACTGGATCGGGACACCAACTGGAAGGTCATGACGAGGTCCAGTGCAGTCATCGCCATCGAGGTAGTCTGGCACGGGGAACTTGCACTTGGCGGCCGCAGCGTCGCTCTGGATGTTGAACAGAGGGCAGTCCTCGATCCTGCCAGAGGCGCTTGTGCAGGTGTTGATGGCCTTGCCAAGGAAGTCAGCGGACTCCCAGCCCATCATGAAGTCCGCGTGGTAACTGGCTCCGATTGGGTCTCCGGTAGAGATGACAAATTCTCCGTCCATGCCGGCGAACTTCTGCGTGGCAAAGATGGTCTCGTAGAAAAGGAATGGGTAGTGGACGTCATAACCCTTAGGGCAGTTGCCCTCCTTTACGAGCGAGGGATAAGCAACGTGAGATCGGTGGTTTGGTGAATCCAACTCGCCGGTTCCGCACGATGGGAAGGCCATCTCGATACGCAGACCGTCCTTGCACTGGCTGTCCATGACACTCCGTTCTGGGAGCACGTGGCGGTAGAGAGACGGTTCAGGGTCCTTGGCATAGTTCAAGCAGTTGTATCCGATGGCACGTTGCTGCAAGAAGAATTGGTCCGTGGGATCAGTTGGCCAGGAGCTCAGTGGCTCATCGGGGAACGGACCAGAGAAGTTCCGGAACGCTGGCTCACCGGCAATCATTTGGAAGCCTTCTGGGAACGGCTGGACATCGTCAAGGTAGAAGAGGTAGTAGGCGAGCATACCACCGACGTTCTCCACCATCTCGACGGTACCGTTCTTGTGCTTGAAGTACATAGGAGGCGTCCAGTAGGCCGACTTGTCCTGCGTGACAGCGCATGATGTGCAGTCGTGCGTCAGGTCGGGGCACTGTGTGAGATCCTTGAAAGTGGCGTTGTTGCCGAAGTCTGGCAAAGTTAGTGACTGGAAGGTGACCGCATCTCAATCCAAATACTCACTTCCTGAACCGAAAACCAAGTGAGAGTGGTCGGCCACGTCGTCGGGCGCGACGAGGGGATCAATACGAGCAACGCCGGTGTGGGAGCGGCAAGGCATGCGCCAGAAGGCGGCGACATTGCCGGCCAGGGCGAGGGCGGTGACGGAGGAGGTAAATGTTCCCTTCATGGTTGCTGAGGTCGCTCCGGGCGCTGTAGATATTCGCGGCTGGTTGAGCGCCTGCGCGGAAGTCTGCGTTGCCGGCGCAGAGGTGGATGGGATTCCGGTGGCTGAAAGTCTATGCACAAGCTTCTTCGCGCACAGCGACGAAGACGGTGAATTGATGATGCGGTGGTGGGTGTCGCGGGAACGCTATGTTTGCATGTGCGCGTTGCTCGTGCGGGCGGTCGGGTTCGCGTGCGTGCCTGGTGTGTTGGGGGCTGGCTCTGGTATGCACCTGGCGCGAGAATGTCTGTCGGCTGTGTGGTGTTGGTCGGTGATGGGCGAGGGGATCGATCGAAGCAGTGCCAAAGGAATGGAACGACTGGTATTGCGGAGCGCTCGGCCGACACAATAGCACAGTCTGGGAGTGGGTGAACGATTGACAGCAGTGGGCGGGCGGCGGTGGTCGTGGTGAAGGAGGGAGCGTGGTGGATGAAGCGCGAGCGAGGCTGCTTGAACTTGGCGGCAGAGCAGCGAGGGAAACCGTCGGTGCGTTTGGAGCTAATGCGGCTAAATGCCGCCCGCCGTTGCTTCTGCAGGGGTCACGCTCTCCCTAATTAAGATTACACTTTGCGCCTCCACCTCTGATTGCACGACACCACGCCGCCTCAGCGACCTGCCAACGCCATAGCGCTCGCTGCGCACGCTGCCATGCGAGCCCACTGGACGCGCCCGCCCGGGCACAGAAATGGGACATCGTCGTGAGAGCGCGAAAGACTGCGCGCGCCCAGCTCAGCGGACGGCCGTCATCACCGCTGCTGCGCCAAAGTGCGCGAATGGCGATCTCCATTCAACTGCCCACTGCCCGCCGCCGAGCAAGGGGTGCTTGGACCGTGTTTCCGACCGCAGCAAGGCATCGTGATAAGCTTCGCCTGTCTCGTGGTCGCCCACGATGCTTTCAGATGACGCAGCCGTTTGTCTCTATTTCCGATGTCAACGCGGCGCGGCCGCACGACCGGACACCCATCTTGGTCTCGGGATGCGCTGCCAGCGTGAGACGACTTCCTCTCTGCGATTCCTGAAGGGACGCGAAACACTGACAAGAATGTCCACTTTCCCGGCGCACGAACCGAACATAGACTGGCGAAGGAGCACCTCTCTCCGCGCCGGCATGCATTGCGCTCATCTCGTTTGAATGCAGGAGCGTGGAGCAGCACAGAATTGTGTCTTCGCTTCAACCCCTCGTCGACCGGGCCCTTTGCCTTCGCTTTGCTCAAGAGCGGGCTCTGACGGATGGGCCTGGAGATGAGCTTCATAGGCTGAACATCGTCCCGTCTTGGGATGCCCCAGCCGCCACAGCACCCTTGTCGAGCTCCGACACAACCAAGCCAAACGGGTCTGATGAGACCCTTTGTCACACGAAGAACTGCGGAGATCGTACAGAACACAGCAGTCTTCAGGAGACTGTGTTGATTTCCAACGCTTTTCTCATGCGGGAGCCGACGCACCGCAGAAGCGCGAACGTGCAGATTCAAGTTCTCGTCAACAGCTACACGGCGTAGAAGATTCTGTCGTGTGAGGCCGGTGCGGCAGCCGACACACCGCTGCTGGTGATCATTACTGCGGTTTTGGCCGTGACCTAGGTCGTTCGAAAACCAGCACACAGACAGCAGCATTGCGTGGCCCTGATCTCGACTGAAACGCGTGCCGCGCACGGCATTGGCAGTGTTCAGGAGGGGCCGACGAAGTTCCAGAAATCGAGTGTTCGGAGGCTGGAGCACGGTGCATCGAGAAGTGGGCGTCGCTGAACAGCATACAGAGTGTCTCCCGCCAAGCTCCATCGCCGCAGGCTTCTCCAGTTTGCTTGTTCATGAAGGACGTACATGAATTGATCTAACTGAGAGAAATCGCCATTGCCCCCGATGATTTGCACTGACTTTGCATGAAGCACTCATGCTGCGACTGCCACCAAGCAAGATACATTATACCCCACATATGAACACGGGCCCTGCAACTCTATGTCAAACGCGAAGCTCGACACAGACTTCGCGCAGTCACTTCGTCTTCAGCTCCTTGCCTCCAGCATGATTGCAGCCTCCATCACGTGCGAAGCAGAAGGCTTGCCATCAGAGCTACCACTGTCCAACCCAATACAGCAACTGCAGTGTGATTCCGAACTGAGGAGGCAGCCGATTCATCACTACTGGCAGATTGTGTGGCTGAGACCAGGGGACCGTCCGTTGATGCAGCACTCGTACTGCTTCTCGTCCACGGCAACCTGGTCCGCAGCGTGCTTGATGTTGTTCTGGTCGTGCTCGATGTCGTCGCATTCGCTACCCAGACGTGGACCAAGCCATCGCTTCCCATCAGTGCGTGGCCCCCCTTCAGGCTCGCCATTGGCCCTCCTAAGGACACTACCGCTGTGCCAATGGTTGCCTTGGGGACATTGGGGTCCCTGACCATGGTATACGCTTGAGTGCCAATTGTGAAGGTCCAGGACGTGGTCGTTGGTGTTGCAGGATCTGAGGTGATAGCTGGGTATGCACTCGACGTCGTCCAGCTCTCAGTCGTCGGACGCCCGTTGCCGTCGCAGATATTGTCCATCGCGGTGCCCGCGTAGATTGTGCATGCGTCAATGCTGTACACTTGCCCGGCATTGGTCTGAGCTGGGCCGCCTTCTGTCAAGGTAATGCTTCCCATCAGGATAACCCTCGGCTCGTCCGATGTGGTTGTTGGAACGGCATCATTTCCAGCACCGGCGGTGAATTGCACGCCGCCTGCAACCGCAGGTGTAGCAGTTGTCGTGTGTTGACCGCCTGTAGAGACGCCGGAAGGATATATCGTCTTGGTGAGTTGGATTCTTTGTGTAATCTGTACCCTCGCCGTACTCTTCGGCTTAGCCTCCACTTGAGCACGGACACCCTGCCAGACTGCCGCACACAGCAGGAACGAGATGGACAACATGATTGGGAAAACAGAATGCAAACAGGACCAATAGTGGGTTCACCTAGCTCACCTGTCGTGCATCCTGCACCACTACACATACCACTCTCGCAAACACTTTTGCGGAGACCTCGCTGCTTTACGCGCTGGCTGTGCCACTCGACAACATTAGTATAGTAAAAGTATGCTATATTTTCTTGACTTTGTGGAGCGCAGAGCTGCAAGATGAGGTGTTGTGCAGCTTCGCAGCGTGGCGCCCTGCGAAGTCGATCGCTTGTGCAGCGGGCGCTTACTGCTTTGCTGCAGGTGGTCGAAACTGGAGACATTGCGGAGCTGCGACGGGGCTCCGATGAGTGAGTGGCAAGTGGCACTTTACACAGGCGCACAGGTGTGCGGCGTTTGCTTGCAACAAGTCTTCTGTGCGTCGCGAATATTTTTGGCTTTCTCGTCGCTTCGGCACTTTTGGGGAAGGATTTTCTGGAATCTCTGCCACCGTTGTCATTGCTGTCTGAGCGTGGGTTTGTTGGGCTCGATGAGATGTTAACTCTCTCGGCCGCTCCTCCGACTCCTGTTGATCTTTTCTTGGACGTCATCATGGAGGGTAGGTTCGTTGATGACTCGTGGAAATGTGATTGAGTGTTGGCTATGCTCGGAGATGTCATTCGGTCGTTTTCAGTGGTGCACAGCGGGAGACGTTTGTGTGATGGGCAGCCGACGGAGACGGAGATGCGGAAGGAGGAAGTCGGACAGTCGCTCTTTCCACTTTGGGCAAGTACGCGTTCCCGGAGCACACTTCAGGCATCGTGACTGCGACATTGGAGCTCTCCTTCCCGCCTGCGGGAACTCGCCAGGCTTCTGTGGTCTTGCACCTCAGTACACGTTCGTTGAGAAACGGTGGCGTTTGCACATGACTTACATCGGAGAAACTCGAGTGACCCTGCTCCAGTCGATAGTCTACTCTTTCAACAACGGCGCGGAAACCACAAGAAGTCAATAGTAGACACCCCCGGTCCCGATGCTCTCGCCTAGCGCTCCGAGCCCATGAAGCACTCTCCTACATTAGATGCACACGCAGAGGCATCTCCCCTAGGGCTTGCACTCACCGGCATTGTGTATGATTCGCAACCCGAAAGACTGCAAATGCACGCGAACCCAAGTGCGGTAGTCATAAGTCATTGAAGCTTCATGAATCGTGGACCATCTACCACTTCCACACTGCAGGTCCAAACTTCTCATCACCACTGACAGTTTTCCGAACAGCTGCCCCCATGTAGTCGACTGTGTTCACGACATTCGTCCCCCACCACGACGCCATACTCCCGCCCGGAAGCTGAACGCAGAAAAAGATGACGATGGCGCAAATCGCCAATCCCACATCCATGCCGGCTGACGTGACATAGTTGTAGTTCATCCACCAGCCTCGAGCGCGATCACGGATGTACTTGTTGAAGATCCAGCCGACGGAACAGTAAGCAAGCTACGTACGAAGGTCAGTTTTGATGTACTGGGGATGGCGTCGCTCGAGAGACTTACAATATTCATAGCACTGTAAGGTGGGACATATCCCATGGATGAGAAGACGAGTGGGATGTTCAATTTTCTGAACATCGACGTCTTTGGGAAGGCGCGTGCAAGTCCATAGGCGATGAATGGCAGGAAAAATCCGATGACCCAGAAGTACTGCAGATCTTGGTAGATGGCGCCACTGGAGAACAGGTGCTTAGGTCCCACGGCACCCCAGATGACAGAAGCGTTGTAGAAGGTCTTGATGTAGCCACAGGTGAAGTAGTTGGCGGCTTCTTCGGTACAAATGTTGGAGATCGCACCCAGAGCCCACTCAACTGTGCCTAATTGACAAAAGCAAGACCAAACCGTAGCGACAAGCTGAGCCGTGAAGAGAGATCGCTGAGGCACATGCATGTAGTGGCCGAGCTTCAGATCCTGGGCGAAGTAGAGGGCTTGGGTCATGGTGATGTAGCCGAACGTCTTGAACATCATCATGGCGATTGGGTGACCAGGTTGGAGATATCCAATGATGAACTCCGTGAACACGTTCAACCCAAGTTGAATATTGGTCATGGCTTGAATAATGCCAATCGGGATTGTCCAGACCACAGCAATCACAAGCGCCAGCACAACAGAAGACGCATTCATGCCAGTCGGATATGCGTTGGCTGATGCGAACGCGAAGCCAATCATGATCAGACCGAGGATAATGTACCACCAGGTAGGCACGGTCTTGTAGTTTCTCATAATCTTCATGTGAACGTCGTCAAGCTCGCCTCTGGACGCCTTCCACCGACGCCAGATATCTTTGCCGTGAAAGAGGTATGTGTGGCTGAGAAGTGCTGCGATGATGGCAAAGCTGGTTCCGTATGCTAACGCGAAAGACGTGGACAGGAACAGCGGAGAGTACGACTCATATGATGCTGGATCCACGACATGCTCAGGAGTGAGGATGCGCGAAATGTTGTAAGTTGCTCCTGTGTTGTCCGTGATCCCATTCTGACTGATGGGGAGATAGTCAGCATACCAGGCGCCAGTGTAATGAATGGCTGGCGTGATGATCCAAAGAAGGAATATGATGCCGACCAAGGTATTACCAATGGCGTGCCAGGGCGCAATGAGAGGACTGCCATAGAAGCCGTTAATTTGAGCCCAGTCGAGCGTGAATCCTGTGAAGGGAAATCCAAGCGAAATGCCGGTTGTCTGGCCGAATAGTTGATTGACAATGACATTGTTGGGTTTGATCCATGTTACCCATGCGAAGTAGGACAGAGCAGGCATGATGAAGTCCGGAAACCAGGACCAGACAAACATCGCTATCATGATGTACAGAAACCACCTGTACCGGGAGATGGACCATCCGTTCGTTTGGGCCGGGTCGGAAGGAGTCTTGTCGTGTAGGGCGTACATGAACGCAACATTGACCAAAGCTGCCGGCCAGATCATGGAAGCCGGCTCTACCAGCCATCGACGCACTGTGCCAGCGAGAGAGAATCCGAGACATTGCGTGGACAGAGCGAACAAGATTTTGTAGCCCCAGTCGAAGCTGTTGATGTTGTAGAATTTCTGCAGAGAGACGATTGTGTCCACAAAGTAACCAGTACCACCTCCAAAAGCAGCGTTCGCCATTGCAACAATGATAACGTGCTCCTTGGTGTTGAATGGTCCGGGATTCAGATTCCCCTTCAGGCCGAATAGCGAGAACTCAAACTCAGGCATGAATTTGGCCCACGCCACACCTAGAGGGTATGCGACCAGCTGGACGACATATGGCGTGATGTTGATGATAGGATACCGCAGGTAAAACAGGCCATTGACACCTGAAACTACCGTGGTCAACAGCATGCCGATAGTCCAGGCGCGAATGGTGGAAGTGGGAAGATCTTCATCGTAGTTGCGTACAACAGCGCGTACCTGACTCAGCGGGTCAATGTCAAATTTCTGCTTCAATCTTCTGGTAATCATACCTCAGGATACGGCGAGTCGTTGACGAACTCGTCCACGAGAACAGCTTCACCTTTCTGATCGTGCGCTCGCGTGACATCCTTGATGGCCTCGAATGCGGTATCAGGCAAGTTGGGGTCGAAGCTATGCTCGGCAGCAAATGATTTCAAAGTCCGATTTGCTTCCACCTCAGACATATTCCTGACTGCGTCTGAGTGGTCGTGCTTGACATCGCCAGCGTACTCAGCCGCAATCTTGGACACAACAGGCTCGCCAGTGCCAAGATCAGTCATTTCAGTGCTGGCCCCAGTTTTGCGATTGACTTCCACGCCTTGAATTGATCCATCGTTAGTATTGGTTCTCTTGAAGCCAAGCCTCTTGAGTGGATTTTTGGAAGAGCTGGCCATGATGGTAGGCTTTTGCTGCTATGGCCAAGTCGAGAGAGAGATACGATGATGCAAGCAACGTAGCTGTGCGCTCATCGGGCGGCGCTGGTCCAACATATAGTTGTGGGCGGCACGAGCGGCATTACCGCTATCGGTACACGGCCAGGCCTGACAAAAGCTCTAGTGCTGAGAATGACACGAGATCCGTCCATGGCGTTTCTGCAGAGCACGTACTTCACGCCACATGGTCGTTCAAGACGAACAGCTGGGGAGTGGCTCGCCTGTGGAGGAACTAGCGTAGAAGTGTAGTAGATAGCGGCGAGCGCTGATACGACCGTGAGAGCTCGATGGCCAATACAGAGTGGTCGCATGCCCACCCGACACGCATTTTGAACGGCTCGCACAATGGCACCTTCCAGTTTAGGCTAGTCCACCGAGATAAGATTTGTGCCGGGGGCGTCAAGCAATGACAAGCTTGAAGGAAGAGGTCTTCTTTGACATTGGCATGCTCGAGCCCGCCACATCGCACAAGCACACACGGGTCAGTCATGGAGCCACCAGTGCCACGATGATGAGTGCTTGGTGGTATCGCGTAACAGCGGTACACGCACTCTTCTGTTGTTCCTTTGGCGGGAAATCCCGTCTTGCTTGACCGAATCTTTGCTCTTGAGGCTGGGAACAGCGCACTGTGACAGAACCGGCGGCTGTGCTGTGAGATACTGGCTTACGGTGGCCCATGCAACACAATCAGTCGCAAAGCGTATCCAGCACCATGGTCGGGGCAGGAATAGGGACCGGGAGATATCCTGCGCCTCCACGCTGTGGCCAGCGCTGTTGTGCCAAGGCTAGGACGCCAAGCAACCAGAAATTGAGATGAGGAAGCATCACTAGGGGTTGGTGTGTGCAGCAGGTCTCGAGCGGTGCGGAGGGAGTCTGGGAAACTGGTTGTCTGTTCAAGGTACAGAATGTTCATGCTGAATTGCAGCAGCTGGAGTTGCCGCTTTCCCGACTTGGCGACCCTCCACCTCCAGAGTCAGTCTCCACCACGCGAAAGAGCTCAGGAGCTGAGACGACTGCACGACCTCACGTCTTCACGTCTCCACGTCTTCACACGGCGCGTCCTCTTGGACTCGTCCACTGCGCATCCTCTTGGACTCGTCCACTGCGCATCCCCTTTCACTCGTCCACTGCGCATCCCAGGCATGCCCCCTGCACCGCTCGCACTCCCACTCGCACCCTCGACGACGATCAACAGCAGCCTGTTCGCAGCCCTTGCGGCTATCATTCACCGCACGCGCCTGGATCGCCGTCGTGACACGCCTCGAGACCGCAGCACAACAGAAGCAGACACGCAGCTTGCGCAAAGATGAGGGCGCTGCGCCTTCGTGCACGACATGAGTTGCTAGACCACAGGGCACCGGGATAGTCGGGCGAGGAGTGACATCGGAGACCCGAGTCGTTAGCCACCGCTCTCCAGGCGCGCGACGCTGGCCGAAACGTGCAACTTCGGCTGCATCGGAAGACAAGATACAGTACGAGCTGATGAAGACTCTGCATCCGTACGGACGGGCGAGTGACGACACTGAAGGAGCACAGCATAGCCTCCCTGATATGAGGATTATTCACCCACAGACAGCTCGTAGTGTAGTCTGCTGCCGTCAATTTCACAGGGCACTGACAAATACCGATATTGCCTGCGGACATTTGCTTCGGCAAAGGTCACCAAGGCAATTAACCTCCGCCAAGATCGCTTTGGGGCGGTCGTCTCGCCGGAAAGGGCGCCCCTGTCAGCACACTAACGAATTCGAACGAGCGACTGTGTCAGAATGCTTTGGACACGGGGAAACGCGTATATCCGGAAAGAACCCGAGCAATACATCATATCAGTAATTCTTCGTTCTGACTGTGTTCACGAGCCTGCACAATATTGCTTCAACGCTTCCGGCGAATGATGAAAGTGGCAGGGGCCTGCCCAAAACATTCTTACAGATTGAATCAGCCAACAAATATGCCTTCGCGACTCAACCCAGTGCATCCCTCGGAGGACCGCTAGAAAGAGCTTAGACCGCGCCGTCGCAAGATGTACGACGGCCTTAGCGACGCCGGTATAACGTGGAAACCTTCTGGCCAGTTATGCTGCCAATCCCGCTCATGCATAACAAGAGTGCTTGCGACCCTGCCATGCATTTCAGATTTTCTTAAGGCCGAATGAGCACGTTTCTTTGTCCTGGTCGCACGCCGGAGACTTGCGATAATAGGGCATCTCAAGGGCGTGCTACTCTACTCTCCTTGATTCGCTGCTCGTCATCAGGTTTGGTGGACTGGCACCACCGCCCTCCTTTCTACTACAGTACTTGCTTCCCAATGAAGTGGATTCGCGGTCATTTCAGCCCTGTAGCATTCCTGATCGAGACGGTCGCCGCGTTTCTTTAGACGCCTTGGTTCAATCCACAAACGCACGTCGCCAAGGCCAAGCACTCTAACAATATCTCTTCACACATTCAGTGTCTCTGCCGTCGCCTTGCCGGTGCATGCCCGAACGTCCTTTCGGCCGCATGCTTCGAGCAATGACACTATCACTCTTGGCCAGATTTATATCGCGCTTTCTGAATCTCTCGGAGGCGGAGCAGCGGAATCTCCGGTACAACGCGCTAAGAGCCTAAGATACACAAGAGCACGGCGACTCGAAGTGGTATGGTGGAAATGGGTCAGCTTCAACGATACGAGTTGCCGCGCTACATCTACACCAGAAGCGGGCATCGCGACATGGTCCTTAGGCGCTTCGTCCTGCAATCGCAGTGCAGCTCGGCAATCTTGCATCTCGGCGCTTTGTACCGAAGGCACCGTGTTGCGAGTAAGTTCTGGAACTTGCATAAACCGCACAGTCCGATTGGAGATGGATTCGACCTAGAGTGAGCCCTAAGCTACGATTATCCCGGTAAAATCGCGTGTTCAAGCTCAGACATGCCCATTGGTTACTGTATGTCTCATGACTTGCGATCAACCAGGATGCTGGCGCACTCGGTAAGAAGCGAAGAAGCTCGTTCGCGGCTGGGAGTTTTGGCAAGCTGTGGTCGGGCCGCATGGTAGCCACGTGCAGCTGGCCTTCAAACGCCGCGAACTGTGCAAACCTAGGCCAAAGAAATCTACTTTGATGACCAACGCGGGGCCGACAACATAGAAGACCATAAGATCGACCCATCGCTACGGCCTTGAAGTGCAAGGATTTTGTCGTTGATCGAGGCTGTGATGCCACTGACCGGAGACCGCAGTTCGGAACTGGTGCACACCGTACACTCCACCGAAGGGATTTCCAAGCATCGCCGCGAGAAAACCTGGTCGATCACCCCTGGCCGCCAGTGGCATTTTGATATTGCCCTTGCTATCGTAGCACTCCTTGGAAACGAGCGGACTGCATGGCACAACGCGTACGCAGCATCGCCGTTGTCGCAAGAACACAGCCACGGCGATTCGGTACCAAGTATAAGTGAAGCAATCGCACGTCGTTGTTTTCTGGTCTAGTTAGAGTACAAGACAAACTTCCTTTCTGTCCCACACCCCAGAGCTCACATCACCCCTCTGCCAACATGATCGCTCATCAATTTCTTGGGCTTGCAGCTCTTACTGCACTCGCCTCCGCATGTGCACCGGAACTCCTCAAACGCGATGGATGGCGTGGAGCACACATCGCCAAGCGCGCAGAGCCAGGAGCCAGAGCATGGAGTTTCGAGCTCGCTGAGGCATGGAACCAACTCAACCCAGGTACGTTGCATAAACGATATGCTCTGCTTAACAACTGCTGACTCTTTCTACTCAGAGTGGAGCGCTTGCTACTCTGGCAGACGACAATCGCCCATCAACCTCCGCAGCAAATGGGGCTACTATACCCAGGAGCCACCAACGTTCCACTACCCAAAGAACCTGACGGGCGAGCTTGCCAACTGGGACTTTGGTCCATCATTCTCGATCGAAGTCGGTGACGACAACAAGACCGCTGCTTACATCGAGTTCGACCATGACGGCGATCCAGAGATTGCCTACTTCCGACAATGGCACGTGCACACTGCGGCCGAACATACTATCGACGGCTACCGACCAAAAGGCGAAATTCACTTTGTGCACTACGACGACGCCGGCGTTCCTCGCTCTGTCATCGGTTTCTTCTTCGACCGCAAGAGCAAGTACGATGACTATATTTTCAACTTCACTGACCCGGCTATCGACGCCACCGGCTCGGCTTTCTACAGCCAACTTGATGGACTCGAGCTTCCTGATATCTTCAGCAACAACACTCTCGAGGGTGTCGAGTTGGACTTGAATCTTCTTGTCGAGGAGGCTAAGGGCTACAAGAAGTTCTGGACTTACAAGGGCTCTCTCACCACTCCTCCTTGCTCTGAGGGTATCCGCTGGTTCATCTCGCCTGAAATCATCTGGCTCTCTGACGACCAGACCGAGAGCCTCTTGAGGGCTAGCACTTTCGGTGACCGCCCATTGAACAATGTCTGGGACCACGACATCAACGTCTAAGTCTGACTTTACCTGTTCGCGCGAGCATCTGACCTCAGCGTCGGACGTTGTTTGCTTGTACATGGATTGCATGGGGTTGCATTTGCATCTGCATTAGTGGCGCTCAAGGGAATCAGCACTTGCCATTGTTTGTGTACATGCGCCTCCGGAAGCTGCGGCATCGAAAGTATCGACAGTCTTGTTTAATACTGTAATCCCCTAAAGCTTAAACAAAGTCCCGTCTTCCCTTTCTCGCGTGAGATTCAAGACCGCAACGGGGTCACCCTTATTGTGCAACTATCAGCCTCGTGTGTCAGCTGACGTGTTACTAACAGCTTGGTAAAAAAAAGAAAAAGCGTAACACAGTGCAAAAGTAGGATGTTGATTGTTAATTGGGTCGGCACCCACCCGCTTCTGTGCTGGGAATTTTGCCCACTCACAATTGCAATGCAAGGCAGGCTACATTGACGTTGATTGCGCCCTAACAACCACAATGTCAGCATGAGAAATATTTCCTTTACCATTTCCGTGTCTTGTTACCTTGTCCGGACTTATGTAGCCATTGAAGAGTTAAACTAGTCATGATTGACGTACGTTTTGATTCACGTTGCAGCATTGGTAAACTCCGTCGCCGCAGTTCTTGCCGGCTAAGGGCGGATGTCAGCTTGTATGATGTGGCAGTGCGGTTCTTGAGCAAGAAGTGACTAACCGATGTTGAGTGCGCAGGCAGTGCCCATGACTGGGGTATCCATATTGTCGTTTTCGGAAGCACAGCAAGCGAGTTCGTCGCCGGGTTGGCACGGGCTGTTGTCCGGGCGACAGCTGACGCGACCGCTTGAATGCCAAGCCTGACTCCTTGTTTCTTGGCGCGACCGCTTGAAAGCTAAGGCGACCGCTTGCATAAACTTAACTTCTTACACCAACATCCCTACTACGTATGTGTACCTAACTGGAACTCAACTGACTCTCAACCAGCTAATAGCTAGCCGCGAACTGGATGGCGACTAGCTGACAGCCATCAGTAGACCCATACTCGTCTAGCTAGAGACTAGCGCTAGACTAGACCCCGACTAGCTTATAGTTAGTAGACTAGACTGTAGCAGATTAAATATCGTCCAGTCGTCGGAGGTCAAGTCGATAGTCTTAATGTTTTACACTTCGAAAGCTCAGCAACAGGACGACAAACAGGAGCCGGCAGTCATCAGACGCGCTAGGCTAACATAAAAACGAGAATTCCGACAACGACACCGCTGGCAGCTTTCCGCGCGCGACCGTGACTACCATCCAACAGCGGCGGCGGCAGCAGCAGGACCGTACTCAGAACCTCTCTTAACAACGAGAACTCTACTCGACACCGCTAGCAGCCTTCCGCGCGCGACCGTGACCACCATCCGACAGCGGCGGCGGCAGCAACAGCAGCACCGTACTCAGAACCTCTCGACAGGACGGCACTTACCAGAACCACTCGTTGTGCGCGCGACAGACAGACCAGTCGACAGCGGCACCTCCGACACGTACCTTTGCCGTACAGGATACCAGAACCCAGTACCCAGTACCCCGTTCAGTAGCGACAGCTATTCGAGACAGAGATAATTCAAGAAGCTGTTCTCACCTTACCTTACACGGTCATTACCCAGTTCACCGGCTCTAAAAAGAGCAGCCCGAAGGCCAAGGGCATCCATCACAGTCACAGACAATCACTCGAATCACGAGCACCTCCGGCACGGCAACCAGTACATACACGACAACAACTCGGCTCCTCGAGCACGCACGAGAACCCCACCGCATCTCACCTCGCACACCGACAGCATGGCTACCAAGCAGAATCACCAGCTCCAGGTACAGCGACTTTCAGAGAAGATCAAAGAGCAAGAAACACAGCTTCATGACAAGGACACGTTACTCCAAACCCTTCAGAACAAGGTACAGGGTTATCAGAACCAACTCAGGCAGCTTAAGCACCTCAACCTCAAGGATCAGAAAGACGAGATAGCACGGCTTCAGGCAGAAGCAATCAAGACACATACAGCGACTCAAGACAAGGACACAAAGATTAGCTACCTTTACCACCAACTTGACGAGCTCTGCAAACAGACAACTCCACCTGGCGTCAAAGAACCTTCGCCACGCGCTCAGCGCTCCGCAACACCACCGGCAGTCACACCGGCTTCTCAGACAAAGGACTCAAAACCCCAGTACTTCAGCCCTCTTACACACGATCAGAAACTCGAGTGCATTCAGCTCAACATCTGCTTCCGTTGCAGAGAACATGGACACCGAAGTTACCACGGTACCTGTCCGAACACCACATGGCAAGCGAACAAGTCCAAAGCCTCTTCTCAGGCACCACCGAAGACAACACGACGACCACGTTCCAGCGCACCACCGCGCAGCACCTCCGTAAAGTCTCACATTCAAGACCTCCTTGCTCGGCTTGATAAGCTCGAATCCACCACTCAGCGACTCAACCAGCACCAGCAGCAACAGTCAAAGAATCAGACAGCACGAACCACGACAACGGCACCAGCGACTTCCACCCAGTCCTTGAACACTCCGAATACGACAACGCCAGCAGGCACATCACGACTCCGCCTCAGCTCCACCGCGACACCGATAATCTCACGGCTTTACCTACCTCCAACGAGCGACACGAGCTCAGCACGTTTACCACGACACGGTATCCTTCCGAACCACCACCTTCACCACCACCACCTTCACGACGACCGAGCACGCACGTAAACCAATCAAAAGAGCATGGCATACAGTCACAACAAGGACAGCAGAAGACCCTCAGGCATTCAGGCAACTTTAAGGTACTTCAAGGCCTCTCATTGGCCACACCGTTTCTCCGTAAATTCGGACCTTCCAGCACGTTATTCTGGCACATTCAGCACCTTTCCAGCGACAGCCAATCACAGCTCAGGCAATACTTCAACACTTGGCGTCAAATTCCGACATTCCAACACTACGGCTGGCCTCTGACTACCGTTACGCCTAACCACTGCACCAACCTACCTGTTTTAACCACTGCACCAATCTACCTGTTTTCCAAGCAAGGGGCTCGCTACGAGGACGTAGCGATTTTGAGAGAGGGGGTAGTGTCACAACCCGCCTTAGGCATTCACTGTATTCACTGCGGCACGAGCCGCAGAGCCGCAGCTGGAAGGCTTGGCGCATCCGTACCTTACTTAGTCTCGCTTTCTAGGCATAACCTAGACTCCTTAGCTTTCGTTTCCTTCGTATTAAATCGAGTTACACCTTGTGCTTGTGTGCTTGTTACAAGTAGGTACTAGCGAGTAGCTAAGGGTTGGTCGAAAGCTGGCTATAGACTAGTTAGGGGCAGTATAGGCGTTAGCTCACAACTGGTTGAGTTCCAGTCTACGATTAGTCCAGCGATAGTTGTTCGAAATGGAGTGTAAGCTAGGAGGATAGGTCTAAAAGCAGAGGCGACCGCTTGATTGTTGAGGCGACCGCTTGTTTCTTGGCTTAACGCCAAGTGTGCACGGATGCGGTCAGGCTTGGCTTTCAAGCGGTCGCGTCAGCCGTTGCCACGCTGTTGTCGCCGCTTTGACGTTTGAAGCCTGGACGAGCTAGGGCTGTGGAGAGCAGAGCAGTGATGGGTGAGCGACCGCACGAGTCTCACTTTGATGGAGATGCCTTGCAGTAGAGCGAAGCAACGACGACGGGCATAATGGCTAACTCGAATCGTGGAAGGGAGGCTTGCTGCAGATTTCACGTAAAAAGGCCTTTTGACATCGAAGATGCGGTTCGTACGGCGCCTACCTGCCAAAGTCGAGCAAGTTTCGTGAAAGTGGCGCTTGTGAGGAAGCAGAGAGCTTGAGGCCATGTGGTTGTCATTGGCTTCCTACGGAGAATTCGGTCCACGTTGCGGCCCACGAAGTGCAAGCCGCAGATTTAGCCTTCATGAGATTGTAGTGGCGTAGGCTACGGCGTCGACGAAATCATCGGAACATTCGATGTTGCCTTGGATCTGTCTCTGCTCCTGTGGTTCGTGAGGTGCACAGTATCTGAAGTGGTGGAAAGCGCACAGATGTGCCTGAGATTGCACCAATTCAGAAGAATCAGAACCACACGCCTCAGATGAAGTGATGTTCGAGGCTCCATATGATAAAGCAGTTGACTGTGGAGACAGGTAGATCGTGTCCGATGGCTCGCAGCGCTATGCACGCCTCCACAATCTACAGAATCCTTCTGCACAGCGAGCGTTAGTCACGCAGAGGTCGGCAGCACCTCCCAACAGCAGGTGGACTGTCAACAGCCGGACAAGCGCTTCAGGAAAGCTCCTCGCCCATGGGATGGAGTGTCTCGGCACTTAGCTGGCGTCTCGGCATGTTAAGTAGTTCCCAGCCAGAACTTTAACACCAGAGATAGCACAAACTCCACGCTTGCAGCTCCGAAGCATGCATGCGCGAGCTAGGTGCAGGCAGGATGCAAGCTAAAAGTTGGCGTCTTATACACACAAGTCGCGGACGCTACGGCTGAGCCTCTACCGGACTCGTACACAGGTATGTCGAAATCTGGCAATCCCGATCCACGTGCAACCCAAGAAATACTCGTTGTCTCCAACTCCTCGGATGATCAAGGCGAAAGGGCAAGGAGACGACATTGTAGTCTTGGTAGTACGAAAATCCGCTAACATTGCTGACGCGACCTGCAAGGCAGCAGCGACTGCAAGCTGTAAGGATTCTTCGCTTCTGGCTGCTCTGTCCTGTCAAATCAGTGAGCTACGGCATGAGAAAGATTCGTGTCGTGAATCGCATGGAAAGCTGGATGGTTTAGCTCTTGCAGGATGCCGCTCGTGACTACCGAAGGACGACCTGGCCGGAGTGCGGGCAGGTTGCAGAGTTAGAGATGAAAACTGTAGTAATGGTGTTCCAGGTATCCGGGGCTAGCTGGGTGCTTCGTTAGTGGTGCGCGTCAAGGTGGTCAATGGACAGGTCGGCCGGCTACACCACTGCTGCCGGCCCTGCCGGCCGATTCAGCGGCCGTGTCCGTCCGTCCGGACGAGAGCCTCTCATTGGCCATGCCGTCCACCGGAGCCCTGTCCGCTGTTCGCCTTGCCTAATTAGGAAGGATGTTGAAAAATGAAGCCTGAGGAAGGTGTTGTTAGCTCTCTATTCACACGTCTGTCTGCTGGCTGTTGCCTTCATATGAGCTTGGCATCTCACTATCCACGTCGCCGCTAACGTTATCGTCTTGCGCGCTTACCACCTCCTTCGTGTGTCTCTCCAACACAAAGTCGTTCTTGAACCAATTTCGCAGTAGTTGGTGTGATTGTGCGTAGTCTGTCTTCGTCTGCCACCTCTCATTGTCGAGAACGTGGCCAGCTAAGCTAAACTCACGCTCACACGCGCTCGAGCTCGCCGGCGTGGCCAGTAGGTCGAATGCTAGCTTGGACAATACCGGATATCGCTGCCGATTGTCACGCCACCATTGGACGACATTAATAGGCTTGTTGCCAACCATATAAGGTGTCAGAGGCTCGGCAAAATAACGCTGCAGATCGTCTTGCAACACAGTGTCCGTGAGCATTAACGATGCCGTGTAATCGTCAACCTCGCGTTCACGTGTCGCCGGCCTAGTTGTTGGTGCTGGATACCGCATCTTATACTCATTATAGAGCTCTTCAATCGCGTGTCGTGCCTTCACTGTCCATAGCGTGGACGCCTCGATATCGTCTTGACTCTGCTGCTGCGATGGCCGCTGCTTGCCCTTCGCTTTCGCCTTATTCTTGCGCTGCGTATTGTCGTCTTTCATACCACCCCAATGCTGCTCAAACCAGCTCATCTTGAGCGATGGATGTAACGCCACGGCGGCACGGTAGGCAGGCGTGCGATCGCTGAGTCGATAGTACTTGTCGAGCTTCTTCCAACCAAGATTGACTATCGCCTTAAGGTGTGAGTTGGCCGCGTGTTCATGGTCTGACTTCGCCTTCTCAAGAGTAGTTAGCAGTGACTCCAAAGCTGTCAATGACTGCCACAATCCACCGAAGTGTTGACCATCTGCTTGGACCTTCAGCGACGCCATCTTCAGCGGCTTGAGAAGCTTCAATATCTCCTTCAACTCGGCCCAGTCATCCGCGGTGAGTATGTCTTCACGAAGGTCGTCAATGAACTGTAAGCAATACAGCTCTATTGGATCTTTGAGCTCGAGGCCACGCTCGATCATATCGTGGTCAGATTGCCACTTAATGCCGCCGTTCAACACTAGCTCGACAAGTCGTGTGTCTGCCTCGCGTTGTTTTGATCAAAAGACGCGTCGTCGGGCCTCGCTATAGTGAGCATGGATCACGATATTATGGAGCTTGCCAACACAACCCTTCTTTCGCCATGCTGTCTGACGATCGCCGGCATTACGTAGAGATAGAGCGCGTTGAAACTCGTATACGATCTCGCTGTCTTCGAGCTCCTCGTTTTCCTTATTCGTGTCGTTGCAAGCCTGGTCAATACACTCGATGTCGACGCCGTAGAGCATAGCCTTGACGACTAAGTTGATGAAGTGGCCAGCGCAGCGAAGGCGGCACTTGTGAGGGTGTCGGAGACTTGGAATTTCGCGCCTAATAGCTTCGATCGTTGTGTCGTTGTTAGACGCGTTGTCGGCCATAAAGTAGGTCAGTTTGGACGCGATATCATACTGTCTGATCAGCTTGAGAAGGATGTTTGCCTGCTCTTCACCGGTGTGATTGCCATAGGTTGGTACGAGTCCAATAAGTACTGTCTTCAGCTGATAGTCCTTGTCGAAGTAGTGAGCATGAACACCTAAGAAGTCGGTGCCGCCATCGATGTCTGCTAGCCACGCGTCAAAGGACAAAGCGATGCCGCTCATCGCCGCAGCCATATTGCTCTTTACTCGAGGCAGTGTCTTCTTACACAAGTCGACGATCCAAGCTCGCGGGGTGTTGTGAGAAGTAGGGAATAGCATCTCGAGAACGGGTTGACGATACGTAGCTAGCCGCTTAAGTCGTTCAGATGCTAGAGCGCGAAGTGAGTGCTCATCTGTTACGGCATACTCGAGGAATAGCGACCTCCACTCGGTACGATCAACAGGAGTCTTCTCGGTCGTCCTTTGACGCTTGATCATGCTAGCGATGTTGCCGTCGTCTACCGGACGCCTCTTACGCTGCTTGTATGTGCCATCGAGCTCGTAGCCATGCTTGCCTAGGTGTCTGCGTATCGAGTTCGTTCCTCCACCAGTCCGAATGACCTTCACCTTCCTGTGATCCTTATGGCTGCTGTCAAAGCACAGACGACACAGCCAGTAGTTGGTGAAGCTCTGAAGATGCGTAACAGCCTCGCCATGCTGCCAGACCCACGCTCTGTGCTCTGCCTTGCCTGGCGGTGTTGGGTAAAAGTCGCGAAGAGCTTTTCCATCGACGAGGAAGCCGGTCCGCGTATAACGCGTCTGGAGGACGGTTTCGAGCTGCGATTCGGCGTGGATCTGTGTCAGGTCGATGCTGTGGGTGGCGCTTATGCTGGAGGTACCGTCTGCCATCGTGGTGTGTGCGTAAATGCCAATAATAAGGTGGACGATCGAGGGACTTTGGCATGTGAAGGAAACGCGTTCCCAGTCGCGTTCTGAGAAGTCGCGCGTGGGAGGTCGGCGCACGGGCCGGCGTTTCTGCAGGCTGGCATCTGGCCAATCAAACACGCTCGATTGAGCGGATATGGCCCCGAGAGCTGGAGGAATGATGTTAGTGACATCATCGCCAGCACTTTATTCAGTCAATTGATCCAAACCCTAACAACACCCCTAGGAACGACATTCTCATCAATAAGGTCAATTCACATGGTATGGACACCGGTAATTCACTTGCATGTCCGGACGGACGCTAGCATTGATAATGCCGGCCGGCAGATACCCTATTAGCTGTCCATCCGGCCGGACACCGTCCGGACGGCATGGCCACGAAAAATGACCCGTCCATTGACCACCTTGGTGCGCGTTCATCTTTGTCTGACAACCGCTGCATCAGAAATATGACTTCTCTGACGTCCAGTTTGCCAAGCACTGTGGTATAAGTTATTCACTTCATGTCCCTGTGCTCGGAACGAAGTATCTTCCGCAAGGGCGTAAGATCTCGGCGAAGCAGACGGTCTCAGATCAGGGGTGTAAGCGTTCTGGTAATGTGTTACGGAGAGCTGGCTGCATAGCGAAATGTGTATCTCGTCGTAAAGTGCTGCACGACTGATGCACCTTTACTGTTCTGCAGTCCGATGTCTTCAAGAGTTTCGAATCCTGAACGTGTGGTCCCTTCGTTTCACCGGTTTCTTCCATTGGTTTCGGTCGGCACATCATGACCGAGCATATCAATATGGTCTACACTCAAGTGAGGCATCTAAGCTGATGGCAGCCTGGACAGCCTGTCTGTGGCGTGGATTCTCCACGAAAGGAAGTTGAAGTTGAAGTCTACAGATGGCCCCGCCTGCCAAGAATATCATCTCGCTTCTCGCTTCATCTTTTCTCCGACAACCGTCCGACAACCGAGCTCGCTGTCGTCGACCCCTCTGGTGATCGACAAGAATGACAACACTGGCCAGTATGGAGCGCAAAATGTGCTGTTGCGCCGCTTCCAAACTCGCATCTTGCGCGCGACACGTGCCTGACTCCCTACGAGACCTGCCACCCTGATCTGCCGGCCGAGATAGGCGGTGCCACGCACGTACTTGGCACCGACGATAGGCGTGGTGATAGCAGATTCTGAAGCTCTGATATTTACCTGCACAGGAACTCTGCGCGACACGGTTCCAGACCTCGCACGCGGCGCGAGTAACATACGTCCTTGCGATATGGGCGCCCTACACAAAGTCCGAGTTGCCGTCTGGGGCGAACCTCCGGCAACCAAAGCAGAATCGCGCCTTCTATTCAAGATCGACTGGTTCATCCTATCCTACGTATGCCTCATGTACTGGGTAAACTACCTTGACCGAGCGAATCTCAATAATGCCTACGTCTCTGGCGCAAGAGAAGATCTCAACTTCCAGGGCACTCAACTGAACCAGATCAACACAATTTTCTATGGAGGCTATCTCCTCGGCCAGATTCCCAACAACCTCATCTTGCAGAAAGTCCCGCCCCGAATCTGGTTGCCAACGACATGTCTCTGCTGGGGACTCCTCACACTGGGCACAGGCTTCGTCCAACACCCTTGGCAGATCATGGTGATAAGATTCTTCCAAGGATTTTTTGAAGCTTCCTGTTTCGTTGGCGTGCAATGGATTCTTGGCAGCTGGTATAAGCCTGATGAGATTGGCAAGCGGACTGCCATCTTCACGAGCTCTGGACTTGCCGGGACTATGTTTTCTGGCATCATGCAAGGCGCCATCTTCACGAATTTGGACGGCGTCAAGGGTTTGGCAGGATGGAGATGGCTGTTCGTGATCGACTTTCTGATCACGTTTCCGGTGGCGATCTACGGGTTCCTCTTTTTCCCGGATACGCCTGGTAGCACAACAGCCAAGTATCTCAGCCCCGAGGAGAGGACTCTTGCTGTGGAACGGCTACCAGAAGTCGCAAAGCAGCGAGGCGTTTTAGGCTGGTCGTTGATCAGACGAGTAGTCCTCTCGTGGCAATGGTGGGCATTTGTCCTCCTGTGGATTGCGGGATCCAATACCGAAATGTGGTCCACCAACGCCGTTATGCAGCTTTGGCTTAAGAGCGGCGATGCTGGATTCTATACTACGCCACAAGTCAATTATATTCCCACTTCGGTTTCTGGTCTTGGAATCGTAGCAACACTCGTGCTGGGCTGGTACAGCGACTACAACATTAAGAATCGCTGGCACGTGGGTGTTTTCCTTTCAATCACAGCAGTAATCTCTGGCGCCATCATGCTCTCACCTCCGAGCACAGCCTCCAAATTTGTTGCCCTGATCATGAATGGCTGCCAATATGCCGGTCAAACCGTGTTCTTCGCATGGGCCAACGACCTTACTCGACAGGATGATGCGAAGCGCTCGATCGTGATTGCGAGCATGAACATGTTCAGCGTGGCTGTATATCTGTTCTGGAGCTTGCTGTTTTACAATACCACTCAGGCGCCCAATTGGTACGAAGGCAGCTGCGCCATGATCGCCATGGGTACTTTCTTGATGGTCATGACTTGCATTTGCTTTCTCTTACAAAGACGACAGGAGAAGAAAGAAGGTTTACAGAACATGGGATGTGACGCCGATGTTGGCAAGCCGGAGCACAACTGTGCATGAGACAAAAATTTGAAGCAGAAGTAGCATGTAGAATTAAAATTGCAGCCCCCGTCGACGTTGTTCTCACGAGCCACCTACAGACTGGGTGACAAGCAGTCCAATGATGTTGTTCTTCACTTTTCCAGTTTGGATCTCGTCAAGTTGTCTTGCTACAATTTGATTAATCAACATTGAATATGATTTTCGATTGACGTAACAATCAAACAGCTGAATCAATCTCGGTGCGACGCGGAGCGAATTGTCAAAAGCCGATCTCCTCGGCAACGTGTGCCTCTTGCCAAGTCCTTTCGACCAACCTCTCTTTGGTGGAAGAGCTGCAATTTATCCGTACTAAGATCTTCCCCTCGTGAGCGGGCCATCATGTGGAGCCGCAATAGCACTGTACTTCAATGCTCGTGGCCGCCATGTGGCACTGAGGGTGCTCACCGCGAACCTTCCTAAGCAAAGCGATCTAAGATGGCCAGATCACGGATGGGGATGAAGGCAGCAGGACTGGCGACGATGGCCAGTTTGGCGAGCTCCTACGCAGTGCCAGGCTCAGATTTCTCGGCATCGCTCTTCACAAGACAAGATATTAGTGATGCGGCATGGCCGTACGGACCTTTCTCGACCAGCGGACGCGACGTTGTCAATGCCAGAGGAGAAGCTGTGACCTGGGCTGGTGTCAACTGGCCTGGCAGCGGAGAGACAATGGTGCCTGAAGGCTTGGAATGGGCTTCTGTCGAGGACATCATTGACCAGATCCACTCTGTGGGATTCAACTTCATTCGCCTCACGTACGCGATCGAGCAGGTGGATCAGGTGTATCTTCGCAACATGAGCGATGTGCCTTTGGAGGTAGCCATGATCAATGCCTTGGGCTACGAGAACGGGACCAAGGTGACAAGAGAGATTGTCGAGAAGAACCCAGGGTGGACGAAAGATACTGGACGCTTCCAGATCTGGGACGACATTGCCAAGACTGCTGCTGCCCGCCAGATTTACGTGCACCCGGATGTGCACGTTGGCAAGGCACAGTGGTGCTGTAACAGCACAGATGGCAATGCTTGGTTCGATGATTACAACTTCCCAGTCGACAATTGGCATCGAGGTCTCAAGTTTGTGGCTGAGTGGGCGAAGGGTCACTCGAACGTAGTGAGCATGGCACTTCGTAACGAGCTCAGACGGGCGATCAACATGACAGATGGCGGAAAGACCTACGACTACAACTGGGTCACTCTTGTCGGCAACAACACAGCCGCTACCGATGCGATCCACTCAGTCAATCCTGACATCTTGGTCAGCTGGAGCGGCATGCAGTTCGATGAGGATCTCTCAGCTGTGACCAGCGGTCTCAATCTCCGCACTGCACCTTGCTACAAGTGTGATGCGATCCGTGACGGATATGCTGATGAGCCACTTATCTTCAATCTGGCCGACCATCCTTGGGCCGATAAGGTGGTTTACGAGCTGCACATATACAGCATGACAGAAGATCTGGACGTTACGAATAGCAACATTACTGAAGCTCAAATGTACCGCAACGGGTTCAATGCTCTGGGTATCGACAAGCCAGCAGCTTGCGAGGCTATTGGTGGTTGTCCAGAGGCAGTTCGACAGACGCCCGTCATCATGAGCGAGTTCGGTCATGCTCAGGACGCAACTCTTCTGAACGATACCTTGCAAGGCTTTATTCGAAACTACACGACTGCAAACAACATCAGCTGGGCAGTGTGGAGTCTTGCTGGGTCGTATCGAATCCGATCGGGAGGCCAGGGCGTGCCCGACACGTGGGCCCTGGGCAATTACGAGTGGAATGGGTGGAACTACGACGAGGGAATTGAACAGTGGTGGAAGCCATGGGTTCAGGCGATGCTTGGATAGAGCCTTCAGTTTGTCGAAGAGTAAAGGATCAGTAATTCAGAACCTCCAACGAACTTCTTCCAGTATCTCGTCCTTGTCCACACTTCGGTTGTCCTCCCGAGTATCTCAATGGGAACGCTGCCGGCAACCGGGATTCACGGCAAATTGTGCCGACGACAAGCCCAGAAAAGCCACACCCCGCCTCTGTAAGTTAGTCTAACTTACTTCAAACGCCGAGCGCAACCCCATCCGTTGTCTCTCCGCATTCCTCGCCGCCTCTTGCGCTATGGCCGCGCTCTTTTCGGCATCACCATGACGAGGCACCAATGTCCGACATGCAATTGTCATGAGGCCCGGCAAGGGTTGCGAAGAATGTCGCACGCGCCACATCAAATGCGTCGTCGAGAAGGGCAGTGAGTCGTGCACGCGCTGCCTCGAATCCGATCGGGCGTGCCATTTCGGGCCCAAGTACCGCTTTAAGCAGGTCGCTCATGTCGATTCGGCGTTCAACGGCGCTCGAGCAAGGCAGGAATTGAATTTTGATGAGGAGCAGGTCTGGGTGAATACTAGGAAGAGATGTGGGTTGTATCATGCAGAGTCTTCAAGGGCATGCCAGCTTACGATTCGCCGATAGTGAGCTTCATTCTCGAGGATGGAAATGGTCTGGAGTATGGCGTACCGGATGGCGAAAGGGCAAGAATTGCTGCGTCTGCAGTACATGTGCTATCGCCTGTTGTAGAAGAATCGCCAGGACGCGCAGTGCCCATTACTGGACTGCTCATATCCGAGCATGACCCTGCTCCAACTCAGAATGGCCAAAGCAGCCTATATGGCTTGGCTTCACAAGCAGAAAGAGATTCACGACATGAAGCCCAAGAAGCTCGCCCAAGTCCTGCGCCGCTTTCGATGACATGGGATCATCTCCAGGACTTTTCAAGCTACCGCGAAAACGGCACGCCACAATCTGCCACAGCTGCGATATACCCTCTGGACTTTTCGTCACCCTCTTCCATTGCAGAGCTTCAGAGGAGGCACGAAGATGGCCCAGGTGTCACTTCGACTCCCACAATCGCGGCTTACCCGGTGGGTAACGCCAGCGGCGCATCTCCCATAAGCCTTGCTACTCCAGGAACGTTGACACAGCCCAGTCTATCACGCCGCGAGGCATATCTGGTTCAGCACTTCATCAACAAAATTGGTCCCTGGATTGATGTTTGTGACGCTCAGATGCACTTCACTCACGGCTTACCTCGCCAAGCCATGTCTAGACCCATGGTGCTGTATGCGATACTAGCGCTGACTTCCCGCCATCTGAGCATCATGTCTAGGCAAAGCGAAGAGCCAGCCGAAGCAGCTTTCTACCACGGACAGTGTCTAAAGTTCGTGATAGAGCAGCTACAAGGCCCGGAAGCCTTGTATGATGATAGTCTGCTCGCCAGCGTCGTCTGCCTGCGGATTTACGAAGAGATCAACTTCACGAACGACCAAGCCCACCACTTGGCCGGAACAGACAGGCTGATGCGTGCAATTCCTACCTTCGCCATCTCAGGAGGTCTCGGAGAAGCGGCGTGCTGGCAATCGCTGAGACAGGACATTTATATGTCTATGACGAGAAGCAAACCACCAAGCTTCAATCTTGAGAACTTTGAGCTTTCATCGGTTTTTACATTTCGAGATGACGGCGCGTGCGCGAATGTCGTTATTCTGCTGTTCGCAAAGATCTTGCGATTGACTTATACAGAAAGCGAGCAGCACAACACTGGAGCTTGGAAACGGATGGCACAAGATATTGAGGCGTGGAATGATCGACGCCTGAGGCTGTTCCAACCTATTTACTACGAGGATCTGGATGTGACACAGAATCGGCCATTTCCCATTGTACATTGCATAACACCTCCGCAAGGTAAGACTCGCCTTCGTTGCATTCAGTTCGCATTGGCTGACAAAGACTCCAGTCGCCGCACTACAATATTTCAACGCATGTCAAGTATTTCTCCGACTTTTCGGCCCCCAGATTGAACCAGCGAGTTCTGGCTTCCACGCGTCAAAGCGCAGACGAGCGTTAGAGGTAATCTTCCCCTTGTCCCCCTACCACATCCCATCATACAAGAATACTGACCTTTCGCAGAGAGAAGTAACCTTCCACCTCGCAGCGATAGTCGGCTTAGCCGAGCACAACCCTTTCGTCGAGAATGCGCGATTCACAGCAGCGCATCTCCTCCGAGTAGGTGGATATTGCATTGAACATCCATTGCAGCGTACACGTGTGATACAATTTTTGGATCAAGTTGAGGAGTCGATGGGCTGGATGACAAGTCATACCGTGGCGTTATTGCAGGAGCAGTGGCAGGATTTGGATGGGCCGAAGGATATGTGAGAAGATTAGAAAATTGTACAAGAGGGACGATTTGTAGATGAGAAGGGGCTGGAAAGGGTTTTGTGCATAAAGCTTTGATTCTGTGTATGAAACATGACTTTTTGGTGTAGTACTGTCAGCCTTGCGCTAGTTCTATTCTTTGCCGCCTGGCCTCTGCTCTGCTTGGCTTGACTACTGCACCTCTTCGCCCATTCTCGTTCTGCTTCCCCCATTCATCTTTCGCGTTCTAGCTCAGATGCTGTGCCGTCTGACTCGTCTGCTCTCCTTCTTCTCGATCGTCTCCTGCTCTGCCTGCACTAAGCGTGGTGCTGCCTGATTTGAGTTTTGTCCCTCCTGGTCCGGGACCTGGGCATCAGTGCTCGCCTCCTGTGTTTCCATCCCCGCCTTCTGTTCGTCTACGCTCGTCTGTTCCACCTCCCTTGGCTTCTGTTCCACTTCGCTCAACTCCTGCCCCTCCTCGTCTGTCTCTTGTCGCTCCTTGATCGCCTCTGATGTTACCTCTGCCGCCTGAGTTCCTTCATCGTTCGTCTTGTGTTCCTCCTCGCTCAACTTGAACCACTCATGCTCGCTGGCTTCTCGCGCCGACAAGCGTTTCTCTGGCTCAAGCGACATGAGCTTCCCAAGGAGATCAGCGAAACAGTCCGTTTCTTTTTCAGCAAAATCTTTGTGAAGAACCGGAGTAGGCTGTGACTCATCTGGACAAGGCTTTTTCATGCTTCTCCCAACAACGGCTTCCTTCAGAGAGCGCGGTACGCTTGCCAACCACTTCTCCACTTCAGCCGCATTAGGCAAGTCATGCTTTACGATGACCCTGCCCAGTTCATCAGCCTCTTCTTCAAGGCCGACATTGCGGAAATTCCACTCCGACCATAGATGCTCGGGCAGCTTTCCCAGCCGCAGTACGACCTCGAGGAGATAGTCGTCAGCATCGTCATTGTACATGTCGAAGAGCGCACTTCCGCTGCGGATCTCGAATAAAGTGGCGCCTAGAGCCCATAGGTCACTCGACTTTCCCGGCTTGTATTTGAGGATCAGCTCGGGTGCACTGTATGCGACTGGAATTCCAGTCTTTTCTGGCGGGTTTGCTGACTCAAAAGACTGTCCGAAGTCTATAATGAATGCGTCATCTGTGAGACCTATGTCGGTAAGATTGACGGGGTATACCAGATACTGTGGGGCTCGCGGTTCGTGATGTTCATCTTCGCTCATAGTGGTGATGGGGGCTCGCATAGATTCTCCAAGAATCTTGACGACTTCGTTTTCTGGCAATCCATCGAGTCCTGTGGTGCGGAGCAGAACATTAGAAGGAGTGAGATCTGTGAGCAGTTAATTCTGTAGATGAGAGCAGGTGTGATGTACTACGTACCTCCGTGACAGAGACCAAACTCGTGGAGGGTTGCAAGAGCTCGAGTCACCTGCAAAGCAACCTGTCGCAGGGAAGCCTCGCGCCTTTTGCCTTTCTGGAGGAACGCCCAGATGCTTCCGCCGAGAAGAGGATACACAAAGCAGAGGTGAGATCCGTTTGGCCCTTCGATCCGGAAGCTATCTGTTGGTAGGCATATGTTTTGCTTGCGTTCCGAGTCGGACTCGAGCAGGTCGTTGAATTTCAAAGCACAAAATTCCGGACAATCGTCTGTGGAAAATTCCGCCATCAAGATCTTCAATGCAACGTATCGGGGGTGAACGGTCTGAGTGTCGCGACACAGCCAGACATTGGCAAACCCGCCGGTTCCCAGCTTGTACAGCACTCGGAAGCGGCCCTCAGGTCCGAGCGAGTCGCCAAGATGGACAGGATGGTGGCCCCCTGTGTCATAGTGGAACATGTGCTCCAAGCCGTCAGGCATCATCATCATCTTAAGTTCCACTCGCTTGGCCAAGTCATCGCCTCCGCTGTTGTCTGTCAGAGCCATGGGATCGCACACCGTGCTAGAGATGGACATTGTCGTTGGCAAGTTGTACGTAAGATAGATAGAAGTTGTTCGAGGTGCGCGCGTCGAGAAAGTCTGTTGGTTTGCTCGAGATTGAAGTTTGTTCAGAGGACAAAGAGTCTTTTGAAGGGTAGACAAAGTTGGGGAAGCGAGGAAGTCACGGGCCAAACACTTCACCTGCTCTATAAGCCCTACTTGGCCCCTCATATGGGTTGCTATCGTGCGTCGAGACCTGCCGCCCCTCTGTCATTTATATATCGTGCTGTCCAATGGAAATACACAATACTCTGTCAGAAGCTAGAATACGCAATGGAAAAATCGAACGTGCCTCCACTAAGCCTTAGCGATGGTCCGCCACATGTCTGGCCAAGAGTGAATGCTGGTGAATAGCCACTGGAAACATATGACAAGATACGTGCCATCATTCACCTAAGCAGCAACTGCGCCGTGGTTACAAATTGGCAGACCAATCTGCCATCTACCACGACCGTCACCACTTGACAACAGCCACTCGACAGCCATCGTGTGGCATCAAGCAACAGATACTCCGGTCAACCATCGTGACATCGTCCACGTCAACTCACCATGAGTAGAACATACACGGAGAGACACGAGGGATTTCGTGTGGGAACTGGGACGCCTGGAGACCCCTTGGTACGCCAACTGAACCCACCTCTTGCGACCTGTTGACGCTCCTAGAACTAGAACGCAATAGACGGTTGACTTACGTGCGAGTAGATTGTGTGGCTCACTGATCGCCCAAATCCCATCTACCATGCTGGATGGATCGCCGGTATCGAGCTCGCATGCCGCCAAGTCTGCTCCATGGTCAATCGTCATTTCATCTACATCAGGTCTGTTTCAGCGCCCGGCGCATCGTCTCATTGATCTGACCATTGTCCACAGAGCCATCAACCACAATAGAACGAGCGCGGGCCAACCCGGGAACTACGTGCTGACCGATTCTCACATGACGGTGTTCATGAGTCCTCAGAAAGTCCCCGAGCGGCGCAACTCCAAAAACCAACCTGAGTACGAGCCCAAGGATTTCGAATTCGCGGGTCACGTCTTCACCCTTGACGACCCCTCCACTGGATACCCGATTGGAATGTCGAGAGCAGTCGAACGTCCAATCACTGGCCCTCAAGGAATACCAAACCCGGAGCTCTGGAATATTAGGAGCGGGCAGAAGGTGCCGCTCCCGATGTGGTAGGTACACTGGCACAATCGGAGCGAATCGCCGCTGGAAGTCAACGCAGACACCGGAACAGGCACCCAGCATGGTAGGTCATGTCGATAGAAGGCTCTCTTCTTGTCTTCTTGATCGCTGGCTCTTTTTAAGACTTCTTCTTGTGCTTTTGGGAACGAATCGAAACGGAACGAAAGGCTTGGATCGAGTTGCTGCACGCTGCAGGCTCTCCTAGCATCGGCGCGCACGAGGTTAGCACATCGCATAAGCATACCTCGATAGAACGCTAAAAACGTAATGACATAATGACATCCAAAACATAAAACCAACGTGCCTGTCCCAAAGTCTCCTTATACCATGTGTCCTAAGCCTTGTGTGCCAGTGAGTGCCCATGTTCTGAGCCGAAATCAGGCGGACTCGAGCTCTCTTTTCCCTCGGTGCGCACTGCCTCGTTTCCGAGGAAGCTCACCTGCTTCCGAAGACACGGTGGCTTCCTTGCCCATCTGTAGAGCCTGGCTTGAGAAGCGCAGCACGGCTGTGTTCTAGAAAGCTTGGGATGACTGCCCGGTCTCTCCGAAAGGCAAGCTTTGCTATGCTCTTTGATCTGGCCACATCGCACAAGTACATCGTAGCCAGTTTTTGAAGACATCCGCCGTATCGTTATCCTCTCCAGAAAGCTGAACGGTACTCTGCCCCCTAGCCGGGATGAGTCGCAGAAGCGCACCAGGCGAATTGTACGAGGCATGAAGCCACGGGCCTGCATTTCTGAAGCTTTCAAGGACCCTCCGCTAATGAGCATGGAAAAGAAGCACAACTGCATCGCATGCCACAGTCTGAGGCAAGATCCGTGTACTTTCTACCACCACTGCGGGCCAGCAAGCGTGCGTCACAGCAGTCTTTCTTCCAAGCGGCCAGCGCTATCCTCTGCTGGCCTATGGCGCGAAGTATTTGACAGCCATACATACATCCATGAAGAGACAGTCTTCCGGCAAACCTTTTGTTCTTTTTGTGAAATGCTTGAGGGCATCGAGGACGTGAGTTCCGTGCTACACTCCAGCATCTCCGATGACAGGCACCCGGTGCGTGATCTGCAGCTTGCAGAAGCATGGTATCAAGCGGTATTGATGTTCTCTGAGTTGTGATGGAAATATCTACAAGCGAAAGGGAGGAGGAAGACAGGATGTAGCACAAAGGTGAGGTTGCCCGTCGTAGGGACCGGGACTTTTGAGCTTACGTAAGGTGTCCGTTCTTTGTCTGCCACTACCACTTGCGTCTCAGACTGTATCGTTCATTGGCGTTAAGAGTTCATTGTTCAATCATTCGAGGCGCGAATTACAGTTTCATGGTCGTCTATCTTTGACTTTATATGTTCTCTTTGTTCTCATCCACGATTCACATGTCGTTCTAGTTGTCGTACGGCTGTGCAGGACAATCGCCATCAGTCGGAGGCTGAGTCTCAGGCGTCTGCGGGTCATTCAAGTACGAGCACTTGGGATGTTTCGGCGCCTCAGTGTGGTAAATTTTGTAGTACACATTGTTGCCATTCTTAGATACGCGATCCAAGCTAGGTCCAATTGGGCCACCAGCAGTCGTGGCATTAGGGTACAAGAAAGTTCGCAGAGATGGTGTCCTTTGGACAACCAAGAGTGGTGCCATCGAGACCGAGATCGACAAGCTTGCCAAGCAGGCTCGAGGCACCCGTCTGAGCGGCTTGGGATTGACCAGCGAGGGCGAGAGGCGCGATGGAGGTGAGACACTGCAGAGGAGAGTGCTGGCGTTGAGGTTTGGTGTGCCGATTTGTCCGACTGGCATAGCGACTGGATTTGCGGGGCAGATGCGCGTGAAACCGTCGACGAGGGCCTCGACAGCATCGTATGATGTTGAGCGACGGTACCAGTTCTCTGGCCACCTCTCTGGGACAGACATATTGGAAGTTGCCGGTCTCCTCGTCGTACTTGGCTCCCACAATGCTGGAGATGGACTCGTAGTTGGCGACACCGCCGTTACTGTATGTACCGTTGGCGAAGTGTTCTGGGTAGAAATTGAATGCGACGACGACGGAGACGATCGATGGGAAGGGGAAGTAGTAGATTCACGGGTTGCATGTCTGCGTGGACTTGCCGTTGGCCTCGTATCTGCTAGACTGTTAGCATGTTGCATTCTTGGCAAGGCCAGATAAGTCTTACTGTTTTCGCATAACATCATAGCTGAGTTCCTTGTTAGTACCCTGAGCAACGAACTCGACATTCTGCTTGGAAATACGCGAACTCAGGTGGTGATTGTCGCGGCATCCGTTGTAGTAGTCTTCCCTGTTGGGCAAGATATCCGCCTCGACTGTCAAGTGTCGGTTTGGTGTGAGCTACCAATCGACCATGACAGTGTCAATGTCGCCATCTGTCAGGATGGCGAAAAGCGAGAGGACAGTGCTGAGCAAGATGCCCATGTTGAACCCCGTTGCACTGCTTCGATGACTTTGCACAGAGCTTCATCGCGTCCATCATGAGCGATCTGCGAGGCGTCGTTGCCAAATCGTCGGGTCGCGTCTCAGCTGGTGCCAGCGTCGCGGATGACTGACAGGCCTGATGAACGCAAGTGCAAAGCTTGGCATTCCCGCATTGACTCAAACATTGGTGACTGACCGACGAACTTCCTCGCTGATCACATCTCCATCCACCAGCAAACATGGCAGATCGTACAGCGCAAATCCACGAGTGGCAGGAGCGAGCAAAGGCCTTGGAGCCGCTCAACCTGAAGCAGATCGAGAAGCCACTCGCCGAACTCGATGCCCACCTCACCCTCCACAGTTACATCGTGGGCTATACTGCCACCGACGCCGACACGACCGTATGGAAGACGCTGCGAGGCAACCGAGTGGCCCACGCCTATATCAAACAAGGCCTGATGGTCAACCTGACCCGATGGTTCACCTTCATTGAGGAGACGGCAGCCCCCACCATCGACCTGGCAACTCGTCCGGCCGAGAAGAAGGTGGTAGACGATGGCGCCAATTATGAGATTGGTTTGCCTGACACAGAGAATGGGGTGGTCACACGGTTTCCGCCCGAGCCTTCGGGGTATCTGCACATTGGACACGCCAAGGCTGCTCTGCTCAACGACTACTTTGCCCACAAAAAGTACAAAGGCAAGCTGATCCTGCGCTTTGACGACACAAACCCGTCGAAAGAGAAGGAGGAGTATCAAGACTCGATTCTGAAGGATTGCGAGCTGCTTGGAATCAAGCCAGACGTGGTCTCATACACGAGCGATTACTTCCAAAATCTCTACGAGCGATGCGTGCAAGCTATCAAGGATGGCTTGGCTTATACGGATAACACTCCTCAAGAACAGATGCAGAAGGAGCGCATGGAGAGGATCGAGAGTGTTCACCGCAATGACTCAGTCGAGGAGAACCTGAAGCATTTCGAGGAGATGAAGGCTGGCACAGCTGAGGGCATCAAGTGGTCTGTTCGTGCAAAGATTGACATGTCTAGCAACAACGGTGCCATGCGAGATCCTGTCATCTACCGCTGTAACCCAGAGGCGCACCACCGCACAGGAAACACATGGAACATCTACCCCACCTACGACTTCGCTTGCCCGATTGTGGACTCGGACGAGGGTATTACCCACGCTTTGAGGACCACCGAGTACAACGATCGTGATGCGCAGTATCAATGGTTCATCAAGGCCCTCAAGCTACGTTCCGTGCACAACTGGAACTTCTCCCGCATGAACTTCATCAAGACCTTCTTGTCAAAACGCAAGCTGACGAAGGTGGTCGACGAGGGCAAGGTTTGGGGCTGGGACGATCCGCGGATGCCCACTGTGCGTGGTATCCGTCGCCGCGGTATGACCATTCCGGCTCTGCAGGAGTTCATTGTGAAGCAGGGACCATCGAAGAACATCAACATGATGGACTGGACCGTGTTCTGGGCGACCAACAAGAAGCACATTGACCCTATCGCAAAACGCTACACTGCTGTCGAGTCCAAGGACAAGGTGACAGTGACCGTGACTGGTGCACCAGAGGCTTCACGCACCGAGGAGAAGCCAGTGCACGCCAAGAATGCTGACTTAGGCAACAAGAAGGTCGTCTTCAGCAAGACCATCATTCTTGATCAGGCCGACGCGCAGTCGTTCGCCGAGGACGAGGAGATCACCCTTATGAACTGGGGCAACGCCATCGTGCGCAAGAAGAAGTACACCCTGAATCCACTCAATCTGGTAAAGTCTGAGGAGAACAAGACCGTGTCTGAGCTAGAGCTTGAGCTGCATCTTCAAGGCGATGTCAAGAAGACGAGCAAGAAAGTCACTTGGCTCTCAACAGACCAGGAGCTCGTGCCTCTTGTGATGTACGACTTCGACTACCTTATCAAGAAGGACAAGCTGGAGGAGGAGGACGATTTCGAGAAGTCTCTCAACCCAGAGACCGAGTTCAAGACCGAGGCCCTGGCTGACTGCAATGTTGCTGAGCTGAAAGAGGACGACATTGTGCAGTTCGATCGCAAGGGTTACTTCCGCATCGACAAGGCTTTCAAGCATGGCGAGCCGGTCATTGCTTTCCAGATTCCTACTGGCAAGAAGATGTAGGATGTTTGCCACATGAGTAGACGATAGATACGACGCGACACGGAATGCAAAGAGTTCCTCCGCCTTGAGCGACGCTTTTTCGCCATCGTGCAACACCTCTCACCTTGAGCGAATTCTTTGCGCCTCAAAACCTCCCGTCTTAAACGGCTCGCGAATGGTCATGGTGAAGTTATAGACGCATTTATCCGGCGCTGTGTCACGACCGCGCGTATCACATCTAGGCCTCGTGACATCCCTTGCAGAAGAGAGAACAAATTGCCTGCGGACTGCAAGCGTGGCCCCGAACGGCCACTCTTTTACAATTCTAGGAGGCCGTATCGAAGTTTGATTGAACTCTTTGTACGCGACCAACTCCTCGCAATCATGCGCTTCCTACATCTCCCACGACCCATAGCCACTTCAAAAGCTTGTTTGACCTCCGGGTCAGATGAGATACTCAGGGGGCTGGCACGGAATGTGAACGCGGAAACATTCAACAGTTATGAGGAGGACGCGCCTGAAGCATCGCGACTGCCCAAGCGGTAGACAGCGTGTGTAAAAATGCTGCTCAAGGGTCTGCTTGTCACTTCACTTTCGGCACTCCATCTTACAACAGCAGCACGACAGGACGCTGACAGGAATGCTCTCGAATCAGCCGCGCACCAACAGAGCAGCTCACCAAGCACCCTGGCTGGCGATGATGAACTTCAACTGAGCAAAAGGCATCTCAACGAGGCTATAACGGATATTTGGACACCCGTTACAGGCTCGCCCAAGAGCGAACGAGACATCACAGATCATGACATTGATTCGACTGGAGATGTGCATACATCTCCTCAGGCGCTCAATCAGAATACTGGGCTATCGCGCGACTCATTAATCTGGGCTCAGCGGTCCAAGCAAGAGCTTTTAGATACCGACGAGGCATATCGGATGAGTGTACAAACAGGAGGCGCAAGGAAACGCCAAACAAACGCGGTATGTCTCGGAACTCTCGGGTGCCATGGGTGTCCTCCAGCATTCTAACATGCAACCTTGACCGTGACAGGCATACAGCGATGGTAACGGCACAGTCACGAATGATTGTCGAACCGCACCCGTCTACCAGATCCGCAATGGCACTCTATCCGTCTTCCTAGGTGATACGCAGTACTTTTACACAACCAACTCAAGTGTGGATGCGCAACCATTCATCCCAACACTGAATCCAGGTAACATCGCGCGGACCTTCAGGCTTGGAGCCGCTGGAGAAGTCATCTGGAGAAATGCTGCATTTGATTCAGGACAGGCCCAGTTTTGCTCGATGGATGACGGCACCCTCTATGCAGTCTTCCGCGCAGCCGCGAGACCAGCAGGTTGCCTCACAACGAGACTCATGCTTTTTGTTGCATCGTCTTGTGCCAGGTTGCCTGAGTATGTGGTCACTACAACTCTCGCGAACATAGTCCAACAACCAACCGCGACAAGCACTTCCACAACCACGGTTGGGGTAACGCTCCCCGCCCCAACCACATGCAACAACCAAGGCGTCGAATATGCCGCCTTCCGCAACAACCCAGGCTACCAAAGCAACGGCAACTTCCAACCCGAATTCATGAAATCCAGAGCCGCCGGCGGGACCTGGGAAGTCATCTACACATCCGGCATCACTGACGGCATAGGCGGTTTCCCTCAACTCTGCGGCCCCAACCCAAGCGACAACGTAACAATCTACGGAAACCCGCAATCCTTCTCCTGCTCGGAATTCTCCATCATGCATCGTTTCTACCTCTACCCATACATGACCGGCACTCATACCTTTTACTGGGAAGCCAACGATGATCGATCATGGTTGTGGATTGGAAATACAGCTCGTACAGGCTGGATAGGGAATAATGCTGATAGACAGACGGCTTATTCGGCCTCGGCTCAGCCTTTCACACTTGACCTCGTTGCGGGAAACTACTACGCTATGCGAGTAGCATTTTCTCAAGGCGGAGGCGGTGCGAATTGGGGTTTCAATGTTACGGATCCGAATGGGAAGGTTGCGTGGGATCGGAATACGGTTGCTTCGCCGTATATTATGAGGAGGTCGTGCGATAATACGACGGCTCCGGCGTTTACGCTTCCTTTTGGGCAGGAGACATGATGGGTTGGCGGGGATAGGTGGCGTGGGTTGTGTGGTATGTACACGAGCAGTTCTGCAATTTTAGGGAGCAGTCATCGACGTTTGTTTTTTCTTTTTGGAACGCGTCTATTGTGCACGTCGGTCAGCTGCCGTTCAACCCATTGCAACGATAGGCATTGTCGGAGACATCACGTTGTTGCCAAGATAAACCACATGTCCAAGCCCAGGTCGTCTCCATCTCATCACCTTGATGGGCCACCAACATTCGCAAATTTGACCCCAGCAAATCCCACCTTCCCTCTTCTCGCCAAATCATCAAAGACATCATCAACAACGCCCACAATGTCCCACGACACAGTCTTCTACTCGCGTCCACGCGGTTACGGCAAGGGCTCTCGTGGCTGGTGAGTTGCTCCTTCCTCACTTCGACAGGAATGCCAAGACTTTCTCTTTCTCTTTCTCGAAGAAGTACATGCTGATGATGATCATTGGGATTTTAGCCGCGTCACCGGCGACAAGAAAAAGTCGGGTGTCATTCGCAAATATGGCTTGAATATGTCTCGTCAGGCTTTCCGTGAGAAGGCGGCGGATATTGGGTTCCATAAGGTGAGGAGCAAATCGTTTTTGAGTCTGGTGTGGGGAGTCTTTGGATGAGATACTGACGGTTTTGGTGAAAGTACCGCTAGTGATATTTGAGACTTTGATACGGCGGCCATGGCGGATCTGGTTGGGAGGTCTGCGGATTCGAATGAGGTTATTCGAGGCCCAGTACATCCTCTAGCATAAAAAGCTTACAACTCGAGCCAGCCTTTTTTTGTACTTCTCTTTTGCCAGTTCAAAGCACGCCATTCCTCTCATGATGCGAGAATGTGCGGCAGAAGCATTTAGTGCGACTTCTCGACAAGTCCTGGTCGTCGTTCTACTACTGTAGCACGCCAAGACTTCTTGCCTTCAAGCTCGCTCACGTGCATAAGCCTGCAGAGGTGCTGCTACAATCTTTAGAGCATAGATTGGCTTCGATCAGTGCTGCATGGAGGTCTTTCCTGAGCGTTGGTATTCTCAATGCATTGCCAAAGGATTCCGCATATTCATTGTCTGTGCATAGCTTCATTCATGCTGCTGGGGCGGTGGCGAATGCCGCTCCAACCGCTCTCCCATCTTCGCGCCCTCATCATTCTCATCTGGAACGCCATAGCCAGGGTGATTAGAACGGGCCGGTGAGCTCGTGTTAGTAACATTGATAGCCTCGGCATCGCTATACGAATGCACCTGTTTCATCAACGCAGGTAAATACTCAAAATAGGCTGCATTGCCTGCTTCAGCCGCCATGAGTTTATCATACCAGATCATGACTTGTAAGGTGAAGTAGGGCAGTTTGCACTCTAAAATCCCGCCGCGTAGCTGAATCATCCTGTAAGAGCTGGTGTTAGTGCTGTCAAGGGAACAAGCAAAAGTAGGACGACAACGTACTTCTGCTGCGCTAGTCGGTGCCCTCTGTGGGCCAGCGCTCTGTTGCCATAGATGTGCTCGTGCAAGGCCAGCTGGCCCATTGCAACGATCAGTGCATTGCTCGTGGCTCGTCGAGGGTCATTCAGTGCATCATTGATGGCTTGGATCGTCTTGCCGCGTAGCCACAGCGCCTTCACCAATGGGAAGCTCCCATTCGCAACGCTAGCAACAGCTGTCAGTCCAGACGTCAGGTAATGTGAGGTCGCATGATACGTACGGGATACCCGTCGCCAGCAGCAGAGACATATAGTACAAGGCAGGCTCTGAGAATTCCATTCTTCTCGACCAGGTAGTGTACAGCTGAATCTGCTGAATATTGGTCTTGAGCAGACTGGTGCTTCTCGGCATTGTCCGCTCGTACCAGTAGCTGGTTAGCCAATCGAACCACGGCTCAAAGGGCACTGGATGCGCGGCGGCATTGGCCTGGCTGGTGAGATCTGACTGCCTGATGAGAAACATGGTATGATCCCTGCTCCTGGCATTCTTCGCGCGTTCGCGATGCGGCGAGGCGGACGCGCGAGAGCCCTTCCTAGGCGTGGAAGACGACGGATTCCTCTTGTGTTGCTGGCGTCTCTGCGTGGCCTCGACTTGCGGGGATCGCACCTTACGATCATTCTTGGGAGCAGTTGCGCGTTTGGAGCGCGCAGGAGCGCCTTCTTGAAAATCAGAGATGCTCAAATTGGCTCGGAATTTGGTCGGTTTCGCGCTTTCTGCTGCCAGACGATTGTTGCGATGCTGCGTGGAGGCGATATGCCTCCGGATCTTTCGTCTTGTCCCTCGCGATTTGAACTTTTCGATGTCTTCTTGGCCGATGAATGCAAAGACTTGTGGTGCCATGCTCGTTCTGCCGGCGTCGCGAACCCACGTGTAGCTCTCAACGAAAGCTGATAAACACAACTCGCTGGATATTTGCGAAGTCTTATTTGCAGAGCAGAGAGTTCGGCCACGAAGGTGGCGTACAGTGGGCGCGCTGCCGAGATTGAAAAGATGCTGAAGTCGACATGTGCAGCGACAGCACACTTACCTGAGCCCAAGTGTATAGAGATCGTCTGCTATGCAACGGCACAGCCGTGATGGCAGGAGTTGCGGACGCACGACGAAGACGAATGAGGTTTTGGGAATGGCCGTCGCATACCGCCTCCTTTCGGCGGCGCGGAGTTAGCTGCGTGGCAAGGAGCCAATGAACGATGGAAGCCAAGCATCGCCCACGACCCGTTTCAGCCCTTTGCTCCGGCAGCTTGTCTTCCTTCAGCAACTCCACCGGCATCATCCTCCCGAAACTCCACCTATCGCTGCAGGAACATGCACCACGCGGTCTGCACTACACCCATCTTGCCGGCCATCTGCACTGCGCAGTTCGCCGATACCGTAGATCGATCCATCTCTTGAGCATATAATACGTGGTAGGCGGCGACTGCGACTTTTCGGTTTGTTCTCTCAGCCATTGGAAACATCATTCAAGATGCGTTCAACATCACTGGTGGCCATTGCGGCTGCGGTCACCACTGCCACTGCTTCCACCTTGTACGACATTTCCAACGAGAACCACACGTGCGTCCTCGACCCCGCATACCTCTCATGCTCTGCATCGGCCACCCCGAGCAATGTCGATACCTGCTGTGTTGAGACATTCGGCGGCCTGGTCTTGCTAACTCAGTTCTGGAACGTCTATGCCGACAAAGAGATTCCCCAGAACACATGGACGTAAGGACTACACTGCTCCAGATGATGCAGTGGACCGATCACTGACATTGCTCGCACAGTCTGCACGGCTTGTGGCCGGACTTCTGGTAAAGCTTTATTCCCTGGAGCCTTCTCCATCTATCAACTAACCCGCATCACAGCAATGGCAGTTACACTCAATACTGTGATCTCGATCGCCAATACGACCCCGTCCCATCCCCAAACACCACCAACGGCCTTCCCAATGGCACCGTCGTCCCACCTTACACAGGCCCCAACATTGGCACCTTCCTCGAGCCATTCGGCAAATACGATCTCCTAGCCTGGATGGAAAAGTACTGGCTCTCAAATTACGGCCCCAACGCCGACTTCTGGGCTCACGAGTTCTCCAAACACGCGACATGCTATTCGACTTTCGACATTCCCTGCTACGGGCCGGAATACGTCCAGCATCAAGAAGTCGTAGACTTCTTCGAGACCACGATTTGGTACTACAAGCAGTACCCAACGTGGGAGTGGCTGTCCAAGCACAGCATTTTGCCGAGTAATAGCACGGGATACAGCAGGGTGCAGTTGGAGAACGCGCTTGCTGCGGAACACGGTGCCGTGCCGTATGTTGGGTGCTCTGGACCAAGGTACAATGAGACCGAAGCCGGTAGGAGGGAGAACTCGACCGACTCCGGAAGGACAGTGTTGAGTGAGGTGTGGTACTACATGCATACTTATGGTAGGCCGCAGGATCGCAGGTACGTGCCTGTCGACCAGACGAGCAGGAGTGGTTGTACCAATGCTACCGGCGGAGTGTGGTATTACGAGCCGACGAGTACGGATGGGCACTACGAGCTGTAGAGCACCCAGTAGTGGAGCAATGAGACGATGTACATGCAAAGACAAGAATTGGATGCCAGAAGCTCTCACGAGAACAAGAATTTGCGAACAGGGAAATTTATTCATAACCTTCACAAGACGCCAGCCAAGCTACGCCAGCCCTCAGCAACTGCCAAAAGCGAACTTCACCACCCGTGCCCATGTCTACATACGCCCGACCTCCCGTTGCACTCAATCCTCATACTCCGGCGGCTCAAGCTCAAAGAAGGGATCATACTCCTCCTTCCGATCCTCAGTAATACAATGATAACCCACCCAAGCATCCAACGCCATCCAAGCATAACTATCAGCATTAAGCTCCGCAGCTCCCGGATTATCATCCTGATCCTCATCGACCAATTCAAAGCAGCGTTCAGGATCATAAGCACTGGCCCCCATCAGCATTATTGACATCCACAATTTGTGCGCCAACGCCAGAATCCACGCCCATGGTTTTATAATGCAACATTGTGTGTAATGCGATACGAGAGAACGTGTCCGTTTTCGTGCTGGCGAATTTGTCGAGTTTGGAGCAGGAGACGTCGATGACTGTTGTGCCGCGGTTGTAGGCGACGGGGCAGAAGGGGATAATTTTTTTTTCGCGGTTGTCGGAGGGTCGATGTCTGTGTAAGCTACGTTAGGGTTCCTTTTGTCTCGCAGGTTTTTGCCTGTGTCGACGCCGAAGTCTGGAGGAGAGAGTCGTTAGTTGTACGAGTCATCATGTATGAATACTGGGGCATAAATATACGATCTAGCCAGCCCGTCCAGATCTTGGGGTGAAACGATATCAGTACGATGAACAGCAATCGACTGATCTTGGAGCAACTGCGTCCTCTGACCAGCTGAAACTGATCAACAGTAAAAGCTCTGCCGGTAAAGCAAGGTTTACTGTTGTACGAACATTGCCAACACCGCCACGGCTTCGAACAAGCATCAATATCTGCGAGGAACAGAGGACAAGCGCAAATGATGATGGGTCCCGGCACCTGTTTGTGAAGATTTCAGTGTGAAACACTGGTTCTCAGACAATTACTGTCCAAACGCGAGGTCGACAACGCCTTCTCGTGTCATGGGGTCCATTTCAGCCTGAGGAAGATTCAAAAGCAGACTCGGTCCCACGAGCAATCGACTCAGAGACAAGCGCGCGCCTCAAGCTTCGAGATTGTCGACACCACATCTGAGAAAATTGTGTGCGCAGCAGCTAAACCCGGTGTTTGCGGCCTCACCGAGAAGCATGGTCCACGGCCAGAGTTGGCAAAGCTAGTGACTCTCGAGCCGAACAAGGCCATTGGAGAGACGTATCGATCTTCCAGCACGTCTTTCAGGTCTACCGGACGGGCGATACGGGGTTCGTCTCGAGCCTCGAGGCATGTGGTGGTGTGTTGGTTCTTGCGAAGACTTTTGCGCAGTCTGGGGAAGATTGTGTTCCGCATGAGCTGTTCAATGCTACAATACCGCCTGTTATGTTGGCAAGTGAGGATACAGTCGCGTTCAGCATACAAGCTGGTCATCTAGAGGCAAGCTAGCTGGCACCAGGCGCGTCGAGCTCCACAGAGGCACTTCGAGAAGGAGTTGGATCTTCTAGTTGGCCGGAGGCTGCTGCACGCTGGTCATCACAACTGAACTTCGGCTCGCAGCGCATTCTGTGCGATGCATACATGCCTGCCGAAGGCATTGCCTTCGTCGTTCGCCGGGGCGTCCGTGTCTCTAGTCTCACTCGGTGGACTCCGGATGCTGCTGTTTGCGAGATGGCCTTGTTTCCAGCATCGTGCCGTTCTATTCCAGGTCGGGTCGTGTGCGCACAGAGACAGATGGCCTGCTGAGATGCCTCAAAATACTCCATGGGTGTTGAAGTAGCGGCCGGGCGAGTCTGCGCCTACAGTATGCAGTTGTGAGGGAAGGGTGGTATCGGAGCAACGGCATCTGACCGCTGCTTTGCTTTACAGTGCTATTTTGGGCACTCTAGCGCCAAGCCTAACCTCTTTTCACGCTAGGTCTTTCTTCCGCCCAGCGTCTTGACTTCACATCCCTTCGCTGTCATTCACCGCGTGAACATGGGTATTCACACACCTCCACATTTGTCTGTTTTGGGTAAGATCTGACTGCCAAGCTCAGCTCTCAGAGGCTCGCTTGATCGAAGGGAGCTTTCCGCACCTCACTTTTAAATTATCTTATTGGCTATAACCCTTGCTAGCAGTACTGTCCGCAGTCCTCAAGCGAGCCTTACGGTTCACGCTAACTTGCGTCGAAAAAGTGGCCGTAAGCAGAGGGATGGTCGACTTGCCACTCGTATTTGCGTATGGCATGCAACCACACTGAACCTTGCCAGTGGCCAGCATACACCTTCTACAGTATGGCTGAGACCTTTGAATTTGTGCAATGCTGCTGGCCGCAATAGTTACCAATTGCTATAGATCAGCCGCGCTCATTTCCTGCATGGTTTGTCAAGAGAATACGAGGAATGATGTATTGGGTGCTGAAGATCTCGGCCGTATCCGAAAAACATCTCCAGACAATATGCTCAAAGAGGTGTTCGGAATCGTATTACGCTCCAAGTAGCTTTCCACTAACGCTCAAAATGGAAATCTAGATTGGAGCCCGTGCAAGTCTGACTACACGAAGCTCTCTCGGTGTGGAGTGACTGTGACGGGGACCTCGTGTTTGCTCTGCTGTCCAGACACCGTCATGAAGCCAGACTGAGGGAATTAACAGCATACCAGCATACAAATAGGATCCTCAAAGCCTTCATCTTCTCGACATCATCCAGCAACACAATCTCACAGCTACAACATCACACTTCAACACAAGTCCTCCACACAACAAGTCAACTCTCTCAAACCTCAAAACTCAATCAACCTTCAAAATGCAGTTCACCACCACCGTCCTCGCTCTGCTCGCCGCAGCCAGCGCTTCCGTTGCAAGCCCCGTCCCAGCTGAGGCAGTAAAGGACATGATGGCCGCCGCCACTGCCCAATGGACCATCGAGAACTTCACCCGCACTTGCAACGGCGACGACAGCAACTGCGAATACAGCTTCGGCATCAACACCAACAACGGCGAACAGGTCACCGGCTGCAGCTACTCGGTCAACGGCAACCCAGCATCCCGCGCCACCTATCAGAACGTCCAGTGCGGTGATTTCCGCATCGGAAGCACTTGGTCTGGACAATTCGGTGAGGGTCAGGGATTCCAGACTTTGAGTGTTGTGAAGGATCGACAGTGAGTTCATTTTCACATGATGAGTTGAATAACAGACGAGCAGATTTTTTCGCTAACCGTGTTGTCTCTCTCTACAGGATCGTCTACCCAGCTTACACCGATCAGCAGTTGGTGAACGGACAGACCGTCCCGCAAGACCAGAGCTACGCTCCACAGAATTTGCCATAGATTTCTCTCGATCAGAGACAAGAAGAAGAAGAAGAAGAAAAAAATGCCTGAAACGGAAGCACGGGACGCATTGCATTTGCATGGGAACGACAGCATATGAACGATCGCATGAGAGCCATAAAAAGTAGCATCTATAGAATGGTTTTGTGGAGTCTAATATCAATCGATTCGTTCTGCTTAATGAACTCAAACTGATCTCTCCCAATTAGCCGAATAGCGAACTAACCTGGTTTCTTCTGCCGAGGATTCTTATAGTAGTGGAAGACACACGAGAGTATAGAAGAAAAACAAGAATTTTCATAGATTTTCTCATCTCGTTTGTCGTAGTAGTAGTAATTTGTAGTTTGAAAGAACGGCTCTCTCTCTCTCTCTCTCTCTCTCGGAGTGCAACGTATTTACTTGTACATAAAAAGCTCGTTCACGTTCTCGAGAGACCAAGGCCGGTCGGTGGTGTACAATCGGTACGTAGGCGAAAACGCCGAAGAGCGAAACACGGTAGGTAGTCGTACCGCTCTGAAATGATGAACGAGGTGATGAACGGATGATGTTGAAGATGCTGTATGAATTGGGGGGAAAAATAAATCTCGTCGTTGATGCTGAACAACCAACAGGTTGGAAAATGCTGCAATGACTCTCTGATCAGTGCACCATAGTTCTCACCTCAGTAAACATACCCAAAAGCAATTGAGCAGTACTTTTTCCACCCTCTTACCTCTGATATTGTACCCACTTCCACTCCCTTGCACCTTCTCAGCACGCGCCATTCTCTCGGATTGTCTCGTATGTACCCTCCACTCCGCTCGTTCAACACACAGACCAAGTCACCTAGTTAGCAAGCACCTCACTCTCAAACCAGCCCAAGGTTTCACGAATCTACTCTGCAACCGAGAATATCACCATCATCTCCATCGCCCTCAAGCTACGCTTCAAACTGACACTAGGTCGCAACAAGTGTATAGGATAGGATATAAAAATAATATGTAAGCCCATGTCAAGTCCGATCCTCACTCCCAGATCGCAGATATGAGACTAACTCGCGTGGCGGCAACCAAGTCCGAGTCGAGTCGTCTCTGCAAGCACGTAAGTAGTTACCGAGAAAGTCTAGTCTTGATGTTCTCGGGTGTAAAGTGTGTGACGTGGTGTGAAAACGCCGAAGAGTGGAAGATGGCTCTTCACGATGTGCGCGATCAGTGGCAAGCAAGAAGAGCGTATTGCACGTGGTATTGCTCGAAGAAAAGGGAAAGAGGGCCTCTTCGAGTGAGCAGAGGAAGAGCGGTCGTAGAGGTAAATGTCATCGGAGATGCAGCATGCTTCCCTTCCATACCTTGTGTATGATAGAATGTGCCGCACTTCGTCATCGTCATGCGCAGCTCTGTCTCAATATCGTGGGCTGCGATGTTCTGCTTGCTGATCGCGATCGCTGAGAGGTACGTAGCCTTTGAGAAGAGGGTTCGTCAATCGACATGTCTCATTCCAGTAAAATGTGTTCGTGCCCATCAGGAGGTTGTTTGTGCTCACAGCCACCTGAGACGCTTCGGTTCAAGGGGGTGCTGTTTCACCATCCTCTCCCATGACGACAACATCGGTGCACTATCCAGACTCGTAACCTGGCAGACATTCCTCGTCGTCGACGCTATTTGGAGAATTCAATTGGGACTTGGACGCTTCGTTGACGCCGGAGAATTCATGCACAGGGCAGAAGCGAGTGCCGCTCTTGGAGTGATCCAGACCTGTTTGTTGGCACGGCACCGGAGTTTAGGGAAGAGGCTCGTCAGCCATGCGGTGCACTGCGAAGTGGTAAGCATGAAACCGTGGCACACAGCGCGGCAAACGGTCGACAACGGCACGATTAACGGCGTGGTGTGTCACCCACTCCCTACATGCAAGCCTCTTCCTCTCCTGCAGCACGGCGCCGAATGGGCCGAGGGGATGCAGAAGCGAGAAGTCTACTCCCGCTCGAACTCTGCTTGGAGCTTGTGGAAGAAGAGGTGGTGGCAGCCAAACGCGAGGCGCAGGATGCGTCTGCATGATGCAGCCAGCTCGTCCGCCAATCCCCAGTTCTTCCGATGGCGGCTCTGCTCACGGTCGCACCGAAGTCACGAAAATCTTTCGTGTTTTCGCAGGACGTGAGGGCACTTGCATACTACGTTGGCCGAATTGCTCGACCTTGTTCCACCAGTCGTGGGCGAGATCGGCTGGCAGTGTGAGGTGCGCTCACCAGCAGCTGCCTACCGCAGACCCGCGAAGCTTGGGTGTTCCTGGGTTGCTGCTGTTGCTGGGAGGTCACCGCAGGAAGCAGGCGGGGCGATGCGAGATGCGATCGCATGATGGGCGGCATGCGACGGGCAAGACTCATCGACTGCCGCAGCTCAATGCGCCGTGCATTGGAGGGCCAGAGTTGGCGTGATGAAGAAGAGCAGTGATGTCAGGCAACAGCGTGCGGTGCAGGTGAAGTCGAATCTGCGATCTATTATTGTTGTCGATGAGGCAGCTCGGAAGTTTGAAAACGAGGTGCGGGATCTCGTCGCGGCACGAAGATCGGCGGTGGGGCGGGCGAGTGAGCGATTGCTGACATGAGATGTTGCGACGTCGTCCAATGCGGTGGCACTGCCACGACACGCACGCCTCAACTCGCGCGGCGGCAGGTGCGTGACCAGAGTCGGCTTCCAACGGAGCAGAAGGAACGACGGAGCAGAAGGAACGCTGAGGTTTGCGACTTCGCAGTGTGTCCGATGATGCAGTAGACTTTCTTTCTGCCGGGCTTTCCAGACGTGCTGTCGTCGGTACTATTCTCGTTAGCACGCACCCCAGGAATGCGCCGAGGTGGGTGCAGCGAACCCGCTGGCTTTCTTTTCCCGACGAAGCTCTCGCGCGGCAGGCAGCGACGGCGGAACTTCACATGGTGACCTTCGCAGCTTGCGCAAAGCGTCCGGCGAGCAGCCTGTTGCAGCGAGAGTACTGCCGATCCACGTCCACACGTGCAGCGCCCGGTCCCACGTGCGGTGAGAAGTGGTCGGCTTCAGGTGGACGGAGGGCGGGTTGCATTCGTATCGCGACGGGACCGTGTTTGCGGCCTGGCATCGGCGCAAGACCACGACGTCGAGGACCGTCGCCCGCCATGGCCAGATGTGTGGGGATGCCGCACCGTGCATTCGACAGCGTGTGGCTGCCAGCGTCGGCGGGTGCTGCTGGCGATGGTCCGGCCACGGCCAGCGCGCAGAAGCCACGCTTTGACGGTGACCCTTCTTCTCGTCAGGTGACGCGCGGGAGCGGCAAGCGATACTCGATGGTGAATTCACCATCAGCGCCCTCGCCGCGACGTGTTTCATGGTCGCCGATGAGACCGCGCACGCCTCGGGCCAGCCATGTGCAGCACGAGAAGGAGGCAGCCCGCATCGGCCGCGAGGAGAGTGCGCGCGCAGTGAAGGGCGATGAAGGCCCGTCGGCAGCAGCGATTGCTTCTTACTGCCGCGAGCTCGAGCGCTCCTGCCCTGCCCTGCCCTGCCCTGCCCTGCTGCTGCCCCCGTCACGCACAGACGCACCGAGCAGGAGCGTGCTGGCAGCAGAGCGGCGCCGACTACCGTAGTCGAGTTAGCGGATCGGCCGAAGCCAACAGGGGAGGGCAGTGAGTGGGGTGGAGCTTATCGCTATCAGACTTCGGAGGGCAGGGTGCTGCAGGGCGACGCTCCTCGATTCGCGCACGATGTTCCCTAGGGACGGACGGAGAGCTGCCAACTGCTGTTCTGCCAGAGACATCGCCCAGCGAGCCGTCGTCCATAGCTCGCGGCCGGCGCACGGAGGCAGTGAGCCCAATGCGCCGGTCGCCAAGTGCCTGCAGCGCGCATCTATGTATGTGTACGCCCGACTCCCTCCCGCCGCCCTCGTGCAGCTTTGCAACGCACCACCGCTGTGCGAACCCCCCTCCCTCCCACGAGCCGCGGACATTGACGGTGGTGCATTTCTGTGTTGCACTCACGGACGCACCCGCCTGCGACATTCCCGCGGCGGCCATTTCTCGTCGACACGCCTTGTGCTACGCCGCCGAGCCATTCATCGGCCACGGCACGTCTGTCAGCCCGGGCGTGCTGCACGAAGGCGCGTTGCGGCGACGCGGACGGAGCACTGCGCACCCTCTCCCAGGACGCTCCCAACACCTGCGACACTTCTCCCACGCCCTCCCCCATTGCAAGCACAGCGGGTCCGAGTGACCGCACGAAACACCTCGATCACGAGCGCCTGCTCCCGACCAGCTCCAGAGCCGGACACCAACTCAGGCACTGCGGTCATCCCAGCACCAGCCCTGCATCCTCACCCCAGACCCGCCTGGGTCCCTCATATCGAGGCCTGCAGCGTCATTACAGATCGCGTGTCCACCCTGGTCTCCCTTTACCTGACACTTGCCCATCACTCCTCTCGATCCTCCCAGACGGACAGGACTCCCGGTGACTGCTCCCTCAACAACCCCAACCATCCGTTATGGCGACTGCAGCGAGAATCCGCCGTATGGACGACTTCATCATCAACCCGACCATGTCTGCCGATGCTCTCATCGAGCCCTCCAACATGGCCTTGGCCAAAAGTCAATTGCTCATGCCCGGCACCAATCAAGCCAAGCAGCCAATGTCCGAGCCCCTCGAATCCTTCGATTTCTGGCCCACATACACCTCCGATGAAGAGGAAGCCTCACCGGTCGACGATGACTCTGCAAGCGCATATTCAGTGTGTAGCGACATCTCCGTCGCTGAAGTCTTCGAAGTGCAGCATCTCAGATGTGCCCAGCTGGTCTTGCTTCAAAACGCCGGAAAAGCGAGGATGATTGAAATGTCGAACGCTGCCCGCTCCCCACGAAGCAGTCTCTCCTCCCGCTCATCCAAGGCGAAGAGCGTCGACATCTCACGGCCAAGTCTTTCCCTTCGTATGCCTCTGAGCGCCACTCGAACCGGCCAGGACAGCACCGACTCATCGAGTCGAAATGCTTCGCTCTCATCGACAACGCCAGAGTCGCCGCTGTCAACCGCACCAAGCTCGGTATACGACGAGTTGGAGGAGGAGACAATCGCGGAACGGAAACAGAACCGCGCCTCACACATTGACCTCATGCACGCCGTCCGCGATCTACCGCAAACACCCATCACCCCCATCACCCCCATCACCCCCATCACCCCCATCTCACCAGCGCCACTTCCACTCGCCAGGAAGTCGTCGACCCACGCCCCATCGACCAAGTCAGTGCGGAGGAAACGAAACTTCGCTTCCGGCTTCGCATCAAAGTTCGGTCGAAGAGATCCTTCAGAAGACACCATGGAGAGCGTGCGGGACCGCGTTGCAAGAGCCGAAGCCGGGCTCACACTGCAACGGCAAGAAGCACAACATCGCTACTCCGGCGGCCGGCCCAAACTCGTGGCACGAGCCGCGAACGAACGCGCACCTCCGATTGTGTTACCTCCGTTCCCGGGAGAGTAACAAATGCACGACCACGGATTCGTGCGGCCATGCAGTCATGTTGTCTTTGCAGCAACGAGACGCGTGTTCGTTTGAGCGCGGCAACTCACGCCTCTCATCAGCACTACTGCAGCGGAACAAGCGGGTCCCTTCCGCTGCTGCCAGCAGTACCACCATCTCGCATCCCGATGATGGCACACCATATTAATGTTTACATGCATTCACAGGCGAGGAGTCGGGGCGTTTGTATCTCATCCTCTTTTCCGACTCGACCACTCTCGTTTTCTTGTTTGCTTGCGCGGAGTAATGCCTCTCTCAGATACCCATGGCAGGACCATCCCGGAGTTTCTTCATGGTCAAGGTTATTCAAAACAAGGGAAGATATACCGCGATCCCAGTCGGATGCTCACGACGCTACGCTCGCTGTTTGAATTTTGGAAGAAGAATGTCGACTGCAGAATGAGGAGATGGTGAACAAGGGAAATTTGTGTATCGATAGAGGAACTGCAGAGTCGCATCTTAACGACGATATGAAATATCCATGATCATCAACATGTCTGAACCGCTTGTTGCTGTCTTCGTCCTTTACACTTTGTGTCGCAACTGCTATTCTACTCTACTGCCAAGACCACGTTTCCTTCCAACGCATCCTCCTTCATCGTGCAACCACATCTTCCATGCTCTGCTCACCCAATGATCGACACTCCTTCATTATTGCAGCCCCCATTTTCTTCATGTCCACATTCCCCCATCCTCCACTCCGATCCGGCATTGCACCCCACCTGCACATCCATCTTATCAGAGATCGACTATCACCCGCCGAATGCCCAGACCGGACTCGTCGACCGTCCGGCCCACATGGCCGAGATTTCGCCGCTCTCCTTCATATACGCATGTGACAGACAAGACAAGACAGGAAAAGAACCCTTGCAAGCCTTCTGTCCAAAAATTTCCCTTGCCCGTTTCTGAGAGTACAGTAACAACTAGTAAGTGGGACAGAACGTGTGAAATCTTGGGGGGGGGGAATCCTTTGATTCCTTTCCCATTTGCCCACCTCACCTGTCTATCTGTCACGCTAAAAACTTGCACTAGTTAGTTACGGCCACTCGACTCTCTGTACTGCCGAAGTTTTTGACACTTTGTGTGGATGACGCAATCTTCGTACATAAAAAGTGTCGTCGGAAGGCCGCGGCGGGTGAGATTTGGTGATAATACGATGAGTGAGTGAGCAAATGGATACGCGACTAGTTCATAACTACCGTATGTAGATCATCTGTATACAGTATCTATCTCTTGTCCTCTCTCTCTCTCTCTCTCTCTCTCTCTCTCTCTCTCTCATATCATGAGTTCATGACTACTTAGTCGTTGCTATGTATGTAAGATTTGCTGATGATGATTTGTCTCAGATACACGCTGATGAGTGTAAGCGCTAACCTAAGGTAACATAAGAAAAAGGCAGTTAAGTTTGGGAAGGTGGGAATGGATGATGATGGGATTGCAGGGATGGGTTTGTCTAGATGTAACGCGATGGGGTAAGGCGGTTTTTTTTGGACGTTAGAGTGTCCATGGGAACAGGGTTGAAGGTCGGAGATGATGGGGCGATGACTTGATGACTTGGCGATGATGAGAGAGGCGAGACTTTTCGTGTAAGATGACGTGCAGATTGTTGATGATTGTGTGAGATGTGAGATGGGAAACATGGGGGGGTTTGCTGTGCTGGGCTGGGCTGGGTTGCAGGGATGGTGAGGACATTTGCTGAATGGTGTAAATGGGAGCACAGAGTTGTACGGTGTTGTTCTGTCAGCAGTCATCACTTGTGGTTGTGCTGGTTGGATCGTGCTGCGGAATCGGCGGATGACAGTTTGCGTGGAGAAACAATGGAGAGACAGGGAAGGTGGTGTGACAGCTGCTGCTACAGTACGTGGTCCTGGTGGGGGATGATCATTATTACGGCCTTCGCGAAGAATGCTCAATTGCCGCAAGGTAGCTTCATCAGCAATTCCTATGGACATACGTATGAGCATGTGTATGAAGGCATTCCTGTGATTGGGCACAATGAAAATTCAGTCACCTTCTCGCCTTCAGCCTTGGAATTCCATTGCTCATGACAGCAACCGGCAATCTTGGACGCAAGATTCCGGTTTGCTGTACAACCTACAGCGAATACACTTACCGACGCATAGACTGACCATCCTCCTCAACACTTGGATGTACATTGTACACAATCGTGCCTGCGAAAGCCGCTTGTACCTGCTACGTACCTGCTTCGGAACACCATGGAACAATTCTCAAATGGCCCGACTGGATCCGGTGCGCAAAACAAGCTAACTGAGCCAAGCTCATCGATGCGATGTCAGGTGAGTGAATCGTGAAAGGGTATCCTGGTTGCCTGCCCGGTATGAATTTTTTGCGCCTCACTTTCGGCCTTCCTCCACCTTTTCACGGGACATTTCTGGTGCGGAGAACAGGAAGTCGTCTCGTCATCTATTCTTCAGATCTTCACGAGTCCAGGCGGCATTGCGGGCATTCTGCGACCATTCGGCGGCAAGATCTATGCAGCAAGACGGAACTTGGTTCTTTCCAAAGACTATGCTGTGCTGGAAGCAGTCTTGCCATGCGGATCAAGACAGGAAATCACGTGGTGCTAGCTGCATAGGCGACTAGAATTCTGTTCTATTTCTCATCAACTCTCTTGATCGTTACCTTGACAGTCGGCCTGGTGAAGAAGCCACTCCTGAACTCCAAGCCCGTATCCTGTGCTGGCGTAAAATCGAACTTGCGAATAATAGTGGGCAGTAATTTCAACATTTCGAGCATGGAAATGTGTCTGCCGATGCAGGTCCTTGCACCGCCTCCGAACTGTTGTTATTCCAGTCAGTGGAAGGACCCTCACGGAGTAGCAGTAGCAGAATTGTAACTCACAGCTAAGAAAGCCTTGTCGATCGTGCAAGGATCTTCAAGCCATCGCTCAGGCTTGAACTCGAGAACATCGTCGCCCCAAATGTCAGGCATGTGATGAATCACCCAAGGGTTGACGCCTGCATGTGTCTGTTCAACATTGTCAGCAATCAGAGTATCGTGCGATCGATAGTTGTTGACGAACCCCTGCTGGGAAGTATCTCCCTGCTATCGTCGCTCCTCCTTCGGGCACCACTCGCCAGAGCGTGCTTCCAACCGGTGAGTGCAGACGGAGTGCTTCTTGAATGCACGCTTGCAAATAAGTGAGCTTTTGACCCTGAGCGAAGGTGACCGGATCCGAGAGGTTCCCTGCCTCTGCTGCCTCGTCCAATTCTGCGCGGAGCTTCTCCAAGCATCGTGTGTTCTGCGCGAGATACCATATCGTGGCGCTCAAAGCAGTCGCAGTCGTGTCAGACCCTGCGCCCAAATTCTGAGCTACAATCTCTTGCATCGAATACCTGCTCATCTTGCCAGCATCGATCGACTTGATGCACTTGGCCATCATGTCCTCTCGATCGGTAGAGCCAGCGTTTCCTTCAAACCTGGCTTTCACCTCTCTGCCGATGACTTTGTGCACGGTTGAAAGGGGATGGATGCTGGGAATGTACTTCATGACCAGCCGCCAGAGCACATGTATCTCGGGAATGAGACCGACTCGTCCAGCCCAACGATTGTTTAGCCAGTCCACTGTGTGCAGAAGATTGTCTTTGTCGTAGCCGCATTCAACCAGGCCGAACGAGCGACCAAACGTGAGTTCGCCAATGACATCGAAAGCGTACAGCTGCATCCAGGTGAAAAGATCGAATGCTTTGCCTTCTTGGGCAAGTCGATCCAATGTCTGCACGAAACGCTCATTGGTCTGGTCGACGAAGGGTTCGTAGGCGAGGAGAGTAGAATTTGCGTAGAAGTTGGCTTGTATTCTTCGTTTCTGCGCGTGTTTCTTGATATCCATTTCAGAGAAGACATCTCTGTCGTGAGCATTCGTGCCTCCAAAGGAGGAGTAAAAGTCGGATTTGGCGAACTTGGAGCCAGCGCCGTATATCAACTGGATCGCCGCGGGATCTGTGGTACTATACCGGTTGGGTGCTACGCGGACGATGTTGCCTGCCTGCCATCAGCGAAATCTCATCCCAAGTATAGTCTTCCCGACTGACCATGCTTTCGATGGAGGTTCTGTAGTACAACCTCGGAATCTTCCCGCCAGGCTGCATGATAGAATTCCCAAAGACGAGTGAAGCGGGCGAAAAATGGACCGGGCACATCTCGCAGGGTACTCGAATAGGCTTTCAGGAGTGAGATGAATACATATACCACTACGACTGCTGCTAATGGGGTAAGAGAGGAAAAAAGCATGGTATTTGCTGCGAGACGTGTCTCAACGATGCCTACCGTGTGCTCGCACAGGACTGCAGTGTTATACCAGCCATAACGATGGCAATGTTTCCGAGGACGCCTGCCTTCCGGACAGCATGAGCCGCCAATAGGAGCGTGAGCTCCGTGCATCCTCACCTTGTCCTCGGACGTGGCGATGGAGAGTGTTGTGGCAGAGAAGTCCTGTGTCGAATGTCAAGTGTGAGTGACGCCGACCAGAATTCCGAATATAAATAGAAAATCGGCGCGGCATGTTGGCGGTACTCGGGGCGGGAACTTCACGTAACCATCGGCGTATTACACCTCTTTGTCCGGATGCAAACGTTCGAGGACATCCACCACCTTGGCAGCTTGTCGTCGTCTTCACTTGCCGATGTCCGCGAAATTCCCCCTGGGGACGACTTGGCGCTGACTGCTGCCCTCCCAAGTGGCTTCCGACCGCTGCGCCTTGATCTACCGGAGTTTCGTGTATATCGCAGGCGGCCCGGACTCCAGCTCACGCCTCGTCGCCCGAGCAGCCGGTGGTCGCCATCCCGTATCGGACCAGCGATGCTCGTCTGCGCCGTCGTATCCGGCAAGGACTTTGAGGGCAGGTCTGTCGCCGTTCTGAGCAGCCAGGGCGGAACACTGCCCTCATCAACACATCACGAACCTCTGCTTCTTGAAGCTGCCGCTCAGCCATGATGGCAAAAGCGTTGACCGGGTCCAGAACACGGCAAACAAGGCGAGGGTGGAGGCAGGGAACGGCCGGCCACCCCGCATTAGACCAAAGCCTCCTCCACAGCAAACTCTAATGCGCCCTTCTTGTAGCCCGTGTACACAATCCCGTCCACTTGCGTTCCAGGCAGACATGAGCGACCGAAGACAAGAACCTGATGGGAGTGGCAGAATCCGCAAACACAAGCGCGATGTGTACACTCCACGAGCATGGTACGCTACCTGGAGCAAGGTCTCCATGCCCTGGCTGATGAAGCGTTTGTACCCTACAGTGATAGCTGCAAAGCAAGAAAGATCAAATGCAGCGGTAATACTCCCTGCAGTCGCTGTGTTGATGCGAACACGGTCTGCACTTATGCAGTGAGACAGAAGCGCTCTACACCTGCGAACAAGTGAGTTGAGTGTGCCAACAACATGCAAGGAACGCATTACTGACAGCGCGACCGAGTCACAGACCTCCTCGCAATCGCCTGGATGAATTGGAAAAGTTTGTGCAGCTGGTCCAAGGTGGTTTGACTCAGCTGGGTGCAGCAGTCGCCAATTCCACCAGCCCACTGCCAGCCTCCATTCGTGCTCTGAACGGCCGGCGAACTTCCTCAAATCGCCCTCGCCCATGTCCGTCAAGCTTCGAGAACATTCTCGGCTGGGCGCAGTCGTCCTTGACCCGTGCCGGAATAGCACCCGAAAGCGACGAAGAGGTACTGTCAGTATCACCACCGGCACAGGAAGACCTCGAAGTTGGCTCATATCCGGAGTGGTCGCACGCAGTGCGCGCGATAATTTCTTTGCCCCAAACTACGACTCAGGCACTGCTAGACCTGGTTGCTTCAGACGTCATATGCATGTATCCTTGCGTGAGCATCCCCGAGATCTCACTGAACCTGTTGACTTTGTATCACACAGCTTCTGCTCCTCCACGCCGAGACGATGAGGGTCCTCTCAGCCTCATGGACATGGAGATTATCAAAGCATGCCTATTAGTGGGCGCATGCGCTAGACAGTCCGACGAGGACGGACTTGTCGCTTTGCTAGAGTCCAGCATACAATGGAGTGTCGAGGCGGTCTTCGGCCAGGACGCTGTGAGCGTCGAGGATCTGGTGATGACATGTCTTCTCGTAAGTCTTGCTCAAGCTTGTATCTTGCGCAATCGCAGAATGCTGAGCACTCGAGCAGAGCATATCTTACACCCAACGCGACCAAAGGCAGAAGGCATGGCGAATGGCAGGATGTGGTGCTAGAACTGCTCTGGAGTTATCAATCGACCTGGAATCATCACTTGCACCAGAGGAGGAAACAAACTTTGACAAACAACGCAAAATCCTGTTTTGCTGCATTTCGAATTTGGACACCCGCAGCAGTTTAATGGTTGGCTTACCTCGCATCCTCCAGGATCAGGTCAAGCAGCAACATGTGAATGCATTGGTACGTCCAAAGCGATTCTGGCTTTTTTCTCCGCTAAGTGGAACCCAACAGGACCATACTTCCCATCTTCGCGCCATGCACGAAATGGATCGCATTGCCGACGAGATTCTGGTGTTGGTCAAGGAAGCCGGCGTCGTGGGAGAGATACCGTCCGACAAATATAGCTATCTGGATTTCCGCCTCAAGAACATTGAATCTCAATACGGCATCGAATCTGGTCTATCGCATCCGCTGACACCTGTGCAATCATGTTGTCAAATATTTGTCAACCTGCGAGCCAATCACCTCCGCTTCCTGGTCCGTCGAGGATGCCTGAGTTCAGCCCAGGTGGCTGCTTCCAGGCGCAAGTCTGTGGAGGCACTCATGGCGGCGAACGAGCAGAACGTCTGGTTATGTCAGAAAAGCAAAGAAAATGGGGCGATCCCAACTTTACTACAATCCACTTTCCATCACTTCTTGATGGCAGCGATTTCGAGCATGTTCTTGGCTATGACTTACGATCCTACGACTTACCGACCACAATGCCAACGCCCTTTCAATGTCGGCTTGGAGATTCTAGAAGCTCTTCCGCACAAGCTACGAGGGACAGATGCAAGTCACCATTATAACATATCCAATTTTAGACGACTTGCCGCCAAAGCGAACCTCTGTGCACCAACCAGAGCGCCGACAGTGAACAACGCAGAAGTTCTGGGCACCCCAATATCCCCTATTTCGGCTATGCAAGCTCCATCTACGATTGATAAGGCTTCCGATTCAGATTGGATGGCACTTGACTTCAACCAGATTTTTGGACCTGTCATGTCGGATGTTAACTGGGCTTGTCTTGAGCAGAATTGGTCATAAACCTCTTTCTCGTCTCTGAAGGCTCAGAAGAGTGCAACGATATTGATCGAGAGCTATTCGGTTCGCAGATGTTACCACAGTCGATGTACAATAAATGGAAATGGCTCAGAAACGAGTGCCTGAATTCTGTGTTCGGGCGAGGAGATCTGGGTAGATTGTGGTGTCTTGCAGCCCTCATATATCTACGATACCCGCTCGTTGCTGCATACCGACTTCATGAAGCCGAACAATGTTGCCCGTGTAGAACTCAACTAGATCAGGCGATTCCGCGGAACATGCACAGGGTCCGATGTAGGAAGTCAGGCCGGCAGTTTGGGCGGCACTCAGTACCGTGGCTCTCGAATCCTGCTCGTTCGACCATGCGACCGAGGATCGGCACAAATAGCACTTCATCGACGCAGACTGATATGCTGTATAGCTAATTGACATCTGTCCAAAATTCTGAACGTCCTTATCATCCGGCGCTATGGCTACGTACGAGATCACCTACTAGATGCTGTAGTCGCATTTGCTAACGAAGTTGTAGAGAATACTCGGCTTCGTTCGCTTTTTTCGAAGCACTATGGGATGTAAGCATCTTGGAGCTTGTACATCACATTCACGATTACTGACGATGCTACCAGGCCGGCGTTCGTTACTGCTTCGTCAATCTTGGCTCAGACCATCCCGCCATGATGGAGGCAATGGTAAAAGGGCAACAAGAAAGACGGGACAAATTCCCCAAATTTATTACCTGTCCAAGTGAAATGGTCGCACTTTCGATTGCAGATGGCTATGCTCGAGTGACTGGCGTACCGCAAGCAGTCATTGTTCACGTCGATGTTGGCACTCAAGCGCTGGGATGTGCCGTCCACAATGCCAGTGTTGGACGGACTCCAGTACTTATCTTTGCTGGCCTCTCGCCTTGCACGCAGGAAGGAGAGTATCGTGGAAGTCGAACTGAGTTTATCCATTGGCTGCAGGATGTTCCGGACCAGAAGGCTATTGTTGGGCAGTACTGTCGGTATTCAGCTGAGCTCAAGAAAGGCAAAAATATCAAGCAGATGGTGAATCGAGCTTTGAGCTTTGCCACGAGGTACGTCTTTCGGCCCCCTTTCAAGAAGTTGATGTTGATTCCAGGCAGTGAGCCGCAAGGTCCGGTCTATCTGCAAGGCACACGAGAGGTCATGGAAGAAGTAATCGAGCCATATGAGATCAAGCAAAAGTTTTGGAAACCTGCTGAGCTCGGCGGCCTTACTTCTGAGCAACTTGATTTCGTTGTAACGACTCTGATCGATGCTGAACGACCTTTAGTCGTTACCGGCTACAGTGGGAGAGATGCAAAAACTGTTCCCTTGCTCGTCAAGCTCGCCGACATCTTCCCAGGTATGTGAAACGACGTAAAAGCATTGCAGCAACCACAGCACAGCACTGATCTCTCCAGGATTGCGTGTTCTCGATACAGGAGGCTCTAGCATGTGCTTTCCATCTGATCATCCAGGTTGGCTCAGTGTACGTTATGGTTCCCACGAAGCAATTGGAACGGCGGATGTGATTCTGGTCCTCGACTGCGATGTGCCGTGGATCAACACGCGATGCAAGCCATCAGAGACGGCCACTATCATACATTTGGACCTCGATCCGCTCAAACAGCAAATGCCACTGTTCTACATCGACGCCGTCCTGCGTTGCCGTGTCAGTGTCGCAGCTGCTTTGAGACAAATTGTTCAAGCAGCGGAAACAGACAACGATGTCGCCCGTCGGATCTCAGGAAACCAGGGCCAATATCAACAGCGAAGGTCAACTTTAAAAGCATCTCATACAGCTCTCTTACAAAGCATTGCCTCAGTGGCTGTGCCGAACTCAGATGGGTCTTTCGGTGCTCCTTATCTTCTCGCTGAAGTCCGCAAGCACTGTCCACCGGAGACGATCTGGGCAGTTGAGGCTGTCACCAATACTTTTCACGTCGCAGATCAGATACAACCTACCCGACCAGGAAGCTGGTTCAACTGTGGCTCAGGAGGCCTCGGATGGTCCGGAGGTGCAGCACTTGGAATCAAACTGGCCTCAGACGCGTTGCAAGGTGGTCCAGGAAAAGGTAGCTTTGTGTGCCAAATTGTGGGAGACGGCTGCTTCATGTTCTCTATGCCATCGAGCGTTTATTGGATTGCGCAGAGATATGGGATACCTGTGCTGACGATTTTGTTGAACAACGACGGCTGGAACGCGCCAAGGCAGTCGCTTCTCCTGGTCCATCCGGATGGCCTGGGGTCGAAGGTGGATAATCAAGAGCTGAACATATCGTTCTCGCCGAATCCGGACTATTGCGCAATCGCCAAAGGCGCGTCGAGAGGGACATGCTGGGCAGAGCAGGTTAGTACTGTCGAGCAGTTGGCCGCCAAACTGCCAGAAGCTGTTGCCGCAGTGCAAGGAGGCGTTTCTGCGTTGTTGGATGCTCGAATAATTTCTCAGAAATTGTGAGGTCAGCTGTATACAGCTCTATCAGACACGAGATTTTTGAAGGAGTCTCAATTCTCCACGATCCACTCCGCCACCTTACGTCCCCATTCCTCTTCTTCTGAGATTCCGATAGCCAGAGCTAGGGGCGGAGAAATGTGGTTGTGCCCTTCGATACTGGCAACGTCCAAGCGTGCCTTGTTCCCAAAATTTGCCTGTAATCTCTCCTTCCATTCCGTGACAAAATTGTCCCTAGAAGTGTGGAATTCTTGCGGATCGAATTCTGCTGTAAGCAACAGAGTCGGGACACCAGCTTCAATGAATTCAGGCGTCTGATCTAACACATCGAGCGAGCGAAGTAGACCCAGTGGGCTTTTCTTCGCCAGCGCATCGGGCTCGGGTCCAAAGTAGGTACCTATAATGCTAGCCAAATGCGGCGGAAACTGAAAGGGAACACTCAGAAAAATGATTCCTCTGAGTTTTGGTTGACCAGCACCACCTGCTGTGAGCTTCTGACGAGTGGCTTTGAAGTCAGGATGCAGGAGGAAAGTGGCAGTATGTGCACCACCTGCTGAATTGCCGATGATGTAAATCTCAACCTCAGAGCCTACTGGAGCACCAAGTTTGTCTTCATTCTGGACAATCCAGTCCAGAGCCTTCTCAAGATCTTCGCCTCCACTTGGGAACTTGGGTTCGCCAGCGTCATTGATCCGTCGGTAATCTGGCACGACGACGCTGAAGCCGTAATTGTTGGCAAAGAAAGCTCCAACATTGGCATAAGCTAGTTTGTTGAAGGCTGGGAGAGGGAGGATCCGGTCTCCTTGGATGAAACCTCCGCCATAGACCCAGAACAGCACCTTGTGTTTGGATCTCTCGGGAGACGGATTCGGCGAAGTGTAGACATTGAGTTTCTGTCGCTCATGGCTACCGTATGGGTACGTTTGAGCGGGAGTTGACGTAATAGCTGCGGCGTTGGCATTGAGAAGGGGTGCGTAGATGTTCCAGGTTGGTAGTACAACGCCTGGAAGATCTTGGGTGGCGAGATTCTTGATTTGTTCCATGATGAGCGTCACAGATCCGACAGATCCGAGTGTTTGTTGAACAGTACAACGACTGGATAATTTATATCAGTGGTTGTTGGATGCTTCTAAATCTGCTCGGAAGCATCGGAAGTAGTCCATCATGTCCTGGGTATTGCTATGCAGACAACCGCAGCTTGCCTCGTGGAGTGACAGGCCATCCTGGAAAGAGGCTAACGGGGTCTATTGCGCGAGAGGAATATCTGTTCAATAGCAAGAAGAGGACGGGAACATGTTTGCGGTGTGTACAGTTTTGAAAAGAAGCGCACCCGAACTGCCGGTTCTCGGCGGCCGGAGCTTCCAATTCTCCGACCACTTCTCACTCTTCACGACCAAACACTTGAACCTCCTCTTTATACATAGTATCAACCAAGTTGAACGATCGCACCCACGGCCCAAAATTCACAATGAACAAAACGACTCCACCAGCAGCCACCTGAAGGAAAGCCTGCGTACCAAACACCCATCTGGGACCCACCGCGTCGCCCCACGGGGTGAGGAAGAAGATGGAAGAGAAGCCGAGCACCAGACGATAGCAAGAGACTGCAATAGCCACCTCGTTGGCCACATGCGAGCCAAGAGCCTCGACCAGATAGTTGCTGACGATTCCGAGTCCTGCGGCGCCGCTGAACTGGCTTATTGCGACGCACACGGCCAGCGATATGTAATGCCATTGCTCTTGCAGACCTGCGCCGAACAAGCCAAGGCCGATGGGATAGATGACCATGATGGGCCAGATTGCGTGAAGACGTAACTCCGGGTGCCATACACCGTTGTAGAAGCGCCTGCAGATGATCAATGGCACGCGGTCATACACTACAGCAGCGTAGACCTGCGAGGCAATCACACCGACCCAATTGCAGAACATGAATGTTGCGACACCTTTGGCCGTGAAGCTATAGCCGCCAGCGAACTCTGGCGTCATCAGGTAGATGGCGATGAATGTCTGGATCGCCAGAACCCAGCCCATCGTGACAGCAACAACGAAGCCTCCTAGGACCATAATTGGGCTGAATGTCACCAGGAGAGGGCGTATGGCTGCTTTTCTCTCCTCGGATGGCGTCAAATACGGCGAGACATGGAATCCTCGAACACTGAAATATAGCTTTTGTCGTTTGGCCCACCATCCTTCGGGCTGAGATGGCCATTGCGGTCCTCCCTCACGATGCCAGCCAGTCTCTTCAATGAACAGAAATACCAGAATGGCACAGACCCCATGGAGACCGACTTGATACCAGAACTGAACCGTCCAGCTGGTGAAGAACACGATGTAGCTTGAAAACGAAGGAGCGCAACCGATGCCAAACATAATCGTGCCATAGTACACGCCAATAACCTTGCCACGATCATGAAGGAAGAAAATCTCGCATAGAAATTGTGGCCCCACTGCGACAGGAGGATTTGTCAACTCATCGAGCTCGGCCTAGCGAGAGGCAGGAATGGAACTCACGAATGCTGACAGATGCTCCGAATATACCCGCGAACACTCTAGAAGCCATGAAGGCTCCATAGTCATCGCTCTCTGTCATTGCTGCCGACCAGATATTCATCGCCATCGTGCTGATGACTCCCCAGAACAGTAACCAGCATTTTCCGAAACGGGTGGACAGTGGGAACAAGAGGTAGGCTCCGAATGCTAAGCCGATCATACAGACGGCGATCTATGGGTTCAGATCAGCATGACATTGCTTGGACGACAGCAAAAGACCCACACTATAAGTCAGATTTACCACCGACTGCCGATAGAGCGTTGCTTGTGGCGCGTAACCTGAGATATTCGTGACCGACTGCATCGCCGTGGCGAATCCGGACATCATGATCGCCATGGTCAGCGCAGTCTTCTTCCCTGAGCTCCAGTTCTGCAAGGACACAGTTTCCAGCATTAGCCAAGAGCGACGCAGTCCTCACACGGGCTACAACGTACGAGAGGATCCCGTGAATCATCGCTCGGCTGTGGAAACAGGGCAATGCCCTGCTTGTTGAACTTGACATTCTTTTCTTTCCCAGGAGTACTTGGACTGCGCGATGCTGCACGTTCGACATGGCCGCTTTCAGTGATCTTCTCCGCCATGCTGATCGAGAGTGCAGGATAAAGTTATGTTCGAGTTTGTAGCAAGGTAACTGCCCCAGGCAATTCCGAACGTATTCCCACGTGGCCATCGGTGACTTTGGCGATCTTTATGAAGTTTTGCCGGGCGAAACCGCTCGGAGGACAGTGCCACCTCGGAAGAACAGTCAATTCCGAGGTGAAAGGACATTCCAGCAGGACAACGCGCAGCCTCAAAGGTGGCGTTCGCGAACGTGACTTCGTGAATTGAAACGATACACATCACAACTTGGACGATCAGGTAGCAGAAATCGCCATCAGCCATGTCTTCACTCGAGCACAAAACCTACACTTTCAAGACCTTTGAGTCGCCGGATGGCGACAGTCGCCCGATTGATGCCAAGGTGGTGTACGGCATTAGTGGTACCCCAAAGAGAGCTATTGGTGAGTTGCTAGTAGCTCGACTCCATGTACAATACTGAAGTGATGACCAAATAGCTGTTTGGTACCATGGCGGCGGATTCATCACCGGAAACTACAACATGATTCCTGCTTTTGAACTGGAGTTGCTGCATCGAAATGGATTCGTTGTTGTGTGTCCAAATTATCGACTGGTGCCAACAATATCACTCAAGAACGGACCTGTCGCAGATGCAATCGATGCCTTCCAGTGGGCTCGGAACACTCTCCCTGAGCTTTTCAAAGCAGATACGGGGATTGCTCTCAACCCGGACAATACAGTCACACTGGGTCACTCGTGTGGCGGCGGTTTGGCCTTGCTGATGGTCAGTCGCTCTTTGGCTGGGAGGCCACAGCCACTGTAATGAACTAACGAGCACTCTAGGGCGGCCTACCCAGCCCTCCTCGCGCAATTGTCGACTTTTTCGGCATGAAATACTTCCGAGACCCATTCTGGACCCAGCCATCGGCTGCAATGGCAAAGCTTCCGGACTTGGATCAGTCATTCATTGACAAGGTTTTCGACGAAGTACCTCCTCCAACTGCGACACCTCCGCCATTCGGACCAAATGGACCAGATCTGAGCAAACCGAGAAATGCGTTCATGTTTGCTCACAATAAGAAAGGCGATTACATATCGTCTATCGTGCAGGGTGACGACTACGATGTGATCGACCCAGCGCCCTTGTTGTCGAAGCCTAATTTCCCACCAACATTCATCTTGCAAGGAACTGCGGACACAGTAGCGCCTCACCAGCATAGCGTGCAAGCGGAGTCTGATCTCAAGAAAGCAGGCAATGAGGTACAGCTGCGATTGGTAGATGATGCGCCTCATGCATTCGATATGAAGGCCAAGGAAGGGGATGTGGTGTACGACCTCATCGTGGAGGCATTTGGCTTCTTGAAAAGTCACCTGATCTGAATGAGACAAATCACACGATATAAAAATATGTCAAGCGCTCTTTTCTCGCTACTCAAGTGCCGAATGAGAATCTCAAACTACTCTCGACAAAGCTTGCTTCCTGAGCCGTCATCGTGACCCAAGTGTCGGAAGTGCTTGACAATTCCGCGGAAAGGATCAGCAGCCGGCGGGCATCACCACTTCTTGTTCGCGGCGATCTACCTCGACATTGTATCACCACCACTACCGCGGAATCATGAATGAGCTGCTGGATGTTACTTGTGAGCTTCACAATTTCGCATCCGAGTGACCTCGGGCAGGAGTAGGCATGGCTGCAGCAACAGGTGGGGGGAGCTAAGAGTACTCTGGAAATACGTTGAGTTAGCATGAAGCATCAATGAGCCTTTCCTTTCCGAGGTCTAAGAAGATTGCGAGATGCGTCCTCGGAGACTAGCTTGAGAGCTGCGCTCTTTGATGCTGAGTCGGAATGGAGCATCCTGCCTTCGTTTTGTTCAAGTACTACTAGCAACACGCCATCTGCCGTTATACTGATCCGCCAGATCTATCACGGAAGATGTCTACTACAACTGTTGCCACTATTGAAACGGGCTCTAACAGGGCTGAAGACCTGATCAAGTCTGCTGTAGCTGCGGTACGTCTTCATGGAAGTAACCCAGTTCGAGTCTGTGCGTAGACGCTTACTGCTACTAGGTCGACAGCGTGGCCCATGGAGGGGATTTCGATGCCAAGTATGATGATGGCGTCAAGCCGTCGATGGAAAACCGCTTTGGTTTGAAATCATCGTGGGACCATTTCCTGCCTTCGCCAGCGGATATGCCGCAAGGACGTTTCGAGTGCGAGATGGATGAAGTGATCGTATATGGCGATATACCAAAGACAATCGATGGCACCTGGTACCGAATGCTCAACGATCCACACTTTCCTCCGGCCAAGGGCACTCCCTTTGTTGAGGGCGATGGACATATATGTGCGTTTCGCATTCAGGATGGCAAAATCTCGATGAAAACCAGATATGTCCAAACTGAAAGATGGCTCCTGGAACGCAAGGCTGGTCGACGGCTCTTTGGAATGTACAGAAATCCCTACGACGCACATCCATGCATTCGACTCGCGAACGACGCAACAGGCAACACGAACATCATTTATTGGGGAGGCAATCTGCTTGCCTTGGCTGAGCGTGGATTACCTTATGCTTTGGATCCTGATACCCTAGAAACGAGAGGAGCAGATCCATTTGCTGGACAGACTCGGGCCAAAACATTTGCAGCACATCCCAAAGCGGATCCGTTCAAGAACGAACTGGTGACCTGGAGCTACAATGCGAAAGGACTGGCTACTCGAGACTTTGCCACATTCTCTATAAGTGAAGACGGTGTCGTTTCGAACGAGAATTGGTATCAACAAGACAAGACCGGCTGGCCACACGATGGCTGGATCACGGATAACTGGATCATCTTGGCCAACATGCCATTCACCACAAACTCGGAAGAGGTGCTGAAGCAAGGCGGTCACTATTGGACATTCGTCGATGATCAGCCACAAGAATTTCTGGTTGCACCACGAACGTCGGGCGCACCTCGACATCCTTCCTGGAAAGTTGGCGAATTCCGCAAATATGTTACCGACCATGGTCTCATAGTCCATGCTGGAAACGCCTGGGAGGCTGAAGATGGTACGCTGCAGCTCGAAAGCCACTTTCTGAGCTTCAACGTTTTCCCATTCTGGAATCCACCGGGCTACAAGCCTCCTCTTCCAAAAGCGAACTGGGTCCGGTACACTATTGACCTCAGCCAGCCAGATGGAACGAAAGTGGCGCCTCCTATCATTCTCCAGGAAGGTATTTACGACTTCCCGGTGTGGGATGAGCGTTTCACGACAAAGCCAACAAAATATATCATCATGGCCGAGTTCGCCAACAAATTCGAGAATCGAAGACCAGATTTCGACCGCATTGTCCGACTCAATACAGCAACCGGGGAGAAGCAAGTCTTCCATGCTGGTGAGGAGAGCTATGTATTGGAGCCAGCATTTATTCCGCGCTCGGCGGACGCGCTAGAGGGCGATGGCTACATCATCTTTTACACGACGCGAGCAAGTACAAGCAAAGGCGAGCTGGTAATTCTGGACACCAACGATATGACGAAGCCTTTGGCTATCGCAGTACTGCCGTTCGCTATGAGGAAGCAGGTTCATGGTAATTGGGTTGACAATCCGCATCCGGGGAAGAAACTACCGTCGTTGACGGCTCCTGTCAAGCAAGACGTTCGACCAACACCGTGGCAATCTCAGCTTCATATGGTATCATAGTAGCCCGGTGAGGGGAGTTGTAGGCTACCGTAGTTCTGCTTAGATAGTTCTATAATAGTCACAAGGCTTCGTACGCGGATCAAAATATATGATAACTGGCCTCCAAATGTTGAACACCAGAAGCGTTGAAGCCTTCCGCATAAACGATCTGGGCTCACACAGTGTGTGAACTCGGACGCCTACTAGTTGGTGGCCTGCGAGTCGGTAGCCTACAGCCTCGATGAGCGATCGTGAAACGTCGAACTCAATCCACGCGCGATCAACACAGTTATCCCTGCTGTTGCGAAGTCGTGGAGGCGTCTGGTGAGTTCTTCCCATCCCAGTTCCGAATTCCGCGGAACAGTACGAGGCCCCAGAACAACGCACTTGCGGGCGACTCTGCATTCTGACAAGCACTGCGGTATGTCCGGAGGAAGCCTTTCCTTTCGGGCGATGTGAGCAGAGTGGGCTCGGCACAAGAGTCGGGTGTCTGAACTCCTTTATCTCCTCACATAGATATACAGCGATGTGAGACGGAGATTCCAGACAGAACTCTCCTCGAGACATCTTCTTAGCCACAACACTGGAATCATGCCATCTAAAGTGCTTTCGTCTTGGAAACGTGCCCCAAGAGCAGAGCTCGACGAAGTTCCAACTGCAAACATACCGACAAACACAATACCGGAAGATTTCGATGCCGATAAAATCTTTGAGTCCATCGCGGCGAGCCTTCCACAATTGAGAACCGACCAACTCGATAACCAAGCTTTCTGGAGAGATATTCTCGCACTGACTGGCACATGGCGTCACCTGCATGGCTCCTCGCGAGTGGCCTCGAAATGGAACGAGTTGGTAGCCTTTCGCCAGCTCTCCAACTTCGCCTACGTTCGCGGCAGCGCACATGCGGCCAGAATCGGCACTGGAGGATTTGTTCCGGGACGCTTTACATTTGACATTGGGGGAGACTGGGCTGGGACTGGATCTGCGATCGTGGCGCTTTACCCTGACAGTAATGGGGATTGGAAAATCTGGTTCTTGTCTACCTTCCTTGAGTCAGTAGACGGACTTGGAAGCCCAGATGTTTTGGAAACGGTCGTGCAGACAGATGGCTCAATCACAAATGGTGGTCACACGAACGGTGTCCGGGAAGAGGCCTCGTCTAGCAATGGTGTAAACGGGCACCATGGCTCAGAAGAATTCGATGTGGCCATCGTCGGAGCTGGGCAGGGCGGTTTATCGACACTTGGACGTCTCAAAGCAATCGGCCTGAAAGCTCTGGCAATCGAGAGGCATGATACCATCGGCGGCAACTGGACATCGCGGTATGACGGAGTCAAATTGCACACTAGCAGATACTACTCGAACTTTCCTTTCGGCAAACACTTCGATTGCGAGGAGCTGCCGTATTACCTGCGACCTCAAAACCTGGCTCGCGGATTCCAGCAGTATGTTTCCGATTACGGTCTTGATGTCAGGCTTTCCTCCCGCGTCGAATCTGCAACGTGGGACGAGGGGACACAGAGGTGGACTGTGACGGTAAATACGGAAGGCACGAAGTGGTCCGTGAGAGCAAAACACATTGTCTTCGCCATTGGCACAGTAGGCGCATTTCCGGCCCGGCCAGAAATCCCCGACGAGGAGTCCTATAGGGGCACAGCAGTGCACTCGACCGCGTTCAAGAACGCTATTCCTTGGGCTGGAAAGAAGGGCATTGTAGTCGGGACAGGAAACACTGGTAAGTCCTTCCCGCTTGCAACCTGACACACCCCTCCAGAAAGCTGACAGTGGCCCCCAGCACACGATGTCGCGGAAGATATGGTGGAGTCGGGCTTAAAATCAGTGACCATGACGCAGCGGACTCGCACCATGGTCATACCGATGCAAGTCTTTAAGCCGCTGCACAGCCGCTTGTATCATGCGGACGCCGACCTCGCCAGCTCTGATCGAGCCGAATGGGGCCTGCCGTTCCCAGTTCAAGGCGCAGTCTCAAAGACCCTCTTCGGGCACTGGAGAAAGACAGATCCCGCATTATACGACGGTCTTGAGAGCCAAGGCTTCAAAACGGAAATCCCAAATCTTGTCACGATCCACAACCGCTCAGGTGGTCATTATATCGACGTCGGAGCGGCGCAGAAGATAATTGATGGGAAGATCCACGTCAAAAATGGCCTGATCTCCAGTTTCACGCCGAATGGGCTGCGCTTCCAAGATGGCAGCGAGATAGAGGCTGATCTGATCGTGTTTGCTACAGGATTCAATGTCAACATTCGGAACCAAGTAGCTGCAATTGTCGGGAACGAAATCGGCGAGCTGTTGGAGGATAGTGGGGGCTTCGACCTCGATGGAGAGCTCCGTGGTGGATGGAAACCTCAAGGCCGTAAGTCTCGGGTTCTTTGGTTGTTGCTTGCTGAGGCGGCTGGGAATGCTAACTGATGTTCCAGATCCCAAGCTATGGTACACCGCAGGAGAATTCGGGCAGTGCAGATTCTACTCAAGATTCTTGGCTTTGCAAATCAAGGCGGACATCGAAGGCAGGCGATTCCAAGAGTGGAAAGATTGAGGTGCGTTGGTGGCCTGGGATCTGTTCATAGCGTCCTCATTCAAGGGTGCCAGTATATGGTGTTGGTTCATTGTGTTCCACGCTCAATCGGGATATGATGGGACGGCGACCCGGCGTCGGTCGCGGCAATTGACGGCCCGGGCCAACTTCAGTTTGCACTGTTGCGTTCAGTCCGTCGCTTCCACTCTTCTCGCACCATCTCGCCTCGGCGGCTCACACCTCGTGAGAGCCCGCGTCCAATGCCCCGCGCATCAGGCGTGATTTCCGGCGGAACAGAGGGCCACGCGGGATTCCATTGCAGCTCACTTGCATTGCTCAGGCACGAGCGGTAGAGCCCGATCCGACTTCCTGAGCCAGGCCTGCTGCTCTCGTTGCAATATCGCCCTTTTCCGTTCGTCTGCCCCGTGGGGCGGAGGAAGCCAAGGCTTTCTTGAGGGGCTTAGTGAAGCTTGACGACTTCGGACAGCTTCCCACTGCACTCGTGCGGGACAACTCATTCACGATGCCTCGCCTGCTCCCGCCGAATGCCCAAGATTGGTGGCGCCTTGCAAGCTACCCCTCAGGTAGTAGCCACCATCGGGACATGGTGTCAACTCGAAGGAAGAACCGCTAGCGCGTACACAGCGTGTGTGCCCCAAGTGCCGATGGGCGCAGCGGAAATGTTGTGCGGTATGACGGCCAACGCACCCGGACGCGCTGAAGCCCTTCCGGACTCCTGGGCTTAAATCTCTCGATTCCCTCGTTCGTTCGCGAGCCTCGGATATCCACCACTCTGAGGTGGAAAGGGAGGATCCAGTATGGCTACTTCGAAGCTCTTGTTGGCGTTACTGCCCTTGGAGAGCGGCTCAAGTTGGCGACATCGGGCCATCAGCCGCACCTTATCCAAACATGGTCTTCCCCAACGCGACTCGAGGCTCCTCGGGCGCTGCTTCAAACCAGACATCGCCTCCAGAGTATCCCTCGCCATGGGGAGAAGGTCTCGGCGATTGGGCAGATGCCTATGCGAAAGCGCAAGCCTTCGTGTCAGGCCTGACGTTGATGGAGAAGGTCAATCTTACCACTGGAACTGGGTGGGAAAGCCAGAAGTGTGTTGGAAATGTCGGGTCGATCCCAAGACTGGGCTTCAAAGCACTGTGCATGCAAGACTCCCCTCTTGGAGTGCGTGATACTGATTTCAATTCGGCCTTCCAGTAAGTGGCAGAACGGGACGGGAGGACAGCCGCTAATTGTTGCAGGGCCGGTGTCTCTATCGCGGCGACCTGGGATCGTGCTCTATTGTACCAGAGGGGGTATGACATGGGAACGGAACACAAGCTCAAGGGCGTTGATGTTCAGCTTGGCCCCGTTGTCGGTCCGCTTGGTACTGCACCCGAGGGCGGCCGCAATTGGGAAGACTTTTCCCCCGATCCCGTATTATCGGGCGTAGCTGTTGCGGAGACAGTCAAGGGTATTCAAGATGCAGGTATTATGGCTTGCACAAAGCATTACATTATGAATGAACAGGAACATTTCCGACAACCGCCACCACCACAGAATCTGACCGCATCCTACTCATCGAATCTGGACGACGTCACGATGCACGAGTTGTACCTCTGGCCCTTCGCTGATGCCGTGAAGGCTGGAACCGCTTCGATCATGTGCAGCTACAACCAGTGAGTCGATTAGCTGATACCTTGAGCGCATCCGAGGCCATTTTGACTCGTTGCATAGAATCAATAACAGTTATGGCTGCCAGAACAGCTATACGCTGAACTATCTGCTCAAAAATGAGCTTGGGTTCCAGGGTTTCGTTATGAGCGATTGGGGTGCTCATCATTCTGGCGTCGCTTCTACGCTTGCAGGCATGGACATGAGCATGCCAGGTGACGTTGGCTTCGACTCTGGAACCTCATACTGGGGTCAGTCCTCCGTCAATCACTCCAGACACTCCTTCGAAGCTGACTCCGACTTGAACGCAGGCACTAATCTCACCATTGCTGTCCTGAATGGCTCGGTCCCTACATGGCGCCTTGACGACATGGCCACCCGCATTGTTGTAGGCTGGTACTACGTCGGCCGTGACCAAAATCAAGTCGAAAATGCACCGAATTTCTCTTCCTGGACGACTGACACCTACGGCTTCGAACATGAGTATGCACAAGAAAGCTACGGTTTGGTTAACTACCACGTAGACGTCACCGAAGATCATGGGGCCAACATCCGCGACAGTGCTGCCAAAGGCACAGTGATTCTCAAAAACAACGGAATGCTACCTCTGACCGGCAAGGAGAAGCCGACTACCGTATTTGGGTCGGACGCAGGCCCTAACACGTGGGGTCCGAATGGGTGTAGCGATCGAGGATGCGATAACGGCACTCTGGCGCTAGGCTGGGGCAGTGGCTCCGCAAACTTCCCATATTTGATCACGCCCGACTCAGCAATTCAAGCTGAGGTTGTTCAGAACGGCAAAGGCTTTTACGAGTCGATCCTTGATGACTACGTTTACCCACAGATTGCCGCACTAACTAGCGCGTCGCGTCGATCAGGTCAACGGAGTCTGCCTCGCTTTTGTCAACTCTGATGCTGGCGAAGGCTACATCATTGTCGATAGCAACGAAGGTGACAGGAACAATCTTACACTCTGGCATGCAGGCGATGCGCTCATCGCGAACGTCACGTCCGAGTGCAGCAACACTGTTGTTGTTATTCACTCTGTAGGCGCAGTCGACGTCGAATCATTCTATGATCACCCTAATGTCACTGCCATCGTCTGGGCAGGTCTTCCTGGTCAAGAATCAGGCAATTCGATTGTCGACATCCTGTACGGAAAGAAATCACCTGGCCGCACACCATTCACGTGGGGAACATCGCGGAGCTCATACGGCACGGATCTGCTGTATAGGCTCAACAATGGCGTAGACGCGCCTCAGATCGACTTCACTGCTGGCATCTTTACTGACTATCGCGGCTTTGACGCACGTAATGAGACACCAATCTACGAATTCGGCTACGGTCTGTCGTGGTCGACCTTCAGCTATTCTGATTTGCAGATCACGCCTGTTCCATCGAACTTCAGCTATACACCTGCATCTGGAAAGACATCTGCGGCACCCACCTACGGGTCGACTTCCAATGACACGACTCAGTATCTCTGCGGAGACATGCATTTTGTCGAGGGCTACGTCTACCCTTGCCTGAACACAACCAACTTCACCTCCGCAAGCAACGATCCGGAATATGACAAGCCAGTCTCCTACCCAGATGGAGCGTACGATGGTACTGCACAAACTCGTCTTGCCGCTGGAGGTGCACCGGGTGGCAATCCAGCTCTGTGGAATGTGCTATTTACAGTCACTGCGACAATCACCAACACTGGCAATCGTACGAGCGACGAGGTTCCCCAGCTCTATGTCAGTCTTGGTGGACCAAATGACGCACCAAAGGTTCTTCGAGGCTTTGACAGAATTACTATTGCGTCGGGTGCAGGTGCGACGTTCAGTGTTGGGCTGACGAGAAGGGATATCAGTAATTGGGACCCTAGTACCCAGAATTGGTATGTTGTCTCGTCTCTTTTGCTGAAATTGAATGCAGCTGACAGGATTAGGTATATCTCATCCTACTCGAAGAAGGTATACATTGGTTCATCATCGCGAAATTTGCCCCTCAGCGGATCACTCGATATTTCCGCTTTGACGAAGGAAAGCACTTCCTACTCTCGGTAGATGATAGAGAAACTGAGCTGCAAAATGGAGCTTACCTCGAAATTCTCGAGACAGCGTTTTTTTGAGAGGCATAGACATCGTCCGCAAGATACGTCGCAGGCAATTACTTCCCAACTTTCTCAATTCCATCTGGACCCTTGTCCCGCCTTCCTAACCAGTGCGTGAGGTATCTGAGATAGCGCCGGAGGATGACTTTGAATGTACTCGAGTACGCACAGCATAGCAGTACTGACTGCGTTCCTCAATTTTCCGCCAGTCATACCGGTCGCGGCAATGTCCACTTATGTACACGGGTAGGCGCATCTCGTCGCGCATTGCCGACAGGCATATGGTCAAGCACGAATGCACAAGCCTAAAACATCGCCAACGGATTCGTAGCATTCTCCGGCCTCCTTTGCGTCACATCCCAATGCTCCTCAATGCAACTACCATTAAACCTCCAAATATCCACAATAATATTCGGCTCCTGCCCAGGTGTGTCCCATTTAGTATGCGCGAAACCAGTGTTGCTATCCAAGCCCAGGTTCAGAATAGTGATATTCGAGCCGCCAGTAACATCTCCGATTGCCGTGAAAAAGTCGACGGCGCTTTGACGGGTCGAGTTTATGATTGGATTGTGTTGAATATAACCTTCTGAGACGTGGTCGAGAAGCGCACCGGTGGCGTTGCCTTCGAAGAGGAATTTGTTGAGGAAGCGTTGGAGGATGGCTTTTTGGGTTGCTGGAGAGACGTCTTGAGGTGGGCAGTATGGTGCGGCGGGGAGAGCCGCGTCGTTGTATCCGGAGGGACTGGCTAGTTGGAGGGCAGAGGCGCTTGTGGCTGTTAGGGCGAAAGCACCCAAGGCGAGACCATTGAAGCGCATGTTTGCTGATGGGTTTGGTTTGTTCTAGTGGCAGAAGGAGACTTGTGTTGCGGTTTTATCCCACCAAGTTGGTATATTGAGCTTCGACCGGTTTTGTATCTCGTGGCAGACTGAGTAATTGCAACGAGAGATCGCGGTGTACTTATTAAGAAACAGCAGAACTTGACCATATGGTACCACGAGTAAGTAGTAGTATTACTGTTGGTCGATGCAACACCGAATGTCAATCGATGGCAAAGCCGGAAGTTATCAGGGGTCGAGACAGTTTCCGGAAGACATGGAGGCCCTGTTCATGTAAGCATGGAACACCTAGCGTTAAGTTAGAACACGTGCGCGGGCTTCTTTACAGCACTTCTCAAAAGCCTGTCTTCATAGCTTGACTTTGCCCAATGTTCAATTCCTAACCTAGAGAGAAACGGCAACAGGGATCGTCATGATTCATTGTACAGAAAAATATTGTCGCGAGCCAAGCGCAAGGCTACCTGGAGACGATTTCTTGAATTTTCACTCGAATATCGGGGTTCTAGTTTTGGAATAGCCGTGATTGTGAAGACAGGGGAGGTCTATCCTTGATTACTCTAGCGTTTTTCGGCAATCGAGATTTCGGTCATGGCAATGACTACGTCTGTGCAGCACCGCACTTGCACTTGTGACTTCCCTATACAGTCGCTTGTCATGCCAGAACTGGCATTACAGTCTGCAGAAATTGCCAGTTACAGGTTCTTGGATCAGAATCGGAGCCATGTCAACGTAGGATGCGACAAGGATTGTTGCTCCAACAGCCATGTGTGAGAATCCAGGTCGTCCATTCAGTCCCTGAGTCGTGTTGAACGTGATTGGAGACAAATACGCTGAGCTCAAAGGCGATGCGGCTTCCAATCTTATTCACGGTGCCTATTGCTGCAACAGGCGGCGGAGTGGCATTTCCTACGACTGTTGTCGTACTCACTAATGCCGTAGCTCAGCAGGCATCGGATCTTCACATAGTACAGAATTCCTGGCACGCAAAAGCACCTCTAGCAAATCCAGAAAGTCTCAGCTAAAGTCTTGATCAGACGCAAAATTGTTCTCGAAAGACTTCTTTGAGTGGAGAGGATCACTGGTTTGTCGATCTTCAAGCAGATTTCTACATTCTGTCACCTGTCGAAGATCGGAAAGAAGGGCATGTGCCATTTCTCAGGCATTCGCGTGTTTTTTAGTAGCCGGTGCAGAGTGGCTTTGCCTCCATCGTCCGACCCGTGTCTGTGGAAGAGACCCGGGAGCCCGTACGGCGCTCACAATGGGCTGATATCGAGCAACATTGGTTGAGATGAACGCTTTGTCCATTTTGGAGCCTATACCGCTAGAATCGGCAAATGCAGGCGATGGACTGTACAATCTGCGCCAGGCCTAGGGAGAGGGGTATGAATTGACTAGGGAGAGGGGTATGCACATCATAAAGGTTATTGTCGTAATGATCGTAGCAGCGCACTGTTATCGCGTGCGACGCGTCTCGTGTTATTATAAATGCGACGTATTGTTGTGAACTTCTCGCTCTCTACATGCGACGCGTCTCGTGTTCAACTTCTCCTTCTTAATAAGCAAGTACTATAATACTCTTCCGCTTATAACGAAGAGTTAATAGGCGTAGTGTTTCTAATTTCAAACATATATAGCAAATCCAGGCCCAGACCAGATCCAGAACACCCTCCTCAAAAAGTGCAGGGCAGAACTAGCCCCATTCCTAGCTAAGCTCTTTACAGCATGCATAGGACAGGCATACCACCCTAAACCATTCAAGCACTCAACTACAGTTGTCCTCAGGAAGCCACAAAAGCCAGACTACACCAAGGCAGGAGCATATAGGCCAATTGCACTCCTCAACACGATAGCCAAGGTCCTAGAGGCAATTGTTGCTAAGAGAATGTCCCAAGAAGCAGAAAAGAGGGGACTCCTCCCAGACTCCCAAATGGGGGCTAGGCCAGGCAGGTCCACAGCAACAGCCCTTGACCTAATTACTGAACAAGTAAGGACTATCTGGAAGGAAAAGCCAGGAGCAGTGGCATCAATGCTATGCCTGGACATCTCAGGGGCATTCGACAAGGTGTCCCACCAAAGACTCCTCCACAATATTAGGATGCAGGGCTACCCAGACCACATTGTAAACTTCATAGGGTCATTCTTACAGGAGAGAACCACATGCCTCAAACTAGGAGAATTCATGGACCAGGTCAGGCCACAGAACACAGGAATACCACAAGGATCAACTCTCTCCCCAATCCTCTTCCTCTTCTTTGCCTCTACCCTCCTCCCAGCTCTACAAGAGGGGAACACAACAGCAATGGGATTTGTGGATGACTCCAACATCTTGACCTATAGCCTATCTACAGAGGAGAACTGCAGGCAGCTAGAAAGGGCCCACCAGAAATGCAAAAACTGGGCAGCCAAACATGGGGCTGCATTTGCACCACAGAAGTACCAGCTTATCCACTTTACAAGAGGAAGGAGACACAACCTGCAGGCAACAGTCCAGATCCCAGGGTTCGAAGGGGGCCCACTACCATCCCTTAGGCTCCTTGGAGTATGGGTAGACACAAAACTCAGGTGGGGCCCACACATGAAAAAAGCGGCTGAAAAGGGGATGCACCAGATCCAATCTCTGCAGAGACTCTGCAAATCCACCTGGGGGGCATCATTCCAGAAGGCAAGGCATCTCTATACAGCTGTTGTTAGACCTGCACTGGTATATGGGTGCCCCAACTGGTCCAATCCAGAGGGCACAAGAGACTATAACAAAGGCCTTACTAAGCCACTTGAGAGAATCCAGACCCAAGCCCTAAGGCACATTACTGGGGCATACAAGTCAGTCTCTGCCCAGGTCCTACAGAGAGAAGCTAACATCCCCCCAATCCAAGTATACACCCAAGACCTCTCTAGGCAATATGCAACATGCAAGGCAGACACACCTGCATACCAATACATAAGGAACCAATGCCAGAGGATTGCACAAAGAGAGGCTAGGGCCAGAAGGAGGACAACCCAAGGACCAAGCCAGACAAGGACAGCAGAGATCCAGAGCCTAGTCAAAAGGCAAGAGAGAGACTGGAACGAACAACAAGAAGGACATAGGGGCAGGGGGACAAAAGGCTGGTGGGCCAGCCAGAGATGGGACCAGGAATGGGAGAAAGCAAAACAGAAGAAGGCAAGCACAGGGGCTGACATCCCAGCTGCATGGAAATCAACAAATGCAAAGGAGGGTCAGAACCTGCACTCTGGCCTGCCAAGGCCTGTCAGCACAATGATGACCCTAGTCAGGACAGGACACATTGGCCTAAATGCATACCTTACCAAGAGAAGGGTCCCAGGAGTCCTCCCCCAATGCCCCTGCAACCAAGGAGCCCAGACAACGAGGCATATATGCATGTCCTGCAGAAAGTACCAGGCCAATAGACAGAGGCTGTTCTCCAGAGCAGGAACCAGCTGCTGGGAAGAGATGACTACTACAAAGAGGGGCCTCCAGGCCATAGCAAGATGGATGATCCAGGAGGGAGTCCTAGACCAATTCTCCCTAGCTAAGGAGGAGCTGGAAGGACTGGACCTACAAGCCTAGAGGCAAAAGCAAGGGCAGGGCACCAAGAGAGACAAAAACAAAGACAAAACAACAAAAGAAAGAATGGCCTGTACAGGGATTGAACCCGTGACCCCCTACTCCCCATCGTACTGCAGGAATCTCAAGGCAAGGCTTCAAGCTGCGGGGACAGCTAGGACCTACATCCCTCCTCTGCAGACTTTAAGAGGTAGGAATGACACCACTACACCAACAGGCCACCAGATGGAACAGGAGAAACCTAGGACAACTATATACCCTCGTAAGAGAGAGAGAGGAGAGAGAGGGAGGGGAGAATAGGACAGGTGGGAGAGGGCTCTAAAGGAGCCTGGTTTTGCACAAAGAAAGGCAGAAGCAAAACAAGGGGTAGCTGCTAACTACAATACTAAAGGGAGACAAGAGGGGTTTTTCATAGGCTTTTCCCTTCGATAAGCAAAATAGGGAGCGCTGCTTACTCTAGATAAAAGAGGTAGACCGGCAATAAGATTTATCTATCTATCTATATAGCAAATCGTTCGGAACTGCATTTGTTTGAATACAAGATAGTGACTTGATTTGAAGTTATAGAGTTATAGAGTTATAAGAGATGTAGAATGATTACAGTGATTAAGTGCATACCCCTCTCCCTAGCCAATTCATACCCCTCTCCCTAGGCCTGGCGTACAATCTGTCACCTGCATACGGGGGTCGGACAGCAGGGTATATCATACTTTCTGGGCACTTGCAAACTTTTTCGTAATCTATTTAGGGCAGCTTATTGGCAGAAGAGCCCTGAAAGGCCTCGAGTTCATGATCCTGGAGACCATGTATGCAGGTGACAGCTTGTAGAGAGTTCTCTGCTCACCGGCTTCGCTCTGTAACAGAACCATGCCGTGAGAATATGTCTGAGTCCTGACAATCGAGACTTTACGTGCGCGACATTTCGTCAGGACTGCAGGCGACTCGTGACGAAGGACTCTTTGCGGCTTTTCCAATTGTCAGACGTTTATTGTAGATAGCACGACTGGTGTCTAAGCCTCGGATTGAGTAAAGCGTAATTCGTATCATTGGTCGTCTATGTTCTCTTCTCGCTGGTCTATGTCGTTATCTTCATACTCGCTCTTCAATCTGCGAAGATTTCTCAAACTCTTTGTTATTGTATTCCTTCCTGGCAGCGGCCTCGGCCAAACGCTCGATCTCTGGATCAGGCTTCTTCAACGAGGCCTTAACGATGGCAGTAATTGAGCTGTGTTCTTGGAACAGCGCGTTCATCTGCTCGAGACTTCGTCCCATTGTTTCAGGGTAGAAGAAGAATACCATCAGTGGAATGCAGGCTCCAAGAACAGCGTACAGGATGTAATATCTGTACCCAATTGATTCGATGGCAACAGGTGTGATCATGAGTACCGCAAAGTTCATGAGCCAGTGATTTGCCGTTGAGAAAGAGGTCATAGGCATTCGCAGCCGTGTAGGAGCGACCTCTGTAACGTAGAGGTAGTTGCATCCGAGGAAACCAATAGGCACGAAGAAGTTGAAGAAGAAGACGAAGAACACAGAGGCGATCTGTGCCGACTTGTTGCTCGTTGGGAAGCTGTTCGTGATCGCCAGCGCAGTCATGCAGAGCGACATGCCCACGCCACTGACCATGAAGAGCTTGCGTCGTCCAAAGCGATCGATGGTGAAGAAGGCCACGAACGAGCTGAGGAATTTCCATGTGAGGCATCCGCCAGACAGAATTCGTGCCGTTTGGCTGTCCAGACCGAGGCCTTGTTCGAAGATCGTGGTGCTGTATGAGCTGATGAGGTTCGATCCGCACCATTGCTGGAAGAACTGAATCGCGAGGCAGAGCATGAAGCGATAGAGCACCTTGTCTTCTCCCATTTTGAACAAATCCCGTTTCCTGGCAGAGTCCTTCGTCGCTTCGAGTGTGTGTTCGATCGCTCCCATCTCGTTCGCGACTTCGAAGCTGTCGATAGGTACGTCCCGGAGTTTTGAAAGATTGCTACGAGCTTGTTCCATTCGGCCCCTGCCCGCAAGCCATCGAGGTGACTCGGGGACGACGTAAGTGAACGCCATGAGAATTAAGGATATGATGCATGGGAACATAAGCGGCAGGCGCCACGACAGAGTGCCACTCTTGATTCTGAAGACGACGTCAGAGATATGTTGTAGATGAGGGCAAGTCGACTGACTGGTAAAATCCAAGATTGATCCATGCTTGGAGCACGAAACCCACGGCAATGAACAGGCCGTCAATGACCACATGCCGTCCGCGGTTCTTGGCCTGCGAACATTCTGATTGCCAGACGGGGACTGTTGTGCTAAGAGCACCAACACCAACACCAAGGACAAAGCGGCCGACCGTGAACTGCGCCAGGCCGAAGCTGCTGCATTCAAGGATTTCGCCGATCAAGGTCAAAGTCGCTGCGATCAGGACGGTCTTGCGTCGTCCAAGAATATCGCCGATTGAAGCACAGGCAAGTGACCCGACCAGTGCGCCAAGAGTGAGGACAGCTACTATGGTGCCCTATGGAACACATCAGCAAATTGCCCAACTGTGCAAATCGTGTGCCTTGCTTACCTGGACGGTGCTGTGTTCTGCTTTCACACTTCCAGTTGTGTGCTTGGTGTCAATTTCCGGAAATGTTTGCACCCAGCTGTCGATCGACAGCAGTCCTCCAACTCCAGCCTGATTGTAGCCGAACAGAATGAAGGACGGCAACGCGATGAACAGCGTCTGGATAAGCTCGAGCTGCTTGCCGCTGAGAGTCATTTTGGCGGGTGTCGGTCGGACTTCGCTCGACAGGACAAGGAGCCAAGAAATGAGCAAGACTTCGACAAGGCGTGCGCCAAAAAGGTTGGCGCAGGACGAACAGTTTATATACGCTTGCCCTTCGCCATTGCCGCGCGGGACGATGCAACGCGCATTGCGCGCTCATGCCATGAAACCCCACTACATCACTCTTATCATGGTCACTAATGGAAGCCGAGTTTTAAGTCCGTCGTCGACCCGTGGGGACGTTCGAGGTGCACTCCAGTGGAGACCGTATTGCTATGGAGCATGTTGATAGTGCCTTTCCAATGACAGGCCAGCAGCGTAATAATTCGCGCGGAAAGGTTGATTTGCCAACCCCAGTGCATTGACCAAACGACGTGTTCTCGTTCTCGTAAGAAACCGGAGCCCCGTGTCGGTGATGCATGAACGGGACCAATGTGGCTCTAGAGAATTTTCATCCTTGCCACGCGCCATGTGGATGAAAGGAGCTCTGGCACAGCTGGGAGCATCGGCTCGTCCACTTCGGCAGCGCTGCAGCAAATTTCCACCGAGTAGACGCCGAAGGGAAGGGGCATGCGAGGCATAGGCCACCCTTCGTGCTCTCGTTCAGCGCAGCCTTGGGGCAGCGAGGCGGATCATTTGCATTGGTCGCAGAGCCTCGATGGATGTGACCGGAGTGGTCATGAGCCTTCGGGCTGAGGAGGCTGAACGGCCGTGCCCGTGGACGAGGAGAGGAAAGCTGCGTGGAGCCGTGACATCGCCACGCTACGCCAATTGGCAACTGGCGGACGTCAACCAGTTGTGATCGCAGTCATTGGCTGGGTCTGTGGACACTCCCAGCTGCGCCGTCGGCCTTCCGGATGTGGCAGCTCCGCGCTCCTTGGTCTGCTGTCGGCCATCTCCACGCCCGAAGACCTTGCTAGTCTACGCGTTCAGAGGATGCGAGGGCATCGTCTGCCGCAGAGTCTCGGAGCCAGCCCTTCTGGCCAGACGGTTACGCCACCTCGATGTGCTGTCCTTCAAGTCCACAGTGCACGCAGTCCAGACGTGACGCGGCAACATGAGATTCGCTCGAACGCGTACGATCGTGCGGATGTGTTCGTGATCGGCTTCCCGTGTATTCCAGATCCCTTACTGGCAGTATCCATCGGATTTGCGCGGCAACCATGTCCAGATGAATGAAAGGCTCGATGTGCAAGAGTTGAAGAGGGCAGGACGTGTCTTTTGGCTCTGCTCCCAAGCATTGTGCCAACCCCGCCATGCCGAGGTTGAAGACAGGGGACTTCGCGCTGCGATCGTCTCCGACTCTTCACACCAGATGGGCACAGCATACAATGCTATTGTGCAACACTGCTGCGCTCGATACCAAGCATAGGGAGCTCCCACGCTAAGTTCGGCCTCGACAATGGACCTCACAGGCAACGTCATGGCAGCAATTGCGCCATAGCTATAGAGTTGCTGAGCTGTACACAGCTCCATTGCTAAATGCTTCTTCTCAGTCTTCGAGCTCAACTCCAGCAGCAGATCCGAGACTCGCGAGCACAATCATGGCCGCCTCCAAAGCACACACTGCCTCCCTTTTCGCCGCGACCGAAACGCGACTCTCCTGCTACACCCTCACCAAATCCTCCCCGATCCCCGATTCACGCATCGAAGAGATCGTATCCTTCGCAGTCAAGCATGCTCCTTCATCATTCAATGTGCAATCCGCGCGAGCCGTTATTCTCTTGAAATTCTCCCACGACAAACTCTGGTCCATCGCGGACAGTGTCGCCATATCCACACATCCCGAAGCGCACGAGAAGATGCTGGGGAAGATGATTGGAGACTTCACAGGCGCCTATGGCACTGTTCTGTGGCTGGAGGATCAAGAAGCGCTGGATGGCCTCGCGGCGAAGAACCCCTTGTTCGGGAACTTGGTACCGCAATGGGGAGATCATAGCTCTGGTATGCATCAGTTCATTGCCTGGACCGCTTTGGAGCTTGAGGGACTGGGTTGTAATTTGCAACACTTCAATTTCATGGACGAGTTTGAGGATGCTGTTAAGAAGGAATGGGCCTTACCGAGTACATGGAAGCTGAAGTCTCAGTTGGTATTTGGAGCACCAGAGAACGGGCAGCTCGTGAGGAGGAAAGAGAGAACTTATGCACCGCTTGAGGATAGGGTCAAAGTCTTTGGGGCATAGCTTGTCATGAGTTCTTCCGCAAGAGCGTGTGAATATCCATCTCCCTTGCTGGATTCAAGAACCTCTTCCGCAAGCCTTTCTCACACAGATATCGCGACCTCCATACACCCGATACAGTAGTTGATGGCGTCAGCCCTCGCCCAATGAATGCCTCCGCAAGGCTCACATAGCTGTGGACCGAGTGGAAAGTGTTCCAAGATCCACCATTGCAGGGTTGCGATATGATTGGGCAGCGAAGGTATGAGACGTAATGTGCAGCATTTTATTCGTTTCCAGTACCGGGCATAGACCTAGGGAAGACTCGTTCGATCATCTGGACATAGTCTACAGTAGTCAACATCTCTGCACCTTGATACTCAATGCTATTTTCAAGATGCAAGCGAGAATAGCCTTGGCTGACGCAGAGGTGACGCCACGTGATATCTTGGCGCGTTTCTAGCGCGCCATGCCACGTGCGGAGGAGCGTCGAGGGTACGTAGATATCAAACTTCCGAGCAGTTCTAGAACAAAGCACAGCATCTCAAGCTTGATAACTACAACCCATACAAGTTGCAGCCTTGATGTTGAAGAAGCGTACAACAGTCTACGGAAGGCGCGTACGACGCCACTTACGCGGGAAGTTCCTGCAGCCGGAGCGACGATGAAGTTCGCAAAGGAACTGGACGAGCAGGCGATTGCCGAATGGCGGGTACGACTTCCATCACATCTCTCCTGCACACAATGCTGATTTGAAGCGCAGAAAGAGTACATGAGCTACAAGGAAGCCAAAAAGAAGCTCAAAGCCGTCAACAGAGCCGTGCGCAGCGTACCAGGTTCTACGAGGACGGAGGGCACGCCTGGCAACTCCCTTGCCGATGCTCCAGTCGCCGCTCTTTTACGACGGAGACGCCAGAGTTCGCTCGCGCCCAGCAACGCGCAGCATGTTCGTGGCCGTGTCAGGTCCTACAGCGACTCCAATGAAGCTACTTTCTCACACTCCAGCGGCAATGCCGCCGCGTCGAAGCCACAGCCCATCAACGAGCGTAGTCCGCTCCGGCCAGAAGGGGGCGCGCAGAACGACAAGCAGAACCAGCCGCAACTGACCAGCTATGGTAGCATCATCGGCAGTCCTCCGCACAGCGACGAGGTGACGCGCTTCAACTCGCGCCAAGCCCCATCCGTGGAACTGCCACCACCTGCTGTCAGTGACGGCAACGAAGACTATGAAGACTATGACGAGTATGAAGATGAGGACGAAGATGATGAAGATGGTGACGACGGTACCCTGAGCCCAACATCACCGAGATCACCAAGTTTCCCGACACAACCCCCTCGAACCGTGCAGCCTGCAAAGAGAGCAGCAACGCGACCGATTCCAGACTCGCCTGAGCTGCACCTACCTGCAACACAGATGGCACATACTGGCAACGCGTACGAGATTCGCGCTCCCCACGATCAGAGCTTAGACAATGCGGATCCGACTAATCCACGTCTGTGCAACATGTTCGCCAAGCGAACTACTTCCACGCCGGGCGGACGTCCGTTCATGAAACGTGTCTTCACTGGCGGCGCAGATTCATCACAAGCACAAGACGGCAATGATGTTGCTCTTGAGGCTTATCGCGAAGTCGACTTCCGCAGGGCCGAGTTCTTCCTGTTCTTGGACAAAGAGCTCATGAAGGTGGAGAAATTCTACCACGACAAGGAAGAAGAAGCTAAGTCGCGACTTGAGCAACTTCGACAACAATTACATATTATGCGCGAATACCGCTTGCAGGAAATCATGGAGGCCAAAAAAGAGCGTTCGCGCGATCGCTCAGATTCCGCCGACGAAGCAAATGGGCGTGCCTCAAGAGAACAAGATGGCGCAATGCGAAAGCGGACACGTGACATCATATCAAAACCGTTCGTCAAGTCCATTGACTTCGCTGTTACGCATCTCGATAAAGTGCGGCCGGGTCACATTGGCAAGACCTCTCGGTCCATGGGTGATCTCGGCTCTCCAGAAATGTCTAAGGCACACTGGTTACCCGACCCAAACCAGAAGGACTACGCGAAAAGAGCTCCTCAAGACGTGCCATATCGAGTCGCAAAGCGCAAGATGAAGCAAGCGATGGCAGAGTTCTACAGGGGACTGGAGCTGCTTAAGTCGTATGCCCTCCTCAACCGCACTGCCTTCCGCAAGATCAATAAGAAGTACGATAAATGCGTGAAAGCTAAGCCGCCGCTGCAATATCTTGACGAGAAGGTCGCCACGTCCCACTTCGTCACTTCTGAGGTTCCGGAGCAGCTCATGGCCTCGGTCGAGGACCTCTACGCAAGATACTTCGAGAAAGGCAACCGCAAAGTGGCCGTGAGCAAGCTCCGCACCAAGATGGCCCACGATGGTGACTTTTCTGGAGCCGTCGCGCGTAGCTCAGCGATGCTTGCAGCCGGCTCGGTCTTTGGGGTGCTTGGCCTTGTCAAGGGTGCGGAATTGCTTTTCACCGCCGAGGTGGCCAAAGCCACATATACCTCATATCTTCTCCAACTGTACGCCGGATATTTCATGATGGTCCTGCTCGCATTGCTCTTTTGCGGCTGTGCTGGCTTATTCAACAAGTACCGGGTTAATTATCAGTTCATCTTCGAATTGGACAATCGACGAGCACTCAATTGGCTACAGCTCCTCGAAATTCCAGCATTCCTGTACTTTCTCCTCGGAGTCATCATGTGGCTCAACTTCGATGTACAAGCTGGCGGCAATACTATGTTCATATACTGGATCGTCGTCCTGGTCGGATTGGCCGTGGCATCCTTCTTCCTACCTGCCCCAACGTTCTACCACAAAGCCAGAGGATGGTTTATATATACCATATGGAGACTGTTATTCGCTGGCCTCTATCCCGTAGAATTTCGGGACTTCTTCACTGGAGACATGCTCTGCTCTCTGACATACTCGATCGGCAACATTGAGGTCTTTTTCTGCCTCTTCGCGGGTGGCAACTGGAACTCGCCAGCTTTCTGCAATAGTGGGCATAGTCGGCTGCTGGGCTTCTTGACATGCCTTCCGGGAATCTGGCGTGCATGCCAGTGCATCCGCCGATACTACGACACTCGAGCTTTGTTTCCCCACATGGCCAACTGTCTCAAATACCTTTTCACGATATCGCAGTACATGACTCTCTCGCTCTATCGCATCGACCAAAGCCTGAAGATGAAGGCCATCTTCATAGTCTTTGCCATACTCAATGGAGTTGCTACCAGCATTTGGGATCTGTTCATGGATTGGAGTCTGGGAGATATTTATGCTAAGCACAGATTCTTGAGGCCCACCCTGGCGTTCCGAAAGCACATCTGGATGTACTACGTTGCTATGGTGCTCGACCCTATCCTGCGTTTCAATTGGATTTTCTACGCCATATACACTTCGGACACACAACATTCCTCTATCGTATCCTTCTCAGTCAGCTTGTCAGAAGTTCTTCGCAGGGGCATGTGGACACTTTTTCGCGTGGAAAACGAGCATTGTACCAACGTCGAGAACGCCAAGGCAAGCAGAGACGTTCCACTTCCGTACAAGGTGCCAATTGGTGGTTCTACAGCCTGCCTGGTGCATGGGTCCAGCGAGCTGGGCTCTGATGAAGAAAGAGCCCCTAGCACATCGCAGCTCGATCCTACAATAATCACTGGCAGTCTGATGCCCAACTCTTCTTCAGCCAAACAACAACCATCTTCAGCTAGGTTCGCAAGTCCCTATCTCAGACCGAAACCTGGCAAAACACCGTATCCTACGGTGACTGAGAGCGATCGGCGAAATCGCGTTCCTACTTCCGAGATCAGTAAATTTGACTTGGACAGCTCCACGCCAAAGAAGCCTTCGAACCACAGTACTAAAAGTGCTTCTGGTCGCGACGTCGATCTTGAGCGCCAGCAAACAGCTAACAGTGGTACGTTGCGTTTCAGGCGAGGCGCAGGAGCCAGTGCGGAGGAGGCGCCAACAGGGTCACCCATTACACATGCATTGCACAGGATGGGCAGCACTATGAGAAGTGCTCATGCCCAGGATTACACAAAGAAGAGGCCACAAGCGGTGCCAGGTGATGTGGACTCAGATGATGACGATGATGATGATGATGACAGTGAGCGAGAGTGAGCGAGAAAGAAGAGCACTCATTGTGATACCCCTAGGATGCCGGCAGAACAGACTAATAAATAAATTCTTCCTTATGATGTCTGTGTCTGCGATGACATCTCAAAGAGGATGGGAGAAACAATTTCACGGACTATCTTAGACCCCAAATCTGCAAACCAACAGTGCTCCATGAGTCTACAGTGATTATAGCACTGGCGTTCTCCAAGTGAGTAGCTCAGTGAAGGGGTCTCGTGGCTAGACTTGGGCTGAGCAGGTCGATCATGTGGCGTTTGTGGATGTGAAGCTGACTGCGCCATGCCATTGAGAGCTGTGACGCAGAGCTTGTCTGCTCTTGACTTGATCGACAGAGACGGACCTTGTTCAGAAGAATACCACGATACCAGCGATATTGCAATTGCCAACAAAAGAGACAACTTGACCCAGTCTTGTGCTTCTGACTCAATCGAGGCTTGCTTTGGACAAGATTTTCCAGCGCGACCGGACAGGTTTTTGGGCATTGTCGTCCACTCGTGTCGATTTCTTCTACCAAGCCCTGAGACGATAATGTCGAGCGCCCTAAGTTCACTCGAATTCGTGTAGTGAATCAGGAAACGAAGTCTCGGCACCTGTCATGTACTATTCCTGTTGCTCGTATTCTTCTTTGCAACAAAAGGAAGTATGAATTGGAGGATAGTATACCAACAGCAGCATTGACAGCGACGATCTCTTGGCCGTCGGAGAACCATGTGGTATGGAGCTGTGGAGTGTTGGCTTCATGCCATCCAATCAATGCCTTTGGAATTCTGAAGGATTCGGCCAAAGGAGTTCTTCCGGCTGTGTAGTTAGTGGCAAGTGGATAGAGTCTGTGCCTGAGCTCTGTATGTAGAGAGACGTCACTTTTAGAGATCCGTGCCTTTTGAACAGCAACACAGCCTGACGTTGATCGATCACAGCCTGGTGAAGATCAATGAATCCTCCATGGTTGAGCAAGGTGTATTAGAACAATGTCGCGGTGAGTAATATTGGCTTTTCCGTACACATTAGCACAGTTCAGACACATTGCAACGAGAAGGAAGAGATACAGACCCAACAAACGAGAATTTCCGATCAAGAACTTACAACATGAAATTCACCTCTACTCTTACTCTTACTGTACTCGCAGCGACTCAGGTCTACGCCGCCCCAGACCCACTGAGGACAACAAGAAGAAGGACAGGAGCAGGTTCCGATCCAACCACAGCTCCAACAAAAACATCCAGCAGGAAGACATCATCTTCCAAAAGCTCAACAACCGCTCCACCCCAAGTGACAGGTCTCTACGTCCTCGACGAGAACCGGGCCCTGACCGGCTTCGATGCCTCGCTCCTCTGTGCAGACTCGGACGACACAACCTTCGTCCTAGGTTGCGCAAAGACAAGTGCTCCCAATTCCCTCTGCTCGCTTTTGACCAGTGTTTCGGTTCGTCTCCTCCACATTCCCATCCTACAGTATTCCTACTGTCCTAACACCCACTGCCTCCCAGATAACCGTAACCGCGAACCCAACAGGCTACCAAGCCCTCTACACAACCCGCCAAAACGGCGGCTCAGGAACCGTAACCCAAACCTGCAACTTCAACGGTCCAACAACAGCTCCCAGCGCAGCCGCAACCTGTTTCGAATCAGCCTGGATCGCCGTCGGCGGAGGTACAAGCCAAATTCGATCCACCACTTCGACCTACGCAACCGAGAGTTTCCCTCCTGTTGCGACATTCTCTCTCACGGCTGGGAGAGATAACGCCGGAGCGGAGACTTGTGCTGCGAGGCCGACTGGAGATGGTGGCGCTGGTGCTCAGGCGAATCCAGAGTCGAATAATGCGGGATCGATGGCTGTGGGGAAGGTGGAGGAGGTGTATAAAGTTTTGGTGCCTGTTGGCGTGGCTGCTGTCGCTCTTGCGGGTTTGTAATTGATATGGGATCGTAAATGGTTTGGAAGGACGATGTCTAATTGCGGAATTCAAAATGGAAACTCGCAAACAACGACGATCGTTGCTCTCTCACCACGACCTTGATTATGTGGTGTCTCGCTTCGCCGTGTAGCGCGCCTTGAGTACGCCGCATGACTGCAGAGATGCGAGGAGCGAAGGAGTACTTAAGTCGACGGGCAAAGCACGCCGAGTCGATCGTGATTTCCATTTTGCTGTACAGCGGGAGGATGTGTGATGAGGAACGAGCTGTATCAATACCTGTGCTCTTGTCAGCGCTGCGCTATCGACCATTTCCTTGCAAGATCGACTTTGCTGGTAGTGGGCTTGACAACCGACTTCGTCTGGTCTATCAAACATCCGCTGTCAGCATTTTTGGCGTAATATGTGTGAAAAATCATGGGCATCCCACGTATCTGGTCCAAGCCAGACGCCTGATAGTACATGGACTACATCAGTGAGCAGCGCTCTATGGCTTGCTGGCTCAAGTCCGCTAAAAATGCAGCGCGCATAATCCAATCGTCTGCCCATCCGTATTGTACACCAATGATGTTATCGCACAACTCCATACGCTCGACAAACCGTGATGCGTATCCCAGCAACGCTTCGAATTCCAATAGACCGACCCGCTGCAATCGTTGTCGTCAATGTACCCAGATCGTCCGTCATCAGGAGTCGTTTTGTGCCATCCCGACCATGCGTTCTCTAGTAATGTGTAAGGAGCGCCATAACAGGCGATTCCAAAGAGCATAGGTCTAATGGAACACGCTCATGCCTCGAGCAAGTAATCTCGTGACGCTGCGCCCAGGTGATCTCGTGCAAGGAAATCTGAGAAGGCAAGGGGATAATTTTGACAGGCTCCAAGACTTCTAGAATTCCAGCCTGTCATTCGTGTTGCGTCGGCCGCCAGTTTTTTCTGCCCTGGCCTTATCAACCTCAACCCTAGATTGTATTGAGTCGTCGTGTGACCGGAAGAGTATGTTCGTGTCCATTGGAAGCTCCAATTCCCGCTTAATTGTCTCCCGGATCTTGACATTCCTGCCGCCATTGTTCTTGGTCCATATCGAGATGACGTCCTCCGTTTGTCGAACGCTGACGACGGCTCCGCAGACCTCGTCACTGGCCTCGTTGAACTGATCACCGACCATTGTCATGACAAGGCGCTCCCAAAGTCGATCTACCACGCCCTTTTTCAAGCGCATTGTAAACTTCCCGCCTTGCTTGTTCTCGTCATCCTCCCACACCGGCCTTATACCTTCACGGAACAAGTGGTAATCGGAAACGGGCGGGAGTTGCGATGGGCGCTTGAGGTGTGTGTATACCTTCCAAAAACTCTCTATCGTATCCATCCTGAACATGGGCCGAATAGACTTTTCGTAGTCTGAGTTTTTCGAGGTTGGAGGCCTGTAGTATACTAACCATGCATATTTGATGGGGTGTTCCGCACCCGACTCCGAAAGATCGGCTCCCGCAGCATTTTGCGGTTCGGCTGCGGACAATGTGCCAAGCGACTTCTTCGATGTCGGAGCAGGACGCCGAGATATCTCTTTTGCCTCGTCACCTGAGTCCTGCCTCGTGGAAGCGGCCTTTATCGGATCGAGTGTACCCCCGGGAGTTTTTGGCGTCTTACCACCTCCAAAACTGGCGAATGCGCCACTGCCCAAGCCAAATGCAGATGATGCTCCTGTGCCTGTTGGAGACGAGACGGCAGATGTGCTGATGCCGCTCAAGGAACCAAACGGGCTCTTGCCGGACGAGCTGAATCCGCGCTTAATCGAAGGTGAGGCGTGGCTGTCTGCGCGGTCGCTCCTGGTGGTGGAAAGGCTAACTTTGCTGCTGCTGTTGGTCGCGGGCATGGTTAGCAGGAGCGAAGGGCGTGGTTTGGGTAGGAACGGCGCGGAACAAAAGGTGTCATTGACAGAGGCCAGTCGCGTGGTGACAATGGAGGGAGGACGAGACGTTGTGAAGCGGTTGTCGCATGACGTGGGCTGCGGCAGACTTACTTTGATCGGCGAGCCCAGAGGTTGGATGGGCTGTCGTTGGTGTCCTTGTTGGCCATTGAGGCCTCGGGGCGGAGCAGGAAGAAGAGCCGGTCGCACAAGAATGGGCTGCCGTGCCTGCGAGCGTGGTGGAAGCGCGAGGCGGGACTGGCGATGCGGACTTGCGATGCGAATGTGCGTGCGGTGGGCGGGGAGGATTGGGGCTCGTGGCACTGGGGATCGTCTCGTCGCAAGCGAAAGTTCGTAAATGCGTTGTAGGGCTATGGTAAGAAGCGGCGCTGAAAGCGCATATGATGGTGATACAGCAAGGAAGAGTGTGTGGTGGTGGCGGCAGCGATTGCGTGTTTGATGGTATAAAGGTACCTCCAGCTGCCGCAAAGTCGAAGAAGTGGTAGTGGTAGGTCCTGCAAAGAGGGCAGGCCCGCAGTTTACCCGTCGCGCCTTGGCACGCCGGTCATGAAATCTTTGACTTCCTCTCGCTTCCTCCTCCTCTTTTCCATACCAAGACCATTTACTCAAATCTTCGGCTTTCCCGCAACTTCGGTTACTACGTGCGGTTGGACGATTCCGAATGTGGTCGAGAGTGACACCACCTTCTAAAACCTTCGCCTTGAGGTGCATCCCGCAAGGTTGATGCGCCCACGACGTGGTGTTGACCTAAAGGATGGAACATAGCATTTTGCTTCACGCTTCGCTGTGGTGCTTCCGAACCAGATCTAGCTCGCCAGTTGCGCATTATGCAATCTCGCAGCTTTAATCGGCCCAGCAGCAGCCACCATGCGTTCAGCTGCATCGTGCTTGTGAAATCGGAACAGCATTCTGTAAGCATGAGACCGACCGTGGTAGTCTCGTCCTTCACTAGCTCTGTCTCCAGGGCATACAGCTCCAGATACCTCACTACGGTAAGCTTCGAAAGACAACTGCCATCCCCATCGCATGATGACACCTCACGAAGAGCTTTCATCTGGTAAACCAATCATCGCCCAACCGCTTCAATACACTTTTCAAGATTCTGGTTGGGCTTGCGGACAACAGGCAAAGTCTGATCACTACTCGAGCACTTCATATCATCGTTTATCACGGAAACGGAACAGTGCTAACGAAGAACACAGGTGAGTTTTAAGTTTCGTTACACATGAGAACTGATATCTGGTCTATTCATTCATTCAAGACATTACCCTTCTTTCACCGTTCACGCAATTCCGCCGCTCGCCTACAACAAGCAGAACGCCAGCGCTACGACGAGTGCGATCGCGCTTGTGTGTTGTTGCGCACTCGACTTCGCGCCACCACCTGTGTTCGATGGCTCTGGCGCGCTTTCTGTTTCAGATGGCGCTGCGTCGCTCTCCGAAGGCTGCGCTGTCGATGAAGAAGCGCGCGAGCTTGTCTTCGAAGCTGTGGTCGACGATTCTGACGTCACGAGATCTGCTGTCACCGCACTGCCAGATGCAGCGACTATGATCTCAGTACCGCTGATTGAGAAAGTCGTCCCGGATATTGTGACTGCTGGGCCTCCCGGTACAATAGTCTGAGAGCCGATAACGATGTTCGTTGCCAGAGTTGGTGTAGCGATAATTCCATTCGGCAGCGTGATTGGAGAACCTGGCTGCACGTTCTGCAAGGATGAAGATTGCCCATCAATGTAGATGCCCTCTCCAGTCGCGGGAAGGGAGTAAGTTGTGCCAGAGACAACAACTTCGGACCCAGGCAAAAGCGTTGTTCCCGGCAATATCAGCTCCGTTATACTTCCCACAGCCACGCCACCAGCAGTAGGCAAAGGCGATGCTACGCCATTCACCACAACGGAGCTTCCACTGTTGGCAAGCGAATACGCAGTTCCAGCGACGACAACGCCGGGCCCATCTTCGCTCAATATTCCGCCACCAGGAAGCACGTACGCGCCATCTGCAACAGGAGTTGCAAATGCGCCGCCAAAGGTCACCGGCGCACCAATTGGGACTACGAGCTCTGAGGTCTGCCCGTTTACCACAATTGCAGAAGCACCAGCAGCCAAGCTCAAGGTTGTACCTGCTATCGTGACAGCTTCGCCATCTGGAGTGATAGTCTGCGAAGCGATCACAAACTCATTGGCAGCGTTGGCAGTAATCGTATTTTGGCCAAATGTCCATTCCGGTGCTGGCACATTCGCGGGTGCTTGAGGTTGTGCTATCGGCGTAGGGTTCCCGTTGACGATTATTGCTGTAGCCTGCGAAGGAAGTTCGATCGTGTTGCCATCTTCAGTTACGCCAGAGCCTGGCGCCAGCGTCTGCTCACCGATGATGAACTTTGTATTGCTATCTCCGGTGATCACGGTGTCGCCCAACGTGATTTTTGGTTGAGGAACAGGAACGTATGTGAAGACTGGGTTGCCTTCTGTGACTATATCTGGCTTGTTGGCTTCCTCTGGAGATTTCATTCCAATCACACTGGCAATGATATCGCCAACGTTCTGTGTCGTTGGCTGTTGAGCAGGCGCATTAGGTGTATCCAAGGCAGTGCTGGGCCTCCCTAGCTGAGGTGCCTTTGGACTTGCTGTTACTCGTGTCGGTGTCGCCAGCTCGTCCCCAGGCTTCGCGATGATGGCGGTAGGCGCTGCGACAATGGTAGTCTGGGGCCCGTCAAGCGTGGTGCCGGGCTTTGCGACGACTGGGGTCTGAGTAGGTCCAGGAGGGTCCAACTCATCTGCTGTTGTCTCAATGACTGGAACCTGAGTGACCGGGTTCGGTGCCTTGTCGGTCGTAGTGTGGATTTCTGGCTCAGGTTTGGGTGATCCGGCTGAGGGCTTCAATGCTCCGTTCATAGTCATCGTGACATGACTAGTATCCGTAAGCTGATTGACAGGGACATGCACAGTCGGCTCGCCGTCTCCACCAAAGTTTGTGCATGAAGCAATGTCCGGAAATTCGCTCCTGATCTTCGGATTGCCGGCAAGAAATTCTGGAAAATCCTCTGGCAGTCGAAACATGTACGCATCGACTGGTCCAGGCAGAACCCCAAAGATAACGCCTTGAGCCCAGTCCGTGAAGTTGAAGTTGCTATAATCTCCATCCGGGAAAGATTTCGCAAAGGTTGTATTGATGTAGACATCGCCCGACGAGCCCGGGATAACTGGCCAGGCGCCGTTAAAGCCAGTGATAGTCGCCGTAGGATAGACGCTTGAAACTTGGGTTGCAAATCCGCCACTGGGTGTGATCACAGAGAATGAGGTGTAGTCTGTAGTCTCGTATATTGCCATGCATTGTTTGCTGGTGTGGAGATTGATCTCAGAGAAGAGGTAGTATGGAGTGGGAGCATGAATTGTAAGCGATTGATCAGGAAAGCTCGTGACAGTCGTGACATCGATCGAGGTTTTACCGTAGAGAACTGCATTCGCTGGCAACAAAGTGTTCGGCACGCCGGAGAGGATGTTTGTGGTGTTGTAGTATATCGTCGAGTAGTCGAATTTTGTGATCGTGGTCGGCACCGTTGACGTGCATGTCGCATTGGAGAAACCTCCGCAAAACCAGTCCGTGGTTGTTGCTGTCGCGCTGATTGGAGAAAGAGTGTATTCCGCTGATTGCATTTGATGTGCGCCATAGAACTCGGTAGCGTTGATCACTGTTTTTGTTGTTGAGTTGCCAGGGACGAGCGTGTTATTGTACTGCAACCATGTTGTGATTACAGTTGCAACTGTCAGATCCACACTCGAGGTCCACCATGTATTGATCCCGACCCCATGGGGATATATGTAACAGCACGTCTCTGCTTCGCTCTTCGGAGCGGCCGTTGTTGTCGAGCGGATGCTGGTCGTTGTGTTTGTGGCTTTCGTCGCCGAAGGCAAGCTTAGACTTGCGGCGGCGGCAGGACTGCTGGTGATGGTTGTAGTACTTGCTACGCTTGTAGCATTCAACAAACCTATAAAGGCTCAGTATCATTAACACAGAGACTCCTGAGCGAACAAACCTTGACGGATATACACGCGTCCCTCGCCAACCGTCGTTGCTGCGAGAGCAAGCAGTGAGTACTTCATCTCGGCCCTGACCTCCGCTGTAACAATCTCAGATCCGCAACGTCAATAGAAAAGACCGCTGGGTACGACCGAGTGAGAGTATGAAACACAACAGAAATCAAGCAGAGACATCAAGTTCATCCGTCTTACACTGGAGCGAACACCGCCATACTTACAAGCCCTTCATCGGGCACAAAACCGACAGGGCTCTTGCTGTCTTCCTAATAAAAGCGGCATGGTGCGACGTGCGGCTGAGCAATATGTAACCAATCGACTGTGGAATGTGCAAGCAGGATGTGGGACCTGCAGAATCCTTCGACACACTTAGAACTTCTTAAAGGGCGAAGGAGCTGGAGGATTTTCGGCGCCGACCCGAGGACTGCGAATCAGCCACCAGCGCGTGGAAAGGCGAAGATAATGGATTGAGGTGCCACTGCATGTTCTCACGAATGTTGGGTGTAGTAGGAATCAAGTAGATGCAAATGCAACTGATGGAAGTCGTGAGGTTGAGCTTGGCAACTTGTTTGAGCGCGGTCTAAAATTGGCTTCACCGGCTGCACGTGATGCTAGGTTTCCGGGACGACAAGCCGAACGACAGGCTGGTGGGCTGCTCTTGCACTAGAAGTGTGATTCAACCACACTCTTGCCGTTTTGCTCTATCCTCTCTATTAGGTTCTTTCATGTACTTGACATGTCGTGACTGCATCATGTATCTCGTTACACTTCCTCCTCGATCGTCTCTGGCAACAATCGAGTGGTTTCACCCACTTTGTGATTCTGGATTTCAACCTTCCGGCCCTGCGTCCACACATATGCCACCAGCATTACACCAAAGACCAAACCGAGAGAAGCAAGAGCTACATTGATCGGAATCGGGTTCTCGTGGAAGATTTCATGATTCGCGGCGTCGATCAGTGGCTGGCTGAGATTGATCAACCCACTGAAGCAAATGATGGTTCCATACACTCGCCCAAACGTGGCGAAGCCGAACACTTTCGCCGCGTAATCCCTAATGCAATGTTAGATACGCTGATTGGAAGCAGGGCGTCCCGGTTCGTTGACTTACGACATGGCGGAATAGTACAGCGGTCTCAGCAGAACGAACAAGATGACATTGCCGTAAGCAGCCCACAGGAATGGCAGCGAGCCCAGAATGCCGACTGCGGTGATCAGAACCACAAGACCCGCCAACATGACTGCAGTCGAAGTGTTGTCGAGCAGAAAACCAATGAACGGAGTCGCTGCCACGCCACCGATTGGCAGCGCAATATCGAAGAATGAGTTGACCGTTCTCGCCAGCTTTTCGGACCTGAGCATGTATTCATATTGCGACCTGATCGTTGCGATGAAGAAGTTCATTCTCAGCATCTGGAGAACGGTGAGCAGTGTAATCAAAATGAACCAAGGAGAGAGCATCTGCTCTTTGGCCGATTTCCCGTGCAATGCTCCCCAAACTCCACTGGCGACAAGATGCTCTCCCTGCTTCTCATCTCGAAGTTGACGCTCTTCTGCGTCACCGATCAGATCCTCGAGCTTCTGCAAGTTGGATTCTCGATGCTCGCGTCGCTGTGCACGGAGCCGAGAAACTTCACCATCGCTGAACTCGTCGTCCGAGTCGTGGACCTGTTCCGACATCAGCGCTATTCTCCAAAGCCGTCAAATACGGAATCAACCCACGTCACGAGTGACATCTTGCGCCTTTTCGATCTTGCGCTCCAGCTCGGGCAAAGTCTTGTAGCCGTCGGCATTCATTACAGTCAGTTGAGCGATGAGGATGAATGCTGGCACAAGCAGGAAGCCAAAGAAGAACTTTTCCGGGCCAAATTTACCTTCGCTCGATTCGTATGCCAAACGAAAGAAGAGGAAGACTGCGGCCTGTGCAATATCGTGTTAGTCGCTAACAGAAACAACAATCGGTAATCGCGCTTACCGATGCATCAAAAGCGCCCGTTACCATTGCTACGATCGTGCCAGACCATTTCGGAAAGGCATTAGCGACTTGGAATGATGGGACGAAGATGAAGGTGCCACCAAGACTGAGAAAAATGTTGCCCGCAATGTAGCCATCGAACTCAGAAATGGCAAACGCAAGTGCCATCAACAGACTGCCTACAGCGAGGCTCAAGCTTCCGATTATTCCGGCTACGCGAGGACCGTATCTGTCGAGAATCGTACCGACAACAAGGGCTGATACATTACATGTAGTACTGGCAATTGCGAAGAATGTGTTGAGCCTATTGAAGTGTCAGTAGTGCCTGGAACAACTCATCGATGAGCAACATACCTCAAATCCTGCTCATAACAGACCTCGACACCCTCTTTGAGCTCCTCTTCAGAACAAAACTCGCGATAGACACCTTGATCAACCAGAATGGGCTTCAGTGCCGCAAATCCAAACACAATGCCGGATGCAAGCCAACAAGACACAATCGTGATGACCACCTGAGCTTGGGTCATTGGGTCAGCATGCGCTTCAAACAAGCTGAGAGGTAACACTCACCAAGTCGCTGTGCTGTAGAGACTTTGTAGGCAGTCACGGCACCCTGAGGATGTGCTGGGTAGGCTGCTGTCTCCGGTTCATGCAGAACATCGTAGGAGACCACTCGTCGCACAGATTTGACAGAACCATACCTCAGGTCTTTGCTGGGTGGCGCATGGGGTTCATAGTCAATGCCATCTATCGATGTGACACGCTGGAGCAGAGACATGGGACGTCCAACCTTGAATGCAGGGTAGTGGGACACTGTACAAGACCTGTTGAAGGTGTGCTTGTAGAGGAGAACAGTAGCGACAACAGCAGTGGGTTGGAGAGACAGGAATCTGCGAGATAATAACGCGACTCACGGTATGGCAGGGACCACTACTTTACTCGAAGCTTCTGCTCCACCGCCAGATCTTCTGACCAGCACGACAGACACGACAGATGCGACCGAGGGCCAGGCTTTCTTCAAATTCTGCTGCTGAACGCCACTCCATTTGCTGTCTGCCTCGCTTTTGTGTGTCACGCTTCATCTCTCGCCGGGTTTCTTTGCTCGATTGTGAATAGCGTATGTGGAGTCGAATATGGCCGATAGCGTCTCATATCGGTCTTGGCTGCCGAGTCACGCGCTTGCGTCCCTTGTTCCGCTTTCGCTCAACTTGCGACTTTTGCACCACCACCAGCATGCCTTCTCATCGACAGGCCGGAAACCTACAAAAGATTGCTCTACCCCCTTCGTGCGACTGCCCGTTCTCGCACAAAGACAGCGTGCGGCAGTTGCGACGCCACCCACTTCATGTGGCACTTGGAAGCAGAATCCCGCTCAGCCAGTAGCTTTGCACAAGCTGCCACTTCTGGCATTTCCGGTGCGACAGCTACTTTCAAGCTGGAGCGCTTGAAGATGATAGCCGGATTGCTATAGCTGATCTCCGGGCCTGGATCGTCCGAGCGAAAGCTGTCGGTAGTGGTTGATTACAACTCGGCCCTTATTAGGGCTCGCTCACTGCGCCTGCTTACCGACCACCATACAGGACAGTATACAAACGAGCTCTTCACAGCTCGAGAGAGCCGATGCATGTCATTCCCAGCATGTTTGTCTTTCATCCCATGCACGAACGAGGGTCGAGACTGCAAGGCCGGCATGTTGAGTATCGCATCGCAGCAGTACACGAACAGACGGTGAGTGTATCATCAGTGTGCAGGGACGAACTCTCTTTACGGCTTGGGACCATGCGGCTACATATACGACCGCCACGCCTCGGACTACACGCCGCACACCTTCATCCAGTCTTCACACTCTTCAGCTTGCAAGCGCGAAGCCGGGATCCGAGCTACCAATTCGGCCTCGAGACGAACAATGCGTCATCATCCGTGACAAGGATATTGGAGCACGAGCACAAAGTATCACTTCGGAGCGTAGCACGAGCCAAACCGCTCGGACTTCATTCCTCGTTCAACAGTAATAAAGTGGAGTTGTGCCCTTGGCCGATCTGGTCACGGTGATGACCTGAAGGCATGGCGTTTTCTCCGTGCCGCGCCTTTGACGCTACGCCGCAGACAACAAGCACTTGTTACACGAGATTATCAGTGGCCTCCAGGAAGCGTTCATCCTCCCGGCAACTACATTCTGCAATGCATGGCACAGGAGCCCGCAGTATGCATTTGCACGCGAAATCCGATCGTAGCGCGAGTTTGGACCTGGAGGTGTCTTATATCCCCGCGCCACTCTCACGCCACCACGGCGAGCACTCTGCCGCCATGTCTTACCTTGCCGCGACCATTAATCAAACAGCAAACACCGATGTATGCAGCTACTACGCGTGGCCGGATCGCGTGAGCTGCCAGACTTCTATCGCCACCATGCTGGTCAATCCTCCTATCGCATCCCGCTCACTGGTAGCGTCTCGGTGGGCGATGCACGCCAAAAGCGATCGCACTCAAAGGCTCGTGATGAGAGGGCTGGTGAGACGGCACCTTCCCAATGCCAACAACGCGAACATGTTCAAGACTTTGTTCCTACGTAACAGGCGTCCATAGCCTCACCCTGATCTGCGTGTCGACCATGCGTCTAAGATTACACACGCGGTCGCCAAACTTTTAGCATGTTCGAGCTCGTAACTTAGTCCGAAGCCATCCCCTGTTTGGCAGCCGCTAACCTCACCTCAAGTCCGGAAATCAGGATTCTGCCTGCGGGCAAAAACATTCCGTAGGGTTTTGTGGCCACGCACGGCATGTCTTTGAGAGGATGAAATACAAGCAATGGCAGGGTAAGGGAAAAAGACAAAAATCCTTTGACAGATCCTCCAGATTTCCACCGCATTAAGGTGACACAAGCCCACCCATTTCACAAGTTTTGCAGGAGCCCGCTTCGCACATCTCACGACACCTGGACACTGCCACCCTTGCTGCGCGGCAAAGACTAGACTTGCCTCCGTCCAGGCGTGGGTGGTCATGGATCTGCACATCGCCAATTGAATCAAGCCTGGGCTCCGAACATCTACAACCCTGATGCCGACGAAGAACCGAACCACACAGGATGCGAACAAAGGAACGTCATGAAGAGTGTGCGTCTCCTCATCTGCCTGCCATGCGCAGAACCGCTGGAAGGCATCCGAATCGATTCGCGACTCTGCTGCCGTCGTTGAAAGAACACCGGAACTCCGAATCACCTGAACGCGACGAGATGGATCCGAGAAGGGATTCAGAGATGTCGTCCCCCAGCTCCCTGTTCTCCGGCACGACCTTCTGGACTGAGGCCTCAGACGACGACAACCGACCAGAGCCTCCACCACTCATCCACTCTCTGTTCGAGGCGCTCTCCCAGACTTGGCAATTCATCGTGGCAGATCCAGTATCGCGAAGGGCAATCATCGTGGACCCTCAGCTAGACAACGCACCATCAGCGACATCAATCTCGACAATCGCCGCGGATCGTGTATTGTCAGTTGTACGCCAGAACTGGTATACCGTCGATCGTATCCTCCACACCCACGAATCGAGAGAGCATCCTTCCTCAGCTTGGTATCTGCGAGCCCAACTTCTCCAGTCAACTGGCCACGCGCCCAAAGTCATCATCGGTAAAACAATGGCAGCTGTACAACGCATGTACAAGCGAAAATACAGCATGCGAGCTGCAGATGGCAGTCCGTGGAGCAGCGAGTACGAAGACACCAAACTCGCAGATGGTCAGACCTTTTCCATCGGCAACCTCAAGGCAACGGTGCTACACTTCCCTGGTGGAACGTACGCCTTCGTCATTGGCCAGCATATCTTCGCAGGTGCTTCCAAGGCCGAGCTCGAGCTTCGCGCTCGGAACAGCATGTTGATTGGCGATCTCCAGAGTTTCCGCATCTACACCAGTAACGATGCTCCGCCGGAGCGAAAGGCGCAGTTGACGCCAATCTATGAGCGGGAGCGGCCGATTGGGAAGAGTGGTAAGAAGCTGGTGATCCGGTATGCTGCAGAAGGTGGCCTTGAGGATCTTGCGGAACTTGATGGAGCTTGAGTATTCGGTTGCCCCGGATGGCAATCGGGTTGATATTTCCTTGCATCATTGCATGGTTCTCATGATACCCAGGATCGGAGTTGGAGGCGGCATTTCTCGAAGTCCATGTAGAGCTCCTTCCCTCCATTAGTTTTTCCTCTTTAGCATTGAGCTGTAAAATAGTCATGTCTCATCCCGGGGAGTGGCGATTGTGTATAATGTATCAATAGTCGAAATAAACCGCCGACATGTCCCATCCGCCTCAAAGACCAGCAAGCTCTCCGGGGCCCATTGCAAGCCCTTGCATGCCATCGCTGTAGAACAAGTCAAACCAGGACATGTCAGGTGCGAGGCCGGTCATATCACTAATAGCGCTGTCGTATGATGATGCTGACTGTACAGACGCGGTCTCTGCACGAGGGTGGAAGATTTCATGCGCTGCTTTCTTGAGCTGCTGTCCAACATACGTTGCAATCGACCAGTTTCGACTGAGCGACTTCAGCACGCCAATAATCAAAGCGACCCGATCACGATTCGGTTCGGTCGTTGCTTTCGGATATGCCGAGCATGCGGAAAGCTGGACCACGCATGCAAAAACCAGTCCACAAATGAAGAAAGGTGAGTATCTCTCCACAGGTAACGATGCCAGATTTGTGAGATCCTTTGAAGCCGAAAGCGCCTTGGCCGCATGCTGTGATGATGTGGGTGAAACTTGCTCCATATGCCGACGGGCACAAGCAATTTCCGCTGATGCTGGCATGGTAATCGGTAACTCGCTTCTAGGAAAGTGTAGGAAGATGTTAGAAATGTAAACGAACAAAAATGCTTGAAACATCATCTGGTCGACCTCGCCACTGCGCAGTACGATCCCAGCCTTGTCGTTTGGTAAGTGAAATTTCCAGCTGGCCATGGCGTTATCGATCGATTGTATGCTGTCGGCGTGCACTTCGTTCGCGCTCGATACAGCTATCACTCGTGCCAGTATTCGAATTGCATCGATGCGATAGGAAGCCGAGGAAAAGTGCCAGTCCTCGTCGCCGAATAACCGGTCATCGTACTTCTTTAGAGAGAGTGGCTGAGGAAGGATCCTGCATTGTTCGTAGGTCTCGTCATCACATGGGAGTAATGTGGTGATGTTGACCGAATTGCTTTTGAAATTCGTTTGCCGATGGAGAGAAGCAAAGTATCCATCTGTGACGAATAGCTCCCACCATGTACGTCGCAGGCTTTCCTCATACACAGTATCCCCACGACCTTGCTGGAAAGCAAACTCAGCCTGATACATACCAAGCTCCAGCGCCACATCTGCCGCCTTGGATATCGCAGCCATCGCGCCCAAAGGCTCATATCGTGCGTGTAGAGACATGGAATAAAGCAGCGACGCTTGAACCATCTCGGGAGATTTCTCGTTGCTGTTGACAGCAAGAGCCTCCGCAGCCGTGGAGCGAATCGTATCGCTTGAGATGTTTGGCGCATATTGGCTGCCTATAAACCTGACGACCAATTTGAGGTACTCTGGGTAGCCTTGATTGAGAAAGAGGCTTCGTGGTACCAGCATGGGATGGCTAGGGTGAAAGTTGGCATAGTATAAGTTGACCAAATGCTCGTCCTCCGACCGGAGCGATGACGGCGTGCCCGTGGTGGACGATGCGGGAGTGGAGACCTAGGTTATCACAACATCAGTAAGCTCCACTCAAGCTGCGGATAGTTGTGGCCTGGCGCATGGCTGTCTTTTTCCGCCGCACTGCGACTACAAACAACTTAGGTAATAACCGCGTACCTGTTGCCCTGTATAGCTACTGCCGTCGCGGCTTTGATCAGTCCAGGAATGCGGTGGCGAGAGGTCTGTCGAGATTTTGGATAGTCCTGGTCCATGATCGGTCTCCGGAGTGTGGGTCGTGTAAGAAGCGGCCACTGGGAGTGGCCGTTGTGGTTGGTTTGCTCCTTGCACCTGGCTCGTCGCGACTTGTCTCTTGACCCGCCCTCCACAACCACGCCGCGATGCTACATAGCTACAATGAAGGCCTCGATCGCGACACCGAGAGCAGACGGGTGTCATCGCGTCGCATTTTAGATGCTTCTCGCGGCAGGCTAATTTCCACCAGTCAGCAAATGTTCTCATCCCCTTGAATTCTCTGCATTCTAGTCGTTGCCTCAATGTCCAACGCACATACCTCGACACGCCAACGGCGATGGACGCTGCGATGTTTGCGCCATCATGGGGACTAAGCCAATCCGTCTCGGTCAACAAGACTGGGCGCGGTAGATGGAACGTTCCGCCGGACAGTACCTGCTGCCGGTAGGTGCGTGAAGCGGATCGATGCGCCAGGAAGATCGACGAGATAGAGGTCCACGCTCTGTTGGTGTGTTCTTAGTCGCTTCACGCACTGGTTCGATCGCGAGGACTCCAGAACCCAAGGTGAGTGCGTGAACAGACTTGCGTTCAGAGGGCGCCAGCGCTGCGAGTAAGGACTGTCCACCCTTATTGAACCATTCCTGAGTGGCGGGGTATATTGAGCGTTGACGAAATCGACATGAAGGCCGTGGGGCTGGAACCAAGATTCTGGGCAGGAAGCCGATGAGATGCAACTGTGGTTCGGAGCGATAGTGCGATGCAAACACCCTTCTTGGGGAAGCGTGCATGCGATGTACTGGGGCGACAATGTTGTTGCATTCGAGGCTCTCGGGGACGCTCATACTTGCAGGGAGCAGTCGGCGAGTAAATATCGAAAGTACGCAGAATTACGGGGGGCTAAGCAGGCTAAGCCATCCGACGCAAATTCAAACGGGAAATGCCGTGCCTGCCATTCGGAGCTCAGCGCGGGGGCGACGGAATCCTCGCAGCGCGCGAAAATCTCGACTGCGTGAGCACCGGCCCAAGATTGTTACGCTGCATCCATTGACGAAGCGATTGGACTTCTAGAAATGTCATCTGCCATCGAATCAAGTACGATATGCCAGAGTTCCGGTTGATCCTTCGGTATAGTTGTCGCTGTGGATTTGTCGGCGACTCAAATGCAACTGATCCTTGCACACACCCTGGTTGTCATCTTGGGAGCAAAGAGCTGTGCGACTTGATGTTATCGATGCGCCCATGCGTTCGCATAATTCCGTGATTGCGCGGTGTCTCACCAAGATGGCCATGCCTACATGATCAGTATGCATGAGCAGTCTGAAGTTCAGTATCTACTTGCTGGCCGGAAAGTCGGTATGTGTGAGTTGACACCACAGCAAACAGGGCCGCAGGATTTCCACCAGGCAGGGCTTGATCGGAAGGCATGACTTTGCCGCATTGATCCGGCGAACTCCTTCCACGGCATGGCCGCCTTCGCTCTCGAGTTGTTCTTCATCCTGTCGCGGAGCCGAGAAGCACCGCAATGTCCAGGTCCCGATGTCGTGCGCACCCGCTGCAGCAAAAGCTATCTGGGAGCGGTCACCAGACGTGACCACGGCAAGAAGCGAGAGCAGCGCGTAGGCACTGGAGAACGATCAGACAGAGATGTTTTCCGGTTGATGCGGTCATTGCCGGAGGTGAAAGCCCGGAGATTTGGCGAGGACCAGAGTGCTTCCCGGCAAGAGGGAACGCACGATGCGGTTCTTATCAGGCTCATGTCTGATAGTTCGCAATACCTTTCGCCCGGTCAAGATCATGGCTCCGAACAGCCCCGGGGCGTCCGCCGATCGATCACACGTCACACGCCTCCTTGTGCGTTGGCAGGAGCGCGATTTGACGCGTATTTTGAAGTCGCATGCCTAGATACTGAACTTTCCCAGTCGTCTGTTGGATCCGCGCGACTGCAATTACAGACGGAGCGCGACCCGTATTACGATTCAGCAATGCCAATGCCCTCTCACCATCGTCACGGCAAAGCTACGACTCTCGATGTCTCAGCACGACAGTCCCGACAGCAGCGTGGGTCGCGTATGCGATGTTCGAAGCACGCGACGAAGAGCGCAGCGATGGCCACTCGTGTCGATGCAGAGTGCTGGGCTCTTCGCGCTGCACGAGCGCGTGTCAAAGCCTGCCCTCGGGAGCCACTGGATCTGAACCGACTCGTCCGCTCAACCTCATCGCTCGCGTGCGCGAAACACACGATGCGGCGTCGTTGTCCAAGGAAGCGGAGTGCCCGAAGCGGGCGGCGCCGACCTATGCACGCCGTGGCACACCTCAGGTCGCCACGTGGTCGTCGAGGTTGGTGCTGGCGCGTCGAAAAGCCAGCCGCGGTTCGTCTGTCCCCTCAAAGCAGAACGAACTAAGTTAGGCCGTTTCAACACCCTCCATCGCGCTACTGACTCCCTATGAGGCTTGGCTGAAAGACAAAATGGCCCACTAGGTTCTCGACCCTCCAGCGCTTGTCCAATGACGGATGACTCTCACAACTCCGCCCAATTCTCCTCTGCAGCCTTCCTTCCCGCAAGACACTGATTCGCCGACAACTTCTTCGCGCGAGCGCATGTTTGCTGCATGTTCTGTCAAGCGGTTCCCGCGTGACTGGATTTCCGCCGAAGGAGACCAGTGAAGAGCAACACCTGTGATATTAGTTCACAATTGCAGGTCAGTCGCAAAGTCTGGAAGTTTGCCTTAGCGACGCAACACAATGGATACTTCCTCACAAGGCATTCTCCCTGCGATTTCGTATCATGCAGCTGATGTGAGCAGTGTTTCGCAATGCGACTGGCAATGCGAGGTCGTTGTAATCTCGCGTGGACAGCCACGGTACCGACAAGACAACATGCGCTTCCACATAAGAACGCCACTGAACTGCCCATCCACGCGGCAGACATCTGGCCCAGTCCCAAACGGACCAAGTGCAAGCCACAACACTCGTGCATTTGGCCAAATAGGCAAAACACAGAGCCTCGCTCCCTTACCCTGCGGCGAGACGCTTCGGTCGAGAGCGGTGCGACGAACGCCCTCTCACCACAAACGGCTCGGCAACGGTATGGCGAGATCTGGGCGTGAAGGTTTGCCTGTGCCCCATGCTTTCCATGTGTCTGCTTATATTTGCCTTGCGCCTGTGTACCGTTGTAGTCCTGTACATTCGGTATTCTGTCATCCCCTTTGATCGATTGCGCTTCGTCGCCCAGTCACTCGTTAAATCCATTCATCCTACCAGTGACGATGAAGGTCGCAGCGATCACCATGGCATTTGCTGCCGGGTCTGCTCTTGCGTCCGCGCCAGTGTTTCCAAGCAATACTCAATGGAAGAAGACTCTTTTCCTCGACGACTTTACTGGACGATCCGGCTCAAGCTTCGATGGCACCAAATGGCAAGCTGCGACCGGCACTCGCTATCCAGGTGGCCCTCCAGCATGGGGAACAGTACGTGGAATAATGCCAAAGGCTCTCCCAATCGCCCATGACTTTTGCTAACCTAATCTTGCTTTAGTGGGAAGTCCAGACATATACAAATTCTGTGAACAACGTTCGTCACGCAGGAAACAGCGAGCTGTGGATCGTCCCAAGAAATGTCAATGGCAACTGGACAAGTGCACGTCTCGAGACAAGACAATCAAACTTCAAAGCGCCAGCTGGCGGCAAACTGCGAGTAGAAGCAAGAATCAGAATGCCCGACGTTAGCGGTTCCACTGCTGCTGGATACTGGCCGGCCTTCTGGGCCCTCGGAGGGTCGTTCAGAGGCAACTACTGGAATTGGCCTGCGGTCGGAGAGATCGACATCATGGAGAATGTCAACGGTCAGAACACTGTGACCAATGTCATTCACTGCGACAAGAACCCAGGAGGAATTTGCAACGAGGCGATAGGTCTGGGCGGCACTTATTCCTGCGACGGAGGCAGATGTCCCGGCAGCTACCACGTCTACCAGTTGGTCATTGATCGCTCGGTGAAGCCTGAGCGCATGCGATTCTACGTCGACCAGCGCATGGTGAGGGAGGTTTTCCAGTCTACGCTTGGAAGTGTTTGGGATCAGACCGTCAATCAAGGGTTCTACCTGATCCTCAACGTGGCAATCGGTGGTGCTTTCCCGGATGCTGTTGCTGGATCCAAGACTCCTACTGCCAATACCGTCGGTGGACGCGAGATGGCTGTTGATTATGTTGCTGTTTGGTCCACGTAAGAGCGCAGAATAAAGCATTAATGGAGTAATTGGGAGGCACCTGTTGTATGATAGACTGATGATACCCATGGGACGAGCAGAAAATCACATATAGCAAGAACGGAAGGCTTTTTACCTTTTCAAATCGACTTGAGTCTTAGAAATCTTCCGCATCTGTCGTTCCTGGAGATCCTGGCAAGCTACGCACCCTGGTCTGGTTGGATGTGGGTGAGCGCTTGGATGGCAGGACTCAAGTCCTAACGAATGCCGTGTGACACTTAACTAGTGAAAGACCGCGGTCTCTACAATCGAACTCATGCGTGTCGAAGCGTGCCCTCGAGATCTATGGGGTTATTTATGAGTATGGATGATGTTCATTGCATTCCGGAGCCCAGTTGGGCGGAACCGACTTAGTCTACTTAGAGTGCTTTTGCATCAGCCAAGTGGCGTGAAATGGGGTGATGTTGCGTGACTTTAATGGTCTTCTCTCAATTTCAACCCGGTCCGTCGCAGGCACTCAGAAGATGATGGACTACACTGTCACTACATCTCATCACGCAATGTTGTCGGCAATATTGTACGAGTCGCTTCGGGTCGGCAGGTTTGGACCCGTTCATTCTGCCGAGGACCGCCAACGAGGGGCATCGTGATGCAATCAGCGAGCAGGTGCCAGACAATTAGTCAACTGCATAGCAGCTCATCATCATCTCACAAAAATTGACACTGGTTGATAAAGGTCACGTCGATAAATCTGCACTGACGCCCTACGCACAAATCGGAAAGTCCTGGAACATCATGCCAGCACAGCCTGACAATCCGGAGCCCGCCCACCACGAAGTCGACTCGATGCTCTCACGAAAGTTTGGCAAGGAAGTCGCCAACTACTTTTCCGGCTCGCCATTGAACAGAGTTGGCTTTCTTCGCGGTGACCACTCCTTCCTCTCGCAAGCCCTTAAACACGCTTCAACTAGTTTCCTAATTTGCAATGAGCTCCAACCGCTCGTGCAGCCTGGCTTGCCCGCAGGCAAAGGCAAGCTACAATATGTAAAGTACGAAGATGTGAAATCTATCATTGGCGATGATCCATTCGCATTATCCGAGAAAGAGTTTATCGAGGCATATGCGAGCGACAAATACATCCCGCAGATGATCTTCTTGGGGATTGATGAGAAAGCTACGAATGGGTTGGAATACCAGGCGAAGAATTTGTACAAGGGCGCACCATACTTTGCCGTCGATGTCACACCGCGGGAGAACGTTGCAGATGCTTGCACCACACTCATCGAGCGACTCAAGAGCGAGAAAGGATACGAGTTTGGAAAAGGGAGAATCATGGATATCGAGCCTCAGGATGCTGCGATTTACGCTGAAGCAAGACAGCTGCTGGACTGGAATCAGAGAAACCCCTTCTGTGCAGCCTGCGGACACAAGACACTTTCTGTGAATGCTGGGTTCAAGAGGACGTGCCCGCCGACGGACAAAGCTGCAGAGGCGGATAAAGTGCAGCGACCATCGTGTGTTACACGTACGGGAATCTCCAATTTGTGTTTCCCTAGGACGGATCCTACAGTCATTATGGCGGTGATCAATTCCACTGGCGACAAGATTCTGCTAGGAAGACAGAAGAGATGGCCGCCATACTGGTACTCTACACTAGCAGGTTTCGCAGAGCCAGCAGAGTCGATCGAAGAGGCTGTACGGAGAGAAGTCTACGAGGAGGCGGGCGTGCAAGTGGGACGAGTCATCATCCATTCTACGCAACCTTGGCCATATCCAGCAAATCTGATGATCGGTGCCATTGGCCAGGCGATTCCAGGCGATGGTGAGAAGATCGACCTGGGCAATGACCCAGAGCTGGACGATGCGAAGTGGTTCACATTCGACGAGGTCCGACACAGCTTACGAGTGGGCACAAGTGGGCTAGGAGAGGACGCTGGGCCGGAGTACAAGGAGGGCGGTTTGCGTCTGCCTCCTCACACGGCTATTGCAAATCAGCTCATGACGGCTGTGGCTAATGGATTCGCTTCTGGCGAGCCGAAGATCTGACGAACGACAGCACACTGCGCACGAGTCCTTGAGACTCTGGCTATCAACTGCACAACGGCCTCTCAATGTGCCTCTCTGGGCACTAGGAATCTTGAAAGAATGTCATGACATTTGAAGTGAGCATTCAACAGAGCGGCCCGGAATTCACCAGGACAGAGCTGATGGCTCGCAGCTTCATTTTCAACCAGTCCTCGGCCCCTATACTGTGCCCATAGATGTATATGCGTGGCTTTCCACGTCAGAAATGAAGTCACCAACGCATAGTACAGATAGAGCTTCTCATTGACTGTACGGGTCTTTCTGTCATAAATTTACAATTCGATGCACCTTCTTTCCCTGCTCTTTCTTTTCGTGACACAGCGCGCTCGAGCTCTTTCTTCTCGCGCTCAACATCAATGGTTCCTGTGCAGAACGTACGCTCTTCTTGCCTTCAGTTTTTGATATGGCTCTGCTCTTCTAAACCATTTCTCTTCAGTTGCGCCCAGCCAATTCATTCGGATCAATCGAGCCTGTCCCCCTAAACTCCCCACTCAAACTCAGCCCGGGCCCATTCGTACTCGACAATACAACCTCATGTATATCTTTCGGCGTCTGATCCGCAATTCCTGCAATATCCTTCCTCACCTGCTCCACAAAAGCCTTAATATTCCGCTGCACATCCTCCGGCTTGAACCCCAACTGCCCAATCGCCAGTCTCACCACACCCGCTCGCTCGCGATACTCACTTCCCCCAACCATATCCCTCACCGTCGCCGCAACATCTTTCACCACAGTCCCCAATTTCGCCGAAGGCATTAAACCCCTCGGTCCCAGAATTCGCGCTACGCCTGATTTGCCGAGTTTGGGGAGGGAGTCGACGTGTGCGATACATCGGTCGAATTCGATGTTGCCGGCTTTGACGGCTTCGAAGATGGAGTCTTCGCCTACGAGGGAGGCGCCGGCTTCTTTGGCTGCTTTGGCCGCGGGGCTGTCTTTGGGGGCTATTACGCAGATTCGGAGATCGGTTTTGACGGGGTGTGGGAGGCGGAGACGGTTTCGGACTACGGCGCCGTTTTTGGGTGTTTTGAGGCGGAGATGGAGTTCGTATTTGGAGGAGCTGGGAGAGCGGCCGACTTCTGCGGCGCGGAGGTAGCTGGAGGAAGATGTTAGTCCGGGTTATGGAGAGGTGTTGGAGGATAATGGCATACCGCATCGCATCTACGAGAGAGAATTGCATGGCATCTTTTAGATTTGGCGCGTCGTATGTTGTCTTCGCCTTTTTTCGCTTTTGTGAGGCGGGCACATCTTTCCGCTTGTATTTGGCGGCATTGGCAGATTGGACTGCTGTACGGATTTGTATTTGATGCTGGATCGGAAGGAGAAAGGATGGATTTATCGTTGCTGTTCGCGTCTGATTCGTTGCGGCGCGTGATATCGAGGAGAGACAGGAAGGACAGTATCGCGCACCGGATGTCATTTTCGCAAAGTGTATTGAGGACGTGGACGTTGTCACCTGGAGTACTGTACAGGTCGGCTTGCTGGAGTCGAGATGGAGTTGCGGCCAGGCTCGGGAATGCCAGTTTCATTAGTGCTGAGTCAATACTTGACGACGACAACTACTTTCACATGCGCTGCTACGGACCACTGTTGCAATGCCTCACCTCGCAACTAATGTCGTTACCTACTTGTGACCATGTCGCGCTTTCAGATTGGCGCAACGCCGACAACTGCCTCAGCAGTCTCTACACCAGCTGCTGAACCCTCGCCAGCTTCCACTCCAGCTTTAAGAAATTCTTCCGACGATTACGACGATGATGACCTCTCTACACTTCCATATCCCACCGAGCTCCCACGCTCAGATTTCCTGAAACCCGACTTCGATGCGCAAACTTACCTGTCCTCATTACGGAATCGTCACCAGACATTAGAGGACCTGCGCTCGGATCTACGCTCACGCAGCCAATTGCTAAACAAGGAACTGCTAGACGTTGTCAATGGCAACTACGAAGAGTTCCTGTCGCTAGGTTCCGACTTGAAGGGCGGAGAAGAGCAGGTCGAAGGTGTTCGGGTTGGTGTGTTGGGGTTTGCTCGCGAGGTCGAGGGCATCAAGAGGGCTGTCCAGGAAAGGACAGAAGAGGTCAAAGAATTGCTAGATGAGAAGAAGAGCATTCGTCGCGAAGTCGTGATCGGGAGACTTCTCTTGGAGGTCAATGAACGTATTTCTGAACTGGAGACCAGCCTTGGTATCAATGTAGACGCCGAGGACGAGCAGGAACTGGACGATGACGATGAGGATGATGAAGACGAATCCGCACCTGGAAGTGCACAACTGCGGAAGCTGCAGAAACACACTCAACAATTCCTCATGATTCAGAGAATGATTGATCGCATCGGCGCTGAGCATCCTTTCTTCGTTTCTCAGAAGGGCCAACTGGATGAGATCAGGAAAACAATGCTCCTGGATCTTGCGGCTGCGCTGCGACAAGCGAAAGCCGAGAAGTCTCAAGAGCGCACTCTGCAGGTCATCAAGCTTTACGCGGACCTTGGTGCAGAGGCAGAGAGTGTCAAAGTGCTGAAAGCTGGCTGAGAAGGTGGCGTACAACGATATTACTTTCCAAAACACGTGTCGGCATGTCTCGAGCTTGAGCCACGAAGTATCGCACACGATGAGCAATGCGTGTGCATCTCATGAGCCTATGGGCGATCGCGCTGAGCCCTCGGAGGGTGTTGAGCTTTGAAAGTGTCATCAAGAAGACCGTCGTCTTGTCGAGTGTTGTCCGTGCTTGGAACCTGAGCTTCGTGGCCTCTGGAGCGGCTACACTTCGAGCACACTGTCTTCACCTGGCACATCAGCCGGTTGCTTCCGGTGTGCTAATGGGCTTCTCTCATGCCAGGATTAGCCCATGGCCTAGGATGTCTCCAACTTCGCACTGCACGGCCCGACGCCTTTCGTCTGCGCACAATAGCAGGAGCAAGTGGGATCAGCAGCTCTCAGTCGCCTCAAATTCAGGGCCAGCGAAGAGCGCCACGGGGTGGGCCAATGATGCAATTGCTTTTGCACGCCGTCGGTTTGATCTCCCACCCGAGGGATCCAGGTCAGATCCTCATCTCAGAGCTGTTTCGAAGAAGGAATATCTAATCAGCCATGTCTGAGCGTATCAGTTAGACAAAGCGCATCTGACAACCCATCACCACTACGTTGCAAGCATTGTTCGCAACTGCTTTGCTATATAAGTCTACAGGATGGTTTGTCTAGTTCGTGCTCCAGGACATTCACTTCTTTCGCCGCTGCAACAGGCTTCTTACAACAGGTGCTGGCAGCCTATTTCAACTATTGTTCCCCTGATCTTCTGTCTCCCGTTCACGAAAAGCCGCTCACACTTCCCATATTTGACCTCGAAGGGACCGCAACTACAACTGGTCCCACGCAATATCACGGTTACGGCCTTCTTAGCAACACCATTCTACGCCATCAGCATGTACGAAACTCAAGAACAGTTGATCGCTCGCTTCAGCGGCTTTAAGCATCTCAGCCCAGCACAGTTCTCGCGGGACGTTGACACGCTACGTCCACGCAACTACCATGACAAGTGAGATATCCGGCGCAGTGCAATATGAAATGTGGTCGGGCGTCTTGGGCTATGCATTGAGGATGCTGCAGCTGTGGTCAACGATCTATTTTCGACGCGAGGTATGGGTGGGGAGTCATGCACCGTGACCCTCATCCAAGAGCCCGAACGTATAGACGAACCAGAAGAAATCGAAAGCCACTCCTGATCCCGAAGTGGTCGAAGAAGAGGAAACAATCGAGAGTAAGTCATGTCATACAAGTTAAAAAGCACACCCAGGGGCCTGACATTGGTATTTCAGACTATCAGCAAGGATTTGGAGCACCGCAGGGACCTCCAACTCCAGAGCCAACGCCCTCTCGGCAGTCCCAAGAACCCACGGCGCGGTTTGATGTATCCTGGCCGCAGCCGCCCACTCCAGCTCCATGGCTGGACACCCCCGTTCATCAAGAGAGCATCCAATCGCTTCCTCTGGAGAACAGTATGCTGCGCGCGACACTCACTGAGTGCGATTACCAGATCTTCGAGTTGAGGTTGAGCAACGGCCGTCTTCAGGTCGAGGCCATGTCGGAGCGAGCGAAACAGCGTAGGCTGAAACAAAGGTTCCGCGATCTGGCTAACGAGGAAGACCGAGAGGCATGCATGCATGACTGGAGCCGGTTCTTCAGGAGGGTTGTCACTTGGATAACAGTTGCAAACATAGCCTCGGATGTATGATCGTGGCAGGCATGGACAGAATTGTGTGCATACAACAGATAATACTGTACAGATGGGAGGTTGTTTGAAGTACTAAGTTCCAGTCCTCTTCACATCGTTTGCTTCGTGGATCTCGTTGCGTCTTCCCATCATCTCACTGCTCAAAACAATTTCGATCTTCGATCACAACTTTGCGGCCTTCCTCTCCTCTTTCCACAACCCGATCAAGCCCTCTCCACTTGTCCCCAACACCGGATCCCTCTCCGGCTTAGGCACTATCCACACATCCCTAAAAATTTTCCCATCATCCTCCTGCCCCACCGCAAAATCCCAAGCACTACCCACCGGATACGCCCCCAACATCGTGAACCCCTCTAGCTTGATCCCCCTCAACACCTCACTCGGATCATCCACCTTCCCGATCCAATTCTCATCCCTCCCCGGCGTCAATAAATCAAATTCAGCCTCCGGCCTCGTATCGTACGTCTTATGCGCCAATCCCGCAGGCAAAACAAAAACATCTCCCGCTTTAGCTTGGATTTCAATTCCGCCCTTCTCCCATGCTTCGCCATGAGTGTTCTCTTCAAGATCAGAGGAAGTATCGGCTACACCAAAACGAATTGTGGCGGTTCCGGAGAGGACAGCCATGCATTCGTGGGCGGCGGAATGGTAGTGGGATTGTTGGGTGGGACCGTAGCGGAATATCCATTGTACGAGCCAGTTGTTCGAGTGGAAGAGTTGGTAGACTGTGCTGGGATCGTAAATGGAGGGGTTTTGAGGGTGTTTTTGGGCGAGGAGGCCTGGGTAGTGGAGGAGTGGGTAGGGGTTGTTAGGGATGAGGGGTGTGGGGGGGAGGTGGTAGGTTTTGACATCCACCATTATGGAGATTGGATCAAGAACCTAGTATGTTGAATAGTGTGGTTCTTGGACGATGGATTAGACCTACATTTTGCAGACGCAGCTTATAATATATCTACGACTGTCGTCGGACTTGGTGTGCGAGAAGTGGCATGTAGCGGATCGTCTTGCCTCTTTGGATGGGAAAGGCGGGGTCGTTCGCGGTCGTGGCTCCGTGTCACTCGGTCTCCTGCACGTCATCTTTGGTATAGAGATACGGGAGATACGTTCCTGCTTCGGTATATGTCTTGAAATTTGCGATGGAGTTGGCAACTCGGAGTTTCTTGTTGGCGATGATAGAGTTCTGCAGCCCCACTCTGTGGCTGAGGTCTCAGAACCTGTTCCCTTTGCACGCCGGCTCGGCAAAAAGACGTGGCAGGAATGGATGACGTTCAAGTCCCAAACGTGGTGGTGGAGAGGCCGGAAGGACGGATGTGTTGGTAGTAGCAGGGCATAAGTGCGCGATATATTGTGCAACCCGTTTTCGAAGCCCTGCTCAGCCTCGTTCACTCTCAATGGCAAGGCTTTGTTGCTCCTGCGCCGAGTACCCGGGGACCGACCGAATTGCTGCTTACCAACGGATTACAAGCCAGACCTAGCAGTATAACACTTCGACCTTGGAAGATCTCGTGTAAACATAGGGACATCATGCCAAACAGTCGTTTCCCGGCAGCTACAACCACGCGGTTATCCTCCTTCGAGCGGCTGCCCGCTGAACTACGCAATCTATGCTACGAGTATGCCCTGTACGAGCCCGACGGAGCTAGCATACGGAACGAGCCAAGTCTGCTGTCTACCTGCAAGGCGATCCGCGAAGAAGCCGAGCTGATGTACTATGCTATCAACGACTTCGAAGTCACCATCCACGAAGATCATATCGACCATGCTTTGTGCCAATGGCTAGAGGACAAAGCGGGTCCCCGGCTGCGTTTGATTCGAAGTCTGTCCTTGCATGTGCAAATGCCATGGATATCTCCTCAGCCTGCGGGCACCTCCAGTGGGTTGCCAGAGGGTGAAGATGATGAATGTGGCTCTCTTGGCTGTTTGCACCTGATGCATATCATGAAATCACTCCGGACGGCCTCGTTCAATGGTCGATCACTGGAGAAAGTGATCAGGTTTACGCTCAATGATGCGCGGGACGATGAGCATTTCGACAAAATCGAACAGATGTCGACTGCGGATCAGGATCGGTACAGGGGCGCGAAGTTCTTGATTCTATCGCTGGTGCACGGAGAGTCGACCACGGTGGAGGCCTTGGAGAGCGACGACTGCGAGCGGCATTTGGAGGAATTGGATCGCGAGCTTCGAGAAAGACGTGCTGCGGCGTGATGTGCAGCGTTCGACTGTGGTGGATACGAGCGCTCATGGGCAATTCATGTGTTGCGTAATGCTACTTCAGCACCTTGGTATCAGTCTCGCTGGTTTGTGATGCGCAGGCGCTCGACGAATTCCAATGACGTTCAGCATCCAATTCCAGCTGCGCGCGACTCGTGGCGTTTCGTAGTGTGTCCATGCAGTACGGACTTCTTTTCTTCACCCTGACTGTGCATCAACCTCATCTGTCGTTCCACGGCACGTGTCGGGGTTGTCATGTGATGTTCGGTGTTGTTGTGCGGGACTCTGTCGAGGTGAATGTGTCGTGTTGGCGGGGTGCGGCAAGTGCTGTGGAAGTAGTTGCTACTCACTCCGGTTTGCAAACCTGAACTCCATCCACTTCCACCGACGCCGTGACAGCACAACATCCACACAACGACCAGCGCTCTCCGTTCATCATCCCACACCCCTCGTCTCTATCAGCCTCATTCGATCTTCAGCGTCTCCTGAGCTTGCATCTTCGCAGCGAGAATGTCCTCCTACCCGATCGAGCAGAATGCTGTCGCCGACAGCCTTGAGTGTTCGAGCGGTCAGCCAATGCAGGTAAGCAGTAGCAGCCGTCTTTCTCTGCCTTCAGCTATTGGAGGATATCTGTCGCCGCCTCGGAGGCAAGTCACGGGCCTTCCGTCGAGTGCGCGCTGCGGTGGCACTTGGCCGTCGAGACACGTCCCGAGTGCCAGCGTCCTCAATACATCGAAACGCCTGTGGAAGCCAGTACACCCGGAGGAACACTACAAGAGGAGTCTCGGACAATGCATGCTGCGTCGCAGCTAGACACCGACGGCGCGAGGCCTTGGGCGGCTCTTCAGCACGGGTTTATCAAACGAGTCTTCCACGAGGGAAGGCCATGGCCCCCAGCCCCAGTCCATGGTTCGGGATCTCGGCCTATCTCAGCGATGGGCGAGGAGACGCAGCAGGCTATATTGTGCTGCGCTTCCTGCCCGCTGTCGGGAACCGGGTCGTAAAGGAACAACGGTAACCACGGTAGCTTCTGATGAGCTGCGAGTGAGGTCGTCCGGCAGAACGACTTCTCCTGCCATCGCCGTCGTGGTGCCGACGGGTATGCTTCTACCCATACTGCTGATGCGAATCTGTCGCATCGGCCTGCTATCCTGCTTCTGCTGTGGACGCTTCCGGAAGCTGAATATACCTCCTCTCTTCTGAGTACTCTTCCGGCTCCCTTCGCTGCTCCCAGAGCTTGCCTCCGGCACGCTTGTCAGGACTCGGCGCATACCTGGTCGAGGTACTTGTGGTCGTGGGAGGTTCGCGTTCGCGACCGTGATCTCGCCCAGAGGCGGCATGTGCGATCCATACTCGTCAGCCAGACTCAGTCGTGTCTTCGCGCATATCTCTGCGATGCCATCGATAGCTATCTGGAAGTCCCGATTGCCGTCGACCGACCGGAGAATGTCCGCAAAAGCATAGGATGAGATCGGGGGCAGTGTTTGCGCATCGTGGATCCTCGCCACAGGTCTCTCCGCAGACCTCTTGCCATCTGTGTATGCTTTCACAAGCACTGGCTGTGCCATCGCGACATGCTCGCGAGAGGTGCAGTAGCACAGAGAAGCCAAAGACGCCCGCAATGGTGATGCAGCTCCTGAGACACTGGAGCAGCAAAAGCCTGGTCCCCGCGCAGCCAGCTTGGCCAAGAATCGAGCGGAAAGGCAAGGCAGGCCATCGTCGCATTCAATCACATACGGACGCTGACGGCGCTTGTTGCCGTGTCATCGTTCCGGTCAATGGAATTTGAGACCTCAATGACGAATTCGAGGAGACACTTGACACCCTGCCCGTGCCTGCGCTTGGAATTCATCTTGCGGATCTGCGTCGCTGCGCGTCCCCGACTTGTGGCTGCCTTTCGGTTGGGGTCTTGGCTGGACTCGTCCCAACTTCACTCCTCTCTGCATGCTTTCGACCTGCACACTTCCCGAGAGCACGCATACCTGCGTCGAGCTGAAGTTGCATTATGTCGCAAGAAGAGGACTTTCGGATCAAAGGAGCCGCTCAGGCAGCCGAGACTCCTGCTCAAGATCCGACAGAGTCTACAGATCAGCCGAAAAAGTTGGTCGAAAATGCAGACCAAGCTGGAGAGGCTGAGCAGGTGAGTTCAGTAACTCTCACGACATGGAGAAAGGAACTCTGGCCATCTCCATTTCGCTTCAGACGGATCATATGGGTGCCATCGATGCATGTCGAAACGATCCGAGCTGTCCGCACGCTTGCTGTGGCAAGTGTATTGTCAGGCCTTCGCACGTGGACCTGCGCAAGGCGCATTCTTTCGCGCTACAGCATGATATACAGATCTTGTCCATTCAGGGTGTGCTAACTTGCTGTAGGCCCAGGAAAAAGAGCAGGAGGGTGAAGAAGTAGTCGCTGGCGAGACGAACGACGAAACGTCGGTAGACCGCGTAAGTGATAGACGCTGCATGCTCTTCCTCATCTCCTTCCCTAGCTGGCATTGCACTGGCCACGTGCCCTCTGGCAACGCTGTGTCCCCTCCTCCAAAGGCGTATCGCAACCGCCCAAATTTCTCGGCCTCCGCGCATGCATTTCGCTTCGGCCCCTCCACCACCTCTCCCGCCCGGGCATTGTTGGTGCAATCGTGTCTCTGGTCGCCTTTACGGACGCAAGTTGTGCTCAAAGCACCTGTGTGCCGTGTGGTGTACTGGATGAAGCCCTCGACGGCTTATAACGGCGCCGATATTCATCGAGTGTTCGGTGGAGGAGGGGACTGGTGCATGGGAAAATCGTCTCCGCGTCGCGCCCCTCGGAGGCTTCGCTCTAGAGGAGTCGCTGGTGCATGTTGTATTGGGTTTTTCATGGCGTGAGCTTTCACATTTAGCTCAGAAGGGTGCCTATTGATGCTACGACGACAGCTCACTGAAGCATCCCGCCAGCTCGCACGGACCCTGCATGTTTGACTCTGGCGATTTTGCTCAACCCACCACCCACCACCCTCTCCTCCTTTATCTCGCACTTCATTGGCACCACCACGCCAACACATCAGGAAACATGGCGACTGACGGATACCAGAAGCTGCGAGAGAAGTACCACTGGTACAAATGCGAGAATCCCTCGCAGGGTGAGGGCATTCCCACCCACTACTTCACCAACACCAAGTCCGGCGACTCAAGCTGGACAGAGCCACCAGAGCCATATTGGCTCTACAACACCGAGCTGGGCGGTCCAGACCCAGCGGGTTTGCAGTACCCACCAGGCGTTGAGCGTAAGTTCTCTTGTGCTCTCTCACACTCTGTTCCCACTAACGCGATAACAGAGCCGAATGCCGCACAAAAACCCGCAGAAGCACACCCACTGCGGTACAACCCAAGAATCCACGGCGACTACGACCCAAATGCCGATTACGCCAAGTACACCGAGCAGCGCCTGGCAGAAAGAAGCGGCGCCACCGCCTACAGCGGCGCGGCCGCAGCAACAACGACCGGAAGCGCCGAATACAGCTCCACCATGGCCCTGAATGCGCGCACGGGCAGCGCCCAGCCATCACATCTCTCCGCCGACCGCCACAACGACTTTGCCAAGAGTGGAAGGCAGATGAACGCGTTCTTCGATGTCGACGCCGCCGCCAATGCCCACGAGGGCAAGTCGCTCAAGGAAGAGCGCAAGAACAAGAAGCTCAGCAAGGCAGAAGTAAAGGCATTCAATGACGCACGCAAGGAGAAGAAGCAGAAGAAGCGGCTGGCATTCTACAAATCATGAGCGGAAAAAGTCGTGTCTTCTTCACTTGTACTTTAGTTCTTCCCTTCACTGCATTAACGCCAAGCGATACCCTGGAGCAGGCGGGCGTCCTCAGTTTCATAGGATACTAAAAATGGGAATTGTCGATGATGTGTGCTTCTGACTACAGGTTCATGTCAATGCTAAAAGATATACGGCTGGATTCCATACTGATGAGGTGGAGTCAGGCAGAGAACGGAATAAATGCTGCATGCTTCTGATGGTGAGTGCACTTTAATGCCTCTAGGTGTCCAAATGGCCCCAATGCTAACAAAGCAGTCTAGCGGAGATCCGGCATGACAGCGCATGCTTCTGGCATCAAATAAGCTATAGTACCCACTAGTATCCAACTCGCTCAAGCGTTGACGGATCAACCCCAGCAGAGAGCATATAGAACAGTAGCACTTTCTGGTTGTGCACTCTCGCTAATGCTCACAGGTGTCCAAACGGTTCAAATGTCAGCAAACAGAATCATTCAGAGAACGGTTAGATAGGTGGGTTCCCGGAACATGGCGCGCAACACAGGTGGGGAAACATCACTGGAGGCTTGTCGCTCAGCTTTCCGCTTCAAGACGCACTACAATGCCACCAAGTCTCCAAAAGCCATTGAACGAACACTTGCCTTCCCTGCGAGAGAGTCATTTTCGTCGTGATGCTTCCACCAGCAAGTTCGTTCCCAGCCATCGTCTAGAGGTCTGCGACTCCATCCTCGCTCTGCTGTCGCCTGGAGAAAGGCACACTTGGAGCTTCAAGTAGGGCACGAATAGATACCTGGAGAGCAGCTCTCGACAAGATCCACGAAGTTGTCAACATCAATTCTCCCGACTGGTACATCAACCCAGACTTCACAGTCGTGCCGGCCGAACGCGACAAGTTGGATAGTATAGCACTCGCTTGCCCGTTGTCCTTTCCGCCTGAAGCCGGACAGCTGCTCAATCCTCCCGCCGCTCCGATGCACACTCATTCCTTTGCTCTGCCAGCACCTCAGAAATTCACCTGGAGTGTCTCCATTCTCATATTCCAAGAAGTCTGGCAAACAGCCAAGGGCATACATCGGCTCAGGTACATCGGAACCGGTCGGCATGCTGGGAAGGACACAACAGTATCGTCTAGACAACTACTCCACCCTGCCACGTTCCATCAAGCTGGCTTTCAAAGAAGGCTTCACGATCGCGCACTTTGGCACTCTGTAACACACGCCAATCCCACGACCTGGGATCCGTTCCAGATCGAGAGGACTTTCCAAGGCTACAGAGGACGTGTTCTCTGTCGAGTTCAACGCCATCATACTACACCCAACAAGTGATTGCTACGTCGAAGACCTAGTGCGCCGGGAGCGAGGTGCAACACACTGTCACCTTTTGAGGAAGGGATCGAGGGCGATCTAGAGCTCATGGAAGAAGAGCTGGAGATTGCTGCGAAAGTACGGGCAGATCGGAAGTGTGGCCAGACAGACAATTTCAAGATTTCAATCGTATCTCCACCAAATCATCGACCAGAAGGCTCACAGGTCTCCAAATGGGGCTCAGTGTCGCAAGGGAAGACACCTAGAGACACCGAAAGTATATGTCGAGTGACGATTTTCACTTGCTCTTCCTCCGCCCGAATCACTCCACGAACGCTCCTACGTCTCCAGCAAACACCAAAAACCACGAATGCAGTCTGCAGAGATACAAAAAGCCGTTCTGACATCGAAAATCGGTATGATACATTACTACCTCCCGAAGCCGATAAGATGATACTAGTTCTATGCATGCCCCCCCCATTCGTCCCAAAGACCAGTCTTTCGCGGGTATCCATTTGATAGTACATGTAAAGAAAATTTCAGAAGCTCATTGTTGTGAAACAAGCCCCCAGCGATCGTGGCGGTGTGTATGCTTGTTCCCTCCCGTCGTGAGAACACATCGCTAACACCATTAAAATCCCATCTCGCAGGCCTCGAGAATTTATCCCATTCGCCACAGAAATCCGCGCCATGCACACATATCCCAAAGGCAAGCAATACCGGCTCGCATTACCTCTAGTTGTCCAAATCGTCGTAAGGGAATGCAGACAGGCACCCAACCCGATCTGCCATAACACAATAACACGACTTGTACCGAAGCCGCCATAATCTCAGTGCGAAGAGCGACAGCAGTTTCTCATCGCCACAAGTCTTGCTTGCTCCCTCTCCGCTGATGGGCGCCATCGCCAAAGATCTTCGGAGGAGCCATGAAGAAACTACTCCGATCGGACTTCCCTCCCCCGAAGCTGCCGAACCTCGAACCTCGGTACCCACTGCCATCAGAAGTTGTAGGGCGCGGGGCCTCCTCTTGTGGCACAGCCAGGAAACCACCGAAGCCGTTTCCGACAATGACGGATTTGCGAGCCTCGCCACCGAAACCGCCCTGTGCCCATTGAGGTCCAAGACCCCGACCTGCGCTGTATGCACTCAGGGGTCTGCCGCCCGACGCGATGACACTGCTGCGTTTGTCTGAGGGGTTGTTTTGGGGGGTAATGGATGTGAACACCCATTCCAGCTCGTCCATGCCTTTGGAGAAGACTTCGAGGGTCTGGTTGAAGCCGCCGCCTTGCAGTTGTGCCAGGTTCTTCTTCGAGTCGGGGCTGCCGAAGCCCATCGGTAATGGAGGAAGGAGGAGCAATTCGGGGAAGGTCTGATCTCGGACGTAGAGACAGGTAAGCGCAGGAAGAGAGTTCTGGTGGAGGGAGGATGCGAGGTATGCGTAGTACGACTCCGCAGGTTTCTGCAGGCCGTGGATGTCGTCGGCGCTGCTGATCTCGAAATGCAGCGTCTGCAGCGAGATCGAGGAAAGCGCGGGAAGTTGCTGTGCAGCCAAGGACAGCGACTTCCCTACCGTCTCAACAATTGACAGATGTGACAAGTGACTGGCATTCCAAAGCACTTGATGCAGATCTTGCACAGTGATGCCAGTGTTTTCCAAACTTAGTGAGAAGAGCATTTCCCGAATGTGCGGTGCTTCCAACCAAGAATCCAAACCTTCGGCAGTGACGTTCGGAATATGTTTCAACTTCAGGCGCTGAACTGCTGGGAAATCAGGAAGTTGGCCAGGAGCTGGGTGGAACACGCTGTCGTCCACCCAAGGCATATCTGCAAGAGTCAGGTCGTTCAAAGCTGGCAGACTGCCGAGCACAATACGCAGGGTAGCCGGCTCCAAGGAAAGTCCTGTAAGCTCCAACGTCTCAATGGCCTGCCAGTGTCTGTGTGCGAGCAGTTCCAGTGAATCTTCTGAGCCGCCACGGTATATCATTTTCCTGATGTCGGGGCAGCGCGCTTGCAGTTCTTGCCTAAGTCCCAAACATGTCGGATCGCCACTGTAGAATCCATCTGGCAAGTCGACGTATCGCAGATTCGGCATGGCAGCCACAGTCCGTGCAAGGTCTCCTTTCGCAGTCTCGCGCGTCATGTAGGGAATTTTGAGGAACAGTGTCTGCGTAGCCAAGTTCGATTGCTCTCGAACTGTTCGACATAGCAATGACAATCTGATGTTGGGTATCTCAACAGGCTCCACCGCACTCTTGTTTCGGAAATGCCCCTTCGCTGCCTTCTTTCGCCTGTCTGCCAATATGTCTTCGAGTTCACAATAGTGTACTGCATCGATTCGTACGCTGGTGTAGAGCTGCTGCTGTGCTGAGGCGTACCATTTCCTACACGTCTGAGCACAGTGTGCGAGATCTCGGAGATCGCAGAGCATGCAGCCATCGCCAATTTGAGATTGCTCGCATTGCTCGTAGGTGTAGTCTTGGGTGTGGGGGCACACATAGGAGAAGATGTTAGTAAGCACCTTCTCGGGCAGTCGTTTCGTCAGGTCGCGGCCCATGTGTCGAGGGAGCGGCGGCGAGGAAGGGTAGTTGGCGTAGTTGGGCCGTGGCGGGCTGTCCTGCTTCAGGCGAGATTTGGAGCGAAAGTGCTTGAGGAAGCCCATGGCTGCGGTGGTGGGCCGGAGGCTGCGGCCAGCGATGGAGGTGGGGGCGGAGCGCAAGTCGACGTGCAGCAGCGGCGGAGCGGTGGAGATGGGTGTTGCTGGGGTGCGTGACAGTGGCGGTGACAGAGAGGTGCCGGGTCGCTGCAGGCCAAGGTGGAATGTGGTATGCGGAAGCAAGAAGGCGACGCGCGCTGGATTGTATGTGAGCAGCAGCAAACGCACAGCTGCACGTCGGTCGGTAGCGCAGTGCAGGGTCGTGGAGTCTGTCTGCCGCCCCTCGCACTCTCTCCTGAAACACGGGAAGCCCGCTTAGTTAACTAGCCCCGAAGCATAAAATCCGCAAGTCGCGTGCGCTGAAACGGGCGATGAAGCCAGTCTGAGCAAACCAGTCGCACCATCGAACAGAGCCGCTCTGCACCCTCTGATCACAGACCACCAGCGCCTCCTCCCTGTTCACTCATTCACCACCGCTTTCCCGACCCGCGGAATGCGGCATTGACAGCCGACGAAACCTCCCACTTCACGCCTGTCACATGTCTCACAAAGCTTTCCATTTCTGGCGCTGACGATGATAAGCACAGACCGCCCTGTCTCCAGCTACCTGTCCTATTTCTTATTATTGCTCTGCAGCAGAACAACCCAAGCCCATCCCCAGCAAGTCTCACCATCGATTACCGGTTTGCCCTCATATCGCCCGCTCCCCTGATGAGTGATGGGGAGTGAGAGCAAGCAAGCTAAATTTGGGGGAAGCCACGCAGCTCTTCTGCGTTTGCCCAGCTGCCGTGCCACGCTCCTTGGCTTACCGTTGTGAACACATGCTGCTCTGGATGTCTGGGCGAAGTTATTGACACGGCCGACCTTGCTGCCTGTAGAGACAGAGGAGGAAGGTCATGGCGATAGAGACTGATTTGGTAATTACATTGTATTCTACAAAGTCCTGCCATCTATCTGTCGCTGTAGGGACCGAGAGAGCTTGTAAGAAAACCGGTCATGATGGAATTTCTTCCGAGGCCGTTGATAACGCTCAATCGCTCGCCCGCTTGATACAAAGAAAATGCTCGACAGGAAACTAGACCTCCCTTCTTTTTATCGTATATTCCCGCCTGCACCAAATCAGAAAATCACCACGCCGAGGGAGATCGTCTCTTTGCAAACTTGGGGTCGTACTGAGGTGGTATGTAGTATCCACCAGCGTTCCCACGTTCGGCATCGTTCCACGCCTGCTCGATCTTTTCGCTGCGTCTGCTACGTGAAGATGGGTTGCTGTTTCCACTGTGCGTAATGCCAGCATTGCCTCGCTCGGTCTCGTCCCACTCTTGTTCCATCTCTGAACTGAGCTTGCTGCGCGAAGATAGGACCTTCTCACCGCTACGCTCACTGTGTCGCGTGTGTCGCGAGCGATGGGTGGCGGATGAGGTTTGCGCATGTCCAGAGCGCTCGCTGCGTTGCGAGTGATGAGTACCGGAGGCAGTACGCTCGGATCGATGACCCCGTCTGCCGTACTTGTGATTAGACGAGGCGTCCTCATCTTGCTTGTTGTGTCGCAAACTCCGAGACTCCTCGAATTTCGGGTTCTGACTCGGCTGCTTTCCAGACTCGCTCGGAATGCGCTGCTTCTGACTCAACTTGCTGCGGCCACTTCTACCGCTTCCCGCTTGGGTGTCACGGCCCTCAGCTTTCTGCTCGGAGTACTACGCCGAGTTCGAGCGCTGATGTCGCGAAGATTTTGCCGAGCCTGTAATGAATGATACACCGCTGGCTTGGCTTGGCTGGGCCTCAGGCGCCGTTAGGTTCGTATTTCCAGACTCCTTTGACTCGCCTTGTCGCGAAGATCGCTCTGACCGATGTGAGCTCGTTCGTGGGAACTCGCGGCCCTCCCAAGCCGCATGACGATACCGGTCGTCATGGTAAAGGCCATTTTGCGTCCTGCTGCTCTCCGTGATCGAATGATTGTGGCGGAGAGGTAACCCATGTTCTTGCATTTGCTTCCATTCATCGTATGTCATTGTAGCTCCTGTTGGAAACGCTTCACTCGGCAGCATGATTCTGGACTGAGGCGAGGAGGCATATTCGGTAGATGAGCGGCTGAGCGGGTGCGGTGAAATCCAACCTTTGCCAGCGAAGATCGTCAGCTCCGGCTTCGCCTGCCTGTAATTTTTGCGGCTCAACGGTGAGTCAGGAAGCGACGGCTCGTCCGCCTGCTTTACAGATGGAGAATACTGCGTGCTGCCAAGGTTGCCGTCATCTCCAGCTCCCACTGATCGAGGATATGAAGTGGTCGAAGAGTGATGCGATGCAGCACTTGACTTCCTAGAATGATAGCTGTGCATCGAGGGTCCTTGACTCTTGCGACTTTGATGGGTCGACGCCACCGACGGTCGTCTTGTACCTTGCTCTGACAAATCCGTATTAGAGAGACGACCCTGCTCTTCGTACTCTGGCCATTGCTCTGTATTTGATCCTTGCGGATGTGTCCAGCCCTGCGACGTCCGCAACGAAGGTGTACCAGGTGAGGATTTGCACTCGGGAAACTCGTTTTGCGGGAACATTGTCGATCTCACACTTGCTGCTGTGCTCTGAGGACGACTGGACGCATGGCTGGTGGCACGGTTCCGCGACGCAGACTTGAAGCTCAGGGTTTTGATTGGAATCTTGGTGCTGCGAGCACTAGCAGCTGCCCACGCGTTGGCCTTGATATTGGTGCCGGTGGTTGCGCCCTGACCGACGTCTTCGAATGTGCCATTCGTCACAGCGGCTGATGTCCTGGCCGGAGCCATTGAACGGCTTTTTCTGGAAGGCAAGCGCCTCAGTTGGCCAGAGGCCGTAATAGACTTCGAGTCTTTGCTTCTGCCGCGAGGTTCCATGGGACTTTCTGCGCGCCGACGCGTGTCGCCTTCGTCTCCACGGAAGCCAAGGGAGGTTCCTGGTCTAGCAGAATGTCCTCTGCTTGCTGGTGACATGCATGGTGATCGTGGCGCCCGCATGACTTGCTGGGCAGCTGCAAACTTCAGAGTGCGGTTCTCTTGCGCGGCTTCCATCCATCCATCAACAATGCTCTGGATTTCGTGCGACGCAGCTTGTGGAGTCCGGCGTGGCGGTATCTTTGACTGGCCGCGGTCCATGACTTCGACCTCAAATGCTTGAGGTGTGGTTGACTTCCAGTCTCGAAACCAGTTGGAATCGTTCCTGGTAGAAGGAGCTTTGTCCCAGACACATTCGTCCTCGGGCCACAGCACGTCAGATGGCGATTTGGAATCGTTGCGCTCCATTGGCGGCATTTCGACGACGGACGAGCGGCTACCCTCCTCTTCGGTGATATCCGAACCAGTACGCGTCCTAGCATGCCTGTGGCGTTCGAGATCCTCCAAGTCGAACTCCTCGACGATAGGCTCAAAGTTTCTGATCGACCCGGCAGATTTTGGAATGGTCACCTTTGACGCGCTGACTGGTGTCAGTGTCTGATAGACAACGTTTTGAGCGAAAGACACCCCTTCCCATTCCACCGGGGCAGAGTTGGTCTCCGGAATCTTCAGCGCTAATTTGGGGGTGGGTTGCCTGGTAGAGCCTTTCGAGGAACCCTTTGTTGACGATGCGGGCCGGACGTTGACTGTGGGCACCACTGCAGGGGCTTCCTCCGCCTGTTCAACGCTGTGCTTGGACGCAGTCGCTATAGTCGCTGCCTCATGGGCTGGAGCCGTCCAGGCCATCTCGATCTCTCCGAACTCCTTCTCCGATTGTTCCCTCTCCTCTGGTGACCCTCCGTAGAAGCCCGAAGGTCTACTCTTGTGCGACGAGGGTGGTCTTGAGGTGCTGCGACCCGATGGTGGCGTGGCCACTGTTCGCACGATGTCGATTGAGACACTCCTTGAATATTGCATCGATGGGCGTTCGATGGGTGCGGCGGACACGTTTGAGGAATTGTTTGAACGAGCGGACTCGACTTCCGCTTGCAAGCGAGCGCGGTCGGCGATGCGCTTCGAAGATCTTGACTCCCTGTCATTCTGCCGTTCGGAGCGATCGACCTTGCCAGAGGATCGCGGGGAAGCCGATTGCGAGATCGTTGGGAGTTGTGGTACAAGTTCATCAGTGGGCGTCAAAAGTATTTCAGCTGCAGCTGCTACAGATTGCTTGCGACGCAATTCGTGATGCGCCACTATGGGCTTCTCTTTTTTTTGTTGCTTGGTGAGCTTGCTGGTCTTCTTCTTGCTTGCAAGTGTGGATTTGTGATCAGTAGGACCAGTGTACCGGAGAAAGTCCTGCAGAGCCTCAAGTCCGGATTCCCGATGCTTCGTGCGTGCATCTCGTGCCACCGGCTTATTCGGACCACTGGCGATCAGATCTACGGAGCCTCTTGTTCTATCCCGCACCTGACCTCCCTCCTTTGTCGACGAAAGTGCACGTGCCTTGCTCGCTGCGGACCCGAATGCTGGCGCTTTGAGAAGCCCATCTGTCTCTGCTTCATATTCATTCTTGGTTCCACCGCGAGGAAGACGAGGTCTGTCAAAGCTTAATTTTCTGCGCGATAGCTTCAAGGGTGGAGGATCGGAAGAAGCCACAGCACGTGTCGGGTCCTGTTGCACCCGTTGCTTGGCATCTTCGGAGCGTGTTTCAGAAACCGGAGGCGCCTGTTCTGACCCAGAGTTTTGGTTGAGGTCGTCGAGGCTTTGCTTGATACCACGAAGAACCTCGTGCTCCTCGGGCAGAATTGGCGCCACCTGTTCCACTGCTCTCCGGTTGCGAGCTTCCGCGCCTGCTTTGCTTGCAACCTTGGCATTGATGTCTTGTGCTGTCTGCCGCCTGGCCTCATCAACTCGACGCTTCTCGTCGATAGTGGCGCGAAATAGCTTTCTCAACAAGGTCGCATCCAGAGCTTTCGGCTTGGCAGGACGAGAAGCATCGTCGGCAGGCGGCTGTGGCGACTGTGGGAGGGCAGTCAAGGCAGGACTTTGTAATGCGTTGAGCTCTTTCGTGGCGAATCTTTCTGCTACACCGGCTGGAAGGATTCTAGACTCGTCGGTGAGGTTGTGAGGATCGATCGGACGAGCTCCATATATGGCTTCTGGCCATGGACTCGAATGGTGTGGCTGCGCAGATGTTGCGGAAAGTGGATGTTCCCATTCGGTCGGACATCTGTCGTCAATGAAGGAGCTGACGCTGCTATCCGAGTCCCACTGGTCACTCGAAGGTCGATCCATGGCGTAGCTGTTGATGACGCTGTCGATGCGTCCTTCAGAAGTTCGAGGGTCTGTTGGTGAAGGTGGGTGAAGCCTGAGTGGATTTGAGACATCTTCCACACCCCAGGCCCTCACTTCAGTGGCAGCCATGAGCGTGTTTGTCTCGCATGCGGGGGTTCTCGTCGGTAGTTCGGACAACTCTCCGTCGTTCACTCGATATGCAGTGACTTTATCGAGTGACCGCTATGGCGAAGTCGCGAGCAACGCCATCAAGGCTGCGATAAGTGGATTTCGATCGAGGGCAGCAGTTTGAAGGTATACAGTTCCAAGCCTCTCGAGAAAGTTGATGGCAGCACTATTTCGAACCTGTCCACGACTCTCGTCGAGCGTCTAGTGCAGATGTTAAGGTTACGGTGCGGCAGCTGCGACTCCGGTAATTTTAGACTAGCGTACCGCTTAGCGGGTCTTTGTGGTATAGGTCACTGAATTCACTTACTCGTAGCTGCAGAAGACCTCGAGTTCTCGTCAGTGCCGTCGAACTGCTGTAGGCGTGAAGCGGGAAGTCGCAGTCGCGTGTCGCGTGCGAACCGTCCATGAGCGGGCTGTGGTCAACGGCTGTCCAAGATACGGTGCCATCCGTTCATGTATAGTTGCTAGTCACGCATCGTTCGTACAGACCGTACGGGCTCATTGTAGCCACTCGTCTCCCAAGTAGCCCGCGATCTCACACGTGAAGCTTTGCCTGGCTTCATCGCAGGCGTTTGTGAACGCAGATGGACGCCCAATAGTCGCCCAAAGTCAACCAACAATATACAAGGGCCTCGCTGCCTCATAGCTGCAAGCTCAAAGTCTCGCCTTTTCTCGTACCTGCTCGCTCTCCCACTGTCTTTTGATCCACCACCCGCGGACGTAGTGCCACGCGCCGCTGGCGACGGCTAGAGGCGGGCAGAGCAATAGCAGCCAGGCCCACCATTGCGGGCTACCGCTCTGGACTGTCGCCATAACGGTGTCGATCTGTTTCTTGAGATCATCTTTGTCACCGTCATTCCAGACGACTACTCCCGCGTTGCTGCCTCTCCGCAGGCACCGCTGCGCCTTGTCCCTCACGTCCCACTGTGCAGCAACTCTATTCTTCGCGTCCTCTGCCGTCAGGTGCTCATCCCGCGCGCGCAGACGTTGCATCTGAATTGCCGGATCGCTTACTCCTACCACCAGTATCGTCCCGCAGAGCGGCTCCCAACCGGATTCGAAGAGTAGAGGCACATCCAGCACGCATGCCCAGCTTCCGCGCAGGTATGCGAACAGCATCTGTTTGTACATCTCCCTCCTGACGGCAGGATGCACGATTGCATTCAATTTCTTCTTGTCCTCATCCTTTCCCTCTCCAAACACCCTTCTGCCGAGTGTGGGCCGGTTGAGAGCTCTGCCTTTGCCATTGGGACCGTTCGCACCCCCATTCTCCAATGTAGGCTCTACGAGTAAGTCGGGCGTGGAAGGTCCAAACGTCGACACGATCTGGTTATACCCGTGCGTGCCGGGCTCGACTACTAGTCTAGCAACCTTGTCGGCGTCTACGATGGGGAGGTTGTACGGCGGAGCGGCGAGTATCGAGGACACAGTCGACTTGCCGGTCGCGATAGAACCTGTTAGTCCCAGAAGCAGCATCTTCACTGTCGTTAAATGGAATGAGTGTATTTGAGTATCTACAGTTTTGCTTCGTGGAGAACGTAGTAGTGACCCTGAGCCGAGGTGACGCAAACGTCAACCCATCTCACCCAACATATTTCGCCTCACAACACTCAAGGTGAACCATATCGTCGCGACACAAAATTTTCACGACTTCTAACACAAATGTCGTGATTGTACTGATCCGCTTTGACAGGTGCGCTACACGCCACAACGACTCATATCGATGTCTGCTATAGCCAGGATCACGATAGAACCAGTCTGTCGGGTCACTTGACTCGTGAACCCGCGCGCCTGAAACAGTGAGACGGCAGGGAAATCCTCCCCGGTGTCTTCACCGCTCTGCTATACTATCACAGTATATGACAGGTCTGTGGACGACAAGCTCGATTGCCGTAGAATGTGGCTCTCTGCGCATAATCCAAACCGCCTCACAATTTCGCGTCACTACAACGTGATTTTCTGGGCTGTGGTGCAGGCCCAGAAGCCTTTGGATTCTGTAACAACTAGCACCGCTCTATATTTGTGCTATCTACACAAAGCTCAGATCATGTCCTGGTCATGTGGCTCGATCAGCTCGACTAAAGATGCCTAGACCTAGATAGCACCAAGCTACTCATCAATGACGGCCGCGAACTTCTCAGTCATTCTCTGCACCAACTCCTCGTATTTCTTGGTGATCGCCTCTTCGCCTTCTGATGGAATCTCGAACTTCATGCTGCGCAGCTCGCTCTGCACGTCTGAAGTGCTCTCGCGCACTTTTGACCAGTTGTGACCCTGTGAGATGGCCTTTTGAGCCTCGTCATGGAATGTCATCATGGCCTTCATCATCCAGGCAGTTTTCCAGAGTGGGCAGAACTGGTCGTATTCTGAGTAGCCATTCTGCTGCAGGAAGTCCTCCTTGATCAAAGTGGCAACATCAAGCGTGATCTTGTCACTATCACCAAGCGCTGATTTGCCGACGAGCTGCACCACTTGGTCGAGTTCTTCGGACTGGGAAAGCAGCTCTCGAATACGCTCACGGTAACGCGGGAACTCGGGTGCATTTTCCTGGTAGTACTTTTCCAGAGCTTTGGTGTATTTGGAGTATGACAGAGCTGTGTTCACTGAAGGGAAATGCTTGCGTTGCGCGAGCTTCTTGTCGAGACCCCAGAAGACCTGCACGATACCGAGTGTCGAAGTTGTGACCGGATCCGAGAAATCACCTCCAGGCGGTGAGACGGCACCGACGATAGAGATGGAGCCTTGGCGATCCGGCGAGCCCAGTGAAACGACCTTTCCAGCACGCTCGTAGAAAGAAGCAAGCTTTGCTCCCAGGTAAGCGGGGAAACCTTGATCAGCAGGCATCTCTCCCAAACGACCAGAAATTTCACGAAGAGCCTCAGCCCAACGAGAAGAAGAGTCTGCCATCATTGCAACGTTCTTTCCTTGATCTCTGAAGTACTCGGAAATGGTTATACTGTTGAGAATGGGAAGTCAGTATATGCATTGCCTGGGTAGGGGGTGGGGGGAAGAAAATGGTAAATCTCCGGAATTTTCACCTCTGCTCGCGCGACTTCGAACACAGACGTCTTGTAGGGTAACAGTCGTTTTCAGACGTCTCATGCAAGGCACGAACAAGCAGAGAGCAGAGAGCAGAGAGAGAGAGACAGAGATGTGTGTGCATATCTGCACGTGTAGGTAGGTGGCTGCGCAGGTATGCCGTACAAATGTTAACTCACCCTATCACGATGTTAGCACGTATTTCTAGGCAAGGAAAAGCTCACGATCACGGATCGTTTCGTGTCGGAGAGCATTGCAAAAGCGAGGGGAAGCTCTACTTACCGGTGTAAATGGAAGCCTCTCGAGCGGCCACGGGCATGTTCGATGTGTTAGCGATCAAGCAAGTACGCTTCATGATAGGCTCCTTGCGCCCGTCGAAATCGATAGTGAGCTATCCCAAACGTATTAGTGCGAGTTCAGAAAGTAGGAATGCTGGTGTTCGCACCTCGGGGAAGTCCATCAAGACTTCGGCCATCTCGTTACCACGCTCACCACAACTTTTGATGTCAGCATAGCTTCCAAACCCTTGAGTCCTCTTGAAACTTACCCAACGTAAACAATCAGATCACTGTTGGAGAACTTGGAGAGCGACTGCGAGATGACAGTCTTTCCGCATCCGAAAGCGCCTGGAATGCAGACAGTACCGCCCTGCACACTAGGAAAGAGAGCATCGAGCACACGCTGGCCGACAATGAGCGGGTCGCCTGAGCTCAGCTTATCGTTCGAAGGACGTGGTACACGGACAGGCCATGGGTGCATCATGCTGTATTCGAACTTTTGTCCCTCAAACTCGACCTCCAAGATCTTCTCGTCGACAGTGTATTCGCCCTTCTTGGGGTACTTTGTGATCTTTCCGCGCGCTCGAGGTGGCAGCATGATCTTGTGATCCGACAGCAGAGTGTTCTCCTTCACGGAACCGAAGACATCACCGCCAGTAATGTGGTCGCCAACCTTGAAATTGTCGTTTGGTGTGAACTCCCACTTTCTTGTGCGATCCAGTGCAGGCACATCGATACCTCTGGGAATATAGATGCTGTTCGACTTGTCGCTAATGGCCTTGAGCGGTCGCTGAATACCATCGTAGATGGTCTCCATCAAACCAGGTCCCAGCTCCACAGACAGAGGCTTGCCTGTGCGGAGGACCGGATCGCCGACAGTGACACCAGCGGTCTCCTCGTACACCTGGATTGTAGCCTTGTCTGCATCGATTCGAATGACTTCTCCTACAAGCTGATCAAAGCCGACTTTGACCAGCTCGTACATAGCCACACCGATCATGTTCTGCGCAACAATGACAGGACCAGAGATGGAGAAGATGGACCCTCCCTGCTCCTCGCCATCTTGCTGCTGCTGCTGCTTCTTGTCGCCTTTTTTGCTCATGGTTGCGGTGTTGTGTGGTGTATCTGGAGCTGTGCCTAGCTCTGGTGTTTCCGGCTCGATGATGATGCGTGGCGGAGAAGCTTTGACCTGGGTGCCCGGCACCTCGTCAATGCCAACAATTGAAGGTCGCCGTTCCTTCGTGGGAGACTCGGGGAGAGGAATGTGCGATGGCGACGTGGGAAGTAGGGTTGCTGTAATAGGTTCGAAGCTGGTTTCGAGAGGTTCAATACTCGGTTGCGCTTGGGCCTCAGGTGACCACCTTGCGCTGTCCTCGCTTGACTGTGGCCGGGTACGATTCACGAGGTCAATCAACGAAGGGCGGTATCGCAGCACTGGACGCGGGCGGAGTCCGATCGCATTCATGAAATCGATTCCATCGGTGTTTGCTACTGGTCGTGAGCTGTTGGCCAACTGTGAGTATTCAAGCTGCCAACTTGGCAGATCATCGTCAGCCTCGAAGGCCCTGCTCTGTGCTTTTAGAGCAGTTTAAACGACTTGTATATTGATCTACATGCTGTCTACTCTCGTCTACCCACATCGTTGGAAGATTTGGTGCCTATGGCGTTGGTGCATGATCGCGCTGCTCACCGTGTCACTACCATACACAAGGGCATCGCTACGTCAGTGCTCGAGGATCATGTCAAGTACATGTATGCGCGAAGCGGCACAGTGCATAGGCAATGAAAATGCCCTCCCGTCTCAATGGCCAGACTCTTGGTCCATCGAGCTGCCGGAAAGTTCGCGCAGCTCGAGCAATTTACAGCCATGATGCCCTTCACAAGCCGACGTTGGGAGTCGTCGAAGGCGATGATACAAGGAGCAATCGGGCTTGGCTGATTGTGCAAAGGCAAAGATGCTTCGAACTGGCCTTCGTGTGGTATATGTAGTATGGCCGACATCGCCGTTGCAATTGAGCATATTGTACGCTCCTCATGGGAACATGTGTCCAGCACTCCACCACAGTATATTGAGACATCTTGAACTTCAGACTGTATAGCTTGCCTCTGGCCGAAAGTCATAGGTCAGCGGTCTCTCAGAGACAGGCAACAGCTTCGGTGATCCGTCTCATTGTAAGCTGTAAGTAGAGATACTTCGGAGCGCGGTTGCCATGATCAAGAGCAAATAGAGTGCAAGAACCGACTAGTTTGGATGGATCATGTGTGAGATGGGCAGTACATTCACATAGAATTGTGTAGGGCGGCACAAGGAATCGAAGAGTGGGAGTTCAGCCACGCACGTGCCAAATAGGTGGCAGGTGGCGCGTGCTTTCAAGGGTGCTGCAGTAGGCACGACTGACGCAGCGCATGTGTATTCCTAGGGAAGGCGGCAGTTTAGCCAATTCCTCTTGATTCAACAACACGAATAGCACTTTTTTGGCGAAGAGCGACCTGCTCCCTCACACACACATCGTTGTCGCTGTAACTGCAACATCCATACACTGTCACGAACCACTCCTCCGCCCCTCACCGCCCGCCTGCCATGGCGCAGACCAACCCCAACGCGTGAGCTCACACCGCGACGAGACGGATAGCGCAGACAGCAGGCTAACAGGAAACAGGATCAACGTCAATGATCCAGGACTCATTACACTTGTCAACAAGCTTCAGGATGTCTTCACCACAGTCGGCGTATGTCGGACAGCTGGCAACAATGTGTCTTGCAATACTGATTTGGTTGGGCGCAGGTGCAAAATCCCATCGATCTGCCGCAAATCGCCGTAGTGGGCTCGCAATCGAGTGGCAAGAGTTCCGTGCTAGAGAACATTGTGGGAAGAGACTTGTACGAGCGAGAACACCAAACGAGGGGTCGAGCCAAACACTGACCGATTAGCCTCCCACGAGGAACAGGAATCGTGACCCGACGACCGCTCATCCTGCAACTCATCAACCGAACACCTTTCAAACCATCCGAAAAACCACAGGAAAATGGCACAGCGAATGGAGATGCGGTTGAAGGCACAGACGACAAAGAGGCCAACACCGCTGAGTGGGGAGAGTTCTTGCACATACCTGGGCAGAAGTTCTACGATTTCAGCAAAATACGAGACGAGATTGTTAAAGAGACGGAGAGCAAAACTGGACGAAACGCCGGTATCTCGCCCGCACCCATCAATCTTCGAATCTACTCGCCGAACGTCCTCACCCTTACGCTTGTCGATTTGCCCGGACTCACAAAGGTGCCCGTGGGAGATCAGCCAAGAGATATCGAGCGACAGATCAGAGACATGGTGCTTAAACAGATCTCAAAGCCCAATGCAATCATTCTGGCGGTCACAGCAGCCAACACCGATCTTGCCAACTCAGATGGTCTGAAGCTCGCTAGAGAGGTGGATCCCGAGGGTCAACGAACAATTGGTGTGCTCACCAAGGTCGATTTGATGGACGAGGGCACAGATGTTGTGGACATTCTGGCCGGGCGCATCATTCCGCTGCGCCTGGGCTACGTTCCTGTGGTCAACCGTGGACAGCGCGATATTGAGACCAAGAAAGCCATCTCGTACGCACTGGAGAACGAGAAGAACTTCTTCGAGAACCACAAGGCGTATCGGAACAAAGCATCATACTGCGGAACACCATACCTGGCACGGAAGCTCAACCTGATCTTGATGATGCACATCAAGCAGACACTTCCTGACATCAAGGCACGCATTGCGGCTTCGCTCCAGAAGTACTCGGCAGAGCTCAACCAACTCGGCGACAGTATCCTTGGAAATCCAGCGAATATCATTCTCAACATCATTACCGAATTCTCAAATGAGTACCGAACAGTATTGGAGGGTCACAGCGCAGAGCTCTCCTCGATAGAGCTTTCTGGTGGCGCGCGTATTGCTTTCGTCTACCACGAGCTATACAACAATGGCGTGAAGGCCGTGGATCCTTTCGACCAAGTCAAGGACATCGACATTCGAACAATCCTGTACAATTCTTCCGGTTCTTCTCCAGCACTATTCGTGGGCACTACGGCGTTCGAACTCATCGTCAAGCAACAAATCAAGAGACTTGAGGATCCTTCACTGAAGTGTGTCAGCTTGATCTACGACGAGCTTATTCGGATATTGGGACAGCTAGTAAACAAGCCCATGTTCCGAAGATATCCTGCCCTCAAGGAGAAGCTGCACGCCGTGGTTGTCAGCTTCTTCAAGAAGGCAATGGAGCCTACAAACAAGCTAGTCAGGGACCTTGTTGCGATGGAGGCATGCTACATCAATACCGGGCACCCAGATTTCCTGAATGGACACCGTGCTATGGCCATTGTTAACGAGAAGCACAATGCGGCCAAGCCTGTGCAGGTCGACCCGAAGACCGGCAAGCCTCTTCCCATTGCCGCACAGCCGCCTAGGTCGTCGAGCCCAAGTCTGGACATGAGCAATGGCGAGTCTGGGTTCTTTGGCTCTTTCTTTGCGAGCAAAAACAAGAAGAAGATGGCAGCCATGGAACCCCCGCCGCCAACACTCAAGGCATCCGGCACACTGAGCGAGAAGGAGACACAGGAGGTGGAGGTCATCAAGCTTCTCATCTCGTCATACTTCAGCATCGTGCGGCGAACAATGATCGACATGGTGCCTAAAGCAATCATGTTGAACCTGGTCGAGTAAGTTTCCACTTTGATGTCTGTGGCGCAGCTACAATACTGACTTTGCATAGACACACCAAAGAAGAGATGCAGCGCGAACTTCTCGAACAAATGTACCGCACGCAAGAACTCGACGACCTGCTGAAGGAGAGCGACTACACAACACGAAGACGTAAGGAGTGTCAGCAAATGGTCGAGTCGTTGTCGCGCGCCAGCGAAATTGTCAGCCAGGTGCAGTAAGCTGGTAGCGCGCTTGTAGCGCAGTGACGAGAGACGTTTGGATTCTGTTAGCGAGCGAACGGTCAGGAAGGATAGAGAGACATGGCGAAGGTGCTGTGTCGCCGCGAGATTACTCTTGGCTCTGCGTTGTATTTGTTGTCGCTGCTTGGAGATCCCGCTTGATATCCCTGGTCTGATGGGTGCTACATGGGCTAGTGTTGCGAATGCAAAAAAATAGTGCTTTGTCCCAAGCGCCGTTGTGCTTCCTGTCCTTTCACCGCTGCGTATGAGTGCTGCCTGTTTCGATGTGGCTGGCGCGATCGAGGTGGAGGGCGGAGGAACATCGCGCGCGGCTTTTCCGGAGAGTGCTCCGTGCTGGCAAGACTGCACAAGAGATGGAGAGCGCAGAGCGACGCGCGCGCGCTTCCAAAGCAACTGGCGCGGCGATGGCCAAGGACGCTGGTAAACGGTGGCGCAGTCGTGATGGAAGCAGCTCGGGCAAAAGCACGCGGCGCCAATGAGAGGTGACAATAGGCGGCAGCAGCAACAACAAAGTGTGGGGTGGTGGGGTGACGAAGGCGCAAGAGCAGCGAGCTGATAAGAATGTAAAGAATGGCAGTGACTTCAGATAGATACATGAGCTACGTGAGTAGGATGAATGACGTGGTCAGTGAAGGAAGAGGCTCCAGGCGCCAGTCAAACGACCAACGCACTGATGCCCCCTCTTGCCTGCGGCCGCCTTGCGCAGCTTGATCTCTCACAAGTCAGAGCCGTGCCTTGAAACGGATGACAGCCCAATGAATTTCTGCTCGCTTGATGTTTTTGTGGCTTCTTCGCTGAGTTGAATGTTTTTGAGGCTTCTTTCCGTGGGTACGTTTCAGGCTGCAGTATGCCTTGCTCTTGTGGCTTCTTGTCAGCGGCTTATTTCTGTGGCTTCTTGTCAGTGATTTTGCCATGGAGATGTGTTTGAACCGGCCTTGTGTTGGATCCAGAGCCGCGTCGGTACCGGCCATGTGGTGGAGCCGGCGATGTGTTTGAAACCCCCCTGTGTTGGACCTGGCAATGTGTTTGGAACTCCGCGTGTGGGACCTGGCAATGTGTTTGAACCCCGAGTGTTGGAAACGGCGAAGTGTTTGAGCGATGTGTTTGGAATGGCGATGTGTTTGAAATGACGATTGGTTTGAAATGTAAATGTGATTGAATTGGCAACGTGTTTTTTTTCTGTGCTCTGCTCTGTTTTTCCTCAAGTGGCCATGTGTTTTTTCTGTGTTCTGCTCTGTCTTTTCTGAAGTGGCCATGTGTCTTTTCCTGTGTTCTGTTCTGTTTTTTCTGAAGTGGCCATGTTTTTTTTTCTGAAGCCGCCACGTAAGTTTTTTCCTGAAGTGTGTTGCAGACGCCAGAGGGTGGTTGACAACATGGCGCCCGCGGTGGTGGTGCATGCCCCGCCGGTCATGGACCAGCGGGTTGGCGACGGCCCACAACGTGGGAGGAGGCCTGTTGAAGACCATGAAACGAGGAAGTGATGCGCGAAAAAGGGGATCGAGGAAAGAGGAGTTGGTGGGTGCTGGTTGAGGAAGGAAGAAGTTCAGTGGAAGGGGCGAAGGTGAGGGTTTATGTACTCGCGGTGCGCTCATTTCGCGCTAAAAGCGGGCTCATCCGCGCCAGTTAATCAACAAATGTTCAGGCCTGAGGTTCACCGACGGCCAAGGCAGCGAGAGGTAGCGGGGCTGCTAGGCAACGGCGACTGGCCAGCTTGGGACCCGTGAACCGGCTGATGAGGACGCAGTCTGTCCTCGCGCAACAATTGTTCCTAGGCGGCACCAGCCAGGCGAAGTGAATATCGCCAGCCACGATTTGTGAGGCCGAGGGATCGTTCTTCGATGGCGTTGCGATTTATCCAAGTATCCTCCGGTCGGCCAATGTACGCGCTGGAGCAGATCAGCAAGAGACAACTCGCCGTACTCCCTGACGGTTGTCCCCACATATCAAGGTTGCAACTGTCGCTGCTAAGCGGGCTGGCACAGGTGAGCATTCCAAAGTGGCGGAAGGTGCAGGCCTTAAGTATGCGGCTTGAAAGCTCTGAACAGCGCTTCACGTACAGTTTCAACTGGCATATCCGCCTCTTTCAGTCGTTGAGAATCGAGTCCATTACTTCGGGCAGACGACTGTAAGGTCGCCAGCATCTTCTGCTGGTCGGATTCCAAGAAACGTGGCAGATTTCCTCTCACATCGCGCTTTTCGACAAGGCAGGTACCCGGCGAATGCTGGCACCGTATGCAACCGACCAATATCGTCTCGCAAGACTGGACAAGAAGTGCGCGTGCACACTGAACAACACATCACTTCAAGGCTCACTTACTGTTCCCGTGTATTTGACCATCTCGACTTCAGGCTAAGGAAGTAACAGTGCTTCACCAAAACAAGTATCTTTACCCAGGTCTTTCTTACTGCAGCCAGCGATGAGCACCTGAAGAATATGGGTCATTTGCATCGTTCTTCCGGCAGCGGGCAGCCTCCCGGGAAGGGTCGCTCTCTTGCTCCAAAGGACATTTCCCTTTCCTTCAATCATGCGAGCCTCTCTAAAAAGACACATCTGTCACATCTGCAATGTTTCCCGTCTCTTTTCGCGATGTATTCCCCTTGTTGCATGCGCGCCTGTCCGGGAGCGATTTTCATGGCACGTCGTTAGGACTGAAGCTACTTCGTGGGTAGGGAAAGCGCCAGTGCGCGTAGCTGTTCATGGAAGAAGAAATTGAGGATTAGAGGCCATGCTGCCTATGCATAGAGCGCAATGTGGGTACAGACTTCAATGTGAGGGCGTGGCAGCTAGAGAGGTGAGGTGGAGGATCCCCAGATCGGACGGAACCGAGGACCACAGACCACCAAGACCTTCAGCCCATGCTTATAAAACACATCCAACCACTTTCAGGCACCATTTCTTGGCTGCTTTGTGCAGGAGATGTCGCCGAAAGCACCGTGTGGACACTCGCAACGTGGCTGCGCGGCGCACACAGTGACGCGAAATGTCCATGAAGTGGCCTTGAAGAAGTGCAGCTGATGGCCGGCTGCGCGACTCCGCCCCATCTCGGCCGTCTGGCGGCATGGCGTGCATGAAGGAATCGATACTATAGCTGGTACACACCCGTCCTCAGCCCCATTCCTCTACGCTCTTCCCCAAGTTTCCATGGCCTTATAAGCTTACAGAGTGTTGCACCCGCAGCCTCCCGCACTTGTACGAGAAAGATGTGGCTTCTCGATGCCAGAACGAAACAGCTCGTCGAATTCGAGGACGAGCTCAAGATCTACGGCCGATATGCTATACTCTCCCACGTCTGGGACGATACTGATGAAGAAGTGACATTCCAAGATATTGAACAAGATGCACCAGGCTACAAGCAAAAGCGAGGCTACGCGAAGATTGAGAGCGGGTGCCGACAAGCGCTCTCCGAGAAGCTCGACTACTTCTGGATGGACACCTGCTGCATCAACAAATTGTCTAGCGCTACGCTTTCCGAGGCCATTAATTCCATGTATCGATACTACTATGAGGCCAAGGTTTGCTACGCCTATCTCTACGACTTTCCGCACAAGGCATTGAAGGACTCGAAATGGTTCACCAGAGGTTGGACTCTGCAGGAACTAATCGCACCTGGTTTCGTAGAGTTCTACGATGAGTCGTGGAAGCTCATTGGCACCAAGTTCGACATGCTACACGAACTTGCCGACATCACGAAAATCGATATCAAAGTCCTACGCGATCGGAACACCCTGCAGTCGACCAGTGTGGCAGCTCGTCTCGCCTGGGCAGCCGAACGCAAGACAGCCAAAATCGAAGACGAGGCCTATTCTCTGATGGGTCTCTTCGACGTTAACATGCCCATGATCTACGGCGAGGGCAACAAAGCTTTCGCACGTCTACAAGAAGAAATCATCAAAACGTACGAAGACCCGTCAATCCTCGCCTGGCAGGCTTGGAAAGAAGAACAAGCCAGTATGCTCCTGTCTCCGTCAGCTAAAGGTTTCCGCAACGCGCACAACATTCTCAGCTGGTCCTACGACTGGCTCGATGACTCCTTCGCGTTGCAGAACAAAGGCTTGCGCATTTACCTGCCAGTAGTGGAAGATAATTCCGACCCGATGCGGATCACCGCGATCCTCAACTGCCGGTATCAAGATGAATCCACCAAGCAAATAGCTCTTTTGCTCAAAAAGCATCCCCCTGGTCTGGTCGTACCAAGGCGAGAGCTGAAAAACACAGTCTGCGAAATGGCGCCAAAGAATAACAGCAAAGGTGCTTTCACATCTTTGAAGAACCTTGATCGCAAATTCCTACCTTCGGCTAAGTGGCAGAGTCTGATGATTCTCAAATCGCCCTCAAATCCAGAAAACATAGCCCCCGTCTCAATTTGGGAACAGAAGATCAGGATTCAAAATTCCGTGCGTCAATTGAGGCTCACACACGTGTACCCCAAAGAGGCATACGATCCTCAGGACGATAGTGTCACGTTGGTCATCACTGGATCTGAAGAGACCGATCGAGGGTACATGACATTCGACGAGAGCGACGGGCGAAAGAAGTACAGCGTCGCATTCGCTCAGGAGATGAACTCGGGACGAACAGAACCTCGCATTTGGTTGACCAAGCACAGTGCTCCGCTCGACAGCGCCACTATATTCAAGGAATTAAGCAAAGAACAGCCGCAACGAACCGCCAGGGTTGAGTTCAAAAAAGGATTGTGGGAGCTCGTGGTGGAAGTGGAAAGGCGATCCTCAACCACTGGAGAGCTCGAATTCGTGATCAAAATGACATTGGAGCACTATTCGCTCTCTTTTAGGAAATTCAATCACCTCATGCATAGCAATAAGGCACGCTGAGATCATGGAGATGGTTTCCCTTGTATCGCGCGCAGACAAGCGTCATATGCCGCCTTCTTCACAAGTGCAGACTTCTTGTTCTGTCGGAGGAAGAGATTGGCAAAACCGAAGCCTGGAAACCTTTGAGGGACCCAAGACGTATCGTCGACAAGACCCCAACTGGAGAACGAAAGTCAGCGTCTGCCTGATCAGACCGGGTTAGATCCACTTACACTGTTATTCCGACGCACTTCTCGGCGTGCAGACACGCAGCCACCGTATTGTAGTAGTCTCGGGACTGCTGCAGCTGATCTTCCACTCTTGGAGGCACTGGCGAACGCACGTCGAGTTCAGTTATCGCGACTTCGACACCCATATCCACGAAGTCTTGCATGTTTCTCTTCTGCCGCTCTAGTGACGGCGTTGTCCCGGTGGCAAAATGAGACTGCAAGCCCACGCCATCAACTCGAATACCGCGACGCTTCAGCTGCTTCATTAAGATCTGCGCCGCGGTGGACTTCGGACCAGGCTCTTCGATACCATAATCATTATAGTACAGCTTCACTTTAAGCTTGTCTTCGTCGATGAACTTTTGTGCAGCTTGGAATGCCATAGCCACAAATTCTGGGCCGATCACTCGAAACCATATGCTGTTCCTGTACTGGATCATTCCATGGGCACGCTGATCGTCTGAGATTGCTTCGTTGACCACGTCCCAGGAGTAGCAAGTATCGCCGAAATGTCGAACCAAGGTCTGGACGTGCTCCATGAGCACAGCGGTCAAAGTCTCATTCGTCCACGGTACTTTCGGGTTTCCGATCCAATGTGGCAGGTCCCGATGCCAAACGAGAGCGTGACTTTGATGGTGTTAGCAAGAGGCAGAGGCAAGTGATGCAAGAAGTTGACATACCAACGAATCTTCTTATCTTTCGCAACTTCCAAGAACTTATCAGCACGTGTGAAGTCAAAATTTCCAGCGCGACGTTCAGTAGCAGCGAACTTCATGCTATTGGCCGGAGTAGCTTGACCAAACTCCTTCGAGCCACGGAATACGCTCAGGAAGTGCTCACTATCCTCTTCCTGCCCCGGTATACTGATGGCTGCGCCGAACCACAACTTGCCAGCAGCTTGAGCAGCTTCATTGAGCCCGTGTGCGATGCCGGTCGAGGTGGCGAGCAGTGTTGTCGACGGATCGATCTTGGTCGCCTCGGATATATCTTTCTTGTCGCCCACGCAGTTGCCTTGAGCCAATGCCTGAGTGAAAATTGCGAGAAGGCCGACAACGAGTAAACGCAGCAGACTCATGATTGCTGGATGGGGGCGGGTGGTCCCTCGAGTTCGTTCCCAGGTGTTGCCGGTCGTGACGGAGGTCGTGAACTGTCCGCGTCTCTTTCAGTGTCGGTTTTGTTGTCGTCGTGCCTGTGCGTGCTGACCTCGAGGTACAGGCAGAGAACTGCAACCACGAAGAAGGCGCCGACGACGATGATTGCTTTCGCAAAGTCTGGGATCTCTTCCTATGAGAGCTCCATGCAAGCGGGCCAGATCAGTTCGCAGAGGTGGATAGAATAGTGAATGGCGCGATGACCTTGTGATCGTGTACAGCGCACATGCACAGTGCTGTGGTTCGAGTGAAATTGGTTAGAAGTGACGCGGTATGGGAGCTAGCGCCTGTCGCGGAAATGGCGGTGCTTTGTTCAAGCAAGTACAGAAGTACTGTGACTTGGCTGTCGGGAAAGTGAAAGGCGGTAATCAGAGTGAGTACAGAAGCTGCAAGTCTTGAGTGATACATTACTGTTGTACATTTGAAGCTCTTGGTAACTACAAAGGGCACCAGCTCAACGCATATCACATGTGCTTAGATGCGTGTACTGCCGACCTCCTGCGGAAATTCCGAAGTGTACGCTTGCTATGGAGCACTTCCGTTACACAAGCCTTCTTCGGAACCGCTGAGTTTTGAGTTGAGTTGTTTGCTCATCGTTCTGCTAGAGCGCTGATATGAGTCGGACGGCGTGCCCACCTGCGAAGCTCTTGCGACGCGACTGCTTTCTGCGGTCCGCGCGACCGCGTGCAAGCGCGACAATGGCGGTATTGTGCACGTTTCATCTGCTATCTGCCATGTCGCATGGTCGCATGGTCCCATATGGCATGCCGCGTGCTGTGAAGCCGTCCTTTCAGACCATAAAGCTCGTGTGTCTTGTCATCGTGGTCCACGTCGTCCTCAGATAATCGGATCCGCCGCCCTATCATCCGACTCCATCCTCATGTAGGAATCAATCGCAGCGCTGAACGCCGCAAAACCCGCGCAACCCACAGCCATAGCCTGCGGACCGCCTCCCTTCGCCAGAAACGCACCCGTAATACACCCAGCCGCGACTCCATTGCTCAACTCATTCTTCGCTCTGAACCCCTCGATAACACACTCGGTTCCTGCAAACAGCGCTCCAATATATCCAAAGTTCTTCGCCGAGCTCAACGAGGCTTTGCCCATATCCTTGAATCCGATCTTGAGCTGCTCTTTCAATGGGATTGAGGGAATGTTGCCGGTTCCGACGCCGCCTGGCATGCCAGAGGAGAGTGGTGTGTCGTAGCGCATCGAGGACATGAAGAGGCCGAAGACGCCGCCGAGTGCGAAACCCATGCCGCCAGCCATGACGGTCTTGCCGGGACAGGACTCCATGGTGTTTTGCATCTATTGACAGAAAGTCAGTATGAAGCGCGAGGGCCGATGTTTCGGGCGTGATGTTGAGACGCACGAATTTGATCATTTGTTGCTGTTGAATCATCTCCGGGTCCATGTTGCCAGCGCCGCCGCCACCCATGGGGCCTCCTGGAAATGCCATCGCGCAGTTGCTACGATCGGTGGAGGAATTTCGATGTTCGCAGAAGTGTCGAGGTGAAGGTGTATGTGAAAGTGAGCCGAAAGTTCAGCCAGGGTCCGAATCAAGAGCCGAACTTCGTCCGCGCGGAGTTGTGGAGATTAGGAGAGCAGCAGTATTGGTCCACGTTCATCCAATTTCGTCTCTATATACATGTCTAGGTAATAGAAGTATTCTATTGAAGGAGAGGTCGCCGATCACGCCTCCCTCTTCTTTGCTCCAAGCGCGCGTGCCTCCGCGGCAGTGCCTATGTAATCGTCTTGCCCTGTGAACTCTTCGCCCGGACTTGGAGTAAGCGATTTCTCCCACTCCTGCATCAGATGGCTGGCAGTCCTTCTCAACGACCCCGCAGACTTCTTAAGAGCCGGCCATGGGATCGGGTCGCGCTTCGTTGAATCAACCTTTGTTGGCTCCAGTGGCTCGAAGGAGCTAATGCCAGTTGATCTTGGACTTCCGGATACTGTTGAAGGCAGAGTATTGGTGTCTGAAGTCACGCTTGACGACGAACGAGACTGCTCAGGACTATCATCCCATGTGTCCCAACCGTCATTTGACATGCCAGAAAGCCTCTTCGCTGCTGCTTGCTTCTTCAAGGAAGGCTGCCGCGCATGTTTTGGTACCGTTGCCTTCTTTACTTGAGGTTGAGAAGGCTCTCCAGGCGGCGGTACCCCGAATTGAGTCCAGAAAGATGGGTCAGCAAGGTCCGGGATCGCAGATGTAGACTGATTGCGCACTGCAGGAAGTCTTGTAGACTCTGCGGGCGCTCTGCCGGCTGTCGACGAACCGCGGGAGCCTGGTCGCAGACTGCTCTTACTGCCCTGCTTCCTTATGGCGCTCAGAGTCTGTGTGGAGCTCTTTCTGCGTGGAGGAGGGATAGCGTGATGTTCCTCGCCGACTGTTGCTTGTTTCAGGTCTTCCCAAAAGGTCCACAGCCCGTCTCTGAACTCAGATGCTACCTTCTTACTGGTACGCAGGATCGCTTCCTGATCAATGCTGGCTCTTTGAGTCAGATCAATATTCGGGTCGGCAATTCTGTCCAGCTCGCCAACTAAGTCGCTGTTCTCGGATCCTCTGGCGACTAGCGGCGGCCGTGCGGTTGCAATAGCAGTATCAAGACTCTGACGCATGGGATTCTTGAGGCTGTCCCGGCGCAGTGGTGGTGACAGCTGTACTGGTACTCCATTTCCGCGTACGTTGTCTCTGTCCGGTGAGAGCAGCGAGAGTGTACGGGTGTGCCGCTGGCCTGGGATGACAGTGCGCCCTCCTTTGCTATTGCTGCGCGAGAGCAGTGCTTTCCTGCGAGCCATCTCCTGCTGCATCCAGGCGCTCGAACCGTTGGCGTCATCCTCCCGATCCGCAGCGGGCAGAGATGTCTGCAGCGGCTGCAATTTTGTCAGACGTCTGGCATCTTCTCTCTTCTTTTGCGCCTCGTGTTTTGCCCACAGCCTTTTCAGCCTCTCCAGGTCTGCCTCTGCGCGTTGTACTTCCTCTTTCAACTCCAGCACACGCCGCTCCTGACAAGCGATAAGTGTCAGGAACGAGTAGCTGTCAGGCACAAAACTCCCGTTGAGAGCCGCATGCACATCCTGTGCGTCTTCTGTACACTCGACGCTCGGAGATGCGAGTCCAATGGGCATGCTCGATGCGGAGGGTTGAATGGGGAACTGCACCGAGAATCGGTTCGCTCTAGGCTGATGTCGAGATTGGTCCGAGACCTTGGACCAGGTGCGGCCATGGCTGTGGAAGCTTGTCCGTCCTGGCACGGAGGATGATGATGAGGGAGAGTGATTCGAGTTCGCCAGCGATCCCGTGGGGGAGGTTATTGTGTCGCCATGCTGGGCTTCAGTTGGGCCACCCCTAGTGCGTTCGATAGACATTAATCATGAAGACATTGACAGATCGGCCGTGGTCACAGGAATGACAGGACGGGTTGAGAAGGATAGGCGGAGCGATAAACGTCCCCCTATGAGCGCGCTGGTCAAAAGGTGCGTGTGCAGAAGGTTAAGTGAGGGTTACGCGTAGGGGGAGTCCGTGCCGAGCGTCTCTGACCGACGCCAGCGTTTGAGGGAAAGTGCTGTCGCACCAGTCTGTGAGGCATAGTTGAACTGTGCAACCTACACCATCTCACCAACTCCTCGTCCTGATATTCAAGCAGTAACGTTGACATTCGACGCACTGTCATCCAATCTCGACGATTACCGAAGAGATGCATTCTGCGACCGCCGGGCCAGCGAGGTGCGAACCAGAGATTTGATGCAGGGATCTTGACTGTGGCATCCGCCGCCGCACCATTCAACCAGAGTCCTTTCAGCGTCAGCACATATCGAAGGCACCTGTGTGCGCAGAGCATGTCGCCAGCTGCAGCGACCCTGTGCGCGTCTGACCTCACCGCGAGGCGAACATCTTTCCCCTCCATCAGTCTGGCCCAGGAGCACTCGAGTTCGCTCTGCTACCGCGTCCATACAGCTTCTGCCCGAACCCAGGTCGCTCTTCATGACATTCGAATACAAGACTATGTGAAATTACAAGACAGGGTACTACTATCCTCTTCGAAGAAGCTGGACATTCCAAGATCGACTTCGTATTGTTGGCAGGCTGGCGCACGGGCCTGTATCAGCAACGTGGCTGTCGCGACTTACTGAAGAAGTCGCTTTGAATTTCTGTGTCCAGAATTCTACGAATCGCCATGAGCTTGCAAGTACGTACTCCCGCGACATCTTCGTCTCACCCAAACATACCAGGCACTAGCCACCCCAGCGGTTCCGCGGTTCCTTTCAAGTCGCGTGTTCCCCTGTCAACAAGTCGACTGGCATGACTGTCGGTGAGCTCCTTAATCAACAGGTAGCAGTGATGCGAGAGTGTCCGATTCACGAAATGGGTGGGCAGGCTGCTTCAGTGACTACCAGAAGGTCACGTCGACTCAATGTTGACCTCCTCTTGGCACGATTGCTAGCGCACCAAATCGAATCGGCTCAACTTGCTGTTCACGATAAATGGGAGCTTCTGCTGTACAAACGCCTTATACTTGACGTTTCAGGATCTATTCATGGCGCTATGAGGCATCCTCGTTGTCATTGTGGGAAATGGTCACGCTGCCATCTGAAGCTGAGCGACACCGGCAGGATGTATGCTCTCTTGGCGCTGGATCATTCTTCACATGTGCTATGCGCGTGGCATAGTATCTTTGCGCTTCAAAGTCATGTTGATACATAATCAATACGGTCCGCCGAGTTCTCATACCTAAAGGCTTTTGATCGAGCGTTGGAGTGACCATAGACGGTCGGAAAGCCGTGCGTCTCCACTCCCGCTCTCCACAAAACGGACGGCTTCCCGAGGCTCTCCTGTGCCCACTGCCCACGTCGCAGACTCTGCAGCCCTGCACCCAAGCCAACCCAATCTCTTTAATTCTTCCGTCTGTCACTCCGACACGTGGCGCAACGACGGATCATGCGGCCGGGACACATGTCCAGCGCCCGACTGTCCACGCGTTGACCAGCCGCCCAGCGAATCGCCGAGCTTGTGGCGTTTGCGGGGGCGAGTTGGAGAACGATTCGATCCTCTGTGGAGAGCAACGGCTATAACATCGGCTCCAACTCTGATCGTTGAAACCTCGACCACACCCCGGGCTCCACTGCTGTCGCGCGGTCGACGTCTAGAAGAAGATGTCTGCCACTGAGACGCAAGCTGTCACTGCTGGACCTGACAATTCCGGGGAGCCGGCTCAGAAGAGGGCCAGATCTTCAGATGGCGCCGCTTCAGCTGGAGAGCCGTCATCCACGAATGGAACCGGCGGCGCCAGCGATCCAGCAGGGCCGACCATCAATGGTATCCCGGCCAGCCAGAGGTTGTACAGTTGCGGCAGGTGCTCGAAGAGTTATGCACGGCTAGACCATTTGTCTCGCCACGTGCGCATGCACACTCAAGAAAAGCCCTACCAATGTCAGATATGCACCAAGGCTTTTGCGCGAGCCGACTTGCTCAAACGACATACTCTCGGCCATTCGAAAGATGACCCGCAGTCAAAGCCATCCATCATTCAGCACAGCCGGGTATCGCAGGCTTGTGAGGCTTGTGCTGGACTACGTACGTGACATCTGGTCGAGCAGGAGTTCGCAGGTGGCGACCAGGTGACGACAATGGACTGACATGCGACAGATCTGAAATGTGAAGAAGAGAAGCCTTGCAAGCGTTGCACGAAAAAGGGAATCCACTGCAATTACACAGCACACTTCCCCCCTGGGATGAACTCGCCCCAAGACAATGGTTTTGGAGCGGAACAGCAACAGTATGGCGAGCACATGCAACAGGTGCAAAGCATGCCCCAGTCAAGCATGCAACAACATGATATGGCTTCCATGCAGCAGATGCAACCAATCCAGACGCCGCCACTCCAACAGCACCATAGACATTCGTACTCACAGCCGAACATTCACATGCCTGCCATGCAGATGACCGAGCCAACTATGCAGCACCAGCATTCTCAACAACCACCAGCACCGATGGCAATAGACCCAGCGATGCTGCCGCCACAGAACACAGCACCGAATATGTTTGATTATCTCAGAGACAAGATGATGCCTCAAGGCATGCAGCACACCGGGGTACAGATGATGGACTATCACACCGGTCCATGGACACCTCGCGAGCTGTTCGATTTTGGTGTGGACACAAACATGGAGCTCAATGACGTGGATCTCAGCTTCCTCGATTCTTACAATAACACCAATCCTTTCGACCTGCGAACACCCAGCGCCGGCTTTCCCACCGGAACCTCGGACATCGTGCCTACCTTCACATCTGCGCCTACTTCTGTACCTATCGACACTAATGCGCTCCCAAAAGCTTCTGTTTGGCGATTTCGGCCTCTTGAGAAGGATTCAGGAAGCGCAGAGCAAGCGAATTTGTCGCTACCAACACCTACAAGCTTGGACATTGACCGACGTGTCACAGTTGAAGCATTATCTCAGACCTCTCGCGACAGGATATTGGCACTGGTCCTGAGCACTTGTAAGCCCAACAGTATACCTCGGGCAGTGGCCTGCTTCCCATCAGTGGGCCTACTGGACAGTTTATTCCAATTCTCCTTGACCAGCCCTGGCTCACATGCTAAGCATTGGATACATGCTCCAACTCTACTTGCCGATCAAACAAGGCCAGAAGTTCTGGCTGCCATCTGCTCTGCTGGGGCGGTGCTGACCCCAGATGGGTCAATACGCAAAGTGGGATATGCTATTCAAGAAGCAATCAGAACTGCAATACAAGCACATGTCGAGGATGACAATACTCTCATGAGAGATCTGCAAATAATGCAAGCGTCTCTTTTACAACTGAAGATCGGCCTGTGGAGCGGCAATTCACGCAAGATGGAACTCGCGGAAGGGTTCCAACAGGTCCTCGTCACAATGGCACGCCGCAGCGGACTGTTCAGACGCGGCACATACGAGCGAATCGTGCCAAAATCGGAAGATCATGGCGAAGTCCTAGAAAGCAAATGGAGACAATGGGTCAAGCAGGAGTCCCGCAAACGACTCGCACTGCATCTCTTCAGACACGACCTCGAGGCTTCCGTATCTGTGTTGAGCAGTCCCCTGATCTCATACGCAGAGCTCTATCTACCACTTCCAGAGTCAGAGAGCCTCTGGCACTCACCCACTGCGGAGTCCTGGAAAGCAACGTACATGCGCAACGCGGGCCCAACTTCAGATCGTCAACCCTCGCTGGTGGATTGCATACAAGATCTGGACATTCTTGCTGTGCGGGATATTTTTGTCGACCAGCGTCAAGCTAGCATGGCAGTCCTTGGAGCCGCGTGGCGTATGATCTGGGAGTACCGACAGCTTGATTCATCCCTCAAGAATACTGCCAATCAATGGTCGAACGGCAACATGCTAATGCAGAGTCGGCATAATGAGTTGACGAAACTGCTTCAAAATTTCCGAATCAGCTCAATAGAGGATACGAAGATCACACTGATTGTCGAGCTTCTGCTGATGCACCTGCACATGTCACTGGAAGATGTGCAACTCTTCGCGGGAGTAGAGGGCGAAGAGGAATCGCGAAGAGTCTATCCTTCTCTCGTGCAGTGGACTCGCACAACAACTGCGAGACAAGCTCTATGGCACGCTGGACAAGTCCTACGAGCAGCTCGAGATCTTCGACCAGGTTTAGTGTGCGACTTCGCCGCCATTGCAGTCTACCAAGCTAGCCTGGCATTCTGGTCTTACGGCATCATCACCAGAGCGACCGAACCTGGACCAGTCGCCAGCAATACTCCAATGGCTTTCTTGGACGGAAGCGACGATAATGGAATTCAAAGATGGATCGTCCATGGCAAAGGTAATGCGGCAATCAGAGTGTGGACCAACAGTGGTGAGACACCAGTCATGCTTTCGAACCCAGACGAAGTTGTTGGCGCCGTGGTCGTCATCATGCGAGCGAATCATCACGACACCAGGAATCCGCCGCTTGTGGACAATTTGATTAATATTATGGAAGGGTTGCGAAAAGCTGCTAGAACATGAAATGAGGGATACCTTGTGACAGAATGTATCCAGGTGTTGTGTATATTCTTTTGCGTTGCAGCGTGTATTAGTAGTGGTGGTGTAGATATTGTTCAGAAGGTATATGCAAGCTACCCTGCTAGAAGTTCACAGTTCGTCTCTTCGCGCTTTCGATGACTTCCCTTCGTTGAACATCTCCCACCATTTCTTCACCACACGAATCTCCCATTCATGCGCCGCGCGAATGAACTGCGGCTCCGCCGAAACGTTCTTGATCCCGTATGAGTCCCAGTGGTGTCCGGCACCAGTGATCAAGAGTTGAGGATGTAGGTACGCATCTTCCGCACTCGTTGTCCTTCTCGGTCCCGCATCAGGAGAATGATAACACAAATCCAACCAAACATCATGATCACCATCGATGTGTGCGAGGCGGTCAGCGATGACATTGTATCCGCCGTATTTGTTGTATGGACGGAGATCTGGTGTTGATGGGATACGATTATGCTCTCCGGGAGGAAATGCCCAATCACACCATTGTTGGGTGTACTCGAGTTGTACAACACGAGAGAGAAGACTTGGTCCGGTGGGGTTTGCGACTTGGTATGCGCCGGACTCAGTGCACGTGCTGTAGAGATACGATCTGGAAGCGGAGTTTGTGATGTCGGCATAGTAAGTTTGATTCTGGGTGCCGAAGCAAGATGTGCTGGCAATGTCGCCGCTGGTACAGGTGGATACGAGGTGTTGTTTGATGTAATTCGCGTAATTGCCAAGATTTGGCCAGGACTCGTTGTTTGTGTAGGTGGAGAGTTCGTGGTCGATGGAGATGGTGTTTGAAGGTGCGTCGAGGTTGGTGACGTTGTTGCAGAAGTGGAAAAGGTCGTCGGAGCCGTTGTCGCCCCAGATGATTTCTTGCCAGGCTAGAAATTGAATGTTGGCATATCTCTGACTGAGAGCGGGGCGAAGGACGGCTTGTCACTCACTATTTGTTGGATAATTCATTGACCCGCCCAAGGGAAATGCGATCGTCATTGCAAAGTCTCTGTCATCTTTGAGTGCTTGCAGCCCAAAGATGCTCTTCATGTGATTGACCTGAGACGCATTTCCATGCTCGAAAACGTAATCGATCTTGTCAACGATAGCATTGATACTTCCCACACAATCCTGAGGAGCATACTTCTGAATAGGATCATACCACTGCGGGTAAGCCAATTTTGCCTTCGTCGTTCCCGAAGAAGCGATGCCACCCCAGAGCACTTCCGGATATGCCTTGACCGAGAAATCCGTCTGAGCGCCAGCCAACGAGCCTCCATACAGAATCCAGGGCGTGTCTGGTGCGGTCAACGTAGCATTGACGCCAGGAAATGTGGCATGTTGTGCGAAATACGCATTATCAGCAATAGTTTGCTCGGTAGTGAGAAATCGTAGCTCGTCCGTGGAAGATGTGTTGAACGGGAAGCTCTCGCCGTAGGAGCGATTCTCGAGAATGACGCCTATACCGTTTGTTGCTTGCATCAGAATTTGGATGATGCCAGTCTCGAGATTCGAGAATCTGTTTTATCCGTTCGTCTCTCCACCAATGTAAAGGAAGACTGGTCCGCCTGGCTTGTAATATGAGCTGTCGAAGAAGTACCGCTGCTTGAACGTGGCGTTGGTGTGCGGTGCGTATTTGGTCTCATTGTGGAAATGGTCGATCTAAGGTCTGTCAGAGGTGCGCATGGGAGACGGGCTTTGACTGACGGGTTGATCAATTGTATAGGCTCGGTAAGCCGCCTTGGTTTGCCTAGTAGCAATGGCCTTTGTAGATTGTCGCAACTGCAATGGCCCCCTCAGGGCATCGACAGCACCTATCGTGCCCAAAAGCAAAGTCAACAAATGCATTGCTGTGGTTGCTGTAGGAGAAGGAAGTGCAAATGCCAAATGAGCTTTTCTTCACCAGATAGCTATCTCACCCTGCATATCGCGCAATGCATCGTGTCGTAGCAATCATGTCTCGTTCTAAGCTGCATTAGGCAGCTGTGAGGTAAACAGCCGGGCCGTGATACGACATCAACATTAACCGCCAAGGACCACCAGTTCTCGGCACAAGGCTTGTGATAGATTAATCTGGAGCCAAATTCGACGTGCATGACATCAGTTACCAGCGTGCTTTACTCTCTCATCTTTGCTGAGCGGAAGGACTCGCTGTTGATAGGTAGCTTGAAATCCATGGTCACAGGGCCGCGCTCCGCTGCTCCGGCCGCAACATTGCCGATAAATGCACTCGCGGGCCATGCGAACCCGTGGCTTCCGGCATCAGGCTCGGTGAGGTGTTCCACAAGTGCCATACAGACGTACACACCAACAGCAGTAAGGATATGCCACCAGCCTAGATGAGCGAGCAACAACTTATTAGCCTCTGCCACAAAATGACGTTGTTCGCTCGCACTGACCATGTAGCTCGAGGATGAAAGCCAGTGGCATGCCCACAGTGTGCCGGATCTCATTCAATGTGTTGCAAGCGAAGAAGTCAAGATTCCAGAACCCGTAGCCGCTCGCGAACGAGAGACTGCCTATCAAAGCCAGCTTTCCGAGTTGTTGCTTTTCGACGGGTTTGGCCCGCTCGTTGAGGACTCTCACAGTTTTGTATGCGACAACGACCACCATGATGCCAAAAAGAAGCGCGTGACCGTGTATCTCGTTGGTGATCATATGCCAGGTGGAGAACAGTATCAGGAACCCGAACACGGCTACAGCTGCCCATGTTTGTGTCCTCTCTGATTTGTCGAACGTCCAGATACGGTGAAAGACTGCTCCGGCAGCAAAGAGCATTGATAGATCATCACCTGCATCAGTCAGTAAATTAAGCTATTTGCATAGCGCATACTTGCTCTTACCCATCTGAGAATGGTACTTCAGCGAGCAATGGAATATCGCTGAGGCTATACCAACAGTCGCCAGACCGTAGTATTGAAGCGGTGCGTGTCGCGAGTGGGGCACGTGTCGAAGTCGTTGCAACCCTCGCGCGGCATAGTAGACTGCAACTCGTCAGCGATGCCAAGCTGCATTAAGTTGCCCAGGGTGTCGATACTGTAGGCTACATTGGACAGCGTGTTGATAAATTCGCCAATGAACGAAGTCACAATATGATCCTATTCACGTCAGAGTCGAGCGTGGCCGTGCTCACGACGTCAACAGCCGCACCTCTTCGCAGAAGCTGTATCTTGCTGTCAGTACTACAGTGGGCAGCCACGACAGATAGGGCGAAGCTCACTTGTGCCGTGAAGTTGGTGTCCCGAAGAATGGGATGAACGGCACCTCCGGATATGCTATACCGAGCATCGTGTGTGTCCGTGGTTTACGCTGCTTGAGATGGTTCCTTCTTTGGCGGGTTGTTCGTACAACGGAAGAGCGCAGCGGACATGATCAGGAGAGGAAATCTGGCCTACTTAACCTCTGCAGTCTGAGACGTTGTGTTGCCACGACGCGACTTATCACAACACGAATCCTGTCCCTGTACCCGTTCGTGGACTTTGGCGCTCGCTTACACTCCCAATTGGCCGGCGAGAGCCACTGAAGTCGGCGTCTCTTACAGCGGTATACTGGTCGGCGTAGCCACGTCGAAGGAGGCATTGCGTAACGCAGACCTTGGCACGGGCGAATCGTGACTCGTGATGCTTGCCAAACAGGGGACCAGAGAGCTTCACCGAGACCCCGAGACCTGAAAGCTGCTGGCATGATCCCAATGTGGGATGGCAAATGTGAAGTTTGGTGGAGGCGTGGAAGGCGAGGGACGCGGCGCGCCATCGTTGTGATTGGTCTTGCCACGGCCGTCGGATGCCTGAGGCCAGAGATCCTGCCCTGCGTTCTTAGCGCAACTCTATTCAGCATCCCGGTCGTGAACTTTCTTTGTGCTGGCATTCACAACAAACAAGCAACAATACCTACTTCACATTCCCTGACACGACACTCACCGCGAAACTTCAGAAAGAGGTCTCCGACAAACACCGGAGATGGCGGGGCCAATAACTCCCGATGCACAGCCCTGGACCAGCTTGCAGGGCAGATTGAACGATGGCCTCCTGCGCGGCTTGGCTAGAATGGGTTATGAGTGAGGCAAACGTCTGATCAAAGTCATCCACTGTGGAAGTCGTATGCTAACACCAGGTAGATATATGACACCAGTCCAGCAGAAAGTCCTCACTGAGCTCCCATCATTCGACGCCGATTGCCTTGTTCAAGCCAAAACCGGAACTGGCAAGACCATTGCGTTCTTGCTTCCTGCAGTGCACTCCCTTCTTGCAAATCCGACAGTTCCACGGGGCCAGGTGGCCATCTTGATCTGCTCTCCTACTCGTGAGCTCGCATTGCAAATTGCGAAAGAATGCAACTCGGTCACCGCTCAGCTGCGCCCTGGTCTGGAGTGCCATACCGCATATGGAGGCACATCGAAAGATCGGGATCTCAAGACCTTCTTGTCGGGTGACCCAAAGATTGTGGTTGCCACACCTGGACGGCTGAACGACTATTTGAATGACGACTATGTGGCGGAGAAGTTCGCGAACTTACGAACATTGGTTTTGGACGAAGCAGATCAAATGCTTGAGGCTGGATTTCTGGTTGCCATCAACGAGATTCTGCGCCGTCTACCGGCGAAAGACAGGCAACACTGGCAGGGAATGTGCTATTCTGCCACGATCCCCGAGAAAATCAAGAGCGTCCTACCCAAAATCTTGAGCAAACAGCACACACATCTATCCACCGTGGACCCCAACGAGATACCCACGATCGACCTCGTGAAGCAGCATTCTGTCATTGTGCCATCAGTGGCTGACGTGTACCCTGCGTTATGGGCTCTTCTTCAGAAAGAGTACACTGCTACAAAGAGTGACTTCAAGGCCATCGTCTTTGGTTGTACAGCGAACGGCGTCGCTCTCATGCATGCACTTTTCTCGAGTCTTCTGCGAGACAATAACAACATCAAAGTGTTTCAGCTTCAGTCACGCCTTACACAAGCGAATAGAACGAGAACCACGAACGAGTTCAAGGACGCAAAGGCTGGCATAATGTTCGCATCCGATGTCATTGGTCGTGGCATGGACTTTCCCAATGTCTCGCATGTCGTACAGGTTGGCTTGCCCTCCAATGGAGATCAATACGTGCACCGTGTGGGTCGCACAGCCCGAGCAGGCAACGAAGGCCGCGCCATCATTCTTCTCACCCAGCGTGAAAGCTTCTTCCTCAAGGTGAACAAGAAGTTGCCAATCACACCATATCCTGAGGATCTCACCGGTGCAGCGATTGATCAACCAGCCGCAGAAATTGGATCAGCCTTCGTCAACGTCGATGAGGTCACTAAAGCGAAGGCTTACCAGGCGTGGCTTGGATTCAACAAAGTCTTTACGAAACAGCTTCAGCTTACTAACGACGGACTTGTGGAGCAAGCCAACGAATATGCTTCTACAATGGGTTGCCCTGAGCCTCCCATGATCGATAAGCGTGTAGTGGGCAAAATGGGTTTGAAGGGTGTCCGCGGCTTGAACGTTGGCCTTGTGGAGCATAATACTCCCGGAGGCCGGGGCGGCCGACAGGGTGGTGGCGGTAATCGCAACGGCGGTGGCCACAACGGAGAGAGTGGTGGCAGGATCGAGAAGAGCAATGGGGGCTCTAATCGCGGCGGCGGAGGCAGAAGAGGCAGAGGACGCGGCAGAGGCGGACGCGGAGGACAGTCTTGAAAAGCCCAAATTGCATGGCAGGAAGCCAAGATAGATACCCCTTGTTGAGCACTTGCAAGTGTGCTTCACGTCAATAAATATAGAATAGAGAGAAGATCTGAGGCACTGCAGCTTGGAAAAGTAGACAGATAATCTTACGCCTTTCCTTCCCACCCCTGGCTGAGGAACGCTTTCGCGTGCGTGAACTGCATATCAGGTAACAGCTTATTCCACTCATCGGACACATTCAATGCTCCAGCATGAATCCCTAATACCATCCCACTCAAGAGCTTTTCTGCCAAAACCCGGGCTTGCTCCGGTGTGAAAGCAGGATAATCAATCACAGGAAGCCATGAGCTCGTGATATTGCCAGCTTCCAGATCAGAAATTTGCAGGTATTCGACATCGAAGGGTCGACCTTAAACGACAGGTCAGCCTTACTACAACAGAGCATAGTGACATCTCTCGCTGAGACTCTATGTCGCCGGAACGTGTAAGGATTTCACTTCTGCACTCACCTCTCACTCTTTCGCCAATCTTGATCAGTTCTCTGATACTGATCTCGGTACCTTTGATTCCTCCTATGACAGGCCACTCGCCATCGTAGTCGACTGCGCGTACTACGACTCGAACCAAATCTTCGAGTGTTGTCAACGTGATTCTATCGTTCTCTCCATCCGACGAGAGAACAAGAGCTCGACAGTTTGCGAAGTCGATGTGCGTTTCGAACGGATTGAAATGGGGTGATGAAGGATGCTTGTGAGGGTAAAGGAAGTAGTTTGGGAACAGGCCTGGTTGGAAAAGAGTGTAGGACAGACGCTGCTGGAGAGTCAATACTGATGTAGAGTGAAATTTACCAAAGAAGTGTCAGTCTTGCCTTTTCGGTCTGGTTGATGGACTCCAAATAGGCTCGAATGTCGTCTTTGCCTAAGTACCAGGGCATATGAGTGTTATGTGACCTACAAAAGGACTCTTGACATCAGCATTGAGCTTCCAGGAGCATCATCTATTTTGTAGCGTCTTACGTCGCCCACTCGCTCGGTGCAAAACGTTCCACGCCCGCTTGAATGGAACCATCAATGAGAGCTGGTTGAGTCGAGTTTCCGGGATCGGATTGCGTTGTAATGAAAGAGAGCACAGTATGCACTCCGTGAAGAGCTTCTACGAGCAGGGCTGTGTCTGTATAAATCGTCTGTAGCCAGCGACATCTGGATCTGATCTCGGTCTTGGGAGGTTGCTGCGGAATATCGAGCCATTAAGTGGGTACGGGCATGAGCGGTACAACCCACGTTTCTCGAAAGCAACAAGATTTCGTGCTTGCCGGTGGCCACGAGCCCGTCGATGACTTCTTGGGCTACGCCTGCACTTGGTCAGTCACGGCAGGATCGTATGTGGCCAGCGAGGGGCAGACTCACTCCCAGAAGCGCCTGCAACGGCAATTGCGACCATACTGGACTAGTCTCTGCGCAGCGTGATGGTGGCACGTGTTGTGCGAACCAAGGACACTTCTCGGCGGCTGCCTCGTCGAGGTCGTGCGCGAAGGATCGCTGGACGCTACGCCGAGAGCTTGGGTCGAGCTCATGCTGCACTCTGCGACTCCAATATATGTGCCGAAGCCTCCTTTCGTTAGCAGTATATACGAAATGTTCGGCCGAGACAGCATGTAGAAAAGAGTACATGTACATTGTTCGCTTCTTCACAGCGGTCATCTGTATCGCATAAACACAAGAAAGTGGGTATCATTTGCTCAAGAGCAGCCGTCAATCTGTCGCCACGCCACAATATGGAGGAAGAGATCATCAGAATTCTCTATTCTTGCCATCTCCGGGTCCCAAAGCCCCTGCACCCCAGACGCCCACCAGACCCCAAAAGCCAATTCGCCATCCTCGAACGAGTCCAGCTGCACCTTGCCCTCGTCGTGTACGGAGCATGCCATTTGTAGCCTTCGTTGTGGTCTCGCCCTCGCTGTACATGATGCCATAGACAGTGCCCCACACGCCGCTGTATGGAGCGGGCTCGACGATCAGTGTAGTTTCCGGATCCGTTTGCCTGAGCTGTGCCACCTGCGCTCTTCGAACGACAGTCTCAAATGGCAGGCGGACAAAGAGCTCGGTGAGGGTGGTTGTGAAAGCAGCGAGCGACCACAAAGATGGCGTAAGCTCGGGTGTCAGGCTCAATTGGCGTCGCAGAAACAACGGCGCTGCAGCAGAAAACACATTGGGTATTGAGTGGTACAGTGCAGTAGGTGTCCAGAGGTTGGACGGAGCGACCAAGGAAGGAAGTCGCTTCAAGTTCGAAACTAGGCCTCGCTTGCCCTCAGAGATGGGCGTTACAATCAATTTCGTCCGGACCAGGTCCAGTGGAGCCAGTAGTAGGCCGGTCAAACAGCTCGCGAGGCCAATGACGAACAGTGATCCGATAGGATTTGGGGAATCGCTGAGATCGATGCCGCTGAATCCAACACCTCCTGATAAGTTTAGACCAGGCCCAAGACCTCCCTGATCAGGACCAGCAATGTCGGGCAGACCGAGTATGGCAAGCAATAGACTTCGAATGAAGGCATCTGTCGTTCGGAGCAATATTGAATACAGAAATGTAGTGTTGTTTGCCCGCCACAATCCAACGGCTCCTGATGTGTGGTACAGAGCAGAGATGGCCTGCATCACGCTCTCAGGCTTCTTTACTCGTATTACCACCTCATCTGCTGCGCCTGGGTGGGTTCTGTTTCTCGGCCGCGGAGTAGGCGATAGATCCTCACTCGGTGGAGTTCTCTTTCGTCTTCGTGGTGACCGACTGCGCGGTGCTGTAGCTGAGAAGTAGTCTGGGATATCATCGCTCCTGTCGCTGTCTTCGCCCTCGTCCGTCTCCATTTCGTAGGGGTTGCCTCCTCTGCCTCTACTGCTGCGAGCATAGCCTGCGCTCTGTGCTGTGCGCTTTTTCTGTGACGTCGCAATGTCTTGTGACTGTGGAAGGGATACTTGGAGTATGGTCTTGGCAACATCAAAGGGTTGAGCCAGCAGGACGGATGTGTAGCGCCAGGCGAGGGTGTCGAATAAGCTGCGCGTGTGGGACCAGGCCTCGCTCGTAGTGGACGAGATGTCAAGGTCTGGAAACAAGTCGCGGGCGGATAAGAATGAGGCATCGGGCCGGGATGCTGTCGTAGTGCCTGGTCGGGTCGCGTTCGCGGCTTGTGAAGTTGATACTGATGGCCCGGGGCCTATCGAGGGCGGGATGTAGTATGGACGTAGCGGATTCGGCTCTCGCGACGACGCCATGGAAAAGCGGTCTTTGTGGTCCATGTCTGCTGGCGTGCCCGTGCCAACTTATCGGTCGCGGGAGAAGAGGTGTTGATGGCTGCTCAGATGACGATGCAAGCAGGCAAGCAAGCAAGCCACTGAGCAGAGCGGAGGTCCGATCCGCCGCCACCACCGAGAGGCCACAATACTACCCCCACTCTGACTCGGAACTCTGACTGCTCTGGACATTATCCATTCCACTTCCAGTCCACCGCAACCCTCACCGGCGTCGAAGCCACCCTTCAGTCTTACACCATAGCAGCACAGTCGGGTATCACACCGACATCGTGTCAGGATGGTGTTGCAAGACCTTGGCCGCCGCATCAATGCCGCCGTCAACGATATCACCCGCGCCCCGACCCTTGACGAGAAAGCCTTCGATGGCATGATCAAGGAGATCTCCAACGCCCTCGTCGAAGCTGATGTCAACGTGAAACTGGTCGCCAACCTCCGCAAGACCATCAAGTCCGCAGTCAAATTCAACGAGCTGCCCGCACACGCGAACAAGAAGCGCATCATTCAGAAAGCTGTCTTCGATGCCCTGGTCGACATTGTCAACCCACACGGCAAACCCTACGAGCCGAAGAAAGGCAAGAGCAATGTCATCATGTTCGTCGGCCTCCAAGGTGCAGGTAAAACGACGACCTGTACGAAATTGGCACGTTGGTACCAGGCAAGAGGGTTCAAGACGTGCTTGGTTTGTGCCGATACCTTCCGTGCTGGTGCTTTCGACCAGCTGAAGCAGAATGCGACAAAGGCCAAGATCCCATACTATGGCTCCCTCACTCAGACTGATCCAGTCGTTGTAGCGAGAGATGGTGTGGAGAAATTCAAGAAGGAGAAATTCGAGATTATCATCGTAGACACTTCGGGTAGACATCACCAGGAAGATGCCCTCTTCGCTGAGATGGTAGAGATCCAGCAAGCTGTCACGCCAAACCAGACTATCATGGTCCTCGATGCTTCCATCGGTCAGGCAGCTGAGGCACAGTCACGAGCTTTCAAGGAGACTGCCGACTTCGGGTCCATCATCATCACGAAAACCGATGGTGCCGCAGCAGGTGGTGGTGCCATCTCTGCTGTGGCGGCGACTCATACGCCCATTGTGTATATTGGTACGGGTGAGCACCTTTTGGATCTCGAGAAGTTCAATCCTCAATCCTTCGTCTCGAAGTTGCTCGGAATGGGCGACATGCAGGGCCTGGTGGAGCATGTGCAGAGTCTCAAGCTTGATCAAAAGGAGACCATGAAGAACATCACTGAAGGGCGCTTCACTGTTCGTGATCTTCGAGATCAAATTCAAAACATCTCCAAGATGGGACCTCTAAGCAAAGTGGCAGGCATGATCCCTGGTCTTTCCGGCATGATGGGAGGTATGGACGATGCAGAGGGCGGCGACAAGCTCAAGCGCATGATCATCATCTGCGATTCCATGACACAAAAGGAGCTCGATTCGGATGGAAAGATCTTCGTCGAACAGCCATCGCGAATTACCCGAGTCGCTCGTGGCTCAGGCTCTTCTGTTCGTGAGGTGGAGGAGCTGCTCTCGCAACAGAAGATGATGGCCGGCATGGCGAAGAAGATGAAGGGCGGTATGGCCAACATGCAGAAAGCACAGGGTGCTATGGGAGGTGCCAATCAGAAATCTCAAATGGCGGCTATGCAGAAGAGAATGCAGGCTATGGGTGGTGCAGGTCGTGGTGGAGGCATGCCGGACATGTCATCACTCATGAAGATGATGGGAGGAGGTGGAGGTGGCGGTATGCCCGACCTGTCTGGCATGGACATGTCGAGTATGATGAACATGATGGGCATGGGCGGCGGAGCTGGACGTGGCCGTGGCCGTTGAATGCTTCACGACTCATGACGACACCTCGATCCTTAACGATGACGCCTATACACATTAAATTCGATACTCCACAATACAGATGTCTCGCGACTATTCAACTTGGAAAGTTGCGCTTTTGCGTGCGATCATACCTCCAGAACTACACCGGCTTCTGCACTCGGCAATCATCTGCATCGAAAGTATGTGCAGCGCTGACGACTTTGTCGGCGTTGCAAGCAAGGAATGCACGTCTGCCTGCTCGGTGCCTGATCTGGTACGACCAGAAGTACCACACTGTGGGCTTATAATTGCGAAGTCACACCGATCCTTCGATGGCATATCAGCTGCAAAGCAAATCGCAAAACATGACATCCAAAATTCAAAAGTTCCTCGATTTATTGGCAACTATGGACATCCTTGAGGTGGAATGCATCAAGCAAATATCAGAATCGCGCGCTTCAGCACTAGCTGAAAGAGATGACAAGAAAAACATGTTGTTTCACCTTCCTCAGGAGCTCAGAGACGAGATCTATACTCTGCTTGGTATCGTAGAGTCGCAACGCGACACCGAATTTCTGAAGCCTCCACTGTGGCATACATTGCAACTGGTCAGCCGGCAGATCCGAGCTGAGTATCTGGAGTGCATGAGCACGCAGGTCCTTGTGGGCTATTACTACGACCGCGCAGCTGAGCCAAGTATGTGGAAGAAATCACCACCTTTCGCCATTCGACACATTATCATCGAAGGCCCTGATCCTGGTTGTTGCAACTTCAAGTCTCGAGGAGTCGAATGCTTCGACCAGACGGCAGAAGAAGCTTGCGCACTTGCCCCAAAGTGCACCAGGCATCCAAACGTGTGCCGGGGCCATCTCCAGCTGAAGAAGCTGCTGCCCATGAAACCAGATGTGGAATGCAATGCGGGTAGCCATAGGTGTTCTTGGTACATGGAGGATGGGCTGTGTTGGGCACAAATACCGAAAAGGATGGATTGCACGGAGCTGGCTTTTGATCGGCCTCTGTTGTTGGACTCTGGGACCGACTATTGTGAACAAGATTCGGACTTTATGACAAACATCAGTTGGAAAATATGAAAATGACACAAGGCAGCAGCTCGAAGGGAATCATCAATCCCGACATTGATGCCTCAAGACAATCGATCCGTCTCTCATGGGAATGCTAGCAGAACATACGCAACATCAGCCATCTCCATAGCACACGATAGTCCTACAGCCGGCTTCTCTATGAGTTCCGTAAATCGGCGAGCCGCTGTCGATCTCCGATGTAGCACAACTCGCATGGGTGAATGCCGGTGTGAATACGATGCTCTCGGAACGTCGTCAATGCATGTATCGGCAATTAAAGGCACGAGGAAATCAGGCAAAGGCTAATCAGGACCTCCACATGGCGGCGACACATACCCCAGAAATACCCCACAGGACAACATGTCTTGGCACCATCTTCGATACATATATGTCCCGAGCATCGTGATAGTAGTAGCGATGTCGCAGCTTACTGTCTTTTGCATTCCCAAACACAGTCATGGGGTTTCAACGCGCAAAAAAAGATCGTCCTACGCCACCAGAGGTCTACAATTGGAGAATCTATGCCTTTGCGATTATTGTCTCGTTCGGGGTCCTGGCCTACGGATATGATTCGTCTTTCATCGGAACAACGATCGCGCAGCCTGCGTTCAAGCGCGACTTCGGCATGCTCAATATGAGTAAAGCAGAGCAGGATGCTGTTAGCAGTAATTTGACCAGTATATGTTCGTAACAATTCATCTTTACCTTATTCAAAAAAACATCCCATACTGATTATAGCGGTGCAGACTCCGCCGGAGGCTTCTTCGGAGCTCTCTTCATGTTCTTCTCGCTTGAGCTTCGGGGCAGATGGTGGACGATAGTCATCTCGAACGGCATATTCACCATCGGCGCTGTTCTTTGCACAGTTCCCACAACCCAACTTGGCCTGGTCTATGCTGGTCGACTTCTCACTGGACTCGGTGTCGGAGGTATCGCGGCCGTGTGTCCCATCTACGTCGCCGAATTATCACCACCCGCAATTCGAGGCCGACTCACCGGATTCTTCGAATCGGCGTATCAGATCGGCGCCGTCATTGGCTTCTGGGTAAATTACGGAATCGTTCATACAATCGGTACAGAGTCGTCCACGGCTTGGCGCATACCGATGGGAGTACAGCTTGTGCCGGCTGGGATGCTGGCCCTAGGGATACCCTTCCTCAGAGAGTCTCCAGTGTGGTTGATCAAGCAGGGCAGAGTGGAAGATGCCAGGAAGGCATACAGCTATTTCAGATGCTTGTCTGCCGATCATGTGTACATCACTGAAGACATCGACTTTGTTCATGCTGAGCTGGAGAACCAGCGAGGAGCTAACAAGAGCTTTGCCAACTTTCTCAGCGACGCCGCAAGAGAGGCTGTCAGCAAGGGCATCTGGAATCGTTTCGTTCTGGTCTTTGTAATGTTCATATGGCAAGGTTGGTCTGGAGCAGCGGCCATCAACTACTACTCGCCCACCGTCTTCAGTAGCATCGGACTTACCGACACGACTCTGTGGACTGGCATTTACGGTCTGATCAAAGCTGGAGGCTCAATCATCTTCTTCACCTTCTTCATCGACAGCGTCGGTCGTCAGAAACCGTGGATCGTATCCTGTCTCGCTTGCGCCGCATGTCAATACTACTTGGCAGGCTACATCGCCGTTGGCAAACCCCAAGCTGGAGCGACCGATCTCAGCGCAAGCATAATTGCCGGCGGCAAAGCTGCCACAGCTGCCATCATGATCTTTGGCGCCACTTGGTCTTTCGGTGCGAATGGACTGCCGTGGATTATCTCAGCCGAGATCTTTCCTGCTTCTCTCCGAAGTATCAGTGGACCATGGGCGGGAATGAGTGTTTGGCTTTGGACGTTCGTCGTCACAAAGGCACTGCCCAGCATGTACACAAGCATGGGATATGGAGTGTACATCTTCTTTGCATCGATGCTGGTCTTGTCATCTATCTACGCTGTATTCTTCATCCACGAGACGAAGGGGCTGAGACCCGACCAGATGGATGCTTTGTTCGGTAGAGCCAGCGAGGCACGACCTTCTGGGCCACGCGATGGTGCGTCCACGCACACCAAGGAGGATCAGGGCAAGCAGTTTACCACGCGAGTGGAGGTTGTGTAGTGAAACGCGTCGTGATACAGGCAGAGAGGTGCTTCTCGCAGTGATCAGAACTGATTGCTCCGCTCAGATGTAGATGGAGTTTCGAGCATCAGGCATCTTGTTGCAGAATGCCATTGCCCAAGTGTCACTTTTGCTCCTCGTCGTGAGTACTGAGCGTTAGATCATGCATCAGTTGTCGAGTTTGATTCGAATCTTGGCCCTGGAGCCCGAAATTGATGTTTATTTCCCTCGAAAACCTGGTGCGAGGCCTTTGTGCTTCATTTCACAGCCGTAGTCGGTTCTGGCTCTGAATCCCCTCGCTCCAGTGCCCTGCATTGTTCCCAATTGTCCCGAATCCATCCTTCCACAGCAGCTGGATCCCTGAGAGTATCGCCATCCAGCCAGAACCGCAACTGCGATTCTTCATCGCTGTGTTTATGTGCCAGAATCTTTGGTTGGCCATTCTCAAAGCCCACCCATCGACGAATGGCTCTGACAATTTCAGCGACCTTTTTCCCGCCTCCGTCGTAGTGTTTCACTACTATCGGCTGGATCAGATAATCCGCAGTCTGGTTCGCGATAGAAATGGAAAGATCGTTCCGAAGCTTGTTAAATTCTTCACGCTTATCAAAGAACGAAACAGCTTCTTCGCGCCACTCCTGCCGTCGTTGCGCAAGGTCGTCTTTCCAGGTCGCCGACTCATCGACATCGCCCACTTCTAGCTCCATCTGCGATGGAAGGTAGTCTTTGAAGAAGTTGGTGATCATCCAGCGCTTGCTTTCCTTTTGACGCTGGTTCGATGTGTCTTTGCGCTTGTACTGCAAGTTACCCACATAATCCGGAGTGAGCAGCCTGCATTTCGAGAGCCAGGCGTGAAATTCGTCCACAGAGCCGAAAGAGGAGTGATACTGCGCGACATCGAGGCCGAGAAATTGCATCACCCGGTCTGGATCATTTGAAAGAAACAACAATCCCTGCCGATCCGCAACGCGCAAGTGGAGTTCGCTTGCATTTGCTTTTGCATCGTCGAGTTCTTCGAGCCGAAGGAATAGACCTTTATCGCTGACTGTGAACCCCAGGTTGTGTACGATCTGCCCAAGCAAGCCCGACAAGTCGCCATACGAAGCATAGAAAGAATGCCAATCAAATAACGCTGGGTCGATCAGATCGATGTCAATCTGCGCAAACTCCAGCTCGCTCTGGATCGGAGATGCCTGTCGACCCTTGTTTGAGTTGAGGTTAGTGTACCTTACCGGGGGTTCCGTGTGTTTCTCGCCGTCAATAGGTACAGCAAGCATATAAAGCAGCCACCAGAAGACAAGACACCAGCTGCTCCAAGCGCAGTCGCAAGTTGAACGGGATCAATCGGCGCATCCGAACCGACAATGAAATCAATGTCACCGTAATCAGATTTACCTGGAGCTTCTCGTAGCTGAGTGACACGAGACCGAGGAAATAACACTGCCAAGCGCTGCAGGTAGATGGTCTTCAGTCGTTCATATGTCTGTGGTGTCATTCGTGGAGTTCGCAATGTCGGTTGTCCTTGTGCGACCGCTTGAGCAAATGCTGCTCCTCCCATGGCGAGGAGGGACCAATCCTTTCCCCTTCCCGTTTCGATATCGCTTGCGGCACAGTCGGAGCGACCGTGGTCGCTTGTTCTGCGCTCTGTGCCTCAAGTGCCTTCAGGAGGAAGGCAAGCGTATTCGTTCGAGGCGAGTCCTGTCAGATCGAAAATTGCTAGATGTATTGGTAGCGGATGTGGTTGAGAGGTATCCTTATGACATCTGTGAGCGTTCGAGGCGACTCGAAGGTGAATGTGTAGCACAGGAATGAGCATATCACGGTGAGTCAATGTGAGCCAGACTGGGTGAACGACTCTACTCTTCAGTGAGCGCGAACCTCTGTGTGTCACTAACGCCACCCAAGGCGGCGAGTTCGCGAGGATGGATACGCCACGTTTGTCGGGACTCTGGGATGGTTCACAGAAATTTCTCGAACCGTGAGTCGATGAAGTTGTGTCCAGGTCAGGTGTTCACTGGAATGTGGACGTGTTTGTGAGGCGAGCCACGGACCGCGCGCCGAAAGCTTCCACACCTGCTGCAGCGTCATCATCAACACAACCTAAGGTGCTCCCACTTTCACGCTGAACGAACATGTCTACAGCGCGACGGTTGCTCAGACTTCCTAGAGTAGCGAGCACAGCATCTGCTCAGACTCAAGGTAGGGCAAAATGTGGTCAACTACAGCAAAGGAGATGGAAAGGTAGTCGAGCTCCACGCAAACCGCCATCGCGAACCCGACCATGGGCAAGCATACCGAAGAAAGATGAAAATGAAAACAGTACCAATTTGAGTCGCGAGAAACAGGATCGTAGCCTGGAGGAGCGAGCGGCGAACATACAGAGGCAGCAACATGAAGCTTCGAAGGAAGAGACCCTGCAACCTGCACAAGCGCCGGACCAGACGACAGCAGGACGGAACACTCAGCTCGCCGCTACCCTCGCCGAAGCAGACACTTCCGATCTGGTCACAGAAGTCCGTATCCCAAATGATCCTTATGGCGTCCTTCCGCCAGACCACCCGGCCAACGCGATCCTGTCGAACAGCTCGCTGGTCATTCAACGCCAGCTAGAGATGATGAACATCATGCTAGGTTTTGAACAAGCAAATCGTTACATTGTTATGGATGGACAGGGACAGACAATAGGATATATTGCAGAACAAGATCATGGCATGGGCAGCATGTTCAAAAGGCAGATGTTTGCGACACATCGAAGTTTCACGACACACATCTTCGATAAAGATGAGCGGGAAGTGCTGAGGATACATCGGCCATTTGCTTGGATCAATAGTCGCATCAGGATCTACGATCCCGTTCCTCCAGGCGGCTATGAAGAGGGAGAGACGTCAACGAGCACGGCTTTGCAAGGCACGAGCGCGAACTCTGTGGTGAACCAGAACGCTGTGGCGCAGATATCGCCATTGAAGCTCGAAGAGATGCGTGTCATTGGTGAGACGAGACAAATATGGGCTCCGTTGAGAAGGAAGTATGCGATGGCGACCTATCGACCTAGCGAAGACGCGTCAGATCCCTACAGCGTACCACGCATTGAATCTGGAGAGCGTCCTACCTCCGGCACGAAAGACGTGACAGTCACAGAAGCAAAGACTGGAGACAGTGCGATCGAAGCGGGAATGAGACAATTCGCTCACGTTGACGAACCGTTCCTATCCTGGGACTTTACGCTACGCAATGAATCAGAACAGACAATTGGCAGCGTGAATCGCAACTTCGTCGGCTTTGCACGAGAAATATTCACCGACACTGGTGTCTATGCCTTGCGTATGGACAGCGCTGCTCAGCAAGCGCAGCTTCAGAATCCGGACGGGAAAGCAGTAGCTGAATACCAGCGCGCAGGCACGGCTATGACTCTCGACCAAAGAGCTACTATGCTCGCCACGGCGGTTTGCATAGACTTCGACTACTTTTCGAGGCACTCGGGCGGTTCCGGCATGATGCCCATGTGGCTACCGTTTGGCATGGGTGGTGGAACCGCTGCAGAAGGTGGAGCTGCCGCTGGTGCTGCCGGTGCTGCTGGTGCTGCAGAAGGTGCTGGCGCTGTTGGAGCAGCAGGTCGTGCTGGCGGCGCGATCGGGGCTGGCGAAGGCGCTATAGCAGGCGCAGGATCCATGGCAGGGTACGAAGCCATGCAGCGTGGCATGCATGGCCCTCGAGGAGGGGATGATGCCAGTCCGACTGCGAACGAGCCTTTTGCCGGCGACGGGCAGTATCCGCCGCAGGACAATGCACCCAGCAGCGGCAATGATACATGGGGAGAGAACGACGACCCCTGGGGAAGAGGAGGACCAGGAGATGGACCGCCCCCACCAAGTGCTGGTGGAGAAGATGGCGGCGGCGGCGGAAGTTGGACAGATGCCATTGGTGACTTTTTTGATAGTTGATTCTGATGTCTGGGTGGTCAAGAACAGGGTTGATTACTCCACTCACATCGCGTACAAGGTACAAAAGAGGCTGAGGGCATTCAGCACGACCTATACCGGAGGTCTACAGAACTGGATAGAGTGTATGAAGAATAACGTGGAGGACATTCTCCACTTCCGCCAAAATCAAAAGGCTGGTGAAAGTGACAGACTTCTCCAATCGCTTCCATACATCAGCAAAAGTTCACAAGTCATGCTAGCCATAAAACTGATGGGTATCTCAAAGCCAAACGCCGTGGAGCAGTCTCCCTCGTCAGCAACCAGCCTGGTTCCTGGTAGAGAGCCTTCGTCGTTCACTAATCACTCTCGTGTGGACCCAGCCTTATTCCAACATGATGCATATCCATAAACTACTCCATCTCAGCCTGTCCGCTGTCCTCGCAGCTTCACTTGTCGCTGCACATGTAGTGTGGCGCATGCTCCGATCTAATGTTGTGGTGAAGGTCCCTGCGGCGCTATCGTGCCGTAACCCCGAACGCCGCCCGTCTGTACGTTATCGCTGTAGACTCCAGGCGCAGGTCGTTCGCTGTAGTAGCCTTGCTCCGCTTGCTCTTTGCGAGAGTAGTAGATGTATTCGATGTAGAAGCTAGAAGCGTGATTGGAAGGTTAGCTTATGCTTTCGCGTGACTCTGAGGTGCAGGGAAGGGCTTGAAAGTGACTTGCGCGTGAATGTGACCTGGCAAGTAGCCGAGCAGAGTCAGGCAGATGTTGATGAAGAGGTCTGCGCCGCAGCCTGCGACGAGGAAGACGCCGACGGGTGGGAGGAAGATGGTGATTATCACGAGGATGATGGCGGAGATCATGGTGAGATTGGAATTGGGTGGATCGGGTGGAGTGTTGTGCGATCAGTTACCTTGACGTCTGTTGGCAGCGCGATGTCTTGTACAGGCGCGTACTAACTTAGCTCTCTACCTGTGAGCTGAGCCGGAGCTGGCGCAGGTGACGCGACGCGCAACGACGAAGCGCTTGGGAAAGTGTGCCTCAGGCGCGGAAGCTGGAACCGGAATCTGTTTGTCGCCGGTTGCCGTGTCGTCTGACACGCACCATGCACGAGACTTCATTCCTCTTTCTCGACGACATGTCGTCTCTGCAAGTGACATGTATCCGTCAGGAAAGCGCGCTGCCCTTTTGGGGCGGTCGCTCTTGCAACAACATGGGCCCGCAAGATACGAGCCATCGCTCTCCACGCCGAGCAACGGTTCTAGGCCACGCGTCGAACCAAAAAACGGAACCGCCCGCCACAGCTCCGGAACGACGAGCTGCGAGACGGAGCGTCAGGACGGCGACGTCTGCGCGCTCTATCGACGAGGTTCGGATCTTGGCGATTGCGCAAAAGCCTCGGAGCCTCCAAGTTTCCAGGCATGGCGTTCGATGTACGCTGTGTGTAGACGCCTAGATGGCGACGATCCGCGAGCTGCCCCGTCTTTTTTTATCCTCAGAAATTGGCTTCCGTACAGTAAGTTAGAGTACAGTCACAAGTGGCTTGCGAGACGCGCCAAGGCCAGGCCAGGCAAGCGTGCACCTCCTCGGTGCTTCACAGCAAGGCAGCGATTCATCACCCCTCACGCTCCTTGCAAAGACTTCGTTTGGAGTTCGATGCGATCGCTTCCTCAACGGCCGATGGCAGCATAGCAAGCAGCCCAGTGTGCAGGTTGCATGCCGACCCATCTCCGGACCCCGTTCAGCATGCTGGCCAGCGTGGCCGTTCAACCATCCGCGAGGGCATGGCGCCTGCTATTGCTGGCCAGCGTATTGCTGCCCGCAATCATTATATATACCGTATGGTATGGCATGAACTCAGACAGAGATGATATTCCACCCATCCTTACCCAACTCATACCCGCGGGGCACGCCACATGTCAGCAAGCCACCCTGTTTCAGTGTCAGTCTTGTCTGGAGCAACAGTATGCGATCAACGAAAGCGATTTCTCCGCCTGGAATTTTCAGTACAGCCGAGATTCTCGAGACGACGGGTTGAGTGAGGAAAAGTGCAATGCAGCCTTTCCCGGCCTCTACGAGGACATTCACCAAGGCACACAATACTGGCGTCAGAAGCGCCAGATGAACATCACAGCCGCAATGCTTGATCATATCGACATGAAGAATGCAATGACGCGAGCGATGATCTACGAAGGCGACTTGTACGTCCTCCAGACCAAGTCCGCTGGCGAGGATCACCGAAGAAAGATTGTTGCCATCTTGAGTTCGTTACACCGAGCAGTAGCTGGGAGTGCCGATCGCAAAAGCCTCCCAAATGTCGAGTTCATCTTCTCGGTCGAGGACAAGGCTTCGGACGTGACAGATCGCCGGACTGAACCACTTTGGGTTGTCGCACGCAAAGCTCACGAGCAGTCATTCTTCCTCGTGCCTGATTTTGGCTTCTGGGCTTGGGACAACATCATCAAGGGGGGGAACAATGAGATCGGTCCATACGACGAAGTCGCGCGAAAGGCGGTTGCCATCGAACAAGGAATGAACTTCGTGGACAAGAAGCCTCAGCTTGTATGGCGCGGCAAATTGAGCTTCGCGCCTAAGCTGAGGCGAGGACTCCTAGACGCTGCACGAGGAAAGGAATGGAGCGATGTAAAGGAGATCAACTGGGCCGTCAAGCAGAACTTCCTATCGCTCGATGAGCACTGCAAGTACATGTTCATCGCACATGTCGAAGGACGCTCTTACTCAGCTTCATTGAAGTATCGACAGGCGTGTCGATCAGTCATTGTCGCCCACAAGTTACAGTACATCCAGCACTTTCACTATCTCCTCGTTGCCGATGGTCCACAGCAGAACTTCGTTCAGGTCGAGCGCGATTTCTCAGATCTGGCGCCGAAGATGGAGGAACTCATCGCGGACCCACTCAAGGCGAAAGAGATCGCAGACAACAGTGTTCGCACCTTTCGAGAGCGGTATCTGACACCCGCTGCCGAAGCTTGCTACTGGCGCGCGCTGGTTCGTGCGTACGGCACTGTCAGTGAAGAGGCGAACATATGGCAAGACACTGGTGCAGGGAAGGAAGTAAAACGTGGTCTGAGGTACGAGACATTTCTTCTGCTCTCCAGCGAGGAGATGTTAGATTTTTCTGCAGTCGAGCAATGAGGAGGATGATATACATATTGTACAGACAAACACATGCTCAGTTGCATATACATAAATGCTTTCGATATGTACAGCCACATGCTAGCATACTAAACTTTCGCTTCCTCAAACTCAATTCTTACCATGAAGTCTTCAGCAACAACACGCACCAGACAAAAGGCGGAGCAAGAATCCTGCTGCACTACGAAACTACACCCACGCGCATAGCTTACCACAATCGTGCAGTCTCCTTCAAAAATCGCAATCCATCATCGGACCACATCCCATGATGTCGCGAATCCCACCGGGCTCTTGTCCATATCAAGCTCACCCGCCGAAAGCGGCTCTGACCCGATCGGCACATCACCTCCATACAGCATCTACTCCTCAAAACCAGCAACACATACATACCAACGATCCTTCCCTTCTTCCCCATGCACAACTCAAACTAGGTAATACGACCAACAAAAAAGCTTCTCGCGGCAAAGCCTCCGATACGAGAACCGTATACCGGAGCGGCTTTGCATCATTTTTGGGCCTCGCTGGCTTACGCCCATTGTTCCAGAAGGTTACCTTCCTTGGCCACGTATCCGTGTCGAAAGACGAGTGATTGGATTCGTGAGGTGCGGGAGCTAAGGGGTGTAGAGCTGTACGGCGACGATTGCTGTTATGAGTAAGTCGATGGAAGGCTTCGAGAAGGAAAGTCTTTCTTTCTCTGGTCATGGCCATGATGGGCGAAGCGAAAAAGAGGGGCCGCGCCGCTGGGGGAGAGAAAATGATGAATTCCGGACGAAAACATGTTCGGATTCAGGCTTGCGAGGTAAGATGGGTTGTCGAAACCGACACGATGCGAGGTCAGTATTCTTGGAGAAGTTTTGTGAGCGTGGATTGAAAACTTGGGGATGTTGGAAACAACTTCTTCGCATAGAGTACATGCATATGCCTTGAACTATGCTTCTCATCCGCTCTCTACACTGGGCCTCACCGGTAGTTTGCAAGACAGAAGATGCAATCGCCCAAAAGTAAACGACGCTTCAAAGCAACGCTGTGCTGCCTGTCTGCCTACCAGCTATGCCTTCCGAGCCACTGCGAGCACAGAAGGTCTCGATGCATGCGCTAACGGGCCGCTCGCAAGAACAAAATTTGAAAATGATCCTCTTTGAAGCCCACAAGTCATCTATCGTCGCAATTATGAGTCTACTGCATGACTCCAAACCTTTTCCGACCTTGAACCTTCGATCGCTCGCTCGCTCGCTCGCTGAATTGTAGCATTTCGTAGCTGTACACCCGTACCCCAAGTAGTCATGGATCTCGTGGTTTGCACCCCTTCATCGAATGTTGAGGCTTTCGTAACGTCCCCAGTTCTGGCGATTTCGGTTGGGATGCTCCAGCCCAAGATGATCTTCAGGCCCGAGCTTGTCAGAGAGGATATCATCTGCCAAAATGTTAGCTTTTGAGCATACGAGGTCGGGGTTGAGGGAAAAACTTACCGTCTGCGATCCAAACAGGCCTGCTGTAGACTTGGCCGCCTTTGATCACAGCGAACTTAACCTTCTCTAGGTTCTTGCCCTTCAGGCCTGTGCGCTTCGAGATCCGCTCTATGGTCTCCTTGAAAATTTCGCCTGCCTTCATGAGGAATATGAATGGGACTCCATGCGCTTTGGATGGCTCCTTCTCAAAGTGGAAGCAATACATCAATCGGTCACCGTTGTCTGGATCCGCTTCTGACTCTTCCTCTGGGACTCGCTCGGCATACACGCTCATGAACTCGTTGAGTGCAATGACACCATGTGAAGGAGGTAGAACCTTGTACACCTTGTTACTGTGAACCTCGTAGAAGCGGATCTGGTCCACGATCTCGTCGGGAAGGCTAGCGCGCTGCTGTAGGGCCCCAGTGACATCATTGAAGGTGGCCTGTTTGTGGAGCAGTAGATCGAATGGCTCTTCTTTCTGGATGCCTTCAGTGAGCCAGATGATACGCACGTTTTTGCGTTGCTCAAGGTCTGTCAGGCTCATTTCCAGTACTTCGTAATAGAGGTGATCTGGAGCCTGCGACGCTGTATAGCCATAGCTGCCGTAGCCGTTGTTGCCCATGAGGATGTGATTGACTGTGGTGTTCTGCTGCCTCTTCACTACAGCACGCGGCTTGCCAGACTGAACATTGGTCGTTGTGAATCGCAGATGTGAGGGCTCGATCGTGACTTCGTTCTTGGAGGAAAGATAATCGGCGACCTTGTGCGCGAGGGCATCATACGTATCTTTTTTGGAGAGTGCAAGCTGGAATTGCGCATCCTCCTCGTTGCGTAGCTGCAGATTCACAAATGACTTCGGCGTGAAGTTGACGAAAAGTCGGTTCAGCAGGAAGTCGTAGAAGGCGGGTGCAGTGAGGCTAGCAGTTGGATTGGTTTGGCGAATCGCGCTCTGTTCGGCCTCCGACAGGCTGCGCTGGAAACAGATGATATCTCCGTCTTGAATCTCCGAGGCGACCAGAGTGTTCTTGGGCTTCATAGGCTCGATGTAGTTTTGCTTGATCTCCTCAAAGAGCTCGAGACTCACTTCCCCGGGCTGCCAGCCCATCATGGTCATGATGGGGCCTGCGAGATTTTGCGCTCGGTCGGACGGGTTCATGTAAATGTGGCCAACGCCGTGTAATTCCTGCCTGTCCACATCGAAGTATTTCAAGAACAAGATGATAGGTTTTGTCGGAGATTGGACGCCGTTGACACCAGGCGAGGACAGTGACTCATCGTCCAGCTGCCAGATTGGCTTTCCGTCCTCGTCTCGTTCTGTCTGCTCCATAAAGACTCTGAAGCCAGACGTTCGCGTGCTGAACTTGTCGGCAGCCTCTTGTAGCGTCATGTCGGCCCACATGAGCGGGTGATCGGGGCGTACAGTCCCGTTCTGTCGATTGACCATTATCCAGGGCCTGATCAAGTCGGCGTCGACTCCTTTCTGTTCGGCAACAAATTTGGTGAAGTCTCGAACAGTCATGCTTCTTAGCAAGCGATGGATGGACGGTGCGGCAGGACTGGTTGCATCGTCCGTCCAAGGTATCAAATCCTGGCCGTCGTGCAGTTTGAAGTTGTCAATGGTTGCAACGAACACGTTCATGTAAAGATGAGCCTCTTCTTTTTCCTTCCGACGGCGTTCGGCCAGTAATCGTTCCTCCTTCAACTTGATCGGGAGATGCTCCGGGGGACTGACTTGATCTTCAGGCAAGAGTATCTGATCGAGACGGCTTTCGCGAATGTACACTAACATGTATGCGTTGTTGGATCGCTTCGTGGACCACTGTCGAGTGTATGGGTTCTGCCCTTTTTGCACACCGTTCACACTTTGGTAATCACCACCAAAGTTATCGTCAATGGCTTCACGCTTGGTTGCACGGGTGACCCGGTCATCGTCGAATCGGAAAAACTGTCCGTTCTTCTCTGGCTTGAGGAAAGCGTAATAGTGGCCGGCATTGAGATCACCAGAGTGGACGAGGACGCCATGCAGGTGGTATACGTATGGCTCTGACTTGTCTGCCGCCTCGTCCAGGTAAGGTGACGCATCGAAGACTTCGGGGAATTCGTATCGGTCGTTGACTTTCATCATGGCATCTCGTTGGAAGTCGTATTCGAAGCGTTTCAGCTGCAAGTGAAGGACATTTGGGAAGCTCTCAAATATGACGCCTTTCTTCGCATCTTGAAGTCCAAAGCCTTCGGCAGCATACTTGTTGTCACCCTCCAAAGTCTCAACCTGAATGTAGTCCTTGAAACTATCATGCAAGCCTTTGCAGCCGGACACATTCAATTGCAGATCCCAAAAGTCCTCGATTCGGCTGGACTCGTACTCGACGTTGATACACCGGAGGTAGGTCTTCATCTTGCCCACAAACATTTGCTCGAGTGCATTTTCTGCCTCAGTGCCCTTCATGCGTGCTTCCAATTTCTCCATGAGGATGCGGGACAATTCCTGGACATCTTGCTGCTCGAAGATCTGCCTGCTTTCCCAACCAAAAGATCGCGTGAGTTCGTTAGTCGACACGGCAACTTGGTCGGCCTGTAAGCTGTAGAATAACCGCTGCAGCATGTATGCCGAATTCGAGGACTCTCGCTCCTGTGGTGTTTCCGTTGGTATCTGGTACACTGCCTTGCGGAAGGCTCCGGTCAAATAGAGCGACTGCAACAGCGAGTTCAGGTAGCAGGTGGCTCCCTGATTGCGTAGTCCCACCATACCAGTCTCCTTCTTGCTATCGTAATTGATGAAGTTGTGCCACAACACTCCCGTGGGATCCTTGAGCACGCGCACATAGGCAGTCATCCTGGCGCATCCATTCTCAACGAGCGGTCGTTCACGGCCATCGAACTTGGGCGCAAATATCCGGTTCTTATCCGCAAATCGTGTGAAGCCCCAGTCGCCCTCGTCTGCTGTGAATCGATGATTGGCTTCATGGTGGATGTAGATGGAGGGATCGTTGGGGTTGGACAGCACCAGCATGAACTGTGCACATGCATACCAGCCCTCGGGTGGCTTCTGTCCATTGTCTTCCTCAAAGCCTTGCTCGAGATAGAAGGACACGCTCTCTGATGCTGAATTGCCGGCAGGAAAGAACAGCACTCGCCACGGATGCCCGCCACAGGTAAATGTGGGCCCATGCGCGCGCTTTGGCTGTTTGACCCAATCCACGATATCCCAACTGTGCCATGCCTCTGCTTCAGTCTCTTGGTCGGGCAGCGGCGGCATCCAACGAGCCAGCATCGCTTCGTGGTCGTCGGCAAGCGGCTCGGCCGGCAGTGAGGCCGGGTCGGGATCGTCGACCATACTGTCGGCGTCGTCGGGCGATATGATGGCGACGTTGTCAATGTCGTCGGTAGGGGTGAGGTGCTTCTCGTCGTAGTCGGAGTCCAGCAGCATGTCGCTACCCAGCTGTCACACGTCCTTACGTCAGCGTTGTGCACTCGTGGTGGACTGGCGCCGGAGCACAGGATGAATTCTCGTCCCACCGGCAGATGGGGGTTGGCGAAGTGTACGTACGTTGTCCATGATGGCGAACAGCTAGCAGTGGGCGATGCCAGCAGCCTGCGCAAGCCGCGAGCAACGAGAAACTTTCGATGTGTGCAAGCAAGCAGCAGGCGCAGTTTGCTGGGAATGACAGATGGCACGTGCGGCAAGACAAAGCCGATGCGCCAGCGCAGGCGTGTCGGTGGTGAATGGGGGGAGGGGAAGGGGGGGATGCGGTGGACGGCGCGGTGGATGGCTGGATGCGCGGTGGCCTGGGTGCTCGAGATGAAGAGACGACGTGTGGAAGGCAGGCCCGCCAGCAGCAACAGCAGCAGCAGCAACGCCCGACAAGCAGTGTTGGGCGGAGACAGAGCAAAGCCGCAGCGCGAGTACGTCACGGATCGTAGTCTAAGTTAGCGGATTGCACGGCGGGAGGGAAAGGGCACGTCTGCTGCTCCCACGCGCCTCTTCACATGTCCGCTGCGATGCATTCACTTCGCCGTCGTGCAGCCCTGCTTCGTTTGTCAGCCGGCCTTGTGCGTCGTGCTGTCGGTCGCTTCAGCAGCTTCCAGCAAGGAACCTCCATTTCAGGCACTCGTGGCTCCGTGAGGCTTAAAATTACCCCACCTTGTGCTCCATCTCCCGCTGCTGCGCTTTGCTCGCCATGTCATTTGGGTGATCGGGCTCGGTTCCTCCTTTGCCCTGGAGCATGGTCCGATGCTTCGAGCGAGATCGCTGCATCGTTTCGGCACGTAGAAACATCATCGAACCATCGATTTGCACATCCGATGCTGTCCCCCGCGGACGCTCCGTGACACATCTCCTGCCGATGCAGCGACTTTTGTCTTTGGCCTCGCGTGTTCCAGAACGCGGTGAGCGCTCTCCGTACCGTAGCTCTCAAGCCTCGACTCGCACTACATCTCGAGCACGCCGTGTCTGGAGCATGGCAGTGGCGATTACGAGACTGGGTCTTGTGCGTCCATCTCGCTGTGCCAGATCGTACACCACTGCAGCCACCCCATTGGCAAAATACCCGCCGCCCAGCACAGTACCACCGCCATGGCGTCCCGCGAATGTCCTCGATGAATGGGTCTCGCGCGAGGCAAGACCCATCAGCCTGCGCCAACTGAGCTTTTTTGGACGCACGTTGACAGAAGAACGGCTGCTGAGCTCGGCCAACTACGTTCGTCTGGAGCTGCCCACAAGACTCGCCCACAGATTGCGGAACATGCAAACTCTGCCGTATTCGGCCGTGACGAACCAGCATATCAGTCATGTCTACGAACTGTACTACGACGCCTTCGAGAAGATCCGGAAGGTGCCTCCCATCCGTACTCTAGATGAGAACGACGACTTCTGTGAGGTCATCACATCCACCCTCAAGGACCATTTATCTGTCATTCCTCAGTTGGCCATGGGCATTCTAGAGATACAGAACGCAGTCAGTAGCGAGGAATGTGATCGCTTCATGAGGACGCTGCTGCGTTCTAGAATCAGTCGTCGAGTCATCGCCGAGCAACATCTGGCGTTGACGGAGACCTTCCACTCGCCATGGCACTTTCCAAATGCGAAAAAGCCCCTCACATCCCCAGAAGACGAGTTTGTTGGTGAGATATTCCTGAAATGCAAAGCGAAGGAAGTGGTTGAAAAGTGTGCTTCGACCGCCAGAGAGCTTGTCCGCAAGGCCTATGGGCCTCAAGTTGCGATTCCAGAGGTGCTGATCCAAGGTCATCTGGATACCACGTTCCCCTATATCCCATCACATCTGGAATACATCGTCGGTGAGCTGCTCAGAAACAGTATTCAGGCCGTTGTCGAGCAGAAAGGACTTGACAATCCACCACCGATTGAAGTGCTCATCTGCGAAGCTGCACAGCATGTCATCATTCGCATCTCTGATCAAGGTGGTGGTGTTGATCGCGAGGTATTGCCGTATCTCTGGTCATTCGCAAAGGGCCCACGTCGCACGAACAGATTGCAGAATCTTGGCCAAGTCCCACGTCTCGCAGCAACGATGCAAGAGCTGAAAACACCGGAAGAAGTCGACAGAAAGGGCAAGCATCCTGGTGAAAGATTTGGGAACTCATTGGCAACACTATCCGTGCGGCCTCCGGAGCTGAAGCTCGGCATGGGCCTTCCCATGAGCAAGATTTATGCGGAATACTGGGCGGGCAGCCTCCAGGTCCACAGCCTGGAAGGATGGGGTTGTGATGCCTTCCTGCAAATTAGCAGACTGGGCAACAAGAACGAGAAGCTCAGCACAAGAGCAGCTATGGATGCAGTGTGAGCGAAGGACCCGTGCAATGTGAGGAAGGAGTTGTGCTGTGAGGAAAGGAGTTGTGCTTTGAGGAATGGAGCTGTGCCGTGAAGGAAGGAACGGTGCGGTCAGAGAAGTGACTATGCAGAGTGAGGGAAGGAATCGTGCAGTGTGAAGGAAGGCTCAAGACGATCGCCGATCGCCTGAAAGCGCACCTTTCTCTGGCAACTGACACCCACCTTGCATCCACCTCCTTCTGACACGAGATCAGTCACATGGTTGAAGACATCATTTTTTCCAGCATGAATACCCACGTGGACGGTGCGCACTTCGACAGTGTGGTGGAGTTTCTCAACAATCACCTCGATATCCATCCCTCTGGCGCCATTGGCCCAGCTCGATCTTCGCACATTGACTGCTACGTGCCCGTGCACAACTCTTATACCCGGAGTCACGGGCGACATCAGCAAGCTCGGGGGCAATTCGAGGCTGCACTCTTCAGAGGAGATCGCCGCATTCAAGAAAAGGCGCTCGTGTTCGACAGGGACATCATCAATACATGGAGATTTTCTGATGTGTTGGCCGCGAAAGAGGTATTCTTCTGCGAACAGGCCTTTCAGCGTGCCTTGGCACAAGAAACGACCTTTATTGTCATCGAGGCATTCCTTGAGCAGGAAGTCGGAGACCTTTGTACGTACGGATGTACGGTGGATGCTGGCCTGGGATCGCCGGCTCTAACACTTTCGCAGTAAAGCACAACGCCTGCTCGCTTCTCGCGCGATTCGACACCTTTTTACGCAATCTCGGAACGCTCCCCATTACCATCACCATTTCCAGCATCGTGACTGATATTATCGAGGAGCTCGGATGCTCGACTGAATTCAGAAGCATCGGTAATTTGACCGCGGACGGCATAACTGATTTTGTGCTATCACGTGATTGTTGGCGCTATGAACGAGGTCGGCTACCGGCCGTGGAAGTCACATTCGAGGTGCGCGGCTCGGTTTTACGGGCTCAATTGGATTCTAGCATAAAGCTGCACTGCCATTACGCCTGGTATCCTCCTCTGGTGACGTTTCATGATTTACAGAACGTGGTTGCAGAGTGCAGCACATACTCGCTCACCCCTTCAATGGGCTGGAACCGACCCTTCTCGGCGATGACGAACGTGCAAATCGCATATTTCGTTGGTCAAGAAGCACAAAACGAACATCAATGGCTTCAGTAGGATTTGGACCAAAGATGCTTCCGCGGAATAATTCCTGGTGTCTTGGCCTCGCATGTCGGAGCTCGACGGCTGGATGTCTACACCATGTCTTTGGACATAGTGGCCTTGATCACACAGTTCTATCCTGGCGGCACCAGGTACGAGACAACAATACGTTGCGGAATCCCTATTACTGTCAGGCGCCGTCCGGAAATCTGTGCTAGTCTTCCAGGCTTTGACCAGCTTCCATCGCCTGTGAAGCAGATTCTGAGCAAATGTCCCTTGGAGCCTGGTCAATTATCCCCATGCATTCCCCTGGAGGTGCGCATGGTATCAGAAGTACCCCTCGATGCTGACTTTGGCTCCACGCACATCAATCGAAGGGGAGATCTTGCATCCGACTCCGAAGATGGAAGCCCTTCGAAAAGCCCGACTCCAGTGGACATATTTCTGTCGCCGAAGAAAAGCAACCTGACAACGGAGAGGACGCCACATTTACGTCGTTGGAACGCTTCGCCCACGCCTGGGCCACAAAAGCGATCAGAGAAACATGGCGCTCCGCCAATTTGGTATGACAAGACAAGACGCAGCATGGTCGGTGGCGGAGGGCGGTCAGATGTCCCTTTGCCGACGGCAGCATCTACAGCAGCGAGTACCTCTGCAACATCCACATCAATTGCGGCATCGAGTGTGCAGACGGGCAGACGTGCGGAGCTCTGGGCTGAGCTGCAAACTAAAGAGAACGCATCGCGTTTCGGGGATCCATTCGGGGACTAATCCCGCTACAGAGCGACTGATCGGGACATGGGGATCCAGTTGTAGATAGCTTCTTGCCCGCCCCTCTGCAGGTACCCGAACATAATCGAAGACCTCATTTCACAAAAAAGAATAACGTATCATTTGCGACTTTTTTACGCATCACTACTATCCACGTTTCGTCTCGCTGCTGTTCCGGGCCAGAAAGAACGACAAGTTGGCCAATCATGGTCCTAGAAGCCGGCTACCCCAACACCATAGGTTTCCGCAAAGTCACCAAAGTCACCATCCTCGTGAAAAAGAAAGCCGGCATGAGTGATGAGGATTTCATCGAGCATTATAATCACAAACATGCACAAATGGCTGCGGATGTCTTGATTAAGCATAAGATTATAACGTATAGTCTTGTACGTCCGAACCCCACCTCCTCGTCGCCTCTTTTCCGATGATTCGTTATTCATTCGTTTCTTAGACGTACTGCTTATCACGCGACCGAAAGATTATGGCCGATATGCTACACGGTAAAGCGGCCATGGCGGATTACGATGCGATTTGCACGTTTGTGTTTCGGGATTATAAGGATTGGGCTAAGTTTATGTATGATCCTGCGAGTAAGGCGTTGAGTCCGGATCATGAGAATTTTATGGTGGAGGGTGAGATGAGGATGTTGGTTGGGGATGAGTATATGGTTATTGAGGATGGGAAGAAGGTGGAGAAGGAGTGAAGAGATCGAGACTACGGGCGAAGTGCCGGGGGACAGTTAGTCTGTTTTTTGCAACCTTTCGGATTATATTCAAATTTCTGCTTGTCTTGTCTCGTCTCGTCCTGGTATGTGGCATGACAATTTGCAGCGACCAGCGCAATGGCACCTCGTTGACCCGGCCCTCAAACATATCCTTTTCGGCCGCCTGTGAAGAACATCTTCACGATGAAGACTTGTAGACCTGCCATGGCGATCATGAAGGCTGTTTCCATGATGTTCATGTTGAATATTCTCTTTTCTGTGCTTCGGACTGTGCTGAAGTTGCGGTTCTCACGCGTGCGGAAGTACTTTTGTTGTCTTGTGAGAGTTGACACTTGGCCGGAGAGTCTGAGGATGGTCTCCTCGACGCTGCTGAGCTGATCGGGGGATGCACCGGCTTTTTGTGGGAGGTTCGCTCGAGGCTCGTTCTCGACCTGATCGCGGATTGTTAGTCTTGCGAAGCTGCCGGACTGCGCTGGATCTGAACGTACCGCAATCTCGAAGTCCACGGCCTTGTCGGAGAAAGTGGAAATGGAGTTGTCGAAGCAGAAGCGGTATTCGCCTGTCTCTGTGGCAGTGAAAACATAGTCGCCTTGTCTCTCCTTCTGTCCATCGAGCACTATCTTTTCTCGGCCTGGCTGCTTGTCGGGTCCGAACACCGTGTAGTCAACTATTGCCCAGTGTCAGTCCTCCAGCACTGATCTGCACCGATTGTCCACATGCCACGCACTGTCGAAGTCTCCACCGGATTGCACCGCAAAATAGAAAGCGACCTTTGCATTCTGCTGGTCGACGTGTGCGTAGAAGCACTCCCTCTCGTTCGGCGTGAGTTTGTATGTGAGGGCTGTCGCGGATGCGTATGAGGCGAGAAGGCCCACGAGGGCGGTGGCGCTAAGCAGCATTTCGGTGACGAGCGGTCGAGAAGCAAGAATCGAAGTGGTGGTGGTCGGTCGGTCGTCGTGTTCACCAGTTGTCTCGATCGTCAATAATGCTGGCCCCTGCCAGATTTCCACACCCGATCAGCTGCGATCAGGGTTCTCCACGCTAAGTCTGACTGGTTGCGCCCGCATTCAAGCTAGTTTACGTTTGTGCATCGAACAGCGCACGGATCACAGACCCAGAGAAAATGATCAGTATGCGCCAGTGAAGACTCCATTCGCAGATTCATCATCATTGCTTTCGTTCTAACAGAATCTGACGAATCTTCTTCCAACTGCAAACATACTAGCTAAACTTGACCTTTTGAGTGTTCACAGCTGCATCACTACAATACCCATGTTCGTGCTGCTCATGCAACCGAGGAAACTTGCCTAGGACACTGTATCACAAGCATCCTCTGAAGCTTTGCAGCCAGTTGATGCTGTTCTCCTACTGCGATCTGTACTCGGACACTCCACATTTGCACAAGCCTTAGCAAGCCGAGATTGAAGCCTGTCCCGGGCCATCGACTTGACAATTGAGCAATGGCCATTTTGATGGGGTGGCGCAATAGTCGTTACATAGTTTCAACGTGATGAATGGGATCGTAGCGTGAGCGTGAGGTTATGTTATTGAACGCGTGATCGACACGAAGCTGTTCTGGCGGTTCCCTTGGGCTATTGACTAAGCTACGATGGCTGAATAGTGCAAGGCCTTCATTGCGTTAGTGGTCATAGTTTCTTTCACCTACTGATCGCGGATTCCACAGCTCATCAGGTGCTGCCATGTAGGAAGTATCGATGTTGCATTTGGCGTTCGGATGGGTTTCTTGAGGGCTATGTGCTGTACTCTGAGTATGATGTGCTTTGAACATGCCGTCGCTGCCGCAGCAGAGTCTTATGCGTTCGAGCTCCAGCTTTCGGGCCTGTCTGATCCACCCAGTGCCGCTCGGAGCGTATTGCAGCTTGTTCCTCCCCATAAACAGATCTTCCTGTGTTGTCGGGAAAGTCGCTTCACCCGATGAACGCCTATTCCATGCACCGAAGCACTGTACATTTTGCCGGTCTCCCTCTCACACTCTTCTCTAGTGGTGCCCCTCTCCATGTCCATCGCCGTGCCCGTGTGATGTTGTCATGAACACCTGCTCATATACCAGGTAGCCTGCGAAGGCGACTGTTGCGATCCCGAGGCCAGGGAATGAGCCCTTGAAGCGATTCCCTCGTGTGAAAGGTCCAGTATATCTCCATGCCTCGCTGCACCCTTGTTAGTATGCATTCTGCACCTGCTTCCCACATCCTCGTCGCCGACGTACGCTCTTGCCCATGGGTCGTTCTTTGGCTGTCCGGCAGCTGCGGCAAACTTCGCCGGGTCAAAGCCCGTAAGATTGGGTTTCGGTGCCATTGTTGCTGCGTGAGAAGGGTGAATTGCAGGCGCGCTGGGAGGTCAATGGATGGTGGTCGTGATCGTCGGCGGGATCTGGCGTCGAGCTGCTCGGAAGTGCCAAGCCGTGACATGAACCTTGTTCCATCTGGGAGTCGCGACAGCTGCGTCTTCCGCACGCGAGTGCTGCAGCTCTGTTTCGACACCAATAACTTACACAAACGCCGACAATATGGCTCCTCCGGTCGGCCGGATGCACGTATCGCAACCATCGAATCCCTTTGTCAACCTCAACCAGCAACACCAACACTATCAATCGCAGTCGCAGTCGGCACATATCCCCAATTACCAATCTTTCGGCAACAGCGCCCTGAACGGCGGCATCTCGCCCTTTAATCCCAGCTCACCATATGGCACGCTCGGCGCATCAGCATTCAGTGCTTCGGCTGGGACGGCGACTTTCAATGGCGGCATTCTGGGTGGGCCAGGGCAAGGCCTAGGATCGGCAGCTGCACAAGCAGGCTTCGCTCGAGGCGCTGCCATGCAAGAAGGGAATCAGGTGGAAGGAATGGGATTGCCCAAGACTGGCCAGGCGGCGCGAATCCGCGAGGTCTGGAGATACAACCTGGATACGGAGATGCACATGCTTCGACAGCTGATCCAGCGGTATCCGTATGTCGCCATGGACGCCGAATTTCCAGGCATCGTGGCGAGGCCGATAGGAAACTTTGCTGGTAGCAAGGCCGAATATCATTACCAGACGCTCAGATGCAACGTGGACATCCTGAAGCCTATCCAGATTGGTATCACGCTGTATACCGAAGACGGGCAATTACCGCCCCAACAGGACTCGAGCTTGTCCCAGCAGACGGGCAAGTTTCAAGGCTACAGCCACCCGCTCGCGAACCAGAATATCCCGTGCACATGGGTCTTCAACTTCGCTTTCAATCTTGAAGAAGACATGTACGCCGAATCGTCCATCTCGCTCTTGCAGCAAGCAGGTGTCAACTTCGCACTACATGCCTCGCAAGGTATCAATCACGAAGCTTTTGGTGCACTCTTGACAACATCTGGATTATGTTTTAACGAAGATGTGCACTGGCTTAGTTTTCACTCCGGATACGACTTTGGCTATCTCATCAAGCTACTGTCGAACGACGCTCTTCCTGTCGACCAGACCGACTTCTTCGATCTCGTGAAGACTTTCTTCCCGAAACTGTGGGACATCAAGTTCCTACTGCGACATGCGCAAAGGAAGCGCGCCAGTGGGCTGCTGTCGGAGTCAGGGCAACAGATCGTTGACCGTTTGGGTAGCAAGTCTGGGCTCAACGATCTCGCCGATGAGCTCGCATGCCAAAGAGTCGGCGTTGCTCATACTGCAGGAAGCGACGCCTGGCTGACTGGGTCAGTCTTCTGGGCTTTACGCTCCAAAGTCTTTGGCGGCGAGTTGGAAGACGACCTTTCGGATCAGATCTATGGCTTGCATGGCGTCCCTGCCCCTGCTTCACAACAGTACCGCGAAGATTTTCTTGCCGCGCACAACACGCCTGGGCAGACGAACGGCACAGGAGGTGGCCTCTCTGGTCTTGGCGGTAACGCGCCCAACTTCACACCTTCCGGCAATCCAAGCACGCCGACCACAGGACACGCGGCAATCAATGCACAGACTCCCGGTCAGCAGCCGAACACATACGCATACCAGGGTTACAATCAACGCTAGTACATAGGATATGAGACACCTGGTGGAGAGTCGCCTCTCCATGGCCGTTCCCAAAGGCTTTCTGCGGAGGAACGGAATCTGGCGAGACGTAGAAACCGGGCACGTAGGCGCTCGGATGACGTGCCTCGCAACTGGTCGATGCGAGGATGATGAGCATGGGTTTGATTCACGAGCGTGGCGTTGGAGGTGTCTGTTTGTTACTCATTTCAGGCCTATATTGATGGCTACAGAAGCTGAAAAAAATCGAAACGACGACAAAATTCACTCTGCTCACCGCCGTCCCTCTTGCTCGTTGCTGAAACTGTAAAATCGTGATCTCCCCGGTAATTACCTGACTGCTCCAGCCTCTATCTAGTTCACGAGTTTCATGAGATCTCCTACAGTGATCCTCAGTCCTTCCGTTGAAACTTCATCCTAAACCCCTTCGCATACGCACTCACTGCTCTCCCTTTGTCATCAACCTCAAAAATAAAATCAAACAGCCCCAAACTCCCATACGACGGAGTTCCCACACTCAACCAGCTGGCACAAGTATTCGCAGCAAAGACTTTAGTGGACCTGTCTGCGTAGATGGTCGACACGGCGCCTGTGAAACCGACGGGTTTCCCATCGTCGTAGAGGTCATTGGGAAATAGTCTCCAATCGAGTTTGGCTTTGGGTGAGTCTTGGGTGGTGGTTTGTTCGATTCCGCCGATCATGAGAGAGAGGAGATTCGGAGGCCGGAATGGGAGTCTGTTGTTGTGAAGATTGCTGTGGCTGGAGGAAGGGGGGCGGTGGTAGAGTTTGTGCCCGTAGAGAGGAGGCTAGGTTCATCGTTCTCGTATGTTGTTGCGATCGCTTCATAGGTTCCGGCGAAACGGTCATTTGCTTCTTCGCGGGCGGCTTGTTCGAGAGCGGGGAGAATGGTCTCGTACAGGAGAGTGTTGAGCCCTTCACGGACTCCTGTGCTCTTTGTACCTGCGGTGAGGATCGTCCAGCCGACGTTGTAGTCTGGGATCAGCACCAAACTGGCGTGGTAGGCGCCCACGTCGCCATCTTTGGTGGAGAGGTCTACGACTCGTTCATGGTCTCGGAAGCGAATTATTTCCCAGGGCGCCCCGACTGCGTCGAATGCTGGAGATGCGGCTGTGGTGAAAGTGCGAGGTTTCAGCCATCGTCTTGTAAGGCTTGGTGACAAGATTGATGAATTGAGAATGGAGCGGCCAATTGCGGCGAAGTCGTAGGTGGAAGTGTAGTAGTTGCCAGATCTGGTTTTGTGGTCAGCTCCGCAATGAAAAAGAATGTGTGGCATGCTTTCATTGACTTACGGGGCGACTGGGCCTATGTCGAAAGACCACATGGCAAGCGTATCGCTGACCGGAATGACAGCCCGAGCCGTTGAGTTCGGCGCATAGTAAGTTGTGCTGTTCAGGCCCAGCTGCTTGATGAGACTGTATTGCATGAGCTCTGGAAATGACTTGCCCGTGATTCGTTCCAGTATCAGAGCGAGCAAGAAAAAGCCGGCATTACTATAAGTCGGAGTATGCGCTGGATTCCATTCCGCTGGAACTGTGGCGAACCGACCCAGATATTCCTTAACAGAGCAAGGAAACGCCTTTTGGTCTGGGTGATCGCATAGAGCAACTTCTCCAGCTGGTAATGGCGGAACACCAGGAAGCTCATCATTGTCGTTCAATCCCACTGCGTACCAATATCAGTGCTTCTGTGGCGACTTCACAATCGCGAATCAACTTACGATCCCTCGTCAAGCCTCCAAGCTGACTCGCCAGATCTCCGACCGTAACATCAGTCCAATTCACCAGTCTTCCGTTGTTCGACATCAATCCGCCATTTTCTACCTCAGCAAGCTCAGGAATGTATTTCGTGACCGACTCCCCGTCTCTCGCAAAGCCTTCATGAATCAAGAAAGTGTACACACTCAATAACTTGGACACACCTCCGATTCGATAGATCGGGTTCGCGTCCACGGTATGTAGCCCTTCTTGGCTGTTGGCCACTTCCGAGGAAGTGTAATGGAATTCGTGGAGCAGAGTGTCGGGCTGGAAGGTGCCGAAGATACTCAAGGAGAAGGTGCCGTTGGTCAGAGGACCGCTCATGGCGTATTCAGAGAAGTAGGACGCATTCTCGAGGGCTTGATTGATCATGTCGTCGAGCTTCTTGGTGCCATTCTGGAAAGCTTGACTGGTGTTCAAGTGCTGTGGAGTGGGAAATGGGGGTCCGAGGATGGGACAGAGTGATGCCCAGGAGAAAGAGATGAGAGGCAATGATGCCAGGGAGATCTGTGTAGCCCTCATGCTGACTCTGCGATTTTTTTTTCTTCAAATGTTCGCAGAAGATTTTGGAGATGGAGCTTCTTGCTCGCATCTTTATACCCCTACTATTGCGTTCAGTAGTCAACATACTGATTTATCAGATCGGGCTATGCAAGTTCATGGCGCTGAACGAGCATCATGATTCCAGATGTGGCCCTGTGGCGCATCATGGTCGAATGCTGATCTCGTATCCCCTTTGAGTCTATCGAAATCTAGTGTCGCATGACACTCTCATAGCCTCGTCTGATGAGCAGTATGAAGTCGAGCTGGTTCTGAGGATCGGGGTGTAAGTGGTATTTCAGGCAACTCATACTGCCTCGTGATTGGCTGATGAGCGGGCAGGAGTCGAGCTTATTTGGATCCAGTGGCACTGCCGTGATGGTGAAGAAAAGGAAGCACGCACGTGGCGCACGCTACCTGACATCGCTACAGGGCGGCAACGTGCGTGGACCAGAAATGCACGTCGAATAGACTTACACTCATGAGTTCCTCGATGCAAGATTCAGTCACGCCGAAGTGCTTCGAAGTTTTTATTCCTTCACTTACAAGACAATGCGGAACGTAGACATGCGCCTTGGAACAGAGATCATTGAAGCAATGGAAGAAGAATCCAGATCTGATATTGCGAATATCGGATTCCGTTTTACTTTCTGGCAGATGGGCGATCGGCCCACGTGGCAAAAGCAAATGTTCGTGAAGCGAATGTCTATGTACATGCTGAGGAGTGTCGCGGCTCGCATTTCTGCCCATGATTGTCGTTTCCGGCTACTGTTGTTGCCGAGATTCTGATCGGTGATCTGTCGTTGGAGTCTTAAAAGAACTTGCCCTGAACAGCAACGCCTCCCTTGCTTCCATCGATAGTCGTAGTTCCGTAATCGGTGCGGTGGATGCTGTCACGATCCGAAGGATCGAATGCTGCATCAGGTGCAGCCGGGCGGTCAAGTCCTGTGAAGCGATGTCCTCTGGACCTGGCCAGCATATACTGCACACTGAGCCTGAGTACGCAAGCCGCGATAGCGAACAGCAGACCTCCCACAGGAGCTGCAACAAACACCCCGAAGACCGACCAGTCGCTTGCATACAGACCTTCGCTGAGGATCAAAAGGTTGCCAGCTCGCGAAGCATCTCCATCGTAGAAGACAAGTCCGAAGAGGAACACAGCGAGAATGCCACCAACACCGCCAACGACCACCTCAAATCCACGCCAAAAGTAGGCCTTGGAGCTCAAGCCGATGACCAAGCATGGAATAACGGCAGCAGAAATAATGTCGGAGATGAGGTAGATCTGGAGCACACTAGGACTTCTCAAGGCGACAACCACAGTGGGCACGATCAGGATAACCACTATGGCGCGGACCCACCAAATGTTGAGCTTGTTTCGGAAGAAGTCGTTGGATCCAGTGGAGACCAAAGCTGACTGCAAAGAGTCGAAGGCGGATGTGGAAAGAGTGACGACCATGACTAGGATGAAGCCGACGACCCAAGCCGGAAGAGTGCCCAGTAAGGTGAAGAGCTCAATACCCGTGGCCACGGGCGGGTTGCCAAGCACTCCAGACCAACCTGCAACGAGACCAGAAACACCAACGAGAGTCGCAATAATAGTCACAGCGACGGCGGCGATGCTCACACCAATGTAGAGATCCTTATCTGTCTTGGCGGCGAATGCACGCAACCAGAAGGCAGACAGGAAGAAGTCGTTGGTCAGAATGGCGACTGGCAGAATGTAGAGAAGCTGCCAGCCCAGGAGGTTCGGCTCCAGATATTGCGAGACGGGGATCAGCGACCTGTCAATATCGACAGTAGCTCCAATTGTGACTGTGCCAACAATGAGGAACAGCAGCACCATGGCTCCCTGGATATTGTCCGTCACAAAGGACACCCGGAAGCCTCCCATGGCGGTATATGTGGTCGTGATTGCGCATTGCACAATAACGGCAGGCAAGCCGTTCATACCAGTGAGGAGATTGACGACCTGCTGGAGGGCTGATAACTCGGCGACCATGTAGAGCCAGATGGTGGCGCAGCTGGGAGGATGTTAGTGACACGCAGGCGTGACGAGTGATGATTGACTGACGTGAAGAAGCTGAGGTAGATGGCTGTGATGGTGCCATATCGTTCACGCGTCCATTGCGTGAGGACAAAGCCATCTGGGCACTTTCTCCTGATGATCGGTCCCAGAGCAGCGAAGATGAGCAGAGGCAGACCGGAGGAAAGGGCATAGACCAGCAGGCCATGGAGTCCTGCGAGTGCCGCTATATTGGGATAGGTGAACAGGATACCGGATCCCAGGGCTGAGTGCGAAGTCAGTATGGTTAGTCCGTAGTGGAGGAATGGGGTCGAAGTGGCAGCCCTTGGTCCCGCAAGCATTAACTTGATCGACTCATAGCGGTACATCTCAGCTTCCTGCATCCATCCCCTCGCCCGACCTCAGCGTGTCTCGTCCACAGGACTTGCAGAAGGTGGACACGTGATGATGGGGTGAGGGACTCGCATTCGGCGCCCGCAGTGCTGCACACCATACTCCCGACGAAATCTGCTCCGAACAGGAGAGCTCGCCGGGGGCATGGCGCCGTCAAAGGTATGCTTACGAACCTTACGTAGATGGTCGTGACACGAGTCTCGGACTCTCGGGGCGATCATGTCGTGCCGCTTCGCAATGACGTCGTCGCCCGATCGCCACACTCACCAGACGCGATGAAGTTCAAGGCCAGAGGGAGGGCTGGGCCATGAGTCAGCGCGTTCCTCTCCGCTGAAGTCCGATATCGAGGTGCGGAATTGCGGGGGTGTACCCTTCTGCGTGCGATTGGCAGACAGCCATTCTCCCGCCGACTGCCCGCGCAGTCTCCAGGCGATGCAGAGGCCGAAGGCGCTGCAGACCAGGTCAGTGGCGACACAACATCAGGTGGGCGCGCGCGTGTGGTACAGGAAGGCGGCATATGTGCAGTAGATGAGCGCGTTGCTCGCGGCGTTCGACGGCTGGCCCATGGCGGTGCGATCTCGACTCTCGAGCAAACGTGGTCGTGTGAGCAAGACGAGCAGAAGTCGGATGGCGAGGAGGAGAGGAACACACACCCACAGCGCTTCTCCACCGTCACGTGTGGGCGTGATTGCAGAAATCGCTTTTTGACGCTAGTTAACTTCATCATCGCCATTCGTTGGCCGAGCTGCCACGCCCGCAGCTCCAGACGTGCGCCATCTCTCCACGCTTCGCTGGAGCGTGGGCAGCTGCGCGTGTGATGCGGCAGCACACAAGGGCGTGTCGCTGTCTCACGTCCACGCTGCCACAGCCATGTCGCGCAGTAACAGTAGCAGAAGCAGGAGGCCGAGGGCGGTGACTTCCGACTGGGACGTCGCTGCCGTCCGAGCTCAATTCAGGGTCCATGCTTGGAAAGACAAAAAATGTTGAGCGACATTGCAAACCATTCCTCCGCTCAAACCCTTCCAAACACGACCTACCATAGCCATCTATCCAATTGGATACACCACTAACCATGGCCGAAAACGAGGAAAGCTCCCGAGTCACCTACGAGGAGCTCGCCTCCATCGAGAGCGAGTTCGAGGAAATCGACAATGAAATCCGTATGCGCTTCCCTTTCCCCCTCCCATCGCCCTCTCCCCAACTAACATATCATGTCCCGCAGTGAAACAGCAATACGAACTCAGCAAAGCCGCCTACGCCAAACGCGCAACCGCAATCACCAAAATCCCCAACTTCTGGCCCCTCGTAATCGAAGCCTCTCCACCCGAAATCGACGGCTTCGTCCACCCGCAAGACTCCAAAATCTTCGCCGAAAGCCTCGCAAACATCTCCGTAACCCGTCACGAACTCGACTCTACTCCGCAAGGCCACCCGCGCTCCGTCACCATCACATTCGAATTCAAAGCCAACGACGCGTTCGACGACAAAACCCTCGAAAAGAAATTCTGCTATCGTCGCGCCAGTGACGGCTGGGTAGGACTCGTTTCGGAGCCCGTCAAGATTCGTTGGAAGAAGGGTCAAGATCTGACCGAAGGTTTGACGGATGCCGCTGTTGCGTTGTTCGAAGCGAGGAAGCGAACGGGAGATTTGACGAATACGGGTTTGCCCGAGTATACTGCGTTGAAGAAGAAATTGGAGCATTCGAATGGACAGAATACGTCTTTCTTCAGCTGGTTCGGGTTTGTGAGTAGTCGACGATGGGTTAGTGCGGAAGAAGCCGAGAAGGCGGAGAAGGAGCATCAGGCGAGATTGGAAGCGAGGAAGAACGGAGAAAAGGTGGAGATGCCTGAGGAGGAGGAGGAGGAGGAGGAGGAGGAGGATGATGACGAGGAGGAAATGTATGGTGATCAGGCTGTGGAGGTTTTCGATAATGGGGATGATTTGGCTACGACGTTGGCGGAGGAGATTTGGCCCAATGCGATCAAGTATTTCACACAGGCGCAGGAAATGGATGACGCAGAGTTGTCGGAGATGGATTTTGAGGATATGGATGAGGATGATGAGGATGGAGATGATCAGCCTGTGGATATCCGAGCGCTTGTTGCGGATAAGGGTGGTAAGGGTAAGCGACAGAGCGACGCAGGTCCTCCGACCAAGAAGCAAAAGAAGTAAACGAGGAGGTACCCCAAATTTCAGCAGAATTGTGGATCGATGAAGAGCTGCACAGCGAGGCTATGATACAAGATAGCTTATTATTAGCGTGAGGGAGCTCCAGCTATCCTTCCCTCTTGACAGAAGCGAGATTGAGATTGATTACGTGCGATGAGAATAGAAACACGAGATATAGTGACTGCTACCATGCATCAAGTTAGAAAACTGTGCATACCAACATTCGCAATTTTCCCATCTTGGAGAATTCCAAAAAAAAAAAAAAAGAACATTCCCTATCTTGGCCTCCATTGTCAACCCCTCAGACCAATCAGCACATCTCCTCAAAACAGGAAGGAGAATGTTCAAAGCAGAAAGAGAGGTCTCCACAAATATCCCACAGAAGGTCTTCTCTCTCTCTCTCTCTCTCTCTCTCTCTCTCACCCACATCACAACATAGCATCCCCGACGGGGGGAGAAATCCATCACCATCACCAAGCTAAATACAGAACAGACCAGAGCACAGGATCTACGGCCCGCGTCAATCCGATCAGATAAGCAAGAAGGGTGAACCTCTGGGGTCTTGGGGCCCCACCGAAGAAGATACTGTCAGTACCTACAAGGACCAGGTTCCTTTTCGGGTACCAGGAATAATACAGGACCGCACATGAACGCGTACTGCTAACTACTACTGATAACGATTCAACCGGAAAAGAACAGACGCCGCCGCCGCCGCCGCCGCCGCTGCTGCTGCTGCTTCATGCACGTCATCATCTCTTCGTGTCAGCTGAGCCCGCAGACGGTGAGAGGTAGGTACCGTATGAGGAAGAGAGGATAGATAGGTAGATAACCCTCATTTCTCGTTATCTGTCCCCTCTTTGGTGAACTGACACGTTGACTAAAACCGCTGGGATAGGATTGATCTGAATGGATCGATTCGATCGGCCTCACACCGCTTGCGAAGGGCCACCCTTCCCACCAAGAAAGGCAAAACTCCGTCCCGATGCTACAGCACATACTACAGTACTCTGGCACGTAGCACGTAATCTCACTAGCACTATGGAACGCCCAACCGCGCCCCAATTCCTTCCGCCCTCTTTTTGACAACTTTTGGTTTCCGAATTTCCCGTCCGTCCGCCCGTTGTCCGTGTCCCATCGTTGACCGTGTCCCAACGACGGTGCCGATTTGTTTCTTTCGTGAAATTCCGCACGATAACACCCGCAGCTCGCCGAAGAGTGGAGATATGCATATCAACAACGGCCTTCCACGCTACCAGACATGCAGCGCAGTGGTGGAGCCCAGCAATGATGATCCTGAATGTCGTGGTTGAAGAGGATACACGAGATGGTTCGAGACCATTAGCAGCTTCCCACAAAGAAGCCCCTGTGGAGCCCTTCGGGATGTGATTTGGGGGTGTAAGCTCCAGAGACGTGAAGGGGAGTGACGGCATTCGCTGGTGTCATTGGTCGTGATCGAGGGAAATCGATGGGATCGCCGTTGCTCTCGCCGGGAGTGCTGACACCGGTCACACTCATCCCGTCTTCTTCCATCCATCGCAGCCCGTTGGCGTATTCTTCGATGGGGAAGACTTCTCGTGCATACTCTTCGATGCCTCTATAGCCTTCCCAGATGCCTCGTCCTTCTTTGGGGTATTCCAGGTCGGGACCGAAGTAAGGTGCTCGCTTGTAGCCGAGTGTTTCTTGAAGGATTTCCAGCTGCTCCCGATAGCCACTCGGTATGTTGACAGCGATCTTGATGTCGCCGTGCACATAGTTGACAGGTCGGCCCACTCCTCGCGAGAAGCGAGCACAAGCTTGCAGAGGGGTCAATTTCTCGAACGCCAATGTGACACTATTTCTCGTCAGTGACTGGGCCGTGCAGCAGTAATGCAACGTCGATCGTACCGCTGGCCTTTCCAGTGATTGGCGCCCATCTTGAAAATCTGGAGAAGTGCTGGCCCCACATCATGTTCCGCATCGAGCCAAGGCAGGGGATCGTCCGGGTGGAAAGGTGCGTGCCAGACGAAGCTGCCGTCGTCTTGAAGCTCCATCTGGAACAATGGATACTGCGAGGCGTCAATATCGAAGGTCAACGAAACGGGGAGGCGGTGGTGGAGAGCTCACCGGCAACGATGTGAAGTTGTTGTTGTATATGCCCGTGTAGACAAAGGTGGCGGGGATGCCAATCTGTCTCACGTAGTTCTCAATGGCGAACTTGGTCGCCCACATGGGCAAGGCCCTCCAGTGCTCGCTATAGGCGCTATGATCTGGCATACTGGAGTAGATGTAGTGCGCAATGCCAGCTTTCTTGGCTGCGTCGGCACACGCCTTTCCGATGGCGACTTCATCGCCCCAGTGTGTGGTGTTGATGAAGGCGATCTTGGCGCCGGTGAACAATCGGTTCAGAATGGTGGTGCGTGCCGGTCCGGTCAAGTCGCCTTCGATGAGTTCGACATTGGGCAATTCCGCCAACTCTTCGGCGACGAGGCCATCGCAGCTGCGGATTTGAGCGCGAACCTGCCAGCCCACGGCGGCAGCAGCGCGAATGAACGAAGCGGCTTGCCTCCCCGTGGAGTTGATGGTCGCGACTACCTTCGGTGTCATTACAACATCCACATGGACACGGAGCGAGAGGGTGGAAGGCTCGTCGAGGGTGGCCGGGTGGTGCGGGCAGGAGGGTCGACCGAAGGAGCCGTGAAGGCCAGTGGAGGTTTTTTTTCAGTAGCAGTGTGTGGGGTAGTGCAATGACTAGTCTGCGACGCTGTGATGTGCGCGGGTGATGGATGGTCCCAGGGCCGAGCCTTTGGTGCAGCGGGAATGGAGGATCCGGTGGTGGAGGCGAATGGTGACACCGAGTCACGGCGGGAGGCACAGGCTGGAGGAGGCGATGCGGTCCCTGCTGCGGGAACGAGCGCGAGCGGTAGGCACGAGCAGATTCGCAGCGGCGTCGGCTGTGGTCTGGTGTGCGTGCGTGCGTGCGGGCGGGCGTGCGTGCGGCAGGCTGGCTGGCAAAAGGCGGTGGTGCAGTAGTCGGTCGGGAAGCTTGGACGGCGCGGCTGTCCAGGACGAGAAGGAGCAGAGCAGCGCAGAGCAGCGCAGAGCAGCGCAGCGCAGTGCTCGGGAGGACGGCAGGTGCAGACGCAGGCGCGGTCGTCGTTGCAGGAGAAGATTGGGAACTAGGCTCGTTCCCAATCCATGTCGGTGGTGCTGTACGGATGATGGCGAGCAGGAGGGTCGGGGTGGCAGGCCGGCAGGCAGACCGGCAGGCAGACCGACGATCGCAGCGGCGGTGCGTCGGCAGCAGCAGTGGTTGAGGCGGTGGGTTCTGGTGTCGAGCAGCGGACGCGTTGGGGACGGTGCAGGCGGCATGTCATTACGTTATAACGATGGGGAGCACGTCAGAGGGTTGCCGTCGATGGCCATGGTGGTTCGGCGAGCGAGCGCGTCGGAGGCCAGCGCGCTGCTGTGCCACCCACCGCGACTGTGATGAGATGAGCACGTCGGGCGAGAGGCAGGCGAGAACGTGTCGGCGGGCGTGCGTTGGTGGACGATGGCAGCAGCAGGCGACGCAGCGTCATGATGGTTCGGCGCGCAGCAGGAGCGTCGGCAGCATCACCACCGCCCGTCGATGTTCTGTTTTTGCTGCCGAAGATTGCGGGGAGCAGCGACCGTGGCTCGGCATGCCCTCGTGACCGGGGGCTGCCATTGGGCGGCGGCCTCCACGTGACGATGGCGGCCATGTCGAGTTGGCCGCGGGCAAGCATGTTATGTAAGCGAGCGGCAGGATGCGGCCATGTGGACTGCCCGGCACCGGCACCGGCACCGGCCTCTCTCTCCACCTCCTCGCGTGGCAGTGGCAGTGGCAGAGCAAGTCACAAGCCACTTCCACGGCCGCCCATTCTGGGTCGCATGACTCCTGCAGCACGCGCGGAATGCAGGTACGGGCCGCATGTGACATACTGCAAACTCCCATCGGCCAATCGCCTGGCGCATGCGGCTGCAAACCCACCGGACGAGCCAGCACATCAAGCGTCGTGTGCGAGTCCGTGACTTGTCCGAGAGCAGCGCGTGCCTGCCGCAATTTCTCGCCCGCCAAGGATACTCGACAGTGCCTCCTTCCTCCGCCCGCTCACCGCCCGCTTCGAGCATCTCCGGCATCTCCTGCCCCGCCCCTGCTTCTCTTCCGCGCTCTTTCTTTCTTTCTTTCCGACGGCGCGACTGAGTGGCCTGCCGTTGCGATAAACTTTCTTTCCTCCCATCACCTCCACCCCCCCTTGTCCTCACCGAGTCCGCTCGATGGACACAGCACCCTCGTGGCTCTCTGCACTATCCACGTGCACATCGCGATGACGAGACAAGCACACGGGATTGCGCACGGGAGCTGAAAGCAAGAAGGCGGCCGCGGGACCCGTCGTCCCGGATCGAATATCATGCGTCGGGCATGGAAGTTCGAAGAAACATGCGAACGACGGACGATGGTTGGAGAGCGACATCGGACATCTCTCCGACTCATGGAAATTTTCCCTTCACTCCCCGTCACTTCCGCGATTCCTGAATAGCACCAACCGTAAGAGGGCAATAGACTGACCATTTCGCTACGAGCCCTACACATCATTTGCAAGGGTTCGAGGCAATTCATTAATTACACTGCATACCTCATATGGACAGGCCTTGCATCTATGATCGAAACTTCGCGCAACAGTGTCCACTCTTTCGATAAGCAGTAACGTATCAGCTGATAAACAGATGCAAAAACGGACCAACACGAGCTAACTAGTTAGTCTGACATGGTTGCAAAATAGAGCACACGGCTTGCGCAATGCATGCTACGGTCCGAAACGGAAGACTTTCCGGCATTAGTTTCTGGGGCTACTGTACGGGCGCTATCGTAGCAAGATGCCTGTGAAAGCATGGGACATGTGGGATGAGGGTAAACGAAGAGTCATCAGAGCGCAGTTCTTGGACTGTGATGGCAGTCAGTCACGACGTAGCCAGAGCCAAGTCTCCGAACCTGTGATCATCAAGCAATGGTCAAGTGGAGCACATTCTGTTCAAAAGACATTCCAGTCCGACAAGCCAAGAACAACAATCCAACAGAAAAGAGTCTCAAAAAGAGAGAGAGAGAGAGAGAGAGAGAGAGAGAGAGAGAGAGAAAAACAATGATTGGAACACGTCCAGATTTGTGTTTCATATTCGTGCTTTTGCCAAGTTCTACTTTTGCCTGTCTGGTTTCCCATCCCAACAAGAGGTGTCCTCTACATATTCCCATCACCACCATCGTCAGCAACTTAGCCAAGCTTGCCGGATATCGTCGGGTACTGTACAGATTGACAGCCACAGCTTTCACCTGTTAGCGCCAAGGTTTCACGCATCAAGATACAACAACAATGCTTGCAAGTAGTGTACGATTGCTGCTGAGTGATTGCAAGTAGTGTACGATGCTGCTGAGTGATTGCAATTAGTCTACGATGCTGCTGAGTGATAAGTATGTCCTTTTTTTTTCTCCCCCAATCCTTCTAATCCCTTGTATGTGTGAATCGTCACCTGTCTGTGCCCCGCCCAGGTTGCACAGTGCTGGAAGATGCAATGTGTTGTGAGGTGAGTTGGTACATGATGCTGATGTGATGCTGATGCTGATGTTTGATGTTGATGGAATGATGCTGGTGTATTCATGCCAATGTCGGTCTGGTTCCGTGGTAGTGTCGAGAGTTGGTGTGAGAGGACTTGGCAGGAGGAGGTGCCTGCTGAACGAGGAAGAGGAGTAGTTGTGGATGGCGAAGAAATGAGTCGTTGCTGTACTCATGAGAAAAGGCGATGCGATAAGCTTGAGGGGAGTCTGGGCCGGAGGCAGTTTTGGATTGTTGTCCCTCACAACCAGAACATGATGTCGTTCATCGCCGGGTGCCAAGGGTTTGAACTGTTGGCGAGTTTCCAGTTCTGGTCCTCACTGACATCCTTCGCAATGCGGGTGCGGAATGCCAGAATGGCCTCATTCTTGCGACCCGAAGCTTGCAATCCTTGCTCCGCGGCGCTCATGGACCAGTCACCGCCGACATCGTATACACGCATGTAGAGCTTCAGGAATCGGTGAATGCGGTCGCAAAGTCGATCAGCGTAGTATGCCGGGGCGCAGTACGACACACCCTTGGTAGCACGGGCGTAGTTGTAGCAGAACGCGTGGGTGATGTTGTGGATGGCGGTCATGTTCATGTTGCATTTCTTGTCGTTGCGAATGACAATGTAGTGCGCCGACTTGGCTGTGCCGCGGATCGCGGCGTGAGATTGCAAGAAGAAATCCTGGAATCCATCCTGAGTGGCAGGTTGTGTGATGATCTTGTCGACAAGAAGGCCTGGCTTGGCGTTTCCGTTGACTCCTCTCCTCTCGGTGTACGATGCGCTTGGATCAGCACAGAAGAAACGTGTGTGATGTCTCTTTCCCACGACAATGGCGGTGATGGCAATCTCTGGCAGTACTTTCTGAATGGTGTCGACTTCCTCTGAAAGCACCTGATAATATTGATCCTCGCTCACTCCATCGCGGTAGTAGAGAACTCGCTTGGGAGCTTTGTTGTTGTTGTTGTTCTTCTTGAAAGCCGCGAGACGCTCCTCGAAGAGCTCTTGCATGTTGGATCGCGTCAGGATCTCGGCACGTCCTGGTTGGAGTCGGATCGAGCCGCAGAAGTTGGCGAAGTGGGAGTCGACAGTGCCGACCATGGCCGCGATTGACGGCGTGTCGCCACCGGGATGGACCACATCGACACCAATGACCATGGTGTCAGTGTGATTTGGATCAGGCGGTGGCGGCTTTTGACCGGGCATCTTCATGCCTACCGCAGGGGCAGCGCTGTGCAACAGCGAAAATGCAGACACGTTGCCAGAATCCACAGCATGGTTTTGACCACCGCACTTGATATTGACCTTGAGTGCAAGGTTGGACATGAGACCAAGGAGCTGATTGTTGTTGTGTGCTACAAGCTCGATGGTCGGTGGTCCGCTCTGATGTCGCACCGTCTCGACTGGAACTTTGTTGTTGGTACATACCACGGTCTTGAAGCCTGCATGACGATCCGCAACAAGCTTGATAGCAGCATAGAGATCTGGATCGTTTTGGTCGATCAAGACCAGCACGAATGCAGGACTGCCTGCACTCACCCATGCAGTGGTGATTTCCTTGCAGAACTTCTTCCAGTTCTCAGGCGTTGGGGAGAACGGCTTGGGCCCTGGACTGAGCGGCGAGAATCTTGGTGTGGTGAAACAGATGCTATTCCGATCAGGTCTGGTTTCCAACATCCCATGATCAAAGCAACGGTTCAACAGTGCAAGTCCAACGGGACCGGACTTAGGCCCTGGTCGCTGTCGTAAGTCGAGAATACCGAGTTTAAGCGTCTTCCGCAATGCCGGTGGTGTTCGAAGGAACTTGTCGCGCGCAACGTCCCAAGATGCAATGGTAATGTTCGGCTTCCTGGTGTTGAGGTATCTGATCACCGGAGCGTTCAGGAATTGAGCGGGAATTCGAATGAGCTCATGTCCGATTTCGAAGTTGTAGGTTTTGGAAAGAGCATTCTGAGTCTGTGCATTGTTCATCCCCAGAAATCGAAGTCCTTCTTCAACGATAGCTGCTTGGTTGGACGCTGGAGACTTCAATGCAGTGGCAAGCATGTCCCTCATGTGGTCCGCGTTGAGCATGTTGCCGAAAGTCTGGTAAGGCTCGATTTCGAGATATTCCGAAGGTATCCACAGAGCGCCCGTGCCTCCTGGCCGAGTTCCAGCGGAGAGACCAACATTGACACATGGTTGCTTGGGCTCGTTAATGGTCAGGCCTTGGCTCTCGAACCACTCCTTCACCGTCCACATGCGAGTTCCGTCGTTGAATTGCTGCAGGCGCGGTACCTTGCCAAATCCAGCGATTTGCTTCTTGCGGTTGGGCTCGAGATCATGATCGATGTTGTTGTTGGTGCCGCGCTCATACATGATGCGGACTGTGCGGCCTTTGAGGATCTTCTGCGCGTCTCCATATCTCGAATTCATGTCGTCCAAGAACTTCGATACCACAATGGGTCGGAGAAATGTGCCATACATGACGTTGACATTCAGTAAAGGAGCACTCTGACCCGGTCTGACAGACGTGAAGTAGCCACGATTGATGAGTAGAGAGTTTTGCAGGACTCTTGAGCCACTCTTCATGTAGAAGCTGTTGGCACTGGCCTCGAACAGATCGTTCTGCGGGCGTTCTGTGATGCATTTGGTCACCATGCCGTTCAAGGCTTTGATCAGCAGGTTGGGATTGCGCTGCGCGGTTGCCCGCCCGACCAGATCCAATGAACCATTGCTGAAGTTGAGGCTGCGAATGAAGAATAGGGTGACCGAAGGCGCTGTTGCTGTTTGGCCACTCTGCTTGAAGTACTGCACTGAGGTATTTGCCAGCTGTGTTTGATTCAGCTGCCGGCAGGACCACAAAGTGTCGTAGTCTGTGAAGTAGTCCTCGCGCTGATAGAGCACCGGCAGATGACGCAACGCATTGAAGACACGCTTGCGCTCGCTTCTCTGTGTCATCTGAGGGTTGGGTCGTGGTGGTGTTGTTGGAGGTGGGACGATGTCGATGCGATACTCGTACACAACTTTTGGTCTCTTGAGCAACTTGACGTAATTGGTAATGACGGATGGACCATTGTGGCCATTCAGCGAGCTTTGGTCTGCGGATTTGCGACCGTATATGGCATCTCCACAATCAGGTGCTTTACTGGCTTGAGCATTACCATTGCCATGGATGGTGGCCACTTTGGGTGACTTAGCCACAGTGGACTTCCCGACATGATTCGTACCGCAGATAGTAGCACGCTGAATAGCGGTCAAAGGATTGTCCTTGTTAGTCGTATGTGGGTGAAGCCAAGTGGGCTCTGCGAAGTCACAACCTTTCACTTGGCACTCGACTTTTCGGGAGTCGGAGAGTTTTGGACAGTTGCCGCCTGTGTGCCCGGTGTGGAAACAATGATCGCAATGGAGATTGTCAACCTTGTACGGACAAACGTTTTGTTGATGCCCATGGCGTAGACAATGTCCGCAAGCCCGGCAGTCCTTTTGGTGGTGATCACCAGCGACGTGGCAGCGACCGCAAGCAGGTAACCCACGATGTGCCACCGGGTTGCCTTGGTTGCTGGCCATCAATGGCAAAGACCTGATTGGCGATCAAGTACGGACGGATTGAGTCGATACCTGGGTGAATCGGAGAGAGTGATTGGGATGAGGAAGGTCGGGAAGCCAAAGATTTGTGCAAAAGGTTGCTGTTCTTGGGGTTCCAAACGATGGAGTCGCTGTGCGATGAAGAGGAGCAGAGTGGGGACGCAGAAGCCAGCTTATACGACTGCAGGCCTCATCGACCCAGTGATAGCAAATTGAGCCCACTTGTCTTGAGCAAACGAAGCAAGACCTCCACTAGAAAGGCTTGAAACAAGAGTTCGTTGTCCAGAAAGTGCTTTCCAGACCGCGATAACGTTTGTCAGCGTTTGCCTGCAGTACGGCTGCAAGAAGATGTGCTCGCCTGCCTGGAAGTGGCTTTGTGCTTCCGCGTCGGATAGGCTGTGATGTGAATCAGTATCGGACTAGCTGCTGCGCTTGTATCGAACTTCTTTCATGCACGTCTCGGGAATGAAAAGGCAGCGAACGTGTCAACCTTGTTTGTTCCATTGCATGCTAGATTTGCAAGTACGTTACTATGTTCCCGCAGCAAGCCTCCTGCCGAGCTGTCTTTGCTGCAGGTAGCCGTGCCGCTTGGGCCTGGTTAGTTGCATGTTGATACTGGCTAGGGGCGTTTCCGGAAACTTACCGATGCGATGTCTGTCCGAAACGAGAAGCTCGCCATAGCTTGCGTCCCGGCCTCTCTGGCCGTTTGAGCATTATGGGGACAGCTCGTTAGAACGGATCGGAAGCCACATGCAGCATCATGGGCATTGGCAAATGCGGTCATCTCATTATCACTCCATCGACCATCATCATGGCAATTTTCATTACTGTGAAACCACGTGTCGGCTTCCCTCAATCCTTCTCGCCAATGCCAAACTCCTCCATCACAATCTTCTGCCTCACGCCTCTGCCCTCAGCCACCAAGCCCATAAGCCCCAATCCAATGTCCTTGGTCTCATTGTACCTGTGAAGAGCCGTAATGTGTTCTTTGATGACACCATTGGCAGTAGCAAGTGCTTGCTTGGTACGATGTTCTTTGGTCCAGTCCTCCGGCATGGCGAGACCTGAAGGGAGAGTGGCCTTCTCAATGTAAGCTGCGCGTTGAGCTTGGAGGTCGGCGAGCTTGCTCTGAAGAGCAGCCTGTTTAGCCTGCAGCGCTGTCACCCGGGAATTGGGTGCGGCGGCGGCGGGCTTGGGCTCCTGCGGCATGGCAGGAACTGCACTGTTTGACTGAGCTTGGGCCTGACCTGTGCTGGCGGGCGTAGGTGAGCTCGGGAGAGGCGCGTCGGAAGAGATTAGTGCGGGCTGCTGCCGCGAAGGTAGTTCTTGGGAAGACATGACGCCGTTCAATGAGCGTGAGCAATTGCGCGTGTATCGCGTCAATAGGCAGTATGCAACAGAGTTGTGTTCGCGTCAGGATGGAGAAGAAGAGGACGCGACGTGGGTGATGTTCACAAGCTTCAGGGTCTCTGGTCGTGATGTCTTGGCGGGTCCGCCTGGGACGCTAATCGCTTTCAATAGCGCAGCAGTACGGAGCCGGGGGGTGGTCAGCCATCACTTCCCTCTGTCGGACTCCTTCTCACGCCATCCGGAAGGGTCGCTCGTATCTGACAGACAGCATCGCCGAGCTGAGATGCGAGCATAGACACGCAATACACCCCCCCGAGCATCCGGTCCATCTCCCAGTCCGCCACCCCTCCCTGTCGACCCTCGACCGAGACGAGATGATAGACGACATGGCCACCTTCCGCACGAGACCCGTCGCTCTGACCTTCATGCCCTTCGCCTTCCTTCTCCTCAGCAGCACAGTCAATGCCCATGGTGGCCACGATGAAGTCCCCGAGGGCGAAGCCATCTCTCCCGAACCCATCGACAGCACACTATGGGTGCATATTCTCGTCCAAGCCTTCGCATGGGGCATTCTGTTCCCCACGGGCATGGTCCTTGGCCAGGTTCGATCTCGCTGGCACGTTCCAGTACAAATCGCAGCCACCGCCATCGCCGTGCCTGGATACTTCCTCGGACACGCGCATAAAGGTCGACAATTCGGCCCCAATGCGCATGCAAAGTTCGCGAACTTGCTCATGCTGATCCTGATCGTCCAGGTGGGATTAGGGATATATCTGAAGATGCATATTGAGCGAGGCTTCTTGGGGACAATTCGCAAAGGATTGGTGAAGGCCCACGGGATATTGGGTGGCCTGCTTCCTGTGATAACCTGGGTTCAATTCCTGTTCGGAGGAATCGCAGCGCAAGGCTTTTGCCAGGGAGATCATCTGGGACAATGTTTGGCACATTTCATCATGGGCTCAGCATTCATCGCATATGGAATTGTCATGGTGATTCTGCTGCTGAATGGCCAGCCATTCCTCGCGAGGACAGGCAGAAGTCAAGAGTTCTGGGACAGCTTAATCATTGCGCTCTGGGGATGCGTGAACACATTCACGGAACACAGATGGGGAGGCCCGTGGGTCGCGAACGATCTGCAACATACCTCGATGGGCATCATCTGGTGGGCTGCCGGTCTTGTCGGTATCTGGCTTTCGCGGGACAGGCAGGGTCGGCCAAAGAGGAACCTCATTCCTGGAATTGTCATTTTCATGACGGGTTGGGGCATGTCCGGACATCCTCAGAATTTGGCCTTGAGCACCCACGTTCACGCCGTCTTTGGATATACCCTCATGGCCGCTGGACTCACCAGGATCATCGAGATCTCCTTTGTGCTCAAGGACAAGAACACCTTGGTCGGTCCAGAAGGAGGCGATGTTGATCTCGAAATCAACAGCTTCCAGTACCTGCCGCCATTCTTGCTCTTCGCTGCTGGCTTCATGTTCATGGGTGCCACGGAAGAGCAGATGGCTCTGCTGGCAAGCAACAACGTCACCCATGTGTCGTACATCCTGATCCTGTACAGCATCGCATTCCTGTTATTTTTGTGTAAGTTTCCGGATCCGGGATATCGGTTCCGTCCTGCTCCTGTGTATGCTGACTTCTCGATAGTTGTAAACATGCTCATCAGCCTATATTCCGCGTATAAAGACCCGAATGCCTCCACGGCCATTAAGCTTGATGATGAGGAACGACCTCGAGCGAATGGTCACGCCAGAATACCAAATGCTGCAGATCGACAGGCTGCAGATGCTGAAGAATTCGAGCTCGAAGGTCTAATGAGCGATGATGATGACGATCATTCCAAGTTGAATGGGAAGCCCAGAGCAGCGCAGACATAGAAGTATTATATATCCCCTTTCCAGCGTACGTATAGCACTGAACGAGAGAGAGAGAGAGGCGTTTCACACTTTTTCCAGTTGATTCAAGAGCAATAAAAATGGCCGAACAAGAAGGAACTTTGCAAGAGAAGCTGAGAAATCAACCTGGACGTATAATCAAACGACACACAAGGAGAAGAAATCAAAGAAAGTATGGACACGTCTAACCCCTTGCGCCGTGAATCGGGAGTATACGAATGAGATTCTTCAACAAGTACTCACCAATGACGCCAACCGCACCCTCGAATGCGGATTCTGACGAACTTGCAGTACATGCCATTCGAGCGAAGGAGATGAGCGGTGTTTAAAGCCACGGAAATCGGGTTGCAGAACAAGCTGCTATTGACGACTCTCCAAAGCATGGAAGCACCAGCTGAGGCGAGTCTTTGAACAGAGTCTGCCCATGTCAATGGCCGCAACGACTGAACAAGGGTGTCTTACAGCTGCGCTAGCCTGTCAGTTGGGTCCTGTTACCCCTTTCAAGCCTTACTCTTTGCTTGGCATAAAGTCCAAGTATACGGGCTCATCTCTTGCTCCTAGCATTGGCGTTGCACTGGTCAATTGGAATCCCGTTGTGGCGTCGGCCTGGCTGTGTCATTCATTGTCTGAGGGGGTTCTGAACAAAGAGTCGAGGCGTTCACGGGCTCTGGAGGATCGAGCGATGCCTGAACAAAGGGGGGCATTGAGCCCGCCACTTTGCTCGCGCTGTGTGCTCTCCGTGGGCCGCACTCAATGGCAGAGATCTCCGTAGGACGATCCTGTACCGTACGTTGGCAGATGACCTCCAAGTGGCTCAAGCGCGATCTTGAATCTGGAAAACTGCCAGTCGGCGCAACCGGCCCTTCACACAACACTCAATCTCCCAAATGCTGGCTCTCGTAAGACGTCTAGGGTGGGCCCAGGCGGCGGCTCGCTGTCAGGATAATGGGCCCGAGTCTGACGTGTCGCTCGTGGCATTGGGTACCACTGTCAAAGTATGTCAAGCTCCCCTGTTGACACAGATGGAGCAGACGATCAAGGCCAGGTGTTTCCATTCAACAGTTTACTTATTCTGATTGTCCTGGCACTTCTTTGCTCACGAATCTGGAGATTCGTTGCCGCGGTCTTACCGGTTGTCGAGGCATGTGGTCTCGAAATTGCCTCACGGACGAAGGGAATGGCGGCCGCTATTGAGTGCTAGAAGGGCACATCAGCGTCGTTCCGTCGCGTTGTCCCCGTGTATCGCCATACCATGCGTAAACGTGTTGGCGCAGCCGCCGGTGTCCTCGACCGAGACACCACCTCCGCCTGGGCCCTTCCGTCACGGTCGCCGAGGTGGAGCGCCTTCATTCGTTGGCGGCCGGTTAAGCGCGATGTGTATCGAGGTAGGCTGCGACCGGCAGTAGGATGAGTACCACCAGAATTGCGGCCCAGATGATGAAAGGACGGTATTGTGGGTGGTGAGGATGTTTGAGGAACTCCTTGCACACTGCCCAGCTTATCCTGTAGCCGCGGTCGGCGCTACTATCACTCGTTGTCGCGCCGGCATTGTGGGTCTCGGTGTTGGTGGTCTCGTTGCTGGTGGTCTCGATGTGGTGGCGAGGTGTGTATGGTGGTGGAGGAGGGCCGTCTTCGAGGTCAAGACTTTCGAACCTTGGCGGATCCGATTGCTTTGCATAGTCAGCGCCGGCCATCGAGCAGTCACAGGGAAGCTGGCATACCCTATTATCGCCTTCTCGAGACGCCATCGCGCTTCTTGGACGTCTCGTTGATCGTGGATGGTCCGATGAACAAGCGCGAGCCTGTAGAAGGGCGGCGAGGGATTCTAAGCTCGACGGTCTCAATGAGGCGTAGTGGCAACAACAAGCACACGAGCACTTCGAGAAGAAGACCGCGAATTGGCGAAGGAGCTGAGAAAGGTTTTCCAGCGGGTGGAGGTGCTGGCGCTGGTGAACAGGGCGAAGACCCGAGCCCAAACCAGCGCGGGACTGACTACTGGCTTGGCCCCAGACTTTACAAAAGCGGAAATCCTGGGCTTCACAGCACGCAATTGAGCCGTATGGCCTCTACAGACCACAATGCTGCATCTCAGCATATGTCCCAGGACCTGGATCGACCTGCACCGGGTGTGCATCCCATGCTGCCCTGATGGCCACGCTGGTGGTCTTGCTGGGCTCCTCTGCGCCAGTAACGGGCGGATGGTGAATCGGTGTGGCAGGCACGTGTTGCTGCAGCCGCCTCGAACTCGACTCGCGCGCCGCTCAAGACAGCTTTGTTTCCTCACCCCCACCCTCACCCACACATCACCACCGACACGACCATTGCCAGTCACGACCACCCCCTGAACACCACCGACAGCCTTGCCCTCACCGTCGGCAGCACGAGCGCATCGCCGACACCGCCGACGAGATGACCGCCACAAACCTTTACTCCCGCTTCACGAGCTTCCGCCCACCAAGAGGCACCCCTGTGACGCTCGACCTCTGCGTCGACCTCGACGACCTCGAGCTGAGCGCGCCAGCGGACTCCGCCGAAGCTGATGAACAGTACCAAGGTAAGCCATCGCCCCTGAATGTCGTCGCCGGCGCCTCCATGACCGACTGCTGACCATTGCGACCAGCAGAAACCACCGCGCTGGTCACCTGGGGCACGCTCCGTCCACGCAGATGCTCTGATGCCTTGGAGAGCGCCTGGCCAGAGATGCCCGTAGCCGCCAAAGCAGATCAGTTCAAGATCGACCTTCGTGCCTTGGACTTTGGCTTGCACTGCAACGACGAGATCTACGACGGAGACGACGCTCTCCGCCGTGCGCACCAGATGATCTCGAGCTACAAAGTCATGAACAAGTCCTTTGAAGACAAACAGCCATCCTTTGCGTATGCGACACTCATCACCAACGCAAGTTACCTGCCTGGCGTTATTTGCCTACTTCACTCACTTCGCAAGTCTGGCGGCAAGTTCCCTCTCGTTGTGCTTTACACCAAGAACCTCACAGCCTATGCTGTCGCCGCGCTTCAGATCGAAGAGAAGGATCCCAGCAACTTCCTTGAGCTCTACTGCATTGGCCCACTCTTACCTCCCGGTCATCATAACCTCAACGTCGCCGATGCACGCTTCGCCGACACTTGGACCAAGCTGCGCGTCTTCCAGCTTTACAAGCGCTTCACCACCGTTGCCTACCTCGACGCCGACATGATCATGAGCGACAACGAGAACATCGACTACATCTTCGAATACGCTCGCTACCTGCCAAAGAATACGATTGCTGCCGTTCACGACTGCGTCTGTAGCCAGCCAGAATACGGCCCCAAGAAGTGCCTCTTCAGTCAGCAACAGCACACCACTGCCGACTACGCCCACATCACTGCCAGACAAGGCGACACTGGCCCAGAGACACTGTTCAACAGCGGCATGTTCCTATTTCACCCAACCAAGAAGCTGTGGGACGCTATTCTCTACTACTTCAACAACTCCGCCAAGCTTGGCGAGTTCCGCTTCCCAGACCAAGACTTCCTCGTCACATTCTTCAAATACCGCTTCACCGGCATCCCGTGGCAGTGGAACGCCGTCAAAACCATGGCCCAGCGCCACGCCAACATCTTCGACGGCGACCGGGTGTGCCTCACCCACTTCATCGTCGACAAGCCATGGGCAAAGCGCGTCGACGCAGACTCTCCGGGCATCCACAGCCCACTTCACGCCACCTGGTGGGCCGTTTACGACGATTGGAGGGCGAAGAAGGAGCAGAACCGCGAGCGGAAGATGTGGGAGCTCGTCAACATCGTCGCCAGGCATACTGGCGACCGGAACGGGGTGAGGCCGATCGACGGTGTGCCGAAGCACACATGGGAGAGGGAGCTGCCCCTCCACATGTTCACCGTCGTCGATCTCGACGACTTGATTCCGTTCCGTGGCTACGGGCCAGCCAATTGGCCCGTAGTCGTTGACGAGCTCCCCGTGGAGGTGGAGGAGGATGAGGAGGATGAGGAGGATGAGGAGGATGAGGAAGCCCTCAAGAAGTTTTAGGCGTTTCATTTTGGTGCAAATAAATTGAAATTCCTTCACTTGCCGGGCGGAGAGGCTGGTCCCTCCGGCCTGGCTGGCAATGACAACGGCGTTTGGGGTGCCTTTGGGGCGAATTGTACCAGGTTCCGTTTCCAGAAATGTGCATTTCTTTCGTTTGATTCTTACCATGTCCCAGGCTTACGCCCATCGCTCGGACATTCTGACACATTCAGTGCCATTAGGGGCGAATATGAGTCGGGCCGGGATTGATTTGATCTTCTGGAGATCATTGACAGTTCCCTTCTACGACTATGTCCGAAGCCTTGGCGCTCGTCGCTCTGTGAGTCTGACTCTTGCACTGCCACTAGGTATGGGAATGGGCTCCTAGAGGATGCTTCTTCCCCAAGAGGTCTCTGACAAAGCAGTTGAAGCCTCAAGAGATGGAGTGGAAAACCTGCAAGACGAGCTCAAGGGCTTCGCCAGTGATCGTACTATCGAGATTCTCGATCGAATTCAGCCAGTGTGACTTGCCTCCTGCGTCAGAGGCTACGGAGAGGTTCGATGTAGACTGTGTGCACATCACGCTGGGCTTGTTTGAGGATATTCTGCGGTGCTAGATGTGCCCTAAGTGGAATTGAATATCGCATGCTGGTTGTAGGAAGGTGCAGTGGCCTCACGCTTCTCTCTCTGAGCTTTCGAGCTCTTCAGTGCTGCTAAATGCGGACGCAGACCAGGGAAGCTCAATGCCAACCGCTCAGAAGCGTCCCAAGCCCAATCCGTGCCCGAAAAAGCTGATGACTGGCCACCACCACTGGCCAAGCGATGGAAGGAGAGAAATTCCCATCCTTTGTCCCCATTTCTCAGTCGGAATGTCCTGATGTCGCTTGACGAATGATACTCAGCCTGCATTTTGTACGTTTCAAGCATACTTCCGATCGATCTGGATCTTTTCGAGACGAGGCCGTTGCGAAGCAGTCCCCGACAAGGGACTGGCCTGCGTGGCAGTGCTCTGCAAGGTACTTGTCTGAGAGTGGTTGGTCCGCGACGTTGCGAGTCCAGCTTGCGGGAAATATGCTTGGGAAGCATTGTCTTTTGAGGCATTGTCGTGCACGCTGTTGGCGCGCCAGGAAGTGGCTTGCAGCATAATAGCCTGAGGAGTGCTGATTGATGATGACAACAACAGAGCCCGGCTCGAAGCAACCGACGCAGGTATGATTGGCCCGAGATCGATGTCTGCCATTGCAGTTGGACTTCCCTTTTCGCGTAAAGAGCTGGAGCTGCTCGGAGCTCTAAGCGTAGAAGGCTCGTCCATACTGACTGCATCCTCCTCAAGGACCAATCTCAATTTCGCCGCTGATGCTCCATCTTCAGGAGGAAAAGCGCGGACTTTCACCAATTGCTTATAGGTCCTCCTCTGCTTTATGCCTCCCGAAGTGTTGTCCAGTGCGTGCGATGGATCCGGTGGTGGTGAGTTCAGGCACAATACGAGTAGCTCAGTGACAGATTCCCAAGAAGTTGATGTTCCAAATTTTCTTCTCCTCATCGTGATGAGTGAATAGATGATGTGTGTTAAGGCAACAGCGAGATATACGCAGACTGCAGCTAGTGCAAAGTAGTCTGTCTTCGTATTGGGATAGTAAGCGTACCCAAGGATATCCAAAGTCAACCATGCAGTGGGCGATCCGTCAGGTGGAGCAGCTGTAGGTAAAGTATCATCAGTCGCAGCGAAGATTCGAGTCTCATTGAAAGTCCTAGGCTCTTGCCACCCGAAGCGGCGAGCTGGATCCCATGCAGTCAAGACATCAAAGACTCGATGGCTTGCGTATCGCGATAAGCCATCCGCGACTAGAAGTCCAACGGTTGGAGCTATTGCATTTCTTTTAGCGCTGTCGCAATCGCCGGCATCGTAATTCCATTTTTCAGTACCTGTCAAATTCGCTAGAAGACCAGCGTCGATTTTGCAATCTAACAAGCGCTCGAAGGGGGCTCTGGAGATGTGAGACTCGTTCAGTATACGTTCAAATGTGTTCAACGGGGCCTCGTCCGAATCCTGATTGGAGATTGGACTTGCTGGTGTGAGCATATCGAGCCAGCTCTTGTCCAGTCTGACGGGTTTGTTTGTCCGATCAAAGTCCGGTGAATCATTGTGGTCCAAGTAGTCGAACATCGTCATAGCAACACTGAAAGCACTGTAGGACGTTGCTCTCCGTGAACGCACAGTAGTATTGTGCCAGGCTGCGGTCACTGAGCAACCTATGCCGATACGTGACCCGTTGTCAGTCCATGGGAGCTCTATGAGTAAGCCTGAAGCACTGATCGATGCAGACGGTATTCCGAAGTTGTCACCTGGCAGCGCGATCCACTGCGTTCGTATGCTGCTTGATGGTCCGCGGGTTAGCTGCGATATATTTGCGGTCCTTGTATCGAAAGACCAATCGCTGACCTGGTCGTACGTGGAGTTGGGACGTGTAGTATCGTATCTGCGTACTAGATAGCGAAATTCTGCTGTCTCGGAGTTCGCGGTAAGATTCTGACCTGGAGTACACTGCGTCCTCACATACGGACTAGTGGCAGAACCAAGAGTTTCTACATCATATGCCCATTGATATTGGCGATCCTGGACGCTCTTGTACCTCTTGGTATTTTCCATTGCTCTGTCGCGCAACTGGTACATCTTGACGACGGTAGCAGCATGGGGTTGTGTGACAGAGTACCCACTGCTCGCATGCATCGGTCCTCGGAAGCTGTTCATGACTGATGGGATGTTGTTTCCGGGACTTTGTATCAGGAAACTAATCCAATTGCGATTGCTTTCAGCGCCGTGCGCTTGACAATTCGGTGAATACGATTGTCCATAGAACGAGCAGTCTCCGTAGACATAGGGGATCAACGAGCGACTCAAGGAACTGTATCCGCCGCTTGGACAAAATGCCCACTGAGTCGCATTGGCTGATGAACAGACGCTCGGTTCTGTTGAAGCAGACACGGTATCTGGCCAGTACTGCTCTGCAGATCCAGGAAGCACAAAACTTGTGCCTCCCACCGGCACGTTTCTGTTACGAAGGCTCATCAGGTATGCTGAGGCCGGTCCGATAGTCACTGCAAGGAGCCCACAGACAGTGAGGAGGGCGAAGAATCTGGCTCTTTTGTGCGAGAACGGTTTCCACGAGAATGCTGCCCGGAACTCGGGAGACCAGAAGGCGCTGAGCGAGCTAAACCATATCCCTGAGCCGAGTAACCCAATTGGTAGACCATCTCCAAGAAGCTCTGCTCGGAGTGCGTGTAGGATGATGGCTCCTAGGCTCGCCACACAGAGAAGTTCCTCCACCTTGGCGCAGAGTTGTATACCCGCCAGGAACAGATTGTTCTTCTCCGGATTCATAATGAAAGTAGGGCCAATGTAGTAGTGTGTGTAATTGATCCAAACGAGTCCAGTCAATACAGTCATAGGTAGCAAGTGGATGAGGTTGCGCGAGATCGCTTTTCGGACGGAAGCCTCGACGACCGTCTTGGGAGTCTCTGGAGACTTTCGGTGAGCACGAAACGCGTGCCAGCGAGCACTGGGATTGAGCCAACCAGACGTACGATGGGGTCGTGTCGAGCTGGCCATTCTGCTGAGAAGCGACCCGTGGTGAAGGTCAACGAGCACGAAAAGCCTTGTGAGAATTGGCAACACAGACGGCTGTCGACTAATACTACTGAGCAGCAGCAAGACACACACCCCTTATGTGTAGCGTACACCGGTGCTGGCGTCAACCATCTGTGGCATCTAGGCTTAGAGCTCAGGCAGACCAAGCACGCCTCAAACCAACGTGACCTTACACACTGGCAGGAGATCCCTCAATGGAGCATCCTTCTGACACTGTGCAGATCAACACTCGTTGTGCGGTGCTCGAGGCTGTGCTGCATGCGCCTCGCCGGTTCCAGAGTTAGGATGTAGGACATCATGGCGTGCGCGGATTGACCAGGCTGGATCGAATGTGAATGGTGAAGCAGCTGCAGACTGTGAGCACGATTGCACACATTTGCAAATCAGATCTTGTCCATGCTTGAAGAGCTCTATCGTCATCCCGATCGGTCTGGCATCAACTAATACATAGCTCAGGCGGCTCGACAAGAAGAAGGAGAATTCATTCGTGGCCAGATGTGCTTCTTCGCACGTGTTATGTCTCAAGCTGACCCCGGGCTGATGATATCGTCTCAGACTTGTGTGTGTTCTTGCGTAACATGTCCCTCCTCAGCACGAAGCTACTCAGCGGTATTGTTCTCAGTCCCGGTGCTGTGGCGACCGCAAGATTACACGCACTGCCTTCGCCGAATAAGTCTGTCTCATCGTCTGCAATTGTGGATCTTCCTCGCAGTAGGCCCCTGCAATGCCGCTAATTCAACGTTGTCTGTGTCACACATGACGGTACAGCGTGGCGCCTGTGCAACATACGATGATGCCGCATTCCGTCCGGTTGCATCTGGCTGTTGTGCATAGCACGACAATGTCGCATTCCTGTGCTCCTTTGTAGTCGATGTCCCGTCTGTCTACAGAACTCTCACGCGAAGCGCAAACCACCATCTGGAATGCCATACATTTGATCTGACTCCTCGAAGCTGACATGAGGACGATTAAACGACTTTTACGCTCATACAATCAGACTTCTGCTCGGCTTGGAATTTCCTCTATTCGCTTCACAACATACTGGCTCACCGCACTTGTTTTGCTCATCGTCACTCTTCGTGTGCGAAGCGTTTCGTCAAGAGATCCTGGCTCTCTATTCTTCGACCCGTATACCGCATACGCTCCAAAGTACAGTGCAGTCCGAAGACTACAAGCTGAACGATTCATCGCCGCTGCTTCCGAGCAGCCACCCTACGTCAAGAGCAAGACAGCCGCGCCTCTTTGCATCGCCATCCCATCGATAGCCAGGAAAGGTGCACGATATCTCCGCACCACTGTGGGCTCATTGCTGTCAGGCTTGACGCAAGCAGAAAGAGATGGTGTACACTTGGTCGTGTTTATACCGCACACAGATCCGACTGAGCATCCGGCATATCAGGAGAGCTGGCTGTCGAACCTAGTAGACGAGGTGTTGCTGTACAATTTGTCACAGACTCAACTCGACCATGTGAAGGAGTTGGAGGCTGAGCATGGCTTGCATCGCGAGAAAGGCCTGTTCGATTACACGTATCTGCTGAAAGCATGCTACGCGAAGCAGGCACCATACATCGCCATCATTGAGGATGACGTTGTTGCCATGGACGGCTGGTACCATCGTAGTCTGGCTGGGATTCGGCAGGCGGAACAGAGATCGGCGCTCGAAGTAGCATCGCAAGACTTCTTGTACTTGCGGATGTTTCACACAGAAGAGTACCTTGGCTGGAACAGCGAAGACTGGCGGACTCATGCCTTCTGGTCGTGCACTGTGCTCGTGGGATGCGCGTTGCTGGTTTTCACGATCAGGACCATGTTTCCGAACACGCAGTTCTTGCTCACACCACTTGTCTCAGTCGCCATCTGCACATTGATTGTACCATGGGCGGTGGTACTCGTCTTCGCAGCAGGAAAGGTGACCGTGTTTCCACAGCCACCCGGGATAGTCGAAATGAACAGATATGGATGCTGCGCGCAGGGACTGATATTTCCACGGCAGAAGGCGCACGACCTGATTGAGTGGTTCGAGTCATCGCGTATCGGATTTGCCGACATGCTGATCGAGCAGTATGGCAATGATCATGGCGAACAGCGCTGGGCACTCGTCCCCAGCGTGCTCCAGCATGTTGGTACGAAGAGCTCCAAGCCGGATGATTTCGGACATGGTGCAAAGTATTCGAAATCCGTTGCTGAGAACATCTGGAACTTCGGATTTGAATTGCACGATGCTAAAGCTCTGCGAAAAGAGCATGAATTGGACGCCTTGAATCCATTGCCATTGGGGCAGGAGAGCATGTAGACATTATCCATAGCGCTGGGGGTGGTGCGTGTAATGTAGATAGCAACGATGTGCAAGAGGAAGCTTGGCATGAAGCCTGAGGCAGTCACCCGAGAACCCCTTCTCAAACCTAACGTGTTTGATAAGCAAGTCGGACAGATAGGCATTCCGGACAACTCCACCAGGTGGATCAACTTTGACACTTAATTACTTAGGCTATAGGAGTCAGGATTACACTAAACTTGGATCAATTGAATGCTCAGAAGTCACTCTATCTGATTGACAACCTCTTGAGTTGTGACCTTGAATGCCACACTTGCTGCAGGTTGGTTTGGCTCTTGGCTGTCTCTCAATCTGACCAACTAACTCCATTGCCTGTCGAGCCTGTGCTTGTTGATTGTCTCTGAGTGCTAATTCATCAGTGTCAAGGCCAAGTGTAAGCTTAATCTTCTTCCTTGGGGCTCTGTGAGACTGTAATTCCTCAATAATAGTCTTCATGTTGTCATGTTCAGCCTGCAGTAATGTCATAGCAGTCTGTGACCTTTTGAACCCTTTTGACAGCCTGTCCACTGCCTCAATAATTGAGGTTGGTGAGCTGTTTTGATGCCTAGCAACCCTAGCCTTGATCTTGCTAGTATGCCTCTCAATCTGCCTTGGATTCTGAGGGGTATTCTGAGTATCTGATGAACAAGGTGGTGGTGGAGTTGGTGTCTTGTAACGGAGTGTCAGCTTAGACAACACAGCCTGTGGATCCAGTGGTAGCAAGCCTGAGCCTCTGAAGGCACCTCTGATCGTGTTTGGAGTAAATGCAGCCTCATAGGCAGGCTTGAGTTGTGGTAGGAAGTCTTCCTTAATCAGGTAGTGATATCCAACATTGCCAAGCCTTTGGATTCTGGCTGAATATGCCTTCTTTAATGGACCAAAACAGCCAACATCCAAGGGCTGGAGTAAGTGGCTTGAATGAGCTGGCATACAGAGGGTAATAATGCCTTGTTCAATGCAGAAGTCCTCAAACTCTGGAGTCATATGGCTATCATGGCCATCCAGAACTAAGAGCCTCTTCTGACCAACAGTCCTATGCTTGGTATAGTCGTCAAAGTGCTTAATCCACTGGACTGCATGGTCAAAGGATGTCCAGCCTTTAGGACTAACTCCAAGCTTCCAGTTTAGTGGTAGGTGTTTGAACCAGGCCCTGTTCATTTCCTTGCCTGAGAAGATAACATATGGAGGCACTGACCAGCCTTCTGCATTAACACAGGCAATAACAGTCTGCCACTGCGTTGAATCAGAAACCAAGGCTTTAGGTCGTTGCCTACGCTCTGTAGCAGTAACGACCATAGTATTCTGACAGTGTCCAAGCCTGAATCCACTCTCATCAAAGTTGTATATGTCGTGTTGTGTAATTCCATGGCAGGCTATCATGTTTTGAACCAGTGTAAACCACTCTGTAACAACCTCTGGGTCCTCATTCTTAGCCCTCTGATTTGAGAGCCTCCGTGATAGCCGTGTTTCCAAGCCTTGATGACGCTTAACAAAGTTATGAGCCCATCTTTGGCCAACCTCTTGTCCATTCCGTGCCTTGGTTATTGAGGAGGCCCAGCTTCTGATTACAGCTTGTGTTGGCGAGTAACCACGTGAATCCAGATCCAGAATCTTCTGATAAACAAGCTCTTCTTCAATTGGAGTTAAGGCTCTGTTTGATGGTGGTGTGCTAGCCTTTGGTAGCTTGCCATTAAGCCTGTCACTCAAGGTAGAATGAGGCACATTATACGCGCCTGCAGCGCGTCGCACGCTTGGAAAACGACCTGACAGGTAATCACGGATAGCGGATTGAATAACTTCTTCATTTGGAGGTGCCATCGCGTAAGGTGGTGGAATAATAAACGCGTTTTGATAGTAGTGTTGAATACGAGGTGGAGTTGTCCGGAATGCCTATCTGTCCGACTTGCTTATCAAACACGTTAGTGCCGATTTCCAGTTCAACAACTTCTCCGACAGATTGGAAAGCTACCATTCCTTTTGCCAATACATCTTCGCTTTGAATAGCCCGCCATCTCTCACGTGGCACCTACAAAAGAGCTGCAGACGACAAGAACGCTACGCCGCATGGTTGAGCGAACTATTCGAAGACTTGGCATCAAATCGACGCTTCTTTCAAACAAAAGATAGGCGGATGGGCTGCGGACCTATGCTGACGCAAGAGGGAGATGTAGTTTTTGTGGCGAAGGGGTGGACAAAGCTTCAATTCTGAAACCTGTCAAGGAAAAGACTATTGGCTATTTGTTGGAGAGGCGTATGTGCATGGGTTGATGCATAGGGAGATTTTCGATCAGAAGGAGATCAATAGGCAGTATGTGAAACTTAGGTTGTGGGTAGGCTCCTCTGCAGAGGTATAGTTCCGTGTTAAAGTAATTCATAAGTCTTGTATCTAAGAAGAAGAGAAGAAGACGGCAAACGAGCTGCCTATATACGGCTGCCTCGGAGCGAACCAGCCTTTAATCCGGATAGACTACCGGTTCATGCGAGGAGAGGCTGAGAAACCGACATAGGTGATCTCGGGAATCTGACAGCCGGACAATTTGAATGAGCATTGCATCGATTGGAAACAACGTGAAGGGTTGAAATTTTGTTGAAAGCATATTGATTCAAGTCAGTCGAAAAGTGTAACGGGTGGAAAAGGTACGCGTCAATCGGGTCGAAATTGTTTTTTCGATTACAGAACAAAATCCGCTTCCATGCAACGCTACAATGCTGTGTCTGATATGCAAAATTGTGATCGCTCACTTTCATGCTCTTCTCAACGCTAAAGCTCAATGCTAATGCTCATGTTCATGCTCGCTTCGTGGGTACCAGTTATCCCCCTATAATGCAATGCCATGCCATTCATTCATAAAAGGCCATCAACTTCGTCAAACGAGAAACCTGCTCGTCTTTTCTGTTCAAAAAAGTTTATCAATCATAACTCGGCCCCTCCCCAGCAGTTTGTCCATTGTTGGAATAAACCCAAACACTCCCAATCTCAAAATAGGCATCCTCAAAAAGCTCCGGATTCTTCTCCACATACTCATTACAAGTCTCATACCCCGTCGCCTCTTTCGCTCCCGAACTCTCCCAAACTTTCCCAGCCCAATCACCGCAAAAAGTAATATTGATAATCAATCGCATTTTCTTAAAAGCTTGGTCGAAGTTACAACCTGAGCCTTTGAAGCGGGCGAGAGGAGTTTGAGTCCAAGTGGTAGGATCGGGTTTTGTGTCGAGGAGGTCGGCTGGGAGGTTGTTGCGAGGGAAAGACCAGATTGTTATGCCGTCGGGTTGCCAGTCGTGGACGTAGACGCTGCCGCCTTGGGCGTTGAAGTCTGGGCCGGCGGTGGAGAAGGTCGCGGTGCTGGAGGTGTCGCGTTTGCTGAGGGGGATTGTGTTTTGGTTGTAGGCTTTGATGCTGCAGCCTGTGGCGCCTTTGCCGGCGTTGCAGTCGGAAGTGGTCAAAAGCCCTTGCTGTTGCGATTGTCCTGCTTGCTTCTCGTTCTTGGCGCCGGATGTTGAGCTGTTGCTGCGAGCAGCGGATGTGGTGATGTTGTCGACCACACATCCTGGGCTTGTGTGTAGCGTCATAGCGTTGAAATCATCCTTGGAGACGTACTCCATGATGTCACTCTCGCCATTCGCCGGCCAGTCCTGCTCTCCAGTTCCCAACATCCAGATGGCGGGCCAAGCACCGTATTGGCTCGGTGCGTGTCGCACGTCGATAACGACCATGCTACCAGCGTCGAAAGTCTCCTTGCTGGTTATGCGAACACTTTTTCGTCCTTCGGGAGCGGCGTTCTTGGAATCAACGCCGAGGTAGGCCGTTCGTTCACCGGAAGTGGCGTTGTAGATATAGCCAACAAGATTTTGTTCGGCTGCGGATTGGAGGGTTTGATATTGAACGTGGCCGTTTGTGGGGTCTGGGCCGGAGAAGGCTGTGAAGTGGTCGAAGAAGGAGGTGTTGGTGTACTCCGAAATGAGTGTGTAAGGCTTTCCAGAAGCGGGAGTGTTTGCGGAGGGAGTGTCGTTGACATGTCGCGGGAGAAGCGCAGCTGCCGAGGAGCGTGTGATGCTGGCGGCCAGCGCCAACAAGAGAGTGTGGGAAAGCATTGTGCTCAGAGACTTGCTTTGCTCGGTAGTGCGATTGAAATTGTGGTCGTCGTTCAGTCGTTCAAATGATCGTTCGTTTCTGTGTCAAACAGTTTTCGTGATAGTTCTGCTTCGTTAGAGAGAGTTGATCGTGAACTTGAACGCAATTCGACGAAAGAAGTAAAGAAGCGAATGCAAGAACATAAGCAGGCCGTCCACAATGGAGCTATTCACAATGCCGTAGCTGACAATGGTGAACAGCTCAAAGAATGAATGAAAGGATGCATACAATGAGAGAGAGGCAGAAAGGGAGAGCAGAAGAAATCGACAATGAATGAGCACCATTCACCGATTCCATTGTCGTTCACTCGCATTGTTCAATTCACGCGATGCGAAAGTGGCTCTGAAGTTCGAGTGTGTGGCGCTAGTGAACGTTGATTGGACCTGGCGCTTAGCCAGACCGCAAAACAGGTAAAGCTTGGCGTCTCTCAGACACGCTAGTCTAAGTTTCATGTCAGCGCGAAGCACTCAATGGTACTGGAAGGACTCAGCATCTTCGCCACGAGACGTCGCAAGAACGCCATGCGCCACACGGAGACAAATCCAAGAAACGAGGAGACAACATTATGAGAGGCGAAAGATTGCAAATCCAAAACGTACAGTACAGTGTTTCTTTTGGAGGTGCCTGCCAGAGTCAACGAGTCTCTCGCAGAATGGATCCTATTACCGTCATTTCTTCTTTTCCATCCCTCGTTTCGCATGCGAAGAAAGCGTGAAGAAAGAAGCAAACTCCTCTACCGCGCCATGCAGATCCCACCAATTTTCCCTTTGCCGTTTCCCTCATCATTAGTAGTCCGTAGTAACACAACGCCAGAAGTAGTTGAGGTCCACGGCACTCCAAGTCGCACTCTAACAGCGGTGTCTCCCTGCGTACACACCTGACGACGAGCGAAAGCCGCGGAATACACTTGCAGGCGAACTCTCGATCGCGCCTCTTCACTGCCCTGCCACTCGTCGTCTAGACCAGTGGTTGGCGCCGGTACATCGAACTCGGTCTAATACCCGAGGGTGAAATCGCACGCCAGCAAGGTGCTCGAGTTGCACGCGAACTGTTCTATAGTCGGCCTTCTTGCTGCGCCTGCTGCACCTGTTCAAAGACCTGGAAGCGAAATGTCAGTAAGTTTGCACTGAAGCGAATGGGAGTCTGCGCACCTTCAGCAACTTCGTGCGGGCACCCTTGGCCGCAACGCCCTTCTTCTCCAGACCCTCCTCATCCAGCTTCACCAAATCCTGCCAGTTCATATCCTTAAGGTTATCAGTATACTTGTGGAGCCGGAGTGTGCGAAGCCAGTTCGGAATGTCCCGCAACAGTGCAAGATCGGTGGGATCCTCCGGTGGCTTCGAGCTACCACGTCGACCTCGTGGAGATCGTCCTCGGTTGATCTCGCTGGCATCAGACAGGTAGCCTTCGTTACCAAAGTTGCCCATGGCAAAATTACCCAGGTTCATGCCAGCCATGTTGGCGTTGAGCTGGCCCATGCCGTTATCGTAGGCTGCAAGATAGCCGTTACTCTGCAAGCCAGCCATGTTCATGCCGGCGTTGACTCCATGTGGACCAGTAATGGCGATGCCAGGAGATGATGGGCGCGAGCGCTGGTTCTGCAGGATGGTATTGATCTGGTGTTGTTGCAAAGCAGCAGCCTGTTGTGGAGTCAAAGACTGGCCCATGTCGCTGCTCATCATGATCGATGCAGGCACTTGGCCCCCTTGGAGACCAGGCGACAGTGGCATCTGTCCATTCTGTCCCTCGGAAGACCTGGCGCGGCGATACTTGCGCGGATCATCAAGCTGCAGGCGGTTATTGACAGTAGACAAGGCGGCAAGCTTCATAGCAGTGGCATTGGCAACCATGTCGGCTTGGTTCGCACTTTGCTGATGGCTGAAGTTGGAAACCATAGGAGTGTTCGTCATGGATGCCCAGCTTGCGCCAGGGGCATATGGCGAGAGAATTGGCATGCCATCGGCAGTGTGTCCAAGCTGGCTAGCGGTCTGGGCCTGAATGTTGTTATCACCAGAGATCGGGAAGGCTCTACCAGAACGCAGACCTGCGGATGGCGGTGGCACCTGGCTCACACCGAACTGCCCCATGGGGGCCTGACCACTTTGCTGCGACTGCTGCTGTTGGCTGGAAGAGGACTTCGGCCTACCGATAGGAGGCTGATTCTCGCCCTGCGAGCCACTCGTGTTTCTCCACGGACCTGAGGGAATGCCCGATGTGCCATTCTTCTTGCTCTCCTCTTCTGGCGCAGAGATGGTTGGCATGTACTGTGAAGAGCGATCTCCAACCGCACTGTTCCTGTTGCTCTTTGGGGCACTGCCCGTAGTCTTTTGGAACTCCGCCTTCTGATCTTCGATAGCATTGGCAGCATCCGGAAACATAGACTTGATCGTGTTAGGATCGAGGCCAGACATGCGCTTAGCGCCTGGCGAAGGAGGTGGTTTGCTGCCAAATCCGAAAGATCCGCGCGAACCTTCAACATTAAGCTTATTCATAGCATCATTCATCCTCGATGACATTGGGTCCTTCTCGTTGAATGCGGCAGGCGACAGGACGCCGGACATAGGATGACTCTTGGCCATCTGCTGCAAGACCTGGATGAAAAAGCGGATCTGCACCTGTGTAGTCTGTTGGAGCAAGGCATATAGAGCTGCCGTGCGCTCAGGCTCGCTAAGCACACGGAACCACTGCTCAATAGCACTCAGCTCGTCCTTGAAGTCTTGGTCGAGGGTGGCAGCAGCCATCTCCTCGAGCGTTGTCTCATACTGATCGATATCCGCAATCCACTGCTGAGCCGCCTTTTCAGCAACTTCATCTGGGTTGGCGGAGCTGCCGCCCTGGTTGAACTGATTGTAATATACTTCCGAGGCAGGCCGGATGCCTCTGGTAGCGAGTGGCGATGTTGCGGAGAAGGCGCCCATGTCAGCGGAGGCACGCAGGTGGTGTCCTGCGGTCTGGAGAGCGCGTGGTGGGCGAAGGGTGGAGCCGCCGAGCGAGGAGGACGAGGTCTCGGGAGTGCTGTTGCGGTTGCCGATGATGTTCGACATGGTGAAAGCGGTACACGGGTAGGATGAGATATCTGGTGGTGGTGCGTCGCGGACGGGCGGTATCGGTGTGCGATGGTAAATTTGATGGTGGCCGGGCTTTGTATTCTTTGCCGCGGATGAAGCTGCTTGCTGCCCTAGAAAAAGTCGAAGTGACCTGCTGTCCTGCAGACCTCAAAGGTATTCGACGAGCACACTATTGCACGAGCCGCGCGTGGAGCAGCATATGCGGGAGGGCGAGAGGCAGCGCTGGAGGTGGAGTCTGCTGGCCTGCCGAGGAGAGGGCGTCGGGAGTGTGGTTGGGCAGTCTTTGCGCGTCAGCAGTTCTGCCAGAGACGGGGGTGCGAGTTCGTGTTGGCGGCGGATCCTGGCTCGGCCGTGTGGGTGGGTGCGAAGAGGGCTGCTCCAACACAATATGGCGGCGGAGTCGGGGGGCGAGCGACGACGGCCGAACGAATGCAGGCGCAGGAGAAGAGACCAGCGGAGCGCAAGCAGAAGGAGGGGGCAGAGCAGCAGAGGACACCACAGCACGGCGTGGGAGGGTACAGGACAGTAGTCAACGCGCACGAGAGCCCGAGCTGACCAGAAGAAGCCGGATGCGGGACACACGGCGGAATCACGCCAAGCATCGCCGGGACCCTTTGTGGCCGCACTCTGCCTTGGCCAATCGCCGCGCAGAGCGGGCCCGGGACATGAGACCACCAGCGCGCCATCGGCCTGCGTCAGCAACTCCTGAATAACACCGGCCTGCCTCCTTCTTCCCAGCCTCGGGCCCGTCATCACGGCAACCCACAGACAACATCAGCACCTGGTTTGCACGCAGGAAGCGCGTGTTGCTCGCCGCACGCGCTTGGGGCTCCTCTCATCGCGTGTCCTAGGCGCCGTTCCGTGGTGTCCCCCAAAGCTTGGTGTCCACTGCTGATGATCGCCCTTCCCAGGGATCATCTCAACGGACAAGGACTCCGTGAGGGACAGTTGTCACCGACCAAAACCTCGACATGGGGAGTCTTCCCGCCCGCTGCAACCATCAGGCCACCTGCAAAGCTCGCCAAGCAACGTTGCACAGAGCCTCGCTTTCCGCGCATCATCGCAATGTCGAGTGATCCTGGTATTGGAAAAGCAAATGTCCCGCAGAATTGAAGATTGTCCGAGGCATGGAAGAAGGAAAAGGCCTGGCAGAGCTGCAGGATCTCGCTTCGGCATTGCTGTAAGCCTGCAGCTTTTGCATATTAACACAATATATCTGTGACAACGAGGACGCATAAGCTACGCCTGCATATGCGAAGTGTCGTGATGATTCACGTTTCATCATGCGGTATACAGCTGGCCGACTCCCACAGCGCAGCATGCACGGCGACAACACGATGCATTCGACGAATCTCTGAGCATCAATGAAAGCAGTCATATCTCATCATGCTACCAAGCGAACAGCAAAATCCACCAACACCTCGCTCAAATACTAGCGAACGACAAACAGCGGACCACAACATCTTCATCGAGCAGGAGAAGAATCTCACTTCCCACCCTCTACCCCTTCAATTGCCTCCCCTTCCTCACCCCCTCCAACTTCCTCAACAAACTTTCCTCCACCTTCCTACACTCTCTCCACTTCTCCGCGCCCCTCTTCATCCTCACGCCCGCCAGAACCATGCAGGCCACACTCTTCAAGCTTCTCTTCTTCTCGCGGAAACTCATATCGGGCGTGACACCAATTTCCTCCAGGAGCCGCAGATCCTCCCGATTGCATGCGTTGTACATCTGGACCTGAAGCAAAAAGTAATTCTTCGTATGAATCAAGTCGCTCCGGAACTGATGCTCACGGTCGAGAGAAGAGCGCAGGAATTGAATCTGCTTAACGAGACCTTTGAGTTCGGATTCGTGGCGTTTGGTGAGGGCGAGAGTGTCGACCGGTTGTCGGGCCACAAGATCTTGCGAGTTTTCGGCAGAACGCTGTTGGAGTTGCTTGACCGAGGCCTTTGCTGACTTCAATTTGAACTTCAGATCTTCCTCACGCTTCATTGATGCGGAGAGCTTGGCGGCACGGTCCTGCAATTGCGACTGCAGAGCACGAATTTCAACTTCGGCTTCCTCGAGCTCGCTTTGGAAGCCTTGTGCTTGAAGCGTGACAGTCTCTTCTGCACGAGCACGTTGCAGGCGTTCGCGAAGTTGTCGCTCCTTTGCTGACGCAGTCTGCAGTGCAGCGTCGCGATCCTGGACATCCATCTGCAGGCGATCGACATCTGCTTGAGCATCCCGCAATTGAGCGCGCAGTTCTGCCTCCCGGCGAGCATGGCCTGAAGAAGACCCGTTGCGATCCTGCAGCTGCAATTGAAGCTCTTCCAGCTCCTGGTTCACGCGTTTCAGCTCCTTGGCCTGGTTCCGGTGTTCACGTTCCTTGGTCGTTTGTGCTTGCGTGCGGTTCTCCAGATCTGTAATTTGAACTTGCAAGTCGTCGATCTCTGCTTGTGCGTCCTGGAGTTGTGCCTGAAGCTCAGCCTCGCGACGCTTCTGGCTCTTGTCCACCTTCTCGCGCTTCGTAAGCTCAATTTGCAGTTCCTCTGCTTCGATCTTCGACTTCTTGAGGAGGTCATGAAGATCACCGCGCTCTTCTGCGAGTGTCTTCTCCTGCTCGGCGTACTGGAGCTCTGCCTCAAGCGTCTCGACCTGTTGCTCCAGCCTGACAACCTTTTCATTGGCTACAGCGAGCTCCTGTCTCAAGCTCTCACGATCTCGGACGGGGGACAAATTGACCTTCGCAGCTTCAGCGGTCTGAAGGTCGATGCGCAGCTTCTTCACGGTAGTCTCGAGCGTGTTACGCTCAGCTACTACCTTGCGTATCTGCGTCCGCAAGTCATTCCGCTCACGAGCCGGACTGCCTTCTGCCTTCGCAAGCTGAGCATGACTGAGCTCAGCCTCAAGATCCTTGATATGAGCATTGAGACGAGCCTTCTCGGCTTCCACTTCAACGAAGTGTGTGTCCATTAACTCGATCTCTGCGTCAAGGGCGTCCTTCTCCTCTTCAAACTCGGCTTGCATCTCCTTCTTGATGGCAGCAAATCGGCGCTCAGCCTCTTCGACGCCGCCCTTGCTGTACGAACGGGCGGTCTCGAGCTCGCGCTCCAACTGTCGCACATCTTTCTGTCGCTGCTCGATGGCTTGTTGAAGTCGGTCGCGCAGCTGGTCCAGTTCCTGCTCCAGCCGGCGGATCTGCTCATTTTTCTCCTTCAGCTCAGAGCTCTGATGGCCAAGCATACTTTGCTCGCGATCGGCAGTTTCGGTACGCTTGCGAAGAGAAGCAAGTTGTTGCTCGAGACCCTTGTTACGTTCCTCGATGGTTTGACAATGTTGGTCGAGCTCGTCCAGCTCGGCTTCTTTGTCCTGCTCTAGCTTTTGCAAAGCCTGCTCGAGAGATCGGATCTGATCAGCTTGTTTCTTGAGTAGGCTGTCCTTCTTGGATGGGGTCTCCATTGCTCCGACTCGTGCTTTGAGGCTTGTAAGCTGCTGCTGCTGATCCTTGATCTCGCGCTCTTTTGACTTGACATCGGACTCTAGACGTCGGATTTGCTCGTCTTTCCGGTGCACCTCAGAGCTATCACCAGTCTGAAGAGACGCAATGCGGCTTTGGAGGGTTTGCATCTCCTTTTCACGGGCCTGTATGAGTCCATCTTTCTCGTCAAGCTTAGCCTGGGCAGTTGAAGAGGCAACCCGCAGCTGTTCTTGCAGCTCACTGACTTGGCTGTCGACCTCGCTCTGTCGACCTCGCTGCTTGCGGAGTGCATCATCTCGAACTGATTCGGCGGCTCGGATGCGCTTCTCAAGATCCACGAGCTCATCGTCGCGCTCTTCAATCACCCGTGACTTGTCTCTTAGTTGGCTTTCCTTCTCCTGAATCATACGGTCTTTCTCTCTCAATCGAGCATCGGTCTGCTCTGCCTCGGCATCCCAGCTTCCTCGTGCTGTCTGCAGTCGTTCCTGAAGGGCTTTGATCTCGCCATCTTTGTCAGCCAACTCGCGCTGGACATTGCGTAGCTCGTTGTCCTTTTGTCGCAACTCCGCCGTTTGGCTGGATTCCGCTGTTTGCAAACGCTTCTCTATCGCTCGTGTTTGATCCCTGAACTCGTCGAGTTCTTGGTCCTTCTGTCGAAGCTTGTTGTCAAGGTCAACAACATCGCCACGTAACTTCTTGGTCGATTTTTCGCGATCATACGAACTATTGACCCGCTCCTCAAGTTCAGAAATCCGAGCGTCCTTCCTGTCCAGCTCTTCGTCCTTCTCCTTAAGCTCATTCTCCATGTCGTCGATATCCTGCTGCATGTGGTCCACGTTCGCATTGTCTTGTTCAAGCGCTTTGACCTGTTGCTGCAGTTCCTCCAGCTTGTCGTCCTTCTCTTCGAGCTGTCGTTCGCGATCTCGAAGGTCGGCTTCTAGATCAGCAATATCGTCCCGTAGTTGTTGGAGCTTGTCCGCATCGCCTTCTATTTGTTCAGCGGCTTGTAGCTTTTCTTGCAACTCTTCAAGCTGTGTGTCCTTCTCGTCAAGCTCCCGTTCCCTATCGCGTACTTCTTGCTCAGCATCGAGTAACTGATCTTTGAGACGCTGCACTTCGCTCTCATCGCTCTGTAGCTGCTCTGCTTGGTCGAGCTTCTCGCGTACTCGGTCCAACTCTTGCTCCCGTTCATCTGCGATCTTCTGTGACTCCTCGGCCATCCTTTGCAAACGTTCATACTCTTCCTGATCGCGTTCACTGGTGTGTCGCTTCTTGACCTTCTCTTGGTACTCTCGCAGGTGTATCTTGTATTCCTCTAATTGTTGCTCGGCATCTTGCAACCGCTTGCGCTGCTTCTTTAGGTCAACTTCCAGCTGCGCCTTGTTCGTCTTGAGCTCGACATTCTCTTTCAGAGTCTGCTGCTGGAACTCGGTGCCACTTTTGCGCATCGCATCTTCCAGGTAGTGGATCTTCAACTTCAGACCAAAGTTGTCCTTCTGTATCTGGTCCAGCTTGGCTTCCTGGTCGCGTAGAGTCAAAACATTGCCCGTCTCGAGTACTCCATTTCTGTTCGTGGGCAGATGCGGCATAGGCGTCGAGTCGTACATGGACGAGCTGACTGCCTGGGGTGCGATTGGAGTGTTCTCGCGATCACCAGAACTACCAGTGAAGTCGTCCAACATCGATGCTTCCACAGGCAAGCCAGGCGTCGCTCTGCTAACAAAGCTCTCGCGCAACCCAGCGGGCGTCTTCAAGTCACCATTCATGGTGTTTTCCTTTTCCTCCATTATGCTCTGTCGCATCAACTGGTTCCGTTTCGCGCTCTTGAGGAGCGGTGTGAATTCCTGCTTGCCAGTCGGATTGCGCTTGTCGACGAGGGCTGTTCGTGGTCGCGGTGTCCGCGCAGACACTGGTCCCGGTCCACCGCGTAGTCCTCGCATACGACTTCGAATGTCCTGGCCGGCATCTTTACTGGGTGACTGGAAAGGCTGGTGGAATGACATGTCGACGAGACCATTCTTGCTGGGACTGAGGAACGTCTCGTTCCCACGTTCGGTGCCCGGCGTGTTGATGTAGTGATGCGCCATGGTGGGCAATCAATCGCGCACTGCCACTCAGCTCCAGTTAGTATGCGACATGCGCCGAGGGCATGTGTCGTCAACGATGCTGCGGTAAGAAGTGCTTGTCCCACGCGTATCGAGCTCGCGTTTGTTTACGTTCGTCAACATCCAGTCGGATTGAGTTTTGCCGATCACCGACCACGCCAAGACAAATGCCATCTTCACTTCGCCCTCGACTTGACATCAGGGCCCAACGTCACGGCTTCTCCGGTAATCTGCTGTACAGATTTGTCCTGCATCCTTCGACATGGAGGGTCAGCTGCCAGATGATGGCCCGAGATGGTTCGGCGAAGGCTTCGATGGCTTTCCCAAACGCCTTCCCGATGACTGTGTAGAGTACGTTATCCATGTCATTCACGGCGGGCTGAACTCCAATGCCGCTCTGCGAACAAGACTAAACGAAATATTGAAGGCGGCAAACGAGCTGAAGAAAAAAATACTCAAGGATTACATCTGGCAAAGGCAAGAGTTCAACCTCGCATTACACCCCAAAATCGAGCTCGCGACAGCCTCTGCAAAAAGTGCACCAAAAACAGTGTCGCGTCTACGGGGGCGAACAGACTTTGGCGATTCCATCGCCGATGAGTGGCTCATCGTATATCTGCTCACCGAGCTGAGCAAAGGAAATCCTGATGCCTGGATACGTGTCTACGATACCGATGGCGAATTCTTGCTCATCGAGGCAGCGAACGCTCTTCCCAAGTGGCTGAACCCCGAAGTCTCTGAAAATCGTGTTTGGATCAACGATGGTCAAATCAAGATCATTCCGATCGACGAAAGCTCGCTTCCGCGCAACTTGACCTCAGAGGAGGCTCTATCCTTCATCAAAAGAACGCCGAGTGATCTTCTCGTAGACCAGGCGATTCAGCAAGAAGCGTTTCATAGGCTCCGGGAGTATCCTTCAGCTATCTCTTCCTCATTCCACCATGCTCTCATCACGATCCCACGAAAGCTAGCATACCTGCTACATCGCAACCCGGCCTACATTTCGCCAGCGATCGAGTCTTTCTACTTGCGTGACCCAGTCAGCTTGAAACCGCTTACGACGAAAGACCTAAACACACTCCGCTTTGCTCCCGAGGACTTTGTGACAGTAAGCGTCAAGTTCACGAAAGTCGGGTATGCTCAGCTGCGAAGTCAAATTTTCGATCCTCCACCAGCATGGACCGGTATCATCCCTCGTATGCAGGATGAGAAGGTGGCGCTAGGCATGAAAATTACATGTGGCTTCGAGATGCTGGTCACTGACAAGCAGTACCAAGACAAGCGGGCAGTGCAGGAGATGAACTTGTTATTGGAAGACCTAGAGAGTGGGGAAGAAGAGCTGCCTGGCGATGATGAAATCAAGCTGTGGCCGCAAGTGCAAGACGAAGACAAGTGGCTAAACATCGACTTCAAAGACTTTGAGAAAGAGCTCGATGGCAAGGCCAACTCAAATGGTGGCAAAGGTGGCTTCGGCGATCAAGGGGCCCAGAGAAATCTTCGGAAAATGGTATCGCGCTTTGAAGACTTCTTGGAAGATGATGAGGCTGGCGTAGATGGTGTAGACGATTTGGATGAAGACGATGATGTTGATGATGACGATGATGCTCGACATTCTACTCACATCGTAGACGACCAAGAGACCAAATCCGAGAACCGAAAATCAAAGGGGCCGAAAGTGAAGGATTTTGCTGCAACAGAGGACAAAGACGAGCCTGAGGAACCACAAACAAAGTTCAATGCCCCCGAAGCACTCGAAGACATGGAGTTCGAACGAGCGATTCATGACACTGCCGCAATGCCAGCCTGGCATATCGAAAAATCCGGTCTGCTAGATGAAGCTCGCCGGCTTGCCCTTGAGGACGACGCGGAGATGAGTGACGGCGATGTGGATGATTCTGAAGAGCTGCGCAAAGTCATGAAAATGATGGAGCAAGAGCTTAAAGGTCATGGCGCACTCAATCTGGAAAATGGAACATACAAGAAGGTCAAATTGAAAGGCAAGGGTGCAGCGGGGGTGGCCTCGAACAACAAAACAAAGCCTGTCTTTGGACCACCGCGACCGCCGCACATGCTTTCGACCTCCAACGACCAGTCGTCCAAGATAAACGTCAAATCCGTCAGCTTTGCCTCGACAACAAGCACAAAAGAAGAGGAGGAGGAGGAGGAATCGGCCGATGAGGAGATCAATCCCTCGCGCAGCAAAAATACATCAATTCGGCGCAAGCCGCCAGCTTTCGCCCGATCAGGGCCTTTCGATAATCACTCCGAAGACATCGAAGAAGGTGCAGAGCTCTCTTTCGACGAGGACGACGACTTCAATGATGTTGATCTTGGCCTTGCGAAGAATATGCTCGAAGCATTCAAAGGGCAAGCAGGACTGAGTGGGCCAGCGGGAAATCTCATGAAGGCGTTGGGTGTGCAGATGCCACGGGATGAAGGAGAGGAGGATTGATGGGATGCAACGATATTTCACCGATTTTGGCAACATGGAGCCGGGAGTCTCAACGATGGAAAATTTAAAGAAAGACTATCGCGCGCACGGTGTGAACTCCCAAGAACTCAACTCAACACCATCTCCCATATTCCAGCCAAGGTACCTGTACAAAGAGATTTTGGCTTTTTTCGTCCGACCATCACCACCGGACTATGGCCTCTCTTCACCGGGCCGTGAGTCTGCGACTCAATAATCCTCCCCACGACTGATGATTTCCTTTCCAGCTCCGCCGATCAGGACAGTATGCTCGAATTGCGCCACATGGCTGCCCTCGACATCGACCAACGGCGCATAGGACTCCACAATCTCTTGATCGATCAGTTGCTTCATGCCAAAGTGGTAGTTCTTGACGCCCAAGCGCTCCAGATATCGGCGGCAAAAGACCAAAGTCCCGAAACTCTCATCGATGGTCTTGAGCAGGAATCGAGCACTTGTCTGGAGATGGTGAGAGTTGACTTTCACATTCTGTCGTCCGTAGCCATAGATTCCGATCTATCGGCAAATATTAGCATGCGTCCATGCATCGTTTTTGCAGTACAACTGGAGCGCATAGAGAATTCAACTCACGTCGTCTCGAGTATATCCTCTCCCCGTCGTTCCAAACGTCTCAATGGCGAAAATGTCTCCCTCTTCCATCTTCTGCTCACTATCGTTCTCCACGAATGGAACTTGTTTGTCACCATGGATCTGATATCGTAGGATATCATGTCCGGAGAGATTCCTCATCGCTCGCACACGTCGTGTTTTGCCATCTTGCTCCACGACTTCATAACTCTCCATAACTTCCTGCATCGCCGCTCCGAGGTCTTGCATCCTCGTGTCGACACCCGCCAGAGAAAGACCGGTGTCTGTCGTCTCTCTGACTGCTGCCAGCAAAGGATCGTATCTCTCACTATGGTCGAGCGCTACTGTGAACGCGGAATCCACGATGCGACCATTGACGTGCACGCCGAAGTCTACGCTCAAGACGTCGTTGGCCTGCAGGGTAATGTCTTTGCCGCTAGGGTTGGGAGTCCAGTGTGCGGCAACGTTGTTCAGACAGAGACCTGTTGGGAATGCTAAACCGGCTTCGAGGGCAGAGCCTGGGACAAGGGCTTGCTGGCCTGTTAGGTTACGAACTCCACATTCAATGCTCTCGGCAATGTTCTGGAGCGTGACTCCAGGTTTGATGACGGATTGCTGGACATGTTGACGGACTTGACGATGAATCTCGGCAGCCTTGCGGTAGGATGGAAGAAAGGTCTCATCTTGGTCCCAGATTCGAGCGTTGTATCGATGCTCGGCAGCCGTTGTGCGAGACGTGTTGCCTACGATAACACGTTCGCCAGGAGGATAAGAGTCGGAAGGGAACAGGACAGAGAGCTCGATCGTTGGAGGAGAAGTCCGGACTCCCATCTTGCCATCGCTCTGCCCGATTTTGTTCTTCTTCTTGCGCGGTTTGCGCTTCTTCTTGTTTTTCTTTTCTGGACTGTGCGATTAGTCAAATGGCTTTTCTCCCAGCGTCTATTCGCGGCAACCGTGATCTTACCCAGATTGCCAGCAATGTTCAACCCGAGTTCCTCATCGTCATCGCCGCCATCTTCATCCTCACCGACGATGCCGCGGTCGAGATCTCCAGAGCTGGATCCGTTTCGCGGTCGAGTAGCAGTCGAGTCGCACGGCTTCTCCACTTGCCCGTTGCAATCTGGTCCTTGCTGATGCCCTTCTGGGGTTTTGGAGCCCATGACATTGATCTGCTACAGTTTGATCCACAGCAGGAAGCGGTGTTGACGGGCAGAAGCTGTGACTGATGAGTAAACATTTTATAGAAGGAAGGTTCTCCACTTCGCGCCCTTTGACACCTGCACAACGCACGGGCCGAACTTCAAATTTATTTACCTCTGATGATGTGAAGCATTCCATAATTCGCATTGATCGTGCTGGCGAAACGCGTACACTACGGTTCGAGCAAAGAAAGACAGAAGTGAAGATCTTGTTGCAGTGAGTGAGAGGTATTCTAAAGTTGCAACACACTTGTCCACTGTGGGTAATTTCTAAAGTCTTTCCTGCTAAACAGCCTAAACTGGCCAGATATTCTGATACAAAATCGGTTTAGGCTTGATCTAATTATGTTGCTGGTCATTGAATGCAAAGCAAAGAGGGAATGTGTATCATGGCCCAGCTTTTAACTGAATCTCCTAATTGCCGTTGATGATCGCCTCAGCAGCCTTCTCACTAATCATATAGATTGGCAACGAGATAAAAGTTCCTGGAATCTTAGGGAACACCGAGGCATCAACAACTCTCAGACCTTCGACACCTCGGACCTTGAAGTTGGAGTCAAGAACAGCGTTCGGATCGCCATCGGGACCGATTGCAGCCGTACAGCAAGCATGATGCCCCCATAACTCATTCTTAATGTACTCCTTCAGGTCCGCTTCCGAGCTTACGTTGCGACCAGGGTTGGCCTCAGTGAAAGTCCCATCAAGAGGAATCAGCTTATCGAAAGCTTCACGACCCCAGAGAAGGCCCTCATAGAGTGCTTGCAAATCGCGCTCGTCGCCGCCGTCGGCCGTGTTACCAGTGTCCAACGATCGGAAGAGAATTTCAGGCACGTCTCGAGGATCAGCAGATCGTAGCTTGACTGTCCCGGCATTGTTCTGTGGCTGCGCTTTCAGTGCTAGCCACGACCATTTCTTTCCACTCTTGACGCTGTCGTAAGCAAAGCCGGGATAGAAGCCGTTGAAAACACCAGGCGTGCCGATGATGAAGATATCTGGGTGATCTTGAGCAACAGAAGTCTTGAGCACTACTCCTACAGCTGCTCCGCTTGTCGTGTATGGGCCTCTGTCCAGGACACTCTTTCCATTGATCCATTTCTCGAGGCATGGGTCTGCCTGCCTGTCGTACCCAAAAGTGCAATCGGCGGAGATGGCGAACTTCTCGGCTGCCTCGGCGACGATAGCGGCTTCATAGCGATCTTGCATGTTGCTGCCGACACCAGGAGCATCTTTAATGATCTTGATGCCAAACTGGTCGAGTTCGTCCTTGGGACCAATGCCGCTGAGTTTGAGGAGCTGAGGAGTGTTGAAGCTGCCACCAGAGATGATGACATCTTTGCTTGCGGCGACATAGCCAGCTGTGCCGTCGATTGCAGAAGGGTACGGGTCTGCCTTGTAAAGACGTTCGCCTGAGAGATACTCGACGCCAATTGCTTTTGGCACATCGCCGCTCTCGTCAAAGCGGATCTTTGTAGCCAAAGTGTGCAGAGCAATGTCAAGGTGATACTTGCGACTTCCATCGTCGTTCTTGGCATTGGCAGTGTCAAGAATGAATGCACGGGTACCGCTGCGCTTGGAGGTATCGGCATCGATGGAGAGCGGCACCTGGTAGACGTTCTCCTCTGGATCGGTATTGGCATTCACATCGGTAAGAAGAACATTGGTGAGCGAAGTGACTGTGCTCAGAATACTGCTGAGAAGGCCATCCTGCAGATCGTTAGTGCGGAAGCTTCGCAAGTTCAAATGCATCGAGATCTCACCGTGCCCATGGCTGCTGCCGCCGACAACACGATCGAAAGCACCTTGAAGTCCTGGGCCACGAGCAGTAAATTGGTCAAACTGGTCCGAAGCCACCCATCGGTGCCATGTCCCGCGCCTACTGGATATTGAGCTTTCTCAAGTTTCACAAAATGCTCGCGCATCTCGTCAGGGCCCCAAGAATCATCCCCAGTGAGCTGTTGAATATATGTCCAGTCAGCGCGCCATGGGTACGTAGTGATCAAAGCATGATGCTCAGAGCAACCTCCTAGCGCGCCCGTCCGAGGGTACAAGATACCAAGCGGCTCTGCTCCTTCCGGAGGATACAATCCAACATATAGCGAGCCGTCTGGATTTCTGTAGGTCATCTTGGTATCTTTCTTTTGTCTCTCCAAGTCCTCATAATGCCTGACCCAGTAATCCCATTTGATCAAGTCATCCTCAGCAGACTTCAAGCTGTATGTCGGGACCGATTGATTGTAGTTGTCGCCATAGTCGCCACCAGCTTCAATGAGCAAGACTTTGTGCCCAGCAATAGCAAGCCGAGATGCGAGCGGACCTCCTCCTGGCCCTGAACCGATGACTACATATTGGTAGTCCGTAGCATTATCGATCGCTCGACGTTGATGAAATTTGAGATGGCTGCTAGGAACCGCGTTGACAGATGATGGGAGGAGGGATAGAGCTGCAATGAAGGCTTTGACCAACATCTTGAAGTCCAGACGCCGAACAACTCGAATGCGACCAGAGCGTGCGGCCACGCTTTACGTTACAGCTCGAGCTGCACATCAAAATGGAGTTAATCGCGCATTACGACCGTACGCGAACGCGCAATCGCCAGGGAGTCTCCCATGTCTGCGCACGATCCCACGAGCTGTCCGTCTCGCAAATTACTTGGCTAGGAGCTGCTCAAGCGAGCTCTTATAGAGACACTAGACGGTTCTAGTCGCTTGGGCATAGAGTAGTCGAAGCCTCGGCGGACCGGGGTCTCTCTGGGGCTTGGTCGGGTACCTGCCCAGGCACAAGGATAAAGCTCTTCCCGCAGCTTAGTGCTTAGACTGGGGCAGTGAAACCTGATTCGTGGTTTAATGAACCCCGAACCGCGTCCATGGTTGTCCCTTGCATCTCGCCATGGGCAAAGTGATGCTCAGAAACTAGTGCACGATAGGCACACGCCTGGCTTCGGCGCATTCAATGCGATCACTGACTTTTGTCGCGTCCTTTGACTCGTTTCAAGGATCGATCATGCTTCGGCAGTGACTGAACCCAGTTGGCCGAGGCAAATATCCATCAAGATTGATTTTTCGTGGAGTTCAGATGCAAAATATGTCATCGGTCGTGCTGAAGCTGTGGATATTTTGGGTGCTCGTGTGCACGCTCGTGCGAGACATCCCGTGCGGTAGTTCTAACAACCGTCGGATCATGAACGATTCCTTCTCCTGAATCTTATGCTGCGATCTTCCGTTGCTTCACTCTCGGCTCTATCGCTGTCATTGCCTTCCGTGATACTGTGTTTATGCCAGCCGGCCGACCTCAAGCTGGATATGCCGAATTTCGCTTATTTTCTCCTTCCCATTGAATGGTCTCCAGCGGCGAGACTGGACGCGAAAAGTTGGTAGTTTGATTGCTGCTGCTGACTTGACGGGCATGCGATGTGTGAACCTCCTGGGTGCTGATATTTTTGAGTGGAATGAAGTGGCCATCATCACTGTGCCTCGGTCGCACGTAGATCTCGGCGCCGTTCTTGTCGACGACGCCACTGTTTACGGCAGTCCCTCCAGACAAGCCTCCAGATCCAGATTTGCCTCCGGTCCCGGCTGTAGTTTGTCCCATCATCCTAGGGAAAGCTCTTCGGATCAAGTTACGAATGCCAGGCATGCAAGCGCAAACCATTGCAGTGTCGACCTCGATGACCGTCCATGCTCCTACTTGCTTGTAGTCATCTGTCAAAATTCGTCAGTTGCAGTCCAACAGTGCAACACTCTTCCCTCCATGACTTACGTGTAAGATTCTGGGAGTTGCCGAACTTGACCAGAAGTCGAAGTCGCAGAATGGATACGAAAGTGACGAAGGATCCAACGCCTAGTGGAAACCGTTGTTAGCATTCCCATCACCGCGATGTTCTCATTATTCACCCACTAAACATTAGCATGACCAAGATCTTTTTGCGAGTATTAAGATTCATCCTCCACAGCATAGGCATTGGTAAGACAGCGACAACTAGGTCCAGGGCGATATTGAAAGCCGCCGAAGCCCATGACTGGGCATTGATGTTGTTACACCGACCGGGAAGCGACTTGTCCCAATTGTCCCACGCCTGCATGTATCGTAAGCCTCCTGTCTATAAACAAAAACATCTGTAACCTGCACTCACCAAGTTGACTGGTGTGCACTGAAAGGCCGTGATCAAAATGAAGGTAATGGCGTATGCCACGTTGAGGGCAATGGCGATGTAGGCAAGCATCTTGAAGTTTTTGTGCTGGAAAATGCGAAGGTAGGTGCAACAGATTGCTATCTTGATCGTCGGCAAAGCGGTAAGATAAAGAATCTCGTCGACATAATAGACCTGTCCCGAGGTCAGCTACAACTTTGGTTTACGGTCTGCTGAGGGAGCGCACCTTGAGAATTTGTGTAAGGTTGTCGAACGGAATTGTCCAGACGTCCTTGCCAACACCTAATCCGGTCACTAGAAAGTCGTCAGCGGTCTGTTGAGTATATCTGTGCACCAAGCTTCCACTTACAGACGTTAGAAAGTGCAGTAATTGGAATTAGAAGTGCCATTGCGACGGTGATCGTGAAGTCATCCCACCAGAAGTCGGTATCGATTCGAGCACCTGTCTCGCATGGAAAGCGCATTTTGGACAGAAGTCGCATGATGTATGCCACCCCAGCCAATGCAATCCCAATAACACTAGCAATCGAATAGCTCTCGGCATCGCGAACAGGCCGCTCACACAGCTGTTCCGTGAGATTCTTTGCAACTGGGATTCCATTGTCAGCTGCCCCTCTTGCAGACTCTGAACCTTCCGAAGTTTCATACCCAGCTGCTCTCGGATCGTGCAGGCCGATAAGGCGCATGCTTCGATACCTGCGTTCGCTGTTGTATTGCTGCAGCCAGAGGCAATGTCGATGTTGCCATCACTTTGGCCGGAAGCTGCTACCGCTTCCACGAGACAGGTTCTCTACAGCAGAATGGTTAGTGAAGCTCCAGTAAGAGTATCTAGAGTATACGCACGGCGCATTCTGGCATCTGCTGCACAATCCCCAGAGCACGCTGAAGCTCCGACTGCCCGGCATCTTGGGTGGCACACAGGGTCGCAAAGAGAGCGACCAGAGTCCAGAGGAACCTCATACTTCGTGCCCGGAGAAACGAAGAGCGTGATTAGATCCACTGAGCATGAAGAAGTGTGTGTGATGTTAGTGATTCATGGGATAGATATCAGAATTTCCCCAAGGACGAGATAAGTTCTTGAACCTCCGCAACACGACCACGCGTGCACAAAGAGTTGTTGCGCGGAATAATGCTGATCGTCCAGGACCCCTAGCCAGCATCGCAGATTTTCTGATCGCCTAGTGAGTGAAGAAGCGCGCACGCAAGCTGCCGGCGGTAGTCACGCTGACTGCAGAACAGCCGTGAAACCACAGCCCTAACGCGTAGCCATTTTTCGATAGAAAGCACCGACAGTCGGGACGGCGTGTGAGGACTCCCAGTCTGCAGGGCCATGCATGGGAGCAAGGAGGGCAGCAGCCGCGGGCCCGAGTTGCTAGAGAGAACCGGCGGATTTAGCGTATGATGTGCCGATGTTTGACCATTGAAGCGAGGAGCGGCTTTCAGGCGCGAACAGGCTTGGTTCGAAGCAGGCAAGATAGCTCCATCAAAGAAATGATGGTGTGTGTCCACGGACCATAAGCTGACGGATCGCTGCAAGTCTCGGTGGGGGTGGAGGTGAGGCGAGGTTTGCAGGGCGGAAAGGGGCAATCCAGTCAAAACTACGCTATTGATGACCGGTTGTTTCTACTACCGTGTTATGCATGCCAGTGCCTATACGCCATGTATCTATTCCGCGTGCAGCTATTGACGGCACTCGTGAGCCTGCTTCCACGGAATGCGTGGGCCTTCTCAAATCTCCAGCACAATGGACACGTGCATGCTGGACTACATGAAAAGCGCCTTCTTGGACTTTTAGAAGGCCTCGGTGGCTTTGGTGGCGGTGGGGGTCCTGGTGGCAGCGGAGCGGCAATCGAGGTTACTGGCGAACATGAATGGCAACCGCCTGGTCCAGATGACCAAAGAGGTCCATGTCCAGGTCTGAATGGTGGGTGTACCCAACTCGAGCGCTGCTCAAGAACAGACAGCTGACAGTAGCAGCGATGGCCAATCATGGCTACATCCCACGGGTGAGTACAAGCACCAGCCTGCACAGACGCGGGCGAGAACGACGCTGACCCTCCATCGCAGAACGGAGTCGTGTCTTTGCTTGGAGCAGTGAACGCCATAACCAGTGTCGTCAACATGAGCGTCGAGTTGGCGTTACTCCTTGCGGTAATGGGCGTAGTGTGGACTGGCAATCCAGTCTCGCTCGACCCTTCCTTCTCCATTGGTGGCACGACACCAGAGGTGCAGAATCTGCTCGGAAACGCTCTCGGACTTCTAGGTATGTTCCATGCTCTTCCTGTTCCAAGGTTCCGTTGTAGATTATGCTGAAATGCAATCAGGCGAGCCTCGTGGAATCGACCACTCCCACAACTTCATCGAAGCAGACTCATCGCCGACGAGAGACGACCTATACGTTACCAACGATCCGGTCACCATGAACTTGACCAAGTTCGAGACGCTGTATGATTCGATTCCGGAGGGGCAGGTATTTACTGCGGAGGTTATGACCGACTTCGCGATGATTCGCTGGAACGAGGCGGTTGCGACCAATCCATACTTTTACTATGGGCCGGTCACTGGGATGATCGCTCGGAACACTGGATATTGCTTCATGAGAAACCTGCTCGCCAACTATTCCTCTGGCAAGCAAGAGTTCAGTGAGTACCGAATCCCTCCAACTCGAGGTCCACAGGCTAATGACACGCAGCACATGAGATCTTCAAGAGCTGGTATTCGGTGACAGGCGATCGAGACAGTTTCACATACACCAAGGGCCACGAGCGTATTCCAGCGAACCTGGTGCCGAATCCGGCTCCGTACGGCCTCGTGAATCTGAATCTGGACATCGTGGCCATGATCCTGCGCTACCCAATCTTCGCCAGCGTCGGCGGCAATATGGGCGAGGTGAACTCGTTCACCGGAGTCAACCTCGGAGATCCTGTCGATGGCGTCCTGAACGTGCCCCGGTTACTGGAAGGCAACAACCTGCTGTGCTTTGCCCTCGAAGTGGTCAACTTCGCAGCTCCGAATTACCTCAACAAGCTAGTCAGCACGCTCGCAGTGCCTCTGAAAATGCTCACCGATGCCATCGCGGCGCCGCTTCTGAACATGAGTTGCCCGCAGCTGGGCGAGATTACGCGTGACGGGAAGCCGTTGTGGCAGTCATTGGGCGAAGAATTTCCGGGTGCGAACAAGAGTGGCAGCGCGATGTAACAACGTGGCAGGTTGCAGCAGGAGGAACACGTACGAGAGAATCTGGGAGCGGGGAATTGATGAATCAGCGCGAAAATGATGGGACGCAACTGCAAGAGCGCGCGTCTCAGACAGAATAGCTTCAATTCCGTAGCCAATTTCATGGCTTCACAATTTGACAAGAACTCGATTTACATCTCATGCATGCAAGTTTCAGAACGCATGTTAGCAGTGCGAAGTTTCTTGCTCGAAAGCCGCTTCTGTGTTCATGCGGACCTACTGGCAAGTTTGGCAAACATCATTTATCGACCAGCGATTCCGGTCGACACCACTCGCTCCTAAAGACCCGATCTCTGCATCGAGTAGTATCGAAGATCCGTGTCCTAGTTTCCTGCGAAAAGCACCGAAACACTGGCAGGGGTCCTGAAGACTACCGACGCTAAAAACGCCATTTGAGACATTACCAGCAGGCAGACGATCAGGCTGGTGAATCTTGCTAGAGAATAGCTTCCAATTTCCGCGGATCGCTTGGTAGATGATAGGACTATGTTGAGCAAGTGCCTCAGGAGAGCCACGCAACGCGAAACAGGAATCGGACCTCGGTTGGAAGGCCAGTATAAGCAATGTCTGCGAGATATTGGTCCTGTCCATTTTCAACTTCCAGATAATGCACCACTCCATCTTCTTGACGTCTTTTCCAGGTCCTTCTCCCTAGGAACACACCGACTCAAATGTCCCCTTCGATGCCCACCTCCTCCTTCCTGTCCGCTACCTTGTCCTTCTCCGTAGCATCTAGGATCATTCCCCACAACTCCTTCCGAATCTTCTTTCTGTTCGCCACGATCTTTGCCCACTTCTTCCTCGCCGCAACAATCTGTGCCTTCCTCTCCGGGTCTACGGGCTTGATGTTCCCACTCTTCAGCTTCGTCAACCTCTCTTGCAATTCGGCATTCTCCTTCTCCAGCTTCTCGACATTACTCTTCATTTCTACCGTCGTGACGATCGTAGATTCAGCTCGCAAAGCGAGACGGAGCTCTTTCTCTTCGGTCTTCAGTGATACGATTTCAGTTCTGAGGCGTTCGGCCTCGGCTTCTTTGGCTTGCGTCGTCTCCTCGAAGTTCTCATCTACTTTTTCCTGAAGAGTGAAGCCAAGTCAGCGGTGCATGCAGAGGAGTGATGTAAGGTGTGGCATGCCTGAGCCGCAAAGTAGACGATCTGCTTCCCGGAAGCCTTGCCATCGATCTCGTTTCGCTCGTGCATGTCCTTCAGCACTTTTGTGGCAGCGGCTTTGGTGACTTTGTTGTTGAGATTGGTGCTGATGTCTGTGGCGGAGTACGGGCGATTGGTCTTGCGCAGGTAGTTGAGGATAAGTTTGGAGGACTCGTCGGGAGTTAATTTCTTTTCCTTGACCTCTTTGGTGGCGCCCATGATGACAGATTTCGGTCAGCGACCTTTATGAACGATGCTGTATCCGTGAGCTGACGTGAAGTGTTGCTGTGTGCAGGTCAAGTTGAAGTTGTAAGACTTGACGTGACGTTGCCATGAGGCTGCAGGCGACGACGCGCGTGCCTTCCCAGATCGCGTCTCGCTGAGTCGCGACTGCCACATTTCCGCCATTCTGCTACGCGTCCCTCTCCATGATGAAACTGCTGCATTTCGGTATTCTGCAATGCTATCGCTTGGTGGTCACCGCACCGCTGACTAGCACAACTCCGGCTAACGTCCACCCAGGCCACCAAATGCACCAAAGCACGAGGCAACTCCATACGCCCTGCGCAGCCCAGCCTTTGGCAATCTCAAATAGTACCGCGCTGACGTCCATCTTGACAAACCAGCTGAATGCATAGACAGCAGTCGCAGGGGAGAGCGCCAGCCATATCAAGACCGAGGGAATGCTCAGCGCGATAGCAAGAGTGCGCTGTGTGTCACTGCTGCTGGTTGATCTCAAGGGCAATGGACGCACAAACGAAAGCGGGCATGCCAACAAGCCCACTGTCAGAGCTAATGAAAAGTTTAGTGTAGCCCAGGTGGAAAGTGTTGCTCCGAGGAAGAGGAGCGAGAATGCTTGCATCGTCTGCAACTGTTGCGATGTCGCTCGGAGGTATCGGACCAGCAGGATCGAGATGTAGGCGGGGAGGATGTAACTGCTCGTTGTCACAATACCAAACATATACGGCAAGTTCTGCAACGATGTCAGCTGAGGACTTGCGCTTAGTCAGTATCCTTGCACGTACTGCCCTACTCGTATGCGTGAGTAGATAAAGCGGTACCAGACTGATAAGATGCACTGCCAGAACCACGACAGCAGGTAGGAACATCTTCCTTTCGACACTTTGCAGCTCTTCCTTTGCGACGACTGCGACTCTGTCACCTTGCTTGATTTTGACCAGCTTCTCGCCCTTCGGCTTCTGGCTGCCCCCACTTTCCAGCTTTCCAGGCTTCTCAACTGGCCCTTTGCCACTTAAGATCCACAGTGCAAGAGCGTTGATCGTGAAGCTGCCAGCGACTAACATAGCTGCTGGTAAATAGCTGCCAATACTCACAAATCTGTGCGTGTTCAGCAGGATGTAGAAGAAGAAACTCTGATGGAGGTGCTCCAGCAAGTTGTTGATACTTCGAAAGATACTCTCAGTCACTCGCCCGAGACTCATCTCATCGTGCCAGCCATCTCCGACTGTCTTGAGAGTGATGGCATCGACATGGTATGGCATGAATGCTGAGTGAGGACCAGTGGCTACGCCTTGGGCCTGGGATAGGATTCCAGAGGCAATCGTGCGGAGTCGGTCCGGGTATTTGTCAGAGTGCTTCGTGAAGCCATGCAGAGAGCATCCCGTGCCCATGTGGCCCGACGCGATCTGAACTGCTGTGTTGATGAGGTCGAGGTTGGGCAGGGCGCCATTGATGCCATCATACAGCACATCCAACTTCTCGAAACGCTTTCCCCAAGGCCCGACAGGATAGTCCAGCGCAATCGCGCCCTGAAGTGCACCGGCTCTGATGGGCAGGTCGCTGACGTTCCGGCTCGATGTGGGGATCGTGCCAGTGCTGTGGTATGCACTGACCCATGCTTCGGACCCGTATGTGCTGTCCTCGGGTATGAGCAGAATGATGTCCTTGGACCAGATGCTCCATCGCTTGAAGTATCGTGCCAGAGTCAATGCTAACGCAACCCCGGAATAGTTGAGCTCTCCTTCGAAGTTCTTCCAAGCTGCGATCAGAACCATTGCTTCCGTGGCATCTGCCCTCGGCCCTTGAAGCAACCCATATACATTCCTGCCCTCGATTCTCTCGCCCGCGACCTCGAATGCATATTCCTGTGTCGCGCTCTTGAGCTTTATCTCTTTAATGATCTGTTCTATGCCTGCCAATCGCTCTTCTCTGCTCTTTTGCTCAAGATTGTAAACTTCCTGTCGATATGCGCGGAAGATGTTATGTTCGCTGCCGCCGAAGTATGTGTGGACCTGTCCAGGTAAGATCGCGTTCTCGGAGATGTACGTTTGTCGCGAGTAGTCGTTCAGCGGAAGAAGCAGGACCCATACTATGCCGACCAGGATGCATATGGCTGAAAGGTATGGGGGTAATTTGAGCAGAACGGGAGACCGCCGCAAGGTCAAAAGGCGCGCTGCTGTACGTATCTGTCAGTAAGATAAGCTGTAGGGTTGTTTGCTATGTATACCTACAGAGCGCCATGTTGTGTTATCGCATTGGGATGCCGTCAATGAACGGCGAGGAGACGTGTTCGTGACGTGTGCGATGAGTTTGATGCTGCTCATTCGAATCATGGTTCAAAGTTTGACGCGCTGGCGTTCACATAACAATAATTAGTGTATGAAAATTTTAGATATTACGTAAAAGCCGTTACGTAAGGAAAGGACACGTTACTCTACTTTATAAAAGAATACTCTACTATATAAAAGAATAATACATTAATGTGAAAAAACTTCGACATGAGCTACTTCCAAAATGCGAACCGCAGGCTCACAGGAAGGAAAGACGCGACGAACCATCGAGGAAATGATATCGCAAGCAGCGGAGGAGCAGACGTCGCCGGCGAGGCGGGGGTGGGCGGCCAACCTGACCCCCGTCCCGCTGCGCACACTGCCCCAAAGCACCCCCTAGGGAGCCAACAGGCGCCCGACCACCATCCAAAGAGTACCAATCCCTCTAGAGAACTAACTATAGCCCAAAAGATCCAACAGATCCTGCAGAACGAGGCCCTAACGAGGGCCACCCCCCTCCCAGTCCTAATCGTCCTTGGCGAAGCGCTCGGTGCACAGAAGGAAAGAGCGACCCTCCAGCAGGAGGTGAAGGAAATAAAGAAAGCAATTCAAGCCCAAAAGGAGAACAACACACAGGAGAAGAAGACGTGGGCCCAAATGGCAGCGGGCGCTGATTGTGCAGCACCCCCGAGAGCTCCGCAACAAAGTCACGTGATCACCGTCAAAATCACGGACGACGAAGAGAAGAAGGCGGTCCGAGAGCTGTCGTACGCGACTATTGTGGAAAGAGTCGGATGCCCCGGAGTAGTAGCGGTGAAGAAATTGACGAGCGGGGACCTCCGGCTGTTTATGAAGGACCAGAAGTCCCTCGAGGACGCGAAAAGAACTGATACCTGGACCGAGAAAATCGGAACGACAGCGAGAGTCGCTACGGAACAGTTCCAAGTCCTGGTCCACGGGGTAGTAATACCGGCGGACAGGACAAACATGGTCAAGATCCGCCAAGGAATCGAGGACCACAACAGAAACGCCCACCCGGGCCTGAAAGTCCTGAAGGCAAGCTGGTACAAGAGCGAGAAGGCGATTGGAGACAAGCAGAAGTCCTCTCTAATCATCGGGGTCCGGACCCAGCGAGAAGCCGACGCGATTGTGGCGAGGGGATTAGTCCAGGACTACTCCCTCCTGTACGCCGAACACTACAGCCCGTACCACCGTGTAATGCAATGCATGAAGTGCGCGAAATTCGGGCACCGGGCGGCGGACTGCAGAGCGGAGACAAAGTGCAACAACTGCGCTGGACCCCACAGACCCGAAGAATGCAATTCGACAATCCAGAAGTGCGCCAACTGCAATGGCAACCATGCCGCATGGAAGAGCACGTGCAAGATAAGACAGGCAGTCAGGGGAAAGCTGGACGCAATGAGGCTGGTCTGGACACAGAGGGCTACGATAAGGGCCGAAAAGAAGGAGGCTGACAAAGAGGGATGGACAGTGGCATCAGGCAAACGACCGAGGATCCACTCCCCCGAGACGACAGAGAGAACGAGTCGCCTGCTGACGCGTACCGACTCACTTACGCGAACCGAGTCCCTGGCGAGGAGGAACCCAGGCAGGCCGAGATTCACGGCATATGCCCCTCCCCCGAACCAACCAAGAATTACGGCAGGCATATTCACCGCCGGCCCCCAGACGCCGACGGTTGACCCCCAGGCTGCGCAGGAAACGGAGACGAGTGGAGAAGCCGATAGCTTAAGCATGGACACTACAAATGAGTAATACACCGGAAGACATTACGATCATACAGTACAACGTCAACCACAGTAGAAACAAGGTTACGCTTCCGTTCCTACAAGGACTGGACCCGAAACGACACCTAGTCGTCGCGGTGCAGGAGCCATGGCTGAACCCGAACTTCCACAGTACAGTCCAGCACCCGGCGTACTACGCTGTCCTCCCCGAGGACAGAGGCGCAAGGGTCGGGCTGTATATCTCTAAAACGATCCCCCCGAGGCAGTGGACGACGACGAGCCACGGCCCGAACCTCCTCACACTGCATTGGGAAACGAACCAAGGCCCGATACATATCCACAGTTGCTACAACCCACCTAGCCCCCTGCGGAGTAACGAATGCACTACGATCGAGGCAGTAGGGGAAGCCATCCAGGAACCAGGTGAACACGTCGTAATAGGAGACTTTAACCTCCATCACCCGCGGTGGGGAGGACCACTGACGATGGAATGCCACGATGCAGCAGACGCACTCATCCAGATTACTGAAACTGCAGGCCTTCAACTGCTTATCCCAAGTGGAACAATCACGTGGGAGACGAGTAGAAGCTGTCAAACGCTCGATCTGGCCTTCGCCTCCCAAACCCTCAGTCAGGGGGTGGTAAGGTGCGGTACGGCACAGGAGGTCGAAACCGGGTCCGACCACCTCCCGATCGAAACAGTAATACAACTCCCGAGCCAAGAACGCGCGCAACGACCGGCGAGGCCCCAGTGGAAGAAAGCAGACTGGAAGGTAGTTCGGGAAGAAGCCGAGAAGGCAGTAAGGTTCGCCCTCGAAGGCCCGCTCGAAACCAAGGGCCAGCTTGACGCTATGGCGGAGCGAATACAGGAAGCAATCCAAAAGGTTATAGACGACAAGATCCCGAAGGCGAGGCCGTCGGCCTACGCTAAGATGGCGTGGAGCGCAGACTGCACGAGATACACCAAAGCGGCAAGGAAGGCAAGACGGGAGTGGCAGGCCAGTAGGAGCGAGGAGGCCTATAAGGCATAACGTAATCAATGGTGAAGCGAGCCACATGGGGAAGCGAGTCACGCACCCCGCATCTTTCTTTTTGTCTTCCTTACTTTCAACACTATGGACGCGTCTTTACGTGATCGACACGCGTCTCCTGATTCTCAAATATCGAAAGCAGTTGATGCTCTCCGTACAGGCCAATGTTCCTCAATTCGAGCGTGTGCGCACGCGTTTTCTGTTAAATACTCAACTCTTCAAGCCCGCCTCTCCGGACGGCTTTCACGCTCTCAGGCCCACGAACCGATGCAAATACTCTCAAAACCAGAAGAGAGGACACTTGTACGATGGATTACACAGCTCACAAACACCGGATTCCCTGCCTCACCAGCGTTAGTACGCGATATGGCCGAAGAAATCCGGCATAACCGGCTCCAGCTTTCATACTCACCACGACCGAACCTCCGCCCAATTGGTAGCGAATGGCTCCTACGCTTTCGGCGCCGCCATCCTGAGATCCAGGGTGTATGGACACGTAAAATAGAAGGGCAGAGGCATAAGGCGATGAGTATAGAGACCACAAAAGCGTGGTTTGAGGCGGTAACGGAGCTTGTGCTCCAGCACCAATACCCTCCGGAACGGCAATACAATATGGATGAGTCGGGTTTTGCGATCGGAGAGTCTCAGGCTACAAGAGCATTAGTTAATATTCGTGAGAAGTCGAGTTGGAAGGTAATCAACGGCCGTCAAGAGTGGATAACTGCGATTGAGTGTGTAAGCGCCTCTGGAGTCGCTCTGCCACCCCTTTTGATTTTCAAAGCAATGCATACAAATACGGCATGGATACCACCTGAAACGCCACCAGAATGGAGATTTTCAACAAGCCAGAGCGGCTGGACCTCAGATAGCCATGGTTACCAATGGTTAACGACTGTTTTCGAGCCAACAACCCGGCCGGAGGACCCGTCTTTGCGGCGACTATTGATTATGGACGGCCACAGTAGCCACCTTACCGCGAATGTAATCGCATTCTGCATGGAACACGCAATTGACTTGCTTATCCTTCCACCACATACATCACACATACTTCAGCCGCTGGATGTAAGCATATTTCAACCACTGAAACGTGCTCTTGCCAAGGAGGCTGATACAGCTGCACGGCTTGACCACGGGCGCATACCACGGGCAGAATGGACATCAATGTATATCCGAGCAAGAGAAAAGGCTCTTACACAATCTAATGTTATTTCCGGGTGGAATGCAACCGGGTTGTACCCTTTAAGTCCAATTCAAGTGCTTGACAAGCTTGCTACACCACCTACGCCCCAGTCAAGATCACCTTCCAAACCGGATCAAACAGGCTCCCTGGATACCTCGCTTTTGAACAGCTCTCCACCATCAGGTACAGAACTACGGGAAGCAAATGCAGTGCTTAATTCTGAGCTACAGAAGGCTAGTGACATTGCAAGCCCTACAAGAAGATATATTCAAAGGATGACCCATGCATTTGAAGCTACCCAAAGTGAGCTCACAACACTACGGAAGAAGCTTAAAGATACAGAGGAGCTACTCCAGACCCGGAAGAAACGTACAAAGGGCAAGAGGGTTGCATTGCAGGGCAAGTTTGTCTTCACAACACAGGAAATCCTTGAAATTGCTCGCCAAGCCGAGGAAGGCAAGAAGGTTAAGAAATCCAGAGGAAGGCCACGTAAGAGAGCAAAGACCAATAAAATTATAGAGGATAAGGAGAATGATATCGAGAGTGTATCTAGTGATTCTGAGTCTGATTGCATCGTTGTAGCAGATGGTAGACACATTTGAACAACTCGAGCCAAGACTCTGTGGCTCGCTTCCCCATGTGGCTCGCTTCACCATTGATTACGTTACCGAACCGCAACAAACATGCAGAAAAGCCAGATCAAACGCGATGCCAACCTCAACTGGCGGAAGACGGTAACAGAAATTACAGCGGACAAGAACAAGATATGGAAACTTGCGAGGTGGGCCCGCCAAGGAGCCGGCAAACCGCCCCCCCCTCCCCAATTCCCTGCGATGAAGTCAAGGGACGGGCAGCTACACTCCCGCAACGAGGAGAAGGCAGACATCATAGCAGAACACTTCTTCCCGCCGCCAGTACAAGCTGACCTAACCGATTTAGCCGGGTATGAATACCCGGCAGAGATATACATAGCAGCGGAAGTCGACCCTGCAGACATTATAAAGACCCTGAAAAAGATGCCCCCAGACAAAGCGCCTGGACCCGACCGGATTACGAATCGATTCCTAAAGAAGTGCGCAGGGGAGATTGCCCCGGCGCTCGCACGGCTCTTCACCAGGTGCCTGCAACTGTCATACCATCCCAAATCGTTCCGAGACTCGAATACAGCCGTCCTGCGGAAGCCCCAGAAGCCGGACTACGCGTCGCCAAAGGCATACAGACCGATTGCTCTCCTTAATACCCTGGCAAAACTACTCGAAGCCATTGTAGCGAGGAGGCTATCAGACACGGCAGAGGCAAACCACTTGCTTCCGTACAACCAGATGGGAGGAAGGCCGAAACGATCTACGACAACAGCCCTCGAACTCGTAACCGAACAAATACACACAGTTTGGGGCACGAACCCTGACCTTGTCGCCTCAATGCTCTGCCTTGACATTTCCGGCGCGTTCGACAAGGTCTCCCACAAACGGCTACTACACAACCTCCGTGAAAAAGGGGTACCAGGCTGGATGGTCGGATTCATCGAATCGTTCCTTACGAACCGCACTACAACGCTGGTCCTCGGCGACTATATAGACAGGAGACGGGATACAGAGACGGGCATCCCCCAGGGATCTACTATCTCCCCGATACTCTTCCTATTCTTCGCGTCCGGACTCCTCCCAAACCTAACCGACGGACCGACATCAGCATCAGGATTCATAGACGACACAAATATAATCACGTTTAGCAAGACAACGGAGGAGAACTGCAGGGCCCTCGAAGCAGCACACGAGAAATGCCTCGCCTGGGCGGATCGCCATGGAGCAAAATTCGCACCAGAAAAGTACCAACTCATCCACTTTACACGGAAGAGAAAGAAACATAACCTCCAAGCAGCAGTTAACATCTCTGGGTTCGACGGCAAGCCGGTACCGGACATACGCCTCCTCGGAGTGTGGATCGATACGAAACTCAAATGGGGACCGCACATCAGACAGGCCCGGGAGAAAGGAATTACCCAAATGGTGTCCGTTACAAGGCTCTGCAAATCGACGTGGGGAGCGACATTCCAGAGAGCTAGACACCTGTACACCGCGATCGTTCGCCCGGCAATGGCGTTCGGATGCCAGATCTGGAACAACCCGATAGGGAAGGAAAGAAGCAGCAAAAGCCACATCGAGACACTTGAGAAGGTCCAGTCACAGGCCCTCCGCACAATGCTCGGAGCATACAAGTCCAGCCCTACGCCCGTCCTCCGCCAAGAAGCGGGGATACCACCGATAGCACAACATACTACGAAACTAACTCTAGACTACATAAGGAAGACCGACAGCAGCGAAGCAGTAAAGGCAATCCGGCAGAGATGCCAGGAAGTGGCTGAACTGGCGAGGCGCATGACACGGAGGACCCGAGGGCGGGCAACAAAGACAGAACATCGATACCGGCCACGGAGAGACAAACTTACCCAAGCCACTCAGGAGGGGGAGCTGAGCAGGTGCTATACAGAAGATGGTCGAGGCTGGACACACAATGGATGGATGGAAGAATGGGAGAAAGCAAGGGAGGAAAGAGAGGGGAGGGGAAATATACGGACCGGGGAAATGGCACCGACGGCGTGGAAGCCGCCCTGGCGCAAGGACGGGCACCGCATGCACATAGGGCTGACTCGGGCACAGAGCACGATCGCGACCCAACTGCGAACAGGACACATAGGTTTCAAAGCGTACCTCTATAGGAGGAGAGTCCCGGGGGTCGACAGCCCATACTGCGAATGCGGGGAGGGCAAGCAGGACGTGGCACACGTCCTTATGAAATGCCCTGGGCTCCAAACGGAGCGGATCGAACTAGTTACGAAAGCAGGAACAACAAACTTGGACACTATGCTCAGCAGTGGACAAGGGATCAAAGCAGTAACAAGATGGTTAATCAAATACCGACTATGCGACGAACAGTTCAAGATCGTCCGGGAGACGGGGATAGGCAACGAGGGAGAGGGGAAGGTCTGAGCGTCAGACACTCGGAACTGCAGGGTCGTCAAAGACGACCTCTACGCGCCCAAGAGCAAGGCCAAACACGGAGGGCGAAGTGGCGCTCGCATACAACAGAAGTAGACGGGGTTTTTGTCCGGAGAGGTTTCTCCCTGTACGTACCATCTATAGCGCGACCTGCATAGGCCCTTAGGGCACAAGGACAGGCAAATGAACATATCTATCTATCTATATAAAAGAATACTCTACTATATAAAAGAATAAGGGCCTTGGGATGGCCGTAAAAGCAGCCTGTCCTAGACAGAGACACGTAAAAGGTCTCGTCCTGGATAATGACGGGAAAAGGTCTCGCCGCCGCGCGAGGAGCCGTCGTGCGGAAGCCGGCGGAGCAAACGCGACGGCGTTGACCTCAGCTACACTCACTATCTAGCACTTCCATCTACCTCACTCGCACTGAGGTAACTAAGTGAGAGCTTAGGAGGTGTCGCCTGTCGATGGAATACGCAGCTATGGCTAGATGGAGTTCTAGAGCGGAGGTAAGAGTTACCACCTCCGGAGCACAGGCTGACAGGAGGCTACAGAACGACAAGGGAAAACCACATACAAAACCAGGGGATATGGCGTACGAAAACCATCCGACTCCTGCCTACCTGGGCCGTCGACCCAGGCCCGAAGCCGGTGCATCACTTGTCGCCCCTCAGCTGCTGGTCGCGCGGCAGCTGTTAAGAGGAAGTAAGGGGATGTTACGGGCCATGCCCTGTCTAAGGCTATGCCTCGACGGATGTTAGAGGATCCGTGCTCCGCACAGACCACAGCGAATGTTCCACCACTTTCTACATTGTTCTCAGAGATGGAGGTGTTATCTATATAGTACTGAAGATGCACTGCATCTCAGCTTCTTTCTGTAGCTTCGCAATTTAGCAAATAAAGCCTTGTATGGTCGTGAATAACGCCAGCCTGAGCCTGTGTCATTTTGCGAAGCTCAACCCACGCACTGGATCATTGGACCGCACTGAATCAACGGAACTCACTGGAACATTGGATAGTGCCCTGCACTCAAAACGATCACTGGAACATTGGATAGTGCCCTGCACTCAAAACGATCACTGGAACATTGGATAGTGCCCTGCACTTTAAACGACCACTGGAGTAGTAGAACACCGGAACATCAGACTACTGGACCACCAAGAAAGGACAGAGAATGGAGAGTCCAGAAGGAGAAGCTGCACCGCAGTGGGCAACTGCCCTGCTCAACCAAGTCAACCACCTGAACAACGTCGTCAGGGAACTACAAGGCCAAGTAAAGGAAGAACCTGTGACACCACCGTCGTCAAACGAACCGCAGCCCGTCGCAGAACACAACCATGGCGGCGGACCAACCAAGCATCTAGGACCATTGGCTACATACGATGGAAACCAAGAACAGCTGGAACCATGGATCTCCCAAGCTGAGGCTAAGCTGCAAGTGGACTATGCCAGATGCTCAGAAGCTACACGGTTCTTCATGATCCAAAACCACCTCCGCGGAGAAGCCTCACGCCAGCTACAACCGTGGATACAGGCTATTACGGGCACTCAATACATGACGACGCAAGGACTGATCGATCAGTTGCGACTATCCTTTGGCGACCCGCACCGCAAGGAGAAGGCCCAACGGAAGCTCCACAAGTTGAAACAAGCTAATAAACCCTTTATGGAATACTTCACTGAGTATCGGAAGTTGGTACTGGAGGCAGGAGGTACTGATTGGCCAGACGAGATCAAGAAGTCATATCTCGAGGCAGGACTAAGCCTGGAGCTACAGCGATGCATGATCGGAAAGAGCATAGATGGTGTATCTTTTGAAGGATACTGCAATGAGTTGAAGCAGGCGAGCGATCAATTGGAAGCCTTCAACCTACGGAATAAGGGCCTATGGCGGAACAACACCGTACCGCGATCGGAAGCGACGGCCGCAACTGAGAGGGCATCGAGATCATCTCAGCTACAAACAGGCAACCCGGAAAAGATGGACTGGGAACCTAGTAATCCCCTGCGTAGTAGTCGAGCGAACATTGAGACAAACGGACGACGCGCCAAATGGGTAAGTCCGGAGACTATAGCATATCGTCGAGAGAAGAAGCTTTGTCTTCGTTGCGGTAATCAAGGCCACATGGTCGGAGAATGCAAGTTCCTACCAGCACGGCGCCCTCTGGCTGCGAACAATGCATCAACTAGCGATGCCGCACGGGTAGACCTATCTCTCTCACTTCCGGAGACCGAGAAATCTGAAGACGAGTCAGAAAAAGAGTAGCCCTTGATCGAAGTCGTGACCAAGGGCAATCGCCGGAGCTAAGCGAGATAGAGCAAGAATGGAAAGTGTTTCAACCAAGAATGGAATGCCCTCTATTCCACGTGCACGCATTCCTCAACGACTACATTTCTACCACTGCTCTGATCGACAATGGCTCGATGGCTTACGCACTAATCGACGAACGACTCGCACGCAGAATGGGCCTTCCAATGTTGAAGATTCCGATGCGACAGCTATGTGGTGTTCAAGATAATGCAGACACGGCTGGAAGCACGATTACTGAGATCACGACATTCTCATTAGACATTGGCGCACACAAGACCTCCAAGGTGTTCGCATATGTCGTCCCTCGACAATCGGAAGAGATCATACTAGGGAGACCGTGGCTACGGCACCAAGGAGGGTATGTTGACGAGAAGGAGGAAAGGCTTGTTTTCGAAGACGGCACCTCCGTCCCCAGCAATGAGCATATTAAGAAGGATCCACGCTCGCCGTTCAAGACCCTCCGCGTATCGCAGGTGTTTGCGAGCACCTATATTGGACTCGCCAGACAGTCAAAGAAGAAGGATATTCAGTTGTTTACAGCTACGCTCGCCGACATTGAAAAGGCCCTCCGACCAAAGCCGAAGCTCTCGCTTTCAGAGGTAATGGAACGACTGCCAGAATACTATCACCGCTACGCACAGGCGTTTAACCCAGAGGAGGCCGCAAAACTACCGCCACATCGACCGGGTATCGACCACGAGATTCCTCTGGAGAAGGACGAGAATGGCAGAGAAAAGGAAGTCCCGTGGGGCCCACTCTACAGCATGACGAGAGACGAGCTACTCGTGCTGCGGAAAGAGCTTACCTCGTTACTAGGCAAGGGTTTTATTCAAGCGAGCAAGTCACCTGCCGCTGCCCCAGTCTTGTTTGCGAAGAAGCCAGGCGGAGGACTGCGTTTCTGCGTCGACTACCGTGGTCTGAACGCCATTACACGCAAAGATCGTTACCCACTGCCACTAATCCGAGAGACACTCGCCTCATTGTCAAAAGCCAAGTGGCTCACTAAGCTTGACGTCTCCGCTGCGTTTCACAAGATTCGAATGGCGAAGGGCGAAGAGTGGAAGACCGCTTTTCGGACACGATATGGGTCGTTTGAATGGAAGGTCTGCCCCTTTGGCCTTACCGGGTCTCCTGCGACATTCCAACGATTTATAAACTGGGTGCTACGCGATTTCCTCGACGACTTCTGTTCCGCTTATGTCGACGACATACTGGTATTCTCCTCCGGCTCCCTTAACGATCATAGGGACAAGGTATCACGGGTCCTGCAACGCCTTCTTGACAATGGCCTTCCACTCGATATCAACAAATGCGAGTTCGAGACAAAGACGACTAGGTACCTTGGATTTATCGTGGACGTCAGCTCTGGCATTCGAATGGACCCCGAGAAAGTGAAGGCGATTACAGAGTGGAAACGGCCAACAACGGTGAAGGGTGTACGCTCATTCTTAGGCTTCGCCAACTACTACCGGATGTTTATTGCTAGCTACACGAAAATCGCAAAACCACTGCTCGACCTAACCAAGAAGGACGTGCCTTTTACTTGGTCCGAAGACTGCGAAGTGGCCTTCAATACTTTGAAACAACGCTTTACAGGAGAACCGGTGCTGGCGACTTACGACCCGACGAGAGCAACTCGACTGGAACCCGACGCTTCGGGGTGGGCATCAGGCGGTGTGATAACCCAATTTGATTCTGACCTCCAGGTGTGGAGACCAATAGCATTCTTTTCAGCCAAGCACTCGCCAGCCGAGTGTAATTACGACATCCATGACAAGGAGCTCCTCGCGATTGTCAAGTGCATAAGGGAGTGGGGCAGTGAACTTCGAGGACTGTCCCAGCCCTTTGTGGTTCTTACGGATCACAAGAACTTGGAGCCTTTTATGACTAAGAAGCAGCTGAACGAGAGGCAGATCCGATGGGCTGAGTTCCTAGCACCCTTTCGATTTACGCTCCAGCACCGACCTGGTAAAGAAGCTACTGTCCCCGATGCGCTGTCTCGGCGAGAACAAGATGTTCCTCAAGACGCCGACGACTCAAGGCTTGCCGAACGGCAGAGAGTGCTTCTGCCACCATCTCTATGGGTTAACGTTACACGGCTAGACCTTCCAGCCCCGTTTCAAGACAACGCCGATCTCCAACGACTATGGAACGAAGCACTACAGGCAGAAGCTGGTCAGAACTATTGGGAAACCTGGCAAGTCGTACAGAGAGGAGACCGACAATTCCCAAGACACCTAGACCTGCAGTTGGCTACTGGGGAGTGTGACATTCGAGACAACCGCCTACGTTACCGCGAGAGATTTTGGCTTCCAAACTACGAGCCGTTGACAACACGAGTGATTCAGACAATCCACGACTCTGCCCTCGGCGGACATCCTGGAAGAGACGCTACGATTGCACTACTGGCGAGACAATTTCTACTGGCCAGGGATGAATCAAGATGTTCGACGGTTTGTTCGAAACTGTGACATATGCGGACGAACGACTATATGGAGAGACAAGAAGAAGGGACTCCTGAAACCGCTCCCAGTTCCGATGCGAATATGGCAAGACATCTCGATGGACTTCATCACAGATCTGCCCCCCTGCGATGACAGCGGATCAACCATCATCCTCGTTATTACGGACCGACTGAGCAAAGGAAGCATCCTTCTGCCAATACAGCCGGAGAAGTTTGACGCAGAGAGTGTTGCGCTCCTTCTTGTCGAACGATATGTCCCCTTCCATTGGATTCCAAAGAGTATTGTCTCCGATCGGGGAACACAATTTGTCAATGCATTATGGTCACGCCTTTGCCAGCTTCTAGGGATTGAACAGCGTCTCTCTACAGCCTACCACCCCGAGACTGACGGATCCACCGAACGACGAAATCAAGAGGTCGAAACATACCTTCGCGCGTTTGTTGCATACAACCAAGTAGACTGGAATCGATGGCTACCCCTCGCCCAGATAGCCCTAGACAACAAACCAGCATCAACGACAGGAGTCAGTCCTTTCTTTCTGAGCCACGGATACGATGCCACGCCAATTTCAACAGCGGAGCAGATAGAGGAGCACACTGGCACTCTGAACCCAAGGCAAAGAGGAGAAGCCATCGTCCAGAAGCTGAGAGAGGCCCAAGAGTTCGCACAGGCAGCTATGGCTGCAGCGCAGCAGACACAGGAGCATTATGCTAACAGACGACGTGAAGCCCCGTGGACATTCAGAGTTGGAGACAAGGTATGGCTGAATCTGAAGAACATTACTACCCAGCGACCGTCAAAGAAACTGGACTGGATCCACGCCAAGTACACTGTCACGAAGACGTTCAGGGGATCGCCGCACTTCTACGAACTGGACGTACCTAGGGGAGTGCATAACAAGTTTCACATCTCCCTTCTACGACCCGCGGCAGGCGACAGCTTACCGTCACAAGTACGGGACGATCAACAACCGCCCGCTGTCCGTATTGAAGACGGCGACGAGTTTTGGGACGTATACGAGATACTCTGCTGCAGGACTAGACGATTCGGACGGGGTTCCAGACGTGAAGCGCTCGTCAAATGGACCGGATTCGCGGAACCTACATGGAACCACCTCGAGAACCTCCAGAACACACTGGCACTCGAGGCTTTCGAAGCGAAGTACGGGGATGCCTGGAGGAACGACGGACCTTTGCAGCTCTACACGGGCTCGCGTCCCAGGAGAGGAGGGGGGTAATGTTACGGGCCATGCCCTGTCTAAGGCTATGCCTCGACGGATGTTAGAGGATCCGTGCTCCGCACAGACCACAGCGAATGTTCCACCACTTTCTACATTGTTCTCAGAGATGGAGGTGTTATCTATATAGTACTGAAGATGCACTGCATCTCAGCTTCTTTCTGTAGCTTCGCAATTTAGCAAATAAAGCCTTGTATGGTCGTGAATAACGCCAGCCTGAGCCTGTGTCAGCACCCAGGGTACTATACGGTCGTTCCGGACCAGGCCCATCCGAGGGTGGCTATGTACATATCAAAGGAGATTAGCACGCAAAGCTGGACTACTAAAACCTACTCCGCAGACCTGGTTTCTACCCGGATCCAGGCAGGTGGGCGGTGGGTAAACGTCCTAAACTGCTACAACCCGTCAAGCCCAACCTGCGACCAGAGCCTGGGCACCCTCCCACTACTCCGTGCAACTCTCCGGGAGAGCGAAGGAGAAGAGATTATACTCGTCGGAGACTTCAACCTACACCACCCGAGGTGGGGTGGGAATAACACCCAAGACCAACACTGGGCAGCAGACCGACTCATCGAGGTCACGGACGAGGCCCAACTAGACCTGCTCCTAGAGCCGGGAACGATCACATTGGAGAATGCAAGAAGCTGCCAGACACTCGACTTGGTCTTTGGAACCAAGGGAATAGGACAAGACACCTTGGAATGTAGAACAAGAACAGACCTGGAAACTGGGTCCGACCACATCCCGATCCAAACTACAATTATGCAGTCAGAGGTCAGCACCAGGTCACAGGTCCCAAGACCTCAATGGAAGAAGGCCGACTGGGAGAGAATCAGAGAGGTAGTTAAGGACAGGGCTGAAACCATCGCCACCAAACCAATGAACCTGCCGCAACAGCTCGACGATAGAGCTCAGGAGGTACAGGAGATGCTTATCCAAGTAATCCAAGAGGAAATCCCTAAGGCAAAACCGTCAAGCTACGCAAAAATGTCCTGGTCAAAGGAGTGCAGTAAGGCTGTGAAAAGGACAAGGCGCCTCAAGCGGGAGTGGAGCCAGGAGAGGACGGAGGAAAGCCGAGGCGCATACCTGGCTGCGTCACACGCGAAAGGGAAACGGATCAAGAAGGACAGAAACCTGTCCTGGAGGAAGACGGTCAAGGAAATCACAGAGGATCCAAGCAAGATCTGGAAGCTAGCTAAGTGGGCTAGGGAGAAGGCTGGCCAAAGGAGTCCCCTACCCCAGTTCCCCGGGATAAAGAACAAAGAAGGGGCGATGCAGACGGAAGACCAGGGCAAGGCAGACGCGCTAGCCCAGCACTTCTTCCCAGAACCAAAAGAGGCAGACCTACAAGACATCCAAAATGCAGTATACCCGGAACCGTTTCATATCGAGGAGGAAGTCCAGATGGGCGAGCTCCTCAAATTCATGGAAAAGCTCCCGGTCAACAAGGCCCCGGGCCCGGACCAGATCCCCAACCTACTCCTCAAAGAGTGCAAGGCAGAACTCGGACCGCTACTATGTCGTTTCTTCACAGCATGCCTGAGATACGGATACCACCCGAAGCCGCTAAAACACTCTAACGTAATCAATGGTGAAGCGAGCCACATGGGGAAGCGAGCCACAGAGTCTTGGCTCGAGTTGTTCAAATGTGTCTACCATCTGCTACAACGATGCAATCAGACTCAGAATCACTAGATACACTCTCGATATCATTCTCCTTATCCTCTATAATTTTATTGGTCTTTGCTCTCTTACGTGGCCTTCCTCTGGATTTCTTAACCTTCTTGCCTTCCTCGGCTTGGCGAGCAATTTCAAGGATTTCCTGTGTTGTGAAGACAAACTTGCCCTGCAATGCAACCCTCTTGCCCTTTGTACGTTTCTTCCGGGTCTGGAGTAGCTCCTCTGTATCTTTAAGCTTCTTCCGTAGTGTTGTGAGCTCACTTTGGGTAGCTTCAAATGCATGGGTCATCCTTTGAATATATCTTCTTGTAGGGCTTGCAATGTCACTAGCCTTCTGTAGCTCAGAATTAAGCACTGCATTTGCTTCCCGTAGTTCTGTGCCTGATGGTGGAGAGCTGTTCAAAAGCGAGGTATCCAGGGAGCCTGTTTGATCCGGTTTGGAAGGTGATCTTGACTGGGGCGTAGGTGGTGTAGCAAGCTTGTCAAGCACTTGAATTGGACTTAAAGGGTACAACCCGGTTGCATTCCACCCGGAAATAACATTAGATTGTGTAAGAGCCTTTTCTCTTGCTCGGATATACATTGATGTCCATTCTGCCCGTGGTATGCGCCCGTGGTCAAGCCGTGCAGCTGTATCAGCCTCCTTGGCAAGAGCACGTTTCAGTGGTTGAAATATGCTTACATCCAGCGGCTGAAGTATGTGTGATGTATGTGGTGGAAGGATAAGCAAGTCAATTGCGTGTTCCATGCAGAATGCGATTACATTCGCGGTAAGGTGGCTACTGTGGCCGTCCATAATCAATAGTCGCCGCAAAGACGGGTCCTCCGGCCGGGTTGTTGGCTCGAAAACAGTCGTTAACCATTGGTAACCATGGCTATCTGAGGTCCAGCCGCTCTGGCTTGTTGAAAATCTCCATTCTGGTGGCGTTTCAGGTGGTATCCATGCCGTATTTGTATGCATTGCTTTGAAAATCAAAAGGGGTGGCAGAGCGACTCCAGAGGCGCTTACACACTCAATCGCAGTTATCCACTCTTGACGGCCGTTGATTACCTTCCAACTCGACTTCTCACGAATATTAACTAATGCTCTTGTAGCCTGAGACTCTCCGATCGCAAAACCCGACTCATCCATATTGTATTGCCGTTCCGGAGGGTATTGGTGCTGGAGCACAAGCTCCGTTACCGCCTCAAACCACGCTTTTGTGGTCTCTATACTCATCGCCTTATGCCTCTGCCCTTCTATTTTACGTGTCCATACACCCTGGATCTCAGGATGGCGGCGCCGAAAGCGTAGGAGCCATTCGCTACCAATTGGGCGGAGGTTCGGTCGTGGTGAGTATGAAAGCTGGAGCCGGTTATGCCGGATTTCTTCGGCCATATCGCGTACTAACGCTGGTGAGGCAGGGAATCCGGTGTTTGTGAGCTGTGTAATCCATCGTACAAGTGTCCTCTCTTCTGGTTTTGAGAGTATTTGCATCGGTTCGTGGGCCTGAGAGCGTGAAAGCCGTCCGGAGAGGCGGGCTTGAAGAGTTGAGTATTTAACAGAAAACGCGTGCGCACACGCTCGAATTGAGGAACATTGGCCTGTACGGAGAGCATCAACTGCTTTCGATATTTGAGAATCAGGAGACGCGTGTCGATCACGTAAAGACGCGTCCATAGTGTTGAAAGTAAGGAAGACAAAAAGAAAGATGCGGGGTGCGTGACTCGCTTCCCCATGTGGCTCGCTTCACCATTGATTACGTTACTACAGTCGTGCTTAAGAAGCCTCAAAAGCCAGACTATACCAAGCCAGGGGCATACAGACCAATTGCACTGCTAAATACAATAGCAAAGATCCTAGAGGCGATCGTAGCCAGGAGGATGAGCAAGGAGGCGGAAGAAAGGGGCCTCCTTCCCCAATCACAGATGGGAGCACGACCTGGGAGATCGACGGTATCAGCCCTCGAGCTGATTACGGAGCAAGTGCATACGATCTGGAAGACCGACCCTACACTAGTCGCATCTATGCTATGCCTGGACATCTCAGGGGCGTTCGATAACGTGTCCCACGAGAGAATGATCCACAACATTAAGATGAAGGCCTACCCACACTACATCGTCCGGTTTATCCAATCTTTTCTCCAAAACAGGACGACGTGCCTAAGACTTGGGGAATATATTGACCGCCCAAGACCGCAGGCAACGGGCATACCCCAGGGATCAACACTATCGCCAATATTATTTCTGTTCTTCGCCTCTACACTCCTCCCGGAACTTGAGGGGAGGGGAGTGACACCAATGGGGTTTGTGGATGACTCAAACATCCTAGCATTCGGGAAAAGTACCGAAGCCAACTGCAGAAAGCTGGAGGCTGCCCACGACAAATGCATGGAATGGGCAGCGAAACATGGAGCAGCATTTGCACCGCAGAAATACCAACTAATCCACTTCACCAGAAGCAGGAAGAGACACAACCTACAGGCAACGGTTAACATCCCCGGGTTCGAGGACGGACCATCACCATCGCTTAGACTCCTAGGAGTATGGGTAGACTCTAAGCTGAGCTGGGGCCCGCATGTTAAGAAAGCCACGGAGAAGGGTGTCGCCCAGATGCAATCCCTCCAGAGGCTATGCAAATCCACATGGGGGGCTTCCTTCCAAAAGGCAAGACACCTATATACCGCGGTAGTACGACCAGCGATGACCTACGGGGCAAGGGTCTGGATGACGCCGGAGGGCGTACCTGGCTATAGAAAGGGGATCACGGCGCCACTGGAGAAAGTCCAGAACCAGGCACTGAGACACATCGCAGGGGCATACAAGAGTGTGGCAGAGGCCGTCCTCCAGAAGGAGACAGAGATACCACCGATGCACCTGTATACCCAGGAGCCAATGATTGACATCTATCGATTGCGACCAATTTGAGAGGTGTATCGCATCGATTGCTGGCTGGTTGGCAACCGGTAGGTGAAAGTACGTGCAGATTGCATTGATTGCAATGGCAGGAGGTAGCTCCGCAGCCAATTAGAGTGTAGTATCCATGAATTAGCGGTAGATGTCCGTCAACACCTCTGAGATGTTCTCCGCGGTGTGGGCACCATGAATTGGTCGCAGGGCAATGAGAGTATGTCGTCGGAAGCCATCCTTGTCGATGTAATGCCCGCAGACAGCCATAAGGGCATGGCAGTTCGGAGACGTCCACAGATCGAAGGACGTAGATACCTTGCGAAGCACAGAAGGTCAGCGCTCACCGAGAAACACACCAACGGCCGACTGACCTTGCTTCTAGCCCACGCGAACTCCTCCTTCAAACGAGCTTTCCGATCCTTGAACTCGTCCATAACCCACCGCCGTATCGTCACCGAGGCCTTTGGCAGGAAGTTGAACAGCTGGAGGTTCATGCAGCCCAGAAGATCACGGAAATACACATTCTCAACCTGGTAGAAGGAGAGGTTGCACATCAGAAAGAACAACAGGAATCGTTCCTTGAAGACGCCGGCAATACTGAAGATTTGGTTGACAATGCCGCCGGCCGCTGGTGCGCTTGTGTCGACTGGCGAGGAGTCACGATCGTTGGCAAAACGCACTCCGTGCTTCTCACGCAAGTGCTTCCGGATAGAGCCAGTGCCTGAGATGGCATAGATTCGATCCTTGCCTTTGTGCTTACAACAGTGGCAAAGCCAGTATTGCGCACCGGTTATCTCATCGACAACACACTCGCCGTAGGCGTAGAAGTCCCCGGTCTTATACTTCAACTCAGAAGCTGTTGCGCGGCGATACCAGCGAAGATTGAACATGAAGCGAACAGCGGCCCTAGCATTGAACTTGGCAGGTACTAAGATAAGGCCACTGTTCGTCTTCACTGTCTTGGAGCCGTCGTGGTGGTGCGTGCAGTCGTGGCAGCTGTGAGGTGAAGTATTCTCTTTGTCGCTATCATTCTCGGCTTCCCCTGCAGAGTCTGCAACAGCTGGTCTATCGTCCGAGTTCAAGGCAAGAGACTCACCAAAATCAAGACCAAGATCCAGCGGCGGCGATAGAGCTCGGGTTTCTCGAATGCGAGTGTCTTGTGCACCGGATATTGGCTCTGAGCCAGCGCGCGAAGAGTCTGAGCTGCCAAGGTCGATAACGTGCACGGAGCTCATGCTGGAAGTCATGCTGGTGTCGTGCGGCAAGCCGTGAGGTTGTCGTGGCTGCAGTGTTGGCGCTGGACTGTCTGCAAGAAGCTGAGTTGGTTGTGTTGATTCGAAACGAGCTGATGAGCGTGTAGAGCGACGATTCGAGCCATATTCAATGGAGGGCTCCTCCACCATAAAGAAGCTGTCAATGAGCGGCATAGTGCCGAATTGTAAGAGGTTTGAAGGTCGTTGGAGTGCTAAAACCATGGTATTCACTGACATCTATATAGCAGCTTTCACATGCACGAAAAGGCCTCGAACTCGCCCCTAAACCGCCACCCCAGCCTCCCTCCTCGACTCTCCTGACGATCGCTACCCCCTACGGAAAAGAGCGGCGACGATGATGATTAGGAGGATATCCGAGACAGCCACGGGCATTGGCTTAGCCAGAAAGAGCAGAGAATTTGATGAAGGTGAGTATTTGAGAACATATGGGCCAAACGGACACCTCCGCGGCTGCCAAGACGTGAATCATTCACTTACAATTCACTAGATTGGCTTGTGAAACGATAGCGGCCGTTCTGAGGCTCTCAGAGTGACCATTCGGAGCGATATCCATGAAGTTTTAGCGATATTGCACATTTCTTCACTTACTCAACCACGCCAAGACTGGTCCTGCAATCAACCAAGGCACTAGCTTGCAACCAAGCGCACTTTCACAAGCTCAATTGCGACCAATTAGAGGCCTTAGCTCGGTTGTGATTGCGGCCGCAATCAATCAACTGATTGCAGTGATCGCGTTGGATGTTAATCATTGCGCACGGCGCGGCGACGTGAGAATGGATCACCGGGACTGAGGAAGCTCTCGAGCGATGAAGCCGACACTCATACCGCATGAATTGAGTGGCAAAAGACGAGACGACATCGCTGCCGAGCTCGGAAGCTCCCTCACCTAAAATCCGCACATGCCCCTGAATCAACTCACTGAGTAGATTCATCGTCACGTGATAGACTCACGCATTTCACCAAAGTGCGTCCAGCGCGTGCCTTCCTCAACGAGTCGCCTGGCACCCAGCATAAAAGAGAGCCTCTTGCATGCTGTTGGAACCTCTTCATCCATCACCAGAAACACCCACCACGGGTTGGAGTCGTCGGTAATCAGCAAGTTGCCGCGGCGACAGCAAACATACACACGCGCAGCGCCGACGTCACAGCAAGGCGCGCTGCCAGCTTGTTTTTGTGGCCCAAACCCTGACGCACGCACACGCGCGTTCTCATCTGCGAAAACTCTGACCTCTTCCGACACAGCTTCTTCGATAGCTTCACACGTTGATCGCTTCGCCACCTGCACGACACAACCCCCTTTTCAAGAACTGTTCGACCACCGCTTCTGTCTGCACTCGCTCGCCAGAGTCACCTGTTGGGCCTTGCCCTCGCTTTCGCCTCTCTTCTCTCGCCTTCGGCAGTCGCGACCATGAGCGACGACTTCGCCATCACGCCGGGTTTCACTCCTGTGAATGCTCGTGCTCCTCCCCCTGTGCCCTCTCGCCCTGCTTCCCCTGCGCCCTCTCGTCCTGTCTCACCAATTCGCGAGTCACCTGCGCCACCTGGTTCTCCTGATCAACCGCACACTCCTCGACCGGTCACCCCTCGCCCTGGCTCACGCAAATCAGCCAAGAAGAGAGCCAAGAAGCCTGCTGAGCCCACAGCTCCTGAGCCTGTGATGGCTCTGGCCAGAATCAACCTTCCCGACTCTCTCGCGTCGAGAAAAGGCCAAGATCTGTCTCATCTGCACGGGCAGATAACGGGCATCCTCCCAGGCATCAGCAGTTTTCAGGAGATCGCGCCTGTTATCAGAAGTTTTTCTGAAGAACAGCGCATGGATGTCAGCCGTCGCGTTTACGGCGTGATCGAGCAGATGGTGGACTACGTGGCTGAGAACTGTTGTCAGAGGCACGCAGAGCTGAAAGAGGTTCTGGGTCCTGCTGATGTTCAAGCGCTCTTGGACGAGCATCAGAACGTGAGCAGCTTGTGGTCGAAAGGAGAACAGTGGGCCAGTCGAAAGGTCTATCTGAAAAATGCGATCAGCGAGCGTTCGGTGCGGTGCGGCATTTCACCTACTACGATGCACTGATCGAGCAGCAGTCGCGTACTGAAAAGGCACTGCCGTGGGTTCGGAAATTCGCGTTCCTCACCAAGCCGGATGACAACCTCGTCTGTTTTGGTCTTGCTCACGCCAAGGTAATCCATTGGCGCATTCTCCACCCGCGCGCTGGAAAGAAAGAGTTGAGCATGCATCCAACTGCTGCAGAAATGCAGGAGAGCGGGTTTTGGAAGGCCGACTATGTCAAGGGCCATGAAGAAGAGATCTTCCAGTTTGACCTCTGGAGCGAAGAGGCGAGGAAGCTGCGTGAAACGCACGGCGTGGTGCTCACGCCATTCTACTTCTTGAAGACTGAGGAACGCGTGACGGAATTGGGAGCTGCGACAGAACAAACCGCAGAAGATTTCACGACGACCCATGACTTCCCGCAGGTGCTCAAGCCAGACACCGCTGCCTTCCGCAAGTTTTACCAGCAAGCTCAGGAATGGTGTCGTTCGCAGACTGGCATGGGTGAAGGACCAGTCTTTCTTGCCCATCTGTACTGGAAGATTCGCGCGGACGTCCTCGATCAACGACACAAGAAGAGAGTGGCGGCCGCGGAGAACGCCTTGAGGGGTTCGGCGCGCGCGACGAGACACCAGCCGGCAGGCGCAGCTGCGGAGGTTCCGCTCGTAGGAACACCAGCGCCACCTCTGCCAGGAATCGTCGAAGACGAAGTAACGATTCTGTGTGAGGGGTGCGGTCATGGGCACGCTCCGCTTGAGACGCTCCTGGATGCCACGCCGGAAAACCCGATCGACGTGACTGACGCGGACGTGTTGCGAGTCTTGCTGGCGAAGCCGTACGTCAGACTGTTGAGCAAGATGGCAGAAGACGGTCGCTACCCTCAGCTTGAGGAGGTAGGCGTCGAAAACTTCTCGTCGTTGACGGCAGATCCGCCTCTCTGTCGCAACCACATGCTGCAGCTCGGCGGCCTCTTCAGCCTTCGCACGACGGTAGGCGATCTCACTGATGCGAAGCGACGTGCGCAGTCGTGGGTCATCTCGAGGGCTGTCGCGATGGCTAGCGAGCCAAAAGAGGCCATCCAGACTGGTGAAGGCGCACCTGCGCCTGCGAAGCACCCGTTCGCAGGTCAGAAGAAGTATTCTGAGCGCTTCCTTCCTCTTCGACCTGTTTTGCCGTCCAAGGTTCAGCCAAAACGCAAGGCAAAGACGACGACTGGTGAAGACGAGCCGAGTGAGCCCAACGCTGGAAAGCGTAAGTCGCCAACGAAGCCTAGCGGTCCCTCGAAGCGACTTCGTCGAGCCACCGCGGCCGACCCCAGACCAGAACCGCTGCCCTTCGTTGGTCGTTTCGAGCCCAGCGCCGTTAGAGGACCGTGGATCAGCATTGAAGACCACGAGAGCCTTCGACGCCAATGGGGTATAGCCGCCGAGATGCTGAACGTGGTAGGATACCAACTGCTGGATGGACTGAGCGAGCATGATGACTTGCTAGAGGCAATGCAGGAAGAATTTGACCTCTACCGATACCACTCCGTGTCTGGCAAGACTGGTGCGGTAACGCAAAACATGTTCTACTCGCTTACGCAGCAATTCTTCAGCCAAGATCTCCTCATCTGGCTCGAAAATTTCTTGTCGATGGATCAAACGGAGAATAGCAGGCGTTGGTTTGCTTATCTCGCTCATGCCACGCCTGCCCACTTCCAGTGGCCTGGCGACAAGACCATCGATGCCAACGACCCCTCCCTCGACTACCTCCTCAAGGGTCGATATGCCGACATGGTGGGAGGCGTGGAGCCCTGTTTCCTCCACAACAAGGCCGGTGTGGATGATGTGGGTTTTGGTGGCACGACGAGTTTGCTGGCAGGTGGCATGCCTGGTCAAGAAGAGACCGACATCACTACCATGGTCTACGGGCAAGACAGTTATGTGAGCCAGGTAGAAAAGCACTGGGTGATGGAGCAGCAGCGTGGAAACCAGCGCATGAGGCAAGAGGCCACTCGCGACCTGGCAGACGACGAGACCATGAAGTTTCGCAGCGAGGTGCCCAGCTGCCACCAACTGCTCATCATCCACCCTGCCACTCTGCATCGGGAGCGAGCGGATCGCCAACCGCACAAAGAGGTGCAACCATGCCTGATCAGCCTGAAGCCGCTGCCGGATGAAGGACACGTTCCTGACCTGGCTGTCACTCGCGAGAGCAACCTCAATTTGACGCCTCCGCCGAATGCGCCAATTGGTGAACCTTGGGGCTTTCCGGTGCCGCCCCAAGCTCATGTGTGGGAAAACCGTCTTTGTGGTCTCGGTCTTATGTCAGACGCGCTCTTGGGTCATCGAGACTGGAACGAGTTCGTGGTCAAGAAAGAGGCGAGAACGTGGCTGGAGAAGTCACCTACACAGTTCCGAGAAGACTACGCGGAACACCTGGTCCACGTTCGAGCGCGGTTCATGGAAGCATGGGCAGCAGTACAAGATGCGGAACGCGAAGCTTTCGGAAATCGCAGCTTTTTTTGCGATCAAGGACCGCATTGCGGAAGGAGATGCCACGGCCTCGTTTGAGTGGCAAGAGTTGAATGACGGACCGGCACAGGCGTCAGGATCGAACGGCTCGGGCGAAGGCGAAGCTGAAGATGAGGAAATGGAGGACTGAAAAATGAATCAACTCGATGAGTTGATTCAGCGGGGTCACGTGAAGGTCACGTTGCTCGAGCCTTGGCGGAAAAGTTTTGAATGATTGTTTTCTTGTTTTGACTGACTGAAGGAGTTGATGGTTTGCTTTGTTTGAAAGGTTCTCTTCAATGGAGACACGGCTGTTGTTGTTGTGTGTCTGGTCAGACACAAAGAAAGGGAGGATTGATGAGCGGTACCCGCACATCCGTACTGGGGTTGGGGCCTACAAAAACCTCTCAGAATAGCTCTCTTTCATACGACATCGAATCCACCACCGGTTTGAGACACCTTGATTCTACGTGGATTCTACGTTGATACCGCCTCTCGAGAGCGTGCTGCTACCGGATCGTTCAAGCCAACCACCTCCGTCCGTCGTCAGCGGGTCAAGGTGGTCAATGGACGGGTCATTTTTCGTGGCCATGCCGTCCGGACGGTGTCCGGCCGGATGGACAGCTAATAGGGTATCTGCCGGCCGGCATTATCAATGCTAGCGTCCGTCCGGACATGCAAGTGAATTACCGGTGTCCATACCATGTGAATTGACCTTATTGATGAGAATGTCGTTCCTAGGGGTGTTGTTAGGGTTTGGATCAATTGACTGAATAAAGTGCTGGCGATGATGTCACTAACATCATTCCTCCAGCTCTCGGGGCCATATCCGCTCAATCGAGCGTGTTTGATTGGCCAGATGCCAGCCTGCAGAAACGCCGGCCCGTGCGCCGACCTCCCACGCGCGACTTCTCAGAACGCGACTGGGAACGCGTTTCCTTCACATGCCAAAGTCCCTCGATCGTCCACCTTATTATTGGCATTTACGCACACACCACGATGGCAGACGGTACCTCCAGCATAAGCGCCACCCACAGCATCGACCTGACACAGATCCACGCCGAATCGCAGCTCGAAACCGTCCTCCAGACGCGTTATACGCGGACCGGCTTCCTCGTCGATGGAAAAGCTCTTCGCGACTTTTACCCAACACCGCCAGGCAAGGCAGAGCACAGAGCGTGGGTCTGGCAGCATGGCGAGGCTGTTACGCATCTTCAGAGCTTCACCAACTACTGGCTGTGTCGTCTGTGCTTTGACAGCAGCCATAAGGATCACAGGAAGGTGAAGGTCATTCGGACTGGTGGAGGAACGAACTCGATACGCAGACACCTAGGCAAGCATGGCTACGAGCTCGATGGCACATACAAGCAGCGTAAGAGGCGTCCGGTAGACGACGGCAACATCGCTAGCATGATCAAGCGTCAAAGGACGACCGAGAAGACTCCTGTTGATCGTACCGAGTGGAGGTCGCTATTCCTCGAGTATGCCGTAACAGATGAGCACTCACTTCGCGCTCTAGCATCTGAACGACTTAAGCGGCTAGCTACGTATCGTCAACCCGTTCTCGAGATGCTATTCCCTACTTCTCACAACACCCCGCGAGCTTGGATCGTCGACTTGTGTAAGAAGACACTGCCTCGAGTAAAGAGCAATATGGCTGCGGCGATGAGCGGCATCGCTTTGTCCTTTGACGCGTGGCTAGCAGACATCGATGGCGGCACCGACTTCTTAGGTGTTCATGCTCACTACTTCGACAAGGACTATCAGCTGAAGACAGTACTTATTGGACTCGTACCAACCTATGGCAATCACACCGGTGAAGAGCAGGCAAACATCCTTCTCAAGCTGATCAGACAGTATGATATCGCGTCCAAACTGACCTACTTTATGGCCGACAACGCGTCTAACAACGACACAACGATCGAAGCTATTAGGCGCGAAATTCCAAGTCTCCGACACCCTCACAAGTGCCGCCTTCGCTGCGCTGGCCACTTCATCAACTTAGTCGTCAAGGCTATGCTCTACGGCGTCGACATCGAGTGTATTGACCAGGCTTGCAACGACACGAATAAGGAAAACGAGGAGCTCGAAGACAGCGAGATCGTATACGAGTTTCAACGCGCTCTATCTCTACGTAATGCCGGCGATCGTCAGACAGCATGGCGAAAGAAGGGTTGTGTTGGCAAGCTCCATAATATCGTGATCCATGCTCACTATAGCGAGGCCCGACGACGCGTCTTTCGATCAAAACAACGCGAGGCAGACACACGACTTGTCGAGCTAGTGTTGAACGGCGGCATTAAGTGGCAATCTGACCACGATATGATCGAGCGTGGCCTCGAGCTCAAAGATCCAATAGAGCTGTATTGCTTACAGTTCATTGACGACCTTCGTGAAGACATACTCACCGCGGATGACTGGGCCGAGTTGAAGGAGATATTGAAGCTTCTCAAGCCGCTGAAGATGGCGTCGCTGAAGGTCCAAGCAGATGGTCAACACTTCGGTGGATTGTGGCAGTCATTGACAGCTTTGGAGTCACTGCTAACTACTCTTGAGAAGGCGAAGTCAGACCATGAACACGCGGCCAACTCACACCTTAAGGCGATAGTCAATCTTGGTTGGAAGAAGCTCGACAAGTACTATCGACTCAGCGATCGCACGCCTGCCTACCGTGCCGCCGTGGCGTTACATCCATCGCTCAAGATGAGCTGGTTTGAGCAGCATTGGGGTGGTATGAAAGACGACAATACGCAGCGCAAGAATAAGGCGAAAGCGAAGGGCAAGCAGCGGCCATCGCAGCAGCAGAGTCAAGACGATATCGAGGCGTCCACGCTATGGACAGTGAAGGCACGACACGCGATTGAAGAGCTCTATAATGAGTATAAGATGCGGTATCCAGCACCAACAACTAGGCCGGCGACACGTGAACGCGAGGTTGACGATTACACGGCATCGTTAATGCTCACGGACACTGTGTTGCAAGACGATCTGCAACGTTATTTTGCCGAGCCTCTGACACCTTATATGGTTGGCAACAAGCCTATTAATGTCGTCCAATGGTGGCGTGACAATCGGCAGCGATATCCGGTATTGTCCAAGCTAGCATTCGACCTACTGGCCACGCCGGCGAGCTCGAGCGCGTGTGAGCGTGAGTTTAGCTTAGCTGGCCACGTTCTCGACAATGAGAGGTGGCAGACGAAGACAGACTACGCACAATCACACCAACTACTGCGAAATTGGTTCAAGAACGACTTTGTGTTGGAGAGACACACGAAGGAGGTGGTAAGCGCGCAAGACGATAACGTTAGCGGCGACGTGGATAGTGAGATGCCAAGCTCATATGAAGGCAACAGCCAGCAGACAGACGTGTGAATAGAGAGCTAACAACACCTTCCTCAGGCTTCATTTTTCAACATCCTTCCTAATTAGGCAAGGCGAACAGCGGACAGGGCTCCGGTGGACGGCATGGCCAATGAGAGGCTCTCGTCCGGACGGACGGACACGGCCGCTGAATCGGCCGGCAGGGCCGGCAGCAGTGGTGTAGCCGGCCGACCTGTCCATTGACCACCTTGCAGCGGGTTGTTCGTACACCAGGAAGAGCCACCCGTCCGGAATACCGTGACGGTATCGTGACCGAACGACAAGCTGCGGAAGGAGCCATGTAGCACGCCGGTACACGAGCGTTTAACGAACGCGTTCACGCAGCCCTGACTTCATATTTCTGGGACATTTGTGCCCAGCGTGCGGATTCCACGAATACGCTGCAGCTTAGGTTGTGGTGTGTTTGTGGTGTTTCGCTTCATCACTACTAACTGGAAGGATATGCAGCGACACCAGCATAAGCAACAATTCACTTAGGCTGCAACTGAGGAATTCGAGAAGCTTCGAGCTAAAGGCACCTACAAGGTGGTATATAGCTACCAAGGTTACAAGGTACCTCTCAAGTGGGTATTCGCGTACAAAACGGATCTAGAATCAGGTGAAGTTACGCGATTCAAGGCACGATTATGTGTTAGAGGTGACCTCCAACTGCCTACAACGCATGAAACCTATGCAGCGACACTATGTTACAAGGTGTTCAGAGCCGTAACCGCTATCGCACACGCCAATAACCTCAAGACAAGGCAATGGGACTTTGTAAACGCCTTTCCGAACGCTGTTATTCCACACCAAGTTCACTGCGCTATACCTGAAGGTATGGATCAAGAATTAGGCCCTAATTCATGCCTGTTACTTAAGAAGGCACTCTACGGACTCGCTGAATCACCACGGCTCTAGTATGACCTGTTTGTCATTAGAATGGAAGACTACGGATTATTGAATGTGTTATAGTTCACAAGGAATTCAGGCTGCTTCTAATATTCTATGTAGATGACCTGCGACTAATTCACCAAGACGACGATTAAGCAGAGTCATTCCACCGCTACCTAAGCGACAACTTTGAGGTAACTAAGAAGGAACCGTTATTCTTCCTAGGTATAGAAATCAAGGCTACCAACAACTGCCTGCAGGTGACTCAAACCGCCTACCTTACTAAGATTAGCATCAAATTCCACGTTAGCGATAGACTAAGGTTTCTAGACACTCTACTACTAGCAATTAAACTGGAACCAAGTTCACCTGATGACCACGCTACTAGCGACTTTATTTAAGGTTACTAAATGAAGGTTGGCTCGGTAGAGCACGCAGCAGTCGCAACACGGCCTAATATCGCAAAGAGCCATTCTATCTTATCGCAGTTTCTTAAGAACCCTTCTAAGCAGCATATAGAGGCAGTAAATCACCTAATTGCCTACCTCTATAGAACAAGGCACCTTGGCCTTGTCTTTGATCTATTAAAGCCACTAATAGTCCTTATATAGCGAGGATATTAAAGTCGCCACTAGAAAAAATGCCACCACTCTGTGAGAACGACCCCCAGGGAGGCCTAAGGGCATCCCAACACGCCGCCGTCCACCCACAAAGGCAGCAGAACATCCAGGCCGAAGCAGGAACCCAAAGGAAGGAGGCTAGCACCCTCCAATCCCAAGGGCAGAAGCAGAGGCCTGGAGCACCCCCAACTGGCCCTAGAGGCCCTCCTAAACACGAAGAAACCAACCCAGCAGGTATACAACTTGCAAAGAACAATAACTCCCTAACAGCAGAAATCCAGAAAGCCCTGGACTCCCCCCAAAGCTCCGACAGACTCTCCCTTCTCTCCCTTCTCCAGAGGGCCCAGCAGGCCCTCCTCCACCGAGCATATACATGCTCTATCTCCTCCACCCTCCAGACCATCCACACCACCCTCCAGAAAAGACAGGACAGCCCTACTACACCACAGACATGGGCCCAGAAAGTAGCCCAAATCCAGCCCACAGTGCCAAGGCCTAGAATACTGCCTCAGGCAGCAGCAGCCATCCAGATCAAGATGGGAAACCAGCAAGAGAGGGATGAAGTAAAGAGAATGAGTGGGAGGGAGATTAAGGAGAAGCTAGGAAGTAGCCTAGTAGCAGCAATCCAGAAGATGCCTAGTGGGGACATAAAGGTCCTCCTCCACAAGGAACAAGAAAAACATAGGCTTGAGGAAAACCAGGAGTGGATACAGGCAGCCTGGCCAGAGGCTAAAGTTGCAAAGCACCTCTACAGGGTACTTGTGCATGGAGTAAGGTCAAACTGGGACATAGGGGACAAATCATGCCTTAGGACAATAGAGGAAGAAAATATGCACTGGGTCCCACACATCAAGATTGCCCAGGCTACCTGGATGAAGAGCCCAAAGGCAAGAGAAGGCCAGAGGCACTCTACTCTGATCCTCGGATTCCAGGAGGAGCAGACAGCAAGACAGGTAGTGAAGATGGGACTCTCAATTGAGGCCAACTTCCACAATACAGAAGCCTACCACCCACAACAGAGGGCAATCCAATGCCTAAAGTGCCAGAAGTTTGGCCACATCGCAACATACTGCAGGGAGGACCAGGACAGATGTGGGGCATGTTCAGGAGCCCATAAGACAATGGAATGCAAGGCCCAGAGCAAGAAGTGCAGCAACTGTAGAGGAGACCACCCAGCATGGTCAAGGATCTGCAAATACAAACAAGCAGCCCTAGCAAAGGCACAGGTGTTCTCTGACTTCTTTAGAGGCAGACAAGCCCAGGCTGAGCTAGCCCGGGACAAGGACGGCTTTACTATAATCCCAAGCAAGAAAAGGAAGCACCAAAGTTCCCCCTCTAGAGAGCAGGAGGGAGAGAGAACCCTACAAGGCAGCCAGACTAAGGCAAACAGGCCCCCAGGGAAACCAAGTGGGAGCACCTCAGCTATAATAGAAGGGAGGAGACAGGCAAACAAGCTGTCCACATACCTGCAAGCTAAGGCACCTAGAGGAGCAGAAGAGGACCCTAAGGACCAAGACCAAATGGACACCCAAGATGACCCTCTATATGAATAGACACCCTCCAAATCTACCAACACAATGTAAACCACATGTCTACTGCACAAGCTCTCTTAGTCCAGGACCTAGACCCTAAGACTATACAAGTAATTGCTATCCAGGAGCCCTGGATTAACCCGGCTAACGGGAGAACGAAGACGAAAAAGGGATACTACCCAATCCTCCCAACAATAGGCCACCCGAGGGTTGCCCTCCTAATCTCAGAAGAGCTAGACTCTTCCCAATGGGACCCAAGATATAGCCAGTCCGGAGACATGGTCTCAGTACTCCTACGGACCCAGGGCAAGCAGATTACTATCCATAACTGCTATAACCCTTCAGGCCCGGAACAGCATACCCAACTTGGAGTGCTCCCCCAGCTCGAGGCAGCCCTCCAGGAAGATACAAGCTCCCAACGGGAAACCATTATACTCGGGGACTTCAACCTCCATCACCCACAATGGGGAGGAAACCTAGTCGTATCACAACATACTATGGCAGACTCCCTTATCCAGATAACAACCCAGGCAAACCTACACCTACTCCTAGAACCAGGTACCATTACATGGGAGAGGCACAACTCCAGCTGCCAGACTCTAGACCTTGTACTAGCAAGTGAATCTCTCCAGCAAAGGGTCCAAAGATGCCAGTCACTCCCAGAGAACACATTTGGGTCAGACCACATCCCAATCCTTACAGCAATCCAGACACAGTACCTCCCCCAGAAAGCCCAGGCCCCAAGGCCACAATGGTCTAAGGCAGACTGGGAAACAATCCAGGAGAGAGTCCAACAGGGAATGGAAACACTAGATCTCCTCCCATTAGGAACTAATAATGACCTAGACCAGGCAGCAACAACCCTCCAAGACACACTCCAGAGGATCACTAAGGAGGCAATCCCAAGTGCAAAGCCATCTATATATGCAAAGACAGCCTGGCCCCAAGAATGCAGCATAGCTATTAGGGCAGCTAGGGAAGCAAGGAGAGAATGGAAAGCAATCCCAACCGAAGCCAGCTATAGAGCATACCTAGAGACCAGCCATAGGAAGAACAAGCTAGTTAGGAAAGCCCTAAACACATCCTGGAGACAGACAGTCAAAGAGGTTACAGAGGATCCTAGCAAGATATGGAAGCTGGCCAAATGGGCTAGGGAGAAGGCCAACCAAGGACATCTGCCCCCACAATTCCCCACCCTTACAAGCCAGACAGGCCAAGAAGAACATACAAATGAAGGAAAAGCAAGGATCCTAGCAGAACACTTCTTTCCCCCCCAAGGGGAGGCTGACCTTACAGATATCCCAAGGACACTGCTCCCAGCACAGTTCCAGGTAGAAAAGACTGTCTCCCAGGAAGAGGTGCTAGCAGTCCTCAAAAGGCTCCCTGCTAAGAAGGCACCAGGCCCAGACCAGATCCAGAACACCCTCCTCAAAAAGTGCAGGGCAGAACTAGCCCCATTCCTAGCTAAGCTCTTTACAGCATGCATAGGACAGGCATACCACCCTAAACCATTCAAGCACTCAACTACAGTTGTCCTCAGGAAGCCACAAAAGCCAGACTACACCAAGGCAGGAGCATATAGGCCAATTGCACTCCTCAACACGATAGCCAAGGTCCTAGAGGCAATTGTTGCTAAGAGAATGTCCCAAGAAGCAGAAAAGAGGGGACTCCTCCCAGACTCCCAAATGGGGGCTAGGCCAGGCAGGTCCACAGCAACAGCCCTTGACCTAATTACTGAACAAGTAAGGACTATCTGGAAGGAAAAGCCAGGAGCAGTGGCATCAATGCTATGCCTGGACATCTCAGGGGCATTCGACAAGGTGTCCCACCAAAGACTCCTCCACAATATTAGGATGCAGGGCTACCCAGACCACATTGTAAACTTCATAGGGTCATTCTTACAGGAGAGAACCACATGCCTCAAACTAGGAGAATTCATGGACCAGGTCAGGCCACAGAACACAGGAATACCACAAGGATCAACTCTCTCCCCAATCCTCTTCCTCTTCTTTGCCTCTACCCTCCTCCCAGCTCTACAAGAGGGGAACACAACAGCAATGGGATTTGTGGATGACTCCAACATCTTGACCTATAGCCTATCTACAGAGGAGAACTGCAGGCAGCTAGAAAGGGCCCACCAGAAATGCAAAAACTGGGCAGCCAAACATGGGGCTGCATTTGCACCACAGAAGTACCAGCTTATCCACTTTACAAGAGGAAGGAGACACAACCTGCAGGCAACAGTCCAGATCCCAGGGTTCGAAGGGGGCCCACTACCATCCCTTAGGCTCCTTGGAGTATGGGTAGACACAAAACTCAGGTGGGGCCCACACATGAAAAAAGCGGCTGAAAAGGGGATGCACCAGATCCAATCTCTGCAGAGACTCTGCAAATCCACCTGGGGGGCATCATTCCAGAAGGCAAGGCATCTCTATACAGCTGTTGTTAGACCTGCACTGGTATATGGGTGCCCCAACTGGTCCAATCCAGAGGGCACAAGAGACTATAACAAAGGCCTTACTAAGCCACTTGAGAGAATCCAGACCCAAGCCCTAAGGCACATTACTGGGGCATACAAGTCAGTCTCTGCCCAGGTCCTACAGAGAGAAGCTAACATCCCCCCAATCCAAGTATACACCCAAGACCTCTCTAGGCAATATGCAACATGCAAGGCAGACACACCTGCATACCAATACATAAGGAACCAATGCCAGAGGATTGCACAAAGAGAGGCTAGGGCCAGAAGGAGGACAACCCAAGGACCAAGCCAGACAAGGACAGCAGAGATCCAGAGCCTAGTCAAAAGGCAAGAGAGAGACTGGAACGAACAACAAGAAGGACATAGGGACAGGGGGACAAAAGGCTGGTGGGCCAGCCAGAGATGGGACCAGGAATGGGAGAAAGCAAAACAGAAGAAGGCAAGCACAGGGGCTGACATCCCAGCTGCATGGAAATCAACAAATGCAAAGGAGGGTCAGAACCTGCACTCTGGCCTGCCAAGGCCTGTCAGCACAATGATAACCCTAGTCAGGACAGGACACATTGGCCTAAATGCATACCTTACCAAGAGAAGGGTCCCAGGAGTCCTCCCCCAATGCCCCTGCAACCAAGGAGCCCAGACAACGAGGCATATATGCATGTCCTGCAGAAAGTACCAGGCCAATAGACAGAGGCTGTTCTCCAGAGCAGGAACCAGCTGCTGGGAAGAGATGACTACTACAAAGAGGGGCCTCCAGGCCATAGCAAGATGGATGATCCAGGAGGGAGTCCTAGACCAATTCTCCCTAGCTAAGGAGGAGCTGGAAGGACTGGACCTACAAGCCTAGAGGCAAAAGCAAGGGCAGGGCACCAAGAGAGACAAAAACAAAGACAAAACAACAAAAGAAAGAATGGCCTGTACAGGGATTGAACCCGTGACCCCCTACTCCCCATCGTACTGCAGGAATCTCAAGGCAAGGCTTCAAGCTGCGGGGACAACTAGGACCTACATCCCTCCTCTGCAGACTTTAAGAGGTAGGAATGATACCACTACACCAACAGGCCACCAGATGGAACAGGAGAAACCTAGGACAACTATATACCCTCGTAAGAGAGAGAGAGGAGAGAGAGGGAGGGGAGAATAGGACAGGTGGGAGAGGGCTCTAAAGGAGCCTGGTTTTGCACAAAGAAAGGCAGGAGCAAAACAAGGGGTAGCTGCTAACTACAATACTAAAGGGAGACAAGAGGGGTTTTTCATAGGCTTTTCCCTTCGATAAGCAAAATAGGGAGCGCTGCTTACTCTAGATAAAAGAGGTAGACCGGCAATAAGATTTATCTATTATCCGTCGCTAATTAAGAGCCCTTATCTAACGTGTTTGATAAGCAAGTCGGACAGATAGGCATTCCGGACAACTCCACCAGGTGGATCAACTTTGACACTTAATTACTTAGGCTATAGGAGTCAGGATTACACTAAACTTGGATCAATTGAATGCTCAGAAGTCACTCTATCTGATTGACAACCTCTTGAGTTGTGACCTTGAATGCCACACTTGCTGCAGGTTGGTTTGGCTCTTGGCTGTCTCTCAATCTGACCAACTAACTCCATTGCCTGTCGAGCCTGTGCTTGTTGATTGTCTCTGAGTGCTAATTCATCAGTGTCAAGGCCAAGTGTAAGCTTAATCTTCTTCCTTGGGGCTCTGTGAGACTGTAATTCCTCAATAATAGTCTTCATGTTGTCATGTTCAGCCTGCAGTAATGTCATAGCAGTCTGTGACCTTTTGAACCCTTTTGACAGCCTGTCCACTGCCTCAATAATTGAGGTTGGTGAGCTGTTTTGATGCCTAGCAACCCTAGCCTTGATCTTGCTAGTATGCCTCTCAATCTGCCTTGGATTCTGAGGGGTATTCTGAGTATCTGATGAACAAGGTGGTGGTGGAGTTGGTGTCTTGTAACGGAGTGTCAGCTTAGACAACACAGCCTGTGGATCCAGTGGTAGCAAGCCTGAGCCTCTGAAGGCACCTCTGATCGTGTTTGGAGTAAATGCAGCCTCATAGGCAGGCTTGAGTTGTGGTAGGAAGTCTTCCTTAATCAGGTAGTGATATCCAACATTGCCAAGCCTTTGGATTCTGGCTGAATATGCCTTCTTTAATGGACCAAAACAGCCAACATCCAAGGGCTGGAGTAAGTGGCTTGAATGAGCTGGCATACAGAGGGTAATAATGCCTTGTTCAATGCAGAAGTCCTCAAACTCTGGAGTCATATGGCTATCATGGCCATCCAGAACTAAGAGCCTCTTCTGACCAACAGTCCTATGCTTGGTATAGTCGTCAAAGTGCTTAATCCACTGGACTGCATGGTCAAAGGATGTCCAGCCTTTAGGACTAACTCCAAGCTTCCAGTTTAGTGGTAGGTGTTTGAACCAGGCCCTGTTCATTTCCTTGCCTGAGAAGATAACATATGGAGGCACTGACCAGCCTTCTGCATTAACACAGGCAATAACAGTCTGCCACTGCGTTGAATCAGAAACCAAGGCTTTAGGTCGTTGCCTACGCTCTGTAGCAGTAACGACCATAGTATTCTGACAGTGTCCAAGCCTGAATCCACTCTCATCAAAGTTGTATATGTCGTGTTGTGTAATTCCATGGCAGGCTATCATGTTTTGAACCAGTGTAAACCACTCTGTAACAACCTCTGGGTCCTCATTCTTAGCCCTCTGATTTGAGAGCCTCCGTGATAGCCGTGTTTCCAAGCCTTGATGACGCTTAACAAAGTTATGAGCCCATCTTTGGCCAACCTCTTGTCCATTCCGTGCCTTGGTTATTGAGGAGGCCCAGCTTCTGATTACAGCTTGTGTTGGCGAGTAACCACGTGAATCCAGATCCAGAATCTTCTGATAAACAAGCTCTTCTTCAATTGGAGTTAAGGCTCTGTTTGATGGTGGTGTGCTAGCCTTTGGTAGCTTGCCATTAAGCCTGTCACTCAAGGTAGAATGAGGCACATTATACGCGCCTGCAGCGCGTCGCACGCTTGGAAAACGACCTGACAGGTAATCACGGATAGCGGATTGAATAACTTCTTCATTTGGAGGTGCCATCGCGTAAGGTGGTGGAATAATAAACGCGTTTTGATAGTAGTGTTGAATACGAGGTGGAGTTGTCCGGAATGCCTATCTGTCCGACTTGCTTATCAAACACGTTAATTATATTATAATATACTTTGTATAGCGCGACCTAAAGGTCATATCCTTGCGCCTTCCGGGCGGCGACAGGGACTTCATTCTACTCCATAGCAGTCACTCGCTTCGAAACAAGTCCACGTAAATATCAAGAAGGTCCCATCGCATCATCGACTAGGCGATACAGAATTGCACGAATGACAAGCTGAAATGTCTCAAGAATACGATGTTCGGAGCGCTACCAATGGAGATGGCGCTGAGGCCGAATGAACCTGGAAGGAGGAGTTTGTTCATTGCCGAAGCTCAAGATCGCGACCCAAGACTAATCGCCCAGATTCTCGACATTTGCAGCAAACCAGAGGAGAAATTTAAAGTGTGAGAATGCGCTCTACGTGCAGGCTTCATAATGCGTACTTATTAGCAGTCCTGCTAAACCCACAGCTTCATTCGTCGCCTCACAACCGGCCTCGGTAGTGCCACGGATCAGCTCAGATGCAGTCTCAAGACCATGGCATGTTGGCTTTGCCAAAGAAGCCCAAGAATCATATCGAGGTGATCAATGCATATATTCCGCTCAGCTCCCTGCTTCCCGCGATACAGCCGATCTTCCAACTCACACGGACACATTTCTGCGGGCAGGCAAGAACAGATCAGGATCATCAGGTTGCTCTCCAGGTACGGAACCATCTTCAGACAGGGCCCTAGAGGCTGCTCCAACGCGACTTCGGTCATTATGGGATGTCGTAGTCTGTGTCTCTGCCACTCCCCGATGGTGTCTTGATCGAGTCGGACTCCCAGTTTGACGCCCTGTCAACACGCCAGTGCTGGTCAATGTCATCCCAGAATCCGATACTTCGCCAGCCACAAGGGGCATATTTGCGACCTCAATTTGCGGATTCTCATCGAGGTCAATAACCACTGGCGAACAATCGATAGCTTCAAAATACTTCCGCTTCCTGGTCTTGCGACTTGGACAACGCTCGCCGATTGCATGCTCGTGGTACATGCACTGAACCAAAGCAGGCTTGAATCGAAGGTCGCCTTTCTCAAGATCATCGACCCTTGCCAGCGCAGCACTGGCGAGATCAACCAAGAAGGGCTTGGGCACATGGCCGATCGTCTCTGCGCAGCAAGCTTTCCGCACGTACATGTTGACCATAAGCAGCCTCAGTTTAGAGCCCGGCTCGGTAGTGTCGTACACTCTTGTAATGCAGGCGACTCCTGGCATAATAGCAAGCACTGGGCAATCGAATCCGTTGAAGACCTCGATGATACCGCTGACGGCTCTATCCATGGTGTGCTTGTCTGAAAGCATTGTGCCTACGCGGTAGAGCTCGACCAAGGTGACAGCAACTTCTTCTCTCAGGTCGTTTTGTTCCTCAGTCGTGGCCTTATCCTGCCATAAAGGTATGCTTCCGAGTTGGATGAAATGAAGATAGAGCTCACAGATCGGCTGCGTTACATTTGGCAAACCAATGTGGCGCTCGCCCCTCAACACGAGCACGATCGATTCGTCGAAATGGCCATAAGATCTCTCCACGAGTATCTTGCCGTGGATGGTGTAGCGGGCAAGTTCTTCGCCGACGTATAATGTGATGATGCTGTTCTCGAGCCTAGAACGATGTCAATGAGGTGCGAAGATTCGTACAGCTTGTGACACATACTTTTTCTTATCGTCGCGAGGCACAATGATACGCTCACCAGCCGCCATGGTGCTGCGCCGTGATTGGTGTCCTGCGAACCTTCTAGAGGAGACGAAGCAAGAGAGCAACCAAAGGCTAGGTGCAGCTGCATGGAAATGTCATATGAAACAGAGCGAGCTGAAGTGAGCTGCAAACCCTTGGAGCGCCAATGCCCTCACGTTCCAAAGAAGATGGCCCAAAGCAGCTTGCGCCGAATTGCTACCATGTTCGACAGCTTGGGTACGAGAGCCTCCTCCTGGCCACCATGCTCATCAATATGGCTCATGCAAACGCACATGTTGCAGTCAACTACACGCACTTAACTGTAGAGTCGCCACGACGGAACTCGTGCGCACAAAGGTTTACAACTTCACTTCCGATTCTGCCTAGAAAGCTCAAGAATGTCAGCAGCTGATGCATATGTCCCGGTGGAAATGACGCACGCAGCAAACGTCGCGGCGTTCAAGTAAAAATTTGTGCTAGGAGGACAACATTCCAGAGATCAGCCGTTGCATCTTCGTAGATCATATTCTATACTACAGGAAAGGCAACATACTTTTGGTGATCATGTAAGGATGGCGAGAGAGCAAACCGCATTTGAGCTCGGTAACTTGCAGGAAGCTCCGCTCTGTCCACACTGTTTGTGAGGCTCTTGTGTCGTGAATCTCGAGACCCAAAATGCTTCCTCCGTGATAATACGCGTCTAGTGCCGGACATCTTAGGAAGTCGTTGAAGCTGCAAGCACAGACTGCAGTTTCTTGATCTGCCTCTGCAGAAGGTTGGCTGTTCGAGCTGGGTTCAGAGAATCTGCCTCAGACTCCTCATCGTCACTTGCTTCATCATCCGAATCTTCCCGCTTGCATTTACGATTGAAACAAGTGGCGGTCTTGGTGTGTTCGTGATAGTCACAGCAGCTCGAGTCTTCATAGGCGCTGAGTCCTTCCTTGTTGGACGTCGCTTTGATCTGCATCAGGGCGGCCTTGGCAACGTCCGCCAGGAATTCTGGGTGATGATCGGGTATTTCCTCGATCCTGTCATGGTTTGCTTCCCGCAAGACCATGTCCACGAACAATTTTCGAAGTTTCGATCCCGAGGATGTCGAATGGTACACTTTCCAGATGCTTTCACTAGATGGCATAGTTCCTGAGTGATCCTCGGTCTCTGGGGTGTAAAGGACTAACATGGCGTTGACGACTGTGTCCATGGCTCTTGGATCCTTCATCTTTTGAGCTGCGAGGTAGAGCTCAATTAGTTCCCCATAATCGGCCCCGCAGGGATCAAGCTTCTTGCACGGCAGTCGACCGCTGTAGATGTATTGCACATAGAGCTCAAAGGTCGTGACCTTGACTTCTGGAATGGCTACCCGCTTCGTCGCCGCACTTGATCTGTCGAGGACCTCCTGGTAAAATGTCGATCGCTTCCTCAGAAGCTTGTCATGGACGTAGAACAGCCTCTTGGTTCTGCCCACTTCAATCGCCACAATGTCTCCTTCAACTCTGGTCAGAGTCAGCGCAGAGCTCATATCGAACTGGTTGGGCCTAAACTTTACCTGACGTGTCCATCTCTGAACACTGTAGGATCCGTCCTATCCGCCATATTGAGCTGTGTATTGAGCTTGATGCGCTGCGTACTCAGTGGTAGATAATCCGGTCCAATCGTGATGCAGCGTTGAGACGGTCAAGGAACATGAGTTGCTTTTCGCCTCAAAGGAAAACCTGAACCTTGAACACAGAGTGAGTGGAAAGAAAAGCTCAGATGAAGATATTCTGCCGATGACAGGTATGTGAGCCTGACAAAGCAGGGACATGTTAGTGGCCTTCGAGCAGTATTTGCGCTGAGTTGTCGCCTCAGGTTCAATGCTACCCAACGCAAACTCTGCCTAGTCATCTTCGTTGATGGTGTCGATATAGCTCGTGGATGAAGAGCTTCGTCCATTCGCGCCCATCTGACGAAAGGTCTGCTAGCGAGAGATTGATATCGTCTCCATCAGCATCATCACCATAGTCGAAGCGACGGCATCCGAAGCAAGAGCCTAAGTCTTTGTACCACTGAATCAGCTATCTTCCGCCAAAGCTTGTGAATTCCGTCCCGGACCTAACGACCCGACTGACGCTGTGCGTCCTCGCCAAGAAACGATGAGATTTCTCCAGCCATGGCATGGGCACCTAGCACTTCTCTCAATCGAGAGTCTTCGTCCTCTGCAACACCCGTCTTGTCATCGCCATCGAGTTGCATGTGTGTATCATCCGAACCGGTCTGCCACATCAGTTGAGGATCAACGGGTCCAATGTCTCCATAGTTGGTATGAGTGCCGTCGTGATAAACGCCTATTCCGCCCATACGTGCAGTCGGGGCTGATTGCTGGAGGGGATCTTGACCTAGTTGCTGGGAGAGTTGTTGGTCGTCAGAGTGAGAACGGCTTAGGCTCTGCTCTGTTCGTCCCGATCGATTCGACGGTGCTCCCGCAACAGCGTTCGACATCGGTGAGTCGGGACTGGCAGTCACCACCTGGCGTGACGAGCTGGACGAAGACTTCGTGCTGCCAGGTACTGGTCCTCGACGGCCCGTGGTCGGCGGCATGATCCCAGGATTCTTTGGTCCAGAGGACTCCCTGCATTCTGTGCAGTTGCGGATGGCGGCGCTAACGGTCTCCTTGATGCGCACCCAGTGATACTTCTCGGCAATACCAGCTGTAGTCTTGTTGATGCCACCATGTGTTTGAGCATGCATCGCGCGTGCAATCTCATACTGCTTGTGCGGATCAGAAACTACCTCCTTGCCTTTCAACATGAGTTTATCGTCTTCGCCATTAGCGCCTGGCATCAACCTGTAGTGTGTCGCTGCAGATCGCAAACGAGATTTTTCAGCGCGATCGGAGCCTGCTGGATATGCACCTGACTTCAGGTAGTATCGAATCTTGTCGAAACGCTCTTCGCTCTGATACTCCTCATTTTCTCCCCCCAGCTCCCGACCGAAGATGATTGCATCGATCATGGCATCTGGATAGCTCTTGAGGTTGCCGCATCCTTTGACTCGACCAATTCTCTTGAACCCGAGAGCGTCCCATATGCGAAGGGATGCAACATTCGTCTCATATACCAGATTGAAGACAGAGTAAGTGTAGCCGAGCTTCGGAGCCCACTCGAGGTAGACTTCACCCATGAGCCTACCGACACCACGATTGCGAGCTGCGTCTGTCACCAAGAATCCGCCATTGCAGACGTGACTGCTGCGGCCCGGATAGTTTGGCTTGACGTAGAAACTGCCCAAGCAGAGCTTCGCCCAGTCTACGCCTCGCTCTTCCATTTGTGTGATCTCCTCTGGCGACGAGATGTCACCCATTACCATGATTGCTCCGAAGTTCGCAAACCAGTATGGAGCAAATGCAGACAGTGCCAGCCCATCCATCATCGGGTATGTGTCGCCCTTTTCAATTTCGCGGTTCAGGAGCTCGCATAGATACGCAGTCAAGTGTGGCGGCACTTGCCCGGGCGATGAGAAGGGGACGATTGTGGCGATTGTGGTTCTATCACGAAGTGTGACCTGCTTCGGCGTGATCTCGTAGGGAAGCGGGCCGTATGGCTCAGGGAACGGCGGCTGGCCCGATACTCGGTAGATCGCTGGAGAAGTTGGATCGTCCAGCATCGCAGGCATCGTGGGCGACGATATGATGGCGCTGTACGCCTGGCGGGAGTGCTATAATGTCTCGTTCGCGCCGAGAGGGCGGAAATCGAATCTGCCTTCCATGTCAGCGGCGACGCAAGTGAATCACGCCCAGTGCGTGATCAAGCAAAAGATAAGGCCATCGTTCGGCCAGCGCGCCGCGGCTGGAGGCGGCGGACACGTCTGCCACTTTGTATAGCCACTGCCGGGGCAGATCGGGAGGTGGAAGTGATGCAAGCGGACGTACTGTGATGCGATGAGGTCTGTCTTCCCATGCCCGGTGCTCGGAAAACTGGTATGATGGACGCGCAAGGTGTGATCATGTCTGCGTCGCATACCATGGCACGCTAAGTAAGGCTCTAAAGTCTTGGCACTGACTGCCCGACGGAACAGTTGATGTTGGGCATCACTCTCGCGATCGAGTAGTCTCTGCTCTGACCCTTTGCCCCGGCGTCTTGCACCAGCTGGTTTCGAGGACTGCGAAAGGAGACCGAGAAGGATCGAAGTTCCGAGCGCGCCTACAGATGTTAGACAAACGTTCCCGACTGCGCCTCCTGGTGTGCAAGCCGCTCGCACCACCTCCGAGAATTGCCAATGTGTTTGTTGCAGGCGAGATACGGTGTTCGGTAGCCGAACACCCCAAATCCAGAACGATGGTACGACTGCAATTTCAGAACACGCAGACTACGCCTTCCCCGTGACACGGAGCGCTTCAAGATCCTCCTTCTCCTGGTAATCCCCCAATATCTCTTGCCATTCAACAGGTCCACCTCCCCACGCAGCCAATCTTGCCATCCGAGCCTCCTCTTTCGTATCGATGAGAGTCACATTGGACTTGTTGAAAGCTTCGAGGTATTCAATCATTGAACGTCGGGCGCTTGCACCAACCGTTGTACCACGGCTTAGCTCGAAGTAGCGATCTATATGGGCGTTGATATCCTTCGCTTCGATGATGCTGCCTTTGGATCCCAGCAGGCCTGCCTCAGCCGAAGTATGCGTCCAGCCATCATTGAAAAGGTCAGGGCCGTACTCATCGCCGCTGTTGGCCATGTAGGCGGCGAGGTTCGTTCGTCGCTTCTTCTGCCAACCCTTTTGCGAGAGTTGATCCATCATTGCCGCATCAGTCACGATAACGTTATGTCTAGACGTGTTCAATCTTTGCCGCGACGCAACCCAAGAGAGATGCCTGGAGCACAATAGATGCCATACATTTTGGGTGCTCTTCAAGAGGAAGTGATTGAGAGATTCATGCTGTGAGCAGTCTGGAAAAGGAAGAGAGCATGTACGGCCACTTAGTTCCGGGCAAGAACCAAACTTACAAGGTCCTGGAGCCAACAGGCTGAGATTGAATCCTGTTTGGTTCAGACCTGTGCACAAGTAAGCCTGTCTTGATGTCTTGTCTTGTCTTGCTTGTCAAGACAAGACAGAGCTGTTGTCTTACTACTTGATGCATGGTGTGATGCCTCAGGCAGTCGTCCGTTCTTGGCATTCACTCGAGTACTTCCATGTAGTTTCTCGCACCTCCGTAGTTCGTTCAATCAATCAACATTGCAGTCACTATCTCTCGTGTGGTTATGAGCCGTCGCGCCACACAGCGCGTCAACCTGATTTAGTGGTTTCCACTGCACTGATTCACATCAACCGCGACAGTGTCGCCAGTAACCGCGACAGTGTCGCCGCCGCCGCAGAGGTAGGCATCGCCGCAGAGGCACTGACAACAGCGAGCCACAGAGGCCGACTCGAGTCATTCGTTCAACACAATGGCTGTCCGCCAAACCACCGTCGCCGCCGCCAACCTCTCAAAGAAGTTGAAGGGCAAGGCAGACTGGCCAACATGGTCAACTCTCATCAAAACCAGCCTCAGAGGTCAGGGGCTTCTGTCATATGTCACTGACGGCCCCAAGATGCCTCTGGAGGCTGAACCAGTTAAGCTCAGCACAGAGTCACAACACGAGTTCAAAGTGCGTCAAATCGATCACGACAGCGCTTGTGCTAGGGCTCAGTCATTTATCATCAACAACCTCCACGAGTCGGTACAGCAAAACGCACTGGAATACGACTCCGCCGCCGAACTCTGGACGTACCTCGAGGCCACGTACGGCTCGAGCACCATCAGCGAAGAATACGCCATCTTCCTGAAGTTTTATCGCCTGTCTCACCTCCCTGGCTCTAACATTCCGAAGTTTGTGGAAGAATTCAAGGCCAAGTTTCACGCACTTAACAAGACTAAGCTGAAGTTATCAGACGCAGTCGCCACGTTCATCTTCATCGCCCAGATGGAACCAGAGTTTCCACAATGGGTCAACAACAAACGCGAACAGTTCAGAAACATCGCTGATGACAAGCGTGACACCCTGACGCTCGACGTGTTAACCGCAGAGGTTCTGGATGAAGATTTTGCACGCAATAATCAAGACGAACATCAGCGTGCCTTAGTGCACAGGGCCGACCCCAAGGGCAGCAACCCTGACTCCAACCCCAACACTAACAACAACAACTCGAACTCCAATCGAGGGGGTGGAGGTCGTGGCCGCGGCAACAACAGCCGTGGCAACCGCGGAAATGGACAAGGCCGTAGTGGCAGTCAGCAACAGTCACAACAGCTACGACCAGCCTATCCAAAGTGTCAATATTGCGGCAGAACCTCTCATGAGGAAGCCAATTGCTGGGACAAGCCTGGCAACGAGCACAACCGCCCTAATCACCTCAAGAAGCGTGATAACCAGGGTAGCAATAACACCAACAAGGATCAAGAATCAGGGGGTGGTGGTGGCCAGCAGGCACACTACACCACTGAACTCGACAAGTACATGACTCCAAACACTGGTGGTTCCTTTGGCATGTTCAATGTCACCATCTCCGCAGCCGCACAAGCGGCTATGCACACCGCTCGTTCTGAGGAATGGATTGTCGACAGTGGCACCACCAGCCACATGACAAACAACCTCGACAACATGGTAGTTTCAAAGCCATGTCATGTTACTATTACATGCGGTGAAGGAACGCTCATAGCTACTCGTTGTGGCATTGTTGAGCTCGACTTCTATGTCACAGGCAAGAAGCAATTGACACAAGTTCTTTACGTGCCTGGCCTAGCAGCCAACTTGATTTCGACAGAGATACTACGAAACAAGGGTGTTTATTACTGCAACTACGACCAAGTGTTGTGGGCTCTGAACGGTGACGCTCGTGTCGTTATCGCCTACCTATACACCAACCGTGGATTGCCGTACCTCAAACTCGGAACTCAATCGTCACCAATTGAAGGCTCATCAGAAGTCGCCTTGGTGAACTCGAAGGTTCCACCATCACTCAAAGCAACGACAGATGTCTGGCACAATCGCCTTGGCCATGCCTCCAGCCGCACGCTGGCAACACTAGCTACCCAGGGCCACATTCAGCTTGAACACTCTGATCAGTTAAAACACCACCCACGCGAGTGCATCGCCTGCCGCACTGCAACTGCGTACAAGGCGTACAACCGCGTTCCGATGATCCGTCCAACTGAGCCAAACACCATTGTGGCAGTGGACGTGGTCACAGTTCGAACAGCGTCGCTTACAGGCGCCAAGTACTTCACCCTATTCACTGACTTGGCCACGCTGGAGCGTACGCTGATGGCAGCGACACACAAGTCAGCTGCGCAGTTCCATATCAAGAAGTATTACGCCAACAAGCTCACACAAGACAAGAAGAAGATTCAAATCTTCCGCCTTGATGGGGGTGGCGAGTACGGTGGTCACGAACTTCAGAAGTTCGCTACTGCAGAGGGCATAGTCCTTCAAGTCACGGCACCTTACAGCTCAACACAGAACGGTGAGGCAGAGGTGTCAAACCACATCGTTTGTCAGCTGGCTAGGAAGTTGATGGCTCAAGGCAAGTTGCCACTAGCCTTGTGGGAGTACGCTGCAGAAACAGCGACTCACCTTCTCAATATCCTACCCAGTCAAGCACTAAAGGGCAAGTCGCCTTATCAAGTGCACGCGGAGTGGATGCAGAAGCCTCGAACACAGCCAATACTGGCGTATCTGAAGGCTTATGGCTGCACCGCTATCATCCATGACCACGGCGTAGCTCGTGGCGAGAAGTTCCAGCAGCGTGGCAAGGTTGGTCGCCTTGTCGGTTATCACAGCAAGAACACGTACAAGGTGTACGTCGCTGCTGATCACAAAGTGTACGTTTCCAAGGACGTGAAGTTCATTGAGAATGACTTCACTGGCAAAGTCAAGGATCACAACGATTCAGAACCTGATCCAGACGCCATGATTCCATTTGAGGAACTGTTTGTTGTCCACCGCAATCTCAAGGACAAGGACTCAGAATCGCCGCACAACATTGACCGGCGTGTCGTCTATGTCATTGATCGGCCTGAGTTTGAGGCTGATGACCATAACATTGAGGGGGTGCCAGATGCGCTTCTTAATCCGCCACCTCTTGTCAACGAGTTACCACAACCTCAGCCACCACAACCTCAGCCAGCGCCTGCTGTCACAGAGTCATCAGAAGATGAGTTTGAAGACGCTGAAGCGACACCTCCACCCCAGCCGCTGCCACAGCCGCCGCGTCGTTCCGAGCGTGTACGCAAAGCACCAAATCGTCCGTACGATCAATACGCTAAGTTCGCGATTGACGAGTTGATCACTGATCAAGGCCGCCGCATTGAGTCACTGCCGCAGACAACTCAGCGAGCGTTCACCGCCTCGATACAAGAATCACAAACTGCAAACCTGCCACCTGAGCCAAAGAGCCATAAGCAGGCAATGCAATCACCAGAATCCGCCATGTGGTCGAAGGCTGAGGCAGAGGAATTAGCCGCCTTAACTGAGAACACAACGTGGACTGTCGTTCGTGCTGAATCAGGCATGAACATCATCAAGGGCCGCTGGGTTTATCGGCGTAAGTTTGACGCTGATGGCAAGCTGTCACGCCACAAGGCGCGATGGGTTGTTCGTGATTTCACTCAGAAGGCCGGCATTGACTACGACGAGACGTACGCCGCCGTGGTCAAGCCATCATCACTGCGACTGCTGTACGCTATGCTGGCTCATTACGGCATTGAATGCGAGCAGTACGACATCATCACGGCGTTCCTCAATGCCGCCATCAAGGGCTTGAAGATCTACGTCGAACTACCGCACGGCTGCGAGCAAGAAGGCATGGTTTGTCTCTTGAACAAGGCCCTGTATGGTCTCAAGCAATCACCGCTGCTATGGTATCAAGAACTGCACAAGGCACTGAAGGCCTATGGCTTTGGACCAATTGACAGCGACATCTGTATCTTCCGGCACGCTAACAAGAAGTGCTGGATTGTCATCTATGTGGATGACATGTTGATTATCGCGTCCACCTACGGTGAGATTGACGAGGTGGCAGCACAGCTGAAGGATAAGTTAAAAATGCGAGAACTCGGTGACCTCCATTACTACCTCGGCATGCGCATCATTCGCGACAAGAAGAAGCGAACCATCTATGTCGTTCAAGACGCATACACCAAGAAGCTGGCAGACAGCTATGGAATCAACGAGTCGGCGCCAGTGACGCCAATAGAGGCTCGTCACCATCACAAGAAGGCTCCGGACGGCTACGCCGCCGTGGCATCACTCAAGGAAGCGTATCAGAAGCTGGTTGGCGAATGCCTGTGGCTCGCCATGAACACACGCAGACCTGTGCACAAGTAAGACAAGACAAGACGACCCCATCGGCTTGTCTTGTCTTGGTGTGAGAGCGCCTGTCTTGTCTTGACAAGCCAAGTATCTCATTGGTCTTGTCTTGTCTTGTCTTGTCTTGATTAGAGCACGTGACTGAAGTGAATATAGTTCTATTCGATCAATATAGACTCTGCTGGATCCGCACGTGTTCTGGAGGCCTTAGAGATGCTTGGAGGTGATGCAGGACGTATTCCAAGGCTCGTGAAGTAGCTCCTGATTGGCTAATTAGCCATCGTAGCTGCAGTAGCTGCAGCAGATGTGAATACGTACCTGTCCAATTTGATTAAACCAGCCTTCAACCACTGCTTAGTAACCATCAATTCATTGACTGTGCAGTCCAACAGGCTTCTTCTACGAGTTGTAACTGCAGCTCCAGTGGTGCTAAACACCCTTTCCAGCTCGTCAGACATGACTGCAATTGAATAGACATCTAGCGCTAAGGCGGCCAATTGGGGCCAATCAGATCGTTTGTTAAGCCAGTAAGTGATTGGTGAAGTATGACGATTGGCGCAGAGCTGGTAGAAGTGAATGTCCTTAAGATATTCAACCAATTGCGAGTCAATATTGGCTACAGCTACAGCCTCATATTGAGCCCAAGGTTCATAGCCCTTTAGTGGCCGGGACGGAGGTGTCTTCTCAGGCTCGTTGCGCAGGCTCTGGAAGTCGTTTGGGGTTGATTGTTCGTGCGGAACTTGGAGTTCTGAGGTAGCTACAGTCGATGTGAGATCGCTGGAGCCATTAGAGTCCATGGCGGTTAGTACTGGTGTGGGTAGTAGACTTATAATCCCGTAGTGAACGCGTTAGGGCTAGCCAGGCGTAGGTGGTACGCGTCAGATAAACGCGTTGATTGGCTGAAGATCTGAGGGTAGATCCGTAAAGAACTAAAGATTAAATTTACTGTACTCTCTCAGGAGGGTGACGCTTCGTAAAAGTGTAGCTCGGAGGTGGGAATACATCAATATACGGCTATATACTACGTCAAGACGGTCAAGTAAGACAAGTAAGACGACAGCTCTGTCTTGTCTTGCCAAGCCAAGTAAGACAACAGCTCTGTCTTGTCTTGACAAGCAAGACAAGACAAGACATCAAGACAGGCTTACTTGTGCACAGGTCTGGTAGTAATGTTCTTCAGATTCAGCCATACCTTGTCTCCAACTTTGAATGTCCACGGGGCTTCACGTCGTCTGTTAGCATAATGCTCCTGTGTCTGCTGCGCTGCAGCCATAGCTGCCTGTGCGAACTCTTGGGCCTCTCTCAGCTTCTGGACGATGGCTTCTCCTCTTTGCCTTGGGTTCAGAGTGCCAGTGTGCTCCTCTATCTGCTCCGCTGTTGAAATTGGCGTGGCATCGTATCCGTGGCTCAGAAAGAAAGGACTGACTCCTGTCGTTGATGCTGGTTTGTTGTCTAGGGCTATCTGGGCGAGGGGTAGCCATCGATTCCAGTCTACTTGGTTGTATGCAACAAACGCGCGAAGGTATGTTTCGACCTCTTGATTTCGTCGTTCGGTGGATCCGTCAGTCTCGGGGTGGTAGGCTGTAGAGAGACGCTGTTCAATCCCTAGAAGCTGGCAAAGGCGTGACCATAATGCATTGACAAATTGTGTTCCCCGATCGGAGACAATACTCTTTGGAATCCAATGGAAGGGGACATATCGTTCGACAAGAAGGAGCGCAACACTCTCTGCGTCAAACTTCTCCGGCTGTATTGGCAGAAGGATGCTTCCTTTGCTCAGTCGGTCCGTAATAACGAGGATGATGGTTGATCCGCTGTCATCGCAGGGGGGCAGATCTGTGATGAAGTCCATCGAGATGTCTTGCCATATTCGCATCGGAACTGGGAGCGGTTTCAGGAGTCCCTTCTTCTTGTCTCTCCATATAGTCGTTCGTCCGCATATGTCACAGTTTCGAACAAACCGTCGAACATCTTGATTCATCCCTGGCCAGTAGAATTGTCTCGCCAGTAGTGCAATCGTAGCGTCTCTTCCAGGATGTCCGCCGAGGGCAGAGTCGTGGATTGTCTGAATCACTCGTGTTGTCAACGGCTCGTAGTTTGGAAGCCAAAATCTCTCGCGGTAACGTAGGCGGTTGTCTCGAATGTCACACTCCCCAGTAGCCAACTGCAGGTCTAGGTGTCTTGGGAATTGTCGGTCTCCCCTCTGTACGACTTGCCAGGTTTCCCAATAGTTCTGACCAGCTTCTGCCTGTAGTGCTTCGTTCCATAGTCGTTGGAGATCGGCGTTGTCTTGAAACGGGGCTGGAAGGTCTAGCCGTGTAACGTTAACCCATAGAGATGGTGGCAGAAGCACTCTCTGCCGTTCGGCAAGCCTTGAGTCGTCGGCGTCTTGAGGAACATCTTGTTCTCGCCGAGACAGCGCATCGGGGACAGTAGCTTCTTTACCAGGTCGGTGCTGGAGCGTAAATCGAAAGGGTGCTAGGAACTCAGCCCATCGGATCTGCCTCTCGTTCAGCTGCTTCTTAGTCATAAAAGGCTCCAAGTTCTTGTGATCCGTAAGAACCACAAAGGGCTGGGACAGTCCTCGAAGTTCACTGCCCCACTCCCTTATGCACTTGACAATCGCGAGGAGCTCCTTGTCATGGATGTCGTAATTACACTCGGCTGGCGAGTGCTTGGCTGAAAAGAATGCTATTGGTCTCCACACCTGGAGGTCAGAATCAAATTGGGTTATCACACCGCCTGATGCCCACCCCGAAGCGTCGGGTTCCAGTCGAGTTGCTCTCGTCGGGTCGTAAGTCGCCAGCACCGGTTCTCCTGTAAAGCGTTGTTTCAAAGTATTGAAGGCCACTTCGCAGTCTTCGGACCAAGTAAAAGGCACGTCCTTCTTGGTTAGGTCGAGCAGTGGTTTTGCGATTTTCGTGTAGCTAGCAATAAACATCCGGTAGTAGTTGGCGAAGCCTAAGAATGAGCGTACACCCTTCACCGTTGTTGGCCGTTTCCACTCTGTAATCGCCTTCACTTTCTCGGGGTCCATTCGAATGCCAGAGCTGACGTCCACGATAAATCCAAGGTACCTAGTCGTCTTTGTCTCGAACTCGCATTTGTTGATATCGAGTGGAAGGCCATTGTCAAGAAGGCGTTGCAGGACCCGTGATACCTTGTCCCTATGATCGTTAAGGGAGCCGGAGGAGAATACCAGTATGTCGTCGACATAAGCGGAACAGAAGTCGTCGAGGAAATCGCGTAGCACCCAGTTTATAAATCGTTGGAATGTCGCAGGAGACCCGGTAAGGCCAAAGGGGCAGACCTTCCATTCAAACGACCCATATCGTGTCCGAAAAGCGGTCTTCCACTCTTCGCCCTTCGCCATTCGAATCTTGTGAAACGCAGCGGAGACGTCAAGCTTAGTGAGCCACTTGGCTTTTGACAATGAGGCGAGTGTCTCTCGGATTAGTGGCAGTGGGTAACGATCTTTGCGTGTAATGGCGTTCAGACCACGGTAGTCGACGCAGAAACGCAGTCCTCCGCCTGGCTTCTTCGCAAACAAGACTGGGGCAGCGGCAGGTGACTTGCTCGCTTGAATAAAACCCTTGCCTAGTAACGAGGTAAGCTCTTTCCGCAGCACGAGTAGCTCGTCTCTCGTCATGCTGTAGAGTGGGCCCCACGGGACTTCCTTTTCTCTGCCATTCTCGTCCTTCTCCAGAGGAATCTCGTGGTCGATACCCGGTCGATGTGGCGGTAGTTTTGCGGCCTCCTCTGGGTTAAACGCCTGTGCGTAGCGGTGATAGTATTCTGGCAGTCGTTCCATTACCTCTGAAAGCGAGAGCTTCGGCTTTGGTCGGAGGGCCTTTTCAATGTCGGCGAGCGTAGCTGTAAACAACTGAATATCCTTCTTCTTTGACTGTCTGGCGAGTCCAATATAGGTGCTCGCAAACACCTGCGATACGCGGAGGGTCTTGAACGGCGAGCGTGGATCCTTCTTAATATGCTCATTGCTGGGGACGGAGGTGCCGTCTTCGAAAACAAGCCTTTCCTCCTTCTCGTCAACATACCCTCCTTGGTGCCGTAGCCACGGTCTCCCTAGTATGATCTCTTCCGATTGTCGAGGGACGACATATGCGAACACCTTGGAGGTCTTGTGTGCGCCAATGTCTAATGAGAATGTCGTGATCTCAGTAATCGTGCTTCCAGCCGTGTCTGCATTATCTTGAACACCACATAGCTGTCGCATCGGAATCTTCAACATTGGAAGGCCCATTCTGCGTGCGAGTCGTTCGTCGATTAGTGCGTAAGCCATCGAGCCATTGTCGATCAGAGCAGTGGTAGAAATGTAGTCGTTGAGGAATGCGTGCACGTGGAATAGAGGGCATTCCATTCTTGGTTGAAACACTTTCCATTCTTGCTCTATCTCGCTTAGCTCCGGCGATTGCCCTTGGTCACGACTTCGATCAAGGGCTACTCTTTTTCTGACTCGTCTTCAGATTTCTCGGTCTCCGGAAGTGAGAGAGATAGGTCTACCCGTGCGGCATCGCTAGTTGATGCATTGTTCGCAGCCAGAGGGCGCCGTGCTGGTAGGAACTTGCATTCTCCGACCATGTGGCCTTGATTACCGCAACGAAGACAAAGCTTCTTCTCTCGACGATATGCTATAGTCTCCGGACTTACCCATTTGGCGCGTCGTCCGTTTGTCTCAATGTTCGCTCGACTACTACGCAGGGGATTACTAGGTTCCCAGTCCATCTTTTCCGGGTTGCCTGTTTGTAGCTGAGATGATCTCGATGCCCTCTCAGTTGCGGCCGTCGCTTCCGATCGCGGTACGGTGTTGTTCCGCCATAGGCCCTTATTCCGTAGGTTGAAGGCTTCCAATTGATCGCTCGCCTGCTTCAACTCATTGCAGTATCCTTCAAAAGATACACCATCTATGCTCTTTCCGATCATGCATCGCTGTAGCTCCAGGCTTAGTCCTGCCTCGAGATATGACTTCTTGATCTCGTCTGGCCAATCAGTACCTCCTGCCTCCAGTACCAACTTCCGATACTCAGTGAAGTATTCCATAAAGGGTTTATTAGCTTGTTTCAACTTGTGGAGCTTCCGTTGGGCCTTCTCCTTGCGGTGCGGGTCGCCAAAGGATAGTCGCAACTGATCGATCAGTCCTTGCGTCGTCATGTATTGAGTGCCCGTAATAGCCTGTATCCACGGTTGTAGCTGGCGTGAGGCTTCTCCGCGGAGGTGGTTTTGGATCATGAAGAACCGTGTAGCTTCTGAGCATCTGGCATAGTCCACTTGCAGCTTAGCCTCAGCTTGGGAGATCCATGGTTCCAGCTGTTCTTGGTTTCCATCGTATGTAGCCAATGGTCCTAGATGCTTGGTTGGTCCGCCGCCATGGTTGTGTTCTGCGACGGGCTGCGGTTCGTTTGACGACGGTGGTGTCACAGGTTCTTCCTTTACTTGGCCTTGTAGTTCCCTGACGACGTTGTTCAGGTGGTTGACTTGGTTGAGCAGGGCAGTTGCCCACTGCGGTGCAGCTTCTCCTTCTGGACTCTCCATTCTCTGTCCTTTCTTGGTGGTCCAGTAGTCTGATGTTCCGGTGTTCTACTACTCCAGTGGTCGTTTAAAGTGCAGGGCACTATCCAATGTTCCAGTGATCGTTTTGAGTGCAGGGCACTATCCAATGTTCCAGTGATCGTTTTGAGTGCAGGGCACTATCCAATGTTCCAGTGATCGTTTTGAGTGCAGGGCACTATCCAATATTCCAGTGATCGTTTTGAGTGCAGGGCACTATCCAATATTCCAGTGATCGTTTTGAGTGCAGGGCACTATCCAATGTTCCAGTGAGTTCCGTTGATTCAGTGCGGTCCAATGATCCAGTGCGTGGGTTGAGCTTCGCAAAATGACACAGGCTCAGGCTGGCGTTATTCACAACCATACAAGGCTTTATTTGCTAAATTGCGAAGCTACAGAAAGAAGCTGAGATGCAGTGCATCTTCAGTACTATATAGATAACACCTCCATCTCTGAGAACAATGTAGAAAGTGGTGGAACATTCGCTGTGGTCTGTGCGGAGCACGGATCCTCTAACATCCGTCGAGGCATAGCCTTAGACAGGGCATGGCCCGTAACAGGTGCTTTACCGAGTCCTTGCTTTGTAGGCAGATCCATGGCTCCTGGATCGCTACTATGTGGTGTTTCTTTGGGTCCAGTTGTTGGAGGAATGGGGTTTGGATCTTATGGCCGCTGTGGTTCACGTTATACTGTAGGATTGTGAGTTCTCCCGAGGGGCTACTCATTTTGGGTAGTCTGGGTTGCTTGTACTCCTTCCATGCTTTCTTGGCTGCTGTTCTCCTGGCTTTGTCCTATTCCTCGTCCCTGGGATGAGGTGAAGATAGCCGTGATCTTGTTGCTCTGCGTCCTTCCCGCTAGTGCCATTGAGTTCGTGCCTACCGGCCTCCCTGGTGGTTTCCTGTGTTGGTCGGCGGTCACTTGGTTCATGCTTACGGTCCCGTCGCTAGGCGGAGCCCCTGTTGCCCTTCTCTTTGCACCTGTCGCAGGCCACGCTTCTGATTCCCTAGGCTGGACCACGTTGTTCCAGTATCTGGTTGCTTGGTCACGGAAGGATCTCGCCTTTGCGATGGCCGCCTGCTTTACTCTGCACGATCTGGACCACGATGGGTGGGATCCTTGGCAGTTGCTGCACTTTTTGGTTTTCGCCGTACAGCCTTCGGTCCTGTGGTTGCCTGCGCATGTCCCGCAGACCTGTTCGGCCCTACAGTACTTGGCTACGTGCCCGAACTGGCCGCAGTGGAGACATTGTGTAGGTCTCTGGCGGGAGTCAAATTCCTCCGCCAGTAGGAGGGTGCCCTGGTGCACCAGGCCCTTTTGGACGATATCCCTTGCTTGCGCTTGACTCTGTACGCCTACTATAATCGAGGCGTGTAGCTTGCCCTCCCTAGCTCTCAGGCTCTTCAGCCAGGCAACCTGGGCTATTTTCAGGGACGGATGTAGTCTCCCGTTTTCTTCCTGCAGCTTTCGGACCTGGGCTGGGTCCTTGGCATTAAAGTCCTGAATGCGGACCCCGTGAATTAGCACTTGGTAGAGCTGTGTAACTAGCTCCGCTCTGGGGAGCTCCTTGTGGATCCACCCCAGGTCTGATGCCAGCTTTTCTTTCGCCGGCTTCGACGCAGCAAACACCTTCAAGTCGCCGCTATCGAGTTTCCTTACCGCGATTACCCCCGGGTCTTTAAGTCCCTGAAGGATCTCTTGGTTTGTACGGCTCTTCATCCTCTCTTGCTCTTCTTGCTGACCAACTCGGATAGTGATCACGTGACTGTCCGTTGGAAATTTCTGCAGGCTTGGCGGCGCCTGGAGGCCTTGGGCGGCAGCTTGTGCCCACGTCTTTAGGGGGGTCGGGGGGGGGGTGGTTCGGATCGTTTGGAGGATGGTGTTAAGGGCATTGTTAGTGTCGGTGTCCTTAATTTGGTAAAGAAGTTGGGTCTGGGCCCTCTGGAGGAGGGAGAGGAGGGTGGTGGGATTCGGGGCCTGGGGAGCATCCAGAGCCTTTTGAATGTCTTCTGTAAGGGTTATGAGGTTCTTCTTGAGGTTGTTAGTCACTTTCTGCTTGTTAGGCAGGTCTGTAGGGTCCTGAGGGCCCTGGGTCGTCGTTGGTTGCCCTCCGGTCGGGCTCGGGGGTGGAGGCTGGAACCCTCCCCCCCTCTGCCTCTCCTCGGGGCTTCCGGTGTTCGGTCGTCGTTGCGGGTATATATTCGTGTCCTCGACGGCCGCGGGGCCGTCGAGGATGTCCTTCATCCTCTGCAAACTTGCCATTATGATGAGTATCCTATCGAATATATAGGAAAGTATATACGACTAAGTTAATCGATACCGCCTTATCTAGCTTACGTATAAGGATAATATATAATCGCCTTAGAAGCAAATAGATAGATAGATAGATAAATTCTATTGCTGTTCTATCTCCTATAGAGGAGCACGCAGCGTGCACTACTTAGTTATCTAGAAGGGAAAAGCTTCGAGCCGGGGCTCTTAGCTACAAAAACCCCTCACTTTCTTTTTGTCTCTGCAGGTTGGCAGTCCTGCACTCTAGGGCGTGCATTTCTTTTGGACAAATACAGATACTCTGGAAGTCCTTCCTCTCACCAGGGCCTATACCTCCTCCTCCTCCTCTTGGATCCTCTGAAGCTCCTCTGCCTTTGCTAGAGAGAATTGCTCTAGCACCCCTTCCTGGATCAGCCACCTGGCTGTTGCTAGCAACCCTCTTTTGGTGTTTGTAAGGTCTTTCCAGTTGCTTGAGCCTGCTGCAGCAAACAGTGCTTGCCTGTTCTCCTGCCTTTCTGGGCAGGAGATGCAAACATGTTTTGGGGTTTGGTAGCCTTGGTTGCACGTGCAGTCTGGGGAGATGCCTGGGACTCTCCTCTTGGCCAGGTAGGCCTCGAAGCCTATGTGTTCTGTCCTAAGGAGACTGAATGTAAGAGGTTCTCAATAAACGTATGGTATTGCGTGTGTAACTTGGTAAGAAGTGCCTAGCACACGAGAAGTAGTTGCAGTGCGTGATTAGGTAATCACGTCACGTGCACACGTTACCATTCACCAAACAACACTAACTCACCCCCAGGTTGGTGACAGTGACCTCACAACCGAGTTATCACATGCCAAACCCAATATCATTCTTCCGTTTCACCATCTAAACAAGCTCCAAGTGTTGGTCGGCTTCCATGTCGTGTGTCGGTAAAGAAATTGATAGCCCTAGGCCCCAGGGTAGTGTTGTCGAGAGGTGGCGTTAGCGGTAGCCTTGAGTACGTCTGCGCAGTTCTGAGGCTTGCGCAATCGACTCGTACGGCTCCAGAAAATTGCGTTTGCCGTGGTTTCCAGCGTCAGCCAATGGCGTGGCCTGAAAATACCTCAGTAAACCGGTTTGTCATTTCCATCCAGCAACGCCAGTGCTTTGTTTTGACGCTCAATAAAGATACTGCAGTCAGTCATACCAAGCTGGCGTACGAACTCTTCATGCTTGACCTTGTCAAGTGCCTTGGTAAGCCCATCAGCTGCCTGCTTATTGGTGCTTATCCACTTTATGATCACATTGCCGTTGGCTAGTTCCTGCTGGATATAGCGGAAACGCGTATCAATATGCTTCGTACGCTTCTCATCAGAGGCTTTTGCTCGATTGGTGATGTCGATTGCAGGCTGGTTGTCCTCATAGATTGTCACCGGCCGCACGCCCTCGTATTGGAGCTCTTCAAGCATTCCAGCAATAGAGTTCGCTTCCTTCGCCGCAAGCGTAAGTTGTACGTATTCGGCCTCGGTTGACGACAGCGTAACGATCGTTTGTCTTCCTGACTTCCACATTACTGGTGCCCCAGCCATTTTGAAGACTATGCCACCGGTAGATCGTCTGGTATCCAGGTCATCTGCCCATGAGGAGTCAGTGTACCCGGCGGCTGTAAGGCCGTCGCCGCCTTGGAACAACAGGCCACGATTCTTAGTGCCAATCATGTACCCTAGAGCATGAATGATACCGTCACGGTGTAGTTCTGTTGGATTGCGTAGGAAGCGACACAGCAGGCCAATCTCGTAGCTGCTGTCTGGTCGTGAGATGCACGCTGGCCAAACTCCAGAGCCAACTAGCTGTTGATACAGGGTCTTGAGTTTGTTCGTGCTATGGTAGTCATCCGGTGCAGCTCGCAGTTGTGCTGCCATTGCTTTGCCGAGTGGTGCGCCAGTTGGATAAGGACCATGAATGTTGAACTTGGCAGCAATCTTATCCATATAAGCGTCCTGAATCACCATGAGCTGTCGTTCTTGCCTGTTTCGAATGATCCTCATGCCCAGGTAGTAATGAATCTCGCCGAGTGGCCTCATTGGAAAGGCCGCCTCAACAAGCTTAGCCGTGTCGAAGATTGATGACAGTAGTTTGGCAATGAGGAGCACGTCATCGACGTAAATCACAATGATTACGCCTGTGCTTGCGTTACGGAATACGCACGCGTCGGAGAGGAAGGGGTTGAAGCCGTGTGCCTTTGCGAACTTGGCGAATTCGTCGTACCACAGCAGTGGTGCCTGTTTCAGTCCATATAGCGCTTTCAGAAGGAGACAGACGTCACCTTTATCACACTGGTCCTCAAAGCCGTGTGGCTGTTCGACGTAGATGACGTGCTCGCCAACCAGCGCGTTGAGAAACGCTGCGATAAGGTCATATTGGTGGCATTCAAGGTTCTCCTCGGCGATCATAGCAAACAGCATTCGGAGTGATACTGGCTTGGCCACCGAGGCGTATGTTTCATCATAGTCAATGCCTTCTCGTTGACTGAAACCACGCACAACCCAGCGTGCCTTAAAGCGACTGAATATTCCATCCGGGCCACGCTTCACAGTAAACACCCATCGGCCGCGGAGTACCTTTGTGCCAGCTGGCAATCCTTGTCGTGGTACATTGCGCCATGTGTCATTTCGGATATGCATGTGGAATTCTTTGTGCGCAGCTTTGAGCCATTGAGGTGCTTCCTTCTGCAGTTGAGACTCCTTGAAGCTCTTTTGCTCCACAATGCCGGATTCTTCTGGTGTATTGATTGACGCAGTGAGTGCCATAGCTGTCGCCCTCGGCATATCAGACACGGCGTAGTTAGTTCGTGCCTTGAGTGTCTTCTTGCGGCTTCGGCTGCCGCGCGTAAGCGTCTCATCAACAGGTAAATCCAGTACGCCAGGTTGGCTGAATTCATAGCCAGGTGGTAGTTCATCATCTTCACTGTTACTCGCCACGTCTTGTCCAATCTCGGGCATACCATTCAGTTGCTCAGTAAGTGCGTCCACAGCTTGCAAAGCATCGTCTCGAGCTGTCATGTCTTCTGCAGCAGGAGTGAAGCTGTCTTCTTCTTCAGACAGCATGTCAGGGTTGACTACATCAACGATGAGGTTTGCAGGCATGACTTGCTTGTCAACACCCCCAGGTTCAACCAGATTTGCTTCGAATTGCCAGTCAAACTCTTCGGCTATCTCAGCTTCTGTGCCAGGTAGTTCTGCAAGCTCGCCGCTCTCAATGAACTGGCAGTGTGGTGTTCGCTTCACCTTGTGTTTGGACGAGATCCAAATGCGGTAGCAGCTATCCTCATAGCCAACCAGCTGTCCTCGTTCACCGCGTGCGTCCACCTTGGCTCCACGGGGTACGGCTTCGTCATAGGCAATTGCCGTAGCTCCATATGCTCGAAGCGTGTTGAGAAGCGGCTTGTCAGGATTGACAGTTCGGCCCATTGCAGTGTCTGTAACGTGCCTTGGATAATCACCGCCAAGTGCCTTGCTTGGGGTCAGATTGAGAACATAGACTGCCGCAGCCACTGCCTCAGCCCATAAGGCAGGTGGCAGGTTGGCGTAGATCATCATCTTTCTCGCAGTCGTGCAGACAATGTGATTACTCACTTCAGCCAGGCCATTCTTGGTTGACGTGTAGGGTGGTGTGATCTGCAGCCGTATTCCGTTGTCGGCTGCAAATGCGAGCAATGTATTGCCACCATATTCTCTGCCTCCATCGAGTCGGAATACTGTTACAGAGTAACCAGCATTCTTTTGACATAGGTAGTAAGTCTTCAAGTGGAGCGCAGCCGCGCCCTTGTGAGAAGAAAAGAACACCTCACGTTCCAATGCCTTAGCTTCTGTGAACAGTGTGAAGTAATGGTCCTTGGTAAGACTTGCCTGTCGAACAGTGACCACGTCTAGGCACACAAGGTGGTAGATAAGCGCTGGTCTGACTGATGGTATTCGGCTGTGAACTTGGTGAGATTGAGCCAGCATGCACGCTACGCAGTTGAGCGTGCGGCTGCCTGTAATCTCAATGGTCTTGTCATTCGCCATTGCAATGAGCTTACGCGGATGAATGTGACCAAGCCTTAGGTGCCAGACAAGCATGCTGGCTTCAGCCTTGCGCGCAATCTTTGAGGATACCATCGCGGTAGCTATAGGCTGTTGAACCAGACAGGGTAGGCCATTTGGCGCTGAGTAAACATCTGCAAGAATGACGTCCACGCTGTCGGTGTAAGTCATAAACAGTTGCTGCCTGTCAGAGCGATAGAATACCCCCTTTTGTCGCAGACTCTCCGTCGATAGGAGGTTTGTAACCAACTCTGGAACATGCCAAACCTTGGTGATCTTGACGCGACGTGACCCTGCAGCGGTGTACGTTGTGATCTCAGCATCTCCGTATCCTGCCGACATAATCGTGCCTTTGCCGATGCCGACTGGTGCAACATGCGCTGTATACGAGACCATGTTGCCGTAGTCGTTCGTCATATGATCTGAACAGCCTGAGTCAATGATCCAGGTCGGAGGCCTCTTCTTTGCGGTGGTGAGTGCGGTAGCGCTCACCGGCAGCCGTCAATCCGACTCCTCAGCCTTGATTGTCTCAGCTACGTGCGCGTGAGCAACACTAAGAGTGTATGTAGCCGATGGCGGTAGCGCTGGGGGCGCTGGTTCGTCCGAGGAGGGTAGGTCCGGTAGGATCACTGCCATAAGCAGTCGGCCAGTGACAAAGTCGTACTTTGGTGACGGTGGAAGGGCTGTCGTCGCCGTCAAGGCGTTCGGCGCAGCCTTAAGCAGTGATTGTTGCTTCTTCAACGCCTTCGCAGCTTTGTTCTCAGCAACCTGCTTCTCAAATGCCACCTTCTTCTCAGGGTATTTCATGTGACACTCAGACTCCACATGTCGAGGCTTCAGACACGGTGGATAGGTGCACCGAAGGTGAGCTCGTGTATCAACGCGCTTTTCCTTATTTTGTTCATTCGAGTTCGAGCGTGGAGCTTTCAGCGCCTTGCGCGCAGCAACCAGGGCCGCAGAGCCAGTACCCTCATTCGTTTGAGCGGTGTTTTCATCGAGGAGGTCAGTAATGCACTGCTGGAGTGTCATTGCAGCCGTCGTGCCTGACTTCTCGTTCTTTCTCATGTCCTGGCGCATGTTCGCGGTGAACTGCGGAAAGTATTCTCCAATGAGGGATAGGAAACAGAACAAGCCGTGCTTTTCACTGACCTTGAAGTCCTCAATCTTGTTGAGCTTCAGGAGTTTACTGCTATAAAGCTCGCAGAATCGCTCGAGGTCGTTGCCGCTATATTGCAGCTGTGCCCATTCAAGGTACGTTGAGTACTCTTGACTCATGCCCTGCTTGCCATACTGATCGGCAAGGTGGTTCCACAGCGAGGCTGCAGTGTCGTACGCCTCGGCGCACTGGTCAGCGATCCAGGTGTCGCAGTTGTCGAGTATGTACGTTCGTGACTTATGCACTTTAGCATCGTACTTATCCTCTCGATCCTCGAAAGCGTCCTGGGTTTCCGCAGCGCCAGCAGCGACTCCAGTGGAGGCTAGTACGGCCTCAATCTTAACTGGTCGTGCCCTCATGGTCGCTGTATCCGTGAACCGCCAGAGGGCTTGTCCTTGTAGGTCCGACTTCATACGCGCCGACCACGTCTTGTAGTTGTCCTTGCCATTCAGCTTCTCGCGATTCGTCGCCGTACGTATCGTAACGTCGGCCATCGTGGATAGGTGGAGGTGTTGGAAACACGGAGGTGTAAGAAACAGTGCGTATCGAAGAATCCTTCGAGTTCGAGTCGTTTCGTTAGCAATGATTAACATCAACCGATTGCAACCAATTTGAGAGGTACATTGCATTGATTGAAGGCCGGTTGTCAACCAAAGGGTGGAAGTACGAGCTGATTGCGTTGATTGCAATGGCAGGAGCTGACTCCGTAGCCAATAAGAGTGTAGTATCCATGAATTAGCGCCATTTGAAGTGAATAAAACTGCATCTTCTTACTCCAAATCCTCTTCCGGCTCTTCACCATACCCAGGTATATCGTCGACAAACTCCTCATCCACCATGTTAATGCCATCATTGTCGCCATCAAAAGCATCTACCTTGCCCTTGTCAGTCATCCAATAACGCAGGCACTCACAAGCTTCAATGATGTCGTCTTTGAGGCGATTGCGGCGATCGGTGATGAGCAAAGCGGTTTGTGAGAACACCCTCTCGCACTCGGCGGACATAGAGGGGATGGCGAGGAGGTCGAGTGCCTAGAAAGCGGTCGTATTAGCACTCAAAACCATGTCAAATCCGGGTATCTGTCTTCTCACCATCTGCGCCAAATCACGTTGCTGTCCAGAAGCCCAGCGAACGTTCCAGTAAGCCAGTGCATCCACGCCTTCTGCCTCAAGTGGCTGTTGAAGAAACTGCTCGAAAGCGTCGGTATACCTCGCAGTGTAACCCTTCACCCGCTTGTACTCCTTCAGATCCTCGGCAGACCTCTCAGCACCACTGTTTCGCTTACGTTTGGCGCCGGTGGTGGCTGCGTCGGAGAGGGCGGAGGAGGAGGATCGAGACAGCGATGGGGCGGCAGTGGTGGTTCCTTTGTACTCGGAAAGCCAGAAGTTGTTGACACGTTCTTGAATGGAGGGCAGCCAATTTTCTTTCTCACTGTCGGCACCCCATTCCTGCATGCACCAATGCCATTTGAGTGTCGGATTGATAGCCATGGCGGCGTAGTAAGCTGGCGACTTGTCACAGAGGTTGTAGTACTTCTCTAGAACGAGCCAGGAGTTGTGTGCTGCCGCCGCGAGTGACTCGTCCTCGGCGGAACCGGAAAGTGAGGCATTTTGAGACCAGTATGCCTCAGACTGGCCGATGTGTTTGTGGAGGTAGTCTAGGTTCTGGACATAGCCGGAGAGGTCGTCTTTGAAGCCCTCAGTGTCGACTGTAACATCGTAGAAAGGCTCGAGGGCATCGTGGATAGATTCGAGAGTATCCCAGTGTGTTGCATTCAAAGGCTCGAATCGGACGCGGCTGCGTGGTTCTGGGCGGTGTGAGGACTGGAATTGGTTGATTCGAGGTCGCAGATTCAGCGCTCTGGTTATCGCAACATATGCGCTGTTCCAACGTGTCTGATTTGGTGGTAGAAGCTGTATAGAGAGTGTGTTGTTAGTGAGAGAGTGTCAAAAAGCAAGAGATGGAAGAAATGAGAAGTGTCGGCAATGCCAAGTGCCGATGCGGAAAGCCCCGAGAAGGCCAATCAACACGAGATATCGCGACGAAACGTGACTAAAGTGGGGTCTTATGCGTCATTTGAGGGGTCTGGGTAAGGGGAAATTGGACTTAGAGAATTCGAACTTCTCACTTCTCACTCACCATTAAATGATCGAACATTGCGAACATACCACCGACAATGCAGTTTGCGAACTCGCCGCGACGCTGAGGAGTCATTCGAATGTACCGGATCAGGTTGTGCAGGATACCCAGGGCCCCAATGCGACGCCAGAGGTCAGCGATGCGCTCCGAGTTACCAGATTGTCGAGCCTCGTTCATTTCGTCCATTACTTCCTCAGAGCCGATACCATGCAGGAACTTCTGAGCGCCGATGTTGACGACATGGCCGAAGCAGCGCAGACGCCTCTCGAGTCGCTGCTGGCGAGTCCAACCGGGAAACAGCTCCTTCAGGACGAGGTCGCAGATCTTGTCATTTACTGTGGCATTGTCGCTCACGATCCAGCCGAAACGGGTCTGTCTGTCGAGGCCATACTCACGGTAGACGGCGGCCAATACCTCTGAGATGTTCTCTGCTGTGTGGGCGCCATGGATTGGTCGCAGGGCAATGAGAGTATGTCGCCGGAAGCCGTCCTTGTCGATATAGTGCCCGCAGACTGCCATGAGGGCACGACAGTTCGGAGAAGTCCACAGATCAAAGGAAGTAGACACCTGCGAAGCACAGAAGGTCAGCGCTCACCAAGAAACACACCGACAGCCGACTGACCTTGCTTCTAGCCTGCGCGAACTCCTCCTTCAAGCGACCCTTTCGAGCCGCGAACTCGTCCATCACCCACCGCCTGATCGTCACCGAGGCCTTTGGCAGGAAGTTGAATAGCTGGAGGTTCATACAGCCCAGAAGATCGCGGAAATACACGTTCTCGACCTGGTAGAAAGAGAGGTTGCACATCAGAAAGAACAGAAGGAACCGCTCTTTAAAGACACCGGCAATGCTGAAGATCTGGTTCAATATACCGCCTTGTGAGGATGAGTCCGTGTTGGCAGCCATGGATAGCTCGCTATCGCCTGCAAACCGCACTCCGTGCTTCTCACGACAGTGCTTGCGAATGGAGCCAGTGCCGGCTTTGGCATAGATGCGAGTCTTGTCCTTGTTCTTGCAGCAGTGACACAGCCAGTACTGCGCGCCGGTGAGCTCGTCGACGACGCATTCGCCATAAGCATAGAAGTCACCAGTCTTGTGCTTTAACTCAGCAACAGTTGCGCGACGATACCACCGATTGGCGAACATGAAGCGAGCAGGAGCCCTAGCATTGAACTTGGCAGGTACCTTGATAAGGCCACTACTCGTCTTCACTGTCTTGGAGCCGTCGGCGTGGTACGTGCATTGGTGGCAGCTGTGAGGTGAAGTATTCTCTTTGTCGCTGTCCCCTTCGTCTTCCCCTGCAGAGTCTGCAACAGCTGGTCTAACGTCTGCCTTCAAGGCAAGAGACTCACCAAAATCAAGACCAAGATCCAGCGGCGGCGATAGAGCTCGGGTTTCTCGAATGCGAGTGTCTTGTGCACCGGATATTGGCTTTGAGCCAGCGCGCGAAGAGTCTGAGCTACCAAGGTCGATAACGTGCACGGAGCTCATGCTGGAAGTCATGCTGGAGTCATTCGGCAAGCCATGAGGTTGTCGTGGCTGTAGTGTTGGCGCTGGACCATCCGGAAGAAGCTGAGTTGGTTGTGTTGATTCAAAGCGAGCTGATGAGCGAGTAGATCGTCGATTCGAGCCATTTTCGATGGAGGGCTCTGTCTGCATGAAGAAGCTATCAATGAGCGGCATAGTGCCGAATTGTAAGAGGTTTGAAGGTCGTTGGAGTGCTAAAACCATGGTATTCACTGACATCTATATAGCAGCTTTCACATGCACGAAAAGGCCTCGAACTCGCCCCTAAACCGCCACCCCAGCCTCCCTCCTCGACTCTCCTGACGATCGCTACCCCCTACGGGAAAGAGCGGCGACGATGATGATTAGGAGGATATCCGAGACAGCCACGGGCATTGGCTTAGCCAGAAAGAGCAGAGAATTTGATGAAGGTGAGTATTTGAGAACATATGGGCCAAACGGACACCTCCGCGGCTGCCAAGACGTGAATCATTCACTTACAATTCACTAGATTGGCTTGTGAAACGATAGCGGCCGTTCTGAGGCTCTCAGAGTGACCATTCGGAGCGATATCCATGAAGTTTTGGCGATATTGCTCATTTCTTCACTTACTCAACCATGCCAAGACTGGTCCTGCAATCAACCAAGGCACTAGATTGCAACTAAAGCGACTATCACATGCTTGTTTGCAACCAATCAGAGGTCCAAATTCGGTTGTGATTGCGCCTGCAATCAACCAACTGGTTGAGGTGGTTGTGGTTGATGTTAATCATTGTTCGTTAGTGACAGCGGCGCAATGTCTAGAGAGATACGATTCAACAGCTTCGTAAGAAGATGCGGCTCATAACCACTGAATGTAAGAGGTTCTCAATAAACGTATGGTATTGCGTGTGTAACTTGGTAAGAAGTGCCTAGCACACGAGAAGTAGTTGCAGTGCGTGATTAGGTAATCACGTCACGTGCACACGTTACCATTCACCAAACAACACTAACTAGGAGTGTAGCCATTGTGCTCTCTGGCCTGGTCCATCCTTTGTGTAGGTGTCTGCCTGCATTTGTTTTGTCTGATGTCCAGGCTGCTGCTTGGGCCCCATTCCTTTGGTCCCTGTTTGCCTTGAATCTAGTCCAAGCAGTTTCCCACTTTTGGTGCATCCACCAATCTCTTTTTGGTGCCTCTAGCAGGGCCTCTTGGGCTGCAACCATCTCTTGGATCCGCACTTTTCTTGTGTCCTGGGTTGGTTGGGTGTTCCTTTGTCTATGTCTCTTGGCTCTTTGTGCTTGTCTTGCAATGTCCCTACATCTGTCTTGGATGTATTGGTATGCCGCCTGATCGTTGCTTCTCTTTGCTGCCTGTCTTGCCAGATCCTGTGTATACAGGTGGATTGGTGGGATGCCTGCTTCTCTCTGGAGCACCGCTGCTGGGACGCTCTTGTATGCCCCTGTGATGTGCCTGAGGGCTTGGGTCTGCACTTTCTCCAGCGGTTGGGTGAGTCCTTTCCTGTGTCCTTGGGTGCCCTCTGGGTCCATCCAGGTGGTGCATCCAAATGTGATCGCTGGTCTGACCACCGCCGTGTATAGGTGTCTTGCTTTTTGGAACGAGGCGCCCCACGTAGACTTGCACAGCCTTTGGAGTGACTGCATCTGGTGTGCTCCCTTTTCTGCTGCCTTCTTGATATGTGGTCCCCACTGCAGTTTGGTATCTACCCACACCCCCAGGAGTCTGAGGGACGGGACTGGGCCTTCCTCGAAACCCTGGATCTGGACTGTGGCTCTGAGGTTGTGTTGTCTGCCTCTAGTGAAGTGGATCAGCTGGTACTTCTGTGGTGCAAAGGCTGCTCCATGCTTGTTGGCCCAGGTCAGGCATTTTTGATGGGCTTTCTCCAGTTGCCTGCAGTTTTCTTCTGTAGATGTGCTATATGTAAGGATATTGGAGTCATCCACAAACCCCATTGCTGAGGTGTTCCCTTCATGTAGTGTTGGGAGCAGAGTCGATGCAAAGAAGAGGAAGAGGATTGGGGACAGTGTAGATCCTTGGGGGATGCCTGTGTCTTGTTGCCTTGGCTGGTCCATGAAGTCGCCTAGCCTAAGGCATGTAGTCCTGCCTTGGAGGAATGATTGGACGTATCCTACAAGGTGGCTGGGGAACCCTTTAAGCCCGAGGTTGTGCAGTAGTCTGGCATGGGAGACATTGTCAAAGGCCCCTGATATGTCCAGGCAGAGCATGGATGCTACTGCCTTGGGGTTGGTAGTCCAGATGGTTTTGACCTGTTCAGTAATAAGGTCGAGTGCTGAGGCAGTTGACCTTCCTGGCCTGGCTCCCATTTGGGAGTCTGGGAGGAGTTTCCTGGCCTCTGTCTCCTTGGATATCCTCTTTGCAACTATCGCCTCCAGTGTCTTTGCTAGTGCGTTGAGCAAAGCTATGGGTCTGTAGGCTCCTGGTTTGGAGTAGTCTGGTTTCTGGGGCTTTCTTAGGACTACCGTGATGGAGTGTCTGAAAGGCTGTGGGTGGTGTTCCAGTTTTAGGCATGCCGTGAACAGCCTAGCGAGGACTGGTGCAATGGTAGTTTTGCATTCCTTAAGCACTAGGTTGGGGATTTGGTCAGGCCCTGGAGCTTTGTTGGCTGGCAGCCTCCCAATTACTTATATGACTTCTGCCTCTAGGACCTCCGTCTCCATGTGGAAAGGGTCAGGGTATTGTGTGTTTGGGATGTCACTCAGGTCCGCCGGTTTCTCGGCTGGGAAGAAGTGGTCGGCCAGGATCCTTGCCTTCCCAGTATTGGTGTCCTCTTTTTCTTGGTTGGGTCCTTGCATTTCTGGAAACTGGGGGTTCTGGTGTGCCTGATTGGCCCCGTCTCTCGCCCATTTGGCTAGTCTCCACATTTTGTTTGGGTTGTTTGTGACTTCCCTCACTACTTTCCTCCAGGCTAGGTTGGTGTCCCTCTGGATTTGCTTGTTTCTTGCCTTGCTTGTGGCGATGTATGCTTGGTATGCTTGGTCTGTCTGGGTATCCTTCCATTGCCTTCTTGTTCTCCTAGTGAGTTTAATCAGCCTCTGACCTTCAGGTGTCCAGCCTTCCTTAGCGTGATTTGAGGGCTTGGCCTTGGGTATTGTTGCAGCGATGGTGTCTTGGATCGCCTCTTGCACCTGGGTTGCTGCCTTGTCTATGTCAGCTTTGGTGGTGAGGGGGGTAGTGGTGAGTTGGGCTTGGTCCAGTTTCCCTTGGAGGGTTTTTCGTATCATTTCCCATTCAGCCTTCTTCCATTGGGGCCTGTGGTGACTTTGCTTTTGGGTAGTAGCCGTGTTGTTGATAGTGGTGATAATGGGGATGTGGTCTGACCCATTTGTCATCTCTGGCACCGCCTGGCAGGTGAGTATGTTTTGTTGGAGTTGGGCAGTTGCGAACACCAGGTCAAGTGTCTGGCAGCTGACTCCCTGCTTTTCCCATGTTACCGTGCCTGGTTCCAGGATCTGCTGCATCCCTGCTTCTGCTGTTATCTCTAGCAGCTTGTCTGCCATCCTATGTGGTGTGCAGGCCAAGTTGGCTCCCCATCTTGGGTGGTGGAGGTTGAAGTCCCCTAGCAGGATCTGTTGGGTGTGGTCCAGGTTCCTGTTTTGTCCTAGGGCGTTTTCTGCCTCTTGGAGTGTCCCTACCTGGGAGTGGCCGGTTGGTCCGCTTGGGTTGTAGCAGTTGTGGATTGTTATTAGCCCCAGGTTGGTTTGGATTTCCACGGAGATAAGGTCTCCTGTTTGGTGGTAGATTGGTTTCCACGTAGTGCTGTCCAGTTGGGTGGAGACTAGTATAGCCACTCTTGGGTGCCCAGCGGTAGGGAGGATTGGGTGGTATCCTTGTGATATTGTTCTCCCGTTCTGGGGGTTTGTCCATGGTTCCTGGATCGCAATAATCTGGGTTGTCTTTGGGTCTGCTTCTTGCACTAGGATCCTTTGTATTGTTGGGCTGTGGTTGACGTTGTGTTGGTGAATAGTTAAGTTGTAGCTATTCATTATTGGTCTGCTGGGTAGTTGGCTCAAGCATTGCAATGTCGTGGTCCTCTTGGGAGCTAGTGTTCGTCTGGGAGTTTTGAGGGAAGCGAATCTTGCTCGCTTGTCTTTCCCCTGCTTTTGCTACAGCTGTGCTGCCTCTGGGTCTCCCGGGTCTGCTTATTGTTCTCTGTGTCTTAGCTTCTCCTGGGGTCGGTTCGAGCTAGGTCCCTTTTCGCTTTTTGTTGTGTACTTGGGTCCACTCGCTTTGCGTAGCTGGGGCCTTGGGTTCCTCCCATCTTTTGGTAAAGAAGTGGGAGAATGCTTGGGCCTTTGCTTTGGCTGCCTGTTTGACTTTGCACCTTACAGACCAGGTCGGGTGATTTCCCTTGCAGTTGCTACACTTGTTCGTCGTTGACGTGCAGTCTGTTGTGTTGTGGGGGCCGGCACATTTCCCGCAGATAGTTTTGGTCTCCTTGCAGTATACGGAGATGTGTCCGAACTGGCAGCACTTAAGGCACTGGATAACCCTCTGTTTGGGGTGGTATGGCTCTGCCACGAGGACAGTGCCTGCATGCAGGAGGCCTTTCTTGGCAATCTCCCTTGCTTGCTCCTCGTTGTGCACTGCAATCACAGCAGAGGAGTGTTGTTGTCCCTTTCTGGCCATTGGGCTCTTTAGCCAGACTGCTTGTTCGATCCTGAGGTTTGGGACCCATCTCAGGTTCTCCTCTTCTAACTTTCCCCAGCTGGTTTTGTCTTCCAGCCGCCATCCTGCTCCTATCCCATGCACTACCACCCTGTGCATTGGTTTGGATATTGTGGCCTGAGGCCACAATTCCTTCAGCCAAGCTGAGTCTTCCTCCATTTTTGCTTTGTCTTGCCCTGAGTATGTTACTACCCTAATGTCCCCACTTGGCAGTTTCTGCACTGCTGCTGCCTTTTGGGTTCCAATCTTCTTCCTGATGTCTTCACTTGATTGTTTCTTGGTTGCTTCTCTTTCTTCTTGGTTCCCCATTCTAACAGTTACTGTGTGGTTGGATGCCTGAGGCTGTGGGGGCAGCCTTGGCACTGTGGGTTGAATTTGGGCTCTTTGGGCCCATGTTGCGGTGGTGGAAGCGGCAGCTGGCTGCTGCTTCTGGAGGTCCCTCTGGATGGTGGAGAGGGTGTTGTCGATGGCCTGGCAGTGGGCCTGGTGGAGGAGAGCCTGCTGGGCTCTCTGGAGGAGGGGGAGGAGGAGGGAGGGGGTTTGGGCCTGGTAGGAATCCAGGGCTTCTTGGATGTCTGCAGCGAGCTTGAGTGTGTTCTTTTGGATGGTTTCACTCACTGTCTGTTTCTCTGGTGTGGTTTGCTGGCTTTGGGGGCCAGCGGGTGGTTGCTGGGGCTTTTGGGGTTGCCCTTGGGTTGGAGGGTGCCAGCCTCCTTCCCTCGGGCACCCTCTGCCCTCGTCGGTGTTTTGCTGTCGCTGGGGGTGGACAGCAGCATGCTGAGAGGCCTCGAGGCCTCTCCCGTCTGGCGGTTCTCTCGTCGTCGCGCTCATTCGGAACATTTTTGTTCATAAAACCTATATTCATTCATTCATATTTCTTACACCGACCTGCGAAGTCCCATTGCACACCTCCACGCTGTCGCAGGTGGAAACAGGCAGTCCTAGACTGTGCTGGCAAAGTGCAGGGCAGCCGTAGACAGCGAACAGACACGCTGCCTACAGCTCCGGAACAAAGCCCAGCTCCTGGGTAGGTGATTCAAGTGTCGAACTCCTGAGAACACAGCAAAAGGATACCAGCGCGGCTGTTACCAACACAAGAAACCAATGCCAAACCGGAGACCCCTCTGCCCTGAGTGGTGAATACCACCCTAGGCCTGTAGGCTGGAGTAGTGACCCAGCCTAAGCACAGACTGAAGAGGAGGAGGGACAATTGAAGGGGAGGCTTCAAAGAGAAAGAGCAAGGACAGAGTACAGAAAAGGAACATACAGCTACCCTACGGAATACACGTCCTGGTCTGGGTGGAAGGCAGGACACTTTGCATAGCAAGAAGGACTAGGAGAGGACTTTGCGACTCCTCTCTGCAGCCAGGAGGCTATTTTCAACCCTGAAGGCAGAGCATCTGACACAAGCGACCCTTTCTCTGCAAGGAAGGCTGCCTGCAAAGGAAGAGCTGTACCGGAATGGACTGTACAATGGAATTTCTCTGGATGTGGGTCATGTGACTGGATGCCAAGGAAGGGGAAATTTGGCCGTGGGATTGGTGTAGGGAGAAGGGCCCCCTACTAGGCTGGTCACACCCCTAGAGTAGGCCACAACTCTGGGGGGTGATGTACAAGACGGCAACTAAGAAAAGAGAAGAGAAGGGCCCTGACTAGGAAAGGGGCGAGGGGAGTTGCTGCCTCCAAACCTCTGGTCCTAGGACAAGGCAGCAAGAGGAGGACCTCAAAGGGGCAGACAAATACAAGGAGACATACACTAGCCCCAAACTCGACAAGTCCAAGAAACAGATCAAAAGCACAAGACATAAGGGAACCAAAACAAACGAACAAGAGAGCTAAAAAGACCTGCAGAAGGACCTGGAGTAGAGAGGGGCTTATGGGAAACACGAAAAGGAAAGGTTGCCAAAGCACCGTCCTAAGGAAGAAGTTGAAAAGCACGAACAGCCTGACAAGCACCGTGCGCAAGGACGAGGCCTAGCAAGCCTCAGAACCCAAAAGAGAAGACAGGTTTTTATGCCGGACGTACTTAGGTAGGGAAGGCTTTTCCTATCACAAAAACTATAGAGCGTGCTGCTTACTCTAGTCCATAAAAGAGGTAGACCAGCGTATAAGAATTCTCTCTCTCTATTTCTTACACCGATGTGGTTCCCTTGCGGGCCCATGCGGGAGTTGCTACATATTCTCTGAAGAGAAAAACCGTGGCCGGAGCCCGGGTGAAAAGCTCCTCTACCTCTGTTGTTCGTCTTCCATGCCAGGGAACTGCTCGAACCGTGAGCTGCTTCTCCTGCAGCCCGGGCAGCGTCAGTCGTCGACGTCGCGCCCCTCTCTCCTTCCTCGCCGGCCCCTCTTTCTCCACATTTCCTGCGCCAGACTGAACTGCGGAAGAATGTTCTGTTCCAAGAACCACGCCGTTACTGCGCGGAGCCCCTTCTCCGTCGATAGCATTTCGAGATAATCTTGCGTCCCTGCCTCCCGCGTCATCTTGTCGCGATCCCGTTCGAAGCGGGGACAGAACAGCACAATGTGTTTCGCCGTCTGCCGCGCGAATCCGCACGGGCACGCCGGGGACTCGTAGCCGGGTACCCTTCGGCGGTGGAGGTAGTCATTCAGCCCGATGTGTTCTGTCCGTAGAAGCGTTGCGATCGTATTCCCTGCCTTGTCCAGCCGTGCTCGGATTTTGTCCAGGCGGGGGTGAAAATCTGCACGTGTTGCCGTGGCGGTATGCCGCCGAGTGGCGTTGTGTGCGGTCTGCGCTCCGTGCTGGTACGTCCGCCATCGGTCGCTCCAGGCCTCACGCGCGGCCACTCTGGGAGTGATGGTCTCATCGAGTCGGTCGTCCTTTCCAGTCTCCCGCAGTTGTTGCATGCGCCGTGCGTAGCCGTCGCCTCTTACCCTGTATTGGGCTCGAGCTTGCAAAGCCACGTGCCGGCGTGCTCTGTCAATGATTCCGTGGGCGTGCATCGTCGCCGCCTTCTCCGCATACTCCCGTGTTGTCTTTTCCAGGAAGAGGTCAAGCGGCTCCGTCCCCGTCTCATGCTCCAGCTCGGCCGTCGCTGTGGACCGGTACGCTCCCGAGATCGCGCGGAGGCACCGGTTCTGGACCACCTGAAGTGGGTAGACGCCCTTGTTCCGCCCAATTCTCTGGTCCATTCGATCATACCAGATCGGGCTTCCATACGACATCGCCGGCCGTACGACGGCGAGGTAAATTTGTCGCGCCTTCGAGAATGCGGCGCCCCACGTGCTGTGTGCGAGCCGCGTGACCGCCGCCATTTGTGCTGTCGCTCGTTCTGTGGTCTTGCGGATGTGTGGACCCCACTTCAGCTTGGGGTCCAGATGGACTCCCAGGATCCGGATCGTGGGCTGTGCTTCGCACTGGGATCCCGCAACGCGAAGCGGAGCCTGCATGTTGAATAGTCTCGGCTTTCGAGTCAGGTGCATCAGCTGGTATTTCTCCGGCGCGAACGTCGCACCGTGCTTTCGGGCCCATTCAGCGCACGTCTCGTGTGCTCGCTCGAGTTTTCGACAGTTCTCTTCGGTCGAGCGGCTGAAGGTGAGGATGTTCGTATCATCCACGAACCCGACTGTGCTAGTGTCTCGATTGTTGAGCTCGGGTAGGAGTGTTGACGCAAAGAACAAGAAGAGAATCGGCGAGAGGGTCGAGCCCTGCGGAATGCCGGTAGCAATTGCCCGTGTCGTGCTCTGGAAGTCGCCGAGGGTGAGGTATGTTGTGCGGTCGCGCAGGAACGAGCGGACGTATTGTCCGACCCAGACGGGGATTCCCGTAATTCGGAGGTTATGGATCAGTCGGTCATGGGACACGTGGTCGAATGCCCCCGATATATCGAGGCTGAGCAGTGTCGCCACCAATTTGTGGTCAGCTGCCCAGATGGTCTGCACCTGTTCCACGAGCAGCTCGAGGGCAGTCATAGTGGATCGTTTCTGCCGTGCTCCCATCTGGGTGTCCGGGAGGAGGTGATGGGACTCCGTGAGCGTCGTGATCCGCCTCGCGACAATAGTTTCCAGCACCTTCCCGAGTGTGTTTAGCAGCGCAATAGGCCGGTATGCTTTGGGCGTGTCGTATGTCGGCTTTCCTGGCTTCCGCAGGACGACGGTGTTCGCATGTCGAAAAGGTGTTGGGTGGTATGCTCGCTTTGCTTTAGGCATTCCTGGAACAGTGCTGCAAGTGGCCGGGCCAAGATGCCTCTGCACTCGCGCAGGAACCGGTTCGGGATGCCGTCTGGTCCCGGAGCTTTGTCCGGCGGAAGACGTTTCAGCACTGCGGCGACGTCCCCCGGGGTCACCTCCTGCGGTATGTCGAGCTCGGGGGGGTATGTGTAGTGGGCGATGTCGTTGAGGTCCGCTGGTATCGAAGGCGGGAAGAAATGGTCTGCCAGTGCATTTGCTTTTGCCTCGTTCGTGGTGTGTTGGCCGTTGCGATCGGTGATCGTGGGGAAGTGAGGAAGTGGCGGAGGTGTGTACGCCGACGTCCGAGCCCACTTCGCGAGCCTCCACATCGTCCGAGGCTCCTTGGTGAGTTTCTCTACTGCTTCGCGCCATAGGATGGTCGTGTCCTTCTTGATCTGCTTTTTCTTCGCGTTTCTCGCTCTCTGGTATTCCGCGTAGTCGTCCTCATTCCTGCTTGCGCTCCATTGACGTCTTGCTCTCCTCGCGGCGGCCACTTTGTCCGTGCACTCCTGTGTCCACCCGGTCTTGATCCACCGTCGCGGTCGGTTGATGGGCACCGTCGCTTGAATGGTATCGGTAATTGTCTTCTGGAGTAGAGTGACTTTCTGGTCGATATCGCCGTTTGTATCTGACGGTCGAGGGTACGTGGGCGCTTGGGTGAGTCGATGCATGAGGTCGTGTCGGACGGTGGTCCAGTCTGTTCTCTTCCATGCTCGTCGCGCTCTCGGTTCTCGTCTTGCAATCGGAGCTGCGAGGATGGAGGTGATGATCGGGATGTGGTCGGAGTCGGAGTTGACCTCCTCGTGCGGTTGGCACTGTAGAATCCTCTGAGCGATCCACCCGGTGGCGAACGCGAGGTCCAGTGTGCTTTCGCTCTGTCGGCTCTGCCAGGTAACTGTCCCCGGAGGCAGGATGAGCTGCGTTTGCGCCTGTTCCGTAATATCGATGAGGGTGTCGGCAAGGGCGTGCTGGACCAGCACGGTGCTTCCTCCCCAGAACGGGTGGTGGAGGTTGAAATCCCCCACCAGGAGATGCTCTCCTGGCTCCGCTAGTGCTGCCGGGAGCAGGTCGAGGACCCCTCGGGCTTGGCTGGTCGTCGACCGCGGAGGCTCGTTATAGCAATTGTGAATGTGGAGCTTCCGGTCCTCCAGTTCGATACTGAGCGTGATGAGGTCCGGGCTGCGCTCCGTGATTTCCCATCGTTGCGCGTCGAGGTGCTTGCTCACGTAGAAGCAGGCGCGAGTCTTGGCGTTCGAGGGGTAGGCGAGTTCGTAATTCGCCGGGCGTATCGTCGTGTGCATCCGTGGGTTTCTCCACGGTTCTTGAATCGCGACTATGTGGTGGTAGTCCGGTCGGAGCACCGCGTTCAGCGCTCGCATGACCTGGTCCTTGCTTTTGTGCACGTTGTACTGTATAATGTTGATCGTTTCCTCGGCTCTATGCATCGAATTCGATCGGCTCCGTTTGAGACTGTGCGGGTGTTGTGGTCGACGGTCGCCGGTTCTGGCTGGCGGCGCCCGAACCATGCGCTGCTGGAGGGCGTCCCGGTGGACGTCCCGGCCCGTTGTACTTTCGCTTTCGATTCTCGACTGTTTGCCAGTCGCCGTCGGTCCGGCTCGGAGCCGTCTCCTGGTCCACTGTCCGGTGAAACCGGGGTCCCGTCTGTCGAAGCTGCTGCGCGCGTGCTTTCGCCTGGCTGCGGACGGGGCAGTCTTTGGACCACGCGGGGTGTGGTCTCTTGCAGTTGGTGCATTGGGGTCGGTCCTGGTTCGTACACTGCTCCGCGCGGTGTGATCCCGCGCAGTGTCCGCAGGCCTCGATCTGGCGGCAGCTGTGCGCGATGTGTCCGTATCGGTGGCACTTGAAGCACTGTGTGATCTGGTGTTCCGAGCTGTAATATTCGGCTAGGTGGAGAGAGTAACCGATCACGAGGCCCTTGTGGATGATCCGATCCGCGCTCTGTGCTGTGGGTAATGCGAGCAGGAGGGATGAATGTGTCTGGCCTGCGGGGTATGTCCGACGAATCCATTTGGCCTTAGCAATCTTGACCCCAGGGTGCAAGGTCTGGTTCTGGTCTTCGATTGCGCGGAGCGCGTCTGGGCTTTCGGTCTCGATCGCCGCACGAGGGACGTGGTGGACCATAATCTGATAATATTTCTCTACCCTCTTTCCAGATTTCCCCAGGCTCTTTTCCCATTCGGGCGCCTGAAGGATCGCATGTCTCGCGTTTTCTCCCGTCAGGTACAGTCGGACATCTCCGCTCGGAAGTTTTCGAGCTGCGATGACTTCTCTGCAGGCGGGGTGGGTCTGTTGCACTTTCTGCACAATCGCTTCGGCGGGCAGCTTGTGCACCTCCTCTCTGTCTTTAATGTCTCCCAGCCGGATGGTGATCTCCGCGGTCTGTGTCTGGCATGGCCGGCGGTGAATGACTAGCGGAGGCTCGGTGCTTCCCGCTGCCGCCGTTTGCGCCCATGTTGGGCGGGCAGGAGGAGACTGAGGGGGTGTAGGCAGGTCCTGGATTGCGTGTTTTACTGCGCGAACCTCGTTCAGGACCTGTCGGAGGTCCGGCGGTTCGTGGGTTTGCTGTCGGAGGATCGTGAATGCAGATTTTGCTTCGGACAGGACTTCGCGAAGGAGGAGAGGGGGAAGCGCGTCTAGACTGTCTGTTGTGGCCAGGGCTGCGTAGATTTTGTCAATGTTAGAAATCGCTGTCGTGTACTTGTCTGTGTTGGCGGTAGGTTGTGGGTGTTCGGCGTCATCGGGCCGCGGGTGCGGTGCAGGAAGAGGCTGGCTCCCGCTCCCCGTCGCAGTTCCGCGCGCCGCGGCGGCGAACTTCAATTTCAATCTTGGTCGTCGTTGCGATGATGGATTAACCACCTCGATGGTATCTCCCTCTGTGTCTGACATGTTCTGACTGCAATGTTCGAACCGCATTATTGTAAGATTTATTTGAATTAAAGGAATTACGAGTGTAGCAATTTGCTATGCTTCCCTTATCGATTATTCCGTACGCTACTAGCTAAATTGCTAACAATTATCGTGGATGCCAACATCCTTACAAAAACAAGCATCAAAACCATTTACTTGACGCCCAGCGTTGTTGCTATAAGATCCAAAATTACAGTGCCCATGGCTGTTAACAAAAACGTTATCCGGGTTTGGTGCCTTTCCGTCGTTGTAATAGACATCTATGCGCTCAACACACTGTGTTGCATTCCACCCAACGAGAGTACCGTCGCACCCGCTCGCTACACTATTGGTGCAAATCGCTCGACGACCTCGGAATTTGTGCGAATAGACTTGTTTCGCGCCGAGTGATTCCTCGTGTAGAAGGGAGTATTCGCAATCGCCTAAGGAGGCACCTTTTGATGCAATTATCGCCAAGTCGTGTTTGACAGTTGCTTGTATGCAGGGTGCGAAAACGGCCAGTATGGTTACTGCTGCCGTGGATAGGCGAAGGGGAGCCCGCATCATATGTGCTTAGCGGCGGCAATGGACTGTCGAGATGCAATAGGGTGTCGAGGTGGAATAGATATTGCGTAGGTGAGATGGCGAGGTTGTGCCCCATCGCTAAAGAGGAGGCCGCATGTCTTATATAGTCTGCGACCAAGACGCCTCCGTTTAGCCCTATACAGAGTATTCGTATTCAAGTCATAGCAAGGACTTGCAAGCTACTGTGTTTAGTCACACCTCACGTCTCATCTGTAGGAACTCTCATGGTTACATCCCCTGCTGCTGCATTGAGTAATCACAGAGCTTGATCCCAGCTCTAACAAACTGCCGAAGTCAAGGTCCCACTGCTTGCTGTTCCGTTCACTTGCTTTCAGTTCGGGACGTGCGGACAAAGCCGAATCTAACTTTTGGGACCAGCAGTGTTGTCACCGATGCTCACTTGCAGCTCCGCATCCAAAGTGAGCTTCGTGTTTAGCCAGATTCCCATGATATAGGACGTGAACAAGCACGTCGCATGGGTCCGCGTCCTGATTGGGCCGCCTGAGCCAACAATCATTCTGCATCGGCCGTAAAGGAGATACGAAAATGGGATTCAATTTTGCTGAGAGTATTCTTCTTCCACGATGCTTGCATGTTCAATCTAGCGCGAAACGCCTTGAATTCAGTTCTGACTTCCTTCGATGTGATTCAGGCTTCGAGGCGCTGAATGTGGAATGCGTGGAGGCAGATCGAGTATGATCCTTGGCATGACTGCGGATTATGTACCCAGGTGCGCCAAAGATAGAGCGATGGGTCCCATGTAGGTATCCAAGACCTTGGTCACTAGATCAAATGCAGTCTGAATGTGTGTTGGAAGGATTGACTCCACCGTAATCTCCGGAGGTTTCCGAATACCAAGGTTTTGACAGGGTGGTAAATCACGCACCATGGCCTATATTACCATGGTTATACCCACCCCCATTATCATAGGATAGGTCACTCTGTAATACCAGTCACGTTCTGACACCTTTGGTTGAGCACCTCGCTGAGTTGCTCGGTGATTACGTGTTTGAAGCTGCTGTTCCATCCAACAGTTATGAGCCCGGTTAGCACTACCTGATTCACCGCCATTCAGAATCAAACCTCTGCGAACACCACATGCCAGCTTCTACACGACGAATTAATCGCGACGACGACTCTTCTACCATCTCCAGCACGACGAGCCTACGGCTCCAGCCTGGCCGAAGCCCCTCTCTATTTGGAGGCATTCACCGATCTACGGAACATATACCTGGATCATTCACCGAACCATTAAACCCCTTACCTGAGAACGATATTCTCACCTTACCCCAAACCGATACGTCCACACACGACGAACCTACTTCTCAGAACAATAAACCCTCTACAGACTACCTTTCTGACGACTACTGATGAGCGGTACCCGCACATCCGTACTGGGGTTGGGGCCTACAAAAACCTCTCAGAATAGCTCTCTTTCATACGACATCGAATCCACCACCGGTTTGAGACACCTTGATTCTACGTGGATTCTACGTTGATACCGCCTCTCGAGAGCGTGCTGCTACCGGATCGTTCAAGCCAACCACCTCCGTCCGTCGTCAGCGGGTCAAGGTGGTCAATGGACGGGTCATTTTTCGTGGCCATGCCGTCCGGACGGTGTCCGGCCGGATGGACAGCTAATAGGGTATCTGCCGGCCGGCATTATCAATGCTAGCGTCCGTCCGGACATGCAAGTGAATTACCGGTGTCCATACCATGTGAATTGACCTTATTGATGAGAATGTCGTTCCTAGGGGTGTTGTTAGGGTTTGGATCAATTGACTGAATAAAGTGCTGGCGATGATGTCACTAACATCATTCCTCCAGCTCTCGGGGCCATATCCGCTCAATCGAGCGTGTTTGATTGGCCAGATGCCAGCCTGCAGAAACGCCGGCCCGTGCGCCGACCTCCCACGCGCGACTTCTCAGAACGCGACTGGGAACGCGTTTCCTTCACATGCCAAAGTCCCTCGATCGTCCACCTTATTATTGGCATTTACGCACACACCACGATGGCAGACGGTACCTCCAGCATAAGCGCCACCCACAGCATCGACCTGACACAGATCCACGCCGAATCGCAGCTCGAAACCGTCCTCCAGACGCGTTATACGCGGACCGGCTTCCTCGTCGATGGAAAAGCTCTTCGCGACTTTTACCCAACACCGCCAGGCAAGGCAGAGCACAGAGCGTGGGTCTGGCAGCATGGCGAGGCTGTTACGCATCTTCAGAGCTTCACCAACTACTGGCTGTGTCGTCTGTGCTTTGACAGCAGCCATAAGGATCACAGGAAGGTGAAGGTCATTCGGACTGGTGGAGGAACGAACTCGATACGCAGACACCTAGGCAAGCATGGCTACGAGCTCGATGGCACATACAAGCAGCGTAAGAGGCGTCCGGTAGACGACGGCAACATCGCTAGCATGATCAAGCGTCAAAGGACGACCGAGAAGACTCCTGTTGATCGTACCGAGTGGAGGTCGCTATTCCTCGAGTATGCCGTAACAGATGAGCACTCACTTCGCGCTCTAGCATCTGAACGACTTAAGCGGCTAGCTACGTATCGTCAACCCGTTCTCGAGATGCTATTCCCTACTTCTCACAACACCCCGCGAGCTTGGATCGTCGACTTGTGTAAGAAGACACTGCCTCGAGTAAAGAGCAATATGGCTGCGGCGATGAGCGGCATCGCTTTGTCCTTTGACGCGTGGCTAGCAGACATCGATGGCGGCACCGACTTCTTAGGTGTTCATGCTCACTACTTCGACAAGGACTATCAGCTGAAGACAGTACTTATTGGACTCGTACCAACCTATGGCAATCACACCGGTGAAGAGCAGGCAAACATCCTTCTCAAGCTGATCAGACAGTATGATATCGCGTCCAAACTGACCTACTTTATGGCCGACAACGCGTCTAACAACGACACAACGATCGAAGCTATTAGGCGCGAAATTCCAAGTCTCCGACACCCTCACAAGTGCCGCCTTCGCTGCGCTGGCCACTTCATCAACTTAGTCGTCAAGGCTATGCTCTACGGCGTCGACATCGAGTGTATTGACCAGGCTTGCAACGACACGAATAAGGAAAACGAGGAGCTCGAAGACAGCGAGATCGTATACGAGTTTCAACGCGCTCTATCTCTACGTAATGCCGGCGATCGTCAGACAGCATGGCGAAAGAAGGGTTGTGTTGGCAAGCTCCATAATATCGTGATCCATGCTCACTATAGCGAGGCCCGACGACGCGTCTTTCGATCAAAACAACGCGAGGCAGACACACGACTTGTCGAGCTAGTGTTGAACGGCGGCATTAAGTGGCAATCTGACCACGATATGATCGAGCGTGGCCTCGAGCTCAAAGATCCAATAGAGCTGTATTGCTTACAGTTCATTGACGACCTTCGTGAAGACATACTCACCGCGGATGACTGGGCCGAGTTGAAGGAGATATTGAAGCTTCTCAAGCCGCTGAAGATGGCGTCGCTGAAGGTCCAAGCAGATGGTCAACACTTCGGTGGATTGTGGCAGTCATTGACAGCTTTGGAGTCACTGCTAACTACTCTTGAGAAGGCGAAGTCAGACCATGAACACGCGGCCAACTCACACCTTAAGGCGATAGTCAATCTTGGTTGGAAGAAGCTCGACAAGTACTATCGACTCAGCGATCGCACGCCTGCCTACCGTGCCGCCGTGGCGTTACATCCATCGCTCAAGATGAGCTGGTTTGAGCAGCATTGGGGTGGTATGAAAGACGACAATACGCAGCGCAAGAATAAGGCGAAAGCGAAGGGCAAGCAGCGGCCATCGCAGCAGCAGAGTCAAGACGATATCGAGGCGTCCACGCTATGGACAGTGAAGGCACGACACGCGATTGAAGAGCTCTATAATGAGTATAAGATGCGGTATCCAGCACCAACAACTAGGCCGGCGACACGTGAACGCGAGGTTGACGATTACACGGCATCGTTAATGCTCACGGACACTGTGTTGCAAGACGATCTGCAGCGTTATTTTGCCGAGCCTCTGACACCTTATATGGTTGGCAACAAGCCTATTAATGTTGTCCAATGGTGGCGTGACAATCGGCAGCGATATCCGGTATTGTCCAAGCTAGCATTCGACCTACTGGCCACGCCGGCGAGCTCGAGCGCGTGTGAGCGTGAGTTTAGCTTAGCTGGCCACGTTCTCGACAATGAGAGGTGGCAGACGAAGACAGACTACGCACAATCACACCAACTACTGCGAAATTGGTTCAAGAACGACTTTGTGTTGGAGAGACACACGAAGGAGGTGGTAAGCGCGCAAGACGATAACGTTAGCGGCGACGTGGATAGTGAGATGCCAAGCTCATATGAAGGCAACAGCCAGCAGACAGACGTGTGAATAGAGAGCTAACAACACCTTCCTCAGGCTTCATTTTTCAACATCCTTCCTAATTAGGCAAGGCGAACAGCGGACAGGGCTCCGGTGGACGGCATGGCCAATGAGAGGCTCTCGTCCGGACGGACGGACACGGCCGCTGAATCGGCCGGCAGGGCCGGCAGCAGTGGTGTAGCCGGCCGACCTGTCCATTGACCACCTTGCAGCGGGTTGTTCGTACACCAGGAAGAGCCACCCGTCCGGAATACCGTGACGGTATCGTGACCGAACGACAAGCTGCGGAAGGAGCCATGTAGCACGCCGGTACACGAGCGTTTAACGAACGCGTTCACGCAGCCCTGACTTCATATTTCTGGGACATTTGTGCCCAGCGTGCGGATTCCACGAATACGCTGCAGCTTAGGTTGTGGTGTGTTTGTGGTGTTTCGCTTCATCAAATGGAGCCGAAGGTGGGGCTGCGCAACATCTCTATGGACAAGAACTACCGTGGAAGCGACAGGAGGTGTTGATCGTGGCCCGATGGCACGAATCTACGCAGGACACGAACGCCATACCGACCGGAGACAACCAGCTATCATACAGGCGCAAGATGTATGAGCCATGGCAAATCCGACAAGTCCAGAGGAAACCACCTCTGCACGGGGAGACGCTGGAACCCCGAAAAGTCAGGAACCCTTGATCTGTTACGACTCAGGACAGATGGCCTTATGGCCGGATGTTGGCAGAAGAGGAGTTTGACGCGGAGTCGCAAGCTTCTTTCCTGTCATCCAAGGATCCGCTTGGGGTTACCATGCCCATGCAGAGGGGTCGCCGAGGTTATTAGACCACAAAAGGCGACAACACGAGCTGCACGGAGGGCGGCTGACTGGAGACGGCATGCGTGCTGTGGCAGTCGTCCCCCCGGATTTGCCAGAGATGGCCTCGACCGCAATCTCGCGAGATTGCCCGGGAGGTAGTAGAAGCTTGCGAGCTTGGCTACCGAACTCAACGAGGGAGATGAGCGTGAATCTCGTTGATCCCTGATGTGTTTACCCGGAGTGGAAGCACGGAAGGCCGGACGTTCCACCTCTGCGGGTGAAAGGCTTGCGAGCTGACCGCAGAAAACAGCGATGACCATGAGTGTAATCTTCGCTGCCCCTAAAGCACTTACCCGGAGTGGAAGTTGCGGAGGGCCTGACACTCCAACGGACCCCGATGGTGAAAGCTTGCGAGCTCAACCACGGACAGCAACGGAGATGATGAGTGTAATCTTCGTTGTCCCCTGATGTGCTTACCCGGAGTGGAAGTGCGGAGGGCCGGACACTTACTGGATTCGTCGTGCGAGCTTGGAGCAGCCTTGCACTGACCCTGTTGTTGGGCTTTGAGCAAAAATCCCTCAGAGCATTGGAGTTGTCCAAACCAACACAGGCCGGATCGCTCAACCCGCCCCCTTGGTACTGACTGGCTTGATGCGGCAGTGCTGAGGGGAAGAGACTGGAAAACCCCCGCCAATCTTACGACTCACGATGGAACGAATTTCTTTAAATGGACAAGATCTCAACTGGTTTTCCCTTCTTTCAAATCATCATTTATTCATCAGTCATTCAAACCATTACGACAAAACTTACAAAAACATTTCAACTTTTCTGAATCAACTCATCGAGTTGATTCACCTTCGCCGAAGTTTATCCGAAACTTCGCCACCTGAGGCAAAATGGCAAGAAGCGTTGACACCGAGTCCGATCGAGAAACGCCAGCGCGCTGAGAGCGACACTAGCCCGGCTTTCAGCGCGGATGTAGGGGCAAACCTTGAAGCTCGTGCTCTTGCCTTGGGAACCCCTACCCTCATAACCCAAGCATTCCCTGCACTGTCTCAGGACACTCTCAACAGACTCGTCCGCCCTAATTGGATACTGCGTCGAGAGCTCTGGGAAGCCTCTGGGACAGGGAAAACAGCTTTTGGGAGACCCTCGGGAACCTGCTGGGCACCTGGAGGGAGCTGCTAGGGAGGCTGAAAATCACGTGCAAAATCCACTTTCAAGAAGTGAGGCTCGGTTAACGCGGGCGGAAGAGCGGGAGTTCCCGAATCAACTCATGAGTGGATTCACTTTATCACGTGACACGCCAACTGAGCACCTCGCCCCCACCGACACAGAATACGCTTTTTGGGACGAATGGGGAGCCACAATGATGCAGCTTGACCGAGAAGGTCGTCGACACCCTGCACGGTTTGAGTCCGGGTTGTTCTCCGATCACGAGCGACGGTTTGACTCTGGAAAGCGAGAAATGCTCGGAGTCTTGAAAGCGCTGAGGAAATGCCGCCCCTGGTTGTTCGGGATTTTCTTTCAACTCGAGGTGGATGCGAACACGCTCGTCCATCAGCTCAATGGAGCCGCTGCTGACCTGCCTAATGCGGCAGTCACACGGTGGCTCGCCTGGATCAGACTGTTCGACTTCGAAGTCAAGCACGTTCCCGGAGCCAAGCATACCGCACCGGATTCACTGTCTCGAAAGCCTGCGACGGAACGCGATCGTCGTGAGCTCAAGGAGGAGGCAGACATCGACGATATGATTGACAAGGAGTTCTTCGCCTGTTCAGCAACGGTCAAGTGTCAAGCGTTCCCTGCACGGATGGAACAGGACGAACAGGTGTTGAACGGTGTCTACTCTCAGGACTCTCAACACATTGCCTATTTCCTTACTCACCTTCGCTGTCCACCAGGATTGTCTCCTACTCAGTACCGATCACTGCGGAAACGAGCCAGAGGTTTCTATGTTAGTGATGAAGGATGGTTGATGCGTCAGCGCCGCCCAGGTGGTATACCGCAGAGAGTAATCGATGATGAGGATGCACAACAACGAATCATTGAAGCGTGTCATGACTTCTGCGGCCACCCAGGACCAGAACGTACCTTCCGCACCGTCAGAAAGAGGTGGTGGTGGGATGGAGTCTACGTCGCGGTTGCACGGTACTGCAAAGGTTGCCCGCAGTGCTGCCTCCGAAATGGCCATCAACGATCCGGACCACTACACTTGCCTGAGAAACGATTCCTCGGAGAGCGATGGTATCTGGACACTGTCCACCTGGAGGGAAACCTGATCCTCATCAACGCCAGAGAAGCTGTTTCAAGGTGGCCAGAATCGCGAATTGTTCAGGGCCGGAACAACTCGCGAGTCAGCTCAAAACAATGCGCCAAATTCATTTACGAGGAACTCTTCTGCAGGTGGGGAGTCATGGCCGAGATCGTGATGGACGCTGGTCCCGAGAACCTATTGGAAGTGCCGCCGCTACTGGAGTCATACGGGGTGAAGAATGTTCGGATTTCGCCTTGGTACCCGCAGTCTAACGGAATGGTCGAAAGAGGGCATCGCACGATCCTGAACGCCCTCTCGAAGCTAACTGATGGAGGATTACGCAGCGCCAAACGCCACGTCCCTGCGGTGTTGTGGGCGGAGCGCACGACGGTCATTCAGTCCACTGGGTTCTCCCCTGCCGAGATCATGATTGGACCCGATGCGGTGCTGCCGGTGGAGTTGGAATTTCGCACGCATTCAATCACTGATTGGGGAAAAATTCGCGATCGCCCTTCGCTGCTTGCACTCAGAGCGGCATCCATGGAACAGATGGCAACCACGATGGAAGAAGCAGAGGCTCGTCAGAAGCGACTGCAGGAGCACAACGCGGAATACTTCTTTGATCACATGCGAGCCGATCCAGTCCTGCTCAAGGAAGGGGATATGGTGGTGGTGTTCCGTTCAGAACTAAAGACCAGTTTCTCTGATAAGCTCAAATACCGCTGGCGCGGGCCCTACCTGATCCACGAGGTGTTGAGGGAAGGAAAGACGTACCGCCTCAAGGAACTAAGCGGGGAGGTGTTGCACAAGACGGTCCCAAGGTACAATCTCAAGCCAGTGCCTTATTGGAGGAACCCGAGTACCAACGGTACAAACGAATCGGAGGAACCGGTGGAAGACAACGTGGCGGAGGAACCACTACCGCCTTCGCGTGTCGCTACCCCTGTGGAAGCCTTTGGTGACCCCAACGATGTGCAGTTACCTCCGGGGTATCGATCACCACGCGTACGAATTGGTGAGCCATTGGCAATGACTCAAGAAGAAAGGGAGGAGTATGAGAGGTGGCCACCTGTGGAACTGTGGTCGTAACCGGGACGAAGTTTTTCAAAATTTCAAGGTACAGACAGTCATACGAAGATCCTTGAGACAACAAACAGACGGTCCGCGACCCAGGTAAAGCACCCGAGGAACGATCCGCCTTATGCCATCGCGACGCCACCCCAGTGAGCTGGAGCAGCGGCCCCCACGAGCGCCCCCGCGACGCTCGTGATACCCTGTCAGTGGAGGAAAGAAAAGAGGAATCAAGGCGGGGGATCAAGAGGTTTTATGCACCGAGCGCACGCGGCCAACGCAGAGTGGGTCCGTCAGCTGAAGGAATCACAAGCCGGACGTGACACATGAAGGTGTGACAAGCCTGCAGATGGAGGATCACGGGTGAAGTAAACAACTCGTGATCACTGGAAGGCGAGAAAGAATGTGCGACAAGAGCGAAGAGCGTGATCCCGCCGAGCGCGCACGGCCAATGATTGACATCTATCGATTGCGACCAATTTGAGAGGTGTATCGCATCGATTGCTGGCTGGTTGGCAACCGGTAGGTGAAAGTACGTGCAGATTGCATTGATTGCAATGGCAGGAGGTAGCTCCGCAGCCAATTAGAGTGTAGTATCCATGAATTAGCGCCATTTGAAGTGAATAAAACATGCATTTCTTACTCCATCTCCTCCTCCGGTTCTTCACCAAAACCTGGTATATCATCGACGAACTCTTCATCCACCATGTTAATGCCCTCGCTGCCCTCATTGTCGCCATCAAAAGCAGCTACCTTGCCCTTGTCAGTCATCCAATAGCGCAGACACTCGCAAGCCTCAACAATGTCGTCTTTGAGTCGGTTTCGGCGATCGGTGATGAGCAAGGCGGTCTGTGAAAACACCCTCTCGCACTCGGCGGACATAGAGGGGATTGCGAGGAGATCGAGTGCCTGAAAAGTGGGTATATTAGCACTCAAAACCAAGCCATTTCCGGGTTCCTGTCTCCCTACCATCTGCGCCAAATCACGTTGCTGTCCAGAAGCCCAGCGCACGTTCCAATAAGCCAGCGCATCCACACCTTCTGCCTCAAGTGGCTGTTGAAGATACTGCTCAAAGGCGTCGGTATATCTCGCAGTGTACCCCTTCACCCGCTTGTATTCCCTCAGCTCCTCTGCCGTTCTTTCAATGCCACCGGTTCTCTTGCGTTTGGCGCCGGTAGAGGATGATTCGGAGAGGGAGGAGGAGGTGGAGCGAGCCAGCGAAGGGGCGACAGTGGAGGTACCTTTGTACTCAGTTAGCCAGAAGTCGTTGACGCGATTTTGAATGGAAGGAAGCCAATCCTCCTTCTCGCTATCACTACCCCATTCCTGCATGCACCAGTGCCATTTGAGCGTCGGATTGATAGCCATGGCGGCGTAGTAAGCTGGTGACTTGTCACAGAGGTTGTAGTACTTCTCTAGAACAAGCCATGACTGGTGGGCGGCAGCTGCGAGTGCCTCGTCTTCGACAGAGCCGGAAAGTGCGTGGTTTTGAGTCCATAGCGCCTCGGACTGGCTGATGTGCTTGTGGAGGTAGTCTATGTTCTGAACATAGCCGGAAAGGTCGTCTTTGAAGCCCTCACTGTCCACTGTAACATCATAGAAGGGCTCGAGTGCATCGTGAATGGCTTCGAGGGTATCCCAATGAGTAGCATTCAGAGGCTCGAATCGGACGCGGCTGCGGGCTTCTGGGCGGTGTGAGGACTGGAATTGGTTGATTCGAGGTCGCAGATTCAGCGCTCTGGTCAGCGCAACATATGCGCTGTTCCAGCGAGTCTGGTTGGGTGGTATTAGCTGTATAGAGAGTGTGTTGTTAGTGAGAGAGTATCAAAAAGGATGAGATTAAAGAAATGAGAAGTGTCGGCAAAGCCAAGTGCCGATGCGGAAAGCCCCGAGGAAGCCAATCAACACGAGATATCGCCACGAAACGTGACCAAAGCGGGGCTTATGCGTCATCTGAGGGGTCTGGGTAAGGGGAAATTTGACTTAGAAGAACTCGAACTTCTTCCTTCTCACTCACCATTAAATGATCGAACATTGCGCATACACCACCAACGATACACCTTGCGAACTCGCCGCGACGCTGAGGAGTCATTCGAATGTACCGGATCAGGTTGTGGAGGATACCCAGGGCCCCAATGCGACGCCAGAGGTCAGCGATGCGCTCCGAGTTTCCAGATTGTCGAGCCTCGTTCATTTCATCCATTACTTCCTCAGAACCGATACCATGCAGGAACTTCTGAGCGCCGATATTAACGACATGGCCGAAGCAACGGAGGCGCCTCTCGATACGCTGTTGGCGAGTCCATTGGGGAAACAGGTCCTTCAGAACCAGGTCGACAATCTTGTCATTTACTACGGCATTGTCGCTCACAATCCAGCCAAACCGGGACTGCTTGTCGAGGCCATACTCACGGTAGATGTCCGTCAACACCTCTGAGATGTTCTCCGCGGTGTGGGCACCATGAATTGGTCGCAGGGCAATGAGAGTATGTCGTCGGAAGCCATCCTTGTCGATGTAATGCCCGCAGACAGCCATAAGGGCATGGCAGTTCGGAGACGTCCACAGATCGAAGGACGTAGATACCTTGCGAAGCACAGAAGGTCAGCGCTCACCGAGAAACACACCAACGGCCGACTGACCTTGCTTCTAGCCCACGCGAACTCCTCCTTCAAACGAGCTTTCCGATCCTTGAACTCGTCCATAACCCACCGCCGTATCGTCACCGAGGCCTTTGGCAGGAAGTTGAACAGCTGGAGGTTCATGCAGCCCAGAAGATCACGGAAATACACATTCTCAACCTGGTAGAAGGAGAGGTTGCACATCAGAAAGAACAACAGGAATCGTTCCTTGAAGACGCCGGCAATACTGAAGATTTGGTTGACAATGCCGCCGGCCGCTGGTGCGCTTGTGTCGACTGGCGAGGAGTCACGATCGTTGGCAAAACGCACTCCGTGCTTCTCACGCAAGTGCTTCCGGATAGAGCCAGTGCCTGAGATGGCATAGATTCGATCCTTGCCTTTGTGCTTACAACAGTGGCAAAGCCAGTATTGCGCACCGGTTATCTCATCGACAACACACTCGCCGTAGGCGTAGAAGTCCCCGGTCTTATACTTCAACTCAGAAGCTGTTGCGCGGCGATACCAGCGAAGATTGAACATGAAGCGAACAGCGGCCCTAGCATTGAACTTGGCAGGTACTAAGATAAGGCCACTGTTCGTCTTCACTGTCTTGGAGCCGTCGTGGTGGTGCGTGCAGTCGTGGCAGCTGTGAGGTGAAGTATTCTCTTTGTCGCTATCATTCTCGGCTTCCCCTGCAGAGTCTGCAACAGCTGGTCTATCGTCCGAGTTCAAGGCAAGAGACTCACCAAAATCAAGACCAAGATCCAGCGGCGGCGATAGAGCTCGGGTTTCTCGAATGCGAGTGTCTTGTGCACCGGATATTGGCTCTGAGCCAGCGCGCGAAGAGTCTGAGCTGCCAAGGTCGATAACGTGCACGGAGCTCATGCTGGAAGTCATGCTGGTGTCGTGCGGCAAGCCGTGAGGTTGTCGTGGCTGCAGTGTTGGCGCTGGACTGTCTGCAAGAAGCTGAGTTGGTTGTGTTGATTCGAAACGAGCTGATGAGCGTGTAGAGCGACGATTCGAGCCATATTCAATGGAGGGCTCCTCCACCATAAAGAAGCTGTCAATGAGCGGCATAGTGCCGAATTGTAAGAGGTTTGAAGGTCGTTGGAGTGCTAAAACCATGGTATTCACTGACATCTATATAGCAGCTTTCACATGCACGAAAAGGCCTCGAACTCGCCCCTAAACCGCCACCCCAGCCTCCCTCCTCGACTCTCCTGACGATCGCTACCCCCTACGGAAAAGAGCGGCGACGATGATGATTAGGAGGATATCCGAGACAGCCACGGGCATTGGCTTAGCCAGAAAGAGCAGAGAATTTGATGAAGGTGAGTATTTGAGAACATATGGGCCAAACGGACACCTCCGCGGCTGCCAAGACGTGAATCATTCACTTACAATTCACTAGATTGGCTTGTGAAACGATAGCGGCCGTTCTGAGGCTCTCAGAGTGACCATTCGGAGCGATATCCATGAAGTTTTAGCGATATTGCACATTTCTTCACTTACTCAACCACGCCAAGACTGGTCCTGCAATCAACCAAGGCACTAGCTTGCAACCAAGCGCACTTTCACAAGCTCAATTGCGACCAATTAGAGGCCTTAGCTCGGTTGTGATTGCGGCCGCAATCAATCAACTGATTGCAGTGATCGCGTTGGATGTTAATCATTGCGCACGGCGCGGCGACGTGAGAATGGATCACCGGGACTGAGGAAGCTCTCGAGCGATGAAGCCGACACTCATACCGCATGAATTGAGTGGCAAAAGACGAGACGACATCGCTGCCGAGCTCGGAAGCTCCCTCACCTAAAATCCGCACATGCCCCTGAATCAACTCACTGAGTAGATTCATCGTCACGTGATAGACTCACGCATTTCACCAAAGTGCGTCCAGCGCGTGCCTTCCTCAACGAGTCGCCTGGCACCCAGCATAAAAGAGAGCCTCTTGCATGCTGTTGGAACCTCTTCATCCATCACCAGAAACACCCACCACGGGTTGGAGTCGTCGGTAATCAGCAAGTTGCCGCGGCGACAGCAAACATACACACGCGCAGCGCCGACGTCACAGCAAGGCGCGCTGCCAGCTTGTTTTTGTGGCCCAAACCCTGACGCACGCACACGCGCGTTCTCATCTGCGAAAACTCTGACCTCTTCCGACACAGCTTCTTCGATAGCTTCACACGTTGATCGCTTCGCCACCTGCACGACACAACCCCCTTTTCAAGAACTGTTCGACCACCGCTTCTGTCTGCACTCGCTCGCCAGAGTCACCTGTTGGGCCTTGCCCTCGCTTTCGCCTCTCTTCTCTCGCCTTCGGCAGTCGCGACCATGAGCGACGACTTCGCCATCACGCCGGGTTTCACTCCTGTGAATGCTCGTGCTCCTCCCCCTGTGCCCTCTCGCCCTGCTTCCCCTGCGCCCTCTCGTCCTGTCTCACCAATTCGCGAGTCACCTGCGCCACCTGGTTCTCCTGATCAACCGCACACTCCTCGACCGGTCACCCCTCGCCCTGGCTCACGCAAATCAGCCAAGAAGAGAGCCAAGAAGCCTGCTGAGCCCACAGCTCCTGAGCCTGTGATGGCTCTGGCCAGAATCAACCTTCCCGACTCTCTCGCGTCGAGAAAAGGCCAAGATCTGTCTCATCTGCACGGGCAGATAACGGGCATCCTCCCAGGCATCAGCAGTTTTCAGGAGATCGCGCCTGTTATCAGAAGTTTTTCTGAAGAACAGCGCATGGATGTCAGCCGTCGCGTTTACGGCGTGATCGAGCAGATGGTGGACTACGTGGCTGAGAACTGTTGTCAGAGGCACGCAGAGCTGAAAGAGGTTCTGGGTCCTGCTGATGTTCAAGCGCTCTTGGACGAGCATCAGAACGTGAGCAGCTTGTGGTCGAAAGGAGAACAGTGGGCCAGTCGAAAGGTCTATCTGAAAAATGCGATCAGCGAGCGTTCGGTGCGGTGCGGCATTTCACCTACTACGATGCACTGATCGAGCAGCAGTCGCGTACTGAAAAGGCACTGCCGTGGGTTCGGAAATTCGCGTTCCTCACCAAGCCGGATGACAACCTCGTCTGTTTTGGTCTTGCTCACGCCAAGGTAATCCATTGGCGCATTCTCCACCCGCGCGCTGGAAAGAAAGAGTTGAGCATGCATCCAACTGCTGCAGAAATGCAGGAGAGCGGGTTTTGGAAGGCCGACTATGTCAAGGGCCATGAAGAAGAGATCTTCCAGTTTGACCTCTGGAGCGAAGAGGCGAGGAAGCTGCGTGAAACGCACGGCGTGGTGCTCACGCCATTCTACTTCTTGAAGACTGAGGAACGCGTGACGGAATTGGGAGCTGCGACAGAACAAACCGCAGAAGATTTCACGACGACCCATGACTTCCCGCAGGTGCTCAAGCCAGACACCGCTGCCTTCCGCAAGTTTTACCAGCAAGCTCAGGAATGGTGTCGTTCGCAGACTGGCATGGGTGAAGGACCAGTCTTTCTTGCCCATCTGTACTGGAAGATTCGCGCGGACGTCCTCGATCAACGACACAAGAAGAGAGTGGCGGCCGCGGAGAACGCCTTGAGGGGTTCGGCGCGCGCGACGAGACACCAGCCGGCAGGCGCAGCTGCGGAGGTTCCGCTCGTAGGAACACCAGCGCCACCTCTGCCAGGAATCGTCGAAGACGAAGTAACGATTCTGTGTGAGGGGTGCGGTCATGGGCACGCTCCGCTTGAGACGCTCCTGGATGCCACGCCGGAAAACCCGATCGACGTGACTGACGCGGACGTGTTGCGAGTCTTGCTGGCGAAGCCGTACGTCAGACTGTTGAGCAAGATGGCAGAAGACGGTCGCTACCCTCAGCTTGAGGAGGTAGGCGTCGAAAACTTCTCGTCGTTGACGGCAGATCCGCCTCTCTGTCGCAACCACATGCTGCAGCTCGGCGGCCTCTTCAGCCTTCGCACGACGGTAGGCGATCTCACTGATGCGAAGCGACGTGCGCAGTCGTGGGTCATCTCGAGGGCTGTCGCGATGGCTAGCGAGCCAAAAGAGGCCATCCAGACTGGTGAAGGCGCACCTGCGCCTGCGAAGCACCCGTTCGCAGGTCAGAAGAAGTATTCTGAGCGCTTCCTTCCTCTTCGACCTGTTTTGCCGTCCAAGGTTCAGCCAAAACGCAAGGCAAAGACGACGACTGGTGAAGACGAGCCGAGTGAGCCCAACGCTGGAAAGCGTAAGTCGCCAACGAAGCCTAGCGGTCCCTCGAAGCGACTTCGTCGAGCCACCGCGGCCGACCCCAGACCAGAACCGCTGCCCTTCGTTGGTCGTTTCGAGCCCAGCGCCGTTAGAGGACCGTGGATCAGCATTGAAGACCACGAGAGCCTTCGACGCCAATGGGGTATAGCCGCCGAGATGCTGAACGTGGTAGGATACCAACTGCTGGATGGACTGAGCGAGCATGATGACTTGCTAGAGGCAATGCAGGAAGAATTTGACCTCTACCGATACCACTCCGTGTCTGGCAAGACTGGTGCGGTAACGCAAAACATGTTCTACTCGCTTACGCAGCAATTCTTCAGCCAAGATCTCCTCATCTGGCTCGAAAATTTCTTGTCGATGGATCAAACGGAGAATAGCAGGCGTTGGTTTGCTTATCTCGCTCATGCCACGCCTGCCCACTTCCAGTGGCCTGGCGACAAGACCATCGATGCCAACGACCCCTCCCTCGACTACCTCCTCAAGGGTCGATATGCCGACATGGTGGGAGGCGTGGAGCCCTGTTTCCTCCACAACAAGGCCGGTGTGGATGATGTGGGTTTTGGTGGCACGACGAGTTTGCTGGCAGGTGGCATGCCTGGTCAAGAAGAGACCGACATCACTACCATGGTCTACGGGCAAGACAGTTATGTGAGCCAGGTAGAAAAGCACTGGGTGATGGAGCAGCAGCGTGGAAACCAGCGCATGAGGCAAGAGGCCACTCGCGACCTGGCAGACGACGAGACCATGAAGTTTCGCAGCGAGGTGCCCAGCTGCCACCAACTGCTCATCATCCACCCTGCCACTCTGCATCGGGAGCGAGCGGATCGCCAACCGCACAAAGAGGTGCAACCATGCCTGATCAGCCTGAAGCCGCTGCCGGATGAAGGACACGTTCCTGACCTGGCTGTCACTCGCGAGAGCAACCTCAATTTGACGCCTCCGCCGAATGCGCCAATTGGTGAACCTTGGGGCTTTCCGGTGCCGCCCCAAGCTCATGTGTGGGAAAACCGTCTTTGTGGTCTCGGTCTTATGTCAGACGCGCTCTTGGGTCATCGAGACTGGAACGAGTTCGTGGTCAAGAAAGAGGCGAGAACGTGGCTGGAGAAGTCACCTACACAGTTCCGAGAAGACTACGCGGAACACCTGGTCCACGTTCGAGCGCGGTTCATGGAAGCATGGGCAGCAGTACAAGATGCGGAACGCGAAGCTTTCGGAAATCGCAGCTTTTTTTGCGATCAAGGACCGCATTGCGGAAGGAGATGCCACGGCCTCGTTTGAGTGGCAAGAGTTGAATGACGGACCGGCACAGGCGTCAGGATCGAACGGCTCGGGCGAAGGCGAAGCTGAAGATGAGGAAATGGAGGACTGAAAAATGAATCAACTCGATGAGTTGATTCAGCGGGGTCACGTGAAGGTCACGTTGCTCGAGCCTTGGCGGAAAAGTTTTGAATGATTGTTTTCTTGTTTTGACTGACTGAAGGAGTTGATGGTTTGCTTTGTTTGAAAGGTTCTCTTCAATGGAGACACGGCTGTTGTTGTTGTGTGTCTGGTCAGACACAAAGAAAGGGAGGATTGATGAGCGGTACCCGCACATCCGTACTGGGGTTGGGGCCTACAAAAACCTCTCAGAATAGCTCTCTTTCATACGACATCGAATCCACCACCGGTTTGAGACACCTTGATTCTACGTGGATTCTACGTTGATACCGCCTCTCGAGAGCGTGCTGCTACCGGATCGTTCAAGCCAACCACCTCCGTCCGTCGTCAGCGGGTCAAGGTGGTCAATGGACGGGTCATTTTTCGTGGCCATGCCGTCCGGACGGTGTCCGGCCGGATGGACAGCTAATAGGGTATCTGCCGGCCGGCATTATCAATGCTAGCGTCCGTCCGGACATGCAAGTGAATTACCGGTGTCCATACCATGTGAATTGACCTTATTGATGAGAATGTCGTTCCTAGGGGTGTTGTTAGGGTTTGGATCAATTGACTGAATAAAGTGCTGGCGATGATGTCACTAACATCATTCCTCCAGCTCTCGGGGCCATATCCGCTCAATCGAGCGTGTTTGATTGGCCAGATGCCAGCCTGCAGAAACGCCGGCCCGTGCGCCGACCTCCCACGCGCGACTTCTCAGAACGCGACTGGGAACGCGTTTCCTTCACATGCCAAAGTCCCTCGATCGTCCACCTTATTATTGGCATTTACGCACACACCACGATGGCAGACGGTACCTCCAGCATAAGCGCCACCCACAGCATCGACCTGACACAGATCCACGCCGAATCGCAGCTCGAAACCGTCCTCCAGACGCGTTATACGCGGACCGGCTTCCTCGTCGATGGAAAAGCTCTTCGCGACTTTTACCCAACACCGCCAGGCAAGGCAGAGCACAGAGCGTGGGTCTGGCAGCATGGCGAGGCTGTTACGCATCTTCAGAGCTTCACCAACTACTGGCTGTGTCGTCTGTGCTTTGACAGCAGCCATAAGGATCACAGGAAGGTGAAGGTCATTCGGACTGGTGGAGGAACGAACTCGATACGCAGACACCTAGGCAAGCATGGCTACGAGCTCGATGGCACATACAAGCAGCGTAAGAGGCGTCCGGTAGACGACGGCAACATCGCTAGCATGATCAAGCGTCAAAGGACGACCGAGAAGACTCCTGTTGATCGTACCGAGTGGAGGTCGCTATTCCTCGAGTATGCCGTAACAGATGAGCACTCACTTCGCGCTCTAGCATCTGAACGACTTAAGCGGCTAGCTACGTATCGTCAACCCGTTCTCGAGATGCTATTCCCTACTTCTCACAACACCCCGCGAGCTTGGATCGTCGACTTGTGTAAGAAGACACTGCCTCGAGTAAAGAGCAATATGGCTGCGGCGATGAGCGGCATCGCTTTGTCCTTTGACGCGTGGCTAGCAGACATCGATGGCGGCACCGACTTCTTAGGTGTTCATGCTCACTACTTCGACAAGGACTATCAGCTGAAGACAGTACTTATTGGACTCGTACCAACCTATGGCAATCACACCGGTGAAGAGCAGGCAAACATCCTTCTCAAGCTGATCAGACAGTATGATATCGCGTCCAAACTGACCTACTTTATGGCCGACAACGCGTCTAACAACGACACAACGATCGAAGCTATTAGGCGCGAAATTCCAAGTCTCCGACACCCTCACAAGTGCCGCCTTCGCTGCGCTGGCCACTTCATCAACTTAGTCGTCAAGGCTATGCTCTACGGCGTCGACATCGAGTGTATTGACCAGGCTTGCAACGACACGAATAAGGAAAACGAGGAGCTCGAAGACAGCGAGATCGTATACGAGTTTCAACGCGCTCTATCTCTACGTAATGCCGGCGATCGTCAGACAGCATGGCGAAAGAAGGGTTGTGTTGGCAAGCTCCATAATATCGTGATCCATGCTCACTATAGCGAGGCCCGACGACGCGTCTTTCGATCAAAACAACGCGAGGCAGACACACGACTTGTCGAGCTAGTGTTGAACGGCGGCATTAAGTGGCAATCTGACCACGATATGATCGAGCGTGGCCTCGAGCTCAAAGATCCAATAGAGCTGTATTGCTTACAGTTCATTGACGACCTTCGTGAAGACATACTCACCGCGGATGACTGGGCCGAGTTGAAGGAGATATTGAAGCTTCTCAAGCCGCTGAAGATGGCGTCGCTGAAGGTCCAAGCAGATGGTCAACACTTCGGTGGATTGTGGCAGTCATTGACAGCTTTGGAGTCACTGCTAACTACTCTTGAGAAGGCGAAGTCAGACCATGAACACGCGGCCAACTCACACCTTAAGGCGATAGTCAATCTTGGTTGGAAGAAGCTCGACAAGTACTATCGACTCAGCGATCGCACGCCTGCCTACCGTGCCGCCGTGGCGTTACATCCATCGCTCAAGATGAGCTGGTTTGAGCAGCATTGGGGTGGTATGAAAGACGACAATACGCAGCGCAAGAATAAGGCGAAAGCGAAGGGCAAGCAGCGGCCATCGCAGCAGCAGAGTCAAGACGATATCGAGGCGTCCACGCTATGGACAGTGAAGGCACGACACGCGATTGAAGAGCTCTATAATGAGTATAAGATGCGGTATCCAGCACCAACAACTAGGCCGGCGACACGTGAACGCGAGGTTGACGATTACACGGCATCGTTAATGCTCACGGACACTGTGTTGCAAGACGATCTGCAGCGTTATTTTGCCGAGCCTCTGACACCTTATATGGTTGGCAACAAGCCTATTAATGTTGTCCAATGGTGGCGTGACAATCGGCAGCGATATCCGGTATTGTCCAAGCTAGCATTCGACCTACTGGCCACGCCGGCGAGCTCGAGCGCGTGTGAGCGTGAGTTTAGCTTAGCTGGCCACGTTCTCGACAATGAGAGGTGGCAGACGAAGACAGACTACGCACAATCACACCAACTACTGCGAAATTGGTTCAAGAACGACTTTGTGTTGGAGAGACACACGAAGGAGGTGGTAAGCGCGCAAGACGATAACGTTAGCGGCGACGTGGATAGTGAGATGCCAAGCTCATATGAAGGCAACAGCCAGCAGACAGACGTGTGAATAGAGAGCTAACAACACCTTCCTCAGGCTTCATTTTTCAACATCCTTCCTAATTAGGCAAGGCGAACAGCGGACAGGGCTCCGGTGGACGGCATGGCCAATGAGAGGCTCTCGTCCGGACGGACGGACACGGCCGCTGAATCGGCCGGCAGGGCCGGCAGCAGTGGTGTAGCCGGCCGACCTGTCCATTGACCACCTTGCAGCGGGTTGTTCGTACACCAGGAAGAGCCACCCGTCCGGAATACCGTGACGGTATCGTGACCGAACGACAAGCTGCGGAAGGAGCCATGTAGCACGCCGGTACACGAGCGTTTAACGAACGCGTTCACGCAGCCCTGACTTCATATTTCTGGGACATTTGTGCCCAGCGTGCGGATTCCACGAATACGCTGCAGCTTAGGTTGTGGTGTGTTTGTGGTGTTTCGCTTCATCACTACTAACTGGAAGGATATGCAGCGACACCAGCATAAGCAACAATTCACTTAGGCTGCAACTGAGGAATTCGAGAAGCTTCGAGCTAAAGGCACCTACAAGGTGGTATATAGCTACCAAGGTTACAAGGTACCTCTCAAGTGGGTATTCGCGTACAAAACGGATCTAGAATCAGGTGAAGTTACGCGATTCAAGGCACGATTATGTGTTAGAGGTGACCTCCAACTGCCTACAACGCATGAAACCTATGCAGCGACACTATGTTACAAGGTGTTCAGAGCCGTAACCGCTATCGCACACGCCAATAACCTCAAGACAAGGCAATGGGACTTTGTAAACGCCTTTCCGAACGCTGTTATTCCACACCAAGTTCACTGCGCTATACCTGAAGGTATGGATCAAGAATTAGGCCCTAATTCATGCCTGTTACTTAAGAAGGCACTCTACGGACTCGCTGAATCACCACGGCTCTAGTATGACCTGTTTGTCATTAGAATGGAAGACTACGGATTATTGAATGTGTTATAGTTCACAAGGAATTCAGGCTGCTTCTAATATTCTATGTAGATGACCTGCGACTAATTCACCAAGACGACGATTAAGCAGAGTCATTCCACCGCTACCTAAGCGACAACTTTGAGGTAACTAAGAAGGAACCGTTATTCTTCCTAGGTATAGAAATCAAGGCTACCAACAACTGCCTGCAGGTGACTCAAACCGCCTACCTTACTAAGATTAGCATCAAATTCCACGTTAGCGATAGACTAAGGTTTCTAGACACTCTACTACTAGCAATTAAACTGGAACCAAGTTCACCTGATGACCACGCTACTAGCGACTTTATTTAAGGTTACTAAATGAAGGTTGGCTCGGTAGAGCACGCAGCAGTCGCAACACGGCCTAATATCGCAAAGAGCCATTCTATCTTATCGCAGTTTCTTAAGAACCCTTCTAAGCAGCATATAGAGGCAGTAAATCACCTAATTGCCTACCTCTATAGAACAAGGCACCTTGGCCTTGTCTTTGATCTATTAAAGCCACTAATAGTCCTTATATAGCGAGGATATTAAAGTCGCCACTAGAAAAAATGCCACCACTCTGTGAGAACGACCCCCAGGGAGGCCTAAGGGCATCCCAACACGCCGCCGTCCACCCACAAAGGCAGCAGAACATCCAGGCCGAAGCAGGAACCCAAAGGAAGGAGGCTAGCACCCTCCAATCCCAAGGGCAGAAGCAGAGGCCTGGAGCACCCCCAACTGGCCCTAGAGGCCCTCCTAAACACGAAGAAACCAACCCAGCAGGTATACAACTTGCAAAGAACAATAACTCCCTAACAGCAGAAATCCAGAAAGCCCTGGACTCCCCCCAAAGCTCCGACAGACTCTCCCTTCTCTCCCTTCTCCAGAGGGCCCAGCAGGCCCTCCTCCACCGAGCATATACATGCTCTATCTCCTCCACCCTCCAGACCATCCACACCACCCTCCAGAAAAGACAGGACAGCCCTACTACACCACAGACATGGGCCCAGAAAGTAGCCCAAATCCAGCCCACAGTGCCAAGGCCTAGAATACTGCCTCAGGCAGCAGCAGCCATCCAGATCAAGATGGGAAACCAGCAAGAGAGGGATGAAGTAAAGAGAATGAGTGGGAGGGAGATTAAGGAGAAGCTAGGAAGTAGCCTAGTAGCAGCAATCCAGAAGATGCCTAGTGGGGACATAAAGGTCCTCCTCCACAAGGAACAAGAAAAACATAGGCTTGAGGAAAACCAGGAGTGGATACAGGCAGCCTGGCCAGAGGCTAAAGTTGCAAAGCACCTCTACAGGGTACTTGTGCATGGAGTAAGGTCAAACTGGGACATAGGGGACAAATCATGCCTTAGGACAATAGAGGAAGAAAATATGCACTGGGTCCCACACATCAAGATTGCCCAGGCTACCTGGATGAAGAGCCCAAAGGCAAGAGAAGGCCAGAGGCACTCTACTCTGATCCTCGGATTCCAGGAGGAGCAGACAGCAAGACAGGTAGTGAAGATGGGACTCTCAATTGAGGCCAACTTCCACAATACAGAAGCCTACCACCCACAACAGAGGGCAATCCAATGCCTAAAGTGCCAGAAGTTTGGCCACATCGCAACATACTGCAGGGAGGACCAGGACAGATGTGGGGCATGTTCAGGAGCCCATAAGACAATGGAATGCAAGGCCCAGAGCAAGAAGTGCAGCAACTGTAGAGGAGACCACCCAGCATGGTCAAGGATCTGCAAATACAAACAAGCAGCCCTAGCAAAGGCACAGGTGTTCTCTGACTTCTTTAGAGGCAGACAAGCCCAGGCTGAGCTAGCCCGGGACAAGGACGGCTTTACTATAATCCCAAGCAAGAAAAGGAAGCACCAAAGTTCCCCCTCTAGAGAGCAGGAGGGAGAGAGAACCCTACAAGGCAGCCAGACTAAGGCAAACAGGCCCCCAGGGAAACCAAGTGGGAGCACCTCAGCTATAATAGAAGGGAGGAGACAGGCAAACAAGCTGTCCACATACCTGCAAGCTAAGGCACCTAGAGGAGCAGAAGAGGACCCTAAGGACCAAGACCAAATGGACACCCAAGATGACCCTCTATATGAATAGACACCCTCCAAATCTACCAACACAATGTAAACCACATGTCTACTGCACAAGCTCTCTTAGTCCAGGACCTAGACCCTAAGACTATACAAGTAATTGCTATCCAGGAGCCCTGGATTAACCCGGCTAACGGGAGAACGAAGACGAAAAAGGGATACTACCCAATCCTCCCAACAATAGGCCACCCGAGGGTTGCCCTCCTAATCTCAGAAGAGCTAGACTCTTCCCAATGGGACCCAAGATATAGCCAGTCCGGAGACATGGTCTCAGTACTCCTACGGACCCAGGGCAAGCAGATTACTATCCATAACTGCTATAACCCTTCAGGCCCGGAACAGCATACCCAACTTGGAGTGCTCCCCCAGCTCGAGGCAGCCCTCCAGGAAGATACAAGCTCCCAACGGGAAACCATTATACTCGGGGACTTCAACCTCCATCACCCACAATGGGGAGGAAACCTAGTCGTATCACAACATACTATGGCAGACTCCCTTATCCAGATAACAACCCAGGCAAACCTACACCTACTCCTAGAACCAGGTACCATTACATGGGAGAGGCACAACTCCAGCTGCCAGACTCTAGACCTTGTACTAGCAAGTGAATCTCTCCAGCAAAGGGTCCAAAGATGCCAGTCACTCCCAGAGAACACATTTGGGTCAGACCACATCCCAATCCTTACAGCAATCCAGACACAGTACCTCCCCCAGAAAGCCCAGGCCCCAAGGCCACAATGGTCTAAGGCAGACTGGGAAACAATCCAGGAGAGAGTCCAACAGGGAATGGAAACACTAGATCTCCTCCCATTAGGAACTAATAATGACCTAGACCAGGCAGCAACAACCCTCCAAGACACACTCCAGAGGATCACTAAGGAGGCAATCCCAAGTGCAAAGCCATCTATATATGCAAAGACAGCCTGGCCCCAAGAATGCAGCATAGCTATTAGGGCAGCTAGGGAAGCAAGGAGAGAATGGAAAGCAATCCCAACCGAAGCCAGCTATAGAGCATACCTAGAGACCAGCCATAGGAAGAACAAGCTAGTTAGGAAAGCCCTAAACACATCCTGGAGACAGACAGTCAAAGAGGTTACAGAGGATCCTAGCAAGATATGGAAGCTGGCCAAATGGGCTAGGGAGAAGGCCAACCAAGGACATCTGCCCCCACAATTCCCCACCCTTACAAGCCAGACAGGCCAAGAAGAACATACAAATGAAGGAAAAGCAAGGATCCTAGCAGAACACTTCTTTCCCCCCCAAGGGGAGGCTGACCTTACAGATATCCCAAGGACACTGCTCCCAGCACAGTTCCAGGTAGAAAAGACTGTCTCCCAGGAAGAGGTGCTAGCAGTCCTCAAAAGGCTCCCTGCTAAGAAGGCACCAGGCCCAGACCAGATCCAGAACACCCTCCTCAAAAAGTGCAGGGCAGAACTAGCCCCATTCCTAGCTAAGCTCTTTACAGCATGCATAGGACAGGCATACCACCCTAAACCATTCAAGCACTCAACTACAGTTGTCCTCAGGAAGCCACAAAAGCCAGACTACACCAAGGCAGGAGCATATAGGCCAATTGCACTCCTCAACACGATAGCCAAGGTCCTAGAGGCAATTGTTGCTAAGAGAATGTCCCAAGAAGCAGAAAAGAGGGGACTCCTCCCAGACTCCCAAATGGGGGCTAGGCCAGGCAGGTCCACAGCAACAGCCCTTGACCTAATTACTGAACAAGTAAGGACTATCTGGAAGGAAAAGCCAGGAGCAGTGGCATCAATGCTATGCCTGGACATCTCAGGGGCATTCGACAAGGTGTCCCACCAAAGACTCCTCCACAATATTAGGATGCAGGGCTACCCAGACCACATTGTAAACTTCATAGGGTCATTCTTACAGGAGAGAACCACATGCCTCAAACTAGGAGAATTCATGGACCAGGTCAGGCCACAGAACACAGGAATACCACAAGGATCAACTCTCTCCCCAATCCTCTTCCTCTTCTTTGCCTCTACCCTCCTCCCAGCTCTACAAGAGGGGAACACAACAGCAATGGGATTTGTGGATGACTCCAACATCTTGACCTATAGCCTATCTACAGAGGAGAACTGCAGGCAGCTAGAAAGGGCCCACCAGAAATGCAAAAACTGGGCAGCCAAACATGGGGCTGCATTTGCACCACAGAAGTACCAGCTTATCCACTTTACAAGAGGAAGGAGACACAACCTGCAGGCAACAGTCCAGATCCCAGGGTTCGAAGGGGGCCCACTACCATCCCTTAGGCTCCTTGGAGTATGGGTAGACACAAAACTCAGGTGGGGCCCACACATGAAAAAAGCGGCTGAAAAGGGGATGCACCAGATCCAATCTCTGCAGAGACTCTGCAAATCCACCTGGGGGGCATCATTCCAGAAGGCAAGGCATCTCTATACAGCTGTTGTTAGACCTGCACTGGTATATGGGTGCCCCAACTGGTCCAATCCAGAGGGCACAAGAGACTATAACAAAGGCCTTACTAAGCCACTTGAGAGAATCCAGACCCAAGCCCTAAGGCACATTACTGGGGCATACAAGTCAGTCTCTGCCCAGGTCCTACAGAGAGAAGCTAACATCCCCCCAATCCAAGTATACACCCAAGACCTCTCTAGGCAATATGCAACATGCAAGGCAGACACACCTGCATACCAATACATAAGGAACCAATGCCAGAGGATTGCACAAAGAGAGGCTAGGGCCAGAAGGAGGACAACCCAAGGACCAAGCCAGACAAGGACAGCAGAGATCCAGAGCCTAGTCAAAAGGCAAGAGAGAGACTGGAACGAACAACAAGAAGGACATAGGGACAGGGGGACAAAAGGCTGGTGGGCCAGCCAGAGATGGGACCAGGAATGGGAGAAAGCAAAACAGAAGAAGGCAAGCACAGGGGCTGACATCCCAGCTGCATGGAAATCAACAAATGCAAAGGAGGGTCAGAACCTGCACTCTGGCCTGCCAAGGCCTGTCAGCACAATGATAACCCTAGTCAGGACAGGACACATTGGCCTAAATGCATACCTTACCAAGAGAAGGGTCCCAGGAGTCCTCCCCCAATGCCCCTGCAACCAAGGAGCCCAGACAACGAGGCATATATGCATGTCCTGCAGAAAGTACCAGGCCAATAGACAGAGGCTGTTCTCCAGAGCAGGAACCAGCTGCTGGGAAGAGATGACTACTACAAAGAGGGGCCTCCAGGCCATAGCAAGATGGATGATCCAGGAGGGAGTCCTAGACCAATTCTCCCTAGCTAAGGAGGAGCTGGAAGGACTGGACCTACAAGCCTAGAGGCAAAAGCAAGGGCAGGGCACCAAGAGAGACAAAAACAAAGACAAAACAACAAAAGAAAGAATGGCCTGTACAGGGATTGAACCCGTGACCCCCTACTCCCCATCGTACTGCAGGAATCTCAAGGCAAGGCTTCAAGCTGCGGGGACAACTAGGACCTACATCCCTCCTCTGCAGACTTTAAGAGGTAGGAATGATACCACTACACCAACAGGCCACCAGATGGAACAGGAGAAACCTAGGACAACTATATACCCTCGTAAGAGAGAGAGAGGAGAGAGAGGGAGGGGAGAATAGGACAGGTGGGAGAGGGCTCTAAAGGAGCCTGGTTTTGCACAAAGAAAGGCAGGAGCAAAACAAGGGGTAGCTGCTAACTACAATACTAAAGGGAGACAAGAGGGGTTTTTCATAGGCTTTTCCCTTCGATAAGCAAAATAGGGAGCGCTGCTTACTCTAGATAAAAGAGGTAGACCGGCAATAAGATTTATCTATTATCCGTCGCTAATTAAGAGCCCTTATCTAATTATATTATAATATACTCCTCGAGGCCTCCAAACATGCTGCTCCATACCCATACGAGCGACCGACACCTGCCAGCGCCGGGGGAGACGCTGTGGAAAGAAGCTGGCACCTTCTGACCCAGCAGATCACCCCGGAGCAGGCACCAGCGCAATTAGGGCTCCGAGCCCCGACTGCACCACAGAAGAAGACCACAGTGAGCAAAGCTATTCAAGAGAACAATGCTGACCTCAGTGCGACAATCAAGGAAGCCCTGGACAACCCCCAGGCCCAATCCACAGAATCCCTCTCCTCCCTCCTCCGCCTGGCGTACCAGGCGCTCCTCCACTCGGACCATTGCCAGTCCATCGCCAACACCCTCTCCACCATCCAGGAGACCCAAAGGCAGCAGACCGCTGCACCAAAGACAACGTGGGCCCAAGTGGCCTCAATTTCGACACCCACGGTGCCAAGGTTGCTGCAACAGCCTCAGGCACCACACACCGTATCCGTAAGGCTGGGGACAAACGAACAGAGAGAACACATCCGGGGTATGACACACAGAGAAATTCATGAAAAGGTGGGGTTGAAGAAAGTAGCGGCGGTTTTCAAACTGCCGAGCGGAGACATCCGATTTGTCGTAGGATCCGCGCAAGAAAAGAACAAGCTAGAGCAGGACCAAGGGTGGGCCCAAGAGCTGTGGCCAGACGCGACGGTCCTCAAGCAAGCACACAGGGTCCTGGTCCACCAAATCGATACGAGATGGGACATGAGAGACACGAAAACGTGGGAGAGACTACAGGAGGATAGCTTGAAGTGGTACCCGAACCTTCGGGTTACACACGGGACGTGGCTAAAGAGCGCGGAGGCCCGCAAGAACCAGAAGCACTCGTCAGCAGTAATAACAGTACAAAGCGAGGCTCAAGCGAAGGAGGTAACAAAGAGAGGCCTATTCCTCGGAAGCTCTTGGCTCAGAACCGAGCCCTATCACCCACAGCAGAGGGTAATCCAATGCCTGCGCTGCCAGCAGTTCGGCCACAAGGCCCTGCACTGCAAGGAAACGCAGGACACGTGCGGGAACTGCGCTGGAACGCACAAGACGGAAGCGTGCACGAAGACCGAAAGAAAGTGCGGGAACTGTAAGGGCAACCACCCGGCGTACGCAGTAAAATGCCGAGTCAAGCAAGCCGCTATAGCGAAGGCGAAAGCTTTCTCCGATTTCTTTCGCCAGAAGTGGGAACAAACAAAGCCACAACAGGAACCAAACAACGCAGAGGAATGGACACCGGCCCCGACACGCAAAAAGAAAAGCCCACACAACACAGAGGAGCAAACCACCCAGAGAAAACCTCCGGGGAAACCAGTCGGCTCCAATGCGACGATAATCGCAGGACGACAGCAAGCAAACAAGATCTCGAGGTGGACTAGCCAAACAGGCCAGAGAGAGAATGATAAAGAGACCAACGGGGAGACCAATACCCAGACCATAGAAGATGAGGACCTAGAGATGCTCTGCGCTACAAGTGGCGATGAATAGCCACAACCTACGAATATACCAACATAACGTCAACCATAGCCCAACGATCCAGACGCTCCTCCTCGAAGACATGGACCCAAGAGACACCCAGATCATACTGATCCAAGAGCCATGGATAAACCCACAAGGCCGCAAAACGAAGAGCAAGAGGGGATACCATCAGATCCTGCCGAAAGAAGGACACCCCAGGGTAGCGATCCTAGTATCGGAAAACCTCGACAGCACGAAATGGGAACCCGTGTACCACCAAACCAGCGACATGATCTCTGTTCGGATTACGACGACCCAAGGAAAGATTACACTCCACAACTGCTACCACCCGAGTGGGCCGCACAGCGACACGACCACAGGCACACTGCCGCACGTAAAGGCAGCACTGGAAAGGGAAGCCGAACACGACCTTAAATGCGAACAGATCCTTGCAGGAGACTTCAACATGCACCACCCACACTGGGGAAGCCACCTGGCCCCAACCCAACATAGAATGGCCGACACGCTAATCGAGACCGCAGGGGCCGCAGGCCTCCAACTGTCACTCCCGGCGGGCACAGTTACATGGGAGAAACAAAATTGTAGCTGCCAAACAATCGACCTCGTCTTCGTTTCGGAAGGGCTCAGACAGAGACTTGTGGAGTGTAGAACCGAACCGGACGCGACGCACGGATCAGATCATATCCCTATAATCACTACGATAGACAACGAGCAACCGAGAATGCGCAAAACGCAACCAAGGCCTCAATATAAAAAGGCGAAATGGGATGTAGTCCGAACCGTCCTTGCCACTGAATTAGACGCGATCGAGGAAACGACGCTACAGACACACGAGGAAATAGACGCAATGGCCGAAGCCGTACAGAGAGCCATCCAAATCACGGTCGAGAAAGTAGTCCCAAAAGCAAGGCCATCACCGCATGCTAAACAGAGTTGGACCCCGGAATGTCAACGACTGATCCGATTGACACGACGCCAACGCAGAGAATGGAGAGAAGACAGATCGGAGGAAAGACACCGAGCATACCTGGCGACGTGCCACGCCAGGAACAAACAGATCCGGAGAGACACCAACCTCGCATGGAGAAAAGTAGTCAAAGACCTCACGGACGACCCAACCAAGATCTGGAAACTCGCGAAATGGGCGCGAAACGACGACGGGAAACCGAAACCACTCCCACAGTTCCCAACACTAGTCGGGCCCTCGGGCCCCGGCCCACACGACGGCCGAACAGATATAGGAAAGGCGAACATATTGGCAGCCCACTTCTTCCCCGAGCCGAGGGACGCGGACCTTAGCGATATCCCCAACACAGCGGTCCCGGAACCGTTCCAAATGTTACAAGAAGTTACAGAGGAGGAAATCTTAAAAGCTCTCAAGTGGCTCCCAGCGAACAAAGCCCCAGGCCCGGACCAAATCCCAAATGAATTCCTTAAGCAATGTAGAGAAGTACTAGCAAAACCACTAGCGACCCTATACTCGGCATGTCTACACAAGGAATACCACCCGAAGCCATTCAAACAATCGATCACAGTCGTCCTTCGAAAACCGCAAAAGCCCGATTACACAAGAGCAGGGGCTTATCGACCGATAGCCCTCCTCAACACGCTTGCGAAGACGCTAGAGGCAATTGTGGCCCGCAGGATGTCGCAAGAAGCAGAAAACAGGGGACTACTGCCGGACGAACAGATGGGCGGCAGGCCAGGAAGATCGACAACAACGGCCCTAGACATGGTCACAGAGAAAGTGCGAACCGTATGGAAGACGGACAAGAAGGCAGTAGTCTCGATGCTGTGCCTCGATATATCCGGAGCCTTCGACAATGTCTCTCACCAAAGATTACTCCACAACCTACAGATGAAAGGGTTCCCACCGCAACTGGTGGGATACATCCGCTCCTTCCTCGAGGGTCGATCTACACAACTGAAACTTGGAGAATTCCTAGACGAACCCCGACCACAAAGAACTGGAATACCCCAGGGGTCTACACTCTCACCAATCCTGTTCCTATTCTTCGCATCAACACTCCTGCCCTTACTGAGGGGAACCCGCATTACACCGATGGGATACGTCGATGACTCCAACATAGTAGTGAGCAGCAGATCTACCGAAACAAACTGTCGGATGCTAGAGAATGCACACCAGCAATGCATAGAGTGGGCCCGCAAACACGGCGCAGCCTTCGCCCCACAGAAATACCAGCTAATACACTTTACGAGAGGGCGATCACACAACATGCAGGCCACAGTACAGATCCCGGGATTCGAAGACGGGCCAGTCCCGTCCCTTCGACTCCTCGGGGTACAAGTCGACTCAAAATTGCGGTGGGGACCACACATCAAGAAGGCCGCGGAGAAGGGAGTCCAACAAATGGCAGCCATCCAGAGATTAAGCAAATCCACATGGGGAGCATCCTTCACTAAAGCAAGACACATATACACTGCAGTAATCCGGCCAACAATGACCTACGGTTGCCAGTCGTGGACTAACCCCCAGGGTAAAGCAAGCCACGCGAGAAGACTGGTGGAACCGATCGAGAAGGTGCAGAGCCAAGCCCTGCGACACATCACGGGAGCATACAAAAGCGTCCCAGCAGTTACCCTCCAAAAGGAAGCGGAAATCCCTCCAATACAATTGTACACCCAGGAGCTCACGAGACAGTCTGTCCAGGCGAATTGGGACAAACCGGCATACCAGTTTATCCGCAAGAGGTGCGACGAAATCGCGAAGGAAATGACAGTAAAAAGAAGACACAAGGCAAAGGCAAAGGCCTATACGAGACACGAAGGGATCCTCGAAGCGGTACGCGACCAGGACAACCGAATCACAGAGAAGTCGAGAACATGGTGGATGGACCGAGAGTGGAAGAAAGGATGGCAAGCAGAAAGGGGGAAACGAACAGAAGGGAGAGCGACTATCCCGTCAACATGGACGGCGGGGCCGAAGGAAACAGGGCGATCACTCCACCGAGGCCTATCGCGGCCGACAAGCACTATGATCACGCTGATCAAAACAGAACACATCGGCCTAAACGCATACTTAACGAGACAGCGGGTCCCAGGCGCAACACCAGAATGCCAATGCAACTACAGAGCCCAGACGCTAAAGCACGTGTGTATCCAATGCCCGCTGCGGCAGAGTACACGCAACGCACTGTTCGCAGCAGCAGGATCAACAGACTGGAAAGAGATCACGAACACAAAAAGGGGCCTGCTCGCGACGGCGAAATGGCTTATACGAGAAGGGGTGCTCGACCAATTCTCGTTAGCAAGGGAGGAGGAGATAGCAGAGGGGGAAAAAAGACAGGGAGGAATAGGGTCCTGGTGAGAGGAAGGGCTTCCAGCGCACCTACGCAAGTCCAAGAGAATCCAAACCTAAAAGCGCGGAAGGCCAACCGCAAAGACATAGAGAAGTGCGGAGAGTTTTTATGCCGGAAGTCGAGGCCTCGGGCCCTCGACAACGGATTTTCTTTCCGATAGAATAATATAGTGCGCGCCGCTTGCTCTATAGAAAGAGGTAGCCCGGCAAATTGAACTTATCTATCTATTATAATATACTTTGTATAGCGCGACCTAAAGGTCATATCCTTGCGCCTTCCGGGCGGCGACAGGGACTTCATTCTACTCCATAGCAGTCACTCGCTTCGAAACAAGTCCACGTAAATATCAAGAAGGTCCCATCGCATCATCGACTAGGCGATACAGAATTGCACGAATGACAAGCTGAAATGTCTCAAGAATACGATGTTCGGAGCGCTACCAATGGAGATGGCGCTGAGGCCGAATGAACCTGGAAGGAGGAGTTTGTTCATTGCCGAAGCTCAAGATCGCGACCCAAGACTAATCGCCCAGATTCTCGACATTTGCAGCAAACCAGAGGAGAAATTTAAAGTGTGAGAATGCGCTCTACGTGCAGGCTTCATAATGCGTACTTATTAGCAGTCCTGCTAAACCCACAGCTTCATTCGTCGCCTCACAACCGGCCTCGGTAGTGCCACGGATCAGCTCAGATGCAGTCTCAAGACCATGGCATGTTGGCTTTGCCAAAGAAGCCCAAGAATCATATCGAGGTGATCAATGCATATATTCCGCTCAGCTCCCTGCTTCCCGCGATACAGCCGATCTTCCAACTCACACGGACACATTTCTGCGGGCAGGCAAGAACAGATCAGGATCATCAGGTTGCTCTCCAGGTACGGAACCATCTTCAGACAGGGCCCTAGAGGCTGCTCCAACGCGACTTCGGTCATTATGGGATGTCGTAGTCTGTGTCTCTGCCACTCCCCGATGGTGTCTTGATCGAGTCGGACTCCCAGTTTGACGCCCTGTCAACACGCCAGTGCTGGTCAATGTCATCCCAGAATCCGATACTTCGCCAGCCACAAGGGGCATATTTGCGACCTCAATTTGCGGATTCTCATCGAGGTCAATAACCACTGGCGAACAATCGATAGCTTCAAAATACTTCCGCTTCCTGGTCTTGCGACTTGGACAACGCTCGCCGATTGCATGCTCGTGGTACATGCACTGAACCAAAGCAGGCTTGAATCGAAGGTCGCCTTTCTCAAGATCATCGACCCTTGCCAGCGCAGCACTGGCGAGATCAACCAAGAAGGGCTTGGGCACATGGCCGATCGTCTCTGCGCAGCAAGCTTTCCGCACGTACATGTTGACCATAAGCAGCCTCAGTTTAGAGCCCGGCTCGGTAGTGTCGTACACTCTTGTAATGCAGGCGACTCCTGGCATAATAGCAAGCACTGGGCAATCGAATCCGTTGAAGACCTCGATGATACCGCTGACGGCTCTATCCATGGTGTGCTTGTCTGAAAGCATTGTGCCTACGCGGTAGAGCTCGACCAAGGTGACAGCAACTTCTTCTCTCAGGTCGTTTTGTTCCTCAGTCGTGGCCTTATCCTGCCATAAAGGTATGCTTCCGAGTTGGATGAAATGAAGATAGAGCTCACAGATCGGCTGCGTTACATTTGGCAAACCAATGTGGCGCTCGCCCCTCAACACGAGCACGATCGATTCGTCGAAATGGCCATAAGATCTCTCCACGAGTATCTTGCCGTGGATGGTGTAGCGGGCAAGTTCTTCGCCGACGTATAATGTGATGATGCTGTTCTCGAGCCTAGAACGATGTCAATGAGGTGCGAAGATTCGTACAGCTTGTGACACATACTTTTTCTTATCGTCGCGAGGCACAATGATACGCTCACCAGCCGCCATGGTGCTGCGCCGTGATTGGTGTCCTGCGAACCTTCTAGAGGAGACGAAGCAAGAGAGCAACCAAAGGCTAGGTGCAGCTGCATGGAAATGTCATATGAAACAGAGCGAGCTGAAGTGAGCTGCAAACCCTTGGAGCGCCAATGCCCTCACGTTCCAAAGAAGATGGCCCAAAGCAGCTTGCGCCGAATTGCTACCATGTTCGACAGCTTGGGTACGAGAGCCTCCTCCTGGCCACCATGCTCATCGATATGGCTCATGCAAACGCACATGTTGCAGTCAACTACACGCACTTAACTGTAGAGTCGCCACGACGGAACTCGTGCGCACAAAGGTTTACAACTTCACTTCCGATTCTGCCTAGAAAGCTCAAGAATGTCAGCAGCTGATGCATATGTCCCGGTGGAAATGACGCACGCAGCAAACGTCGCGGCGTTCAAGTAAAAATTTGTGCTAGGAGGACAACATTCCAGAGATCAGCCGTTGCATCTTCGTAGATCATATTCTATACTACAGGAAAGGCAACATACTTTTGGTGATCATGTAAGGATGGCGAGAGAGCAAACCGCATTTGAGCTCGGTAACTTGCAGGAAGCTCCGCTCTGTCCACACTGTTTGTGAGGCTCTTGTGTCGTGAATCTCGAGACCCAAAATGCTTCCTCCGTGATAATACGCGTCTAGTGCCGGACATCTTAGGAAGTCGTTGAAGCTGCAAGCACAGACTGCAGTTTCTTGATCTGCCTCTGCAGAAGGTTGGCTGTTCGAGCTGGGTTCAGAGAATCTGCCTCAGACTCCTCATCGTCACTTGCTTCATCATCCGAATCTTCCCGCTTGCATTTACGATTGAAACAAGTGGCGGTCTTGGTGTGTTCGTGATAGTCACAGCAGCTCGAGTCTTCATAGGCGCTGAGTCCTTCCTTGTTGGACGTCGCTTTGATCTGCATCAGGGCGGCCTTGGCAACGTCCGCCAGGAATTCTGGGTGATGATCGGGTATTTCCTCGATCCTGTCATGGTTTGCTTCCCGCAAGACCATGTCCACGAACAATTTTCGAAGTTTCGATCCCGAGGATGTCGAATGGTACACTTTCCAGATGCTTTCACTAGATGGCATAGTTCCTGAGTGATCCTCGGTCTCTGGGGTGTAAAGGACTAACATGGCGTTGACGACTGTGTCCATGGCTCTTGGATCCTTCATCTTTTGAGCTGCGAGGTAGAGCTCAATTAGTTCCCCATAATCGGCCCCGCAGGGATCAAGCTTCTTGCACGGCAGTCGACCGCTGTAGATGTATTGCACATAGAGCTCAAAGGTCGTGACCTTGACTTCTGGAATGGCTACCCGCTTCGTCGCCGCACTTGATCTGTCGAGGACCTCCTGGTAAAATGTCGATCGCTTCCTCAGAAGCTTGTCATGGACGTAGAACAGCCTCTTGGTTCTGCCCACTTCAATCGCCACAATGTCTCCTTCAACTCTGGTCAGAGTCAGCGCAGAGCTCATATCGAACTGGTTGGGCCTAAACTTTACCTGACGTGTCCATCTCTGAACACTGTAGGATCCGTCCTATCCGCCATATTGAGCTGTGTATTGAGCTTGATGCGCTGCGTACTCAGTGGTAGATAATCCGGTCCAATCGTGATGCAGCGTTGAGACGGTCAAGGAACATGAGTTGCTTTTCGCCTCAAAGGAAAACCTGAACCTTGAACACAGAGTGAGTGGAAAGAAAAGCTCAGATGAAGATATTCTGCCGATGACAGGTATGTGAGCCTGACAAAGCAGGGACATGTTAGTGGCCTTCGAGCAGTATTTGCGCTGAGTTGTCGCCTCAGGTTCAATGCTACCCAACGCAAACTCTGCCTAGTCATCTTCGTTGATGGTGTCGATATAGCTCGTGGATGAAGAGCTTCGTCCATTCGCGCCCATCTGACGAAAGGTCTGCTAGCGAGAGATTGATATCGTCTCCATCAGCATCATCACCATAGTCGAAGCGACGGCATCCGAAGCAAGAGCCTAAGTCTTTGTACCACTGAATCAGCTATCTTCCGCCAAAGCTTGTGAATTCCGTCCCGGACCTAACGACCCGACTGACGCTGTGCGTCCTCGCCAAGAAACGATGAGATTTCTCCAGCCATGGCATGGGCACCTAGCACTTCTCTCAATCGAGAGTCTTCGTCCTCTGCAACACCCGTCTTGTCATCGCCATCGAGTTGCATGTGTGTATCATCCGAACCGGTCTGCCACATCAGTTGAGGATCAACGGGTCCAATGTCTCCATAGTTGGTATGAGTGCCGTCGTGATAAACGCCTATTCCGCCCATACGTGCAGTCGGGGCTGATTGCTGGAGGGGATCTTGACCTAGTTGCTGGGAGAGTTGTTGGTCGTCAGAGTGAGAACGGCTTAGGCTCTGCTCTGTTCGTCCCGATCGATTCGACGGTGCTCCCGCAACAGCGTTCGACATCGGTGAGTCGGGACTGGCAGTCACCACCTGGCGTGACGAGCTGGACGAAGACTTCGTGCTGCCAGGTACTGGTCCTCGACGGCCCGTGGTCGGCGGCATGATCCCAGGATTCTTTGGTCCAGAGGACTCCCTGCATTCTGTGCAGTTGCGGATGGCGGCGCTAACGGTCTCCTTGATGCGCACCCAGTGATACTTCTCGGCAATACCAGCTGTAGTCTTGTTGATGCCACCATGTGTTTGAGCATGCATCGCGCGTGCAATCTCATACTGCTTGTGCGGATCAGAAACTACCTCCTTGCCTTTCAACATGAGTTTATCGTCTTCGCCATTAGCGCCTGGCATCAACCTGTAGTGTGTCGCTGCAGATCGCAAACGAGATTTTTCAGCGCGATCGGAGCCTGCTGGATATGCACCTGACTTCAGGTAGTATCGAATCTTGTCGAAACGCTCTTCGCTCTGATACTCCTCATTTTCTCCCCCCAGCTCCCGACCGAAGATGATTGCATCGATCATGGCATCTGGATAGCTCTTGAGGTTGCCGCATCCTTTGACTCGACCAATTCTCTTGAACCCGAGAGCGTCCCATATGCGAAGGGATGCAACATTCGTCTCATATACCAGATTGAAGACAGAGTAAGTGTAGCCGAGCTTCGGAGCCCACTCGAGGTAGACTTCACCCATGAGCCTACCGACACCACGATTGCGAGCTGCGTCTGTCACCAAGAATCCGCCATTGCAGACGTGACTGCTGCGGCCCGGATAGTTTGGCTTGACGTAGAAACTGCCCAAGCAGAGCTTCGCCCAGTCTACGCCTCGCTCTTCCATTTGTGTGATCTCCTCTGGCGACGAGATGTCACCCATTACCATGATTGCTCCGAAGTTCGCAAACCAGTATGGAGCAAATGCAGACAGTGCCAGCCCATCCATCATCGGGTATGTGTCGCCCTTTTCAATTTCGCGGTTCAGGAGCTCGCATAGATACGCAGTCAAGTGTGGCGGCACTTGCCCGGGCGATGAGAAGGGGACGATTGTGGCGATTGTGGTTCTATCACGAAGTGTGACCTGCTTCGGCGTGATCTCGTAGGGAAGCGGGCCGTATGGCTCAGGGAACGGCGGCTGGCCCGATACTCGGTAGATCGCTGGAGAAGTTGGATCGTCCAGCATCGCAGGCATCGTGGGCGACGATATGATGGCGCTGTACGCCTGGCGGGAGTGCTATAATGTCTCGTTCGCGCCGAGAGGGCGGAAATCGAATCTGCCTTCCATGTCAGCGGCGACGCAAGTGAATCACGCCCAGTGCGTGATCAAGCAAAAGATAAGGCCATCGTTCGGCCAGCGCGCCGCGGCTGGAGGCGGCGGACACGTCTGCCACTTTGTATAGCCACTGCCGGGGCAGATCGGGAGGTGGAAGTGATGCAAGCGGACGTACTGTGATGCGATGAGGTCTGTCTTCCCATGCCCGGTGCTCGGAAAACTGGTATGATGGACGCGCAAGGTGTGATCATGTCTGCGTCGCATACCATGGCACGCTAAGTAAGGCTCTAAAGTCTTGGCACTGACTGCCCGACGGAACAGTTGATGTTGGGCATCACTCTCGCGATCGAGTAGTCTCTGCTCTGACCCTTTGCCCCGGCGTCTTGCACCAGCTGGTTTCGAGGACTGCGAAAGGAGACCGAGAAGGATCGAAGTTCCGAGCGCGCCTACAGATGTTAGACAAACGTTCCCGACTGCGCCTCCTGGTGTGCAAGCCGCTCGCACCACCTCCGAGAATTGCCAATGTGTTTGTTGCAGGCGAGATACGGTGTTCGGTAGCCGAACACCCCAAATCCAGAACGATGGTACGACTGCAATTTCAGAACACGCAGACTACGCCTTCCCCGTGACACGGAGCGCTTCAAGATCCTCCTTCTCCTGGTAATCCCCCAATATCTCTTGCCATTCAACAGGTCCACCTCCCCACGCAGCCAATCTTGCCATCCGAGCCTCCTCTTTCGTATCGATGAGAGTCACATTGGACTTGTTGAAAGCTTCGAGGTATTCAATCATTGAACGTCGGGCGCTTGCACCAACCGTTGTACCACGGCTTAGCTCGAAGTAGCGATCTATATGGGCGTTGATATCCTTCGCTTCGATGATGCTGCCTTTGGATCCCAGCAGGCCTGCCTCAGCCGAAGTATGCGTCCAGCCATCATTGAAAAGGTCAGGGCCGTACTCATCGCCGCTGTTGGCCATGTAGGCGGCGAGGTTCGTTCGTCGCTTCTTCTGCCAACCCTTTTGCGAGAGTTGATCCATCATTGCCGCATCAGTCACGATAACGTTATGTCTAGACGTGTTCAATCTTTGCCGCGACGCAACCCAAGAGAGATGCCTGGAGCACAATAGATGCCATACATTTTGGGTGCTCTTCAAGAGGAAGTGATTGAGAGATTCATGCTGTGAGCAGTCTGGAAAAGGAAGAGAGCATGTACGGCCACTTAGTTCCGGGCAAGAACCAAACTTACAAGGTCCTGGAGCCAACAGGCTGAGATTGAATCCTGTTTGGTTCAGACCTGTGCACAAGTAAGCCTGTCTTGATGTCTTGTCTTGTCTTGCTTGTCAAGACAAGACAGAGCTGTTGTCTTACTACTTGATGCATGGTGTGATGCCTCAGGCAGTCGTCCGTTCTTGGCATTCACTCGAGTACTTCCATGTAGTTTCTCGCACCTCCGTAGTTCGTTCAATCAATCAACATTGCAGTCACTATCTCTCGTGTGGTTATGAGCCGTCGCGCCACACAGCGCGTCAACCTGATTTAGTGGTTTCCACTGCACTGATTCACATCAACCGCGACAGTGTCGCCAGTAACCGCGACAGTGTCGCCGCCGCCGCAGAGGTAGGCATCGCCGCAGAGGCACTGACAACAGCGAGCCACAGAGGCCGACTCGAGTCATTCGTTCAACACAATGGCTGTCCGCCAAACCACCGTCGCCGCCGCCAACCTCTCAAAGAAGTTGAAGGGCAAGGCAGACTGGCCAACATGGTCAACTCTCATCAAAACCAGCCTCAGAGGTCAGGGGCTTCTGTCATATGTCACTGACGGCCCCAAGATGCCTCTGGAGGCTGAACCAGTTAAGCTCAGCACAGAGTCACAACACGAGTTCAAAGTGCGTCAAATCGATCACGACAGCGCTTGTGCTAGGGCTCAGTCATTTATCATCAACAACCTCCACGAGTCGGTACAGCAAAACGCACTGGAATACGACTCCGCCGCCGAACTCTGGACGTACCTCGAGGCCACGTACGGCTCGAGCACCATCAGCGAAGAATACGCCATCTTCCTGAAGTTTTATCGCCTGTCTCACCTCCCTGGCTCTAACATTCCGAAGTTTGTGGAAGAATTCAAGGCCAAGTTTCACGCACTTAACAAGACTAAGCTGAAGTTATCAGACGCAGTCGCCACGTTCATCTTCATCGCCCAGATGGAACCAGAGTTTCCACAATGGGTCAACAACAAACGCGAACAGTTCAGAAACATCGCTGATGACAAGCGTGACACCCTGACGCTCGACGTGTTAACCGCAGAGGTTCTGGATGAAGATTTTGCACGCAATAATCAAGACGAACATCAGCGTGCCTTAGTGCACAGGGCCGACCCCAAGGGCAGCAACCCTGACTCCAACCCCAACACTAACAACAACAACTCGAACTCCAATCGAGGGGGTGGAGGTCGTGGCCGCGGCAACAACAGCCGTGGCAACCGCGGAAATGGACAAGGCCGTAGTGGCAGTCAGCAACAGTCACAACAGCTACGACCAGCCTATCCAAAGTGTCAATATTGCGGCAGAACCTCTCATGAGGAAGCCAATTGCTGGGACAAGCCTGGCAACGAGCACAACCGCCCTAATCACCTCAAGAAGCGTGATAACCAGGGTAGCAATAACACCAACAAGGATCAAGAATCAGGGGGTGGTGGTGGCCAGCAGGCACACTACACCACTGAACTCGACAAGTACATGACTCCAAACACTGGTGGTTCCTTTGGCATGTTCAATGTCACCATCTCCGCAGCCGCACAAGCGGCTATGCACACCGCTCGTTCTGAGGAATGGATTGTCGACAGTGGCACCACCAGCCACATGACAAACAACCTCGACAACATGGTAGTTTCAAAGCCATGTCATGTTACTATTACATGCGGTGAAGGAACGCTCATAGCTACTCGTTGTGGCATTGTTGAGCTCGACTTCTATGTCACAGGCAAGAAGCAATTGACACAAGTTCTTTACGTGCCTGGCCTAGCAGCCAACTTGATTTCGACAGAGATACTACGAAACAAGGGTGTTTATTACTGCAACTACGACCAAGTGTTGTGGGCTCTGAACGGTGACGCTCGTGTCGTTATCGCCTACCTATACACCAACCGTGGATTGCCGTACCTCAAACTCGGAACTCAATCGTCACCAATTGAAGGCTCATCAGAAGTCGCCTTGGTGAACTCGAAGGTTCCACCATCACTCAAAGCAACGACAGATGTCTGGCACAATCGCCTTGGCCATGCCTCCAGCCGCACGCTGGCAACACTAGCTACCCAGGGCCACATTCAGCTTGAACACTCTGATCAGTTAAAACACCACCCACGCGAGTGCATCGCCTGCCGCACTGCAACTGCGTACAAGGCGTACAACCGCGTTCCGATGATCCGTCCAACTGAGCCAAACACCATTGTGGCAGTGGACGTGGTCACAGTTCGAACAGCGTCGCTTACAGGCGCCAAGTACTTCACCCTATTCACTGACTTGGCCACGCTGGAGCGTACGCTGATGGCAGCGACACACAAGTCAGCTGCGCAGTTCCATATCAAGAAGTATTACGCCAACAAGCTCACACAAGACAAGAAGAAGATTCAAATCTTCCGCCTTGATGGGGGTGGCGAGTACGGTGGTCACGAACTTCAGAAGTTCGCTACTGCAGAGGGCATAGTCCTTCAAGTCACGGCACCTTACAGCTCAACACAGAACGGTGAGGCAGAGGTGTCAAACCACATCGTTTGTCAGCTGGCTAGGAAGTTGATGGCTCAAGGCAAGTTGCCACTAGCCTTGTGGGAGTACGCTGCAGAAACAGCGACTCACCTTCTCAATATCCTACCCAGTCAAGCACTAAAGGGCAAGTCGCCTTATCAAGTGCACGCGGAGTGGATGCAGAAGCCTCGAACACAGCCAATACTGGCGTATCTGAAGGCTTATGGCTGCACCGCTATCATCCATGACCACGGCGTAGCTCGTGGCGAGAAGTTCCAGCAGCGTGGCAAGGTTGGTCGCCTTGTCGGTTATCACAGCAAGAACACGTACAAGGTGTACGTCGCTGCTGATCACAAAGTGTACGTTTCCAAGGACGTGAAGTTCATTGAGAATGACTTCACTGGCAAAGTCAAGGATCACAACGATTCAGAACCTGATCCAGACGCCATGATTCCATTTGAGGAACTGTTTGTTGTCCACCGCAATCTCAAGGACAAGGACTCAGAATCGCCGCACAACATTGACCGGCGTGTCGTCTATGTCATTGATCGGCCTGAGTTTGAGGCTGATGACCATAACATTGAGGGGGTGCCAGATGCGCTTCTTAATCCGCCACCTCTTGTCAACGAGTTACCACAACCTCAGCCACCACAACCTCAGCCAGCGCCTGCTGTCACAGAGTCATCAGAAGATGAGTTTGAAGACGCTGAAGCGACACCTCCACCCCAGCCGCTGCCACAGCCGCCGCGTCGTTCCGAGCGTGTACGCAAAGCACCAAATCGTCCGTACGATCAATACGCTAAGTTCGCGATTGACGAGTTGATCACTGATCAAGGCCGCCGCATTGAGTCACTGCCGCAGACAACTCAGCGAGCGTTCACCGCCTCGATACAAGAATCACAAACTGCAAACCTGCCACCTGAGCCAAAGAGCCATAAGCAGGCAATGCAATCACCAGAATCCGCCATGTGGTCGAAGGCTGAGGCAGAGGAATTAGCCGCCTTAACTGAGAACACAACGTGGACTGTCGTTCGTGCTGAATCAGGCATGAACATCATCAAGGGCCGCTGGGTTTATCGGCGTAAGTTTGACGCTGATGGCAAGCTGTCACGCCACAAGGCGCGATGGGTTGTTCGTGATTTCACTCAGAAGGCCGGCATTGACTACGACGAGACGTACGCCGCCGTGGTCAAGCCATCATCACTGCGACTGCTGTACGCTATGCTGGCTCATTACGGCATTGAATGCGAGCAGTACGACATCATCACGGCGTTCCTCAATGCCGCCATCAAGGGCTTGAAGATCTACGTCGAACTACCGCACGGCTGCGAGCAAGAAGGCATGGTTTGTCTCTTGAACAAGGCCCTGTATGGTCTCAAGCAATCACCGCTGCTATGGTATCAAGAACTGCACAAGGCACTGAAGGCCTATGGCTTTGGACCAATTGACAGCGACATCTGTATCTTCCGGCACGCTAACAAGAAGTGCTGGATTGTCATCTATGTGGATGACATGTTGATTATCGCGTCCACCTACGGTGAGATTGACGAGGTGGCAGCACAGCTGAAGGATAAGTTAAAAATGCGAGAACTCGGTGACCTCCATTACTACCTCGGCATGCGCATCATTCGCGACAAGAAGAAGCGAACCATCTATGTCGTTCAAGACGCATACACCAAGAAGCTGGCAGACAGCTATGGAATCAACGAGTCGGCGCCAGTGACGCCAATAGAGGCTCGTCACCATCACAAGAAGGCTCCGGACGGCTACGCCGCCGTGGCATCACTCAAGGAAGCGTATCAGAAGCTGGTTGGCGAATGCCTGTGGCTCGCCATGAACACACGCAGACCTGTGCACAAGTAAGACAAGACAAGACGACCCCATCGGCTTGTCTTGTCTTGGTGTGAGAGCGCCTGTCTTGTCTTGACAAGCCAAGTATCTCATTGGTCTTGTCTTGTCTTGTCTTGTCTTGATTAGAGCACGTGACTGAAGTGAATATAGTTCTATTCGATCAATATAGACTCTGCTGGATCCGCACGTGTTCTGGAGGCCTTAGAGATGCTTGGAGGTGATGCAGGACGTATTCCAAGGCTCGTGAAGTAGCTCCTGATTGGCTAATTAGCCATCGTAGCTGCAGTAGCTGCAGCAGATGTGAATACGTACCTGTCCAATTTGATTAAACCAGCCTTCAACCACTGCTTAGTAACCATCAATTCATTGACTGTGCAGTCCAACAGGCTTCTTCTACGAGTTGTAACTGCAGCTCCAGTGGTGCTAAACACCCTTTCCAGCTCGTCAGACATGACTGCAATTGAATAGACATCTAGCGCTAAGGCGGCCAATTGGGGCCAATCAGATCGTTTGTTAAGCCAGTAAGTGATTGGTGAAGTATGACGATTGGCGCAGAGCTGGTAGAAGTGAATGTCCTTAAGATATTCAACCAATTGCGAGTCAATATTGGCTACAGCTACAGCCTCATATTGAGCCCAAGGTTCATAGCCCTTTAGTGGCCGGGACGGAGGTGTCTTCTCAGGCTCGTTGCGCAGGCTCTGGAAGTCGTTTGGGGTTGATTGTTCGTGCGGAACTTGGAGTTCTGAGGTAGCTACAGTCGATGTGAGATCGCTGGAGCCATTAGAGTCCATGGCGGTTAGTACTGGTGTGGGTAGTAGACTTATAATCCCGTAGTGAACGCGTTAGGGCTAGCCAGGCGTAGGTGGTACGCGTCAGATAAACGCGTTGATTGGCTGAAGATCTGAGGGTAGATCCGTAAAGAACTAAAGATTAAATTTACTGTACTCTCTCAGGAGGGTGACGCTTCGTAAAAGTGTAGCTCGGAGGTGGGAATACATCAATATACGGCTATATACTACGTCAAGACGGTCAAGTAAGACAAGTAAGACGACAGCTCTGTCTTGTCTTGCCAAGCCAAGTAAGACAACAGCTCTGTCTTGTCTTGACAAGCAAGACAAGACAAGACATCAAGACAGGCTTACTTGTGCACAGGTCTGGTAGTAATGTTCTTCAGATTCAGCCATACCTTGTCTCCAACTTTGAATGTCCACGGGGCTTCACGTCGTCTGTTAGCATAATGCTCCTGTGTCTGCTGCGCTGCAGCCATAGCTGCCTGTGCGAACTCTTGGGCCTCTCTCAGCTTCTGGACGATGGCTTCTCCTCTTTGCCTTGGGTTCAGAGTGCCAGTGTGCTCCTCTATCTGCTCCGCTGTTGAAATTGGCGTGGCATCGTATCCGTGGCTCAGAAAGAAAGGACTGACTCCTGTCGTTGATGCTGGTTTGTTGTCTAGGGCTATCTGGGCGAGGGGTAGCCATCGATTCCAGTCTACTTGGTTGTATGCAACAAACGCGCGAAGGTATGTTTCGACCTCTTGATTTCGTCGTTCGGTGGATCCGTCAGTCTCGGGGTGGTAGGCTGTAGAGAGACGCTGTTCAATCCCTAGAAGCTGGCAAAGGCGTGACCATAATGCATTGACAAATTGTGTTTCCCGATCGGAGACAATACTCTTTGGAATCCAATGGAAGGGGACATATCGTTCGACAAGAAGGAGCGCAACACTCTCTGCGTCAAACTTCTCCGGCTGTATTGGCAGAAGGATGCTTCCTTTGCTCAGTCGGTCCGTAATAACGAGGATGATGGTTGATCCGCTGTCATCGCAGGGGGGCAGATCTGTGATGAAGTCCATCGAGATGTCTTGCCATATTCGCATCGGAACTGGGAGCGGTTTCAGGAGTCCCTTCTTCTTGTCTCTCCATATAGTCGTTCGTCCGCATATGTCAGTTTCGAACAAACCGTCGAACATCTTGATTCATCCCTGGCCAGTAGAATTGTCTCGCCAGTAGTGCAATCGTAGCGTCTCTTCCAGGATGTCCGCCGAGGGCAGAGTCGTGGATTGTCTGAATCACTCGTGTTGTCAACGGCTCGTAGTTTGGAAGCCAAAATCTCTCGCGGTAACGTAGGCGGTTGTCTCGAATGTCACACTCCCCAGTAGCCAACTGCAGGTCTAGGTGTCTTGGGAATTGTCGGTCTCCTCTCTGTACGACTTGCCAGGTTTCCCAATAGTTCTGACCAGCTTCTGCCTGTAGTGCTTCGTTCCATAGTCGTTGGAGATCGGCGTTGTCTTGAAACGGGGCTGGAAGGTCTAGCCGTGTAACGTTAACCCATAGAGATGGTGGCAGAAGCACTCTCTGCCGTTCGGCAAGCCTTGAGTCGTCGGCGTCTTGAGGAACATCTTGTTCTCGCCGAGACAGCGCATCGGGGACAGTAGCTTCTTTACCAGGTCGGTGCTGGAGCGTAAATCGAAAGGGTGCTAGGAACTCAGCCCATCGGATCTGCCTCTCGTTCAGCTGCTTCTTAGTCATAAAAGGCTCCAAGTTCTTGTGATCCGTAAGAACCACAAAGGGCTGGGACAGTCCTCGAAGTTCACTGCCCCACTCCCTTATGCACTTGACAATCGCGAGGAGCTCCTTGTCATGGATGTCGTAATTACACTCGGCTGGCGAGTGCTTGGCTGAAAAGAATGCTATTGGTCTCCACACCTGGAGGTCAGAATCAAATTGGGTTATCACACCGCCTGATGCCCACCCCGAAGCGTCGGGTTCCAGTCGAGTTGCTCTCGTCGGGTCGTAAGTCGCCAGCACCGGTTCTTCTGTAAAGCGTTGTTTCAAAGTATTGAAGGCCACTTCGCAGTCTTCGGACCAAGTAAAAGGCACGTCCTTCTTGGTTAGGTCGAGCAGTGGTTTTGCGATTTTCGTGTAGCTAGCAATAAACATCCGGTAGTAGTTGGCGAAGCCTAAGAATGAGCGTACACCCTTCACCGTTGTTGGCCGTTTCCACTCTGTAATCGCCTTCACTTTCTCGGGGTCCATTCGAATGCCAGAGCTGACGTCCACGATAAATCCAAGGTACCTAGTCGTCTTTGTCTCGAACTCGCATTTGTTGATATCGAGTGGAAGGCCATTGTCAAGAAGGCGTTGCAGGACCCGTGATACCTTGTCCCTATGATCGTTAAGGGAGCCGGAGGAGAATACCAGTATGTCGTCGACATAAGCGGAACAGAAGTCGTCGAGGAAATCGCGTAGCACCCAGTTTATAAATCGTTGGAATGTCGCAGGAGACCCGGTAAGGCCAAAGGGGCAGACCTTCCATTCAAACGACCCATATCGTGTCCGAAAAGCGGTCTTCCACTCTTCGCCCTTCGCCATTCGAATCTTGTGAAACGCAGCGGAGACGTCAAGCTTAGTGAGCCACTTGGCTTTTGACAATGAGGCGAGTGTCTCTCGGATTAGTGGCAGTGGGTAACGATCTTTGCGTGTAATGGCGTTCAGACCACGGTAGTCGACGCAGAAACGCAGTCCTCCGCCTGGCTTCTTCGCAAACAAGACTGGGGCAGCGGCAGGTGACTTGCTCGCTTGAATAAAACCCTTGCCTAGTAACGAGGTAAGCTCTTTCCGCAGCACGAGTAGCTCGTCTCTCGTCATGCTGTAGAGTGGGCCCCACGGGACTTCCTTTTCTCTGCCATTCTCGTCCTTCTCCAGAGGAATCTCGTGGTCGATACCCGGTCGATGTGGCGGTAGTTTTGCGGCCTCCTCTGGGTTAAACGCCTGTGCGTAGCGGTGATAGTATTCTGGCAGTCGTTCCATTACCTCTGAAAGCGAGAGCTTCGGCTTTGGTCGGAGGGCCTTTTCAATGTCGGCGAGCGTAGCTGTAAACAACTGAATATCCTTCTTCTTTGACTGTCTGGCGAGTCCAATATAGGTGCTCGCAAACACCTGCGATACGCGGAGGGTCTTGAACGGCGAGCGTGGATCCTTCTTAATATGCTCATTGCTGGGGACGGAGGTGCCGTCTTCGAAAACAAGCCTTTCCTCCTTCTCGTCAACATACCCTCCTTGGTGCCGTAGCCACGGTCTCCCTAGTATGATCTCTTCCGATTGTCGAGGGACGACATATGCGAACACCTTGGAGGTCTTGTGTGCGCCAATGTCTAATGAGAATGTCGTGACCTCAGTAATCGTGCTTCCAGCCGTGTCTGCATTATCTTGAACACCACATAGCTGTCGCATCGGAATCTTCAACATTGGAAGGCCCATTCGGCGTGCAAGTCGTTCGTCGATTAGTGCGTAAGCCATCGAGCCATTGTCGATCAGAGCAGTGGTAGAAATGTAGTCGTTGAGGAATGCGTGCACGTGGAATAGAGGGCATTCCATTCTTGGTTGAAACACTTTCCATTCTTGCTCTATCTCGCTTAGCTCCGGCGATTGCCCTTGGTCACGACTTCGATCAAGGGCTACTCTTTTTCTGACTCGTCTTCAGATTGCTCGGTCTCCGGAAGTGAGAGAGATAGGTCTACCCGTGCGGCATCGCTAGTTGATGCATTGTTCGCAGCCAGAGGGCGCCGTGCTGGTAGGAACTTGCATTCTCCGACCATGTGGCCTTGATTACCGCAACGAAGACAAAACTTCTTCTCTCGACGATATGCTATGGTCTCCGGACTTACCCATTTGGCGCGTCGTCCGTTTGTCTCAATGTTCGCTCGACTACTACGCAGGGGATTACTAGGTTCCCAGTCCATCTTTTCCGGGTTGCCTGTTTGTAGCTGAGATGATCTCGATGCCCTCTCAGTTGCGGCCGTCGCTTCCGATCGCGGTACGGTGTTGTTCCGCCATAGACCCTTATTCCGTAGGTTGAAGGCTTCCAATTGATCGCTCGCCTGCTTCAACTCATTGCAGTATCCTTCAAAAGATACACCATCTATGCTCTTTCCGATCATGCATCGCTGTAGCTCCAGGCTTAGTCCTGCCTCGAGATATGACTTCTTGATCTCGTCTGGCCAATCAGTACCTCCTGCCTCCAGTACCAACTTCCGATACTCAGTGAAGTATTCCATAAAGGGTTTATTAGCTTGTTTCAACTTGTGGAGCTTCCGTTGGGCCTTCTCCTTGCGGTGCGGGTCGCCAAAGGATAGTCGCAACTGATCGATCAGTCCTTGCGTCGTCATGTATTGAGTGCCCGTAATAGCCTGTATCCACGGTTGTAGCTGGCGTGAGGCTTCTCCGCGGAGGTGGTTTTGGATCATGAAGAACCGTGTAGCTTCTGAGCATCTGGCATAGTCCACTTGCAGCTTAGCCTCAGCTTGGGAGATCCATGGTTCCAGCTGTTCTTGGTTTCCATCGTATGTAGCCAATGGTCCTAGATGCTTGGTTGGTCCGCCGCCATGGTTGTGTTCTGCGACGGGCTGCGGTTCGTTTGACGACGGTGGTGTCACAGGTTCTTCCTTTACTTGGCCTTGTAGTTCCCTGACGACGTTGTTCAGGTGGTTGACTTGGTTGAGCAGGGCAGTTGCCCACTGCGGTGCAGCTTCTCCTTCTGGACTCTCCATTCTCTGTCCTTTCTTGGTGGTCCAGTAGTCTGATGTTCCGGTGTTCTACTACTCCAGTGGTCGTTTAAAGTGCAGGGCACTATCCAATGTTCCAGTGATCGTTTTGAGTGCAGGGCACTATCCAATGTTCCAGTGATCGTTTTGAGTGCAGGGCACTATCCAATGTTCCAGTGATCGTTTTGAGTGCAGGGCACTATCCAATATTCCAGTGATCGTTTTGAGTGCAGGGCACTATCCAATATTCCAGTGATCGTTTTGAGTGCAGGGCACTATCCAATGTTCCAGTGAGTTCCGTTGATTCAGTGCGGTCCAATGATCCAGTGCGTGGGTTGAGCTTCGCAAAATGACACAGGCTCAGGCTGGCGTTATTCACGACCATACAAGGCTTTATTTGCTAAATTGCGAAGCTACAGAAAGAAGCTGAGATGCAGTGCATCTTCAGTACTATATAGATAACACCTCCATCTCTGAGAACAATGTAGAAAGTGGTGGAACATTCGCTGTGGTCTGTGCGGAGCACGGATCCTCTAACATCCGTCGAGGCATAGCCTTAGACAGGGCATGGCCCGTAACAAGTGCCCACTTCATGAACGCGTCGAGTGGATCGTAGGCCGAAACCAGCTTGTTCTACTGGTCCATCCCATAAGCCGTTGCAATTCATCGCTACCAGTCCACCAGTCCCTCTCGGGCATTCGTAGAATGCTACGCACGATACCGTGAGCATGTAGCCGACCTTCGAGCATGCTATCTTCGTACGAGGTCTAGAGGTCCACAGGCATACTGTCAAGCACTCGTCAAGGCTGAATGTCGTACTAGGTGCCTCTCTTGTTCAGGTGATGGAAGTCATTGGATTGGATGTATTGTTTGGGTGAGGACGAAAGTGCAAGAATCTATCGCACGCGTCGATGCCAAGTCTGGTGAATGCCTCAGGCGGCAGGGCTGCAACGTGTTCCACCGGCTGCTTCCATGTCCTCATTAGTTACTGCTTCCATCCTTCATGAAATGGGTGTGCCACCGATTCTTCAGGTACCATCCTCCCGCACGCTTGCTACTCGTTTCCTAGGATCTCAGTCACTGGCCCTTCTGCAATGTGTCCGACTGGCTTCGACGTTGTCACGGATTGCGAGAGCAGGCGCAGCAAGATTGAGCTCCCGCAGATGCCCAAAAAATGTCTGGCGTAGCAGCTTCCACTTGATATCCTCCTTTACATCGACCAATATCTGCTTCGACAGAGTGTTCGGTGGCGCCATTCGGAATGCAGGCAATGGCATACTCGACAACGATCCAAAAAGCCTTGCCACGGTGGACTCGAGAGCATCCACAGACTTAGTCTGTTGTCCACTTACAATACACGTGCCGGAAGAATATTTAGATTGCATGCCACCGTTGGCAATAAGTCGTTCCAAGTTGCTGCGAAGATCAGGAAGAATTTGGGACTGCAGCTTGAACGGGTTATGCTCGTCAGTCATTGATATTCTAGTTCCAACAAGATTCAAATGCTGAGAAGGAGACGAAGCATTGATCCGACCAGGATTTCCCACGAAGAGTCTCATCAAGCCCCATTTGAGTTCGGCAGGCTCCCAAGCTCCATCTAAATTTGGATGCGGACAATAACATGGCAATCCTGGAGCGTCAGCAATTGCAACGGCAGCGAGTTCCCGTTGGCCACCCACATGCGGCCAAGATGCCAGCACTCCTGTGGTCAGACCAAGAGATCGTAAACACCGTGTTGAAGGTCGACTCGTTCTGGATTGCCTCCGCCATCCTCGTGTTTGCTGCTCTTGAGTCAAGCATCATATATGCTCTTGAGCATGAACTGATCTCAAGTGCGACACAGTGTGAGATCCTCCAGCATGCAGCTGGTGTCCGCCATCTCGGTGATCTTGTTGGCCATTGGCTTCGTCGTTGCTCACACCGGACATGATCTCACCATCGAGCTGAAGGAGCGCAGACGTTGGCTGGATACAGAGCCAAGGAGCGTCAAGTCCTGCAGCAACGAACTCGAGCGTCGCGGTTTCCTTTCAAATGCGATCGAGAGACGAAGAGATCTATTCCAGCGTAATGCTCAGGACTCGCTTGTTGGAGCTCAGTTCGCCAAAAACTTTGCCTTCCCACCGAATCCGACTGATGAGCGACTCCTCTTCACCGACAATTCCAGCTGCGTTCTGACTCCAGAAGTTCAGGGCTTAGGCCACTTCATTGCTGGCGAGCAGATCCGGTCGGAGATCAGCGAAGGTCAGCCTGGCGTGCCTCTTACACTCGAGATTCAGATCGTGGACGTTCGCAATTGTCAACCCATTTCTGGCGCCTTCGTCGAGGTTTACCAATGCAATGCCACAGGCGTTTACTCGGGTGTCCAGGCGGAGGGTAATGGCAATGCGAACGATGCAACGAACCTGTATGCCACACACGGACGAGGCATACAGCAGACGGACGACGAAGGGTAGGTGCTTTCTCTCTCGAGGACGTGATCCACTCTCCTCTAACACTTAGCAGCGTCGTTACATTCAAAGGCATATTTCCGGGCCACTACTATGGCGTCGCGCCCCACATCCATATCCTCACGCACAGCTCAGCCCAACCCGTTGCGCCTAGCGGAGAGGGTAGAAATTATGTACAGGCGACACACAATGGGCGCATTTTCTTCGAGCAGGATTTGATAAACCAGGTGGAGGGAACATACCCTTACAATACGAATCAGCAACCATTGACGCTGAACAGCCAAGACGTGGTGTTGAATCAGGAAGCTCAAGTGACTGATCCTTACGCGAGATATGCTTGGTTGGGACAAAGATCAGAAGACGGTGTGCTGGCATGGATAAGCGTCGGAATAGATCCGACTGCGATTCATCCTATGGAGTACGTCGGGAATGGAGCTGGTGGAAATGGAGGAGCATTACCATGATACAAGATAGCTATGACCACACAGCTGCACTGCCTCTATTGCTACAGCTTCACGGCGTGAAACAATCAAATCCATCCGTAGGAGCCGTTCCAGCTTCGATACCTCCGCCCGGTGAATAAATCGTACCGCCAATGGCTGCAACGCCCCATCCGTGTTTCGGCACTGGCATATCTGGCAATCTGCTCCACTGATTCGTCACAGTATTGTACGCTTCGACTTGGGGAAATACTTGTGACTGAGTCTGCTGGTCGCCTTCGCCTCCCAAGCAGTAAATAATCACTCCGGTAGCTGCACAAGCCAATCCGCCACGAGCTGTTGGCATTGGGGCCATTTCTCTCCAGCCCGATGCAGGGCTGTTCAGATCGAGTGCGTAGACATTATTTTGTATCTTCTCTTGTCCATTCGTTCGTCCTCCAAGTACGTAGAATATTGAGCCGACGACAGCACCAGCAACATGCTGGCGAGGTTGTGGCAAAGGAGGAAGATTGGTGTTCCACGAATCACTTGCTGTGTCGTACGCTGTGACTGTAGCCACAACATCTTGGTCACCCGAACCCAGATCGAGGACGGTCATGCCACCAGCGAGGTAGATCGTGGTACCGTAAACTCCCACCGCACAAGCTCCGCGCTGTGTGCCTTGCGGCATGGGAGCTCGCTGCTGCCAAGCGTTGGCGGAAGGAGAATATGCCAAAGAGATGCCTTGAGCGAGCCACTGTCGTCCTTCAGACATGCCGCCAAGGATATAGATGATTTCATCGACAGCTGCTGCGTTGAGATGGTTCAGTGGGGTTCCAAAAGGTGCTGCTGGGTGCCAGCTGTTGTCCCCGAGGCTGTAGTATTCGACTGTGTCAACCGTTCGGAAGGGGTCAATCATTGTCCCTCCAAGCACCCATACTGCGTCCGATGTTGCGACGACGGCATCCTCTTGACGAGGGCCACCAGCGATCGAAGGAAGTGTTCTCCAATTTCCACTACCAATCTGGCCCTGTGGTACAACAGTGGAATAGACAAATGTCCCGAAAATGAGCAAATATATAAGATCGACCATGATGTCCAATCGTCGCGGCTTCAATGACATGATTGATCGACTAATCAGAAGTCTTTAGTGAGACGAGATTCCTTCATCTTAACGTTCACGAGCAATTGTAGACAGGGAAGTACAAAACGATGATTACGATCCAGGCCACACTCGAGCCCTGAAAACCATACTGAAAGATACAGTATGGACCATGGATGCTTTGAACGCCTGTATCCGTGCGTGAGTTCGACTGTTGGTAACTGGAAAGCCGACAGTGTCCTGTGCCAGGATGAAATCTGTTGCGCTGGAGTGGCATCAAAGCCTGGAGCTGTCCTCTGATCTGTGGAAGCGTAAAGTAGATAGTGATGCCGTGAGAACGCAGGGGAACCAGGGCATCATCAAGGATCGTGAAGCTTTCCAACCGCGATGCCGAGCAAGCAGTCCATGTGGTTGGACATGCTTTCCTTGACTGACAAAAATTCTAAGTGGGAGCTTCGGCAGTTCAACAGATTCTTGAAAGGTAGCTGCTGCTCCCCAAATCCAAACCAGTTGTCCGCTGGTTTTCTTTGCTGCGAAGGACTAATGGCTCTAAATCTCCCTTGCCATGCAGCGAAGGATCGTGGCTCCGGACCTCATCTGAGCAGGCTATGCTGTATGGTTTCGTCTTTTATCAATGGCGTGCATAATCTCATTGAAAAGGCTTTTGGGTTTCGAATGAATTCTCCTGCAAAATACAAAACGTTTCGACATTCGAGCTGTTAGCAACACTTCAGCACAATCAATCTTCTCCGACAAAGCCATACCACTGTCGACGCTCATCGCAAATGGTCGAAGTCTGTCCATCGCGCATGCATATTTCTAAGCCCCATAATAGCCAAGCGAGCTGAATCCTTATCGCGCAAACCCCTAACGTGTGTGATAAGCGAGTGTCACAGATAGGCTAGTATTACAGGCCAAAATTGATCGATTTTTGTACGTGCGGCACGACAACGTAAGGAGGTAAAGCTTCGAGAGAAGTACTTTAGGAAGCAAATTAGGTACGCAGAATCGGGTTTCGTAGTTAAAATTCTGCTCTGCTTTCTCGTCCTTCGTCTACGACTACTTTAGCTAGTCCTACCACTTTTGAAGTATCGATCTCCTATACTATATGCCGTAGAGCCCTAGAACTCCGATATATTGTAGCATCTATAGAGTAGAAGACGCCTATATATTTATAAGTCGATAGCTTCGAGGGGTGTCGAGATATGCATTTTAGCAGAATCTCGAATTACGTGGTATTTCGGCTGTAACACTAGCCTATCTGTAACACTCGCTTATCACACACGTTACAATCCTTCAGCTTAGATTTGTCATCATGTGTTACGATCGCATTGACATATATAAAACAGTAGAGACCCTACTACCTGCCAGAACAAAGTACTGTCAAAGCAAATCACTTGCACATTCATCAAAGATGTCCGACCTCCAATTCCCCGACCTGAACGGTTTCAGCCTCCACGTCACAGTTCACATCGCACCCGAAAACCTCGAAGCTTTCTATGCTGCAATGACACCAGTCTTCGATGCCGTAGCAGCAGAACCCGAGTGTTTGTTCTTCGAGCTTTATCAAGATCCCACGAGTCCGGGCAGGATTTCTTGGGTGGAGAATTGGGATGCTACGACGCAGTGGTTTAAAGATGTAAGTCTCCTCAATCAGATCCGTAAGCCAAAAGCATCGAAGCGTTTGGGTGCTGATAATACTTTTCTTTTTTTTTTCTTTTTGCAGGTGCAGATGCAGAAGGATTATTATAAGCCGCCATATTATGGGACTATCGAGATTAGGATTGGAAAAAAAATGTTCCGAATGAGCGCGACGACGAGAGAACCGCCAGACGGGAGAGGCCTCGAGGCCTCTCAGCATGCTGCTGTCCACCCCCAGCGACAGCAAAACACCGACGAGGGCAGAGGGTGCCCGAGGGAAGGAGGCTGGCACCCTCCAACCCAAGGGCAACCCCAAAAGCCCCAGCAACCACCCGCTGGCCCCCAAAGCCAGCAAACCACACCAGAGAAACAGACAGTGAGTGAAACCATCCAAAAGAACACACTCAAGCTCGCTGCAGACATCCAAGAAGCCCTGGATTCCTACCAGGCCCAAACCCCCTCCCTCCTCCTCCCCCTCCTCCAGAGAGCCCAGCAGGCTCTCCTCCACCAGGCCCACTGCCAGGCCATCGACAACACCCTCTCCACCATCCAGAGGGACCTCCAGAAGCAGCAGCCAGCTGCCGCTTCCACCACCGCAACATGGGCCCAAAGAGCCCAAATTCAACCCACAGTGCCAAGGCTGCCCCCACAGCCTCAGGCATCCAACCACACAGTAACTGTTAGAATGGGGAACCAAGAAGAAAGAGAAGCAACCAAGAAACAATCAAGTGAAGACATCAGGAAGAAGATTGGAACCCAAAAGGCAGCAGCAGTGCAGAAACTGCCAAGTGGGGACATTAGGGTAGTAACATACTCAGGGCAAGACAAAGCAAAAATGGAGGAAGACTCAGCTTGGCTGAAGGAATTGTGGCCTCAGGCCACAATATCCAAACCAATGCACAGGGTGGTAGTGCATGGGATAGGAGCAGGATGGCGGCTGGAAGACAAAACCAGCTGGGGAAAGTTAGAAGAGGAGAACCTGAGATGGGTCCCAAACCTCAGGATCGAACAAGCAGTCTGGCTAAAGAGCCCAATGGCCAGAAAGGGACAACAACACTCCTCTGCTGTGATTGCAGTGCACAACGAGGAGCAAGCAAGGGAGATTGCCAAGAAAGGCCTCCTGCATGCAGGCACTGTCCTCGTGGCAGAGCCATACCACCCCAAACAGAGGGTTATCCAGTGCCTTAAGTGCTGCCAGTTCGGACACATCTCCGTATACTGCAAGGAGACCAAAACTATCTGCGGGAAATGTGCCGGCCCCCACAACACAACAGACTGCACGTCAACGACGAACAAGTGTAGCAACTGCAAGGGAAATCACCCGACCTGGTCTGTAAGGTGCAAAGTCAAACAGGCAGCCAAAGCAAAGGCCCAAGCATTCTCCCACTTCTTTACCAAAAGATGGGAGGAACCCAAGGCCCCAGCTACGCAAAGCGAGTGGACCCAAGTACACAACAAAAAGCGAAAAGGGACCTAGCTCGAACCGACCCCAGGAGAAGCTAAGACACAGAGAACAATAAGCAGACCCGGGAGACCCAGAGGCAGCACAGCTGTAGCAAAAGCAGGGGAAAGACAAGCGAGCAAGATTCGCTTCCCTCAAAACTCCCAGACGAACACTAGCTCCCAAGAGGACCACGACATTGCAATGCTTGAGCCAACTACCCAGCAGACCAATAATGAATAGCTACAACTTAACTATTCACCAACACAACGTCAACCACAGCCCAACAATACAAAGGATCCTAGTGCAAGAAGCAGACCCAAAGACAACCCAGATTATTGCGATCCAGGAACCATGGACAAACCCCCAGAACGGGAGAACAATATCACAAGGATACCACCCAATCCTCCCTACCGCTGGGCACCCAAGAGTGGCTATACTAGTCTCCACCCAACTGGACAGCACTACGTGGAAACCAATCTACCACCAAACAGGAGACCTTATCTCCGTGGAAATCCAAACCAACCTGGGGCTAATAACAATCCACAACTGCTACAACCCAAGCGGACCAACCGGCCACTCCCAGGTAGGGACACTCCAAGAGGCAGAAAACGCCCTAGGACAAAACAGGAACCTGGACCACACCCAACAGATCCTGCTAGGGGACTTCAACCTCCACCACCCAAGATGGGGAGCGAACTTGGCCTGCACACCACATAGGATGGCAGACAAGCTGCTAGAGATAACAGCAGAAGCAGGGATGCAGCAGATCCTGGAACCAGGCACGGTAACATGGGAAAAGCAGGGAGTCAGCTGCCAGACACTTGACCTGGTGTTCGCAACTGCCCAACTCCAACAAAACATACTCACCTGCCAGGCGGTGCCAGAGATGACAAATGGGTCAGACCACATCCCCATTATCACCACTATCAACAACACGGCTACTACCCAAAAGCAAAGTCACCACAGGCCCCAATGGAAGAAGGCTGAATGGGAAATGATACGAAAAACCCTCCAAGGGAAACTGGACCAAGCCCAACTCACCACTACCCCCCTCACCACCAAAGCTGACATAGACAAGGCAGCAACCCAGGTGCAAGAGGCGATCCAAGACACCATCGCTGCAACAATACCCAAGGCCAAGCCCTCAAATCACGCTAAGGAAGGCTGGACACCTGAAGGTCAGAGGCTGATTAAACTCACTAGGAGAACAAGAAGGCAATGGAAGGATACCCAGACAGACCAAGCATACCAAGCATACATCGCCACAAGCAAGGCAAGAAACAAGCAAATCCAGAGGGACACCAACCTAGCCTGGAGGAAAGTAGTGAGGGAAGTCACAAACAACCCAAACAAAATGTGGAGACTAGCCAAATGGGCGAGAGACGGGGCCAATCAGGCACACCAGAACCCCCAGTTTCCAGAAATGCAAGGACCCAACCAAGAAAAAGAGGACACCAATACTGGGAAGGCAAGGATCCTGGCCGACCACTTCTTCCCAGCCGAGAAACCGGCGGACCTGAGTGACATCCCAAACACACAATACCCTGACCCTTTCCACATGGAGACGGAGGTCCTAGAGGCAGAAGTCATATAAGTAATTGGGAGGCTGCCAGCCAACAAAGCTCCAGGGCCTGACCAAATCCCCAACCTAGTGCTTAAGGAATGCAAAACTACCATTGCACCAGTCCTCGCTAGGCTGTTCACGGCATGCCTAAAACTGGAACACCACCCACAGCCTTTCAGACACTCCATCACGGTAGTCCTAAGAAAGCCCCAGAAACCAGACTACTCCAAACCAGGAGCCTACAGACCCATAGCTTTGCTCAACGCACTAGCAAAGACACTGGAGGCGATAGTTGCAAAGAGGATATCCAAGGAGACAGAGGCCAGGAAACTCCTCCCAGACTCCCAAATGGGAGCCAGGCCAGGAAGGTCAACTGCCTCAGCACTCGACCTTATTACTGAACAGGTCAAAACCATCTGGACTACCAACCCCAAGGCAGTAGCATCCATGCTCTGCCTGGACATATCAGGGGCCTTTGACAATGTCTCCCATGCCAGACTACTGCACAACCTCGGGCTTAAAGGGTTCCCCAGCCACCTTGTAGGATACGTCCAATCATTCCTCCAAGGCAGGACTACATGCCTTAGGCTAGGCGACTTCATGGACCAGCCAAGGCAACAAGACACAGGCATCCCCCAAGGATCTACACTGTCCCCAATCCTCTTCCTCTTCTTTGCATCGACTCTGCTCCCAACACTACATGAAGGGAACACCTCAGCAATGGGGTTTGTGGATGACTCCAATATCCTTACATATAGCACATCTACAGAAGAAAACTGCAGGCAACTGGAGAAAGCCCATCAAAAATGCCTGACCTGGGCCAACAAGCATGGAGCAGCCTTTGCACCACAGAAGTACCAGCTGATCCACTTCACTAGAGGCAGACAACACAACCTCAGAGCCACAGTCCAGATCCAGGGTTTCGAGGAAGGCCCAGTCCCGTCCCTCAGACTCCTGGGGGTGTGGGTAGATACCAAACTGCAGTGGGGACCACATATCAAGAAGGCAGCAGAAAAGGGAGCACACCAGATGCAGTCACTCCAAAGGCTGTGCAAGTCTACGTGGGGCGCCTCGTTCCAAAAAGCAAGACACCTATACACGGCGGTGGTCAGACCAGCGATCACATTTGGATGCACCACCTGGATGGACCCAGAGGGCACCCAAGGACACAGGAAAGGACTCACCCAACCGCTGGAGAAAGTGCAGACCCAAGCCCTCAGGCACATCACAGGGGCATACAAGAGCGTCCCAGCAGCGGTGCTCCAGAGAGAAGCAGGCATCCCACCAATCCACCTGTATACACAGGATCTGGCAAGACAGGCAGCAAAGAGAAGCAACGATCAGGCGGCATACCAATACATCCAAGACAGATGTAGGGACATTGCAAGACAAGCACAAAGAGCCAAGAGACATAGACAAAGGAACACCCAACCAACCCAGGACACAAGAAAAGTGCGGATCCAAGAGATGGTTGCAGCCCAAGAGGCCCTGCTAGAGGCACCAAAAAGAGATTGGTGGATGCACCAAAAGTGGGAAACTGCTTGGACTAGATTCAAGGCAAACAGGGACCAAAGGAATGGGGCCCAAGCAGCAGCCTGGACATCAGACAAAACAAATGCAGGCAGACACCTACACAAAGGATGGACCAGGCCAGAGAGCACAATGGCTACACTCCTAGTTAGTGTTGTTTGGTGAATGGTAACGTGTGCACGTGACGTGATTACCTAATCACGCACTGCAACTACTTCTCGTGTGCTAGGCACTTCTTACCAAGTTACACACGCAATACCATACGTTTATTGAGAACCTCTTACATTCAGTGGTTATGAGCCGCATCTTCTTACGAAGCTGTTGAATCGTATCTCTCTAGACATTGCGCCGCTGTCACTAACGAAACGACTCGAACTCGAAGGATTCTTCGATACGCACTGTTTCTTACACCTCCGTGTTTCCAACACCTCCACCTATCCACGATGGCCGACGTTACGATACGTACGGCGACGAATCGCGAGAAGCTGAATGGCAAGGACAACTACAAGACGTGGTCGGCGCGTATGAAGTCGGACCTACAAGGACAAGCCCTCTGGCGGTTCACGGATACAGCGACCATGAGGGCACGACCAGTTAAGATTGAGGCCGTACTAGCCTCCACTGGAGTCGCTGCTGGCGCTGCGGAAACCCAGGACGCTTTCGAGGATCGAGAGGATAAGTACGATGCTAAAGTGCATAAGTCACGAACGTACATACTCGACAACTGCGACACCTGGATCGCTGACCAGTGCGCCGAGGCGTACGACACTGCAGCCTCGCTGTGGAACCACCTTGCCGATCAGTATGGCAAGCAGGGCATGAGTCAAGAGTACTCAACGTACCTTGAATGGGCACAGCTGCAATATAGCGGCAACGACCTCGAGCGATTCTGCGAGCTTTATAGCAGTAAACTCCTGAAGCTCAACAAGATTGAGGACTTCAAGGTCAGTGAAAAGCACGGCTTGTTCTGTTTCCTATCCCTCATTGGAGAATACTTTCCGCAGTTCACCGCGAACATGCGCCAGGACATGAGAAAGAACGAGAAGTCAGGCACGACGGCTGCAATGACACTCCAGCAGTGCATTACTGACCTCCTCGATGAAAACACCGCTCAAACGAATGAGGGTACTGGCTCTGCGGCCCTGGTTGCTGCGCGCAAGGCGCTGAAAGCTCCACGCTCGAACTCGAATGAACAAAATAAGGAAAAGCGCGTTGATACACGAGCTCACCTTCGGTGCACCTATCCACCGTGTCTGAAGCCTCGACATGTGGAGTCTGAGTGTCACATGAAATACCCTGAGAAGAAGGTGGCATTTGAGAAGCAGGTTGCTGAGAACAAAGCTGCGAAGGCGTTGAAGAAGCAACAATCACTGCTTAAGGCTGCGCCGAACGCCTTGACGGCGACGACAGCCCTTCCACCGTCACCAAAGTACGACTTTGTCACTGGCCGACTGCTTATGGCAGTGATCCTACCGGACCTACCCTCCTCGGACGAACCAGCGCCCCCAGCGCTACCGCCATCGGCTACATACACTCTTAGTGTTGCTCACGCGCACGTAGCTGAGACAATCAAGGCTGAGGAGTCGGATTGACGGCTGCCGGTGAGCGCTACCGCACTCACCACCGCAAAGAAGAGGCCTCCGACCTGGATCATTGACTCAGGCTGTTCAGATCATATGACGAACGACTACGGCAACATGGTCTCGTATACAGCGCATGTTGCACCAGTCGGCATCGGCAAAGGCACGATTATGTCGGCAGGATACGGAGATGCTGAGATCACAACGTACACCGCTGCAGGGTCACGTCGCGTCAAGATCACCAAGGTTTGGCATGTTCCAGAGTTGGTTACAAACCTCCTATCGACGGAGAGTCTGCGACAAAAGGGGGTATTCTATCGCTCTGACAGGCAGCAACTGTTTATGACTTACACCGACAGCGTGGACGTCATTCTTGCAGATGTTTACTCAGCGCCAAATGGCCTACCCTGTCTGGTTCAACAGCCTATAGCTACCGCGCTGGTATCCTCAAAGATTGCGCGCAAGGCTGAAGCCAGCATGCTTGTCTGGCACCTAAGGCTTGGTCACATTCATCCGCGTAAGCTCATTGCAATGGCGAATGACAAGACCATTGAGATTACAGGCAGCCGCACGCTCAACTGCGTAGCGTGCATGCTGGCTCAATCTCACCAAGTTCACAGCCGAATACAATCAGTCAGACCAGCGCTTATCTACCACCTTGTGTGCCTAGACGTGGTCACTGTTCGACAGGCAAGTCTTACCAAGGACCATTACTTCACACTGTTCACAGAAGCTAAGGCATTGGAACGTGAGGTGTTCTTTTCTTCTCACAAGGGCGCGGCTGCGCTCCACTTGAAGACTTACTACCTACGTCAAAAGAATGCTGGTTACTCTGTAACAGTATTCCGACTCGATGGAGGCAGAGAATATGGTGGCAATACATTGCTCGCATTTGCAGCCGACAACGGAATACGGCTGCAGATCACACCACCCTACACGTCAACCAAGAATGGCCTGGCTGAAGTGAGTAATCACATTGTCTGCACGACTGCGAGAAAGATGATGATCTACGCCAACCTGCCACCTGCCTTATGGGCTGAGGCAGTGGCTGCGGCAGTCTATGTTCTCAATCTGACCCCAAGCAAGGCACTTGGCGGTGATTATCCAAGGCACGTTACAGACACTGCAATGGGCCGAACTGTCAATCCTGACAAGCCGCTTCTCAACACGCTTCGAGCATATGGAGCTACGGCAATTGCCTATGACGAAGCCGTACCCCGTGGAGCCAAGGTGGACGCACGCGGTGAACGAGGACAGCTGGTTGGCTATGAGGATAGCTGCTACCGCATTTGGATCTCGTCCAAACACAAGGTGAAGCGAACACCACACTGCCAGTTCATTGAGAGCGGCGAGCTTGCAGAACTACCTGGCACAGAAGCTGAGATAGCCGAAGAGTTTGACTGGCAATTCGAAGCAAATCTGGTTGAACCTGGGGGTGTTGACAAGCAAGTCATGCCTGCAAACCTCATCGTTGATGTAGTCAACCCTGACATGCTGTCTGAAGAAGAAGACAGCTTCACTCCTGCTGCAGAAGACATGACAGCTCGAGACGATGCTTTGCAAGCTGTGGACGCACTTACTGAGCAACTGAATGGTATGCCCGAGATTGGACAAGACGTGGCGAGTAACAGTGAAGATGATGAACTACCACCTGGCTATGAATTCAGCCAACCTGGCGTACTGGATTTACCTGTTGATGAGACGCTTACGCGCGGCAGCCGAAGCCGCAAGAAGACACTCAAGGCACGAACTAACTACGCCGTGTCTGATATGCCGAGGGCGACAGCTATGGCACTCACTGCGTCAATCAATACACCAGAAGAATCCGGCATTGTGGAGCAAAAGAGCTTCAAGGAGTCTCAACTGCAGAAGGAAGCACCTCAATGGCTCAAAGCTGCGCACAAAGAATTCCACATGCATATCCGAAATGACACATGGCGCAATGTACCACGACAAGGATTGCCAGCTGGCACAAAGGTACTCCGCGGCCGATGGGTGTTTACTGTGAAGCGTGGCCCGGATGGAATATTCAGTCGCTTTAAGGCACGCTGGGTTGTGCGTGGTTTCAGTCAACGAGAAGGCATTGACTATGATGAAACATACGCCTCGGTGGCCAAGCCAGTATCACTCCGAATGCTGTTTGCTATGATCGCCGAGGAGAACCTTGAATGCCACCAATATGACCTTATCGCAGCGTTTCTCAACGCGCTGGTTGGCGAGCACGTCATCTACGTCGAACAGCCACACGGCTTTGAGGACCAGTGTGATAAAGGTGACGTCTGTCTCCTTCTGAAAGCGCTATATGGACTGAAACAGGCACCACTGCTGTGGTACGACGAATTCGCCAAGTTCGCAAAGGCACACGGCTTCAACCCCTTCCTCTCCGACGCGTGCGTATTCCGTAACGCAAGCACAGGCGTAATCATTGTGATTTACGTCGATGACGTGCTCCTCATTGCCAAACTACTGTCATCAATCTTCGACACGGCTAAGCTTGTTGAGGCGGCCTTTCCAATGAGGCCACTCGGCGAGATTCATTACTACCTGGGCATGAGGATCATTCGAAACAGGCAAGAACGACAGCTCATGGTGATTCAGGACGCTTATATGGATAAGATTGCTGCCAAGTTCAACATTCATGGTCCTTATCCAACTGGCGCACCACTCGGCAAAGCAATGGCAGCACAACTGCGAGCTGCACCGGATGACTACCATAGCACGAACAAACTCAAGACCCTGTATCAACAGCTAGTTGGCTCTGGAGTTTGGCCAGCGTGCATCTCACGACCAGACAGCAGCTACGAGATTGGCCTGCTGTGTCGCTTCCTACGCAATCCAACAGAACTACACCGTGACGGTATCATTCATGCTCTAGGGTACATGATTGGCACTAAGAATCGTGGCCTGTTGTTCCAAGGCGGCGACGGCCTTACAGCCGCCGGGTACACTGACTCCTCATGGGCAGATGACCTGGATACCAGACGATCTACCGGTGGCATAGTCTTCAAAATGGCTGGGGCACCAGTAATGTGGAAGTCAGGAAGACAAACGATCGTTACGCTGTCGTCAACCGAGGCCGAATACGTACAACTTACGCTTGCGGCGAAGGAAGCGAACTCTATTGCTGGAATGCCTGAAGAGCTCCAATACGAGGGCGTGCGGCCGGTGACAATCTATGAGGACAACCAGCCTGCAATCGACATCACCAATCGAGCAAAAGCCTCTGATGAGAAGCGTACGAAGCATATTGATACGCGTTTCCGCTATATCCAGCAGGAACTAGCCAACGGCAATGTGATCATAAAGTGGATAAGCACCAATAAGCAGGCAGCTGATGGGCTTACCAAGGCACTTGACAAGGTCAAGCATGAAGAGTTCGTACGCCAGCTTGGTATGACTGACTGCAGTATCTTTATTGAGCGTCAAAACAAAGCACTGGCGTTGCTGGATGGAAATGACAAACCGGTTTACTGAGGTATTTTCAGGCCACGCCATTGGCTGACGCTGGAAACCACGGCAAACGCAATTTTCTGGAGCCGTACGAGTCGATTGCGCAAGCCTCAGAACTGCGCAGACGTACTCAAGGCTACCGCTAACGCCACCTCTCGACAACACTACCCTGGGGCCTAGGGCTATCAATTTCTTTACCGACACACGACATGGAAGCCGACCAACACTTGGAGCTTGTTTAGATGGTGAAACGGAAGAATGATATTGGGTTTGGCATGTGATAACTCGGTTGTGAGGTCACTGTCACCAACCTGGGGGTGAGTTAGTGTTGTTTGGTGAATGGTAACGTGTGCACGTGACGTGATTACCTAATCACGCACTGCAACTACTTCTCGTGTGCTAGGCACTTCTTACCAAGTTACACACGCAATACCATACGTTTATTGAGAACCTCTTACATTCAGTCTCCTTAGGACAGAACACATAGGCTTCGAGGCCTACCTGGCCAAGAGGAGAGTCCCAGGCATCTCCCCAGACTGCACGTGCAACCAAGGCTACCAAACCCCAAAACATGTTTGCATCTCCTGCCCAGAAAGGCAGGAGAACAGGCAAGCACTGTTTGCTGCAGCAGGCTCAAGCAACTGGAAAGACCTTACAAACACCAAAAGAGGGTTGCTAGCAACAGCCAGGTGGCTGATCCAGGAAGGGGTGCTAGAGCAATTCTCTCTAGCAAAGGCAGAGGAGCTTCAGAGGATCCAAGAGGAGGAGGAGGAGGTATAGGCCCTGGTGAGAGGAAGGACTTCCAGAGTATCTGTATTTGTCCAAAAGAAATGCACGCCCTAGAGTGCAGGACTGCCAACCTGCAGAGACAAAAAGAAAGTGAGGGGTTTTTGTAGCTAAGAGCCCCGGCTCGAAGCTTTTCCCTTCTAGATAACTAAGTAGTGCACGCTGCGTGCTCCTCTATAGGAGATAGAACAGCAATAGAATTTATCTATCTATCTATTATAAGCCGCCTGCGAAGTCCCATTGCACACCTCCACGCGGTCGCAGGTGGAAACAGGCAGTCCTAGACTGTGCTGGCAAAGTGCAGGGCAGCCGTAGACAGCGAACAGACACGCTGCCTACAGCTCCGGAACAAAGCCCAGCTCCTGGGTAGGTGATTCAAGTGTCGAACTCCTGAGAACACAGCAAAAGGATACCAGCGCGGCTGTTACCAACACAAGAAACCAATGCCAAACCGGAGACCCCTCTGCCCTGAGTGGTGAATACCACCCTAGGCCTGTAGGCCAGACCTGTGCACAAGTAAGACAAGACAAGACGACCCCATCGGCTTGTCTTGTCTTGGTGTGAGAGCGCCTGTCTTGTCTTGACAAGCCAAGTATCTCATTGGTCTTGTCTTGTCTTGTCTTGTCTTGATTAGAGCACGTGACTGAAGTGAATATAGTTCTATTCGATCAATATAGACTCTGCTGGATCCGCACGTGTTCTGGAGGCCTTAGAGATGCTTGGAGGTGATGCAGGACGTATTCCAAGGCTCGTGAAGTAGCTCCTGATTGGCTAATTAGCCATCGTAGCTGCAGTAGCTGCAGCAGATGTGAATACGTACCTGTCCAATTTGATTAAACCAGCCTTCAACCACTGCTTAGTAACCATCAATTCATTGACTGTGCAGTCCAACAGGCTTCTTCTACGAGTTGTAACTGCAGCTCCAGTGGTGCTAAACACCCTTTCCAGCTCGTCAGACATGACTGCAATTGAATAGACATCTAGCGCTAAGGCGGCCAATTGGGGCCAATCAGATCGTTTGTTAAGCCAGTAATTGATTGGTGAAGTATGACGATTGGCGCAGAGCTGGTAGAAGTGAATGTCCTTAAGATATTCAACCAATTGCGAGTCAATATTGGCTACAGCTACAGCCTCATATTGAGCCCAAGGTTCATAGCCCTTTAGTGGCCGGGACGGAGGTGTCTTCTCAGGCTCGTTGCGCAGGCTCTGGAAGTCGTTTGGGGTTGATTGTTCGTGCGGAACTTGGAGTTCTGAGGTAGCTACAGTCGATGTGAGATCGCTGGAGCCATTAGAGTCCATGGCGGTTAGTACTGGTGTGGGTAGTAGACTTATAATCCCGTAGTGAACGCGTTAGGGCTAGCCAGGCGTAGGTGGTACGCGTCAGATAAACGCGTTGATTGGCTGAAGATCTGAGGGTAGATCCGTAAAGAACTAAAGATTAAATTTACTGTACTCTCTCAGGAAGGTGACGCTTCGTAAAAGTGTAGCTCGGAGGTGGGAATACATCAATATACGGCTATATACTACGTCAAGACGGTCAAGTAAGACAAGTAAGACGACAGCTCTGTCTTGTCTTGCCAAGCCAAGTAAGACAACAGCTCTGTCTTGTCTTGACAAGCAAGACAAGACAAGACATCAAGACAGGCTTACTTGTGCACAGGTCTGGGCAATGGCAGCGACTGAGACACTGTCTGCTCAGCCCGAGAGGACGGACGCGCATGTCGGTTTTGGAAGAGAGGCGACCGTTCTTCAGTTCGCTGAAGTCCGAAAGAGCATGACCAAGGCTTAAGGAGCAAACAGTATATGGAGCGTAGGGCAGGGGCTTTGGCCTGGGGCCTCTCCCTCGAAGCGATAAAGGCGCAGAGGTGTCCCTAAGCGGGAAAGCGTGGGCAGACTTTGTCTACCTGCCTTACATAAGTTTGTAGGAACGAATGTAATCATATGCTGCCACCCTAGGCCTGTAGGCTGGAGTAGTGACCCAGCCTAAGCACAGACTGAAGAGGAGGAGGGACAATTGAAGGGGAGGCTTCAAACAGAAAGAGCAAGGACAGAGTACAGAAAAGGAACATACAGCTACCCTACGGAATACACGTCCTGGTCTGGGTGGAAGGCAGGACACTTTGCATAGCAAGAAGGACTAGGAGAGGACTTTGCGACTCCTCTCTGCAGCCAGGAGGCTATTTTCAACCCTGAAGGCAGAGCATCTGACACAAGCGACCCTTTCTCTGCAAGGAAGGCTGCCTGCAAAGGAAGAGCTGTACCGGAATGGACTGTACAATGGAATTTCTCTGGATGTGGGTCATGTGACTGGATGCCAAGGAAGGGGAAATTTGGCTGTGGGATTGGTGTAGGGAGAAGGGCCCCCTACTAGGCTGGTCACACCCCTAGAGTAGGCCACAACTCTGGAGGGTGATGTACAAGACGGCAACTAAGAAAAGAGAAGAGAAGGGCCCTGACTAGGAAAGGGGCGAGGGGAGTTGCTGCCTCCAAACCTCTGGTCCTAGGACAAGGCAGCAAGAGGAGGACCTCAAAGGGGCAGACAAATACAAGGAGACATACACTAGCCCCAAACTCGACAATTCCAAGAAACAGATCAAAGGCACAAGACATAAAGGGAACCAAAACAAACTAACAAGAGAGCTAAAAAGACCTACAGAAGGACCTGGAGTAGAGAGGGGCTTATGGGAAACACGAAAAGGAAAAGTTGCCAAAGCACCGTCCTAAGGAAGAAGTTGAAAAGCACGAACAGCCTGACAAGCACCGTGCGCAAGGACGAGGCCTAGCAAGCCTCAGAACCCAAAAGAGAAGACAGGTTTTTATGCCGGACGTACTTAGGTAGGGAAAGCTTTTCCTATCACAAAAACTATAGAGCGTGCTGCTTACTCTAGTCCATAAAAGAGGTAGACCAGCGTATAAGAATTATCTATTATAAGCCGTAGGTATATTCTCAGCTCTTAATATCCCACGTAAAAAATGCCACGAGCACCACAACTGCGACCGCCTGGGGGCCTCGAGGCCTCCAAACATGCTGCTCCATACCCATACGAGCGACCGACACCTGCCAGCGCCGGGGGAGACGCTGTGGAAAGAAGCTGGCACCTTCTGACCCAGCAGATCACCCCGGAGCAGGCACCAGCGCAATTAGGGCTCCGAGCCCCGACTGCACCACAGAAGAAGACCACAGTGAGCAAAGCTATTCAAGAGAACAATGCTGACCTCAGTGCGACAATCAAGGAAGCCCTGGACAACCCCCAGGCCCAATCCACAGAATCCCTCTCCTCCCTCCTCCGCCTGGCGTACCAGGCGCTCCTCCACTCGGACCATTGCCAGTCCATCGCCAACACCCTCTCCACCATCCAGGAGACCCAAAGGCAGCAGACCGCTGCACCAAAGACAACGTGGGCCCAAGTGGCCTCAATTTCGACACCCACGGTGCCAAGGTTGCTGCAACAGCCTCAGGCACCACACACCGTATCCGTAAGGCTGGGGACAAACGAACAGAGAGAACACATCCGGGGTATGACACACAGAGAAATTCATGAAAAGGTGGGGTTGAAGAAAGTAGCGGCGGTTTTCAAACTGCCGAGCGGAGACATCCGATTTGTCGTAGGATCCGCGCAAGAAAAGAACAAGCTAGAGCAGGACCAAGGGTGGGCCCAAGAGCTGTGGCCAGACGCGACGGTCCTCAAGCAAGCACACAGGGTCCTGGTCCACCAAATCGATACGAGATGGGACATGAGAGACACGAAAACGTGGGAGAGACTACAGGAGGATAGCTTGAAGTGGTACCCGAACCTTCGGGTTACACACGGGACGTGGCTAAAGAGCGCGGAGGCCCGCAAGAACCAGAAGCACTCGTCAGCAGTAATAACAGTACAAAGCGAGGCTCAAGCGAAGGAGGTAACAAAGAGAGGCCTATTCCTCGGAAGCTCTTGGCTCAGAACCGAGCCCTATCACCCACAGCAGAGGGTAATCCAATGCCTGCGCTGCCAGCAGTTCGGCCACAAGGCCCTGCACTGCAAGGAAACGCAGGACACGTGCGGGAACTGCGCTGGAACGCACAAGACGGAAGCGTGCACGAAGACCGAAAGAAAGTGCGGGAACTGTAAGGGCAACCACCCGGCGTACGCAGTAAAATGCCGAGTCAAGCAAGCCGCTATAGCGAAGGCGAAAGCTTTCTCCGATTTCTTTCGCCAGAAGTGGGAACAAACAAAGCTACAACAGGAACCAAACAACGCAGAGGAATGGACACCGGCCCCGACACGCAAAAAGAAAAGCCCACACAACACAGAGGAGCAAACCACCCAGAGAAAACCTCCGGGGAAACCAGTCGGCTCCAATGCGACGATAATCGCAGGACGACAGCAAGCAAACAAGATCTCGAGGTGGACTAGCCAAACAGGCCAGAGAGAGAATGATAAAGAGACCAACGGGGAGACCAATACCCAGACCATAGAAGATGAGGACCTAGAGATGCTCTGCGCTACAAGTGGCGATGAATAGCCACAACCTACGAATATATCAACATAACGTCAACCATAGCCCAACGATCCAGACGCTCCTCCTCGAAGACATGGACCCAAGAGACACCCAGATCATACTGATCCAAGAGCCATGGATAAACCCACAAGGCCGCAAAACGAAGAGCAAGAGGGGATACCATCAGATCCTGCCGAAAGAAGGACACCCCAGGGTAGCGATCCTAGTATCGGAAAACCTCGACAGCACGAAATGGGAACCCGTGTACCACCAAACCAGCGACATGATCTCTGTTCGGATTACGACGACCCAAGGAAAGATTACACTCCACAACTGCTACCACCCGAGTGGGCCGCACAGCGACACGACCACAGGCACACTGCCGCACGTAAAGGCAGCACTGGAAAGGGAAGCCGAACACGACCTTAAATGCGAACAGATCCTTGCAGGAGACTTCAACATGCACCACCCACACTGGGGAAGCCACCTGGCCCCAACCCAACATAGAATGGCCGACACGCTAATCGAGACCGCAGGGGCCGCAGGCCTCCAACTGTCACTCCCGGCGGGCACAGTTACATGGGAGAAACAAAATTGTAGCTGCCAAACAATCGACCTCGTCTTCGTTTCGGAAGGGCTCAGACAGAGACTTGTGGAGTGTAGAACCGAACCGGACGCGACGCACGGATCAGATCATATCCCTATAATCACTACGATAGACAACGAGCAACCGAGAATGCGCAAAACGCAACCAAGGCCTCAATATAAAAAGGCGAAATGGGATGTAGTCCGAACCGTCCTTGCCACTGAATTAGACGCGATCGAGGAAACGACGCTACAGACACACGAGGAAATAGACGCAATGGCCGAAGCCGTACAGAGAGCCATCCAAATCACGGTCGAGAAAGTAGTCCCAAAAGCAAGGCCATCACCGCATGCTAAACAGAGTTGGACCCCGGAATGTCAACGACTGATCCGATTGACACGACGCCAACGCAGAGAATGGAGAGAAGACAGATCGGAGGAAAGACACCGAGCATACCTGGCGACGTGCCACGCCAGGAACAAACAGATCCGGAGAGACACCAACCTCGCATGGAGAAAAGTAGTCAAAGACCTCACGGACGACCCAACCAAGATCTGGAAACTCGCGAAATGGGCGCGAAACGACGACGGGAAACCGAAACCACTCCCACAGTTCCCAACACTAGTCGGGCCCTCGGGCCCCGGCCCACACGACGGCCGAACAGATATAGGAAAGGCGAACATATTGGCAGCCCACTTCTTCCCCGAGCCGAGGGACGCGGACCTTAGCGATATCCCCAACACAGCGGTCCCGGAACCGTTCCAAATGTTACAAGAAGTTACAGAGGAGGAAATCTTAAAAGCTCTCAAGTGGCTCCCAGCGAACAAAGCCCCAGGCCCGGACCAAATCCCAAATGAATTCCTTAAGCAATGTAGAGAAGTACTAGCAAAACCACTAGCGACCCTATACTCGGCATGTCTACACAAGGAATACCACCCGAAGCCATTCAAACAATCGATCACAGTCGTCCTTCGAAAACCGCAAAAGCCCGATTACACAAGAGCAGGGGCTTATCGACCGATAGCCCTCCTCAACACGCTTGCGAAGACGCTAGAGGCAATTGTGGCCCGCAGGATGTCGCAAGAAGCAGAAAACAGGGGACTACTGCCGGACGAACAGATGGGCGGCAGGCCAGGAAGATCGACAACAACGGCCCTAGACATGGTCACAGAGAAAGTGCGAACCGTATGGAAGACGGACAAGAAGGCAGTAGTCTCGATGCTGTGCCTCGATATATCCGGAGCCTTCGACAATGTCTCTCACCAAAGATTACTCCACAACCTACAGATGAAAGGGTTCCCACCGCAACTGGTGGGATACATCCGCTCCTTCCTCGAGGGTCGATCTACACAACTGAAACTTGGAGAATTCCTAGACGAACCCCGACCACAAAGAACTGGAATACCCCAGGGGTCTACACTCTCACCAATCCTGTTCCTATTCTTCGCATCAACACTCCTGCCCTTACTGAGGGGAACCCGCATTACACCGATGGGATACGTCGATGACTCCAACATAGTAGTGAGCAGCAGATCTACCGAAACAAACTGTCGGATGCTAGAGAATGCACACCAGCAATGCATAGAGTGGGCCCGCAAACACGGCGCAGCCTTCGCCCCACAGAAATACCAGCTAATACACTTTACGAGAGGGCGATCACACAACATGCAGGCCACAGTACAGATCCCGGGATTCGAAGACGGGCCAGTCCCGTCCCTTCGACTCCTCGGGGTACAAGTCGACTCAAAATTGCGGTGGGGACCACACATCAAGAAGGCCGCGGAGAAGGGAGTCCAACAAATGGCAGCCATCCAGAGATTAAGCAAATCCACATGGGGAGCATCCTTCACTAAAGCAAGACACATATACACTGCAGTAATCCGGCCAACAATGACCTACGGTTGCCAGTCGTGGACTAACCCCCAGGGTAAAGCAAGCCACGCGAGAAGACTGGTGGAACCGATCGAGAAGGTGCAGAGCCAAGCCCTGCGACACATCACGGGAGCATACAAAAGCGTCCCAGCAGTTACCCTCCAAAAGGAAGCGGAAATCCCTCCAATACAATTGTACACCCAGGAGCTCACGAGACAGTCTGTCCAGGCGAATTGGGACAAACCGGCATACCAGTTTATCCGCAAGAGGTGCGACGAAATCGCGAAGGAAATGACAGTAAAAAGAAGACACAAGGCAAAGGCAAAGGCCTATACGAGACACGAAGGGATCCTCGAAGCGGTACGCGACCAGGACAACCGAATCATAGAGAAGTCGAGAACATGGTGGATGGACCGAGAGTGGAAGAAAGGATGGCAAGCAGAAAGGGGGAAACGAACAGAAGGGAGAGCGACTATACCGTCAACATGGACGGCGGGGCCGAAGGAAACAGGGCGATCACTCCACCGAGGCCTATCGCGGCCGACAAGCACTATGATCACGCTGATCAAAACAGAACACATCGGCCTAAACGCATACTTAACGAGACAGCGGGTCCCAGGCGCAACACCAGAATGCCAATGCAACTACAGAGCCCAGACGCTAAAGCACGTGTGTATCCAATGCCCGCTGCGGCAGAGTACACGCAACGCACTGTTCGCAGCAGCAGGATCAACAGACTGGAAAGAGATCACGAACACAAAAAGGGGCCTGCTCGCGACGGCGAAATGGCTTATACGAGAAGGGGTGCTCGACCAATTCTCGTTAGCAAGGGAGGAGGAGATAGCAGAGGGGGAAAAAGACAGGGAGGAATAGGGTCCTGGTGAGAGGAAGGGCTTCCAGCGCACCTACGCAAGTCCAAGAGAATCCAAACCTAAAAGCGCGGAAGGCCAACCGCAAAGACATAGAGAAGTGCGGAGAGTTTTTATGCCGGAAGTCGAGACCTCGGGCCCTCGACAACGGATTTTCTTTCCGATAGAATAATATAGTGCGCGCCGCTTGCTCTATAGAAAGAGGTAGCCCGGCAAATTGAACTTATCTATCTATCTATTATAAGCCGTAAGAGAACACGAGCACCACTGAGTATTATAGTATTTAATAAAACAAAAACATGAACGCGCCCCAGCAGGCGACGACGACGACGGCGGGAGGCCTCGAGGCCTCTCAACACGCGACAACACCCCCCGACCGACACCGCGACGCCGCGAGCGGAGGAGGGAGCCCGAGAGGAGGAGGTTGCGTCTCCAACTCTCAGGCGGCCCAAACCCGCCCGCAAACCAACCCCTCTGGCCCACCAAGCCAGAAAACCAATGCTAACACCAATGATCTGAAACTGACGATCCAAAAGAACCTAAGGACACTCACCGAACAGATCCAGAGCCACCTCGACTCCCAGTCGACCCTATCCCCCACCCCAACTCTCCTCCTCCAGCAGGCCCAGCAGGCCCTCCTCCACCACGCCCTCCGTCAGGAAGAGTCCCAGACTCTCCAGGCGATCCAGAAAACCCTTCAGAGCCGCCCAACACCCGCCACTGCCACCCCGAAAACATGGGCCCAAACCGCCCAAATTGGACACACAATGCCAAGGCCCCAACCTCAGGCATCCATGACCATCTCAGTGAAGATGGGAAACCAAGAAGAAAAGGAAGCAGCAAAGAAGATGAGCCATGAAGAGCTCAGAAGGAAACTTGGAGTGCAGCAGTTCAAGGCTGTACAAAAACTCCCAAGTGGAGACCTCAGAGTCATCCTCCACAGAGAAGGAGAGAAGAGCCGGCTGGAAAAGGACCAATCATGGCTAAAGGCGGCATACCCAGGAGCCCAAGTGGAGTCACCAAGCACACAGGTGATTGTGCACAGCATCAGGACTTCCTGGAAGCCAGAGGATGCGGATAGCTGGGTCCAGCTAGACCAGGACAACCTTACCTGGTTCCCAGATGGACTCAAGATCAGGAAAGCCTTCTGGCTCAAGAACCAGAGGGCAAGGGAAGAGACCAACTTCTCATCAGTGGTAATGGCAGTACAGGATAAGCAGACGGCAAGAGAGATGTGCAGGAGGGGCATCACTATTGGGTCAATGTGGTGTGTGGTGGAACCATACCACCCACAGCAGAGGATAGTGCAATGCCTCAAGTGCAACAGCTTTGGGCACATTACTACCCACTGCAGGGCCACAGAAGACACCTGTGGAAAGTGTGCAGGAAAGCATAGGACAGACCACTGCAAGGAGAAGAAGGTCAAATGCTGCAACTGCAGAGGGGATCACAAGGCATACTCCCTCCAATGCAGCTACAAAGCAGCCGCAAAAGCCAAAGCACGGGCATTCTCTGAATGGTTCAAAAAACAATGGGAAGCAACTACAAACCTAACACAAGGAGGCAATGCTACAGAATCCCCAATCCTCAAGAGAAAAACCCCACCGACTGAGCCTGCACAAAGGGATGTCAGATACAAAGGCAGACCCCTAGGTACTACAGCAGCAGCAATGGCAGGCAGGAAGCAGGCAAGCAAGCTTTACTTCCCTCCTACACAGGAGAAGGAGGACACCCAAGGGGAAACTGACACCCTTCAAGAAGAAATGGACATTGACCCAATAGAGCTCCTTCCCCAAGTATCCCATGAGTAGCCAAACCCTAACTATCTACCAACACAATGTCAACCGGTCAAACACCACCCAAACCCTGCTGCTAGACAGCCAAGCAGCAGGGGAGGCAACGGTAATAGCACTGCAGGAACCATGGCTAAACACTGCAAATGGCAAGACCAAAACCAAGAAAGGATACTTTGCAGTCCTCCCGCCCCAGCAGAACCCAAGAGTTGCAATGCTGGTATCAGACAAGATTGGGACTGACAGCTGGAAGCCACTCTTCTACAACACAGGGGACTTGGTAACCATCCAAGTCCAGACACCTGCAGGAACTGTCTCTATCCACAACTGCTACAACCCCTCAGGACCAAAAAGCCACAGACAAGAAGGGACTATCCCTGCACTCCAAGGAGCCCTCTCACAAACCCCAAGAGACACAAATACTAGCCACGTGGTAGTGGGAGACTTCAACCTCCACCACCCAAAATGGGGGGGAAACACGACCCAGACCCAGCACACTATGGCAGACAAACTCATTGAAACAGTTGCAGAGGCCCATCTGCAGCTGGCCCTTGAACCAGGAATAATCACATGGGAGAGACACATGGCCAGCTGCCAAACACTGGACCTGGTCTTTGTCAGTCTCTCCCTCCAAAACCTAATCCAGGAATGCAAAGCCCTCCCAGAAGAAACACACAGCTCCGACCACATCCCTCTTAGGACAACCCTCTGCATCAACCTCCAAGGACCAGCAGGGAGCAGCCAGAGGAAGCAGTGGAAAGCTGCCAACTGGACTAAGATCCAGAGCCTCCTTGCCCAGGACATTAGCCAGCTCAACCAACTCCCACTCCACACGAAGGAACACCTAGACATCCTAGCAAGCAGAATACAAACCTCCATCCAAAGGATTACAGAAGAGGCAGTCCCAACAGCCAGACCATCCAACTATGCAAGGATGGCATGGACCCAAGAGTGCAGAGAAGCTACAAAACTTGCAAGGAAAAGGAGAAGGGAATGGAGAGAGTGCAAGACAGAATGGAGCCACGAACAGTATCTTACAATGATTAACATCCAACGCGATCACTGCAATCAGTTGATTGATTGCGGCCGCAATCACAACCGAGCTAAGGCCTCTAATTGGTCGCAATTGAGCTTGTGAAAGTGCGCTTGGTTGCAAGCTAGTGCCTTGGTTGATTGCAGGACCAGTCTTGGCGTGGTTGAGTAAGTGAAGAAATGTGCAATATCGCTAAAACTTCATGGATATCGCTCCGAATGGTCACTCTGAGAGCCTCAGAACGGCCGCTATCGTTTCACAAGCCAATCTAGTGAATTGTAAGTGAATGATTCACGTCTTGGCAGCCGCGGAGGCGTCCGTTTGGCCCATATGTTCTCAAATACTCACCTTCATCAAATTCTCTGCTCTTTCTGGCTAAGCCAATGCCCGTGGCTGTCTCGGATATCCTCCTAATCATCATCGTCGCCGCTCTTTTCCGTAGGGGGTAGCGATCGTCAGGAGAGTCGAGGAGGGAGGCTGGGGTGGCGGTTTAGGGGCGAGTTCGAGGCCTTTTCGTGCATGTGAAAGCTGCTATATAGATGTCAGTGAATACCATGGTTTTAGCACTCCAACGACCTTCAAACCTCTTACAATTCGGCACTATGCCGCTCATTGACAGCTTCTTTATGGTGGAGGAGCCCTCCATTGAATATGGCTCGAATCGTCGCTCTACACGCTCATCAGCTCGTTTCGAATCAACACAACCAACTCAGCTTCTTGCAGACAGTCCAGCGCCAACACTGCAGCCACGACAACCTCACGGCTTGCCGCACGACACCAGCATGACTTCCAGCATGAGCTCCGTGCACGTTATCGACCTTGGCAGCTCAGACTCTTCGCGCGCTGGCTCAGAGCCAATATCCGGTGCACAAGACACTCGCATTCGAGAAACCCGAGCTCTATCGCCGCCGCTGGATCTTGGTCTTGATTTTGGTGAGTCTCTTGCCTTGAACTCGGACGATAGACCAGCTGTTGCAGACTCTGCAGGGGAAGCCGAGAATGATAGCGACAAAGAGAATACTTCACCTCACAGCTGCCACGACTGCACGCACCACCACGACGGCTCCAAGACAGTGAAGACGAACAGTGGCCTTATCTTAGTACCTGCCAAGTTCAATGCTAGGGCCGCTGTTCGCTTCATGTTCAATCTTCGCTGGTATCGCCGCGCAACAGCTTCTGAGTTGAAGTATAAGACCGGGGACTTCTACGCCTACGGCGAGTGTGTTGTCGATGAGATAACCGGTGCGCAATACTGGCTTTGCCACTGTTGTAAGCACAAAGGCAAGGATCGAATCTATGCCATCTCAGGCACTGGCTCTATCCGGAAGCACTTGCGTGAGAAGCACGGAGTGCGTTTTGCCAACGATCGTGACTCCTCGCCAGTCGACACAAGCGCACCAGCGGCCGGCGGCATTGTCAACCAAATCTTCAGTATTGCCGGCGTCTTCAAGGAACGATTCCTGTTGTTCTTTCTGATGTGCAACCTCTCCTTCTACCAGGTTGAGAATGTGTATTTCCGTGATCTTCTGGGCTGCATGAACCTCCAGCTGTTCAACTTCCTGCCAAAGGCCTCGGTGACGATACGGCGGTGGGTTATGGACGAGTTCAAGGATCGGAAAGCTCGTTTGAAGGAGGAGTTCGCGTGGGCTAGAAGCAAGGTCAGTCGGCCGTTGGTGTGTTTCTCGGTGAGCGCTGACCTTCTGTGCTTCGCAAGGTATCTACGTCCTTCGATCTGTGGACGTCTCCGAACTGCCATGCCCTTATGGCTGTCTGCGGGCATTACATCGACAAGGATGGCTTCCGACGACATACTCTCATTGCCCTGCGACCAATTCATGGTGCCCACACCGCGGAGAACATCTCAGAGGTGTTGACGGACATCTACCGCTAATTCATGGATACTACACTCTAATTGGCTGCGGAGCTACCTCCTGCCATTGCAATCAATGCAATCTGCACGTACTTTCACCTACCGGTTGCCAACCAGCCAGCAATCGATGCGATACACCTCTCAAATTGGTCGCAATCGATAGATGTCAATCATTGGTATCTTAAGGCATCACATGCAAGGAGCAAGATAGTAAGGAAAGAGCAAAGCACAGCTTGGAGACGACTAATGAAAGAGGTCACTGAGGATCCCAAGAAGATCTGGAAAATGGCTAAATGGGCAAGAGAGGGAGCAAACCAAGGGCACCAGCTACCACACTTCCCAAGCCTAACTGACCCAGAGCACAACGGAGACACTAATGAGGGGAAGGCTGCAATCTTGGCAAAACACTTCTTCCCAGACCCAAGGGAGGCAGACTTGAGTGACATCCAACATACCCAACCGCCACCCCGATTCCAGATGGAAGTTGAGATTAACCCAAAGGAGGTAGAAGGAGTCCTCAGAAAACTGCCTAGCAACAAGGCCCCAGGGCCTGACCAAATACCAAACCTCCTACTCAAAGAATGCAGGGTACAACTCGCCCCAATCCTGGCCAAACTCTTTACTGCGTGCCTGAGGATGGCATACCACCCCAAAACCTTCAAGCACTCCACAACAGTCGTGCTAAGGAAACCACAGAAACCAGACTACACAAAGCCAGGAGCATACAGACCAATCGCCCTGCTCAACACAATCGCAAAGGTCCTAGAAGCTGTAGTTGCAAAGAGGATGTCCAAAGAGACCGAAGAAAGAAAGCTCCTCCCAGAAGAACAGATGGGTGCTAGGCCTGGCAGGTCCACCACCTCAGCATTAGACCTTATTACTGAACAAGTGAGAACCATCTGGAAAACGAGGGCAGGAGCAGTGGCATCAATGCTCTGTCTCGACATCTCAGGGGCCTTTGACAAGGTCTCCCACCAGAGGCTCCTCCACAACATCCGAATGAAAGGCTTCCCAGAATACATCGTTGGCTTCATCCAGTCATTCCTTCAAGACAGGACCACCCGCCTTAGGCTAGGGGAGTTCATGGACCAACCGAGGCCCCAAAACACAGGAATCCCCCAAGGCTCCACCCTGTCCCCAATCCTCTTCCTCTTCTTTGCCTCAACCCTGCTCCCAACACTGCATGAGGGAAACACCTCAGCAATGGGGTTTGTAGATGACTCCAACATCCTTACATACAGCATGTCTACAGAGGAAAACTGTAGGCAACTAGAGAAAGCCCACCAGAAGTGTGAAGAGTGGGCAAGGAGACATGGGGCAGAATTTGCACCACAGAAGTATCAGCTCATCCACTTCACTAGGAGCAGGAAACACAACCTAAAGGCCACAGTCCAAATACAAGGATTCAATGGAGAGCCGCTGCCGTCACTGAGACTCCTCGGGGTCTGGGTGGACACCAAACTTAAATGGGGCCCACACATCAAACAAGCAGCAGAAAAGGGAGCCAACCAGATGCAGTCACTCCAGAGGCTGTGCAAATCCACATGGGGAGCATCCTTCCAAAGGGCCAGACACCTGTATACAGCAATAGTGAGGCCAGCCATCACCTTTGGCTGCCAAGTATGGTCCAACCCAGAAGGCACACAAGGCTACTGCAGGAACCTTACCAAACCCATTGAGAAAATTCAGAGGGACGCACTAAGAAACATTACAGGAGCATACCGGTCAGTTGCAACAGCTGTCCTAGAGAGAGAAGCAAACATTGCTCCTCTCCATTTGTACACCCAAGACCTAGCCAGACAAGCATCCAAAAGGCAAGACACCCAACCTGCATACCAACACATCAAAGATAGGTGCAGGGAGATCAGAAGGCAGGCACAAGCAAGAAGGAGAGCCAGGCAACCTGCAACACCGACCCAAACCAGACAAGAGGAAATCCTCCAGCTAGTACAAGGCCAAGAAACAACAATGCAGGCACACCTAGGCTGCAAGGCATGGTGGGCAAAACACCAGTGGGACAGGAAGTGGGAGAGAGATAAGGAAGAGAGGAGGGCTAGGGCAGGAGGAGAACAACCACCTGCATGGAAAACTACTACCTCCTCCGCTGTAGAACCAACTCTGCACAAAGGACTTACCAGACCAGAGAGCACAATGGTTACACTCCTAAGGACAGAGCACATTGGGATGCGGCAATACCTTACTAGGAGGAGAGTCCCAGGAGCTACACCGGACTGTGAATGCGGGCAGGGACACGAAACACCAAAGCATGTATGTATGTTCTGCCCGAAAAGGAAGGAGAGAAGACACCTACTGTTCCAAGCAGGAGGGTCGACGAACTGGAAGGACCTAGCCAACACGAAAAGAGGACTACATGCTACAGCTAAGTGGCTTATCCAGGAGGGCGTCCTAGAACAGTTCTCACTCGCAGGGAAGGAAGGATAGGAAGGAAGGAGAAGAGAGAAGGGGAAGGATAGGGCCTGGTGAGAGGAGGACTCGCTAGATACCTAGTATTGTCCGAAGGAAAACAGGAACGAAGGAAGCGGCCACGCAGGCTGCAAAGCAAAGGGATATACGAGGGTTTTTCGAAGGCTTTTCCCTCGACCGAACTATATAGAGCGTGCTGCTTACTCTAGTTAAAAGAGGTAGACCAGCGTAAAAGAATTATCTATCTATCTATTATAAGCCGTACTTTGCGGCTACGATGCCGATGTATATCAAAGATCGCGAATTTCGAATTTTGAAGCGATTGGGCCCGCGATATGTGGTGCAGAAGGAGGCGAATCTCAAATGATCACAGTCAGTAGCATATTTCCGTAGATCGGTCTTGGCTTGTTAGATGGAAGTGTTGTACTGGAATGTCGGATGGGCATGGAAGAGCGTAAGACAAAAGGACGATGCAAAGTATAGCGCGGAAGCTCGGCTTTGTACAAGATTGTTTGGTCCTCGTTCTCCGATTCTGCCAGCATATCGGATTTCTAGTGTTCATTTGAGGATCGGTAGTCGTAAAGATTTTCAAGACTTGGCCAAAGCAATTTTCGCTTCAGCTGCAGGCTCTTCCCGGAGCAATTCTCGCAGCTTATCACAAAGTACGCGACGTTGCGCTCGATATCTCTGTCTTGCTGCCTCCCTCTCCTCTGGATCCTCAGCTAGTAGCGGAGCCAAAGTCTTCGAAAAGAAATCCAGACGACAGTTACTCAGCCATGCCACAGTCTTTAACTCCAAGCACCAGCGCATCGCATTGAGATTGTCTTGATAGGACACGACGAGCATATCGCTCGGTGCACTTGGCTGCAACGCTGGTCCACAAAGTTCATTCTTAACTCGTTCATCATCGTAAGCTCTTTCTACATAAGCAATGAAAGCTGCCGAGAATACTTGTTGACAGTAGCGAACGGGCTGTAGTGTAATCATCGTAGCACTAAAGACTGCGACAGGTGGACGTACTCCAGCGCCGTCTGCGGTGCAATCGACCAATACTGTATCCTGTACAGGAGTATAGCTTCCGTGTTGCAGAGTGACTTTCTCGACGTCGATAGAGAGCACGCGGCCTAGCCGCACTATGTTCTTGATTCGACGAAGCTCCTCAAGCTCAGCCCTAGAGACCGTTGCGCATCGGAACATAGTCGGCCAGACTTCCTAATCCAGCGGCAGGAACAGTCCGCTAGCCTCGTACCGACAGTACATGTTATCCGGAGCGGTGGCGAGCATTGTGGCTTGAACTCATTTCTTAATCGCTTCGGCATTGTCTTTTCCTAAGAAAGTGTTAGGTTTATCTGCGGGAGGCTGATGACCTAAGATCTCACTAAGCAGAAGCTTGAGCTCGATCGGGGTTTGAGCTTTTGTTTCAAGATCTGACGCCGAATGCCGGCTTATATTACTCCGTGCAATCTCTGCAATGTGTCCAGTTGTCCATAGCACTAACTACTCGACGGCCTATATAGTGAGGGCTACACCCACCCCCATCGACAGAAGATAGGTCCTTGTGATAGCAACCAGTTGATTCTGCAGTTCTTCCTACCTCGCTTATTCCAACCTCGGTGATTACGTGATCAAGCCGCATTATTTCCAACAGTTATGAGCCCGGTTTGCACTACCTGATTCAACACACACATCAACAACATCACTGTGTGTTATCAGAACCACTGCCATCACCTCATGCCGGTTTCGACACGCAGGATCAACCGAGAAGATTCTTGTACTCCATCAAGATCAATCACTCAATCACCAAATCCACTACGACTCAACCCTGGGTCAAACCCTCCTCTCTTTACAGCAGGAGTCCAACTATCCACGGAACACACACCTGGATCATTCAACAACAACGACAACGACGACATAGAGGAAGAAGATAGTCCTATCTCTCCCTCTGACCAGTTTCACCTATCAGAGAACGAACTACCTGAGGACGATTACTTCTACCCTTTTGACTACGACATGTCAGAAACAACATCAACGCTAGCAGTTATTAAGCTGCAAGACTGGCAAGACTGGACACAGTGGCTTAAGCAAATCAAAGAACGAGCTGACAACCTATGGGTTGACATTGATCCATCCACACCAAACCATCAGAGTCGACAGAACGAGGATGAGCCAGTCTCTGCCAACTACGCCAGTTTCCATGAATTCCGGTTCTTCTATGAGCAATGGAAGGACAGGAAGAAGGAATTCCGTTCTCTCAACACGATCATTAATCAATCAATCTCTCCGAACCTAAGCGAACTTATTATGGACTGCACCACAATCAGAGAGAAGCTCATTATGCTACAGGGGGTAGCACAACCAAACCCACTGCAGGCAGAGGAGTCTCTTGAACAAGAACTTGACAAGCTCTCTCAGACACCCTATGGCAAACAAGCAAGTGACTACTTCCAGCAGTGGTATACTTGGTGCAGCAAGAACGAGAGAATGATGGCCAGCAATGATGACGAAGTCAATGGAATTACAGGCAACAAACCAGTCAAAGCCCTGCTCAAGGCAATGACTGACCTGTACCCTTATTATGCTGGTGCCAAGCGGGTTCAAATGGACGATCAACTGGCTGAGAAGAAGACGATGACACTCAGAACTCAGATCAACTTATGGGCTACCCATGTGAGAGACAATGGGGATATCAAATTCAAGGCCAAACACTCTCACTCCAAGGCCTCAGCTGCAGCAACAGGCTCTTCCTTTGCAGACCAACCTGGTCGTTCACAACGTCAGAAGCCACTCTGTGTCTGTGGGGACCATCACTATTACAGTGACTGCAACTACCTCAACCCTGACAGACCAAGGCAACCAAACTGGAAGCCAAAGCGTGACATCAAAGACAAGGTTGAGAAGCGGCTGAAGGATGACAAAGCCTTTAGCAGTGCAGTTGAGAGGGCTCTGAAGAAGTGGAAGAGTTACTTAGGAAACAGCCCAGCTGGTTCTGAGGAAACTGTCACTACCGCTGCAGCTACTGCAACAACTGTAGCATCAGTTGGGGGAGACAGCCTCTTCAATTCTGTGATTATTGATGGTGGATCCAATGTCCATGTTATCAACGAGGCAATGAGGCCCAGGATTATCAAGTCCAGGCCTGCAACAGACAGTGATTCAATTATATCTGGTGACAGGAAGTATCAGCCTGAGGCAGTTGTGGAGGCTATTGTCTACCTGACCACCTCTGATCACAGGGTTCACAGACTCCTCTTGCTAGAGGCTAGGCTGATCCCTGAGTTCTTCACCAGCCTGGTTTCTATGCAAAGGCTGAACCTGGCTGGCATTCATCATGACACTCGAGTAAGCCCTGACAGGCTGATCAAAGATGGGCCAGCAGGAGAACCTGAGACATTCTGCTACCTGACTGCCCAGAGGCCTGGTTCTGCTGGACACTGGATTATTGAGAACCTGCCCGCAACACCAGCTGTTGCAGCAGTGGATTCTTCACCAACTTCTTCACCTTCACTGCAACGTGCTGCTGCACCGTCCATACCTGCACAATCAAATGCAAGTGCAGAAATCTCATCAATCGATGATGGTTCTGATGACTCCAGCCCAAATCAAGGGGTTGATTATGTCAGCACAGTTGTCCCCACGGTAGACAATTACATCAGTACTGCTGCAGATTCAACTGCAGCAGCACTCTCATCAACCAAACCTCGCCAACCACTGTCAGCAACTGCTAATCAATGGCATCAAATACTTGGCCATCCATCAGTTAAGGCCATTGAGGAGTTGCAGCCAAACACTGAAGGCTGCATTGTCCAGAATAGCCCAGAGGAGTTAGCTAGCAGTGTCAATTGTGACACCTGCCTCCTCTCCAAGGCCAAGGCAGTAGTTTCAAGACGAAATGATACCCACAGAGAGGTGCTGCCTGAGGCAGAACAAGCCAAGATGGCCATCTGCTCATGGGATTTGATTGACATGGAACCATCACTGCCAGCACCAAATGGCACTGTTTATAGGTGGTTCAGTCACTTCTACTACGACAATGAGGCCTACCACTCTGGTGAACCGACTGCAACTAAGCCTCAGGCAGTGGCTGGAATCTCTACCCACTTGAAGAAGACTAGGGCTTCTCTGCATTCAACAACAATCCTCTTTCGTTCTGATATGGAATCAACTATTGGAACCAAGGCAGCTGATGCGATTGCCAAACTTGGCATCTATGCACTCCCCTCTGCAGCAAGAACACCTGAGCAGAATGGAGCTGCAGAGGCTGCTGGCAAGGCAATCATTATCAAAGCCAGAAGCCTCAGGATTAGTGCAAACCTGCCAAAGAAGCTGTGGCCATGGCTAGTGAACTCAGCAGTCTACCTGTTGAATAGGACACCAAGCCAGAAGCTGAACTGGATGACTCCATATGAGAGAGTTACAACAAAGAGGCCCAGTCTGGCTCACCTGCACCCAATTGGCTGCAAGGCTTTTGCACTGAGAAGAGATCTCCCTTATAGGGACAAATTGGAAGCCAGAGCCCATATTGGGTACCTTATTGGCTACTCATCAACCAACATCTTCTGGATATGGGTCCCTACTACTGATAAGGTGGTCAGAACCAGAGATGTTGTCTTCAAGGACTCAGAACTCTATAATCCACTGAGAATTGAGGACCAAACACTTGGTGAACTGGTGACTCCAGCAGTCCATCAGTCAATTATCAACCTAATTGAGCTTCCTGAGGAAATCACTGCTTCTGATGATCCCTACCAGGCTGACAGTGTTCCAATCTACACTGTTCAACCTCAGGGAGGTGAACAGTGGGGAGGTGATCCAACACAAGCCTACCCAACACCAGAGGCAACTCCAGAACGACAAACTGATGAACTGGCCTCAGCAGCAGCTACATCATTCCAGGCATACCTGCCACAGGTGATCAAAGAACCAGACCAAGAATCTCTCTCTCCACCAGCAAACTGGAAGGAACTACAGCGACACCAACACAAGCAGCAGTTCACACAGGCCGCAATGGAAGAGTTTGAGAAACTCAGAGGCAAGGGAACCTATAAGGTGGTTCATGGCTACCATGGCCACAGGGTTCCATTGAAGTGGGTTTTCACCTACAAGACTGATCCATCCACTGGGGAAGTGATTAGATACAAGGCAAGACTCTGTGTTCGAGGAGACCTGCAACTGCCATCAGCACATGAAACCTATGCAGCCACGCTTGGCCACAAGGTGTTCAGGGCAGTTACTGCAATGGCCTATGCCAAGAACCTCAAAACCAGACAATGGGATGTTGTTAACGCTTTTCCAAATGCAGTGATTCCACACCAGGTTCACTGTGCAGTCCCTGAGGGTATGGATGAAGACCTTGGGCCTGATGCCTGTCTTCTGCTACGTAAAGCACTCTATGGCTTGGCAGAGTCACCACGCCTTTGGTATGACCTGTTTGTTATCAAAATGGAAGACTATGGGTTCGAACTTCTAGCTGGTATGGAATGTCTGATGGTCCACTACCAATCCAAACAACTTCTGATTTTCTACGTGGATGATCTACGCCTGATCTACCAAGATGAGGAACAGGCAGACCAGTTCCATTGCTATCTGACGGACAAATTTGAGGTTACTCAGAAGAAACCATCCTTCTTCCTTGGCATGGAAATCAAGCATATAGATGGCTGCTTGCACATCACACAAACTGCCTATCTCACCAAGATTGGCATCAAGTTCCATGCTTGTGACAGGGCACGGTTTCCAGACACACCACTTCCATCTATCAAGCTGGAACCAAGCTCACCTGATGATCATGCTGAACTACACTTTGTCAAAGGTTTTCAGATGAGAGTTGGCTCGATTGGCCATGCCGCAGTTGCAACCAGGCCTGATGTTGCCAAAGCTCACTCCATCCTCTCTCAATTTCTGAAGAACCCTACAAAACAACACATGGATGCAGCTGATCACTTGATTACCTACCTCTATGGCACTAGGCACCTTGGCCTGAAATTTGATATGGCCAAACCACTACTGGAACTCTTTGTGGATGCCTCCTTTGCAGACTTGGAGGGCAGGAAGAGTTCTCAGGGCCTGTTGATTTCAATGTATGGTGCTGCTATTGACTGGCAGGCCAACCAACAACGCACTGTTACGAAATCAACTACGGAGGCTGAACTTCTGGCCCTGTCATCGATCGCAGGAAGTGCCTACTGGTGGACTCGCATCATAACTGCTATCGAGGCAGTACTGGATCAGCAACCTGCTCAGAAGAACCAATCAGTAAAGGTTTACTGCGACAATCAGAGAGCAGTTGACATCGCCAATTGCAAACAAGGCACCCTGAACACTGCAATGCGACACGTTGATATCCATCAACACTGGATTAGACAAGAGACACTCGCTGGCAGGCTGGAAGTTGAGTGGATTGCTACTAACCAGCAGAGAGCCGATGGCCTGACGAAGATGCTGCCCAAACAGCTATTCCAGCCATTCAGACAGTCTATTGGGGTTGTTTGATGGACTATCAGTTCAATCACTACGCGATCAAACTGAGGGAGGTGTGTTTCAAGATCTGACGCCGGATGCCGGCTTATATTACTCCGTGCAATCTCTGCAATGTGTCCAGTTGTCCATAGCACTAACTACTCGACGGCCTATATAGTGAGGGCTACACCCACCCCCATCGACAGAAGATAGGTCCTTGTGATAGCAACCAGTTGATTCTGCAGTTCTTCCTACCTCGCTTATTCCAACCTCGGTGATTACGTGATCAAGCCGCATTATTTCCAACAGCTTTTCGGGTAGTCTAGAGGAAGGCAACGAAGTAGGAGGGTTCACCTGATTCCAATCAGTGAGATAGAACAGTGAGTTGTACGCGATGACTATCTAGAGAGGCGATACTCATCGCTTGCTATATACAAAGACATCTGCCATGTCTAGAGAGCGTGATTCGAGCGATTCGAGCGATTCCACCAAGAATCAGTGGAATCGGTGGAATCGCCTCAGGTCGGTGCCTAAGGCTCGGGTGGGCCAGCCGTCCACGATTGGATCGGCGGGCCAAACCGTAACACCATCCCCCTTCTAGGTTAGCTCGTCCCGAGCTTACTTGGTCAGCTCCGCGTCATCTGCTTCTCCAGGCAGCTGTGTGTTCGTTTCCCTAACATGCCAAAGGTCCCGTCATCGTCCAGCGCTCAACGTCGACATCGCCTAGCTGATTTTATTGACAAAGAGGGAGAGACCATGGTCCAAGCTTGTTCTTCGTGTGTGCGCGAGGGGCGCAGGTGTCGTGTGCACGAGAAATCGGGGAGGTGTAGCGAGTGTAACCGTCGCAATCTGAAGTGCGACATCCGAGTCACCAAGTCGGAGTTCGATCGTCTTTCCAAACAAAGGGAAAAGTTGCGTCGCCAAATGGATGAGGCGAGGCTTCAAGCGGACGCTGCTCGAGAAGCCTTGAACACGGCGTGGGCCCGTCAGGATCGTCTGCGGAAACAGATGGATCTCTTGGACCGTCGTGTTGGTGATGCGATAGCGGTTGAGGAGGCCGCTATCGAGCAGTTGGAGCGTGAGGAGACAGAGGAGGCTCTGGAGGCTGAACCTTCGGACCCGGGCGCTGGCTTCCACCTTTCTCTTTCGACTTGGGACCTCATGGACAATCAGGGTTACGACTTGTCTTCTGACTTCTGGAATGTTGGTCCCAGTTCTCTTGGTGGAGCCGTTGAGAGGGTTGAAGGTGGTTCTTAAGAATTCTACCCGAGCCACCTCCTGGGTTTCTTAGGCCACTTTGTGAAAGCCTGTGGCGTTGAGAGGTTTGGTCTCATAACGCGGAAATCCTCTGGTCCTGCTCGTCTGCTGGCAATAGTCTCGATCTTCTCGTTTTTGGGTTCGTGGAATTCTCTGAGTTTCTCGTAGCAATTCGCTAGGTGGTGTGGTGGTTCCCAAGTATTATCGGATTCTGGATATCCCTTCCACTTGATGAGGTATTTGTTGCCGTCCCATTCCCTGATTTTCTCAACCTCGTACTCATCTTCTTCTTCAGGTTGAAAATGAAACGTTTCCTGGCAAGGGGTATTGGCATCGGCGGGTTCCAGTAATGATATATGGAATACTGGATGGATCTTGGCGTCTTTGGGTAACTTGAGCCGGTAGTTGACTGGTCCTCTGACTTCGTCAATTAAAAATGGTCCGACCTTGACGTGATCCAGTTTCTTGGTCTTCTTTCTTGTCTTCAGATTTTTGGTAAGAAGATAGACCTTATCCCCCTTTTTAAGCTGAGGTGCCATTTTTCTCTTGTTTTGTCTTGTCTTGGCGATTGTTTTCTGAGAGTCCTGGATGCGGTTTTGGAGTTGCATGTGAACATTTCTCAAGTCGTCTGCTGCAACCATGGCTCTTTCAGCTTGGGGATGACTATGCGGGTCTCCGAACAGGTTCGGATTTCGTCCATAATTCGCGAAGAATGGCGTAGCCTGCGTAGTTTCTGACTTGTGATTGTTCAGTGCTATTTGTGCCATGGGAAGCAGTGTAACCCAATTGTCCTGTGCGTGGTTGATGTAGTGTCGTAGGTATTGTTCCAGAGTTTGGTTTGTTTTCTCTGTTTGTCCGTCTGTTTCCGGGTGGTAGGCTGTAGATAACTTGTGTTTGATTCCGATTGTTCCGACCAAGGTCTTCCAGTAGTTTGAAGTAAACAGCTTGTCTCTGTCGGTGATGAAGACTCTTGGGAATCCGTGGTATCGCACTAGCCTGTCCATTACGAGGTGTCCGAGTTGTTCCGCCGTGTATTTCTCGTTCGCGGGTATGAAGTGTGCATATTTGGTGAGTCTGTCGACCATGACCATGATCATGTCGAACGTGGTTCCATTGACCTGATCCTTGGAGAGTGGGAGTTTCGTAATAAAGTCCATCGTGACTTCGTCCCATGGTTGTTGTGGTGGAGTTCTGAACTGTATGTGCCCATACTTGGCGTGTCGTTCAGCCTTGTTTCTTTGGCAATGCTCGCAGCGCTTGATGTACTTAAGCACCTTTTGTCGCATTTGTGGAAAGCTGAAGCTTCTTTGGATAAGTTCCACAGTTTTTGTTGCTCCTGGGTGTCCTTTCAAGGGGTCGTCGTGATGTTGTCGTATGCATTCTTGTTCTCGGTCCTTTGGTACCTGGTATTTTCCCTGTAGTATAGGGAACTGTTCCTCGGTGTCGTTGAGGATTCGCACAATATTGTTGAATTCTTGAGTGTTGGCACTAAGGCTTCCGTCTGGATTGGCCTTGAGAACTCGTTGCTGTACGGGTTCTTTTCCTTCCATGTAGTCGGCTCTTCGACTTAAGGCGTCTGCCCTGCCATTTTCTTTTCCTGGAGTGTAGCGGATTTCGAACTTGTATTGCCCGAGCAGTTCCGACCAGCGGGCCTGCCTGCGAGTTAGTACCTTAGTCGTAGTGAAGTAGGTCAGATTCTTGTGATCAGAAAGAATCGTCAGTCCTGGTGCTCCTTCCGCATAATAGTTCCAGTGTTGTAGTGCCGCAACGATAGCTAGCAGTTCCTTGTCATGGACATCGTAGTTTTGTTCCGCGGGTGACATCTTTCTTGAGTAATAAGCCACTGGGTGTCGTTTCCCGTCATGCATCTGCGTGAGGCATGCTCCTATGGCTAGATCCGATGCGTCAGTCTCGATGTAGACTGGTTTCTTCGTGTCGAACATCATCAGTACTGGTGCAGTACAGCACATTTGTACTAGTTTGTCGAATGCTTCTTGATGTCGTTGTTCCCATTTCCATTTGAGGTCCTTCTTCGTAAGGTCTGACAGTGGTGTGGCGATCTTCGAATAATCCTTGATGAACTTCCGATTGTAGTTCGCTAGTCCAAGGAATGATTGCACATCCTTAACTGTTTTCGGAGTTGGCCATGTCTTGATGGATTCGATCTTTTCCGGGTCGATTGCGATTCCTCTTGTGTTGATGATGAAGCCAAGGAACTTGACTTCTTTCTTGTGGAACTCGCATTTTTCTGGTGCGGTCCTGAATCCTACTCGGAAGAGTCTGTCGAGCACGTTCTGTACTTGTCTCTTATGTTCCTCTAGTGACCCTTTGGTGTAGACGAGGATGTCGTCCATATATGCGATAACGCATATGTCGAGCAGGTCTCTGAGGATGTCGTTTACCATCTCTTGGCAAGAGGCTGGTGCGTTGGTTAATCCCATTGGCATGACCGTAAATTCGTACAGTCCGTAGCGTGTTCGGAACGCCGTCTTCCATTCCTCGCCTTCCGCCATGCGGATAGCATAGAATGCGTCTCGTAGATCGATCTTCGTATACCAGTCTGATCCGGTAAGTCTGTCTTGTGATTCCTCAATGTTGGGTAACGGATATCGGTTCTTAATCGTGATGTCGTTGAGCTTCCTGTAGTCAACGACGATTCGTGTCTTCCCGTTGGGCTTTGGAACGCCGAAGATAGGTGCGCCTGCACTGGACCTGGATTTCCGTATCCAGCCTTTGGCTAGCATCTTGCGTAGCCATTTATCTTCTTCCTGGAGCGCGTGTTCGGATTTCTTGAATAGTGGCACGAATGGGGGCTCCGTTCCGGGTTTCAGGTTGATCCGGTGATCCCATTTCTGGTGTTTAGGTAAAGCGGTGGTGTCTTCTACCTCTTCAAAGAGTTTCGCCCATTTTTGATACTCTTTGGGGATAGCGGTTTCCGAGGCCGTATCCTTCGATGGTGCGTTACTTCCATCCTTTCTCGTGACCTGGTTGTCCTCCTTGCCATCGCGAGTGACTGTCCGAGTTAGGCTTGATTGCTTCGTAGCTCCGGGCGACTGGAGTGTCATTTCGTTGATCTGTCTCCTAGCCTCATCTATCAGTGAACGCTGTCGCTGTATAGGGTCAATGTCGATAACGCAATCGCATTGTTCAAACCTGAGTACTCCTCGTCTCCAATCGATGATTGGATTGTGCTTTCTCAACCAAGGTATGCCTAGTACGACGTCATGACTGGCCATGTCAGTGATGTCCAAGACAATTTCCTCGTGGTGCTGTTGGATAGCAAGTGGTAACGGAATGGTTTCTCGTTCCACGCTTGGTAACGATGATCCGTCGACTGCGATCAATTCGTACCCTTCGTCCTTCGATTGGGTAGCTATCCCATATCGCTTCACGAATGATTTGGAGGCAAAGTTCCCGCTCGCTCCAGAATCAATCATGGCTTGGACCCTGTGTCCGTTGACGGTAATGTTGGTGCGAAAGACTGATGTTGATGCTTGAGCGCTTTCCGTGTTGCAGAACTCTCTTTGGACGCTCATTCCTTGAGAGTTGATCCTTTTCCCGACTGGGTCTCGGTGGTTGGTGTCGTGTACCACTCATGGATCTGGTGTGACGTGTGTTTGACCATTTGGTCGATTGCTCTTTCTTCTGCTGTCTCGATGCAAGCATAGATGGATTGACATTGTTGTAGCTTGGCGTATTTCTCCGATAGTTGGCGTATGCTTTCCCGTACCTGGTTTGGCACGATCTCGTCGCCTGGGGTGACATATCCGAATGGCGTGATCGTGCTTCCAATGGGGACGAGCTCCTGCACGAGGGATCTGAAATCGTATCGCACCGAGATTCGTAGTTGGTTCCAGAGCTTGGTCCGAAGCTCTTTGAGGGCTCGGTCGAACTTGGTTGGGTGTAGGTATCGTTTCCCATTGATCTTCGGAAATATGTCTTCTTGGCGCATAGCCAGAAACAGCATTACTTTTCGCATGATCCCGGCCTGGGTGCATGTGAAAGTCGTGAGTTCGTCATCTGGGTCTGATTCTTCCTCAGATGATTCCTCCGATACGTCTTCTTCTTCTGCAGACGAGTCTTGTTCTTCCTCCTCGGAATCGGTTTCAGGAGGGATGTTCTCTTGGTTGTCGTAACAAGATTCGTTGGTTTCTTCCTCGGCGAGTCTGAGGTGTGGTGCTAATTCTTGTAGCTCCTCTGGAACAGGCGGGGGCCTGCTTCCGTCCTCATACCGTCGGATTGGAGGATCCTCTTCCCGTATTGGTTCGATCGGAAAGAAGCTATTCTCCCTCTTGGAAGAGATGTGTGTTTGGCATGTGTCGTCGTAACAGAACCGCCAGTGAAGGCTTCCATGTCCGCGACGTTCTTCCCAGTGGATCTGTGTCGGGATGCCCCCTCGTTGCATCATTCCGAATGTCCGTTTCCTTTCTCGCATTTCGTCTTCCAGGATCTGGAGTTCGTCTTGGACAGCGTCGTATCTTTCGTCCAAGATTTTCCATTGTTGTTCGAGTTCCTGAGACCAAGGTTGAAGATAGATCTCCTCTTTCCCTTGTGAGATTTCTTCCAGGAGGGCCCTTAGCTTAGTGAATTTGACGAGTCGGTCGGTCTCCTCCGTGGTTTCCTCGTTTTTGCGTTTCTGGGATATCATGCCTAGAAGTCGGACTTCTCTAGGAGGGTTATTGTCGTTGTAATCTCCTCGTCCTTCTTCTTTTCGTTGCATCGTGTTGAAGGATTGTCGCTGCACCATGTTCTTGGAACGGCAATCCCTCGCGAAGTGGCCCGGTTTGCCACAATTGTAACAGGTCTTCTCGCTACCTTGTTTTTTGCTTGGCTTGCCCCTTGGCTTGCCTTTTCCTTTGATCTTTCGACCTTTCTGGGTAACGTCGAGTTCCATTGGTTGGGGTCCATAATATGGCTTGTTGGACTGGTTGTTTGTCTTGGAATGGTATCCGCGGTTCCTTCCATAGTCTGGGGTGAACCCGGCCGTTCCTCCAACCTTGGAGTCGTACTTGCGTTCCAGGGCTCTCTCATAGAGCCGGTCGTCGATCTCGATAGCCGCTTCGGTCAAATCCTTCAGGGTGTCGAGTGTTCCTCCGTGGTTCATCAACTGGTCCTTGACCGAGTCTTCGAGCCCACGTCTGAACATTGTCATCAACGCCTGTTGGTCCCATCCAGTCACCTGTGAGTGTTCCTCGAACTTGGCCGCATACTCGGATGCTGAGGTACGTTGCTTGAGGTGCTGGATAACCCTGATCGCTTGGGTTACCTCGTTGGAAGATCCGAAGATCTCCTTAAGCTTGATCTTGAAGGTCGTGTAGTTTCTGAACATGCCGGTGGGATCCTGAGTTCCCTGGCTGTCCAAGTAGACCTTGAGGTGGGGTTTGATCCAGTTCTGAGCACTACCCCGAAGGTACGTGCTGGCAAAGACAGTCTTGAGTGTCGCTTGGACTGGGTTGAACATAAGGTACATGTCCATCTGGTTAACCCATTCGTCGAACTTGTTCCGATCTCCATAGTAGTGGTCAGGCTTCGCTGGTTTGAAGTTTCTTGGTCTTGGGCCACTGTCTTCGTCATCGGAGTCATCCGGTGGAGTCGGTCTTGGAGGTTGGACTGGCTTGCTGCGGCTGGATCCTGCTTCGCTGGGGACGGGATTTCCCCTAACGCTTCCTGCGGTAGACATCCTTAAGGGCGTACAAAGCTGTTAGGTTATGAGCGGGAGGCTGATGACCTAAGATCTCACTAAGCAGAAGCTTAAGCTCGATCGGGGTTTGAGCTTGTCGGGTAGTCTAGAGGAGAGCACGAGGCAGGAGTGGTCACTATCAATCAAAGAGATAGAAGTGAGAAATCCAATCACTAGAATTGGACAGTGAGTTGTACGCGATGACTATCTAGGGAGGCGATACTCATCGCTACTAAATACAAAGGGGACTCCTCTGTCTTGGCTCCTGGAGCGGCAGCCATAGTAGGGAGCGGTCGCGTCGCTCTGGAGCGGTCGTGTCGCTCTGGAGCGGTCGCGTCGCTCAAGGTCTTCTGCGTCGCTCAAGGGACTGGAGCGGTCGCCAAGCCCTGGAGGCTGAGCGTCGCTCATCTTTTGCACGTGATGTTCTCGTGATCCGGGTCGTCCAATCACGAACCGTAACATTATAGCTTAAACTCGCTTCTTTGTAACGGGCGGAGGCTATAGGTCGGAAGGTAGAGAGTAAGAAGTCGGGCAGGACAGAGTCGTATCGGGAACTACGTAACCTATTAGGTAGGTATTTTAACAAGACGTAGGACGAAGAAAGGAAGGAGACGACTTCTCCTTTCTTCGTCGAAGAAAACTCTTCTCGACGGGAGGAGCCGCGCTCCTTTAGAGAGGCCTAGGCTAGGCCCGCGACATTCTTAATTACTTCGATATTATCCTTTCTAAAGAAAGCTCGGTCGAAGAGCTAGGAATTACGAGGTATAATCTAAGTAACTCGGCTTAGATTAACGCTATTCGTTAATAGCTAAATATAGGTATCTATTCCTATTTTGCTAGCTCCCTAACGACGGTATAATTTGCATACGGGCTAGAGAGCTTTACTAAGTCGTTTGACGTCCTACTATCACCCCTTCTGCGACTCGATAAGGAGGTGGTCGCATAGAAGGCACTTCGAGTTTCATATACGTCGCATCGACGATCTTGATCCTGCTGCCAACTTGCAATGCCTCACCGGTGAGGATGAACTGAAATCCGGAGGCCCATGAGACGTGGACTATACAGTTAAGCAAGTTCTACGCAAGTACTACCAAAATGATACAGATCTTGTGTGTCACACTGCGTTCCGCTGAGGTGTGATCGGCCTCGAAGTCATACTTCTGGCTGTCATTCGCAAGTCAGCAACATCAAGTTCGAAGATATGCGCTTGAGCGGCTGTACGTACGTAGCTTAGTTATCGCGTGATGTCGAGCCCTGTGTCTAGCCGCGGGTTCCATACTCAGCGTGCGAGCCTTCTTTGGAGAGTTTGATCAGATCGTGTCTCTGCGGCAGTCAGGATGATTAGGGCGTTCTGAATTGCGCAAGAACACTGAGTCCATGTTCGAAGTACCTAGTTCAAGGGTCGATGGACTTTCTGAGAGAGCTCCAGGTAGTATTTCTCGTAGGCATCCGCCCCGCTAAGGATAGCAACTTCCAATCATCGGCACTCTGTTAGTGGATACAGTCGTTGCAAAGAGCGCTGTAGGGTCCTTTTACAGTGACTGACTCATGTATAGCCAAATTGAGGAAGCCTACAAGTCCTTGCCGTATCGTGCTTTTGATCCTCTCTGAAGAATCACGCCATTTGGAGCTGGCTTCTCGCCATGGCCATAGCCAATTGTGGCTGGACGGTAGTTGCATGATTTGCGGGCCAGCACAAAGCTACAAGTAGCCACATACTGCAGAAGCATAAGTATGTCTCTTCCCCAGAGACCTTGTTTATCGAAATTCTCTTCTCATTCCGGTTTCTTGATTTCGCGATCAGAGTCGCCAAGTCTCAACCACGATGCACGCTGAGCTCCGTGGAAGCAGCCAAACCCCATGCAGCTTGGCCATGAGCGAGTGGTTTTCCCCCAGTTTCTTGACCTGAGCTCAACGTTATGGGTCGATCCAATGACTCTCGGGGAAAGATGCTGAACTGGCACGTCGGCTTCGAAGCGATGGCCCCGCGATGCGGGGTCCTTTGTCCCTCGATGCTCTCCGCGGCGAAACAACGGCCGAGCACGTCTTCAGCCGAGCTCGCGATGGCGCAATGGATCGTTATCGAAACATATAAATGCGTACGAAGGTTACGCGAAGCGCGAATTCTGCGACATCCCAGATCGAAACTGTAGCCGTCAGAAGTTTCACCCGTTTCTTTGAGGGAAGAGGCCATCATGTCTCCCGCTCTCACGCAATCCACAGCTCCAAGCACTGCCCACCATCTATCACAAGTCAGCAAAGCAATCTTTCCAGATGGCCACAAAACCTCTGGCCAGCACAATCCGATACCGGAGCTGATTCGGCCATACGAGGAGTTCCCTCAAGAGATTGTCGGCCAAACAGTGTGGAAGGCCGAGGACTATCGCAACAACCCTGAGCGATGGACTCATGGCTTCAGCGAGGAAGAGATTGCAGAACTTGGGAACGCTGCAGATGGCTACATCGCGGCCGGTCATCCACTGACCGGGATGAAGAAAGAGCTGTTCCCGCTGCCCAAGCTTGCTCCTTTCTTTAGAACTGTACGAAACGAGATCGTCAATGGCAAGGGTTTCATTCTGTTCAAGAACGTGCCTGTGGAAGAGTGGGGCCTGCACAAGTCGGCGGTAGGGAGGATGCTTCGATGATGACAAGCGTAATCTGACGATTGGCAGGTCGCATATATGGGTCTCGGCGCCTACTTTGGCTATTTCGTCTCCCAGAATGGCAAAGGACATGTGCTGGGGCACGTCAAGGACCTTGGCGAAGACCCCACGCAGAAAGACAAAGTTCGGATCTATCGGACAAACGCGAAGTAGGCGTGAACAGAGCGGATGCGGGCAAGCGTCATACTGACGAGCTTCCAGACAATACTTCCACACCGACGGGGCCGATCTGGTCGGTCTGTTATGCATGGCCAAAGCGCTGGAGGGTGGGGAGAGCGACATTGTTAGCACCCACGACGTGTTCAATGTCCTCCAAAAGGAGCGACCGGATGTGGTCAAGACTCTGGTCACACCGAAGTGGTATTTCGATCGCAAAGGAGAGGTCAGCGAAGGGCAAGATCCATGGTACACGTCGGCCATTGTGTATCTCGAAAACGATGCGAGCGGTTCTCCCCGAGTGTGGGCCAAGTTCGATCCCAACAACGTGACATCGTTGGCGCGCTTCAACTCTGGGCCCGACGCGAAGATTCCACCACTTTCCGAAGAGCAGAAGGAGGCGTTGAAAGTGTTCGAGGAGACGTGCACGCGGCTGTCGCTGCACATGATCTTGAATCCGGGAGACATCCAGCTTCTGGCCAACACGCACGTCTTCCATGCGCGGACGGCATACAAGGACTATCCTCCGGGATCGGTTGATGAGAAGGGGCGGGAAAGGGTGCGGAGACATTTGATGCGATTGTGGCTTGCCGTGCCTGAGGATGAAGGAGGATGGAAGCTGCCGTTCCGTGATAGCAATGAGAGGAAGAGGGGTGGCATTCAAGTGAATGACACGGCGCCGATCTGCCCGATAGACGCGGAGTAGTCCGTCGAATGAATGCATGAATGATGGAGAGCGAGCGATTCTTTCCTTTGGGAAAGCGCAAAGCTCGGCCGAATGACGGGACGGTGCTCGCGTCGGCACACGTGCCGATCCGTTCACACTGCACGTGCGCGTGCGTGTGCGCTTTCGCTGTTGTGCCTCCACGCCTCGATAACTATCTTTTTTGTCGCTTGCGCAGCTGCCGCCGAAAATTGCCTTTGTACAGGAACGATCATCGCCAGACGGCCGCGCCTCGATCAGCAAAACGGACGGCCTCCAACGCGTCCCGGCTGCGCGTCGAGTGCGCCTTATCAATCCCGGCGACGCGATAGAATAGAACATGCGCGGAGGGAACAGGTCCAGCGTCCGCTGTCGGCTCATCGCTTCACGCCCTTCGTAGTCTCCCTTCCCGCCACTGCGACGCCATGGCTCCCGCCGCCGAACGCCGTTCCAGCGACGCCAAATCCGCCCCGAGCGTCCGCAAAGTGACCCGCTCCCGACATGGCTGCGAGACTTGTCGAGCGCGGAAAGTGCGATGCGACGAGCGACCCGGCAGGTGTGAGTTCCGTTGCCCTTGCCTTGCCTTGCCTTGCGTCTTTCCCTCCGCTGGCCTGCCTGCCTGCCTGCCTCATACTGACATGTCTGCGACAGGCTTCAACTGCGAGCGGCTGGGCCTGATCTGTGCGCCTTCGGGCAAAGGCGCCGCCGAGCATGGCTCGTCCGCGTCAACGCACATCTCCCCGCTGCAGCCCGCGGCGGCGCTCGCAGTCCACCACCACGCCGCGGGTCTGAAGCGCAAGCGCACCTATCGCTCATGCAGCGCCTGCCGAGCCTCGAAAACGCGGTGCTCGGGCCACAAGCCCGTCTGCGTGCGCTGTCGCGACAAGGCGATCAAGTGCAGGTACGAGGACGAATCCGAGCCCGCGTGGAAGCAGCGCGTGGCGGCCACGGGCCTGCCCAAAGACCACGCAACGCCGCAGTCTGAGTCGATCCGGAGCGACAGTGGCCTGACCCCGGAAAGCATCACCAGTCCAGGCAGAAGGCCGGAAGCGACGCCCGCGCGCAGTCTGGGTCTGGGATCGCCCGTGGTGTCGGTCCATACCACCGCCACCACCACCCCCGCGGGCGATGATCTGTCCTGGCTCGTTGCCCCACAGCTCCCCGACCGCCACCGGACGAGGGTGCTGGTGGAGCGATACTTCGCCAACGTGCACCATCTTCGTTGCTTTGCCTTCCTTCACAAGCCATCCTTCCTGCAGAAGCTGGACAACGATGGCGAGAAGATGCAGCAGGGCAACGCCTTGCTGCACATCGTGTGCGCACTCGGCGCGCTGTTCTACGCCGTCGAATACGAGACATCGAGAAATATCACCCGGCCCATCAGTCCGCTGGACTCGGGAAAGCACTGGGCATTGCACGCCAATAACCTGATCCTTGCACGTCTGAACCGCATTTCCGTCGAGAACTTGATGGCCGCCGTTCTCCTGCACGACTACGAGATTCGCATGGGCAACTACTCCAACGCGTTCATGCTGAGCGCAATCACTGCTCGCATGGCACAGGCACTCCAAATCAATCTGGAGCACTCGACCGATGTGCTGTGTCGAGAGCCTGGGAATGGCCCCTCGGCGAGCGTCAAGGAGTCTCGTCGCCGGCTCATGTGGGCGTGCTACATCACTGACGCACACGTCGGAAGTGGGATTGATCAGCTCACGCTCATCGACGAGGCCGACATCAAAATACAACTCCCATGTAACGAGCGAAATTTCGTGCTGGAGGAGCCCTGCATCACAGAGACTTTGGAAGAAGGTCACATGCTGAAATTCCTTCCACCTGAGCTCCTGCCGACATTTCCACAAGACTGCATGGGAATGACCGCATTCTATCTACGACACATTTCCACGAGACGGAAAGTACTGAAGTACATCAAGCACCTGGACAGTGCCAAGCCGCCGTGGTTTCCAGATTCCGAGTTCGCTCAGCTCGATGCTGAGCTGCGGCATTGGTACGATCACTTACCCGCAAATCTGCAGTTCACGCCGACGACATTGTACATTCGGCAAGAAACGTCACAAGTCGGTGCGCTATGTGCATTACACTACGCATATCATCAGACCATGTGCGATCTCTATCGCGTAGGCACGCCCAGCCTGTACAAGTTGCGCGCATCATTCACGTATGGTCCCGAGCAGCAAGATTTCCATCGCCATCTGCAGAACACGCTGTTTGGACACGCCAGAAGTCTGGCGACGATCATGGCAGAGGCGTTGCGGCATGGTCCGCACGCCATAGCTGACTCCTGGTTGCCGACCATTCTTTACGACTCCTGCAAAATCATGTTGTTCTACCTCACGCAGATCATTGATCCAAAGCTAGAAAGCAGCAAGGCGCTACTTGCTGAGACAATCCCGCATGTGCAGAACAATGTCAGAGCTTTGAAGATCATGCGCTCGATGTACGCTGCTGCGATGCCACTCTCCAAGGCTGCAGAGACGATGGTGGAGAAGATCGGCATCGAGCTGGACAGCGGATCAAGAAACCCCGATTTCATCCAAGAAGACCCTTACGCCAACAACGACGCTGAAGAGCTAGAGCCTCCTGCTTCAGCGCCAGGCTCTCCAGCGCAGAGTGCGCCTGATTACATCTTGAACCCTCTTTCGATATACCGGTTGGCACGAAAATCTATACCGGAGAAGCATGCACCTGAAAGGCAGCCGGCGCCGACATCTGCAGCTGTGCAGAACATGGCCTCGAGGCCTTTGTCCGCTGGTCAACACTATTCTTTGGTTGGAGCCGACTCACATATTGATCCAGGGCTGCGAGCTGGGGGAGGGGCGTCTGATCAGATCAATCTCGAAGAGCTGCAATCACTCTTCTCAAGCGATCCTACCGGGTGGACTTGGCAGCCTGCGGAAACTGCTGTCGGATCGATGACTGAGAGCGGCAGTCTGCCGCCCTGGGAGTCGCGAGCACTCGAAGTGGGACTGGATGCTTGGCTGCCCACCTTTGCTTTGGAGCCTTGAGGAAGATTCTAGGACAAAATGTTGTTCAGGCACGTGTTCGGACTCTGGTCACATATATCTATGTTGCTGGAGCTGCCGGCCGCGTCTCATGCGTAGAGCTCGGCGCCTGTCCTATCGCAGCGGTTACCAATACACACTGCGGGCTCTGCGATAGGTGCGCAATCATGCCCGCCATTAAGGTTCGCCCTCCCATGGTAATGCACAGAGTTCCCGAAGCTTATAAAGGTCTGAGGTCCGATGAACTCCATCTGGTCGAGCGTGTCAGATTTTGAGCCTCTGCGGCAGTCATACGGGCTCCTCTACAGTTGAGTTGTGGAAAGACCGAGTACCTGAAACTGTAGGTAGTTACGTGTCAAATACAGAACGCCTACGCTTCGCCACAGCCAGAAAAAGGGCCGACCAATGACCTCAGCAAGAATGGGCTGTCAGTAGATGAGTTTTCACGTTCCATTGGGGCAGTGACAACCCGGATCCTCTGTCACCCTACTGAAGTTTTGGTCATGTTCCAACGAAAATTGAACAGAGGGATATATCATGCCCGCTCGCCTCCCAACAGCACTTTTCGTTCACTATCCTCTCGACAGAACACACGCCTCGAGAACAGCCAGTCTTTACATGGTACGGATGCTTCGTCCACCTCATACAGCATGTCCAACAACCCATCAGGCGCGTTGCCGAAGCAGCAACATTTCCTGAATCAAGCCAAACACCAGGATGAATGGCGCGGGGAAATGGAAAGGGCTCTGGAGCCAGGGCCCAGCTGGGGATATCTATATGCCCAAAATTATCGAGACATGGCCCTAGATCACTCTCCATTCATGAATCCATTCGCATACCCTTCAGCACCCGTACAGCACCCAATCTTGCAGCCTCCTTATCGGTACTCCCAGATCCCACAAGCACTAGACCCTCCGCCATCGTATAATTATGTCCCGCATCTTGGGTATTCGCCCAACGGGCTCCCGCTATCGAGATTTTCCCGATCAGGCCCGCCGATTCTACCCAAAAGGACAGATTACACTTGCTGGGTGGGTAATTTACCGCCGAACGCAACTGTGGAAATGCTTAGAGATCATTTCTCCGACGGGGCAAAGGACGAAATCGAGAGCATATTCTTGATGATGCGTAATTGCGCATTTGTCAATTATCTGACTGAAAGTGCATGTCAGGCAGCTGTCCTGCGCCTGAATGGGAAGCTCTTGGGCGGCAATCCCCTACTGTGTCGAGTAAAGCAGGAGCAATCCGACGAGGATGAAATGTTCCAGCGGCAGGGACATGGTCGACAGGATTCTGGGGCTGCAGACGTGGAAGTCAATGCGCTCAGCGACTCGGTGAAAGAATTCAAGGTCGATGAGTCTGAGGCCTCGGAAGCGCAGGATATAGTCCAGGAAGAATTACCGCGAAATGACAGCGACCCAACCAAGAGATCTACTGAGAAATGGGAGGCACGTTACTTCATCCTGAAAGCGCTGAACACCGAAGATCTTCAAGAAAGCTATCGCAACGGGACCTGGACCACACAGCTACACATTCAAAAGAACCTCCACAAGGCATTCAAAAATTCTGAATCAGTCTATCTCATCTTCTCAGTGAACAAGAGCGGCACCTATTTCGGCTACGCCCGAATGCTCAGCTCGCCAGGCAAAGGTCAGCAAGCAACACGAGAGATTTTCGATGGTAACCTCTTCGCAGGACTACAAGTAATACAGACCCCAGAGACAGAAAAGACTCCTGCTGGCAAGATCACTTTTGATCCTGCTCGAAGTACTAGATTCTGGGAGGCAGTGCGTGACCCCGAAAGCGAGACAGAGGGGCCTGATGCGTTGAGGCCGTTCAGGATCCAATGGATCACGAATTCTCCTTTGCCATTCGACAGGGTCAGAGGCCTTAGGAATCCGTGGAATTTGAACAAAGAGGTTAAGGTGGCGCGAGATGGGACTGAATTGGAGACGACTGCTGGGAGACGTATCCTGCAGCTGATGCACTCCGTTAGCGTAGACCACTCGAGACCCCATCGAAATTACAGCACGAATCCTATTTACAATGAAGTCGGCTGAGGCAACTTGAACGTGGCTGTAAGCGCCACTTGGATCGCATACCAAGATGCATTGAATAAGCCCGGAAGAAGCAATAATCGGCGCCTGGATTAACATCTCTTAGCCAGTACGGGAACGGAGTGCTGGTTGCTGGCCGATCAGTGCCGATGTTGCCCAGGACGAGCGTCGAAGCGGCAGGCCAGTGGCCGTGATCACGTCAAGTGCGTGTGAATCACGAGCCGCTACACCAGACTTGATACGATCAATAGTTGATACTGTCGATTTACAGCACAATGACACGACACTGTCACCTTCTGTCCGAGTGGGAGAGGGAAATTCGATGTGCAGTCCACGGACTGCATGGAAAAATACTCAGGCAAGTCGTTGGAGTGTTTCCAGCGTTACTCAGGATCAATGGCAGCAACTGGTTTGCTAGCGATAATGCTTCTGGCGGCAACATTTATAGAATCCGACCATAGAACAGCACCTCCAGAAATGCGACAAGAGAGTTATGTATACGTCTTAGACGTTATAACGTTCTCTAATGACTCTACAGACAATGAGAGTCCTCAATCCAAGGGGGCAACCGAATATGGACATGGAAAATGCGCGTAAAATCCGCAAATATAGACAAGACCTACGACCGGGACGCAAGCATTTCGAGACATGATATCCATGGAACCAAGGCTATGCCTGAAATGCAAACCAAGGACCCACGCTCACAAGCTAGAGAAGTAGTGCCCAGACCACTGCAAGCACCGGACAGAACCAATTGTCCGTGTCCAGCTGACACTACAGGCTTTATCGACATCACGGAGAGCTACGATTTCACCAGGAGAATGTATCAATAACAAGCTGCGCCTTACAAGCGAGTCATGAGCTATGAATCAGCTTACAAAAGCGCTCAATACATGGTAAGTGGGGGAACCCAAAACAAGGTAAGCTTATACTTCATTCTAGGAACAACTCTTTCCGTAGTAATTCATGGAACACTAGATAGTATTGACAATCCGAAGCCATCAAGACTCAAAAATCATGCAATTTTCAGTTTCTTTCACCACATCTCTGCTTGCCTTGCACCTCCGTGATCCGGTAGTCGTGCACTCCAACCAAGGATCCTTGAGCGACGGCGCAGGTCCACAGCATACACGTTTCCATGGATCTGTAGAGATAGTTCAGGCTTTTGTCCTCTGTTTATCAGCCTGATGAGTCAACTTTGAAGAAGTATGGCTTAGAGTCGTTGCGATGTCGCGGGTCGAAAGTTGCAAATGAGCAAACCCTTATTGCTCAGCATCCTCACCAACTACTGCTGACTTCCATCATCAACCTGCCCCAGCACAGGCCTCCAAGCTCCGCTCTCACTCCTCCCCAAACAAGCCCCAATCCTTCACCTCCAACGACCCCACCACCCTCTCCCTCACCTTCCTCCCCACCTCCAACAACCCTTCCACCTCAGCTACATCACCTCCTTCTCCAGTATTCTCCCTCATAACCGGCAAATTCACACTAACCACAAAGTCCGTCTCAACCCTCTCCAACCTCACCAAAATGACGAACACCACCACCCCTCCCTTCGGCTCATTCGCTCTACCCCTCATCTTCTCCCCCGCCGGGACCCTCGCGACAAGACTCAAACATTTCGTCCCCACCATCCTCGCCAACTCAAACTCCGTCGCAGTTTCCAAAATCGTCGGACTCGCCGCGTCAGGTTCCGAATCAATGATATCCGAAAGATGGAACTTCAACGCTTCGACATCATCATTTGATGCATTTTCCACTCGTTCGAGGATATCAAAGACGAGAGAGGAGAACCCTTCAGTATGGAGGAAAACTTCTTGGGTATCGGGGACTTGGCGAATTTGACTGTTGTGAAAAAACCTCCCTTGTTAATCGGCTGTGAGATGAATTTTAGGAGCATGGGAGGCCTCGCCTCGGACGTATCTTTCTGGCAGATAATTGATGAAGGAATCGAGTGGTGATGAGCTTACCTGACATCCTCCCATCCAGCGGGCATTTCTGCTGTAATGGCTCCACCGAATAGTTCGACAGGCTTGAAACTGAGTTGGCCAGCGGCAGAGGCCATTATTGCGTGAGCTCTTGTTTTCTGGTTTCTGTTCGGTCTTGTTTGCAAACAATGGCAGCTTTGGACTGAGGCAGTGGACTCCTCCTTTCGTTCACGCAAGTCTTTAACTTTTGTACGCGTACAGCTGGTCTTGTGATGTTAAGCCCGAAATTTAGGATTCGACCTTTCTGCTGTTAAAGGTTGTGGCGTGTAGTTTGTTGATTCTCAACGATGATTCTTGGGCGAAGTGACGCACTTTTATGCAGCTTCCACAGCGTCAGGCAACATCAGGCATCAAACAACTTCTGCCTCCCTGTTGCCTAGGACATGAGTAACAGTGATATGCACCGCAAAGACAACACGCGAGAAGAGTGGGTGAAAAAGGAAGAGTGGATGAAAAGAGGTTGATAGTGGTACATTTTGTTCAGTTTCATTGCGTCGTCACACACAGCTACGAAAGCCATGAGGTGAAGTCGGGAGATTAGTCAGCGGCGGTTCGGGCCTTCAAGGCGGCGAAGACACCACTGCAGCCATGGTCGTTGTGGTCACCTAGCACAACCTCCATGAATGACCCTTGCATTCATGCTCTACAACATGTGGACAAAACGATGCTTGTCGCACATCTCATCGATCTCGTGCTGGGAACTGCCTCTGACGATCCGCCGTGCCAGCTGGAAGCGAGTACAGCCATGGCCGGTAGACCGCGTCTGCTGCTTGGGACATGCGGCACACGGCATGCACAGATAGACACTGTTGGGCTGAATGGTCGCGATCTAGCCCCACACGTCCTGTCCCACACCCTCGATCCAGTTGCCCAGCCTCTCGACTCCGCTATCCCACTCTTTCAGCCTCGAGCGCATGCCCTCGATGCCTGTCTTGTCCAGCACCTTTGGCTGTACCCATGTAATGCGTGCCACTTCTGCCACCTGGTCGATGCTGCCGCGCAGCAAGCCCAAGCTCAATGCCTTCATGATGAGATGCTCAATCTCGTTGGGCTGCACCTTCGTCTCTTGACTGATGGTTGCGAATGTCATGCTGCGGTCCTGCGGAGGCCGCGAGAAGACAAGTTGGGTCAGGGCGGCGAGCGAGATCTTTTGGTAGAGGAATTGCTGATGTTGCTTGAGGAGTGCGTTTGCATCGATGTGTTGTTGGAGGATGTTGTACGCGTGGAGGTCGCCACGGTTGAAAGCGAAGAGCAGGTCACGCAGCCATGAGTGCGGAGTCTTGCTCAAGCTGTCAAGAATGGGGTGGAGAAGGAGTTCTCCGAAATTGTAAATGGTCTCGCTGACGAGTGCGGCAATGGAAAGATCGTAGGCGATGCGTTGTCGGTCGCGCTCGGTGACGTCCTCTAGCTTGACACACGCCAAGTAGAGCAGAGCAGTTCGGTAGTATTTGGCGAACTCGTGCTGATGTTGATGGTAGGTGGCGCTCACCCAGTAGAAGTTGGCGTGCACTTCGGTCTCGACGGAGTCAAAGGTATCCAGGACAGACTCGCACTTGTCCAAGTCCTTGCGAGCTTCAGCAATCTGCTTCAGGCTGAGGCGTGTGTTGGCGACTGCTGTGAGAGCGTAGACGTGCGCATCTGATGAGGCCGGCTTATCGACACGCTTCGCGAGAGCGGAGAGGAAGTTTAGACGCTGCTCATCATCTGCGACCAACGTCAGTTCCATGTTCCCATTTTCTTCATCACCCTTGCTGTACCTTGATACTGGTTGGCGGTGCTCAGTCCTATGCGCACCAGCTTCAGTTGGTTGATTTTGTCAGCGAACTTGGTGACGAAGTGCTCGAAGATGGGTATCCGTGAAGGCTTGCTGTCGGCTTCGTTGTAGTATGTAACGAGGATATCGGTCAACTCGTGCCACAGCTTGCGCTCCCAGTAATCCTCGAAGCTCAAGAAGTAGTGCTGCAAATCATCGGGAGCATTGTCGCGCGCCTCCTGCAGAAAGTCGGCGATCTTCTCGTTGTCCGTCGCCATCGTGTTTGTCCCGCCGTGCCGCTGTCCTGATCGTTTGGTGCCTGCTCCCGGACACTTCCAACTCTATTGTTATTGCCCCTTCGCTGTGGTGGAGAGTAAATTGTTCGCTTGACCGATGGGGGAAGAGTGGTGGCGCCGCGTGATTGTTGATTGAAGATGGAGCTGTGATGGCAGCAGCTGTCGGGCATACGTGATGCTCCGGCAGAGCCTCATTTCTTGGCGCGGATGAGAGAGCGACAGAGCTCCTCCAATCACAACCTCCGCAACTCAGCAACGCCAGCAGCGACCTCACGCTCACGCCCCGACACCACCGCCGCCGGCCCATGGAGTGAGCTGCTCCTCCGCCACCCTTCCACCGAACACCAAACTCCGCTCTGTGGCCATGGCGGGCCTTCCCACCAACGCAATGGCTCTGCAACGCCAACTCTGCCGCCCGACTGCATCCTCGCTCACCACCAAACTCACAAAATCCGCCATTGCACCCACACAATGTCGACGGAACCTGCAGGATATTGTCATCACACGCACTGGCAAGCCAATTATCAGGCTACCGGGTGGACGGAGCTCCCTCGGCGGCCATACCGCCACCGTCTTCGGCGCAACGGGCTTCCTGGGCAGATACATCGTGAATCGGCTGGCGAAGAATGGAAATACTGTCGTCGTCCCCTTCCGTGAGGAGATGGCAAAGCGACATCTCAAGGTTACGGGCGATCTGGGCAGAGTGGTCTTCATTGAATATGACCTGCGCAACAAGGCCTCCATTGACGAGGCCGTGCGACACTCGGACATCGTGATCAACATGGTCGGTCGCGACTACCCAACGAAGAACTTCGATCTCGGAGACGTTCACGAGGAAGGCACTCGCCGGATCGCAAACGCAGTGGCCAAGTACGACATCGACCGCTTCATTCACGTCTCGTCCCACTCGGTCTCGCCCAACTCACCCTCAGAGTTCTACCGCACGAAATGGAATAGTGAGCAGATTGCACGCGAGATCTTCCCCGAAACCACCATTGTCCGACCAGCTCCCGCGTTCGGCTTTGAGGACCGCCTGTTGCACCGCTTGGCCAAGGCTACCAACATTCTCACCGCCAACAACATGGAAGAGACCTTCCGACCTGTCCACTCCATTGACATTGGTCGTGCGCTGGAAGTCATGTGTGAGGACGACAGCACTGCTGGTCAGACATACGAGTTGTTTGGACCGAAAGAGTACACAATGAAGGAAGTGTCAGAGCTTGTGGACCGTGAAATGATCAAGAAGCGAAGACACATCAACTTGCCCAAGGCTTTCCTCAAACCATTCTATGGCACACTCAATAAGCTTCTCTGGTGGCCTGTTGGAAGCACTGATGAAGTTGAGCGCGAGTTCTTGGATCAAGTCATTGACAAGAATGCCAAGACATTCAAGGATTTGGGCATTGAACCTGGTGATATTGCCAACTTTACTTACCAATATTTGGTACGTTCCCCTCCTCTCTTCGCCGTGCGCACTGTACTGACTTGATTGCAGCAACACTACCGAAGCTCATCATACTATGACTTGCCACCAATGACGGAGAAAGAGAAGCGCGAGGAGAAGAAATATGTGCACGTTCTTGATGACCAATAGCGGTCGTACGGGTGAGTGGCTGTGAAAACTTAGACTCGTTTGGTCTCTCCATCGGGGACAGGCCTGTATATATGATACTATCGAGCGAGAGAAAGATTCCATTTGTCGCTGTCATCAAACCCTCCACACACGTTGGCATCGATACCTGAGAAGGTGCGTGTACCGGACGAAACAACTTCGCCGACGTGCATATTGGAGGACGTGTACGGCCTGCGAAGGTGGTCAGGCGACAGTTTTGGCCATTCGCTTGCATGAAATTGTCAACTGCTGCGAACAACCGACTGTCGTACCCCGCGAAATCCTGATAGAACGCAATCTTGAAGCTCAATCCACCCCAACCGAAGATTAACTGCTCCGAGCAATTAATCGAAAACACCACACGTAAGTCGAGGAACACCTTCGCATGGAAAATGAGGAGTGAATTGACACAATATAGGGGTTGCAAATGCCCTTTGAATTCTCCACAGCGGTTGCGAAGAAAGTTCATCGCTCAGATGTGGATCCAGTGCTATTTCAACGCTCAGGCCGCGTAATCATCCAGGCCGCAACAAAGCGCGCGGAATCCGTGGTTGTCTTATAGGATTATCAAGAATATCGGGACCGAGGTCGACCCGATGCTTCGCAGGAGCAGAATCGTTCCATATTTCTGGAATGTGCTAGCCGGCATCGCCGCCCAGCCATGCTGCGGATGCGAATGCCCCGCTAGAGAGGTGTGCTGCTCGTATATGCGGGTGACGGAATCTTTGTGTGGCCGATGCTATGTTTTAGTATTAATTGTAGTGGCTGCCTAGACTCGGTTTGCGCGGCCGTTTGGTACGAACGAGTTGATCTGAGTTCTACTTGTAGTCTAGACTTTCGTGTTGTACCTTTTTGCAGTACAGCTCGATCGACGTCTCTAGTCCCGACGTCGTTCGGACTAGTCTGCAGCATCAAGGTACGTCTTGCAGTTGCCTTTTCCGAAGCATGTGTGACTGACTGCAGAGAGTGACGAGTTGGCAGCCGACAAGCTTCAAGCACAAGCCTCGAATATTTGCCGAGAAAGGGCTTGATATGTCTGAGGCATCGTTTCCAGAGGCATACATTGGCTGCAATGCCACCATTACAGACAAGAGTCTCTGCACTTTGGAGACATGCTGTTTAGCACAGTCCTCTTTCCTGTACATACCGGACTATGCCGGGAACCTCTTCTACACCATATTCTTCGCAGTCTTTGTCCTCCCACAATTGGTTCTGGGGCTCAAATACAAGACATGGACATACATGGTCGCCGTCATTCTAGGGCTCGGGGTGGAAGTGGGAGGATATGTGGGGAGGCTGAAGTTGAATGACAACCCTTTCAACAACGATGCTTTTCTTGTGTACGAAAAACCCCAGTGCCCCACCACCGATCCGCGAATGGACAACGCTGACCCCTCAGACAGTTACCTTATCATGCTCACCATCGCCCCGGTTTTCCTTACAGCAGCATTCTACGTCTGCCTCTCTCGTATCATCATCTTATACGGCAAACATCTTTCTCCGATCAAAGCACGCACAGTCGCACTCTCCTTTATGTGCTCCGACTTTCTATCACTTGTTCTTCAAGCAGCTGGAGGCGCTATAGCAGAGACCGCAGACGATGGATCCGACGGGCAACAAACAGGGACAGATATCATGATAGCAGGCCTTCTGCTTCAAGCCATCTCTTTGTGCGTCTTTGCTGCAGCTTGGGGATTCTTCCAACTCCGGGTGCTTCGAGGCCGCAGAGATCAGAGCCCGGATCGAGTTGCGACGCGATCGCGAACACTGTTCAAGGCATTCCAATGTGGGCTTATACTGTCGACTGTGCTCATCATTATTCGGTCGATTTACCGCGTGATTGAGCTTTGGGAGGCTTCAGCGGCGACTTATGGAACGATGAGGTAGACTTCATGGTACTTGATGGAGCAATGATTAGTCTGTCTGTTGTGATCATGACAGCCCTGCACCCAGGACCTGCGTTCGGAAAGCAATGGGTCGAATCGAGTTGGTCGAACAAAAACAAGCCTGATGACAACGGAATTGAGCTTTCTCAGAGAGCTGGAACTTCCGTTGGGAGTGGGAAGTCGGTTGGGGACGAGGATGAATGAAGCCGTAGAGACTAATGATGACCGACTCCAATGCACACCATGATGACTTGGCCAACGCGAGTGGGAATTTTAGAAGCTCGCGTCCGGCGAAACAACCCAGGCAATACTTTCCTGCGGCTATGGAGGATAGCGCCTAGAGATGACGACTATTAGACGATAGAGGAATAGAACGATTAATGACCTCCGAATGCATGGACCTTCTTTCAATGAACTATACGACAAGCCTCGGCCTTCTGGAGTATTATTTACACATCTAGACCTTCTTCGGATCGCTACTGACCCCAGCCTCCACCAGCTTCGCATCAACCTTCTTCCTCCACTCCTGCAGCTTCCCCATGAACCCACTGTGTTCGCCAGTCTTATTCGGCTCATGGTCCCATTCCTCCTCGTGATGCCTTATGAGTCCATCCTTGTCCAACAACAACGTTACTTTGCTGTTCAATGTCTTCTCTGGCGTTTTATCTCCTTTAAAAACATAGTGTTGTGTTAGATCCAATACAATCACTGAACCACCATTTTCGGGCCCGGCAACGGAGGTTGTCGGAACGCCGTCCGAGTTGTTGATCGGAGCGATGGAAGAAGTTGTGCTCGGAAGTAGTTCACACTTTTGGGTCGTCGAAGAGGAGAAGAGTTTCGGCATGCCATTGAATTGAGACATGATGCTTTCTTTGCCTTTGGCGATCGATACCGGGTCGTGGAAGATTGCTCTAGGGTGGTAGTGGGTATATGATTCGTCTGCAGGGCTGGTCAGTTGTGGGGACTGGGAATGTGGTAGTAGAGGAGCCAGTTTACCAGTCGGGTTGATCTGGTACAGTGAGAGGACCTCGTTGATGATGGTCTGTTCTGAGGCGCTGGGCTGGCGGCCCGTAATCTTCGTGGAAGTCATGGTTGAGCTGGAGTAGGTGTTCCTGAAAAAAGCAAGAAAGGAAACTCTTTGATGAGTCTTATGGTCTTTGAAACTGGCGACGCTCTTCAGATTTGATGGCATGAGTACCTCATGAGCTGATTGGCACCACGGGTTTGTTATGATGCACACATGACCGCTGCATCCAGTTTCTTGCGTGATAGTGCAGATCGACCCTGGGATAGTCTTGGTCGGTCATGCTCGGGCATTGCACTGGCCTCATAGATGCATCGTAGTAGAATGCTCATTGTCAGCGGCTGGGCACCACCCTCCTCACACTTATCGCAATGCTACGATGTTCATGGTCTTGCCACATCCAGAAAGACTCGTCCGTCTTGGCACAGAGGTGCGATCTACCTGAGGAGATGCCCCTGAACATTCGTCACAGAAAGATGCAGCTGATCAAGCGGAACAAGCGCACATGTCGTGAAACAGGTCGTGGACACCTCGAAAAGGGAGGAGTAAACACGATGTTGTCAAGCAGGAGCCCTTGTGGCGGAGAATCTATTTTCCCGCCGCGCCAAGCATTTTCAGATGCGCTCCGCGTGCAAGTTCTACCGAGGCAATTAAACTTCACTCTAGTTCACTGTCGATCCTCTTCGTATTCACTACGAAGCACATTCTTCGACCTATTGCAGACGACGTGAGGTTCGCATTACCTCGTTCTCCGGCTGTCCTCCGACACCAGAAAGCACAGCACCCGCAATCTGCAAGCTAAAGGTAAAAACACTCAGCCGGACCTCAGCGAACGTCCCTATCAAGAGGACGATCATCTGGACTATCAGCTGAAGACTACCGAAGGAATCTCGGCTACGGCCAGGAGCATTATCCGGGATGCGGGACATCCTTCCAACCGTACGAGCAGAGGCATACGACTCGTGAGCACGAGGACAGATGCATGCAGGAACGTTTCCTAGACCTCCTCCACAATATCGGTACCTGAGCCGGAGTATTTGCGGATTTGGGTAAGAAATGGAAGCCGTACGACGTTTAAAGATGTATGAACATGGTCTGCATCCCAGCACGGCTTTGGGGGTACCTCGCTATTGCAGTGCAGAGTCAAGTTCTGCAGTTCTCCATGATGCTTTCGTTCGGAAAGAAATGGCTCTATATCTTTGCGCTGCTGGCATTGACCTTCGTTCTGGCTGCTGGCCATCCTCAGAAGAGAGCAATCATTCCTGCAATTGATCCTTTCTACAAGCCGCCTGCTGGAATTGAATCTGCAGCTCCAGGAGAGATTCTGCGCACTCGCCGTATTATTCCTGCGACATTCGGCCTCATTCCAACACTGGGAGTGGAAGCACATCAATTGCTGTATCGAACAACAGCAATCGATGGTGGGTGATTGAAATCTCTTAAAATTAATCTCGACGCTCATATCAACATATAGGCTCTGCCATCGCCGCTGTTACAACTGTTTTCAGACCTCTCGTAGCCAAGACGGATCGCTTCGTCTCTTTTCACACAGCCTACGATGCTTCTGCAACAGTCTGCAACCCCAGCAACACTTACCAACTCGGCGCAATTCCGTTCAACTTGATCACCAGTGTCGAATATTTGCTCTTGCAAACTTTCCTGGCATCGGGCTACATCGTATCCAGCCCGGACTACGAAGGGCCCGACGCAGCATTCAGCGCTGGGCGGCTGTCTGGTACCGCTGTCTTGGACAGCATGCGAGCTGTGAAGAACTTTCGCACCACATTGCGCTTGTCGACTAATACACCGAAAATCGTCGGATATGGCTACTCCGGAGGTTCCATTGCTTCCGGCTGGGCTGCTCAGCTCAACCCTACTTATGCACCAGACGTGAAGGTCTCAGGCTGGGCAGCAGGCGGAATCGTGGCGAATCTGACAGGCACTGCAGTCTTCATCGATAATACCTTGTTCAGCGGATTCCTCCCTGTCGCTTTCGCAGGCCTGAACAAGCCTAGCTCCTATGCCGCGCGACTTGACCCTGTCATTGATCGGATCATCACACCAGCTGGTCAAGCTCAACTGGATTCTGTCAATCAAAATTGCGCCACACAATTGTTCACTTTCGCAGAACAGTCCGTCTTGAGCACCAACTTCCAATCCCTCGGCGACCAGGTCCTCTATCAAGAAGATATCGGGTCTGTCCTCGCTCAACAGACCATGGGCCAAAGCAGTACCGAGAAACCCATCGCCCCAGTTTACGTCTTCCATGCTTCGAACGACGAGATCATTCCCTACGCCAACGCCACTACCCTCGTCAAGTCTTGGTGTTCGAAAGGCGTATCCGTCGATTATGTCACCTATGCGGCTGGTGGCCACGCCACAACGGAGATCCTCGGATTCGTGGGTGCCTTTCAATTTCTCGAAAAAGCCTTTGCTGGCACCTTGGGATCGGGTTGTACTACTTCGACAAAGTTGGATGAAACTTTGAATCCTTCGGCACTAGGACTGAACTTGGAGCCTATCTTAGTTCGACTAATCGATGCTCTGGCGGCGCTGGGAAGAGGAGACGCGAATCTCAGGCAGGACCTGCGAGTTTGGGATACAATGATTGAGACGTGAAGGGGAGAATTGAGAGGTACTGATTGGTTATGGTACGTGTTTTTGACCGAGTTCGCTGAGATGCAGAAATGCGAGCGAGAAAGCGTATACGCAGTTCACGTAGGGGTTTGTAGAGACGGGAGATCAACATTGAAATGTCGTGACTATTCGCCACGTGCCTATTCTGTGCCTGAAACTTGGCACTCTCCTCCCTATGTACATCCGATTTTGTCCCATTTGCATCCCATCAGGTCCTCTCTCAGCAACGAAACCAGCATTGCTGCCCAACCCAACTAAGGCCGAAGCAATCTAGTGGCAGTAATGCTCGTACTTGTACTTGTCATCTGCACACTCCTTCGTCTGCTTCTGCCACTCCTTGTACTCATCATCACACTCCTCCTTCTGGTGCTGCCACTTCTTGTAGTCCTTCTTACCTGTGTATCGAGTTGATGAGCATCTGACAATGTATCAAGATATGAGACTCAGGAGTCCACTTACACTGATCATCCTTGTCTTTGCAGGCCTTCTCCTCCTTGTAGCACTTGCTCTTGTGCTGGTGACCCCACTTCGTCTTGCAGTTCTGGAGCAGGTCAGTCCATGACATGGTAATGAGATAGATGCTGAAGAACTCACATCCCAGCTATGCTTGTTGTTGCTGTTGTCCTTCTCGCATTGATCATAGCCGTGCTTGTAGTGGTTCTCCTCTGTGCGCTTGATTAGCGGTGAAATGGTTCCAGACAACAACAATAACTTTACTCACCCTTCTTGCACTCCTTGTACTCGTGCTCCTCCTCGTACTCCTCGTTTTGGCACTTCTCCCACTTGCTCTTGTAGTGAGAGCACTTGTTCCAGGTGCGCTCAACAAGGTCGACGGAGGCGTCGGCCTCTGGGGCTGGGGCGGCGATGACACCGACAGCCAGGGTGGCCATAGCGATGATGGAGAACTTCATGATGAAGGTTGTGTTTGGAGGGTTGAGCTGAAGTGGGAAGCTTTGGAAGTGATGATGGCAGGATGGATGAGGATCTCAGTATGAAAGTTGTTGCTCTTTATACACCGTGCAGCTCCTACATTCATCGTCGATGGCTACTTTGCATCAGAGCATCGATCCCCATCCCGCAGGAACGACTACAACCTCGAGATCATGACAAGGCGCCAGAGATCTGGCTTATTTGCATCGTCTTCGCGACTTGGCCTTCTTGCCGTACGGCTGCTGCGTTGGTCATGCGATGGCGGGAGCTCGTCGCCTTGTCTACCACCATTCAAGAGCGCGAGTGGTCCAGTAGGAACGAGCGCGAGAGACAAGAGCCCGCGGATAAGGCTTAGTCGGCTTACTCGATGAGTTGCAGACGGCAGGACGCAGCTGTACCGCGCGTGAAGAAGGAAAGGAGAAGAGAAAAGGAGCCGTTGATCGTCTTGGCAGCATCTCTGACTAGCTGCCAAAACAGCTACACGTGGTTGTAGATCGGCCATATCGGGATGTAGTTGTTTTGATATGGAAGTGTGCCAAGAGGAGCATGACTTGATTGACTTCCATGGCACAGCTAGCTGACCTTGTACGAAGCATAGTGATTAATCCGCTGTTCTTGGACGCTCGTTCTCGGGCCAGATGGTTTTATGCCGCGGCTCGCAACCTAGCGCAGGCTGGAGAGGTCTTGTCCAAAGGGAGGTGGTTCACAGATCTTGTGTAGTCAATTGGTGCGTGGCCATGTGCAATGAGACATGCTGTGCAAACCTGCCTTGATAACTTTCCGATAAGCAGAAGCTCCAACAAAGTGATGACGTGTGCATCACCTGGGGAAAGACAACGACAGGAAATATGCGCAAGGCTGAAGCTACGGCAGGAACACGCATGCTGCCGAACTGCCACTATTGGGTGCTGCAAAGATATGCCGTGTCTCTTGTACAGGTTCGGTCCATGCGCGCTTGTCACACAATTCCCCGGACCGATTTGGCGAGGCATGGCAGGAAGAAGCGCAGTTAGCTGATCTCCTAGACACAGTCGGGCGAAGCTGAGGCTTCCACTTGCGTAAATGTAAATCAAATATCTGACGTTGTTGGACACGCCATCTTCTCTGTGCCGTGAGGCTAGTTCGGATCGAGCGTTTGCGCATTCTGATCACAATCATGCTGTAGCTATCTAGCCTATCTTTGCGGCCTGAACGCAGAGCCATGACTCTGTAGTTTCCCAGGAAGGCTAGAGCATTTGTTGTCAATGCATGTACAGTCCGTGTTAGGGTAGCCCGTCTCACGTGGGTCAATGTCGTCCATCGTGGCTGCAGCTGCTCGGTGGCTGATGATCAGGCCAGAGCGCAGGTCGGTGGGAGCTAGAGTGCTGGCGTAGACTACCGGATGTGTTAGCCTGAAACGCTCGGCGGCACCGTGTGATATCTTAGAAGTAGCTGGCGATTATCAGACGTCCACGTAGCGCTGGCATCCCGTTATCCGTTGTTGCAAAGCTCCTATGCACTGGCACGTGTGCTGACACGTTGTTGCAACGCCGTTCCGTCCTGGCAATGAAGCTGCACCGCTCCTCATCAACAGGTGGATCGAGTGAGAAGTGTCATTCAGGTTTCTCATCCCGACGCCAGCGGCAAGGCAGTTCCAAAAGAACTGCCAGCCAAGAGATCGTGACGATCTCGAACCTCCGGCTTGTCTCGGTGCCAATTTTGGTCGTACCAGGCGCAGTCAGGTGAGAAGAATTGTGGAGGAGTGGCCAATTATGGCCTCCAGCCTTCTTTCGGTCTGATCATGCTATTGGCCAGCTATGCCAAGGGCCTACTTCACAACACGCCGCCGATTCATGTGCATCGTCCAACAACGGGTTTTGCTTTCGCATCTTTCATAGCAGGCGCAGTAATCGCACGTTGTAATTAGTCCATGTGTCTCGAGGACCACTGTGGCTTCCCTCGGTGTTAGTTCGAGCTTCGTTGTTGCCGCGGTATCTCCCAGCGAATACCTGATAAATGACGAAAGGTGACGAGAGGAGCAGGGCTTGAGGCGACGGGTTTGCGAACGTGATCCACACCACCGAAGGGGTTTCTAATTGGTACTCTGTTCCAGCGAGAAGAATCCTGGCCTGGGGAAATCACAGCGTTTCCCTCACCGTAGATCCAAGTCCCAGTCAGCAGTGCTCAATTGTGGTCTCCTCCGGTATCTCTGCAGTTGAGGTGGTTATCTTGGAAGTCGGTGGCATGATCCCAGACGCACATAAATGTTGTAAGGTGGAGGTGGGAGTGGGACGTGGGTGGTGCACAGGGGTTCGCAAGATGGGGTGAGCGAGCTAGTTCGTCCATGTGAAAGTTGGTACCTCAGTGTCATTAACGTGTTTGATAAGCATGTGTATCAGATAAGGATACGTATCAGAATTATGAGGTTATTCACTTCCAAACTCCATTTCTCATGCTATACTAGCTCAAATTATGCCAAAGTTGGATCAATTGAATGCTTAGAAGTCACTCTATCTAATGGACAACTCCTTGAGTTATGGCCTTGAGTACCACACTTGCTGCAGGTTGGTTTGGCTCTTGGTTTCTTCTCAAGGTTATCAACCATTTCCATTGCCTGACGAGCCTGTACCTGAGCCGTGTCTCTAGCAGCTAATTCATCAGTGTCAATACCAAGAGTAAGCTTGATTTTCTTCCTTGGAGCCCTATAAGACTGTAATTCTTCAATTATAGTCTTCATGTTGTTATGTTCAGCCTGGAGTAATGTCATAGCAGCCTGTGACTTTTGGAACCCCTTTGATAACCTATCAACTGCCTCAAGGATTGAAGTTGGTGAGCTGTTCTGGTGATTAACAACCCTAGCCTTGATCTTGCTTGTTTGTTTCTCAATCTGCCTTAGATCCTGAGGGGTATTCTGAGTGTCTGATGAACAAGGTGGTGGTGATGGAGTTGGTGTTTTGTAATGCAGAGTCAGCTTGGACAACACAGCCTGTGGATCTAGTGGCAACAAGCCTGAGCCTCTAAAGGCACCTCTAATCGTATTTGGGGTGAATGCAGCTTGATAGGCAGGCCTGAGTTGTGGTAGGAAGTCTTCTTTGATTAGGTAGTGGTATCCAACCATGCCAAGCCTTTGGATTCTGGCTGAATATGCCTTCTTCAATGGACTAAAACAGCCAACATCCAAAGGCTGGAGTAGGTGAGAAGAATGTGGTGGCATACAGAGGGTAATAATGCCTTGTTCCTCACAGAATGACTCAAACTCTGGCACCATATGGCTGTCATGGCCATCCAGAATTAAGAGCCTCTTTTGGCCAACAGTTCTGTGCTTGGTATAGTCATCAAAGTGCTGGATCCACTGGACTGCGTGATCATAGGATGTCCAGCCTTTTGGACTAACTCCAAGCTTCCAGTTTGGTGGTAGGTGTTTGAACCAGGCTCTGTTTATTTCCTTGCCAGAGAAGATAACATATGGAGGCACTGACCAGCCTTCTGCATTAACACAGACAATAACTGTCTGCCACTGCGTTGAATCAGAAACCAAGGCCCTTGGTCGCTGCCTACGCTCTGTTCCAGTAACAACCATAGTATTCTGACAGTGTCCAAGCCTGAATCCACTCTCATCAAAGTTGTATATGTCATGCTCCGTAATTCCATGGCAGGTAATCATGTTTTGAACCAGTCTAAACCACTCTGTAATAACCTCTGGGTCCTCATTCTTAGCCCTTTGGTTTGATAACCTCCGTGATAGCCTTGTTTCCAACTCCGGATGACGATTAACAAAGTTATGAGCCCATCGCTTTCCAACCTCTTGACCAGCTCTTGCTTTGAGTATTGAGGACGCCCACTCTCTGATTATAGCCTGCGTTGGCGAGTAACCACGTGCATCAAGGTCCAGTACCTTCTGAAGAACCACCTCTTCTTCAATTGGAGTTAGAGCTCGGTTGGATGGAGGTGTAGTATGCTTTGGTTTGACACCTTTGAGTCTGCGATTGACGGTTTGATAAACGACTCCATGGGCCTCTGCAGCAGCCCTAATACTGTTAAAACGACCTGATTGATAGGCATGGACAGCCTGCTGAATAACCTCTTCATTTGGAGGCGCCATAGCGATGGTATGTAGAATAATGGACGTGGTTTGATGGTGATTCTGATGACTTCATAATTCTGATACGTATCCTTATCTGATACACATGCTTATCAAACACGTTAGCTAATCAAACTCCAAACCATGCCTTGTACAATGCTACCATATTAACGTAGATTGACCAAGTTGCGGGCGGAGACACGGCCCGGGCCCCGCGCCGCCGCATTTTCCCGCCGTCTTTTCCACCTCCTCCCGAAAGCGAGGAGACGACACGCAAGACAAATGCGAATCTTGCACCGGTACCCAGAACATGCCCGGTTGGGCAAAGCTCGTGGGTGAAGCTGTTCAGTGCGCATTTCACAAAGACTATCATCAGATTCTGCGGTGACGGCATAGAAAGTGGTCGCCAGCTTCGTGCAACATATTCCTGCTGGGATCCAGTCCTACACTCCAGCGACGGCGATGCGTCGTCATTGCTTTGGAATTGAGCATCGGCAGCATCGAGGCCATCGACAGAAATGGCGCTCCCAGAACGTTCTGGTTATATAATGCGGCACGTCATCTGAAGTCGGTACAGATCGAGCCAGAATTTACGGCGAAAACTCACCGCAAGCGATCAATCAGCAAACAGCTTATAGAGCGACCTGCGCTACGCTACTGATGAGTGAAGGAACATGAAGCTAATCACTTAGTAAAGCTTGTCTCTATACTACACTATGGCTCCGATCAATATTCTCATCGTCGGCGGTGGTATAGCCGGTCCAGTCGCAGCATTCTGGCTTGCAAAAGCTGGTCACAATACAACGATCATCGAACGCGCTGCCGGTCTCCTCAAAGCTGGGCAAGGAATCGATATCGAAGGTCCAGCTCGGGATATTGTCGAGAAGATGGGGCTTCTGGAACAGATGAAGGCCAGAGCCACGAACGAAGGAGGCTTTGCTTTCGCACACGATGACGGCAAGCCCATTGCGGCAATTGCAGGAGGTCTCACGCAGGAAATTGAGATCATGCGAGGGGACATGTGCGAGGTTTTGTGCAATGCCGCAGATCAATTCGAAAATGTCTCGTTTCGATACAAGACCAAGATTACCGAGCTTCAGCAAACCAACAATCAGGTCGAGGTGTTCTTTGACGACGGAACTCAATGCATGTACGATGCAGTGATCGGAGCTGATGGAATGAGGTCTCGGACCAGGGATCTGGCATTCGATGAGAAGACGAAAGCCAATGCATTCAAGGCTCGTGACCACTATTGCGCCTACTTCTCCATTCCAGCAGAAGAAAGTGACCGGCCCAACTCACGCTGGCAGCATGCAACCCGCGGACGAGGCATTCTTCTTCGTCCCCACACCGACGCGATATCTTCGGCGTATCTGATGCAGATGGACCAGTCTGATGAGCTAGCAGCAGCATGTCGTGCCCCCAAAGATGTGCAGAAGAAAGCAATGGCCAAGACCTTTGAAGGCATAGGCGGCCTGGCACCACGAATTGTGAAGGGCATGCTCGAGAGCGAGAACTTCTACTACGATTCGATATCGCAAATCAAACTGGACAAATGGTCCGAAGGTCGCGTGGCTCTGGTTGGTGATGCAGCGTACGCTCCTTCAGCAATCTCTGGGCAAGGAGTCATTCTCTCGGTCTTGGGAGCGTACACGATTGCAGGCGAGCTATCTGAGAACCCTCAGGATCCAGTCGCAGCCTTCAAGGCGTATGAAGCCAGGCTTCGAACGCATGTGGACAAGATGCAATATATTCCTTTGAGTGGCAAGGCTCCAAGGCTAGCTAATCCACTCACCAAATTCGGGATCTGGAGCGCACGTTTGGCCTTCAGGATCATTGCCTGGACTGGAGTTTGGAAGCTCTTCAATCTCAAGGGCCGGAAGTTTCCCTTACCCGAGTACTCAAACATGAATACAGTGGGATCTCGAGAGACGTAGTCTGAGATATTGTGTGGCAGCCTCTGGGTTTCCTTCTTCATGCTCCGGCAGCTCTCATGGTCGAAGTACCTTGGCTTACACATGGTAAGGTCTTGCGCCCTTCACTGCCACATCGGATCCCACATGGAAGAGTTGTGATCGAGGAACATCTGACATTGTAGCTCATTCACTTGCGTACCTGGTGACACGTGAAGGTAACTGCCGTGCAGCGTTCCTTCACCACGCTTCATTCACTGCGTGAAACGTCTTCCTAGCCACTTAAGACACATCGTTTCTCTCTCAACTCACTCATAAACAACAACCTACATCAGCATCGCCTTCGAACTGTCTACACAACACAATCCGCAATTACAACATCGCAAAAAACTTTCCACCATGCGAGTCAGCCTCGATCGCTCCACTGGTCAGTATGTTCCATTTCCTTCCCCTGCAAGCGACAACCGGGCGGGCGCGGCGGCGGTCGGAGGGACGGAATACGAAGCATCGCACCAGCGATACCGCGATGCGGTGAAGAAGGCGGGCGTTCCGCAGGAAATCGAATTTGCAAAGCAGAGATTCGAGTACGAGATCAACACCCCGGTACCATATCCATACCGCAGCTGGACCGCATTCCGCAACCACAATGTAAGTCAAGGATCCTGTTAAGCAGAGCAACTAGACAGCCGCTCACTACTCAATAGGCATCGTTCGGAGCGACGACATGGCAAGGTGCCATGTACACCGAACGCCAGAACCCCGCTCCACTACCTCAATCGCAGCCCACTGGAGTCCAGCCCACTGGAGTCCAGACAACAGTGTCGATGAGACAGAAGGAAGCCGCCACAGAGGCAGAAATCAACGACGCCATCGGCACCGACGACGAAGAGGATGGTGCGTACGAAGCCGATGAAGACGAAACCAACGGCGACATCGCCCGCACAGACTCGCGCTCGCGTTTTGCCACCGCCTCAAAGCGTCTCCCATCGCAAGGTCAGGCGCCACAGGGCATCCGCAAGCAGGTAACTCCGCGCCGCGCACCACGCTCACGCACCGTGAACCCCTCACTCACCGGCTCGCCCGCACGTGGCCCTCGCGGAGGATGCACCCGCCCCGCCCCGCCAACTTCACCTCCAGCAGATGCCAACTTCACTGCCGGCACTGAGCCCATTCCCGCCACCGTCCTCCACTCAGTGAACGAGATCAAGGCTGTGCCGCCACACAACGGCTACCCGAGCATCAAGCCGCTCGGCAAGGTGCCGATGCTCGACGGCAGGTACGGTTTCATTGAGCGCGGTTCGGAACTGATGGGCTTTTACGGCGACACGCGCCTGTTCACGGAGAAGTGGTGGAAGTTTTTGTCGGTGGGTGGTCAGGGCAGGAAGGAGCTGGTTAAGCAAGTAGGGCTCGGCGATGTGCAGCCGTAAGCAAGTAAAGAGGCACATGCATAAAGTAATAACGAGATTGGATGACTAAAGGGCGAATTGAAGGCAAATAAAACTCGACTAGAAGGTACAATTGGTACATGATTCTTCACTTTCAAACTTCCTTTGGTGGGTTGATAGAGAAATGACGGGGTAGGTGAAGTGAACTGAAGACCGAAACGGCTAGGCCACCTAAATTTGGCAAGAGCGGTTTGACTCACAGTATACATTAAAACGCTCACTTCTAATGCGAAGATATCGCCAAGTCCTTCTATGCTAGCCCTTTCTCTGATTCCAGTTCGCTCTGCTCGCCAGTGGATGTTAACAAGCGGCCCAAATCAGGCCAGTCCATTTGCCAGAAACATACCCCATGCTGGGCCTTTCTCCGGTCAGCATCAGCGCCACCCTACGAAGCTACTGAATATTAACAAGTGGCCCAACTCAGGTCAACCCATTTGCCTGAAACATCCTCTGTGTGGCCCTTTCTCTGGCTGCAATGACTCCGCGAAGCCAACGAAGCTCAACAAGTGGCGGAGCTCGGGGTAGTCCATCCGCCGGAGTCATCTCCTGCGCCAGATCTTTCTCCGACCACATTGGCTCTCGAAAGCCATCAGGGGGTCAACACGACATGCATTTCCGCTGCTTCTTTCTGCTGGAGACAACCCGTACCTCTCTCTGCCTGCTTTTCTCCGATCTCAATCCACTCCGCCAAGCCAACGAATGAAACCCGATCATGCAGTTTAGCCACTTTCTCCTGCTAGAGATAGCTGTATCTCCACCCCTCTCCCCTTCTCCAATTCGATCAACTCTTCGATACCAAGGAGTGCGAACACGATCTCCAGTGCCACTATTTCCCTCTACCAGAGAGCATGGTTTCCAAAATCCCAGCGGAGAGGATCAAGTTCGCCAATCAGCAACCTACCAGCAACCAAGAACGGATTGGCGGATCTCTTTGACCTCATGTCCGTTGCGTTGAGGCAGATGAAGCGCGATGTCGACGCAGCCGGCTTTCGCTTCTTACCCATTCGGGCAGAGAACATAGTCTATGATTTTCTTACGCAGCTTGATGACATTGGCCAGAGCGAGCTCGAGGTGTGCTTGAGACACTTCACTCTACGAAACCACTGGATACATAAATACGATACAACCCAGCTTCTGCCTTCTAGAAAAGACGAACCACCAATCCCTTCCTTCGACAACAATCCTCTCCGCAAGACCACAGAAAACCAGCACGCAACAGCGTGGACTAGGGGCATCTGGCAGAAACACTTCACTGCCATCGGAAAGCAAGTATTGCTTGCCTTTCTAGAGTCTCTCAAACGTGATTGTCGTCTACTCTCGTGCTAGCATTTTCTCCAAGTTCCAATTCACTCTACCCTTGCCAACAAGCATCGATACGCAGCCCGCTTCAGCTAGAATCCTCTCAAGCTTTCTCCAGTTTCAATTCACTCGCCGCCGCCAACGAATATAACCACAACCTCAAGCCCATCTCCTTCCATCTGCACGAGGCACAGATCGTGTCCCCTCCTCACACACACACACACACACCTAATCACAACAATCTCCATCCCACCAACCCTCTCTCCCTGCCTTCAGATGGCTCCCTCCAAACCACCTCCATTCCCAAATCCGGGAGGAGAAAACGATGCCTCCCGACGACCCCGGTCCCTCACCATCCAAGAAGCCCTCTCCAAAGCCAACAGAGAACGCGTGGCAGAGTTCGCCAACAGCCAGCTTCCGCCAAAAAAAAAAAAAAAAAATAAGCCTCAACCAAGCAACTCCGGAAACCCACCATACGCATTCGTCAATCCTCAAGACGTGGAGCAGGTGGATACCACGAGATTCTGGCCCGCTGGAGAGCAGAAAAGCGAGCAAAGCGGAAATTTCTTGAGACTGAGCCGTCGTGAGATGAAAGAGCAGAAAAAGGACGCGAAAGGAAGTGATGATGGGCAGAAGAAGAAAGACGACGATGCAAGTGTAGAGAAAGACGTGGAAGTTGAAGAAGCCAGCCAAGGTGTTGATGATGACGATGGCGAGCTTCAGTCAGAGCCGAAGAAGGAGGCGAATGAATGGAAGTTTTTGAAAGAGATCGAAGCGGGACTTCCGCCGAGGAGGAGGTCGGGATACAGGCAAGACACAGACAGTAATGCGGGATGAAGTGCCGCTTGGGTTGTCGTTTATCAAGCGCTTCTGAAAGCACCGACAGGCAAATTAGTCAGGTCATCGTGCTCTTAACGCCTCGTATCGATTAGCATCGTGTGCTACAGAGCAATCTAGTAGTCTCTGCACGTCATGATACGTCGTCGTCCCGGGAAGTCATCGATCTCATACTTCTCTCCGGCATCTGGCAGCTTTACTCAAAGGCCCTTGGCAGTCCCGAATAGCTTCCGAGAGTAGTGATTTTGTACCGATCCAGCTCGCGCAGAGCCGCACCAGCAGCGATGTACTTGAAGCTCTGCAGCTTTCCCACTCGCAGGTCCCGGTAGCCTGACTCCGTAACAGCAACTTCGAAACAGGCGAGTGCGCGAGGAAGAGCTTCAATCTCGCGGTCGCTGTACTCCTCGCCGTACAAGTCATCAAGGTCTTCGACTTGCTCCATCAGGTCATCTCCGTGCGTGATGCGAAGGTTGCAATAGTCGACGATATGCCTGAAGCGATTGCGCGTGGTCTCGCTAAGCTCGCGAAGTTGCTTGCCATCGGGTCCATTGTGGCGTCCCAGGATCTCGCCGGCGAAGACTTCACTTTCAGTAAGTGGCTTCTGGGGGGTAGGCTCGCAGTCGTACATCAGATTGGCGAGACTTTCTTCGTAGCTAGCACGTGGGTCAGCGCTTCGCCACAGAGAAGGGATGAGTCACTCACCTGGTACGGATATCTCGGGCCAGATCCTTGTGCTGTTTGTACAGATTGCCACCAAAAGTGACGGTAGCAGTGTGCACAGCGTATTGTAACAGCTGAGGCATCAGATCTCTGCGGGAGCGAGCGCCGTTGGCGACACGGAAATCTCTTTGCATGTCTGCAAGGAACTGGTGCTCGTCGATCCGCCGGTATAATATGCCGAGAGCCTTCTGGCTCTCGTAGTACCGCATCGGGCGGCGTTCTGCGTCGATTCTATCGAAGGCTTCGTCCTGCCCATCGTCTTCCTCTTCGAGAGCAAGCAGACCTTCTGTGGACACCACGACTCGAGGATTCGGAGCCTAGGATGGGTCAACATCGAAGAGACCCCAACTAACTGACTTTCACTCACCATGAAATCAGGTTTGAACCTGGGAAATTTTGGTGCACTCTGCATTTTGGCTGGTATACCAGTCTTGCTGTAGTCCACCGCCGTAGATGCCAATGCGGCAAGCTTTATGCAGTCCGGATCCAGTGTGCCTTGTTGGCGCTGGTCTGCAAGCTGCAGGTGTTGGTTGGAAATTACGCCCAATTTGTCGTTCTCCATGCTGCGCACACGTCAGTCGGTGCAGAACTTTCGACAAGTCGGACGTACAATGTTACAAAGAAGTCGCTCATGTCTTTCCGTGTCACGTTCCTGTCCAGCTCGACCGGCGAAACTCGGGGGTAGTCTGCGGGCGTGTAGGTAACGCGAGGGATCAATGAGGGGTCCCAGATGACATTGTAAAGGTCTCCGTCCAGATCACCGCCACTAAGCATGCTGGGCAAGTCACGCGCTCCCCACTTGCTGAAGACAACAACGTTTGACAGTTGCCGGTTGGGGTTATTGACTGGCACGTCGACGGCGTTGACGAGCTGAATGTCGCCGGGATGCAGTGCCGGCGATCGCGTGATGGCGATGTTGTCCCTCACGAGTACTTGCTTGCCTCCTTCAGGCGCCTTCTCTGTAATGACGAAGATCTCGCCCTCTTTCAGGTATCCGGTCTCATCTGGCAGACCGTAAAGTGTGACACCTTGTTCGACTGGAATTCGGCCGCGGCTGCGAGATATCAGTATGTTACGTAGCAGATTGGTGCGATGTATCACTGCTTTTAGCATGGTAGGTATAGGGCAATGGTGCTTCAGAGGGGTTTTCACGACGACACCTTGCTCGAGGTCAAGCATTTGAGCTGCCAACCATCTGTAGCTGTGGATGAAGAAGGCCTTGCGGTGATTGTTGTGAGGTGCACTTACTGCTTGACGTCCCGAAGGTCAGCGGTCACTGCAAGCTCCACGGCCTTGTACAAAAATTCGTCGGCGTGGTAGTCAAGTCCGATCTGGCCCAGGTATCGAATCAACATGGGCAAGCCACTGGCTCTGCTGTGCATGGCCTCGTCCAAGAAGTGGCCGGTATTGATGGAGGACTGCGTCATCATTTTCAGTCGCCGCATTGCCGCATCTTGTAGCGTCGTGAACGCTTCTAGTGGCACGCCAAGATCTATCATCACAGAGTTAGTGCAACTGATCGAGTCTTGCTTGGGGAGCACTCACCTTCGAGGATCTTGATGAACTGTCGGTTGAGGATCATTGGAAGCGGACGAAATGCCGCACCGCAAATCTCAAAATCCCACACTGACTCGGTGATATATTTTGTCATGTTGTCCCGCAGCATCAAGCGTTTGCCACGCAGTCGGGTGTCCAGAGCGACCATGCCCTTCGCGCCTTGGAACCGAATTTGCAAAGCAGTAGGCTTGAGCATCCGCTTCGTACCATAGCGGCGCCACACCTCTTGCAGCAGGTCCAATGAGATTGTGCCTGCGCCATCTGCAAAATCGCGACCATTCCGTACTACCATATCGAGTTTGAAGACTTCCTCTTGCTGCAGGCGCACACTCGTGTTGGTATCAGTGAAGTTCTGGCCAATGCGGGCGGCACATTTCGCGGGAGTACGAATCTTCGAAAAGTCCCCGAGCGCTTTGAGGACATGCTCCGCGAGCACGAGGGTGCCATCTCTGACGAAAGGTGCCATGAACCAACATGACTGACTTCGCAATGACGAGTGCGAGAATCCCAGGAAGGAGAAAGCTTTGCCCGCGATGAGGATGCTGTTATCGAGAATGCCTTTGAAGCGGTCGTGGTAGATTCGACCGTAATCGCTGTTCCAGTCATGGCTGACTCTGCCACCAGATTCTTCTTGGAACAGGACTCTGACGAAGTGATCCGTGTTGTCGGAATATCGCCGCAAGACGCGATTGGTGGGTTCCGGCTCAGGGCCTTCAAGTCGAATCGAGGTTGGTGTGATGACGACTTTGTGGATCAGGTTGATATGACTGTAGCGCTTTGCCAGCTCATACGGATTGTCGGGCGCATGCGCATCATAGCCGGCGACACAGCGTTCCAGCATTTCTTCGAGAGCACCAATAGAGAAGTCTTGAGCTTGAGACTCTGGTCCTGGCATGGGTAGATCTCGAGCGAACAGACGCAGCCCAGAGATAAGCTCGTGCAAGCCGTGCGTCCTGTGGATCCTGCAGATGCGTGGCAGCAGGTCTGCGACTTTGTCCGGTGGCAGGTATCCGTTTCGCGCCAATCGGTCGATCTGGAAGAGGAGTGGGAAAGGTCGATTACCATATCTGCTCTGGTCCGAAAGTTCGTGGTTGAGACGAGTGAAAGCCGCATCCAAGGTCTCCCGTGGGATGTCCACGGCCGTCTTCAAGCCGAGAACAGCGCACTTCTCGCTGCGGGACACGATGGTTCGGATGTTGGACAGCTTGGTTCTATCACGCAGTCCAATCCTGTAGACAAAACAATGGCCGACGGTGCGAGCATGCGCAGGGTTCAGAGAGGAGATACGGTGCTTTTTGGCTGGCTGATTGGTGTGTTGTGGGGAGCGGCTTCCGAGATTGGCTGCGGCCATCTGTGCGAGCAGGGGGCCAAGGCCATCGTGGTCGTCGAACATGTCGCATTCGTACATCTTTGGTGCGGTATAGCAGGTGAAGGTCACGGAGGGGAAATCGGATGTCCCAAGCACAATGTCGTGGCAGTCCTGGTACGGAATGTCGATGCGGTGTTTGAGGGTGCGGGTCACGTCCAAGATGATACGTGCTTCTCGACGGCCGAAAATGACCTTGCCCGAGACGTGGTGAGAGGCGTGGGTAATGAAGATGAGCTTTGGTTGGCTTCGGAGACGAGCGTCTCTGGCGTATTCCCAGTTGCCGCATTGCAGAAGATTGCAGGGGAACTCGTTGCTGGCCTCGGGCGGGGCGGTTCCGGGGGGTGGTTTGGGCTTCTGGAGCTGTACTGTCTGCTCATGCATCAGAGCGCGCAGCGAGAAGTCGCTTGGCTCATTTCGGCTCTTTGCAATGTGCAACTGCTTATTGCCATAGCGAAGAGGGAGCACCGGACGTGCATGAGGACGGGTCCCAAAGGCCTTGAGAAAGGCTTCACCGGCGCGGACATCGAGGACAGTGATGTTGGCACTCGGCTTGCGTCGGAATTTCTCGATGTGGAACTGGTGGACGCCGCACTGCCTCAGCGGCCGGTCGAACGTGCGTTCCAGCTCGCGATGCGTGATGGAGCTGGGGAGACTGGACACGTAGATGTCCATGAGGGGCGATGTCAGGTGCGGTGCGCTGCCATGGAGCGGTGCGGCCGCGATGTGCGACGCGAACGAGGCGAGGCGCTGATGGTCAGCACACGCGGCGCGGGGCCGGGAGAGGGGGGGGAGAAGAGGCAGAGGCAGCGAGTGAAGAGAGGGACTTCCCTTGCTGGACTCGGTCACACCAACGCTGCACTGGTGCGAAGGAGCCGACTTGGGCCCGGCCGTGGGCAGCTGAACGTCGTGAGCAGACGCGGTGCTTTCATGTCCCGTGCAGCGTTTCGGCTGCGCGCATGCACGACTGTCGCACAAACGGTGAATGCCACCCGCGTCGAGACGCAGAGAGGAAGGGACGACGCGTGAGGTGGAAGGAGGGCGCCCCGCTTGCACCGCCAATCAGCAGCCGCGGCCACCGTTCACACTTCCCAGCGGTCCACACGTGAAGACGGCAGTCCCGTCCTGTCCGGTGCTCGAAACAACACCAACGCTGCGGACGTGGCGTGCACCATGGACGCGGATGCGCGAGTGCAGGACTACCTGGATGACAAGCTGCAGTCCGCGGCCGATCTCGACTCGCTGGATGCGTTGCTGGCCACCGTGCAGGAACAGCAGGACTTGCTGAAGCGCCAGCTCGAAGATGCGAAGCGAGACCACGACGGAGCCACACGCACGCACGAATCGCACCAGTCGTCCCTTCATGCTGCGGTGCAGACATTCCAGAAAGAGCAGCGCGACATCGACCTCCGCCTGCAGATCATCACCCACTCCGACACCAGCGATGATGCCGTCGTCACCTTCGAGGCCACCATGGCCAAGCTGCGGAAACTGGACATGGCGGCAGGATATGTGCACTTGCTGCAGGAAGTCGATCGATTGAGGGGAGAATGTCTGGCACACCTGGGCAAGGACGATGATGCCGCTCTCGCGCCGTACAAGCAACTGCAGCAACTGGCGGCAGCTCTGGAACCACTCCACGATGCAACGGAAGCTGCAGCCCCACATCTGATCGATCATGTCCAGCGTGCAGTCAAGGACTTGCGAGGCACCGTCCGCACGGCGATTGCAGTCAATCTGGAGAACACGCTGCAGAAGATGAAGTGGCCAAAGACCAAAGGCCACGTGCCTCTCGCCTTGGAACAGGAATGGCAGACCATCATCGGCAGACTGTTGGACCTTCAGAAGCCCGAGTTGGAAGCACGAGAGCAAAGCCAGCAGGAGCATGATCCGGCCCCACTTCTGCCCTTCGAAGTGCTCGTCCGTCCTCTGGAGCAGCGCTTCGATTACCACTTCTCCGGCGACCGGCCCACCAACCGGCTCGACAAGCCTGAAATCTTCCTCAACCACGTCCTCGAACTGATCGCCGACTGCTCGAGCTTTGTTCAAGACAACCTGCAACCCCTTCTGCTCAAGCACTTGGGCCGCACCGACCTCGCCTTCACGCCTGCCTATATCGATGCCATCTCCGCCCTCATCACCGCTCTCCTTCCCATGGTCCAGGACAAGCTGGAGAACGTCGCGCGCCAATCCACGTCTCAGCATGGACTGTTCAGCAATCTGGTGCAAGAAGTGATTCGCTTCGACAATATCATCAAAGACGACTACTCATACTCTCCCTCTTCGCCAGCCCTGATCTGGCGTGGCCTGTCCTACTTCCTTCTCGAGACATGCGACTACTTCGATCAGTGGCTCTCCTTCGAGCGCGACTTTGCTCTGACCAGGTACCAGACCATCATTGACTCTCTCGATGCTGGCGAGCTCGACCACGATGCAGTGAGCGCGGGAGCGACCAAACCCAGCAAAGCCGCTGTCCGTCTCAATGACCTTCTCGAAACCATCACCGGCCGCTATCGCCATCTCTCCAGTTACAGTCAACGCGTACGTTTCCTCATCGATATCCAAATCCACATTTTTGATACCTACCACGGCCGCCTGCAGCAAGCCCTCGATGCATACTCCAGCATGACTTCCACTCTAGGTCGTACTATGGCCAACGTGTCCAAGGAGCAGTTGGCAGATCTCCAAGGTGTCAAGGGTCTCGACCGACTTTGTAGAATCTTCGGCTCCGCAGATTACCTCGAACGTGCGATGCGGGACTGGAGTGACGATCTCTTCTTCCTCGAGCTCTGGGATGAGATGAACCATCGCCACAAGAGCACGGAGACTGGCAACAACAGGATTGGTAGCTGGTCTGAACTTCAACAGAAGACGAGCTCTGCACTCGGCGCGGAACATGAAGGTGGCCTGGATGGAGCTTTGTTCGACGAGACTGCATCCAGCTACCACCGCCTCCGTGCCAGAAGCGAAAACGTACTCGTCGAGACGCTGAAGTACGACGTTCAACAAGCACTCAGAACTTACAGCGCAGTCAACACGTGGGCCTCGCTTTCCAGCTCCACCAGCTCTGCTTCTTCCGCAGAATTGGATCCTGCTCTCAATCTGCTTTCGGAATATTTCAGCTTCCTACGCAAAGCCCTTGGCAAAGCGCCTCTACGACGAATAGGACGACAAGTCTGTCACGCCATCGAGACATACGTCGGGGCTTACGTCTTACGAGGGAAATCTGCATTCTCAACTGCCGGCGCAACGCAACTCACAACAGATCTCGGAGCATTATGCAATGTCATCGATCGATACATGGGCTCTGGACAAGCTCAGATTGGTCTGAGAAGGTTGCTCGAAGGCGTCACATTATTGAGTTTACCTGTCCGAGGGGAGATTCCACGTGTACAGATCGCTTCCCCCGAGGGCAATATTGACGATGCCGATGACGATGACGAGACTGCTGCGTGGGACGATGACAACGATGTCGATGGCGTTGACGGTACTCCGTCCTCGCCGAGAGACGCGACGGATGGATCGAAATCAATGAGTCTGTTCCAGGCCGAGAGATTGGTGTTCATGAACAATGAGAGCGCAAGACTGGTGTTGGAGCAGTTGGGACTAGACACATTAAGTGAACAGGATGCTAGGGCGATTCTGAGGCAGAGAGTGGAACTTTCGAGTTAGATACACTATGCTCATGTCCAAATTACTTCTACACAACGAAAAAGATGAGCGACAATATTCTTTTCTTCCCCTCAGGACGATGACCTGCTTCACCTGCTTCCGAATGCTGTACTCTTCAATCGTCTGCATTTCGCGTCTTTCGTGGTGCTCGAATTGGTTGTGCACTGGCTAGCATTGAGTGAAACCTACAGATTTGATGTGAAGAACTGACGGGTAGAAAATAGTATGAAAGGTATGGGAGCGGGGAATTTTTTCAGGAGGGGGGGGGGGGGGGGTAAAAATTGGGAGAAAGAAAGAAAAGAAAAAAAAAATTAGGATAGCCCGTTAAGTGTAAACCATTCAATTTGCCATTCAAACTCCATATTCTAATGCAACCAACCAACCAGCCCATGAACTCCGGACCCCATGCAAATACAACCCACAGAACTCCGTACCCATCCATGCATCCCAGTCATTACATCCCTTCATTTCACTCGTATTACCATTGATCTTTATCGTTCCACCTCTTTTTGTCGTACGATCGTCCCTTATGTGTCATGATACTCATCATCAATCATACATCGTCGTCCCTTCATTCATACATCAACATCATCACCACCCTCAAGCCCTCCAGGTCATCTGCATTCTCCTTCCATCTTCCCATCTCGCACCACCGTCCGGATATTCATTCCACACACCATTAGGGCCGACAGCGACAGGCGAAGCTGCAGGCGCAGCAACTGTCACCGCCACAGCCACCGCATTCGGATCCGCAGCGTTCAAAGGAGCTGCTGCTGCAGCGGCAGCGGGAGTCGGGGCCGAAGCGGGGGAAAGGGAAACTGCAAGGTTAGTAGATGCGACCAGGACATTATTCGGGGAGGTCGCTGTGGCATCAGAGGCGTCCACGTATTGGGTGTACGTCGCTCCAGCGACAACCGCATAGCCACTGTACGTGGCTCCTGCGGCGTCGACAAATTCGGTCTGGGTTGCTCCTGTGGTGTCGACGTATTCTCGGTAAGTAGATCCACCCGCGACGTACTCGGTAAATGTAGCTCCGGTCACCACGGAGGCGGTAAATGTTGTTCCGTATGCAACGTACTCCGTGATCGATGCGGCTGTGGCGCCAGCTGCGAGGACTTGCGTTTGAGTTGCTCCAGCGGCGTCGACGGACTGCCTGTACGTTGACCCACCGGCTACGTAATCGGTATAGGATGCTCCAGCTACGACGGACGCCGTGTAGGTTTGGCCATTAGCAACATATTCCGTGAGCGTCGCAGCTGAAGCTGTCGCTACCGAGGCGGTTGCCGCACTACCACTCGCTGCAGCAGTGTTGGCTGATGTAGCTGTGGCCGCAGCATCGGTGACGGCAGCCGGGTTGTAGTCCGTCTGAGTTACTCCAGCCGCGTCGACGGAGACTCTATAGGTTGCGCCGTTGGCGACATAGTCGGTGTACGAGGCTCTAGCCACGACAGATGCCGTGTACGTTTGACCATTCGTGACGTACTCCGTTAGAGTTGCTGCTGCTGCCGTTGCCGCCGAGGCATTCGCTGCTGTGCCATTCGCTGCGGAGGCGTTGGTTGCGGTGGCATTCGCTGCGGAAGCATTTGCCACCGTGCCATTCAACGCTGCAGCGTTTGCCGATGTAGCTGTTGCTGCAGAGTCTGTGGCAGCGCTTGGGTTGAAGTCCGTCTGCGTTGCTCCGGCGGCGTCCACAGAAACTCTATAGGTTGACCCATCGACGAGGTAATCGGTGTACGATGCTCCAGTCACGACTGAAGCCGTGTATGTCGCTCCATATGCCACGTATTCAGTAAGAGTGGCCGATGCAGCTGTGGCGGCCAAGTCCGAGGCGGAGCTGACTGCGGCGGAGTTGTTGGAAGCGGCGTTGTCAGTTGGCAAAGCACTCGGTGAGGCCACTGTACCATCAGCAGCAGAGGCAACTGAAGCTGAGGTGCTGGCGGCGGCGGCGGCCAGATCTGTTGCTGCCGCATTGACAGAGTCTGTGTTCGCAGCTGCATCAGCTCCAGCAGAAGTTGAAGCGTTGACGCCCGAGATGTCAGCGGAATCCAGAGATCCAGACGACGACGCAGAAGCATCGGCTTCGGACGCGTCGACTGTCTCGTCGCTAGTTCCCGCAACAGTCGAGTTTGCCGAATTCAATGACAACGCTACACTGGCAGAGTCAGTGGTGGCAGCGTTGGTAGCAGAAGATGCCACGGATCGTGTGGAATTGGAAGCACCGGCAGCCGATGCCTGTCCATTGGTCGCCGTACCATTTATGGCGTCCATACGGCCATTAGGATTGTTGACCAGGAGCTGCTTCACGCCAGGCAACCACTTCTCGTTCGCTTTCGCTTGCGTGATGTCCCACACCATTACACCACCGAAACTCTTAAACGTCTGCGAGTACTCGATGACGGGCGTCAACTGCTCAAGAGTAGCATAGCCTGATCCAGCTCCAGTCACACCGCCCGGCACGCCGAGAAAAACTTTGACTGGTGCAGAAGCGGCGGACGACTGTCTCTTGGTCAGACTAGTGCTGTTGACGGCATACCGCGATGTAGCATTTCTAGCCCAGGTGTCCCAGGCGTCGAAGTTGAAGTTTGCCTGAGCGTCGGAGGTGTTGGTGTAGGATTGCACGCCGCAGTAGTTGTTGTAGAACTGCACAAAAACGGCGTCGAACCTGACTTCGCTATCGAGAAGGTCTGAGACGGCGGCATCTGGGTAGGGACACTGTGGTGCAGCTGTCAAGTAGAACTGCTTGCTGGCATCGGCGTCCATCAGCTCGCGAAGGCGTCGGACAAATGGCAAGAAGTTTTGCGTTGCAGACTCGATGTCAATGTCGAAACCGTCAACAGCTGCGTTGCCGAATGGTCGGAGAACTGGGGCGGCTTGTCGGCGTCTCAGGCGGGCAGTAGTGACATTGGCGAAGGAGTTTGATGCGACAGTGCTCGACGAAACATTGGCATTGGCAACGGCGTTGACCTCGCCGGTGGCTGCAGCTCCACTTGCAAATTCCGTTGTGGTAGAGGTGCGGTATACAGTCGAAGTCACGAAGGACAGCAGAGACGCGTCTTGAGCAGCAGCAGATTCTGAGGCGGCAGCGGAATTCGAGGAGGCGGCAGCAGAGTCTGTTGGTTCTGCATCTGCCTCCGCATTGGTTGGGTTGACGGTTGGAATGGTGTTTGTATCCATTGCATCGTTGCCCGTCGATGTCGCCGTAGCGGAGGGGTTGAGCGCTGAGCCAGGGTTCTCGTCTCCAGTCACAAATTCAACGCCACTGCCTGCAGGTTGCTGTTGAACTGTCGCATTCGCACTCGACGAGGCCGCTTGAGCACTAGATGCCTGCGCTGTGCCAGTCCCGTCGGCGGCAGCAATGGCGTCAGATGACAGCGAATTGTCATCGATATCATTCTGGGTCTGAGTATCGGTCGTGGCTTGAGCATCGGATGCGGCTAGAGAGGTTGTGAGGACGTCGGCTTGAGCAGCAACAGGAGATGCAGATTCTGCGCCATCAGCAGTTGGACCGAAAGTCCTCCAGACCATTTCTGCGGCTGAGATGGCAGCATCCTCACTCGCGAAGCCACCTTCCGTGTACGTGGCGCCACCGATGCTCAGCAGAATCGTCTTGTTGTACTGTTCCTGGCAAGTTGTAATGTCTTGACCAATGGTTTCTCCACAGTCGAGGAGACCGGTTCCTGAAAAGATGCTGCAGTTGTTCCCTGTGTTAGCGAAGTTCACGACCATTCTTTGCTCACCTGATGCTGTCGTTCCGTCAGACCCATTCGCCACGACTGTTTCGTTCAGCCCAAAGTATGAGTTGATAGATGTGTTGTATCGTGAGTTGTAGCCCCCCGTCATTTGTACCATGAAAGCTAAGGGGATGATATCAATGTCAGTATCAGCACAATACGTTGCAAGGCTTTGTTGCGCTTGAGGTCCGTTTGCTTGTCCGTAAGAGTTTTGACCCTATTAGGGCATCGATTAGTACAATACTGATGAGTATCGAAGGGGAAATAGTACCCAATAAGCAGCTATGCTGTTCGGCGAGTCAAAGCCAGCTCCGAGAACGCCACTCGCCATGAGGAGGCCGGTAGAAGCCGCCAAGCTCGAAGCACGCGTCTTCGTCGGCCGTAGTGGTGGCATCGCATATAAAGTTCTGTTTGTTTGAGTAGGTAAAGTGGGGGCACAGCTTGTTCCACACGAGAGAGGAACAGCAAAGGGTGTGTCGGGGAGGAAGTGAGGGAGAAGGAGTTGCGAATGTGGAGGTGATTCGAGATGAGCAGGCATGTAGGGTGCAGCATTGCCTGCACAAGATATAGAAGACATGGCAGCGGATGTAGAGCTGTGCTTCTATCCCGTTAGTGGAGTCGCATGTAGGCTAGACAACAGTTGCTCCGGCAGAGCATAGGACGATATTCACAATGTCTAAGAAAAGCAATGCCACGGTCATAGAGCTCCAACTGATGGTGCGCCGAGGGCGACAGGAACGCCTTGCGGTAATTGCCAAAGTGGCGACGCATGTTGTGTTGGCCCGTCGTCAGAGATACCACAACGTCGAGGCCTCGAGGGGCGGTAGCCGCCAGAAGGCGTTGGGTGGAGCTTCCTATAAGCCAGGCTTCTGGTATGATCGCGTGCGTTGCGTCTTGCGCCACCTTCTGTGATGAACTGTTGACAATACCGAATTGCGCTTGGCTTGATCGAATTAGCTGGGAACGGCCGACCATCACGGGACTCGGCAGCATTGAGTGACCATCGGACCGAGTTGAGTCCAAGAGGAGCTTGCAGGCTCAGATGGATGGGCCACGATGAGAGACGGTATACAGGTCGTGCATAGGGGACACCAAACAGACGTGCCGGCACTTCAGCTGCGGGCGTAACTTCGCATGACAACCATTCGGCTTGCAGCGGCGTTCCAGGCTTTGCTTGGAGCCTGTACAGGCCTTCTTTGGCAGCCACGACCTGATCGACTGAGATGTGGCCCATAGGATGCGTGGTTCTGAGTGCTATCGTGATCCAAGAGCTGGTTCAAACGCGTGATGCAGTGCTGTGTTCCTGTTCATCGACCTCGAGGCTCGCCGGATGCGTGTGCACTGGAGATGGCCGTCGCTTGTCCCAACGGCGGTGCGCCCAGACGAAGCTCCGTCGCTGCATGGGAGCTCCGCCATCACCCAAGTTGACCACCTCGGACGTGGAGCGCTGCTTTCATGTCGGTGGTAGTGAGTGTGTGTGTTGTTGGACGAGTGAGGATGTGATGGAGAAGACTGTACTGAGACGCGTCGCGTCGCGTCGCGCGGCGGCCGCCAAGAAGAGGTCTTGGGCCCGCGGAAGCCATGATGACGTCACCAGTACGAATCACAAGGCAGCGGCGGAGCAGCAGCAATGCCGCGTTGCCACCCTTCGCCAGACTATAACATGTCCTCCACCCTACGGCAATCCTAAGCAACAGCAACTCCACGTCCACAAACATGGCCGACGCACCTCCGCCAACCTACGAACAGGCCACGGGCTCCTCGTTGGCATCATCGCGCCCCGCCGATTCATCAAACACTCCCCACGGTGATCATCTCAAAGTTCCAGGCGCCTCGGGCAAGGATGGCATGCCTGCCGCCTATCGCAGATCCATGGAAGACGAGGGCCGTCCACTGCCCAAAGGTTGGGTTCGTAGCTACGACCCTCAAAACCATCATCAATTCTTCGTCGACACCACCAAAGACCCACCCCGATCTATCTGGCACCACCCTCACGACGACGACGAATATCTGAACAGTCTATCTGGAGAGGAGCGCGAGCAAGCAGAACAAGAAAGTCTCTTGTACAAACGTAGCCACCCTCCGACCAAGGAAGACTATATCCACGCTCCTTCTGACGACGAAGACGATTATCTTCCGCAGCATTACCAGAAACAGACTGGCAATGCTTCTTCTTCCTCGGCATCCAGCGCCGAACTTCCCCCACGACCCGACGGCAAAGATGGAGGGAAAGGGAAAGAGAAAGTCTCCTTCGGCCGCAAACTCAAAGACAAAGTAACGGGAATGTCACACGAGGAACGCGAAGCTGCGCGCCGCCAACGCGAGGAAGAAGAACGACAGGCTTACGAGATGCACGTCAAAATCCGCGCTGCGATGCAGCGTGCCGCAGAGACTGGACAGCCGCAACTCATAGGGAGGGATCGTGAAGGAAGGGAAATCTACATGGAGCCTCCGAGACCGCCGTTCGCTGGAACTGGAGGCTATGGAATGGGTGGGGGATACGGTTACAGCCCTTACCAGCCGTACAACAGCCAGGGCATCTACACGACACCAAATGCAAGGTACATCCGGCCTGCGGTGCCGTACGGGAGACCGTATGGAGGATATGGTTATGGCAGGCCGTACGGTGGTGGTATGGCGATGCCCCTGGCGGGTGGTTTGCTCGGCGGTGCGCTTCTGGGAGGACTCCTATTCTAGAAAGCGACGATGGATGTTCTGACGCATGGGACGAGTACTCGAGACAGAACACAAGCAGTGGGGAGAACAGGAGAACCAGCGACTGCGAGATATGTATCACGACGGCACGACATTATGACAGCATGTAGACAAACCCAGAGATAGTAGTTGTATCACCAATCGATCGAATCATCCAACTCGACATAGCACAAGTCAGTTATTACATCTAGAGACAGTCCCAGGGCTCGGGAGATCCCAAAGTTCAGATCCGGCCTCGCTTGACGGACGAGCAGGCACGTCACTTTCAGGTCGATTCGTTCTGTCTTTGAAACAAGACATTTCGTTCCATTTGCTATCCAGAGATGGAGCTATTGAGGATCAACCAAGACCTTACCTGACTCAAGACTAACCTGAGCAACAAAGTGTCTCTGTGGCCATCATTTCCCCTCATCGATACTAATCAAGCTCAAAACCTGACAGTGCTTGGTTTTATAGTAATTTACCGAACATCCACCTCGCCCCGCGTATTCCTCGGGCATGCATTTTCGTGCCTTGCCATTGGTGCTTTCGGTGACAGATTTGCCTCTTTGAGCAGGACAGGACATGGATGCCATCTGAAGAGGAATGCCTGTGGTGAAGGCCGGCCCGGCATTCGAAGGTGGGCCCGACTCTGGAGGTGGGCTGATGCTCACAGGCTTATATTACATTTCCATCTTCCAACGACACATTGAAACACGAGCATCGAAGAAATGTCAACAGTGCTGGAGTCCTGAGGATCGCTCGCTTTTACAGCATGTGGAATGCGAATTGGTCTCTCGGTAACCCGTCCGCATGTGCTGCAATCACTTGTGCAGCACGCAGGTTTCAATCATGCCACGACATTTTGCAAGTTCAGCGGCCGCGTGCCGCGCCTGTTTGCTTCCGTGAAGATCCGAGCATTGACTTCTTCGGTACTGTACATTGTACTGTGCTGTTGGTTTAGATGCCGAAAGGTCATCCCTGCTTTTCTTGAGCTTTTGCGCTCGAGTGGGCGTCGCTCCGCTTCCGAGGATTCGTGCATACTCTGCGGCGAGCGGAACGACTACACTTTTATTTAGCAAGCTTTAGCTTGCTCTCTTGGCTGCCACCTTGATCGGAAGGACTGATATATGGCACGGACCTCCCAAAGCGAACCCTCTTCACTTCATACCAAAGAGGCAAGTGCTTAGCGGCCCCGGTAGTCTCATGGTGACAACAATTCTCGGTCTGCATGAATCGACGATGAACTAATTGGACGACCTGGAGGGTGGTGGCTTATTGCAATTTCGTTGCCGATTCTCCACATTATTTCAGCATTCATCTCACAGTAGTCGTTCTGATTGCAAGGGTAAGGACTTCTTGACGCTTCACGAGGAGTGGTCAGCGAATCTTCTCAATGTGGAGCATGCATCAAAGGTCAATTCGCCTGGCAGACAAGCTTTGAAAACCTATGTTGGACCGCACAAAGATCGGACTGGCTCCGAAGCTTAACACAATCTCTATAATCCATGCATTGCTGATCACAGGCCTATCACGTTGGAGAGAACGCTTGATTGGATCTTTGACAAAATCATCGCGGAGAATTAGACCCGACCGTGCTCGTGCAGATCTGGTTCATGCAGCGATCCAGCGAACCAGTGTCGGGAAATACGGCAGTTGGTCGAGACAGCATAGACGATGTATCCGGTCGTTCCACGTGTATCAAAACCCGTGCATCGAAGACCAAAAGTGGCCACCAAGCAGTGAGGGCTGGTGTTGGTCTTTACGGTTTCCAAGGGATCCGAAAAGATCATTGTTTCTGGGAGAAAAAGTGACTGAGTATATAATGACTGCCCCATAGGAACTCGAAGAATTCAGTCATCACTTCCTGCAAACCGACCCAGAGAGCTGATTTCAAGCCTCATTCAACAGCCATGCGCGTTGTTTTTCTCCTTTTCGCTGCACTCGCAGCCTTTACTTGCGCTGAGGATGCGCCGGAGGAGCTGGTAGACCCGCAGTTGATCGTAGAAACTACGGAGGATGATTTGGGCGCCGAACTCACCTCGGGCCAACAGCTCGACGAGCTTGACGCTCAACTTGACGCTGACCGCAAACCGACCACGCCGCGCTACAGTGACTGCCGCAAAAGAGAGGTGTTGAAAGCTGCTGTAAGTAGGCCATACTGAAGAACGTATTCAGGCAATAACTTCAAGCGCATAGTGTCCATATTCCTATGACTGGAGATGCCAATACGCGAACCTCGATGACTATGAAGGCCTCGCTTGTTGTTACGGTTCGGATTATACTCCTTGCCGCGTAGCCCCCAACACAGGGCCTGATGATTTTGTTACATGCGGCGATGATGTCGATCCAACGGGCCATATCGTGAGTATCACGTTTGTGTCCTGATCATTAACATGGCTTGGTACTAACTAGGACGCATTTCAGTGTGATCCTCGAGCCCCACTCACACAGTGCTGTGTTCCCATCTTTGGGAATGTACAGGATAACCCACGCTGCTGCGACCCAAGTAATCTTTATTGCTGCGACAACATCAACTCAGACCAATAACGATGGAATTCCGGCTGCCAACGGTACTTTAAGGTCTAAGCTGGGAGAGCGAGTTGAGCAGGATGAAAGACGGGAGGACGAATGGATCGGGATGCCAAGCAGTTGTCAGACTGGCTGTTAGCGATACGTCAATCACTCGCGTCCATTCTCTATATAAACCGAACGTGAACATTCATTTCACGAAGCTTATGTGGTTTCGGTTGGAAAATCACACACTTATGGCTCGTAGTACCGGAGCTCAAGTGGTATCGGATATTAGTGGAACCAGCATATATCGTGCAGTAGCACTCTTGCTTTCCACGTGTGCAGACAACAACCTGTGCATCACAACGGAATGAGTTCTACACAGCCGTTCATCAGTACAAGGAGAGACTACCACGTGCTACAACCTGTGCATGTAGCCATCACCTCCACTGCTACGCTACTCTACATCAGCAACCATCAGATTATCACTTCTATACAATTGGCCAAGGCAACGGAAGGGATATGCTTGCCGGTCCCATGCTTTCAAATCGAAGTAAGCTATGACTTCACTTGATGAGACTAATAGTTACTGTAGTCAGCACATCGATATCAAGGTCCTTCTTGACTGTCATCTCGATGGAAAGCGTCGTGGCATGGATTACCCAAGAATGATCATGCTTTGATTCCCACCAGAGTGCAATTCCCTCGAGTTCTTGGAATAGACCAACAAAACTGATCGCATTTGGGGCTACCCAGGGCGACTTTGATTCGATTGAATGGTCTTCATGCTGTCACCTATAGGACCTCACTGAATTGTAAATCGGTATCTGAATGGAAGCATATAACGAGAGCACTATGTGCGAGCATCGTGTGCTCGTGAGCGACTCTGCATGTATTTCTTGACCGAACGATCAACAACCGCACTACCAGTATCGACTACCAGTATCGTTCAGGTCATTGGCCCGATCACTTTCTTTGGACAACTAAATTGATTTGCATCTGTTACCAAAATGTAACATGCAGGCAAATCAGACCTGTCAGTCAATCAAGCTTCTACAAGATACGTTGCCTGATCAATTGAGTGTGTAATTTTGACTTTGGGAGCCATTGACCATGGCAAGACGGGCGACCAAGCTTGCTACAAGGCCTGCCATGCAGACCTTGCCTGTCGTATGAAGTAACTAGACTTGACAGAGCGCATCTTTATGGCTTCATATGGTATGACAGACTCCCTTCGGGTCCAGCGACTCTGGTATGCATATGGATATATAACGGATCCCAATGCTGTATCAAAGATGAACCCCAGGACCTCAGCATCATCATCGTCATTGGAAATGAATCACAGCCATTCTGCTGCGACCCAGACACGGACGATGTTTGCTGTTAGCTGGGTCCCATCGAACATTTCGAGTTCCCGGGCCAGATCGATAGCGCGGACTGCGATGGAATGGCTGTTGGTATTTGGCGCAATAAATCGGATTAGGTGTCATGTAACGACCTTCAAAAGGCCGATGTGAATGCATCAAATATGACATATTCGGTTGTTGGCATGTTTGCCGGCTTCAAACAAGTCGGGGTCTCATGTCTGGAAATTCGTTTGGTAGAACTGGTAATCAAATCGATTCAAGGAGACTCTGATATACTGCCATTTGTGCTTGATACCAATACTTGAAATGATAGTGAAAAATATCCTACTCTCGCAGCAAGACGGCGGAACGGCAGAGACTTTCCATGTCAGGCCGTGAAATAGCAAGGCTCGAAGCCATGACTCCCAAATTATGCTCCGTGACGCCAAAAAGCGGTGAGTACCTCTCCTAAAAAGTGTTTCCATCGAGCCCCATGTAAGCGAAGATTGCGAGAAAGAGTTTTTGATGTCTGCTGGCGGCATGCGAGTTTGAGGATAAATCCTCAGAGGCCGCCGAGCTTTCCTCAAGGTTCGCGATTGTCGCACACATACATCACTCGCGTGGGATGGCTTGCGCGAGCGACTCTATTTCCCGCAACTGTGGCTGATAGTGGCCCACCCATTGGGCATGGGTGAGATACTCGAACCGTTCCCATACCTCTAGGTCCCGATGTTGGAAGGGCATGAATATGATATCAACCGCTGCTCTACGCATCAGCTTGAGGAGTAATGTGATGACGTGCCGGCTGGATTGCCTTGAGCCTTCACTGATACCTCTGGATGTGGCAGTATCAAAAGCTTCGGCCGAGGGCTCATCGTCCACCCATCTCTCGGCATCTGCTGGACTGAAAATCTGCGAGCACTTCAAGCGAACCTGAGCTTGACAGTGAGTCACTCCGACCTCAAACCCGTCCGTCATGGCATCCAACACGGTCAAAATGCTCAAAGCGTCGGGAAGTGCTTTGTCGCTAAGAGCGTTCCCAGAGGCCAGAAGATCGAGTAATCTTTTGTAAACTGTGGCTTTCAGCGCGGTGTACTCTTTGAAAACCTTTATTGGTGGATTGGCAGGCTCTGCGAAATTGATCCCACGATTATCCTGCGTTCCCCAGGGATCGAATTTGACGAACGCCCACGCAATCAGCTGTACCGGATCAGCAATCGCGTCAAGATAATTCGGCGTTGGGGCGCGCTCGGCGAATGCTCGCAGGTAAGTATTCGATGGTGGCGTGCCGAATTTCTGCAGCCACATGTTGCGCGTGCTGGTGTTTTGCACCGAGCCGGTGTGCTGGAAGACTCCTCCGTCGCACATGCTTGTTACAATTTTCGCATAACACCTGGGACGCTTTCTCCTCATGCTGACTTGTTATGTGGCGCTTGAGGATATCCTGTCGGGCAAAGCTCAGCTCGCAGTTATGTGGCGCTTGAGGATATCCTGTCGGGCAAATCTCAGCTCGCATTCATGCGGACACGGGAATTCTGCGACCACGTCGCGAAGATGCTTCGTCCTCATGTGTCGATAGAGGCTGTTGCGTTCCGAGGATCGCTTCGAACACTCCGGCCATACATCACACTTGAATGGCTGGTTAGAACGATCTTCCAATGTAAGTGCCTTTCGAGGTCTCCCTGCATTGCATAGCCGGTAGCATCACTAACGCAGAAGTGGCCGCCGCCAAAGACGTTCAGCATGATGGCACTTGCCGGCAGGATGTCCGCAGCAACTAACTAGTCCTCTAGCGCCTCCGGGTCATCTTCTGTGTTGTACATTCGCGATGCGTAGCCCACTACACCACTAGTGAACGGCACAAGCAAGTAGCCGCCGCCAACGTAGTTCCTCATGATAGAATGTGCCGGAAAGCTGCTTGGAGAAGTTAAGATCCCCTCTAAGGCCTCTGAGATATCGTCAGTGTCGTGCAGGCGAGAGTGTAGGGCTAGCTTGCGAGCCGTGAAATTATGTAGAGCCGTCATGGATGATGGGACCGCCAGGATTGGCGGCAGTAAATTCGGCTATCGGTGCCTTAAATATAGTTTACAGATTGTTGCACGAGAGATTTGCTGTGGGCGACCTCATCAGGTGTGCAAGCGCGGCCTCCGCCTCACTTTCGCACTGCAGAGACAAGTGAGGGCAATGCGAACATGTTCCATGCACGCTCCGGCAGCCGTGGCTGACTCTGGACGTTGGCGGTTCCGAAATTGGCTGCAGCAGGTCCAGGCGCAGAGATCGAAGCCAAACGACTTCTTGCTGCACGCAGTCAGGGCGCCGGGCGGCGTGCGGAGCTGAAACATAGTTGCATATCGCAGATACCTCAAGCATTTCTTGGCTAAAAGTGCTCTTTTTGGCTGTTCTCGCATCTCACGTCGGGTGTGAAGATAACGCATGTGAGCGAACATGCGGGAATGAATAAACAGCCACGCTGCTTTTCGTGAGACCAGATCGAGATTCGGACTCCGCCAAGGCATGCGTCCAGTTCTCAGCGGAACAATGTGGCGTTAGTCCAGAGCTGTGTGGCTGTATAGGTGCAGTGGCCCGCGGGACAGGCTGTAGACAAGGCTGAAGGATGCTGTCGCACTCTTCCAATACGAAATCCAATCATTCCTCGCCGGACTGCAGCACCACTCACTGTGTTTCTTAAGATCTCGGCAAATGAGATGCGTCACCGCATAACGACACGTGAGTTGTCGTCAAAATGAGGAGCGAATGCCGCGATGTCGCGACTCCAGAGCAACAGTCGTAGTCCTTGGGAAGTTCGCACCCGCGCTCATGTTCGAAGCGCCTGCTTGGGAAGGTCCTCCAGAATAGGTTCGTCCACACTGCCACCGCCGCCGGCCCAGTCAGATTGGTCGTCCTCATGCTGCGACACAGCTGCGCCCTCTGCTTTGCGCCTACCACGACACGTGAGCTGAGAGTCAGGCTGTGGGGAAACATGCACACTCACCTCCTCTCCATCTCCATAAGATGTCTGGTCTCCGCCATGACTGCCTCCGAATGTGTCCATGGCGCGTTGCCGACTACCTCCTCAGAAGTCCCCGTAGACATGCCATCGTAGAACGTGGCCAACGCGCTGTATCGAACAGGAATCTTCGGCAGCGCACCACACGATGCTATCGTCAGGAAGAATCCTAGAAGTAAGTGGCCGCGAAGCTGCATTTTGGTATGTTTTGGGGCTTGAATAGACTGCAGAAGTGATGTTGAAGAGAAATCCTCGTTCTCACCCGCGAGAACGTGCACCTGAGGGGGCAAGTTCTAGAATACGAGCAAGTGGCATACTTTACCGCCGGAAGCAAGGTTTGGTTCTCTACGCCACTGGTCCCTGACTGAGTTTGGTTCGGTTCCACGGCTTGTATGTGCTTGTCGTCATTTGGGCGGAGATCGCAGGTCGTTCATCAATATGTCACGTTGATCGCAATACTGTACCAGGACAACTTTTTGGTATGATTCGGCGATGTTGATGCGCAAATGTGCTCAAGAATGATGTTGATGAAAAAGAGATGAAGCTGGCGGTTGTGGGTCGCCGACGAAAGGCAGGAAGCTCATCCTGGGCGTGCGGAGAGATTGGATTTCGACCTTTTTCGGACAACGCAAAAAGTGTCGACATGGTTGTTCACCGGGTTATCGACGATGAATTGCATGACACTTTTCGTCCTGCGGAGAGTGTTCGGTAAGCAGCAACGATCAGACATGTTTCAAATTGTCAATGAAATTTTGATGAACTACTGAATGTCACAAGGAGAAGAATCAATGCCTACACTATCTCCTTCTCAGCCCCCCGGATGTCGTCGCTGTCTAAGGTAGTTGACGTGTTAATCCAGGGTTCATAGTCATAGTTATCAAATTTGATTAGAGATTTCATAGCGTCCGCTTCCTCCACCGGAGGGTCTAAGGACAAACTGTTCGCGGACGGCTATTCTGGTCTTACGCGAAAATAGATAGATAGATAGATAGATAGATAGATATGTTCATTTGCCTGTCCTTGTGCCCTAAGGGCCTATGCAGGTCGCGCTATAGATGGTACGTACAGGGAGAAACCTCTCCGGACAAAAACCCCGTCTACTTCTGTTGTATGCGAGCGCCACTTCGCCCTCCGTGTTTGGCCTTGCTCTTGGGCGCGTAGAGGTCGTCTTTGACGACCCTGCAGTTCCGAGTGTCTGACGCTCAGACCTTCCCCTCTCCCTCGTTGCCTATCCCCGTCTCCCGGACGATCTTGAACTGTTCGTCGCATAGTCGGTATTTGATTAACCATCTTGTTACTGCTTTGATCCCTTGTCCACTGCTGAGCATAGTGTCCAAGTTTGTTGTTCCTGCTTTCGTAACTAGTTCGATCCGCTCCGTTTGGAACCTAGGGCATTTCATAAGGACGTGTGCCACGTCCTGCTTGCCCTCCCCGCATTCGCAGTATGGGCTGTCGACCCCCGGGACTCTCCTCCTATAGAGGTACGCTTTGAAACCTATGTGTCCTGTTCGCAGTTGGGTCGCAATCGTGCTCTGTGCCCGAGTCAGCCCTATGTGCATGCGGTGCCCGTCCTTGCGCCAGGGCGGCTTCCACGCCGTCGGTGCCATTTCCCCGGTCCGTATATTTCCCCTCCCCTCTCTTTCCTCCCTTGCTTTCTCCCATTCTTCCATCCATCCATTGTGTGTCCAGCCTCGACCATCTTCTGTATAGGACCTGCTCAGCTCCCCCTCCTGAGTGGCTTGGGTAAGTTTGTCTCTCCGTGGCCGGTATCGATGTTCTGTCTTTGTTGCCCGCCCTCGGGTCCTCCGTGTCATGCGCCTCGCCAGTTCAGCCACTTCCTGGCATCTCTGCCGGATTGCCTTTACTGCTTCGCTGCTGTCGGTCTTCCTTATGTAGTCTAGAGTTAGTTTCGTAGTATGTTGTGCTATCGGTGGTATGCCCGCTTCTTGGCGGAGGACGGGCGTAGGGCTGGACTTGTATGCTCCGAGCATTGTGCGGAGGGCCTGTGACTGGACCTTCTCAAGTGTCTCGATGTGGCTTTTGCTGCTTCTTTCCTTCCCTATCGGGTTGTTCCAGATCTGGCATCCGAACGCCATTGCCGGGCGAACGATCGCGGTGTACAGGTGTCTAGCTCTCTGGAATGTCGCTCCCCACGTCGATTTGCAGAGCCTTGTAACGGACACCATTTGGGTAATTCCTTTCTCCCGGGCCTGTCTGATGTGCGGTCCCCATTTGAGTTTCGTATCGATCCACACTCCGAGGAGGCGTATGTCCGGTACCGGCTTGCCGTCGAACCCAGAGATGTTAACTGCTGCTTGGAGGTTGTGTTTCTTTCTCTTCCGTGTAAAGTGGATGAGTTGGTACTTTTCTGGTGCGAATTTTGCTCCATGGCGATCCGCTCAGGCGAGGCATTTCTCGTGTGCTGCTTCGAGGGCCCTGCAGTTCTCCTCCGTTGTCTTGCTAAACGTGATTATATTTGTGTCGTCTATGAATCCTGATGCTGATGTCGGTCCGTCGGTTAGGTTTGGGAGGAGTCCGGACGCGAAGAATAGGTAGAGTATCGGGGAGATAGTAGATCCCTGGGGGATGCCCGTCTCTGTATCCCGTCTCCTGTCTATATAGTCGCCGAGGACCAGCGTTGTAGTGCGGTTCGTAGGGAACGATTCGATGAATCCGACCATCCAGCCTGGTACCCCTTTTTCACGGAGGTTGTGTAGTAGCCGTTTGTGGGAGACCTTGTCGAACGCGCCGGAAATGTCAAGGCAGAGCATTGAGGCGACAAGGTCAGGGTTCGTGCCCCAAACTGTGTGTATTTGTTCGGTTACGAGTTCGAGGGCTGTTGTCGTAGATCGTTTCGGCCTTCCTCCCATCTGGTTGTACGGAAGCAAGTGGTTCGCCTCTGCCGTGTCTGATAGCCTCCTCGCTACAATGGCTTCGAGTAGTTTTGCCAGGGTATTAAGGAGAGCAATCGGTCTGTATGCCTTTGGCGACGCGTAGTCCGGCTTCTGGGGCTTCCGCAGGACGGCTGTATTCGAGTCTCGGAACGATTTGGGATGGTATGACAGTTGCAGGCACCTGGTGAAGAGCCGTGCGAGCGCCGGGGCAATTTCCCCTGCGCACTTCTTTAGGAATCGATTCGTAATCCGGTCGAGTCCAGGCGCTTTGTCTGGGGGCATCTTTTTCAGGGTCTTTATAATGTCTGCAGGGTCGACTTCCGCTGCTATGTATATCTCTGCCGGGTATTCATACCCGGCTAAATCGGTTAGGTTAGCTTGTACTGGCGGCGGGAAGAAGTGTTCTGCTATGATGTCTGCCTTCTCCTCGTTGCGGGAGTGTAGCTGCCCGTCCCTTGACTTCATCGCAGGAAATTGGGGAGGGGGGGGCGGTTTGCCGGCTCCTTGGCGGGCCCACCTCGCAAGTTTCCATATCTTGTTCTTGTCCGCTGTAATTTCTGCTACCGTCTTCCGCCAGTTGAGGTTGGCATCGCGTTTGATCTGGCTTTTCTGCATGTTTGTTGCGGTTCGGTATGCCTTATAGGCCTCCTCGCTCCTACTGGCCTGCCACTCCCGTCTTGCCTTCCTTGCCGCTTTGGTGTATCTCGTGCAGTCTGCGCTCCACGCCATCTTAGCGTAGGCCGACGGCCTCGCCTTCGGGATCTTGTCGTCTATAACCTTTTGGATTGCTTCCTGTATTCGCTCCGCCATAGCGTCAAGCTGGCCCTTGGTTTCGAGCGGGCCTTCGAGGGCGAACCTTACTGCCTTCTCGGCTTCTTCCCGAACTACCTTCCAGTCTGCTTTCTTCCACTGGGGCCTCGCCGGTCGTTGCGCGCATTCTTGTTACGGGCCATGCCCTGTCTAACGTGTTTGATAAGCAACCTGATCAGATAGGCAACCTGATCAAATTCGTCTCGTATCCACCACCACCACTAAACGCGTCGTTTATTCCACCACCTTACGCGATGGCACCTCCAAATGAAGAAGCTATTCAGGGTGCTATCCGTGACTACTTGTCAGGTCGTTTTCCAAGCATGCGACGCGCTGCAGACGCGTACTTTGTGCCTTATTCCACCTTGAATACGAGACTTAATGGCACGCTGCCAAAGGCCGGTACACCACCACCAAACAGAGCCCTTACTCCGATCGAAGAGGAGGTACTTTATCAGAAGATTCTGGACCTAGATTCACGTGGTTACTCGCCAACACAGGCTGTAATCAGAGGCTGGGCCTCCTCAATTACCAAGGCACGGAATGGACAAGAGGTTGGCCAAAGATGGGCTTATAACTTTGTCAAGCGTCGACCAGGCTTGGAAACACGGTTATCACGGAGGCTCTCAAACCAGAGGGCTAAGAATGAGGACCCAGAGGTTATTACAGAGTGGTTTACACTGGTTCAAAACATGATAGCCTTCCATGGAATCACAGAGCACGACATATACAACTTTGATGAGAGTGGATTCAGGCTTGGACACTGTCAGAATACTATGGTTGTTACTGCAACAGAGCGTAGGCAGCGACCAAGAGCCTTGGTTTCTGATTCAACGCAGTGGCAGACTGTTATTGCCTGTGTTAATGCAGAAGGCTGGTCAGTGCCTCCATATGTTATCTTCTCTGGCAAGGAAATGAACAGAGCCTGGTTCAAATACCTACCACCAAACTGGAAGCTTGGAGTTAGTCCAAAAGGCTGGACATCCTTTGATCACGCAGTCCAGTGGATTCAGCACTTTGATGACTATACCAAGCACAGAACTGTTGGTCAGAAGAGGCTCTTAATTCTGGATGGCCATGACAGCCATATGACTCCAGAGTTTGAGTTATTCTGCAAGGAACAAGGCATTATTACCCTTTGTATGCCACCACATTCATCTCACTTACTCCAGCCTCTGGATGTTGGCTGTTTTGGTCCATTAAAGAAGGCATATTCAGCTAGAATCCAAAGGCTTGGCATGGTTGGATACCACTACCTAATCAAAGAAGACTTCCTACCACAACTCAGGCCTGCCTATCAAGCTGCATTCACTCCAAACACGATCAGAGGTGCCTTTAGAGGCTCAGGCTTGTTACCACTGGATCCACAGGCTGTGTTGTCTAAGCTAACACTGCGTTACAAGACACCAACTCCACCACTACCTTGTTCATCAGATATACAGAATACCCCTCAGAATCCAAGGCAGATTGAGAAGCAAACAAGCAAGATTAAGGCTAGGGTTGTTAACCACCAGAACAGCTCGCCAACCTCAATCCTTGAGGCAGTGGACAGGTTATCAAGAGGGTTCAAAAGGTCACAGGCTGCCATGACATTACTCCAGGGTGAATATGATAATATGAAGACTATAATTGAAGAATTACAGTCTCATAGGGCTCCAAGGAAGAAAATCAAGCTTACTCTTGGTATTGACACTGATGAATTGGCTGCCAGAGACACGGCTCAGGTACAGGCTCGTCAGGCAATGGAAATAGTTAATGACCTTGAGAAGAAACCAAGAGCCAAACCAACCTGCAGCAAGTGTGGTATTCAAGGCCATAACTCAAGGAGCTGTCCGTCAGATAGGGTAGCTTCTGAGCATTCAATTGATCCAACTTTGAGGTAGTTCTGACTCCTATAGCCTGAGAAATCAAGGATCAAAGTCATCCACCTCGTAAATTTGATCAGGTTGCCTATCTGATCAGGTTGCTTATCAAACACGTTAAGGCTATGCCTCGACGGATGTTAGAGGATCCGTGCTCCGCACAGACCACAGCGAATGTTCCACCACTTTCTACATTGTTCTCAGAGATGGAGGTGTTATCTATATAGTACTGAAGATGCACTGCATCTCAGCTTCTTTCTGTAGCTTCGCAATTTAGCAAATAAAGCCTTGTATGGTCGTGAATAACGCCAGCCTGAGCCTGTGTCATTTTGCGAAGCTCAACCCACGCACTGGAACATTGGATAGTGCCCTGCACTCAAAACGATCACTGGAACATTGGATAGTGCCCTGCACTTTAAAAGACCACTGGAGTAGTAGAACACCGGAACATCAGACTACTGGACCACCAAGAAAGGACAGAGAATGGAGAGTCCAGAAGGAGAAGCTGCACCGCAGTGGGCAACTGCCCTGCTCAACCAAGTCAACCACCTGAACAACGTCGTCAGGGAACTACAAGGCCACATGGTCGGAGAATGCAAGTTCCTACCAGCACGGCGCCCTCTGGCTGCGAACAATGCATCAACTAGCGATGCCGCACGGGTAGACCTATCTCTCTCACTTCCGGAGACCGAGCAATCTGAAGACGAGTCAGAAAAAGAGTAGCCCTTGATCGAAGTCGTGACCAAGGGCAATCGCCGGAGCTAAGCGAGATAGAGCAAGAATGGAAAGTGTTTCAACCAAGAATGGAATGCCCTCTATTCCACGTGCACGCATTCCTCAACGACTACATTTCTACCACTGCTCTGATCGACAATGGCTCGATGGCTTACGCACTAATCGACGAACGACTCGCACGCAGAATGGGCCTTCCAATGTTGAAGATTCCGATGCGACAGCTATGTGGTGTTCAAGATAATGCAGACACGGCTGGAAGCACGATTACTGAGATCACGACATTCTCATTAGACATTGGCGCACACAAGACCTCCAAGGTGTTCGCATATGTCGTCCCTCGACAATCGGAAGAGATCATACTAGGGAGACCGTGGCTACGGCACCAAGGAGGGTATGTTGACGAGAAGGAGGAAAGGCTTGTTTTCGAAGACGGCACATCCGTCCCCAGCAATGAGCATATTAAGAAGGATCCACGCTCGCCGTTCAAGACCCTCCGCGTATCGCAGGTGTTTGCGAGCACCTATATTGGACTCGCCAGACAGTCAAAGAAGAAGGATATTCAGTTGTTTACAGCTACGCTCGCCGACATTGAAAAGGCCCTCCGACCAAAGCCGAAGCTCTCGCTTTCAGAGGTAATGGAACGACTGCCAGAATACTATCACCGCTACGCACAGGCGTTTAACCCAGAGGAGGCCGCAAAACTACCGCCACATCGACCGGGTATCGACCACGAGATTCCTCTGGAGAAGGACGAGAATGGCAGAGAAAAGGAAGTCCCGTGGGGCCCACTCTACAGCATGACGAGAGACGAGCTACTCGTGCTGCGGAAAGAGCTTACCTCGTTACTAGGCAAGGGTTTTATTCAAGCGAGCAAGTCACCTGCCGCTGCCCCAGTCTTGTTTGCGAAGAAGCCAGGCGGAGGACTGCGTTTCTGCGTCGACTACCGTGGTCTGAACGCCATTACACGCAAAGATCGTTACCCACTGCCACTAATCCGAGAGACACTCGCCTCATTGTCAAAAGCCAAGTGGCTCACTAAGCTTGACGTCTCCGCTGCGTTTCACAAGATTCGAATGGCGAAGGGCGAAGAGTGGAAGACCGCTTTTCGGACACGATATGGGTCGTTTGAATGGAAGGTCTGCCCCTTTGGCCTTACCGGGTCTCCTGCGACATTCCAACGATTTATAAACTGGGTGCTACGCGATTTCCTCGACGACTTCTGTTCCGCTTATGTCGACGACATACTGGTATTCTCCTCCGGCTCCCTTAACGATCATAGGGACAAGGTATCACGGGTCCTGCAACGCCTTCTTGACAATGGCCTTCCACTCGATATCAACAAATGCGAGTTCGAGACAAAGACGACTAGGTACCTTGGATTTATCGTGGACGTCAGCTCTGGCATTCGAATGGACCCCGAGAAAGTGAAGGCGATTACAGAGTGGAAACGACCAACAACGGTGAAGGGTGTACGCTCATTCTTAGGCTTCGCCAACTACTACCGGATGTTTATTGCTAGCTACACGAAAATCGCAAAACCACTGCTCGACCTAACCAAGAAGGACGTGCCTTTTACTTGGTCCGAAGACTGCGAAGTGGCCTTCAATACTTTGAAACAACGCTTTACAGAAGAACCGGTGCTGGCGACTTACGACCCGACGAGAGCAACTCGACTGGAACCCGACGCTTCGGGGTGGGCATCAGGCGGTGTGATAACCCAATTTGATTCTGACCTCCAGGTGTGGAGACCAATAGCATTCTTTTCAGCCAAGCACTCGCCAGCCGAGTGTAATTACGACATCCATGACAAGGAGCTCCTCGCGATTGTCAAGTGCATAAGGGAGTGGGGCAGTGAACTTCGAGGACTGTCCCAGCCCTTTGTGGTTCTTACGGATCACAAGAACTTGGAGCCTTTTATGACTAAGAAGCAGCTGAACGAGAGGCAGATCCGATGGGCTGAGTTCCTAGCACCCTTTCGATTTACGCTCCAGCACCGACCTGGTAAAGAAGCTACTGTCCCCGATGCGCTGTCTCGGCGAGAACAAGATGTTCCTCAAGACGCCGACGACTCAAGGCTTGCCGAACGGCAGAGAGTGCTTCTGCCACCATCTCTATGGGTTAACGTTACACGGCTAGACCTTCCAGCCCCGTTTCAAGACAACGCCGATCTCCAACGACTATGGAACGAAGCACTACAGGCAGAAGCTGGTCAGAACTATTGGGAAACCTGGCAAGTCGTACAGAGGGGAGACCGACAATTCCCAAGACACCTAGACCTGCAGTTGGCTACTGGGGAGTGTGACATTCGAGACAACCGCCTACGTTACCGCGAGAGATTTTGGCTTCCAAACTACGAGCCGTTGACAACACGAGTGATTCAGACAATCCACGACTCTGCCCTCGGCGGACATCCTGGAAGAGACGCTACGATTGCACTACTGGCGAGACAATTCTACTGGCCAGGGATGAATCAAGATGTTCGACGGTTTGTTCGAAACTGTGACATATGCGGACGAACGACTATATGGAGAGACAAGAAGAAGGGACTCCTGAAACCGCTCCCAGTTCCGATGCGAATATGGCAAGACATCTCGATGGACTTCATCACAGATCTGCCCCCCTGCGATGACAGCGGATCAACCATCATCCTCGTTATTACGGACCGACTGAGCAAAGGAAGCATCCTTCTGCCAATACAGCCGGAGAAGTTTGACGCAGAGAGTGTTGCGCTCCTTCTTGTCGAACGATATGTCCCCTTCCATTGGATTCCAAAGAGTATTGTCTCCGATCGGGGAACACAATTTGTCAATGCATTATGGTCACGCCTTTGCCAGCTTCTAGGGATTGAACAGCGTCTCTCTACAGCCTACCACCCCGAGACTGACGGATCCACCGAACGACGAAATCAAGAGGTCGAAACATACCTTCGCGCGTTTGTTGCATACAACCAAGTAGACTGGAATCGATGGCTACCCCTCGCCCAGATAGCCCTAGACAACAAACCAGCATCAACGACAGGAGTCAGTCCTTTCTTTCTGAGCCACGGATACGATGCCACGCCAATTTCAACAGCGGAGCAGATAGAGGAGCACACTGGCACTCTGAACCCAAGGCAAAGAGGAGAAGCCATCGTCCAGAAGCTGAGAGAGGCCCAAGAGTTCGCACAGGCAGCTATGGCTGCAGCGCAGCAGACACAGGAGTATTATGCTAACAGACGACGTGGAGCCCCGTGGACATTCAAAGTTGGAGACAAGGTATGGCTGAATCTGAAGAACATTACTACCCAGCGACCGTCAAAGAAACTGGACTGGATCCACGCCAAGTACACTGTCACGAAGACGTTCAGGGGATCGCCGCACTTCTACGAACTGGACGTACCTAGGGGAGTGCATAACAAGTTTCACATCTCCCTTCTACGACCCGCGGCAGGCGACAGCTTACCGTCACAAGTACGGGACGATCAACAACCGCCCGCTGTCCGTATTGAAGACGGCGACGAGTTTTGGGACGTAGACGAGATACTCTGCTGCAGGACTAGACGATTCGGACGGGGTTCCAGACGTGAAGCGCTCGTCAAATGGACCGGATTCGCGGAACCTACATGGAACCACCTCGAGAACCTCCAGAACACACTGGCACTCGAGGCTTTCGAAGCGAAGTACGGGGATGCCTGGAGGAACGACGGACCTTTGCAGCTCTACACGGGCTCGCGTCTCAGGAGAGGAGGGGGGTAATGTTACGGGCCATGCCCTGTCTAAGGCTATGCCTCGACGGATGTTAGAGGATCCGTGCTCCGCACAGACCACAGCGAATGTTCCACCACTTTCTACATTGTTCTCAGAGATGGAGGTGTTATCTATATAGTACTGAAGATGCACTGCATCTCAGCTTCTTTCTGTAGCTTCGCAATTTAGCAAATAAAGCCTTGTATGGTCGTGAATAACGCCAGCCTGAGCCTGTGTCAGTTCTTGGCTCGGGAGTTGTATTACTGTTTCGATCGGGAGGTGGTCGGACCCGGTTTCGACCTCCTGTGCCGTACCGCACCTTACCACCCCCTGACTGAGGGTTTGGGAGGCGAAGGCCAGATCGAGCGTTTGACAGCTTCTACTCGTCTCCCACGTGATTGTTCCACTTGGGATAAGCAGTTGAAGGCCTGCAGTTTCAGTAATCTGGATGAGTGCGTCTGCTGCATCGTGGCATTCCATCGTCAGTGGTCCTCCCCACCGCGGGTGATGGAGGTTAAAGTCTCCTATTACGACGTGTTGACCTGGTTCCTGGATGGCTTCCCCTACTGCCTCGATCGTAGTGCATTCGTTACTCCGCAGGGGGCTAGGTGGGTTGTAGCAACTGTGGATATGTATCGGGCCTTGGTTCGTTTCCCAATGCAGTGTGAGGAGGTTCGGGCCGTGGCTCGTCGTCGTCCACTGCCTCGGGGGGATCGTTTTAGCGATATACAGCCCGACCCTTGCGCCTCTGTCCTCGGGGAGGACAGCGTAGTACGCCGGGTGCTGGACTGTACTGTGGAAGTTCGGGTTCAGCCATGGCTCCTGCACCGCGACGACTAGGTGTCGTTTCGGGTCCAGTCCTTGTAGGAATGGAAGCGTAACCTTGTTTCTACTGTGGTTGACGTTGTACTGTATGATCGTAATGTCTTCCGGTGTATTACTCATTTGTAGTGTCCATGCTTAAGCTATCGGCTTCTCCACTCGTCTCCGTTTCCTGCGCAGCCTGGGGGTCAACCGTCGGCGTCTGGGGGCCGGCGGTGAATATGCCTGCCGTAATTCTTGGTTGGTTCGGGGGAGGGGCATATGCCGTGAATCTCGGCCTGCCTGGGTTCCTCCTCGCCAGGGACTCGGTTCGCGTAAGTGAGTCGGTACGCGTCAGCAGGCGACTCGTTCTCTCTGTCGTCTCGGGGGAGTGGATCCTCGGTCGTTTGCCTGATGCCACTGTCCATCCCTCTTTGTCGGCCTCCTTCTTTTCGGCCCTTATCGTAGCCCTCTGTGTCCAGATCAGCCTCATTGCGTCCAGCTTTCCCCTGACTGCCTGTCTTATCTTGCACGTGCTCTTCCATGCGGCATGGTTGCCGTTGCAGTTGGCGCACTTCTGGATTGTCGAATTGCATTCTTCGGGTCTGTGGGGTCCAGCGCAGTTGTTGCACTTTGTCTCCGCTCTGCAGTCCGCCGCCCGGTGCCCGAATTTCGCGCACTTCATGCATTGCATTACACGGTGGTACGGGCTGTAGTGTTCGGCGTACAGGAGGGAGTAGTCCTGGACTAATCCCCTCGCCACAATCGCGTCGGCTTCTCGCTGGGTCCGGACCCCGATGATTAGAGAGGACTTCTGCTTGTCTCCAATCGCCTTCTCGCTCTTGTACCAGCTTGCCTTCAGGACTTTTAGGCCCGGGTGGGCGTTTCTGTTGTGGTCCTCGATTCCTTGGCGGATCTTGACCATGTTTGTCCTGTCCGCCGGTATTACTACCCCGTGGACCAGGACTTGGAACTGTTCCGTAGCGACTCTCGCTGTCGTTCCGATTTTCTCGGTCCAGGTATCAGTCCTTTTCGCGTCCTCGAGGGACTTCTGGTCCTTCATAAACAGCCGGAGGTCCCCGCTCGTCAATTTCTTCACCGCTACTACTCCGGGGCATCCGACTCTTTCCACAATAGTCGCGTACGACAGCTCTCGGACCGCCTTCTTCTCTTCGTCGTCCGTGATTTTGACGGTGATCACGTGACTTTGTTGCGGAGCTCTCGGGGGTGCTGCACAATCAGCGCCCGCTGCCATTTGGGCCCACGTCTTCTTCTCCTGTGTGTTGTTCTCCTTTTGGTCTTGTATTGCTTTCTTCATTTCCTTCACCTCCTGCTGGAGGGTCGCTCTTTCCTTCTGTGCACCGAGCGCTTCGCCAAGGACGATTAGGACTGGGAGGGGGGTGGCCCTCGTTAGGGCCTCGTTCTGCAGGATCTGTTGGATCTTTTGGGCTACAGTTAGTTCTCTGGGGGGATTGGTACTCTTTGGATGGTGGTCGGGCGCCTGTTGGCTCCCTAGGGGGTGCTTTGGGGCAGTGTGCGCAGCGGGACGGGGGTCAGGTTGGCCGCCCACCCCCGCCTCGCCGGCGACGTCTGCTCCTCCGCTGCTTTCGATATCATTTCCTCGATGGTTCGTCGCGTCTTTCCTTCCTGTGAGCCTGCGGTTCGCATTTTGGAAGTAGCTCATGTCGAAGTTTTTTCCTTACGCGAAAATAGAACGATAATAAAATACGCGTTATAACCTTTTTAATGCGTCGCTAAGGGTCAGACAGACTATGCAATAAGAGTTTATATATAGGATATTACGAAATTCTAAAAGGTTTCCCTTATTTCTTCTATCCGAAGGAAATATTCTCGTATTACGGTAATTTATGCAAGAAATCATTTTCGTAGGAGTGGTTTAAATACATTTATACTATGTCTCATTCGAAGTATCGCTAAAGAATCTAGAATCACGCTTACTACGATTTGGCTGCTAGGTAGTGGTGGTGGTGTTAGTAGTTTTAAGCATTCTCTCTGCAAAGCTTATAAGACCAGAATGACCGAAAGAACCGCTTTGTCTTCAGGCGCTCCGCTAGAGCCTACCTGCGAACGGATTACCTAAAATGGTAACCCATAATGGATTGGAAGGTACATGCAGTCATAGAAGGTACATACAGTCACAAAGAAGGCTCAAGTGGAGCGCCTGAGAAGGAGGCAGTGCCTACATAGGTTGCGATAGATGTCGTCGGCCTCATCATCTTACTGACAAACGCACAAGCAATCCTTCCTGCTTATGGAACCACCAATCGCTCTTCTTCAGCGGCTTCTCTGGATCTGCCAAATCCAATTTGAACTTGAGCAACAGATGCGGAAGCATCTTGTAGATTTCCGACAAAGATGTATTCTTGCCGATGCAAGTTCTGCGGGAGTGCAATTAGTCGACAGAGTCTTCGAGATCCATCAACAATGATACATACCTGCTGCCTCCGCCGAAGGTCAATAGATATCGCTGTTGTAAATGTTAGCGGATGCCTTGCAGCTGTACTGTGCAACGTACTTCCATGCTTGCCGCACCAGGGGCCAGCCATCTTTCAGGAGAGGGGTCTGCAGCATCAGCGCCGAATACGTCTGTGTCGTAGTGGAGTACAGCAGCATTGACTGCGACACGAACGCTTCTCGATCCTGAAAAGTACCGGCCAGCGATTTCACACCCCTCGGGAGGAGGGTGTCTTTGTAAGCCCAGGCCAACACTGGGATGGAGTCGCATTGCCTCTCTGACGCAAGCGCTGTAGTACGGAAGCTTTAGAGCGTCCGAAAATTTGACTGGTATCGAGATGCTGCCAGCATGCAATGCCTCTTCCAGTTCTTGCATGAGCTTGTTCAACGCGGCAGGGTGTGTCAGGAGCTGATGAATGATGGCACGCATGGCGATGGCGGTCGTATCCGAGCCGGCTAAAATGTTCACATAGCCCTCTTGTTGAATATCTGCGTTGCCGAATTCGTCCTTTTCGCCTTTGTGGGCTCTGAGCTCAAACAATTCGGTCAAAATATCGCGACGTTTATTGCTTGCCGAGGCTTCGATAACTTCGCTCTTCATCATGTCCTCGCGCCTGCCAACATAGTTCTTGGAAGTGGTCGCAACGCCTTCGAAGTCCTTTAGTGCTGATCTCGTCGAAGCAAACATGACACAGAAGATGAGATAGAATGGGCGGAGGAAATTGGGCAGCATCGCAACCACGATTAGCACTGGCATCAAACGGTCCAGCGTACCGATCCAACGACCGAAATCAGATCCTGTTTCCAGGAAGCCGAAAGCCTGGCCGAAGAAAAGTTCTCCGATGATATCGAATGCGTACATTTGCAGCCAGGTGCCAAGATCCAAGACTTTTCCGCTTGCTGCAAACTCTGCGAGCCTTCCCATGAAGAGTTTTGTGCATACGTCCACATGGGCCTCAGATTCGAGGACGCTAGACATGGAGTATATGTTGCTCAACAGCCGCCTGCGAGCCGAATGATGGGCTTCATCGAGGTCCGTGAACTGATCGGCATGTTTCGTGGCAAACGCATCTGGCTTCCAAATTGGATAGAAGTCTGTTTTGGTGATGGTGCTGGACGTCCGCAGGACGATGCGATCTAGGCTTTTGTGCTCCTTGCTCCCAGCATTGAGACCAACTGCCGATGTTGTCAGTGGTTGCTGGCGGGCTGCGGGCGGTTGCCGAAGCTCGCAGCGTGTGGGTAAGCTACACAACCTCGTGCCACAGTCTACTTAGCGGGGAGGGGGCTCACTGCTGGGCGCTCATCCCCACCCCGGCACTTGGTCAGCTCATGAAGGGCTGCGAGTTCTGTCGCGCAACTTGAACCGAGATGTCATGTCATTTTACCAGCGGCTGTAGGTTTGGGGGTCTCGCTCTGCCTTTGCATGATGCCGCACGTTAAGAACAGATGTTGTGCATGGAGAGATGAGTGCTTTCAGTAGACAGACGCGGAAATCTGCGACGTCTCTTCTCACATGTGCTGCCAATGTCTCTCTCCAGCAAACAGGCGATGTGCCGGATAAGGTGTCGACGGTATTCGCGTCGAACAGATATTGAGTGGGATGCTCTGGCAAGATCTTGTAACAATATTGGGCAACCACGGCAGGTTGTCGACGCGTTCGCTGCGATGCGCCCAGGTTCACGTGGTCGTTGCAAGATCACACGAGCTTCGGGCTTCTGGCTTGGATATGGGTCCGCGGTGGTGAGGACGGGTGGGCAGCCTGAGGACAAGGCAGAGAACATGAAGGTCTGAATACTCCGGGCGACGAGCGACGTTCATGAAAGGAAGCCTGTGACCGGGAAAATGCTGACAGCATGCTTGCTTGGATTTCACGTGCCAGGAACGTGTCTTGGCTCGGAGAGCTTGTGTTGAGTTCGCGGGAGTTTGCGATAATAATGAACTTCTTGACACAGACCAACAACGTTTGTTTGCCGATCGTGACGAGGAAACACCATGCACCACCCAGCTCCACAATACACGTTTCACGACTGACCACTGACCACCCTCTCCACTCTCGCGCCCGCCGTCATGTCCACCGACACCGTACACCGCGATTCCTCCTCCTCCGCTCCCTCTGACCCTCCTCGCCCTCCGACACATGCTCCCAACAATTTCAACCGCCTTTCCAATCCGCTTCTCTCTACGCTTTCCTACTTTGCCGAGCCCGTCCGATACACGACCTCATCTCTCTTCCGCAGGATCAGCGAGGACGAAGCTCCCACTCCGCTGGCCAAAGCTCTCAGTGCAAATTACAACGGCTCCATGACTGATCCCACGACCGGCGTCTACCACCCGCCACAGCAACCCATTCGCAAGCGATCGCCCTTTCAGCCTCCGCCTCTCACTTCCTTGACACTAGAAGGCTACAAACATGGCACCAGTCACAAGGCGAAGCTCCTACGGAAAGCTGTAGCCGAGGAGATCCGCTTGCTGATCCCGCCACGATTGCAATTGCAAGATAAATGGCATCTCATATACTCCATTGATCAGAATGGTAGCACACTCTCAACTCTGTACAACCTCTGCGACGCATATCGAGGCAAGCGCGGAGGCTTCGTGGTAGTGGTTCGCGATGCGTCACGCGGCGTTTTCGGCGCATACCTCTCCGATCCACCCAAACCTCAACCCCACTACTATGGCAATGGCGAGTGCTTCCTCTGGCGAGCAATGACTCTGCCCGCCCTGCCCGACCTTATGGATCTACCTCCACCACCGAGCGAAGACACCACGCACGCGCAGCGCATGACCACCATCGGCGTGCCGAGGACAGATAGTAGCGCATCCCTTGCCTCGCTGAAAGTGCCAGGCACGAACGGACATAAGAACGGAACCACAACACCTGAAAGAATACGCTTCAAAGCGTTCCCGTACACTGGCGAGAACGACTTCACCATCTTCTGCCAGCAGGACTACTTTAGCGTGGGTGGAGGAGATGGACACTACGGGCTGTGGCTGGACCAAAGCTTGGGAAATGGAGTGAGCGCGACGTGTCCCACATTTGGGAACGAGCCTCTGAGTGAAGAAGGGAGCAGATTCGATATCATGGGCGTGGAGATTTGGTATGTGGGATCATAGAATACAGCATTCGATCAGGAAGAGATGAAACAGTTCGAATGAGAAGATACGGCGTAGCAAGCATCTGCTGCAACAACAATAACGGCATGTCGAGGCGTTGTGCTCGGGCTTCGGTGAAAGTGGCGTTTAACGTGCGTGATGAACAGAAGATACCCAGGATCAAAATGAAATGAGTGGCTATTGCTTGGAGATGAAAATGAAACTTGCGAGTCCATCAAAGACCCCTAATTGTTTGTGCTGCGAAAGTCAATGTGGTTGGGCCGCGAGTGGTGGCATTGCAAAAGTGCAAAAGTGCAAAACGAGAGCTTGAAGCGGATTCGAACTCATGGGCAGCACGAAGCAGCGGCATCGAAGATCAAAAGGGAAGGGCCTGCTAGGCAGACGGACTTTGCAGCAATTGCAAGAAATCTGTGAGAGCTACTTCCCTGAGTAAGCAGGATCTGGTTCGCTACATGAAGGCCATGCGCGGGAGCGGCGAGAGGCAGCGGCTGTCGACAGGCAAGAGGCAAGAGGCAAGCCAGTTCGGAATTTCCGATGAGCGACACGATACGACACGTTGCCAAAAGGAAAGATTCTTGGGAAGCTGCCGCATTAATTCGTACTGCAACAGCAAAAGTTCGAGACGAGTACTAAGTGAGCTGCACAGATTGACTTGGCAATCACTGGAAGGCGGATCGAACCCACGAACAGCGCAAAATCGACGACGAGGACCAAAAGGGAAGGGCCTGCTAAGCAGGCGGCATGGCTTTGTGGCATGTGTCTCTGGTAGTACAGCTACTTCCCTGAGTCAGCAGAATTCTGTTCACTTAATCAATGTCAATGCGAGCCGGCTGGAGACAGGAAGATGCCGGACCTCCCGACGGCGACTCGATACGGATCGATGAATCATAGATGACACATCAGTTACAACACTCATTCCCGCTGGGACGGCAAAAGTACGAGCTGTAGCCTTCCCCGAGAACCGAACACAAGAAACAGCACAAATCGACGACAAGCACAAAAAGGGACGAGCCTGCTAACGCAGACGGGTGTTTCTGATCAGACAACCTCAATATGTGATAGTAGAGCGACTTCTTTGCATAAGCAGGGGTTCTATTTGCCATATGATGGCTACCTATGAGCAGGATTGGCGGAGAAGGACGACTGGCGACAGGCGATCCGCTTCTAGTCTGATACCGTGTGACACGGCGGCGAGCACAAGAGGCGGGACCCCGCAGCGGCTGCTATCCGTACACCGGTTGGCCTTGGCTCTGATACTGCATCGGCTGCTGACCATACTGTTGAGGCATTCCACCTTGGTTCGTGGGAAGATTGTGGTCTGGCGCGAAGATCTGTGCTTCCTTATTGTATGGACGATGTGTGACATGTTTGCCACAGCCTGTGCAATATTGGTCCCAGTCTGGCGAGTGCAACAGTCAGTTTCGTTTCTCGTCTTGAGATGGAAGATTGTGGATTATGAAGCTCACCTTGCAACATACCATCTCCACAGCAGCCTTTCAGTGGGATACATGCGACACATGGACAGATGAGGCAGATTCCGATCACTGCGAACCAGGTCTTGTCGGAGTCTTTGCTGTCGGGTCGGGTCTGGCACACTCTGCCTGTAGCTGGGCACCAGATGAACTCGGGGTGCTCGCGCAGGAGGTTCAGCTGGGTCGCTGCTTGCTGAGAGACGTTAGTACCTGAGATTGGCAATGTGTCTCTGAACGAGAAGGGATCTGTCCGGCGTAATAGTACCTGCTGTGGAGGCGCAACATTCGGCACCATGACCATCTGTGGACCTGGGGACGCTGCTGGCCCGCGGTTGATGGTCTCCATGGGCACTGGACTCGTGTGGTGAGGATATTCAGGTTTGTGGTCAGGCGCTTCGTACGCCGGCGCGGGCGTGTGGTCTTTCTCGGCCGTCGTCACGTTCGATGCCATTGTGTGAAGGATAATAAGGTTGAGCGCGAATTGCGTCGGCTTGAGCTGTATTTCGGAGGTCTTCTTGTTGATGATCAAGGTGTCACCTGCGGTCGAGGTTCCAGGCAGGTATCAAGGTGTGACTGCGAATGCGCCTGACCGGATGTGATCACGGCTTCCAACGAGAAGGGAATATGAAAAGAAAGGTCAGCCCTTGTAAACCATCCTTCATCACCTCGGGGTTCTGGTCCAAAGTTCTGCGCCTCAATGATCGTCCGCAGAATTGGATCCTTCTCATTTAGTGTTCCTCGCCTAACAACAACAACTGGACCCAAGGGGCCGACAGCAAGCAAGCACGGGCACTCCCGCACGTGTATGATCTGCCACTCATGGTCAATTGTCACACGCCGGCTTTCCTGGTTTCTTCACTCATAATCAGCGATCGAGCCTCGCCCGCGCGCACGTCAAGTGAATGGGAGATGCTCCGTGGTGCTTGAACGCCCGAGTCTTGGCAAACCGATCTGCGCCACAGCTGAATCCTTCCGCCAGGACTTCATCTTCAATTGGCCAGATGTGCCGCCTACAAAGTTCGTCGCGCATGTGGGTTGCACAAACACTTCAGCCGCACCTCGTTTAGCCCTCGAAGGATGAGCGCTAACACCAGCGAGCGTCTCGACACAATGGACCGAGGGGACGATTGTGTTCATCTGATCATGCTGTCCGGTGCCGAGCAGCGCGCATGTCCAGACTCGCAATGTGATCATTCGCCAGCATCTTCACTCAACGTTTCACTATGCGCCTGCTCAATGCCAAGAAGCTGGAAGTGAGAAGGTTTCCTGATGCAGATGGCCACATACCTCCATACGCCATCTTGAGCCATTGCTGGAGTGCAAATGAAGACGACGAGGTGCTCCTCGTGGACATTCAGAATGGCACTGCGGAGACCAAGAAGGCATACCCGAAGCTCGCGGCTGCCATGAAGCGCGCGAGAGAATGGAAAGGACGAGAGTTCGAATGGATCTGGTGCGATACCTGCTGCATCAACAGGGACAGCAGTGCAGAGCTATCAGAAGCGATCAATTCCATGTATACATGGTACGCGGGGTCGGAAGTATGCTTCGCATACCTTGAAGACGTAGACTTCGAATCGCCACAAAAACTGCAGGAATCGAAATGGTTTACGAGGGGATGGACTCTGCAAGAATTGATTGCACCCTCGGAGCTCATTTTCTACGACAAGAACTGGAATCGGGTAGGCAGTAAGACCTTCTCTGCAATTTGTAGCATGGTCTCCGAAAGGACGGGCATTTCTGAAGACATATTGAGCGCTCCTGGAAGTCTCCAGTCAGTCTCTGTTGCTCAGCGCATGTCATGGGCGGCTCATCGCAGGACGACTCGACCAGAGGATAAAGCGTACTGTCTCATGGGAATCTTTCAGGTCAACATGCCGATGTTGTACGGAGAAGGTGCTGTCAATGCATTTCATCGACTTCAAGAACAAATCATGAAGGAGAGCAATGATCACAGCATCTTCGCCTGGACCGCAAGTGTCGGCAGTGATGGGATAGGTCGTCATGGATTACTGGCTGATAGTCCGGATGCGTTCGCGGAAAGGTCCAACATTATCGGATACGCTGACTGGGAAGACGAACAGCCGTTCCAGCCCAGCAATCGTGGACTTCGGATCAACTTTCATCTCACGCCCGTAGGCGACGGCACATATTACGCTGCTCTGAATTGTCCCATCCCGTCCCCTCAAAGAGGGTACTTCGGCTTCACTTGTATCAAATTGGAAAAGCTGGACTCTGGTATCAATCAGTACTCGCGCGTACAGTGTGATCAGATCTTTGGCCTTGAAATTCGTTCGAATAGACCAAGTATAGTCTACGTTCGCCAAAAGACTTCTGGTGAAGATGCAAACGCGCTCATGCCCTGGCATTTCTTCCAGCCTCGGGATCTGCACTTTTCATCGGACATTTACGACTTGATGCACTTGGCACATTTCCCTCTCGATCCAGCTGATCAACAACATGCTCCCCGGCCAACTGTCAAGCCTTGGATCGCAGCAGCTCAAGCAAGTGCCTTCCAAATCATCAAGCGAGCTGGCAGACTTTCAGCTGTCATGTTCCTGCAACGAAGAACAGACAAATCTCGCCTCGCAATCCTACTTGGCAGCATCGGAGATACTCAAGTCGGGTTTGACATCGCGCCTATACAGGATATGAGCATGAGCATCACAGAAATCGAACAAACCATGCGATTACAACCCGCGGGAACTCACATGGAGGCAGGCTCTCACAAAGTACGCATCGATGTTACTGTTCGCATCGATGTGCCGCGGAAACTGTACTTGCTCGACATCGTAGTGGATGGAAAGAATGAGCCCGCTGATCTAATCGAGTTCAGACCGCCGCCGTGTACGGTTCCCGACGCGGTGCATGAGGTTGTCCACGACATCGTGTCGGATGTGCAGTACGTTGCTACAGATGTTTCGCTCCGGCCTAGGTCTGTCTTTCGACGAGTCACCAAGTCATCTAAGCGTTGAAGCATGATAGCGGAATGTTCTTTCTTCTTTCATTATATTCGTCCATGGAGACTTATGCTGCCACTATTCGCAATGGCATGTACCCCATTTTGCAAGCCAGTTGTCTGGCTGCTGTCCTCCATCGCGCTTAAATGTGTCCTTGCTTTCCAAACCCCGCTTGCCATTCTTCGTCACTGGTCAAGCATGCCTAGAGCTCTGAAACCTCTAGTTGAAGCTGATGTGGACGTGGTCCCTGCGAGCTGTCAGCACGTTTTCGGAGCAGTAGTAAAAATTTCATCTTACCAGTGGTTGGCAGTGATGGATACGCGGTCTTCCTGGGTGCGCCAGTTGTTCCAGCCAGTAACAGCATCCCGACCTGGAGTCCAGATACGCTGGCCCCAGATAACATACTTCATATTGAGTGAGCCGCGGTTGTTCATGGCCCACTCAGCGATCTGACGACCAGAGATGGAAGCTTGCTACGATCGACATCAGTAAGATTGAACGTCGAGCATGTGTAAGGGAAACTTACACCACCACCATCGCTCAACATATAATCGATAGCCTTTCCACAGCAGTGATCGCTGCCACTTCCGCAAGCACAGTCACGGATACAGAAGATCTCTCGAATGCGTCCTGGCCATGCGTTGATCACTGTATTGGCACCAGTGACAGCAACCTGTTGGCAAGCGCCCACGCCCGGGACGGATGGCCTGTTGTAACCTCCCCAACCTTGAGCACCGGAAGAGCAGCATTGCATCTGAGCCGGTCCTGGGCATTGTCCAGAGACACTGCTGCCAGCACAGTCGCTTCGCCAGCGGCAGTTGCCTGAAGAGCCATTGGCGCAGCTAGGCTTGGAACAGCACCGAACGTTGGCAGCGTCTGCTGGGCAGGCACCAGCGATCGATGTGCCTCCTCCGCTGGTGCAGGCGCCAGAGTCTATACAGACACCAGCGATGCCGTTGGGTCCATAGCAAGGATTGTTGACTGCTGCAGAGGCAACGGCTGCCAGGGCGGTAACGAAAAAGGTGGAACGCATATTAGCTGATTTAATTGGTTGATTGGAGTGAGAGCTTGGATGCCTCTCCATCAAGGTGGCATCGCCACAGCTGATATATATACACGTCCTCCCTATGCCCTCACTCGGCTCTTCCCTCACAACTTCCACGCTACTACCGTATCTCACGAACAGAGCCGAGCTCAACTACTGCACTACCATGCGCTCGCACGCTAAGGATCATCATGCGACCTTACCATCTGTGGTCAATTCTCGCTAAACAGCTGCGACACTGCGCATAAGACCGCATGACGTCTGCCTGTGTGCACGACGATCAGGATAGCAACGTGCCTCAGGAACGAAAGGAATTTGGCTTCGCCAAGTGCCGTGCCATGTGGCGCTGCTTGGGACCTGGCAAGCTATGGACTTTTGCGGAAGGACCCTGCTTGATCAACATTGGCTGTGCGGAGGACGCCGCCAGATGATTGGAGATGATTCGTGGAGCTGTGTGTAACCTGTTTCCTAGGGCTGAGAGGTAGCTCCGGTGGTTGCATTGTTCTTGGCTCGGGGGAATACCTGGTGGCTGGACGTACAGTCGCTGTGGTAGTGAGTTCGTATAAAGTAATAGGAGGCTTGGATTTGCGGTTGCGAAAATCAGAGAGGAAGCTTTCGTGCTGATCTTGACTTAGTCGCTCAGGGCATCGTTTTCTGGAGAAGCTCTCTTCGCCAGATGCTGTATCTTTCCAAGGCGAGAGCATTAAGGCACGACTCATGGTTTTGGGACCGGGTTGTCAAATTCTGAGCAGGCTATTAGGATGTGTTCATACTTCGTACTACTCTCAGTTGAATGCGTCAGCCACAGAGTACTCTGCCTACTTCTGCGAAGAGGCTAAAGAGCTTTTCGAGCCATGCGCAAGCAGGCGTCCACAGCCAATGGCACGGTGCCGTGATGGCCGCCGTCATTCTCAACCATGCGTATTGTCATTGGTAATGAGCACTGGGATTCGACGCGAGCTATCGTGATTGATGCCGGTGCGAACGGAACCCGTCCATGTTCACTTGTCTGATACACATCAGCAGTGTCATTCTGCACCTCCCTCACAAGAGCTTGCGTATGACTTACCTGTATCGCAATGCGCTAGCTGAACTTCTTTCAGCTTTGCTTGGCGACGTTTGACGATACATCAGGCTCGATCCAAAGACCTACGAAGAATCTCCTGAACCTCTTCTGCGAACGCTGGAGTCATTTCGTGATAGACCCATGCCTGTGGCCTAACGGTTCTGAACTCGATCACATCCATGGCCTGCTTTCTGTCCGTTCCCTTCCTCTCCTTGTGCATGCCCTGCACCAAAGGCGACAAAGCGCTGGCCATAGTATGCGGCACTCGAAAGTTGCGACGTAGGCTTGCGCTGATGCGGAGGGTATTGAGGTCGAGCATGTTTTGGAGCGCTAAAAGCACACTCCGAACAGCGGCTTGGCTCGGGTTTCCTTGGAGCTGAACGGTGCGCATGGCCTGGACTAATGGAGGAAATTGATATCTGCCGTTGCTCCGCGGATACTTGACTTTCTTCGAGTCCGCCGCGATGAGAAAGGGATTGTTGCCATACAGCACTGGAATTGCCTCTTGATGAACCTGTTTACAGCTCACAAGTAGATTCGGCGCTAGCCCAAGCATAGTGTCGTTCTGGGCCAATTGGGGCCAGAGACGGTCGCTCACGACATGGCGTTTGATTCTGCCCAAGTCGGGACGCAAGCATCCGATGCTGACAATTGGCTCGGACAAGCGCACAATCAATGTGAGCTCGTAGACTGTGTTACGAATCTCTGGCGGAAGGTCGAGAAACCCCACAGCACCAGAAGCTTCCGGCTCGGGAGTCGGTGCCATCTTTGCGAAAGTGTGTCTCTGCGCGACGATCAGCAAGAAAGAGCAAGGATATCGTACCACGGTGGTACACAAACCTGATGCTTCGCCGATGATATCTTGCGCAACGTCGAAGTGTTGCCGCAGATGTCAGAAGTCAAGCCGAAATCCATTTTGAGAATTTTGGACGGAAAGAGACAACGTCACGCGCCAGCAGGGGTCAAGCCGCGCCTTCACTTGCTCTCTGCACCTTCCGGAAATGTCGGGAAGGCACGCCTCGCACCTCCTGTCGTGCCGTATGTCGAAGTGATCTCTTGTAGGGTAGGGTCTACAAAGTGTTAAGTCGCTGCCTCTTCGTGACCTTTGCCAAAGCTATCACTGGGTTGCGATTCCTTGCGAGAGTTGACTACACGTCAGGTATGTGTGTGTTATTCCGTGCCTCATGCGGCGGTGACATGCACAGTCAAGACTACATCCAGCTAGCATACACTTTCTCGCTGAGCGTCCACTGCGAGCCGCTCAAGCAACTGCTTCGTTTCATCGCATCAATTGCGTGTACACGTACTTTTTTGGACTTCAAGGCAGTTTGGGGAAATTTGCGAAGTTCATGCCCGACACAGCTCGTTGCTGTCAACGCCGAAGAAACTGTTGGACACAATTCAATGCTCTCGACAGAGCCACTTACCAATCTGTGCTCACCTGCTGTATCCTCGAGCTCAGCACGTACGAACCGTAGTCGTTGTTGCGGCAGCTTTGAAGTATCTCTTCTCATTCTTGTGAAAAAACGAAAGTGCTGTTGTGATGTATTGAAGCCAGTATCACAGAGTTAGTCGACCCCCACGCCTTAAGCTATAGAGGTCTTCGTCAAGACCGCGAAGAATAAAGGCCCCCAGCGTCCTCCTCCAGGATGGTCAGGCAGCACGATCCAGCCATACTCGGTACGCTCAGCCCAATTCTTCTCTAGCTCAGTCTCAAGCGCTTCATCGCCATGTCCGGCACCAAAGCCAACCTTCACATTCCACTTCAACAGTCCCTTTTTGCGCTCCTTATCGACCTGAGACAGTAACTTCCCAATAATTCCATCATTCTCCGTCGGCTCGATGGAGCATGTAGCATACATGATCGTTGCTCTAACTTTTGCTGCCCGTAGACCAGTCATCAGAAGCTTCACTTGGGTCTCAGCCAAGCGCTTCGACGAACCAGGCCGCCAATTGACCATTTCCGGTGCTTCTCGACCTCCGAGTCTTGCATTTGCATGAGCGTGTATGAGGTGGCGTTCTGAGGAACATGGCGCATCGATCAGAACTTTATCATATCCGACAGTCCCATCAGGTGTCTTCACGACGAGCTCGTAATGAGCCTTCGGGTTTGTGCCGTCAATTCGCGAGGTCGAGATCCGCTGGGCGTCGAATAGTGGCTTTGGGAGGTAGCTTCGCAAATTGTCCGCCAGTCGTCTTTGCCGTGGTGCATCGGCTTCATTGGAGTGCAGAGTGCCTATCTGGACTGATTTCTGGCACAAGACCTTTGCTCTGGCCTCTGAATCATCGGCGTGGTGCTGAATCCAGATGTTCTGTGCCAAACTGATCGATTTACCTCCTGGTGCAGCGCACAGGTCGAGAACATTGTCACCATGTCTGACATCGAGTAGTTGTGCTACCAACGCTGATGCGGCATCTAAGTTCCAATGCGAGCATAGCTGGCCTGGCACTGAGACCGGCGCGGGAAATGGTTCGCTGGAAGGGGCCGAGGAGCCATCTTCTGCAGGCTTGGTCTGCCTCACGACCAGATTGAGCGGGAGATTCAAAGCATGATCAGGGATAGTGGGCCGAGGAAGCTCTACAGGCACTTGGTCCGTGTTTGGAGTGCTGATCTTCTCCTTGGTTGCTTGCAGAGGAGCGTAACGATTGAGTAAACACGCATATCTTGTTGGTTGTTCGAGAGCTGGCCTCAAGGTATTTTGCCATCTCCCTTCGCCCCAGATCGCAGCATAGTGCCGATCGAATGCATCGGCAGCGCTCGAAGCAGCTTTTCGCTGGGTCTTTGTCATGCTCACAAAGTGTTAGGCACGGGAAGAAAAGTCTTGACCTCACCTATTGCGCACGAGTCGATGCGCACGTTGGCTATCTCTCTCACTCGCAGATATGTGAGCTGAAGGCTTCACTTCAGCGAGCGGTCATTAGCAGGCGACAGATACCGATCCTAGACTGGGGAGGTGAAGTCGAGAAATCCCCAGTTAGTGCCAAGACCAATCGGCGGAAAGAAATGCCGACCTCCATCGCATCGCAAAATTATCCAGAGCTTCGACTTCACGAAGAAAGCTCCCTTGCAACCACCCTCACTTCCGCCAACACGACCAGCTGGACCGAGACAGCTACTGAAAGGTAGCTTGGCATATCTGCGCAACCGAAGCGCAGGCTGGGAGCAAGGACGATCAAATAAGAGGCAGCCGGCGAAAAGAGCTGCGAAAATGTCGTTCCGCGGACGAGGTGGAGACCGCGGTGGTCGCGGTGGGTTCAGAGGCGGCGCGCGCGGTGGCAGAGGGGGTTTCCAGCAGTCATACGGACCTCCAGACCAAGTCTACGGTATGTAATAGAGTGTGACTCTACACAGCAGCGGAGTCTGACAATGAACCACAGAAATGGGCAGCTTCCTGCACGCAACGGAGGGCGAAATGGTCTGCGAATCCATCAACGTGAAAATTCCCTACTTCAACGCACCCATCTACCTCGAGAACAAGACGCCCGTCGGAAAGGTTGACGAAATCCTCGGACCACTGAACCAGGTGTTCTTCACGATTAAGCCGCAAGAGGGCATCCAGGCCACGAGCTTCAAGAGCGGAGACAAATTCTACATTGGAGGCGACAAGCTATTACCACTGGAGAAGTTCTTGCCAAAGCCAAAGCCCCCGCCAGGAGCACCAAAGGTGAAGAAGCCAAGAGGTGCAGGCGGTGCGGGACGCGGTGGCTTCAGCCGAGGCGCTCCAAGAGGTCGTGGAGCCCCGAGAGGGCGAGGCGGTGACCGTGGTGGTTTCAGCCGAGGCGGTGCACGAGGCGGTGGTCGCGGATTCTCTGGATCTGGTGGTTTCAGCAGAGGTGGCAGCAGAGGTGCGCCTCGAGGCAGAGGTCGGGGATACTAGTAACAGACGCGATTCACGAGACATTGGCTAGGCGTTTGGCGTTTCATGAGAGAAGGGGTTCCGAGGCGCGAAATGCCAATATTGATTGTTTTGACGCAATATGGGCTGGCAGCTACTTCCTCTGCGCGTTCACAAAAGCTGGCGAGACCAGGGAGTATGGGCTCGCAGTGTGTCGCTATTGTAGCTATACGACGTGTACAATTCTACAAATCAGCCTCCATTTTCCATTCAATTTTTACTCGAGGATTCCGCCTGTTCTATGCTGCTGTCACAGCGCATCCGCAAGGTCGGGAAACCGGACCCTCTGCGGACGGCTCTTATCTCGAGGACATGCGAGAAGAGAAAGCTTTAAAGCTGTCGCAGCTCTAAAGAGATCAGTACGAAGCCCATATGCCTCCCAACAATTTTTGAATACGATCTGGAACTCATTTCGCGCCCAAGGAGTTCGTAGCACGTTCACGTATTTCGAAAACAAAAGGCTTCGTGACACTGAGCATTGAACAAATCTTCACAATTCGATTCTTTGTCATTATTGAGTACTCATGCAATCGTTCATTCATCCCATGCACTCATTCCCATAAAGTGAGCTATCACATGCAGAAGCAAGTCCATCCACTCAGTTAGCAGCCAGCTCACAATGCGTACTTCCCACTGACTCTCACACCAAAGGAAGCAGTCTCGAAGCCAAGAAGGCCAGATTGCTCACCACCGTCTCCTTTCCCACCACCACGCCTACCGATCCGGCAATCTTCTCGCTGAAAGCTTGACTGCAGCCTACAGCTCGGAGCTGCCCAAGCACACCTGGCACATCTGGCTTGACGTTGAGCTTTTCGACGAAAGTGGAGAGGATGGCGGCGTAAACCTTGCCGTCAGCAAAGGATGTCGACAGGTTGTCGACGTGGAGACCAGCTTGGGTGGCGTAGGCTGCCGCCCATTGCTGAAGCAGCTCCTCTTGTTCTGCTGCAGAGACTGGCAGGTTCACAAGTGCATGGCCGGCAACGCGATCGATGTCCGCGGCTAGCTTCTTCCACTCTACGAGGTATGAGAGGCCGTAGTTGCTCACGAGAGACCAAAGGAGGCTGAGTGTCTTCTCGCGATGGCCGTTGACGATATCTTCGGTGGCGATATCAGCAACCATGTTGGCGGTGGAGACGTCGTAGGCGGACAAGGCTCTCAAAGCGACCTGGACGTTGTAGTGGCGTTGTGAAGAGTTCTCACAAGGAAGTTTCAGGAATTGTGACAGGGTGTTCTCCAATTTCTGATACGGTGTTAGCAGAGCCACATGTGAGAAGATCAGGCAGCCTACCTTGAGATCCATATGCTCATACAGGAACGTCTCAACAAGACGCGTGAGGAAGACGCCATCGCGGAAGTCCGTAGCAATGTTGTCGACATGGTAGATGACCTCGTTGAGAGCATCTTGGCGGTACTGTACCTCGTACTGTAGATGCTTGAGCGTGCGCATGATGTCTCCGCAAGCTGGAAGCATATGACGACCAAGTGTTTGTAGAACGGACTCGGTGGTCTTAATGCTTGAGTCGCGAGTGATTAGGCAGCCACCGTCGATAATGCCGGCCTCAGCAGACTGGTCGAGGAGCCAGATGAGCATCAAGCTCCGAAGCATGGTCTTTTGCCAGCGCAGAGTATCGAGACTCTCGTTGCTGGTGGCACGTGGATCGGCATCGACATCGACTACGCAGACAAAGAAGTCTTCGAGGAAAGCAGTCTCGTTACGCTTGCCAGATCTTGGATCCAGGGATGAGCCAGGTGAAGTGTTCAAAGGCTGAAGTACTTGTCTGCCAGCAACAACCTGAGCAGCTTCGATCAAGATTCGGTTGCCGTATACTTCCAGCCACATCTTCATGAGGCGCTTCCGCAGTCCGAGATCCTGTGTGGGCTGGTGCGTTCCAATCGAATGTTGCGGATGAGCAAGTGCGCCGTATTTGAGCGAAGCCTGAAGACGACCATGCAAGCTAGCCACTTCCGGACGATTATACAGATTTACGAGTTGCTCCCTCAGAGACTCGCCAGTCGCTGAGGCATGAACGACTGGAGCCGGCGAAGTGACTTGAAAGATCTCGTTGATGACTTCGGAGAGTGCTACTTCTTGGAAGCTCAACCACTTGTCCTCATAAAGAGCCGGCTGCGAGAGATTGCCTTCCAGTATTGGGTACTGCTGAAGCTTGGCAAGTTGTTGCTCGTTGCGCTTGCTGGCAACGAATTCACGAATCCTCTGCTTCTCTTCATCCAACTTCGAGATAGCCTTCACGGTTGGGGAGTGATCGTCAGTGTGCAGTGGCGCAGTAGGCCGGCGAGTACTGTCACCAGTAGTATTGAATGACTTCACAAAAGCTTCATGCTCATCAATAGCCATGAACGTGATAGTCTTGCGAGGCTTGTCTTTTGGGCGGTCCGCCCGAAAGTCTATAGTTGTATGCATCTTCATGCCCGGTGGAATTTGCGAGGTCGGCGATGTGAGTTGGGCGTGTGCACGTGGCACGATCGATTGCCGATTACGAGAGGCTTGCGTTGGTGCGTAGAGACTGCGTGGCAGAGTACGTGTCTCATTGGGCTCGACGATGGCAAAAGGTTTCATGGCCTTTTGTGCAAGCACTTGTCCGGCTGGTGGCAGGTTCTCTTTGCCAGTATTGCTTCAGATAGAGTCAGTAGGGTACATTTACAGTGATAGACGGAGTGACATACGCTCCAGCCACGTCCCGTCCGGGTATGTTTTCCGTGGAGGGCGTCTCGCGCAGAGGCAAGCGCTTCGGTGCCACCGACAGTGACGATCTCGACTTGCGTACGGGCTTCTGAGCGACGGCAGTATTCTCTTGGCTCTGCAACTCTCGCTGTCCGGTGAGGCTTGGTAGGTGAAACGTGTCCTCGATCCGATGAGTGTCATCGCGAGCTCCGGGGTGTATAGTCATGACCGTAGTGTCTTCGGGCACGAAGATGGTCTGTCGTCGTGGAGGCTTCCTGACGGTAGAGCCAATGCCCAGAGATGCACCTCCACCACCGCGCGGTACCTCCTCACTGACGTTGGTGCGCCCTGAATGCAGCCTGGTTCCTCCCATACCGATCATTCGTCGAGATTCCCAACTTGCGTTGCCACCAACTGCTCCACCATATCCACCAATGCTCATTCTCCCACCAGCAGAGATGCGAGCTTGTGACCCATCGTTTCCACCGTTGCAGCTAGTTCTGCTGTCTTGGATGCGAAGACTAGCCATTCCCAACCCAACGCTGCTAGCCGTGCCAGAGGTGCTGCCGCCGCCCGCCATGCCGTGTGGGCGCTTCGCAGGTGGTTTACCCAGCAAAGTGCTGCGACTTACCTGGTGGTTATTCCCAAGAACCGGCTTCTTCACTTCTCCAACAGTGATCTCGCTCTCCTCGCTGACGTCCTCGAAGATGGTAACGGGTGCTGCCTTCTTTCTTGCTGGGCCCGCCATCATGCTCCGCCTTCGTGGTTTAATGCCAGTGAGCGGTTGATCGATGGCGCGTGTATAGTCGATATTGGCTGTGTCGTCTCCAAAGAGCTCAAAAGAAGAGATGCGCCGGTGCGAAGGATCGAGAGCCGCGGGTGCAGGACAAGGCGTCTGCGAAGTAATGGAAATTCGAGACATGGCCGGAAAGTGGGGTGGGTTCCCAGATATTAGATAAGCAGTCCCGAAGCGATTGAGGCGGCTTCCGTCGAGCAGCAGCGACAAACGGAGATGCTACTGCTGCGCGTTTGCTCAATATGCGCTGGGTCTGTTGCGCCCGTTTGTACGTGAAGTTGAAAGTGACGTGCAGCCACGCATTTCCGAACCCATGTTTATCGCGGTTGCCTCGGTGATTTAGCAGCGTCGGGTTCTGATTGGCTGTACAAGCGAGGGCTGTGAGCTTCACATTCGCGGCCACGTTGAAAATCTCCGGGCGAGGAGCATGCTACGCACAGGAGTGCGAATACAGTGCGAATCGGAGCCTGCACTGACGCGCGCATATGCATGTCGAGTTGCAGGGACTGAAGCGACACCACGAACACAAAACAGCGAATGGCTTGTGATCGTGACGAGCTCGTGTCAACCTCTGCACAGGTTATACCTCCGATAGGGTGCTTTAACGCATTTTGATGTTGGCGTTGATGTTGATAGTCGTCGAAGGTCGGTTGAAGGTGTCGCAAGGCAGTAAGGAGAAAGTGCAAGTTTGGCATGTGAAGTCCAGCCTAAGTAAAAGTGAAGTAAGTTGCAAAGTAGCAATCTTCACTTAGTCCATTGAACATCTTTCTGCAACAAGAAGCCGCCAGCACCTCCAAGAGCTCCCGCGACGGAAGGTTCGCGACTGAAGGATTGCCCGGATAGAGGTGCAGGCGGTCGCTCGGACAGATTGTGATAGCTTCAATTCGAGGTTTGATGGGTATGCCTTGCTTCGAATCTTGCAGCCCCATGAAGGAAGTCTGATCGCACCCTGCTCCGCTAGTGAAGACATTTGACAAAATAAGAGCATACTTGCGAGCTTGACAGCCTCAATTGTCGACATAGTTCTGTATCTTCTCCAGGGCCAGAACCGCTTTCAGGCTCTTCAAGTCCATGACTATCACCATAACATCTTTCTCGATCCCTAGCTTTTGTATCAGATGGTCCCTCTCGGACTCCTCGCATAGCTTCGTCAAGTCGAACTTTGGTATGCGACTCCACTCGTCAGTGACCCAGTCCTCTGCCGAGCAGTTCACAGTCCCGTCTTCTGATTCTGTCGTTTTGAACCTCACGACGACAGAGGTGTTCTTGGCTTCAACCTCGTTGGGCCTCTTGATAAGCCCATGTGAATGAGCGTACTTGAGACCGGAAACTGCAGCTGCTCTCAAGATCTCCAGGACCTTCTTCGGCGTCTGCGCATCCCACTGCCACTCCGCTGCAGGCTTCGCATTACCTCCTCCAGACTTATTGGTCAAGGTGGCATAGTCGTCTCTCGTTTTCTGATCGGCAAGTCTCACCCAAGATCCACCAACTCTTCCTCGACCTTTCTTAGCCCCCAAGGATTGCACCACAGAATTCTTGGCGAGCACCCAGGATGCATGTCCTATCAGACCTGGTGGGAGAACAGTGCGGTACCCATATCCTTTGAGCGGTCTGAAATAGGGCTTTGTGGAATCCAGTTCGCTACCGCCTTGTCGCGGCATAAACAAGCCAAAGGGAATAAGGAGATAGCTAGGCAGTCTTGCTTTGGTTAAAGCACATTGCCGAATAGGTGTCTCAAGCGCTCGCGCATATTGGTTAAGCGCAAGTTCTTGCTGGAAGGATGTCACAGTCCGTGGCTCGGAGATACCATTCGTCTGAGCAGTCTGCTCATCCTTGGACTGCGTGTACTTGTGACGTGCTTTCAAGTAGAGAGGATCCAGAATCTCTGGGATTGGAAGTGCTCTACCGCCATTCTTACGAGTCCTCAGTGTCCGCGCCCCGTCTTCGGAGATGATTGTAGGCTCATTTGCAGAGATGGCTGGCGGGGCTTCACGGTACCCTCTCCTATGCCCAGCGCACGCGTCGGAGGAAGTTTGACGACAAGGCCATAGTAAACGTGTTGTTCCGTGTGCCACAGCTACTGGACGTAGACTGAGCTTCTTCGAATGTAGCATCACATGTTGCATGAGGAATGTGAGGGAGGTGTAGTCTAGCATCCATCGAGTGCAGATGGATGGAGCTTGCGGCTTCGGAAGTGCCACTGACTTCAGCTTTCACCTCGACCACAGACACGTCCGTGCAGCATCATCCTCTGCGTAAAACATGGAATTTCTCGCGCGCCCTGGCCTGCGGGCTACAAGAGCACACGTTCTGCGCCAAAATGTGATGCGCCAGACGTGTCGCAACTTCACCATCCCGCCATTTCCGCCGCCACCTGCAGTCAATGCCACCCAACAGCAGTCTGCGGCTCCTCAGCCTACCCGCTCCGCCATGCCCATGCCCTTCGTCACAGATATGACGAATGGAGCTTGGCACACGTCCGACATCTTCTCGCGTCTGCTCAAAGAACGCATCATCTGCCTCAATGGCGAAGTGGAAGAAACCATCTCCGCCTCCATCGTCGCCCAGCTCCTCTTCCTCGAAGCCGACAATCCCTCCAAGCCCATCAATCTCTACATCAACTCGCCTGGCGGAAGCGTCACGGCAGGTCTCGCAATTTATGACACAATGCAATACATTCAGTCCCCGGTCACCACGATCTGTCTTGGACAAGCTGCAAGCATGGGCAGCCTACTACTATGTGGAGGCGCAAAAGGACGGAGATATTGTTTACCGCACTCGCGCATCATGGTACATCAAGTCAGCGGAGGATACAGTGGACAAGCTTCCGATATCGCGATCCACGCAAAGGAGATCCTGCGCGTGAGGGAGCAGTTGAACAAGATTTATCAGGCACATCTGCCGAAGCACAAGTCGTTGGAGGAGATTGCAAGTGTAATGGAGAGAGACTTCTTCATGAGCGCGGAGGAGGCCAAGGAATGGGGCATCGTGGATGAGGTTCTGGATCGAAGGGCAAAGAAAGAGGATGATGCCAAATGAGTTTCGAGTGCTAAGAGGTCGAATTTCTCAGAGGCCCTGCGAACTTCACGACATCTTGTCTGAAGGCCGAAAGTCTGTTGCACCATGCGAACCTTCTCCCGCGCAAGACCGGTAGCTCTTGGAAGCATCGTTCCGGAAAGGGTCACATTGCCAGGCCGTGCAACAAAAACGAAATTGGAGCAGGCCAGACTTGAACTGGCATCCCCGAGCTGAAGTCAACTAGAATGACTGCGAATGCCGCTGTGTCGCTCGACTGGTGTGCTATGGTGTCTTTAAGGCACTATAGCATGCTGTGAAAATAGACAGAGCGCCAGTTCAAGCAGAAGTTCCTTAGTCTCAGGCAGCGCGGTATCTTACCATTGGACCACAACCCCTGTGATGACAAAGCTGCTTTTCACGACGTACAAGTACGCACAGAAAGGGGGCAAAGCTTTCTGAAAGCCAAGAGTTGCAGCACATGCACACACGAAACAAAAGAATTTGGAGCAGGCCACCCCGAGCCGCGTTGCGGTCTGGACTCGTGGTCGATGCTCTCATCCGACTGATGTTGCTATATCGTTGCTTCTTAGAAGAAGAGGGCCAAGCCAGCGTCACCATCCTGCTCGGGATCACACAATTGGACACAATTGCTTGGAATTGCACTGCACAGCTACGCACAGCACGGTAGCAAGCTTGCGAAAAGCCAAGAGATGCAGCAAACGTTTCGGCATTCAGCCAAAAGATGTTGGAGAAGGCCAGAATCGAACTGGCATCCCTCGCACCATTAATTATCGTGGCTCTCCCAGGTGTACTGCTTACTCTTGAGGTCCCCAGCGCAGCGAGTACCGGTCTACTCACATACACTCCACCCCACCTCAAGTGTCTAAATCCCCCTGGGAGCATGAACACTACTAGAGTGAGCGCGAGGATCTTTCCATTGGACCACATCCCCTGTGATAACAGTACACCTTTTGCGAAGGCATGTATAGGCAACGGCAGCGTACGTAACTAATTGCGCCTGGCAAACTGAGACATCCAGCAAACGTGTGTAGACAATGCGGACAAAGGCAACAACTCCAGCCAACACTCAATACCTTACCTAGGGTTCTCGTCTGACACACCGCTCGTGAGGCCGCAACTTGCTCGCAACGACAAAGCTAGAACGAATAAGCCTTACGCCAGCTTGCTTTGATGCAGCTAGATTGGATTAGGCTGTAGATCTTGACAGCGCACAACTTTCAAGAGTGGTGGCCTCATCTACCTACCATTTTGTGGATCAGGATCCTAATATCGGAAGTTCGTGAGCACGTGGTGAAAATTTCTGCGGAGCAACATTCGTTCAAATTCGAGAGCGTGCGCCCAGCTCAGATGCACAAATTTTCCTCATCATCTTTTTTCCTTACGCCAGCTTGCTTTGATGCAGCTAGATTGGATTAGGCTGTAGATCTTGACAGCGCACAACTTTCAAGAGTGGTGGCCTCATCTACCTACCATTTTGTGGATCAGGATCCTAATATCGGAAGTTCGTGAGCACGTGGTGAAAATTTCTGCGGAGCAACATTCGTTCAAATTCGAGAGCGTGCGCCCAGCTCAGATGCACAAATTTTCCTCATCATCTTTTTTCCTTCCATCACCACCGTTCAAAGCACTCTTACGCAATGGCGCGAAAGTCAAGAACGATGCTAAATGTCGAAGAGTGCTCTGCCGAGCTTAGGACAATGTAATTATCACCTGGCGTGCATTCGTAACAGCCACTACAGATTTGACCTTTGCAACAGCTCATGTCGCAATGCCAGCGAGTCCAGTTTCCTCTCATTGCCAGCCGAGATCCGCAATCAGATTTACAAGCATGCTTTTGGCGGCGACACGCAGAGAGTTCGGGTTTCTAGCAAACCTGGTCGTTATCCTGTGCTGAGCGCCCGCAGATGCAAATGCGAGTTGTCCGAGCAGCAGATGATCGAGCACTACAAAATGAACGGCGATATCGAAATCTTCCCCGATCACTTCTATGGCGAAGAAGAGGAGCTCACAGATTGTCACATATGCTGCAAAGATCGCCAACACGACTGCCTCAATCTCGCACTATTGCGAGTTTGTAGGCAGGTGTATGACGAGGCAGCTCTCATCCCGTATGACATCAACGAGTTCATTCTCGACACGAGTCAGTACGCTTTCTCTGCCTTTACCTCAGCCCTTCTGCCAGCGCAGCGTAAAGCTATCACGCGCATCGCTCTGGTCGGCGACTCTTTGCCAAACGTCCAGTTGGGCTACCCCAAAACTCTGGTAGGCGTCAAATCTCTTAGCGTGCGCATATCCTTGGCGCATGCTCCCATCTGGACTGCTCCTCAGGGCCCATCGTGGGAGCGGCCACTGAACCCATCCAAGAAGGCTTTACTAGAGAGCACTAGACCTCTAGTCCGGTTCCCGGTTGACAGAGCCAGCGTACTCGTGACTTGGTGTCGGAATCAGTACGAACCACACAAGAGCGCGGAAGCTGAGCTTGAGAAATCTTTCAAGCGCCCCTTCGACGAGATCCAAGCGGAGACTCGAACCGCGAGGGAGACGGCGAGGCTCGAAAGAAGGAATATCGCAATTGCAGCGCAACGGGTCAAGCTAGAGTCGGAAGGGAGGATAGAGTCGAGAGACAAGACCTCCACCAAGATCACAGAGCAACAGATGGCGAATTGGGACGCGCGTCGCACGGCTGCCCACTCACGCCGTTTGATGAAGTTACATCGGCGCGCATTGCAAAATATGCATTGATAAACGCTATTCTTGACAACATCTTGTCTCAGTCACCGCGAGATGAGCGGACACGATCGCGACAGAACATCAGGCACAGTATTACTATCAGAGACAATGTCAGAACGCAGAACGCTCTCTGACAAAATGACTGTGCCTCACCGACACTTTGGAATGCGCTTCGTTACAACCCTGCTGCTTTCGATTTGGTCTGTTCTACTGCTGAGTGAACTTCACCTCGAAAGTCCACGACATCTCTAGATCATTCTGACCATAAGGACTTTCCGAAATCAACCCCCGGGGGATACGAGCGATCAAGAATCACTGGGACTGAGCAAACTATCAAAAGGCCAAGCTGCAATTGGGTAGTTTACCGCGATTCATTTAGTAACTATCCCTCAGAGCAGTGGTTAAAGCGACGTACTCGGGAGCGAAATGATAGGGACGACAAGACTTCCGCCTGTCCGGCAACATCTGGCCCGAGTGAAGGAGAAAGCATCGGATGACCACAAGTTGGAGGGCATTGATGTTCGGAGTGGGCAGAGAAGATCAACACAGATAGGCATCATGAAGGTCGGTGATCTGCGCTGAAGACGTTCAGTTCCACAGGAATCACTGAATGTTTTCTTTGCCATTCTGTACATAAGCAATTACTATCGCCTGCCTAATATTGGTAGCGGAAGGTAGCGTTCTCCTTATCAGTCAAATCCTCAAACGCATGGGTAGTGTCCCTGTCGTTCGCCTCATCGATACCTTCAGCCGCGATCTTGTTTCTCTTCGCATTTCGTCTCATCAGCGTGAGTCTCAAGACGACCAGCGTAAGGATGAGCAGGGTATAGCACCCAATATGAGTCGCGAAAGCGATGAAGTAGCGCGGAGCATCGTATGTGAGGAAGACTTGTGGTCCTGCTTGTTGTTAGCCATAAGATTTGATGTGCTAGATGCAGAATGCAGCTTACCGATAGCGTTGCCAACAGCCCATGCGATGAAGTTCATGGTCACTGCGACACTCTTCTTCGTTTGACCAGCCACGTTTCGAGAGAGCAGACTCATTCCCAAACCTTGCGCTGCCCAGAAAGACAAAACAATGTAATAAGAGAACAGGAGTCCAGCTTCTGTCGCTACGCTTGTGTTTTCAACCGTCATGAGGACGATCGTACCTGCGAATGATCTGTCGCCGGCGATGTTAGCATCGTTTCATTTCCTTGGGCGCGTTGGACTCTACTTACGGCAAGCAGAATAAAGCCATAATTAGAATGTTCTGCCCCGTCTTTTTCACCAACCACGCGGAGCTGAAGAGGACAATAATGATGTAAGCACCAAGAACCATGGCCAGTAACTGGACTTCCAGAGTCGTGAATCCGAGACCCTTGATAATGATGTTGGCAAAGGCCCCAAGACCACCAGTTGGCAAAGTCGTGCAGACCTGGATCAAGCAGTAGCACCAACATTGGACATCAGTCAACGCCTCCCACAAGTGCTCCTTTCGGAAGGTCTTGTTCTGCAGACCAGTTTGATTGCTTCGCACACGCTCGACCATAAGTCGCTTGTCCTCCTCAGTGAAACACTTGGCTCGCATAGGAGAATCTGGCAAGAACCAGATGACGAACACTCCCCAGCCTACTGAGAAGACTCCGTATGCGATGAAGATCGCTTGCCATGACTTGACCGCACCCTCGTTACCGATCAAGGAGAAGCAGTATGCTAGCAGACCACCAACGATTTGTTGCGCACCGTTCATGGCGTACCAGCAGCTGACAATGAGAGCTTGTTCCTCTCGCTTGTACCACATGGAGCTCATGATGAGGAATGTGGGTTGACAGACGGCTTCGAAGACACCGAGCAAAGTGCGCAGCGCGACCATGCCTGCGAAGTTGCTCCCTGCAGCATGGAGAGCGAGGATTGTGCCCCAGATGATGATGCAGCATCCGAGAAACTTGGCGATTGGCAGGCGTTGCACGAGCCAGTTGATAGGGTATTCGACGATCAAGATGGCGATGTAAATACATGTTGTGAGCCATGAGAATTGCTGTCCGACAAGATTGAGGTCCTCGCGAAGACCCATGATCGAGGTGAAGGAGAGTGTGCCTTTGTCCAGAGCTTGCAGGAAGTATGTGAAGACCATGATGGTCAGCACACGCTTATCGATGAGTTTCTTCAAGCGTTTGTTTTCTGAATCGGTGATCACGACGGCTTCGGCATTGGCATATTTCGCGACTTCAGCCTGCACAGAAAATCGTGAGCATGGTCTTCCATACTATGGCTACCGGCTACACTTACATCCATACGGCTGTAGTCTTGCTTCCGTAGATCATCGTGGCTCAGTACTCTCTCAACCTCTGCTGCATTGTAGTCGTTCTTCTTCTCATCGAGATACTGTGGTGCAGTGGCAGCGGTTACGCCATCCTTGCTGTTCCTGATGCTGCCCATGATGGATGTCGTACCGGCAGAGAGCGTGTTGGAGATGCAGAGAAAGGAGAGCTGCAACCCCGGATCAGTTCCACCTCGTGGTCTTATGCACTATCTCGGATCATCTAAGAACGGCACAGTGGTGTGGGCACAGCACGTGGAGAAGCATGCCGACAGTCTGCGACAGGCAAAGGTATTGGAGGGAACGCATGTTTGCAGTGCCAAGTCCTGCAACCCCAAGCGCCCTGTGACCCCCAAAGTGCTATTATGGCCCGAAGTGGCTTGGCCAAGCTGTAGCGCTTGCATTGTTTGTGGAGTCTCCGCATATGGCACGCTGGGGAAGGATTTCTAATGTGGAGTGGATACCGAGCTCGCCTGGGTAGCCTTCGGTCTTCGGGCTGATTCCCAGCGAGTGGAGTCGACTCGCAGAGCTCAAGTATTGCTGCTGATGACTCTGCGAGAGGGAATCCCAACCACTAACTTTAAAGAGCCAATCAAGATGCCGCAGCAATCCGTGAGCGTAGATGGCCTGTACGCGAAGGATATCCGATCACAAGTCGACCTGTTGATCAACAACCTGGTCAACATCAAGGATGAGACTGGCGAATTTTTGTTGAGACTACCAGATGGGAGAGTGATCGATACCAAAGGATGGAACGACTGGGAGTGGACGCACGGCATAGGTAAGCTCATTGAAGCTTTCAGGAGTGAATCCTGCTGACTTTATACCAGGCCTCTATGGCGTTTGGCAGTACCACACCTTGACTGGTTCAAAGCAAGCTCTCGAAGTCGTTGAGTCATGGTTCACAGGCCAATTGGCTACTGGAACTACGAAGAACATCAATACAATGGCTGTCTTCCTCACATTAGCATATCTTTATGAAAAGAATGGCGAGCGAACGTACCTTCCTTGGCTCGACTCGTGGGCTGAATGGGCCATGTACGAGCTGGAGAGGACACCTTTTGGCGGCATGCAGCACGTCACGTACCTCACCTACAATCATTACGAGCTGTGGGATGATACGCTCATGATGACTGTTCTCCCGCTAGCCAAGATTGGCAAACTATTGAAGCGGCCGCACTACATCGAAGAGGCCAAGCGACAAGTCCTGCTGCACATCAAATATCTGTTCGATCCCACGACCGGACTATTCTTCCACGGCTGGAAATTCGACGAGTCCGCACCTGGTGGCTTTGGGCACAACTTTGCACGGGCAAGGTGGGCTCGTGGTAACTGCTGGCTGACCGTCTTTATTCCGGATTTCATCGAATTGCTGGACTTGCCGCCGGGAGATGGTCTTCGCACGCACCTCATTGACACATTAGAAGCTCAATGCATAGCGTTAAAGAAGTTACAAGATGATGAGGGCATGTGGCGAACGCTCCTGGACGTGCCGCAGAACGAAGGCAGCTATGTCGAGGCCTCGGCGACCGCAGGTTTTGCCTACGGCATCCTCAAAGCGATCCGAAAGCGGTATATCAGCAAGGATTTTGAGCCGATCGCGACGAAAGCTGTCAAGGCCGTACTGAGCCGTATTGCGCCTGATGGCGAGTTGAGAGACACCAGTTTTGGGACAGGGATGGGCCACGACCTGCAACATTATAAAGACATTCCGGTTACCAGTATGCCGTATGGGCAAAGTCTGGCGATGATGTGTCTTGTAGAGTATCTGCGAAAGTTCGTGTAATCTGTAAGATTTGTAACCAGAGATAGACTGTACAGACCATCGGTGGGCAGAACACCAAAAGGTGAAGACGGGGATCCAAGATACGAACGCGTGGTGGCGACGATGAGCATTTCGAACTTTGAACCTGCCGAAATTGGCTGTGGGAATCGTCGGACCAATTCGAGCTGATGCGTAAGATGCGTCGTAGCTAGAACATTGTCAAGTCTCTTCGCGTCCACGTTGTCACGATGTTGAGCAAAAGGGAAGGCTGTTGCCAGGATTTGACCGAGCTGACCGCAAGCAGTCACCTCCCGCGAAGCATTGTTCTTGAGCCACGTCCCTGAGTAAGCATCATTTCACACCCGAATATGATGGTCAATCCGATGCGGCATACAGAGGTCCAGCTGCAGGTCACTCATTGGCGGTGTCCAGATTTGGCCAGAGTTGGTGCTTCGTGGAATCGTGGCCAGCAAGCAAGCCGGTCTCTACAGCTTTGCTCCGCTTCCAGGGCCACCCAGTGAGCTGCCCGCGAGATGAGAGCATGCGAATGCTTGTTGATAAAACTGTCTCCAGAGATGCTGGAGGGTAGAAACTACAGCAGGAGGAAAGACGAGAGTCGTTGGAGTTGGAGACGGGTCGTCGGCGAGTCACGTGACGTCTTGGCATCTCCGCGGGTTGGGAAACCAATAGCTCGGTGCTCGGGACGTGACTCTCTGCATCAGACGCTCTGGAGCCAAAGAGTTCCACGTATCACCCCGAAGCGATCATGAGCGAAGGTCGCGTGAAAGGGCGGCGAGAGGGCAGTACACATTCTGAGCTTCGTATTCATCGCGACTCGATGCAGACTGCAGTAAGGCATGGTGTCTTCAGAGCGCCCGACCATAACAACACGGTCTCGAGAACTCAACCACATCCGCTTCCTCCAAGGTCACGTCCGAATGCCATGTGTCTCTGGAGGTCTCTCTCGAAGTCTGGCCACGATCCTCGCTGGGCCCTCGCTGATTCTCTGCCTCCCCTATCTGATCGCTAGCTTCCGAATACCACGTTTCTGACTTCGCCTTCTTCACGAAGTTGACTTGACTGCACGGCGCGGCCAATGTAGTTGCTCCAGAAAATTCCGAGTGAATGGGACTGGCAAGCTCTGCCGGCTGGTGCGACATCTCACACTCTCGGCCAGAATCGCGCTTCCATGATGTGGCGAAAGGACCGCGAGGCTCTTCCACGACTGTTTTTGTCACGCTGATTCTCCATCTGCGCTTCCCCCGTCGCGCGCTCTTCGACAGCGCAAAACAAAAGACAGGGTGGAAGATTGTGAAAGCCAACGTGGCAATCAGGATCATGCTAAAATCGGGTCAGAATCTCGATCGCCCACGGCAATGGATGCTATACTTACCAGCTCTCACACAACATGAAGGCCACCTGGCTACGCATGGGACCACGAGGCCACAATCCCGACAATTCGACCAACCGAAAAATGCATCGCACGAGAACTCCAGTATACGCTACCACGACTCCGCCAGCAAACAGCTTGAACTTGAGTGTATCGAGCAGCTTTGTTGCTGCAAATGGTATATTGTGCCAAGCTCGTCGGGTGCGATAAAGATAGTCCAGCACGAGACCCGCGAATATGACGAGCGTTAGTATCTGCAGCATGATTCCACATAGGACCAGAATGTAACCTGATATTCCGACTCCCAAGTTCACGCCCGGATGGGGAGATAGTGCACTTCCCGTGGCCAGCAGTACCAGACAGAACATGTCCAGAGCGATGAAGATCCAGGTGTACATGGGTGGCGGCAAGATACTAGTCGTTGCGCCAAAAGTGAGCGTGATCTGAGCACATCAAGTCAAACAGGTAGTCACACGGTCGTCTATGCACATTGACTTACATGTTTTAGTGTCGCATGCACTGCTGCAGCCAGGAAACTTGGTGCAAAGTCCAGACAGCAGATACTCAAATACAAGCCTGGAACATTGAACGGGTTGTCGTGAAGTAAGACGCGTCCTGCATAGCCGCCCACCTCACCCAGGCAGCTCAACGTGAGCAACCCACCAAAGAAGTATGTCTTCTTCCAGAGCGCCAGATAGACTTGTATAACGGTGAGACATCCAAAAGCAATGAGCAGAGAGGCATTAATCTCAAAGCTGGGATAATATCCATAGACGCTCTCCTCGACTGGACAGTCCGGGCCGACATCCGTACAGGTGGAATTGAAGTAGCTCCTTGGGCCAGCCATTTTTCGTCTAAGCGATCGCGACTCGAGTCCAGTGTGCTCGTGTCCTGTTCAACGTGCACTGCACGAGATGGAAAACCACAGCTTCAATAACGAGGGAAAGACAGAACCTGCTGAGTTGAGTGGCGGGACCTGCAAACCCTCTCTCTGGAAAGGACACATGGGCGGACATCGCGTGTGCTTCAATAAACAAAGCCACTCGCCTCGTCAGCCTCTGTATCAAGATCGCTGCACAGCAGAAAACCCATTACGGCTCTCGATTCCCAAAAACCAACACCTTTTCACGCTCTATGCCAATCATGTACCTCCCTCGGGTTGGTTTCGTCCAGTTCACCCAGATGTCCGCTAGAGCGGATCCATCGCTGCGTGTCGCCCGACGACGCCGCTGTATAGCCAGCGAGTCTCGTAAGATGTTGTGGAATCTTCGAAGGGTACGAGATCGGAGTATATCTGGAACTTAGTGAGCTGGACAAGGATCGGGGTGGAAGATCTGGCAAGGGGAGGCAAAGTTTAACTGGATCGCATGATCACCGTCAGCGAACACATCGGCTCGGCGGCAGCGAGGACGCGATGTGTTCTTGTCTAGCGGATGGTCGAGACTGTGAGAACGGTTCAGGAACGTGGTATGACAATGATGAAGGCAGCAAAGGAGGTCTGACAGAATGCATTGAACGGTTTGCAGCATTTCGATTGTGTAGGAAATGCTTCACGGAGCCCGAGTACCTAGTCTGCCATGCTACGCTTCCCGTACTCAGAGCTTGCACGCCGATATTAACAACCTGAGGCCGAGCGCATCAGGCTCGGCAAAATAAGCTGAGTGATATGCTTTCCGGCGTTCTTAGCCAAAAATCAAGCTCCCTCCTGCCGAGCACAATCCCGACTTCACAGCTCACCAGCAAGCCAGATACTTCTGCGTTTCCCGTCGACAGCGAGGTACTGATAGCCCACGCCCACTGCTTCTCCGTCGCCGTCTTGAAAGATTTGCCACAACGTGTCCTGGATGAACTCTTCGCCGTCTTCGCAATCCTTTGGTGGATGTTGTCTGACGAGATGTTCCATATGGCTGACTGCGTCGCCAGGGAAATCAAACATTGCAGAAATGCTGGATAGAGGGTATGTTGTGCTGTTTGAGTCGCAGGTGTGCGTCATGACGATGAAGATCGGAGCAGGCTGAGCGCGTCCAGCATCGACTGTGTGCGGACTCGAGGATGGCGGCGATGCTGAGAGATGCGGACTCATGCCTGCAGTTGGCGTGACTTTGCTGTCTTGAGAAACGGTTTTGCCCATTTGGACAATGTTGCTGCGCCTAGTGTAGACGTGGTAAATCGATCGGCGGGCCGTAATGCAGCAATTTTGCCCGACTTTGTTGCTTGAGCGAGTGTTGGGCAGAGTGGCATCTGAGCTGGATCTTAGACCGCTGATACACGCGCAAGTGAATAGATGCAGGGGCAGTGCAGTGGCGCAGGGGCAAATCAATGCGTTGGTGCTGTGAATACAGATGCACCGATACGATCACTCTCCTTCCATCGCAGCGACCGGAGTCTTCTGCATATCTCTTTGCGCGTCGCCATCAACCAGGAAAACCACCTCGCGCCATCTTCCTCGCACGCTGATCACGGCGATTGTGATTTGCGCGACTCGATTTGTTTGCCTCTTTCTTCCGCTGTGCATTTGCAGTATTGGGGTCACTTGATGGTCCCGCGACACTTCCTCCTCGACCTCTGCCTCTCCCTCCACGGCCGCCTCTACCACGTCCCTGGAACCCGCCTCGTCCTCCCGGTGCAGCATCTGAGTCCTCAGTCTCAGTGTTTCCCGCACTGCCATGATAAGCCGTACTTGTAAGTTCTGTCTGCCTTCCAGTGAATGTGCTAGTTTGCGCCTCCAAGCGCTTCAGTCGCTTAGGATCACGTTGAAGCATGACTGCCCAGCCCTCGATCTGTTCGTCGGACATTCCAGTTTCATTCTTCAGTGCCGATCGTGCTTGTCCTCTTCGTACATCGAAAGCTCGGCCAAACATCTCAGGAGACGACCTGTATGCGGTGAACAGAGCCATGTCATTCTGCTCTCGTGTTACCTTTCCGGCGATTCCGGGTTCTCCGTCTGGAGCTGTAGTATCGACAGTACCGCCAACGTCTTCGACATCGTATGTATCATCACGCTCATCATCGTCAGAATCGAACGCAGCCAATGCAGATAGTATTGCTGCCTTGTTTGGCTGGTCTTCTGCTGACAGGCTCTTGTTTCTTTTGCCAATGTGAAGGCGACTCGTGTCAAAGTCTAATCGATCGAGCTCATCGTCATCGAACGCGTTTCTCCTGTCGGGGAGGTGTGATTCTGGGGGTGGCGGCGTTGATCGCGGTACCAATTGGTCAATCGCGGCTTGCTGACTGTCGTCGTGAACTTCGGCCGCCTCGCTACGATCTAGCAACGCCAGATGAGGTGGTAGAGACTCATCAAGAAGGTGTGCTGTGACTTGTTCCACATTGTCTTCGTATTCGTCAAGCAATTTCATCACAAAGCCCGAGCCGAGATCCGGAAAGAGATCCTGCACTTGTGTGACCAGGCTCATCTGGTGCACGTTGAGCTCAGGCTTCGTCGTGGGCTGTTTGCCCTTCGCTGATCTGCGACTATTCCGCACCCGACGTTTCTGCCTCGCCAGACTGGGTGTGCGGTATGTCTCTAGCGTATCAAGCAGCTTGTACACTCTCTCCGGAGCCTTCTCCCCAAGTGAATGCCGCAGTTTCAGGAGAATAGAAGTGTTGGTGACGACATCGGCCAAGAGTGACTGATTCGGCGGAGATTTGTCACCATGGCTCTTCAACGTATAAAGGTGGTCTGAGAGCAGTGAATATTTTGGAGGCTCTGAGGTGGGTAGGGACGTGAGACCAAGAAACAAAACTGTAGATACAGCTTTCTTTTGCTCGTCTTTGGCGTCATGGCTGTATGCTGACACCAAAGAGTCCAGAAAGTCTGAACCGGTCATGAAAAGAGAGGCGATATCGTTCGATGCATGCATTACGGGTGCAAGCTGGGTGAGAAGCAGAATTCCATCTTCCGGCGTCCTTGACTCTAATGCTGCCGTGACCAAATCCTTCTGCTTCTGTAATCGCGGAGCTAGTAGATCGCCCTTCTTTTTCCATACTCGGTCCAGAAGTTTCTGGAGTGCCGGGGCTTTGAGATTGGCATGGCAGAAGTTGGAGATGAAGCCGAAGTCGAGCAGCGAAAGTGGTATTGGAGCATCCCCGAGATATACGCGAGACACGATCTTGAAGGCAGCTTTTCTCAACAACCCTGCTTTCGCTGAGCTGAAGGTCTGGTCGGTGTGTTGCAAAGTTGAAAGCTCTCTGTAGAAAGTGGACAAAAACGAAGGCAGAGTGCCATGATCGCTGGCGTTCAAGCTGAAGTCAGAGGGAGCCAGTCGCAAGATCGACTCAGACAAGGTCAGCCAAGCTTCCAGACAGACTTCCCACTCCTCTGGTTCCAGGCTGAGGCGAAGACTCGCTGGTGGCACCGGGGCGAATGCTGGTGTCGACATATTCTTGAGGTGAAATTCTCGATGCAGTGGGCCGGTACCTGGACTGCAAAGGACGTCCAGCGTCCACTTCTGGGAAGTGTCTGGCTGGAAATGCAAGTGAAGTCCAAACGTCACCGCAGTACCGCTTCGGGCGCAGCAGCTGATGCCAAGATTTCGGAGCGGCCCCGGCAGAACTACACGCCGACGCGGCACCACATGAATTATCGAATCCGCGCTCTAACGAAGACTTTCGCTCCCCACGATCATCACTTTGCCGATTCGAAAGAACGAGGTTTGTTGCAGCGAAAATAATCAGCTGAGCGCGGCAATTCTAACGGTACCACAGTCGTGATCGCATTCCGCACCGAAAACCTCAATCGCACCCGAACTCCCACCACCTCCAAATCTTCCGCCATGTCTTTCCAGGACGCAAAGAAGACGTCGCAGCTCGACGCACCAAAGATCCACAAGATCCGCATCACCCTCACCAGCCGCAAGGTGCAGTCGCTCGAGAAGGTCTGCAGCGAGCTCATCGAGCGTGCCAAGAGCAAGGAGCTTCGCGTTAAGGGCCCAGTCCGCATGCCCACCAAGAACCTCAAGATCTCCACCCGTAAGACTCCTTGCGGTGAGGGCTCCAAGACCTGGGACATGTACGAGATGAGGTAAGGACAAACCAACATTCATGCGCTTTCGTAACGAGACACTGATCTGGTATGCAGAATCCACAAGCGTCTGATCGACTTGAACGCCCCAACCGAGGTCGTCAAGCAGATCATCATCAACATCGAGGCTGGTGTCGAGGTTGAGGTCACCATCGCCGCCTAAGCGAGCGCACACGGTGCAGGATTGAAGGAGGAGCAAGCAAAGTCGAACACATCCCCCGATAGAACAGACCAGTTCACTTGAGCGGTAGTGCATCTCAAAATCTACGACTACTCAAGCACCACTTGTCGTCTTCTTTCTCCACTTTCATCAAACCCGTCGCCATGACAATACTGGAATGCCTCACCTAACGATGAAGACGTTCTACATGTGTGAGCAATTGGAGCAGTCCTGTGAGATCATCCGCAAGGTGTTCCCGTCCACGAGCATAGACGTCCATTCCGCTTCGCCTCCTCGCACCGAAACGGACTTGAACCATATTCGTGCATCCAGAGCCACCGGTTACGGTAGCCCAAAAGCTATTTCCACCTTCAGCTAGCCACATCCCGACAATTGACTTTACACGCAGCGCATCCGTCACGCCATCTCTCCAACTGGACTATTGTGCGGACAGAAGGGCTTGCTGGAGTATTCGGACTCGAGGCAAAGGATGTGATCAAGACAGCTTGCTCCTGTGTCAAGATGAACACGATGATGACGAAGAGCGCCAACCTGCAAAGGCAGCGACTGTGGTCGTGAGCGGCTGCTGAATTGTGCTATGGTGTGAAGGGTAATCATTGCGGTTTGCAAACCGGGCGCTCGTGGGTAATGTACAGTCGACGTCCACGAGAAACAAGCATCAGTGCCAAGATTGAGCTGAAGAAATGGTCAGCATCAGGGTGAGGCGGTGGACTGGTGCCACGGCAGGCCCAGGAGCCCAGGTTGATGTCAATCCATCACATATAGTCTTTTGGCCTTTCCATGTGCACTGGATCTAATAACCTTTGGAGATTCGACTACATCACTGGCAGTGGCTGACGTTCCAGATATTGGTACCCCGAAACATGCGCGAGACCTCTGACCTTGTTACAGCCAATCCAATATCGCAACGTGGATGAATTCATCAGCGCAAGAGGTTGAAAACAAGAAGTAAGAAGGCGTTGTGGCAGCGGCTCATCCACCACCTGACGATCCGACGGGAGCAGCCGCGGACAAGACGATCCGAGGCCCGATGTCCGAGACGAGGACACAAATTCAACCGCGGAGATGCTTGTATCTTGTATCTTTATAGCTATCATCTCACCTTGATACCAGCAATGCCTTCTCTACGTTTGCGCGTATCTTATCACCGAAGACCGGGGATAGCGTATCGAATTGAGCCTAGCTTGGACTGCACGGCACAGGAAGCACAGCTGATAAGCCACGAACAGCCTCTGGCGCAGCAAACCCCGTAAAAGTCCCGTCAACGTGGTCTGCAGAGGAGAACATTCTCTCTGCTCCCACGGCATCAGCAGCACGTGTTGCCCGATAGGATAGGAGGACGCTGCTGCAGCGTCATTGAGACGGCTGATGACGCTCCATAGGGTTTAGCTTGATAGCAGGGGAGTCCATATCCGTCTTCATGCACGACAAACATTGACAACCGTTTGGCTGTTCCGGCCAGGTCGGTCCAACACGCCTCACGATCTAAGAGAACACAAGCACCGATGGCAACCCGGTCTTGCCGTTTCGACCGCAAAGTTGCACCTATGGCCGAGGCTCTCAGCATATCCAGTCAAGTGAGGCACCAGGTTGTCTAGACCACAATCCTCCAGGACGTCGTGTGCCAGCCATGTGCTGCCATTGTGCGAGATAGGAGATGTGCAATAAGAAAAACGCCTCCCTTCCCGTTGCACGGCGTTCTTTCTACCTAAAGCCTGAACGTGGCTGAGAGATCGAAACAGCTCTTATCAGGGACGCCATATCGAACGAACCAGTCCTGGCTAGGGCCCCTGCACCCCATATCTCTGCACATCTCACCAGCATCCACCATCGGACGAACATCACTGGCACGATAGGTCCCAACCAATCCTCGCACGTCAATACTCAGCGGCCTGGGGATCCCAACTCTGTGAATTTGGTCACTGTGAAGTACTGACGACCGGAGAAGCAAGTTTCTACCTATGTCTGGCTAGCTGATCAGGAGCCTTATATCATACAGCATGTAATCCATTCGTTGCGTTGATGCTCTGGAAGACATCAGAAGCTCGATCCAATTTGGCCCTTGATCTTTTTCGTGCCTGCTATTCCGTTTGCTTCTGTCTGACGAATCGCACTGGTCGCTAACGAGATGGGTTTCAATGTCTCGCTGATGTGGAGGAGTCCGGAGGTCAACCCTATAAACCACAAAGCGCGATCAGTACCAATTCTGAACCCCGTCAACCAATATGGCCGCGTCTTCTTTTTCTCCTGGTTTGGGTTTCTCGTGGCCTTCTGGTCATGGTGAGTCTCGTCCAAGCGTGCTTATCGCAGGGAGCAAATCTGCACGCTGATTCGATGCTGATACGCTTGACCAGGTACGCATTTCCACCTCTTCTTCACGATGTCATCAAAGCGGATCTTGGCCTCACGCAGGCACAAGTGAGCAATTCGAATATCATTGCGCTGTGTGCCACGCTCGTGGTGCGACTCATTGCCGGCCCAGCATGTGATCGTTTTGGACCTCGAAAGACATTTGCAGGATGTCTGCTCATCGGCGCCATCCCAACCTTCCTCGCTGGGACAGCCTACAATGTGCATCAGCTGTATGCCGTACGCTTCTTCATCGGCATCCTCGGTGGGAGCTTTGTACCTTGCCAGGTCTGGACAACGGGCTTCTACGACAAGAATGTCGTCGGCACTGCCAATGCTCTGACCGCTGGACTCGGTAATGCTGGTGGTGGTATCACATATTTCCTTATGCCCGCCATATACCAGAGCCTCGTGAAGGATGGACTATCAGGACACGTCGCTTGGCGAGTAGCATTTGTCGTGCCGGGCATTGTCATCGTCGTCGTGGCCCTCGCCCTCTTGTTCCTGTGTCAAGATACGCCGACCGGTCACTGGTCTACAAGACTGCAAGCGACTCACACGACCAAAGTCGATCAGCCCATGATAGTCAATGTCCCAGGATCCATCACACCGACACCCAAGACTCCAGCCTCCGCTCGATCTGCCAACATCAAGGACGAGAAGTCCCAACAATCGTCCCGCCGACCCTCCCATGACATCGAGGCCGGCGCCCAGTTCAACCTTACCACCGTCAACGAAATCATTCAAAAGCCATCACTCAGCCAAATCGCTCGTATAGCGCTCTCACCGCAGACCCTCGTCCTCGGCGCAGCCTACTTCTCGACCTTCGGCGGTGAACTCGCCATCAACAGCATTCTGGGAACATACTACGGCAAACAATTCCCAAACCTCAACCTCCAGACCTCGTCCAACTGGGCCGCAATGTTCGGTCTCATGAACTTGGTCTTCCGTCCCCTCGGCGGTGTAGTATCCGATTACGCTTACCGCTACACAAACCAAAGTGTCTGGTCGAAAAAGATACTGCTGCACAGCTACTGCATCATTGCAGGAGCCTTTCTGGTCGCCATCGGATTAACAGATCAGCACTCTTTGAGCTCATTAGTCTGTCTCGTTGGCATCGGAATGGCATTCTTCCTAGAAGGCGCCAATGGGTTGAATTTCTCCCTCGTGCCGCACGTTTTCCCGCAGTCGAATGGCGTGGTATCAGGGTTCACGGGCGCATCAGGAAACCTGGGAGGTGTGATCTTCGCGATCATTTTTAGATACAATGGGGCAGATTACGGGCGGGCCATTTGGACCATTGGAGTGATTATCATGAGTTTGAATGTGGCGACGTGCTGGATTAAGCCTGTGCCTAGGGAATTGGAAGAAGGGGGCAAATGAGCATGCGCGGGCTGTGTGACAAAAGTTCGGTTTGGGCGTTTTTGTATTTGAAGCGCAGCAAGAGATACCAGGATACATTGATGGATTGTTATTATGAGTACATGAAAATGCTGCGATAGCCATGATGAATACAGCGTGCAGGAGCAAGATCTTGCGAACGTTCAAGGTTGCTATTCTAGGTGGCGAAAGGCTTTACGGACGTCTGGGCCCTTCTCTGATGCGAAGCAGTCGCTCTTCGAGAACGAGGCGCCGGTGTCTCTGCTACGTGCCGCTGCCTTCCTCAGAGACAGCTCGAGGCATGCCGGAGGTCGCCCTTGAGCACGGAGAAGGTGAAGCCACATGTGGAGCATCAGTCGTGCTGATACGTGCTGGTCCACTCGACATGCGTGGACGAGGACAAATTCGTTTGCTCCATGCATCGTATCAGTGATGATTGTCATGGCCATTTGGGCAGGAATCTGAGTTGCCCGACGTTGTCGCGGATCGTTGGGATTTGGGCTGATTACGGCAGAGAGTGGGTCGTCTGATACGGAGGACAGTCCCGCGGAGGAGAGTGAAAGAGCTTGCCTTTCACATGCGTTTGGTTTCGACCTTGATCTTCTCAGCGTCGGACCAGAGATCGTATTCAGTATTGAATAACTGCATCTGCGGCGGTGTGGGGGCAACAAAGTCCTTCTCATGGCCTAACACACTCTACTCTCACGATTCTAGTGGTCGAGGGAGCTTGTCAGGACAAACGCAAATGTCGAAAATCGTGCTTGGTGGCTCGGCATTCGGATGGTCTTCTTACCGTCGCAACACAACTTTGATCCAGCCGTTATCACTCAGCCAATCATCGTAACGGAGCGCAGAGGATGCAGCGATGTTGTCGTTCCAGTAACGCTCGGCACGATCTGAAACTTCCTTGGGGGTGTCCCACATCTCCTCCAATTCTCGAGCCAAAGTTCGGCGGTCATGCGGACATGCTTCAGGTCCCTAGCTGTGAATAACCGCCTTGACAGGAGTCTTTGGGCCGGGAAAACGCGGATCGATTGAACAGTAGATAGCATGGGAATCATCAACGAAGATGCTGACGTCTTTTAGCTTGGACATCAAGAGGGAGAAGCATCTTGCATGGCGCTCTAAGTAGGGACTGACGGGGTTGAAGTGCGGGCCTTTGTCGTCGACATGGGGCGAGCAAGTCCGTTCGTACGCGCTTCTTGATCGTCGTGCGGCACATCGCAGAGTGGGTAGATGAATCGGATGCGTCGGTCGCTGTCCATGAAGCGCCCGGAGATGTCTTGATAGACGTGGTTGGTCCTCCTCCGGGTCTAGAAGGTGCATGTCATCGACATCGAGCTTGTATGAAGCGATGTGTATGTTCTGGCCGCCAAGAACATAGTGATCAATTCGTGTTCGTCCTGAATGCGGCGTGAGACGCGTGCCTGACGCGTGGAGCGCATGTGCCCGGCCGCCCGCAGAGCTGTGACGTCACGGGAAGATGCAGCCATCCCTGCGCCATTGCACATGAATCGCTGAACAAAACCACCGCACTTCCTCGAAACACAAGCGAAGATGGCCGAAGCAGCAGCAGTCGGAGGCGTTGTCGCCTATGAAGTCGCGGAGACTGCGGTGCAGGCCGGCGCAGCTGGATATGCCATAGCCAAGCCGACTCAGCCATTGAAGGCTAGCTTTCACCAAATCGCAACTGCAAAGGACGATGAAACGAGGTGAGTTGCAACCAGGATCCTGGCAGTATCTTCGCCCTGACACCGGCCTGGACAGAACTTCAGTAGTCCGCTCGGACCACTCTGTGACCGTCGTGAAGAACAGAGCATACGTCTTTGGCGGCGAAACTGCGTCCGGACAGCTAGCCAGCAACGATATCCATGCCGTGACGCTGGACAAGCCGGCGGAGGAAAAGTCGGTGCATGACCCAGAGTACTCCATACTACCCGCAGTGCCCGATGTCGAAGGTCAGCCAGTACCCAAGGCTCGGACCAAGCACGCAGCCACTCACTTCAATATTTGTGTGGCCATCTTTGGAGGCGTCAATGAAGCTGAAAATTTGGTCGATGAGGAACCAGTCATCTGGCTTTACGTGACAGGAAAGTCGGCGTGGGAGAGTCTGAAGTCTGGTCACGGCCCTGCGCCCGTGCAGAGAAGCGGTGCCAGATTGTTCAACTTCAACAACAATCTGGTGCTGTACGGAGGTGTCGACGCCAATGGGGAGCCGCTTCGTGACATTTGGCACTTCTCTTATACCCAGAGAACCTGGACTCAGCTACCAGACGCCCCTGTCTCTACTAGAAATACAGCACTTGTGGACGGCGTTCTGTACCTCATCTCAGGGACAGACAACATGAGCAGCGACGTGCACTCGTTACATTTACATCCCAACGAAAATGCCGAGGAGAGCTTGCACGTCAATTCTCATCAGCAGACAGAGTGGCACACTGCCTCCTTCCCAACGAATCCTCTCACACCAGGTCCTCGGCCTCGAGTCGGAGGTGGTCTCCTCCCCATCTCAACGGGCTACGGGCGCAACTACCTGCTGTACTTTTTCGGAGCCCGGCAGAATCCCAACACAACGGAGGCTGTTTCTCCCGACGACACCGAAGACCCATCACAATGGAGCGATAGCTGGACCTATCAGATTCCATCCAGTAGTCCGGAAGTCAAGCCAACTCTGAGCATCTCGGAGGCGATCAAGCCCGCTAGGATCAAAGATGCGATTCGCGAGAAGCTTGGCTATAGCTCTGGTGAACAGAGCTGGGCAGAGGTCGAGGTGCTGCCTCCAGGAGACTTGGTTGTCGGCACTGGTAAAATCCATCCTGGACCTCGCGCATTCTTCGGTTACGATGTTATGCCAGATGGGCACGGGGTGGTCGTGTGGGGTGGCTTGAACGCGAAAGGAGAGCGTGAAGGCGATGGCTGGATTATCAAGTTCCAATGAAAGGCTACACGCGTTTCGCGGTAGCAATGGATATCGACAGGACTGTGGAGCTGATCAGCAGTACCAAGAACCATGATTCGGCGCATGGTCGAGTGGCCGATAAATGATACCCATGCATGGCAGGTCAAGATGCTCTGCCTCCTAGCAATGGCAACAAAGATATCTCATCATTGTTCTACGCGCTGTGTTCTGACATACTTACTCTCAGCGGATAGAGCACACAGTGAAAGCACTCTGGGCGTGGAGGAGGTCGGTCATTTCCAGCGATGTGCAATGTGGCCAGTAGTACGAATCCACACACTGCCCAGGATGGCTGTAAAGTCTTGGGTCAACAAGGGTACTCTCCAATCGCACGATGCCAGCCGTCCGCATCGATTGGATCATGTTGTTGTGAAGCGAAAATCCAGTCATGCCATTCCGGAGCTGTGTTTGTCCTCACACAATGGTTTGTGTGTTTGTGAGATGTGACTTGTAGTGGCAGAGAGGAGGCGGAGAAGGCGTCTCCAACTCCAACCTCCAATTAAGGTTTAGCAGTGCAACGATCCTGGTCGCTGGTCACCCAGCGGGCGTCCACCATCCAGCAGCACTAGTTAGCACGATCTTGCAGTTTCCTCCCACTGCTGGCGCAACACCATCGCTAGCACCAGCACTCGCTCGCCCCGCCACTGCGTCGACGTGTCACCGCCGCCCGACAATCCTCCGCCCCCGAACGCGTGCGGACAGCCGAGTCGCGACGTGAGCGGGCGGCGCACATGCTCCGCAGAACCTCGAGCCGGCCGAGTGCGTGACGGCGGAGCCAGTAGAGTCGGCGGGGAAGCAGAGTCACCGACAGCAACGTACGGCGTCGTAGAACTTGCTCACGGCGCGGACGAGGAGCAGGAGCAGGCCAGCAGATGGACACGCTACCGGCAACGGCTACAACAGCCGGTCCCAGCACTGAAGTCTCTACCCCAGCCGCATATGAGGACGACGTCCGCCATGGCCACTTCGCCGTCACTGCTTCATCGCAGATCCCCAAGCCCACCAGCAGCATGTCGCCTCTTCCAGTGACTGCATCGTCGCCCGACATCACTCTGAAAGACGCGAAGCACATCGGCACCCGCCTCCACGATGACGGCCACGAGCTCGAGCTCCCCAGTCCCCGGCTGCGCTCAAGTCGCCTGTTCAAAGGCAAGGGGAAGGAGGCGGTAGCGATCGAGAAACCCAGGAAGAAGCCGCTGAAGCTGCTCGACCTGCCGCTGGACATCCTCAAGGACATCGTCAAGGAGGTCACCCACACCAACGATTTGACCTCTCTCGCGCTCTGCCACAGTGCCCTCCACGAGCTCACCATTCCGTACATCTACTCGCGCTTCGACATCGTTTGGCCGGACAGCAGTACCCAGTCTGACAATAGGTCAGGCGTCGATGCTCTCACATATGGACTGTCAACGCTGGTCATGGCAGAGGAGGTGTTCGGTGAGGCGCCTGAGCAGCGGGTGCATGCGCAAAGCAACAGATTTAGCATAACGGAAGGAAAAGCGACCGAGATGGCAATACGAAGGAGAAGAGGCAATCACTACGCGCACTTCACCAAAAAGTTCTCGCTCGGCAATGGCCCGGCAGACTGGGTACAAGAGTATTTGATCACAAAAGAGGGTGGGAAGATGCTCGGGACGTTGGTTGCGCTGGCTGTGGCCCGCATGCGATCGCTCGAGACGTTCATTTGGGACATGCCAACAGGTATCCTCCGCGACGTTTGGCTCGCTCTTTCATCACTGGGAGATCGGGCGACAGAGCAGAATCCGTGCAAGCTGGAGAAGGTCTGGGTGAGATGGCATAACAACTCCCTCAGACTCGCCGATGTCGCGACTCCGATGCCTCCTCCCCCACCGCCTATCAACGTCAACACGATGCATGCCTCGCAGTTTCACACGGCGATTCCTGGACCGATTCCAACACCTCAAATGCATCCCGCTGCACTAGATCGAGTCGAGCATCCCAACTTCTCCGTGCTCCCAGCATTAAAGAGCCTGAGCGTGCTAGATATTGACGAGCTTGCCTATCTGGACGAGATGGCAGTGCTGATCGGAAGGTCGCTTGACAAGCTTCGTGAATTGCGCGTAGGCATTGCAAGACACGCCATGACAAAGGACTGGGTGACGGTATGGGAAGGCGAGCAGTTGCGTCAGGTCGATCCCGACTATCCCACAGCTGGATCTCTCACAATTGGCGAAAAACGTTTGGGCGGCGTCATGGGCATTCTGACGGGCTTCGTGTGCGACATGCGCAAGCCGAGAATTGTTCTGCCTGAGCGGAGGCGCCACCGACAGACATCGAGTAGAACGAGCGCGAGCGCGACGATTCCGGAGTCACCTGTGACCGCCTCGGCTGAGATGCCTTCTGCTTTGACACAAACTGCTGGCATTGCGACTCTGAACGATGTAATCGCAGAGGGCGCAGAAGATGATTCAATGGTAATGAGTGCGGAGACTACACCCTCACACGTGAATTCATCGCACGAGTTGCAATCAGAGCTGAGCAGCGATCCTGCAATAGAGACTGCGCTACAAGCTATTGCACCTATAACCGAGCCGACAAACACTTCTCTACTCGATCAGGAGCCTGTGGCATTGGACTCACTGGAAGACGTACAGCAGCCCTGGCTAGAGAATGTGCTCAAGTTGGAAAGCCTGGAACTCGAGAGGGTGCCCATCTCAGTCCCAGTTCTCCAAAAGGCTGTTAACTGGACTACTCTGACATCACTAACACTTCTAAGTTGTGGCAATCATGAGCAGTTATGGAAGACGCTTCGAAAGCAATTTGGGCCTACGCCCAAGTCACCTGTGTATCCAACACCGCGACGAACAGCAGCCCCTTCACCCAAGAAAGGCGGCAAGCCTTCACTGCCCGATGCAGATCTTGTCTACCATATGAATCTCAAGAAGGTGCATACCAACACTGTTTCGCCCGCGCTTGTCAGTTTCCTGAAGGAGACTCTTGCGCCAAATAGCCTGGAAGTGCTCTTCTTGCAGGAAGCTCGGAGCTACAATTCACCTGTCGCTGTGGAGGCAATTTACCGCGGCCCACTTCGAAGACATCGCAACAGCATCAAGAAGTTGTTGATTGACAGTTCCGAGAAGGGTGTCGACGGCATGCCAACCAATTCCAACAGGTGGAGACGATGGATCTTGTCTCGCGACATTTTGGCCTTTGTGTGCAGTGGAAAGATGCCAGCGCTGCGTGAGCTCGGTATGGCCATCGACTATCGCGATTGGCATTTCTTCTTGCAGCATCTGCCAAGCGTCCCACAACTGCGGTCTTTGTACCTTCCATTCTTGGCAAATCACGTCTCAGGACCCAACGTGGACCCACGTGAGCTTGCGCTGCAAATTGTAGACATTGTCGCGCTGAGATCAGAAGTCGAGCTATGCTACATGGGTATCGCGAACAAGTGCTTCGAGATTCTCGAAAACCGTAAGGAGGATGCTCTTAAGAGCGAATGGCATGTTCTGCCCTCAGGCTTCGTGGATCCTGACGCTGTCCCGAGCGATGCCGATGAAGACGATGACGAAGATGAGGATGCGGACGACGAAGACGAAGTTCAAGATCTCGACGATGAGGCGGAAGAAGAGACCGAAAGCGACGAAGATGACATTGACGACGACACTGATTCCGAGGCCGATGGCGCCGAGTTCGGCAGACACGCTGCCAGACTGAGGCTCAGGGAGATCTTGTTTTATGATGACAAGGTCGCCATCTTCAAAGCCAGACATGGAAGACTGTAGATGACTAAAACAACAAAATTCACAGAAAGGAGGCACGGTATGAACGTGACGCGTCATTGGGGCGTTGCGTGGGACCTGGATTGGAACTCGGGCTTCTTTTTTGATTCTTCAACACGTGGGATCCACGGAGCAGCAAGATGATTCCCCCAGCCATGACCGCGCATCGCGGGCGGCAACATTGTTTTGCATTGTGTTACTACCGATCATTGTTATCTTCACGAAACGACAAGGAAAGGTGATGTTCTTCATACCATCCATATGCGAAAATTTGATATGAATATGGGAATACAGCTTGTATACAATACAACACTGTCATCATCATATGTTTCTCAGGTTTCACCTCGCTCTCGTGCTGTCGTGCTCTGCCTCGTCGCTACAGTGTTGTTTCGAAAGCTTACTTGCAACTGTGACAGGTTTGGCAAAGGAATAAGATCCTGGTCGTTTCTCCACGTTCCGGTATGAACCTGGCCGTAGCACATAAGGTTTGTTTCCAAGCTTTTGACTTCCCGCACGACATGGTATGCTGGAGGGTGACGACGCGTTTGCAATCTCCTCCAGTCACTTTGCGGGAAGATCATCTGAGTTGGCGGGAAATTCTTGTGACTTCATTCGAAACACCGTGCACGATGGGTCTTTCCGTTACCTGACCCTCAGCACATACGCAGCAGGAACGACTCCGCAAAGTAAACGGCTCACCTAGGCAGAGAAGGACCAAGCCACCGCCGGAGCAGCAGACAACCTTTCGCCAACGGCAACGCAGGATGCATCCTCACATTAAACCCGCCATCTTCCTCGCGACCAACTTCCTCTTCCTCCAGTCAGCAGTGGCCCTCGCCCAAGAGCACCAAGCCATCGCCATTCCTCAACTCCAAACCGACATCAACCAAATCCAAGAACCAAACGTCACAGATACAAACAACAACAACAACAACAACAACAATCCCATCCAGGTCATCGATCCTTCCGAACAAACCAGCTACATTTCCCCCAACAGTCCAACCGCAATCCTGACTCCCTCCTCTACTGGAACTTCTACGTTGGGACAACTCGTTATTTGCACGACACTTACGGGCGAGAATGAAGCGCTCTATGGAGCAAGTAGTGAGTGTCGAACATATGCGGCTTTGACGAGTTTTGCGAGTTTGACGGGGGCGGCGGCTACGGCAGGGATTTTGACTGCTAGTGAGACGAGGAGTGGAGTTGGTGGGGTGAGGACGACGGTTAGTCAGACGATGGTGACAGGAACGAGGACGGGGACTGCCACGCGGGAGACTGGGGCGGCGAGGCCGACGGAGACGGCACAATCAGAGAGTGGTGCGGAGACGGGAGTGGGAAGTATGGGATTGTGGACGATGATAGCAACGGCCGGGCTGATGGTGGTCGGGTTGGTGGGGATGTAGGCATGGTTGGGTGGAATGGGAAGTTTACTGTAATGGGAGGGAACGAGACTGCTTGCGTCAAGCAAAGGCGGAAGAGGAGGTCGTCACAATATATATGCGAATGAAGCCGCCCATAAGGTACTGTCGAGGTGCAAAAGGCTTGGCTGTGGCAGTGTTGGAGGCGGTGCTTCCTCCTTCAGCCTTGTGTGAAACTATCTCTCCAGCTCTATCTGGATCTGTTTGGGAATCATGCTACCTGCTTACTTCACAGTGTTGCGTTAATCTATCCTGTTCACAGATCACTATCATCAGCCCATCTACGCGCGACGCCCGTCAGCACAACCCCGTTGCACAAAAATCACATTGACCACTGGGGCGGCCATATTACCTGGCAACAATACATCGACAACCTCCTCATCTTTTGCACCCAGAAGCATGATGACGCAAGTGGTCGCGACTTAGCCAACGTGCGATCCAAAGATCCGTTCGGCTACATGACTGTATTATGGTGCAAAAAGATCTGCCCGATAGAAGACACTCAAGTTGAGCTCATAAAAGCAGTGTTCAAGACATGTCGCCAGAGCACAACAAATGACCATCACTATGGCACAATAGAAGAGGTTGAAGAGAAGCTCACCGTACTAGAAGAAAGTGGATTGCCAGAGGAAGGCATCATAGGGGTAAAGAAGGCTCTTGTGTGGAGAGCATGTCATGACAAACAAGCCAAGACGCTGGAATTTGTCTTGGTGCGTGGCGGTTTTCCAATCGAGTGGCCTCTTCTGAAGAACACCGATTGATTCTCCAAGTCTAACAGGTATCCGGAGATGGCGAAGATGTTCAACGAGCCTCGTATTTTGACCGAGGCTCGTGAGAATATGCCTCCGAAGCGAATTGAAGATATGTCTCCGGCGGAGATTTTTGATGAGGGTGGGCCACTACCAGGGAAGTGGTGATGGTCGCTTATAGCCCATGCCAGAATACACGATGCTCCACATCAACAACCCCTAATACCCAATCCACCAAGCCCCGTTATTCGTCTCCTCGGGCGTATCATTCACCAATTCACTCGAGCTATTGGCCGGTCTCTGCGGCCAAACATTCTTCGTTCCGTCCCAAGCCTCGATCTTCCCGAATTGCGCCTCCGAGTCCTCTCCCACAAACACACCCCAGCCAGTCGAGCAAGTCTTGCTAGGATAAATTCTCGCCGAAAGCGCGAATCGCTCATTGACGTAGATTTCTACTGCGGAGCCATCGACCCAAACATCGAATGAAATGTCTTCGGTTCTGTTTGTACTGAGGAGTTTGTAAGGTTGGAAGTAGCCCGTGATGGTTTCGCGGTTGAAGAGGTTCATGATTGTGCTTTGGCGGCGGTCGACGAGGATTGTGTAGTTGGAAGGCTCGTAGATGATGTTTGTGAACTCTTCTCCGTCAGGGGAGGCGCCGATTGTGAGGCCTACTGGTCCTGTGGCATTCTTAACTGTTGCCTTGATGTTGACGTGCGATGTGGTTTTTGATTGCAGGATAGTGGATCGGTTGTAGGTCCTGGGGGCAAGGTCGGCGTAACTTGCGCCCTCACGAAGACCGTCGGCCACCTCCTCGACTGGTCGGACGCCCAAAGTGAAAGCTGTGCCGTTCTTCACAGTCACGAATTTGGCCTCAGTAAGTTCCGTTGTGTTTGTAACTCCATCGACCTCGTGCACGAAGAGCTCTCGAGGGATGGTAAGGGCACCTTGAAAACCTTGCTGAGGAGCAGAAAACAAAGCTTGGTCGCCAAGGTTGTCCTCCTTGATCCAAGCATATTGCACACGTCTGTTGTTCTTGGTGTCATTGAAGCTAGTTGCTGCATAACCGAGACCCCAATCGCCAGCACCACCAATGGTAGGAATGAACTCGACGCTGCCGTTCTGTCGACGGACAACTTCACCCTCATTCCAAAGTTGCCATTGAACATTGGTGTGGAAGGGAATGTCTGGGCCACCTCCGCCCTCGGTACCCATGTTGGTGTACCAGTGATCCTCTCCAGCACGGTCCTTGAGGCGGAAGAAGCCCGAAAGCTCAAAGTTATACGCGTACTGCCCAGTGCTGAGAATCGGGCCAAGAGAAGTGTTCTGAGCTGGCTCCCAGAGAGAGCCGAGGAAAGTCCAGTTGGTCAGGTCATTAGCTGGAGCAGCCCAGAGTGGCATACGGGGTCCGACACCCTTGATACCAGAACCCCAGACAGAATAGAAGTGCTTCTCGACGCCGCGAAGGGCATCGAGTTCCGGGTTGGGCTCAATGAATGGATCACGGAAACCAGTCAGGTCCCAGTTCATCGGTGGCTCATTAGTAGAGGCATTGATGACTGGGTTGTTCTCAAGTCTTTCCCAGGTCTTGCCACCATCAGTGCTGAGAGCCATAGATTGGGATTCGGTGCCACGTGTGTACGGAGACAGCCACTTTGTGGGCAGGAACGATGCTCCAGTGTAGAAGAGGAGGAGCGTGCCATCCTGTTCACCTTGAAGGTTGACGGACAAAGCAGAGCCGGAAAAGATTCCCAAGCCATCATGGCTACCGTTTCCAGTAGGTCCGAGAGCAAGAGCCTCTGCATCCCGCCATCCGCCTTGGTCCTCCCAGTTGATCAAGTCCTTGCTGACGGCACCTCCCCAACTGATGTTACCCCAGTTGATGTGATTGGGGTGCCACTGGTAGTGACCATGATATTCGTCTCGAACAGGGTCGTACATGAAACCAGCAGGATCATTCATCCATCCTGCTGGAGCGATGAAGTGACTCTGAGGTCTCCATCGAGTGAACAGCGCATTATTTGGCAGATTCTTGATCTCTTCTGTAGTGATGGTATCGCACTGATCGTTCTGACGCTTGAACACATTGGGCAAGTTCCAACCATAAGCCAGAGGGGCAGCGGCAAGGACTGCTGCTGCGGTAGTAGTAGACCGCATATTGAAGGACTATGCGGTCAACAACGAGTGCAATACTGCAGTGAGGAGAAAGACGGCAACCTACTGAGGTCTCAACAGCATATAACTCACATTCTCTCCATGTACAAGTCTCACTTCGGAACTTTCCTATGCCATTAGGTCGAAGACGATGCCACTCGCGCACGGCGCTTTCTGCGTGATGGTCCTGACTAGTAAGGATCTGTCCAGGTTGGTGGGCCTTCGGTGATCGCGCGATGCACAATGGCGACGCAGGGTGCTTATTGAACCAAGCCCGTACTTCCCCAGGCTGGAGAGATGTCGGGGAGAACCAGCGGTGCGCCCGAATCTCTCAATCTGACAAGCATTGTTCCGCCATCTACAAGGCCTTCTGCTGCTTTGTCGGAGAGCGTTCAGCACGAAAGGCTTCTATTGTCGTTGGTGGCAATCAAACGCGACAATGCGCGTCCGTAGATCTGCACGGCTTTCTCGTTCGTCATTCTGCTGATCTCTTGGCCGCTAGACGATAGGAATCGCTCGACTTTGGCCTCTTTAGTCGTCGATGTAATTGCGTGCTAAGAGGAAAAAGCTCCTTGAGGTCAAGAGGTGGTGCGCGGCGTCATGTCGGAGCGATCGGTCTTGGTTTGGTCAGCTTCAACCTTGGCGGCTTTGTGATCAATTGCAATGCATGAAGTTATGCCGCAGTATGCTGTGGTTTTCTTTTGTCGCAGGCAAAGTGCTTCGCGCAAAGCCGGTGATCTGGTCACAGAGGTTAATAGCGTATGTTCGTATACCTGAAGCAACGAATAGCAACGCGGAATTTCAAACTCCGCAAACATCTCCCTTGCCAGCACTATGCCAACATTAGCCAGGCTGACAGTCCGGCCAGGGGCTCAACGTCCAGTACCTGGCCGCATCGGGGCTCCCATCACAGTCCCCATTGGTCCTTTCAGTAGTACCCCAGCTCCTGGAAGCCACTAAAGTAATGGTGACTGATGGATAAGGCGATGAAATTTCATATCTCAGCCGTTGAATGAAGATCTACGGGACGAAAGAGAGACTACAGTGTTAGCTGTCGGTGTAACAGCACAAGGCATCGAACCATCAAGCCAGAGAGCGACTGCGAGCGCTCGATACCAGAGCAGCAATTCCGTTGATGATTCGTAGCCAAGTAGTGCTTGAAATTAGACCATGAAGATTCCACGTATCGGGTTCTCATCGCCTTGTCCATGCTGGCAAAAGCTGCGGATGCAGTCTCTCGGCGATTCGGAAACTGTAATCACAAGTGCGGGCATCGCAAAAGGCGGCCACGCTCTCCAGCACCAGGAACTGCAGCACGTGGACTTCAACTTCGAAGCGAACCCGGCTCGGGCCACTCGCAACCCACGTGGTGTGTCCAGTAAGTCTTACCCAGCCCCTCAATTGCATTGCCACAATGTACATCTTTTCACCTCTATGCAGCTCTCTGACCTTGTCCCTTCTTCTGCCATAATCCAGCTATGGTCTGCTGTGTTCTGCGCTGTTGCTCTTCAATCTGCTCATACGTCTGTCCTTTTGCGTTTCCTCGAGGATCGACTATTACCTCGGCGCCTTGGCCAGCATCCTGCATATCTACATCCTCATCCTTCGGCTTCATACGATCCGGGTTCAAGGCCAGAGCGCCATCCATCATGCCCATGCCACCTGCACGAAGCTGATTGATCGCCCTAACGGTATCAATGGCTTTGTGCAGAGTGCGCCTGGCATTGAAGTTCTTCTTGACAGTCGGCAACAAATCTTCTTCTCCACGTCCGCTGTCTGGTCCAGCAATCCATTCGTGGGAGAGTGCCTCGTGCGCCGTCATGCGTTTGGTCGGATCGATAGTCAAACAACGCTTGATGAACTGCCTGGCCGTTGAGCTGACCCCGCGCCAGTATTCGAGAGGTGTAAAACTGTAGTCTGCCACCAAGATGGCCTGCATCTCTTCCAGGTTGCTATCCCGATCAAAGGGTGTGTATCCGCACAGCAAGAAGTATGTAATGACGCCAATCGCCCAAACATCTACTGGCTTTCCGTGGCCGCTCTTCTTGAAAATCTCTGGCGCCATGTATCCCGGGGTTCCGCAGGTTGTGGTCAGCACATGGAATTGCTCTTCATCCATAATTCTCGACAGACCAAAGTCCGCGATGAGCAAGTCTGCATTGTCCTCGGGCGTGCGGAACAGTAAGTTCTCCGGCTTCAGATCGCGATGTACAATGCCGTGGTCGTGGAGGTAGGCAACAGCAGAAAGGGTCGCTCGAATGAGGTCCGCAGCATCAGATTCGTAGTATGAGCCTTTACGGCATATGCGATCGAACAGCTCACCACCGAGAGCAAGATCTGTCACAAGATATACTGTGCAACCCTAGTCAGCTTCCCGACACTGATAGCTCTTGTCAGTGCCCGCCTACAATTGTTCATGGTTTCAAAGTAATCCACCAGTGTCAATATGTTCTGATGTCCCATTGACACCCTCTTCAACACGGCAATCTCGTTCCTAACCATGTGCTCTCTCCCCGCCATGAGTCGCTTATTGATGACCTTGGCCGCAAAGTATCTTCCCGTATCGATATGCACACATTCTTTCACGACACTGTACGAGCCGGCTCCGAGCGTCTTGCCAGTCTTGTACCTGCAAGGCTGGACTTGGGCTTGCGCTTGCGCTGGTTGCGCCATCCTAGGCGGCGGGGTGGGGAATTGTATACGAATGCGACAGTCGTCGACGACACGAATGAGATGTTGCAGGGAAGCAGCGAGCGGCGATACCGGGCGGCGGTGCGGGCGTTTATCTGGTCGGCGCAGGAGGTGGTGTGAGGAGTGTTGGTGGTTCTCAGCTCGTGTTGAAGGCATGGCGACCAGTTCTCAGCTGTGCGGAAGTGGGGCATGCAGCCCGACGCTAGCACCACCAATAGCACGGATATTCGTACTTCGGCCACTCGCATGAGGGCGTCTGGACTTCTGGGCATATATCGGGTCCTCCATTGAGTGTATATTTGCGACGACATGGACGTCAGCGGTCGGCCAGAACTTGCTGGAGCTGGAACCCGTTGTGGCTTGAGACGAAGCATCAAGCATTCCGGGATCGAGCAATAGCAAATGCTTGCCTTCGGTAACAGCGTGCTGAACATGCTGCGCACAATGCTGGCCCTTCATGGGTTTGATGTAGAGCAGCGGATGTCCAGGAGCACCTTCAAACTGAGCACTTATTGAAGTGGTCTGAAACGCTATCCACTCCTTCATGCCGCGAAATTCCTCACACCCGCCTGTGTATACTTTCCGCTGATACGCTCTGGCTAGCCATGGGAGGAATTGCCGCTCTGTCCTCTCGACTTGGGCCTTTTCTGGTCATGCATAACATCGCTCATGGCCTACGGAACCGTTCGGCAAAAGCATGTCGAACCCACACCTAGCTATTTCCTAACGACGCGCGGTAAAACTTGCTTCGGCATGCATGGCGGGCACCGCATGAACGTGACATACACTAGAGCGTTAGGGATTGTTGTCCAATTGCGTTTGTGGTCAGCTCCTCGGGCTTCAGACGGAGAGACTTGGGGTCTTCATATGAAAGACAGCTCGTAGCGCATACGAGGAGGGCGACACGCAGCACGCGGCACCGCTGGCTAGCAGCGCACGGTTGAGAGCTTGACATACTCACCGCCCCCGCCTCTTTGTGAAAGCCGGTGCGGTGTCAGAGTTATGGAGAGCGGGAGGTGGGTACGCGACGATATGGCATATATTGATTCGAGGACTGTGGTGACAGCGTGCGGGAGAGAACATGTTCCCACGCGGAATATGCAAAAGCGGTCCCGGGCAAGCCGGTAATAGCTCATCAACATGCTTGATGATTGGCATTCATTGCCAGCGGGACCTGTTTACCAGCTATGTTCTTGCCATGCAGTGCTCTTCCGTAGTATGCAATGTAGTCATTTGATATTGCGACGTGGAGACGATCCCGCCGATACCCAGTGTTTTCGAGTTCCGCTACGGACCAAGGATTCCCTTGGCTGGACCCTCTTTTTGTGCGTTGGCCCGAAACGGCAACACAACCAATGCCACACCGGAGAGCCAAAACCAATGGCGGCGATGAAGGCCCTGGTCGACAAGACCATAGGCAAGCAACTGTGTTTGAAGCTGTCGCGTGCCTCAGGAACCCCCATATGTACTCTCGAATTCCAAAAAGTTCTCCTCCGCCCAAAAATGCGATTCACCCGGAGTAGCATTAACAAATGGCAAAAAGGAGGCATTCACCTCTCAGCTCCCCACCTGGATCGAACAAGTGACCTTAGGATAATTGCATGACTGCAATCCCACGCTCTACCACTGAGCTAGAGCTATGAAGTTGTTAGTTTGATGCGTTTCAACTTATTGACGCATCGGGCGAAACTTACGAGCTGCTATTGGATGCTGACCATGTATCCTGGGCATATATCACCCTCTTTTCAGAAGCTGGAAGCCAGGTGCACAGGAAAATGATTGGGCGTGTCGGCATGTGGTGGATCTCGAAATCCGGTAGTTGGCTCGCCAGGGTCCATCGGGCACGGTGTCCTCGGTATTCTTGCCGGAGAGACATGTTTCGCGTAGTATGATGACCGCTGATCTTGGCTGTTGAAAGACAGCAGTGCTTCAAGGCCATCATGATGCTGCGGACGAACGAGACGTGAATCCTGAGCCGCCGCTATCTGGCGTCCTAGTGAGCATGTTGGAGCGTGGTTGGCCAATCATAGGTCGTGCGACCTTGCAAACTGCAGCGCGTTGTCGCTGGAGCCAAGTCTGGCTCAGCTGCAAACCCTTAGGGTTGCATCCGCAACAACCAGTGGGACGGCGGTGTAGCGTCGACGATGGGACTCCGGATATCAGAATTTCACCTGCCTCTTCTTTAGTCTAGTCGAAATATTTACGCCGCTTTTGGCGTTGTTCGGTCATGAGATGCAAGTGCAGTGTCGAAAAGTTCGATTTATCGACATTTGCGAAGTCTCGAAAATCAACGCGAGCACCACCTCACGCATTTCATGTGAGGCGGTATTTTGACAAGTGCTGGAAACATACGCGGGACGGCAGCATGCCCGGGAATGAGATCAAGGAAAGCGGACGAACGAAAGTAGAAAAGCAAAGGAAATAGAACAGGAAACGAGGCTGGAAAATGAGAAAGAGCATATCATCGTGTATCATAGGACCGCGAGCGCCCCATCCGCCAGCACAACATCCACATAATTTCCAGACTCCTCGAACCAGCCACATTACTACCACGACCAAGTCTTCAAGACATTCAGTTCTGGTCTGTCATGAATACTGTCGAAATCCCGTTAGCGTTCTGTGGTGCCGCCAGTACTGTTCAAAACCAAAGCAACGCGAAACGTAGCACAACGCAGTGCAGTGCAGCGACCGAGCTGGAACAACAGAACGCATAAACCTGCAGCAGAAGATCAACCAGGCCCGCCCGGAGCAACACTCACTAACGTCCTTGCTGGTGCTGAAGGACATCGACTCTCTCGGCCAGTTCCGCAGGATCATCAAAAACGTGCCAGAGACTTGGATCCAGTCCTTCAAAAGCCTTCTGGAATCGCTCATTGCTGTTCTTGTCCTTCTCGTCCATTTCTGCTATTCCTTGTACACGTCGAATATAGATAGCTCGGATCCAGCCCGGGAACTTCTTCGCAATCTCGCCATAGCTCTCAGGATCCTTCTGCGTGCTGTCGCCAATGCACACCATGCGTCTATGAGGGAACCAAGAGTGGACCTTGACCATGCGATCAACCTTGTACTCCTGTGTATTCTGATTCAGGGACGCGATCAGACCACCCAGATTCTGCCAAGAAGCGTCTCGAAGGATGATGGTTCCTTGTGGGTAGTGAGCCTCGCGAAACTGGCGAAGGAAGGGGTATAGGTTGTAAGGCGACGCGGAAAGATAGAAAAAAGGCGGCATTTGCAGAGTCGCCTGAATGTGCGCATACAAAGCCGGCATGCCGGGGACTGGATCAGGATCCTCAACGATGAAGGTGCTGTGCAGGATTCCGAGCGGAGATGGTGTCTGTGTGATTTTGATGGTATCGTCAATGTCGGATATGACAGCCCAACCTCGTTCCTCTGCAGGAATCGTGATGGCCGGCAGAGCGAATGGTGGCGGCACATTCACGGCGTTGCTAACAAAAGGTGACATCTGTCCATCTGGCGAAAAGTGTAGCGGATGCAGACCAGAAGAGATTCCACTGTAGCCAGAAGGTCCGAGTGTCTGCTGCTCCTTGTCATCGATAGAGATGCGCAATGTCCGTTTGGGTAGGATAGTATCCACAAACGGCTGCACACGCTCAGCAATGCGCTTCTTGGTGGCAATGTCGTCGTCGCTGATCTGAAGCTCGTGCGCAATGCCAGCTACGACGCGAGATAGGTCTCGTCCAGAATTTTTCAAGAAGTAGCACGCCACGAACTCCACCTCCCAACCACTGCCACCGCGCACCGACTCAGGTCTGCCGCCATCTGCGGACACTCTCGAAGGCCCCGTAACCTTTGTGCTCTTGGGTTTGGCGAGATCTGGTCGTTTATCGCCTGGCTGCGGAGTCCTGAAGGCGGTATTGTCTAGGATCCAGACAGTATCCAAAGCCGGATCAACTGGCATGGATTTGGTCCATGGCCAGACGATCGGAAAGCGGTCGAATAGATCAGGCATGAATGCGCGGAGTTCTTCGGGTACTTCGGGACTGTGAGGAGCGTCGTGGTTGATGCTGGCGCTCTCCAGAACATCCACCGCGGCGCGCCGGCCCACGTCGAATACATCTTTGACGAACGACGACATGTTGTCGCGTGACTCTTGACCCGTGCAGGCAGCAGAGCAGGCTGTGTTTTGCCCAGACGCCCCGGTGCGGCCTGAGTATGCTTCGAGTCTGCAAATGCAACTCCGTCTGCGGCTTCTCGTGAGCCTCTATTCGACGTGACGAAGCTCGATCTGCTTGGCTTCCAGGCAGTGTGATGGGAACGCGTGCAAATGCGAATCAGCAAGAGCGGCCCACGATCAAAGAGTCCTCGCGGCGAAGAAAGCCGCTCGGGCGAGAGATGTCGGCAGCGTGTGAATGTGATCGAGGGCATGGACAAAGGAGCGGGCACGAGCGAACATGTTCCACCAGGTCGAAGGTGCGTTGCCTGGTGGCGGGCGACCTGCAGTAGTCTCGCTCCTGCCTATCGTGAACTTCATCGTGGCGTCACTTCCTCGTCTCACCTTGAGGATGCTGCGTTCGAAGTGAACCGAACTTGCACCTGTTCGCGACGACCGACAGTCGTCGTTGAAGCACGTGCAGATGAAAGTGTGCTTGGAACAAACCCGAAGATGCCATGTCAGACGTGGATATCAAGTCTACAAAGTGGTGGGACAAACCAGCCACATGATCCCCAGGCGCAAAAGTAGACGCCGCATGATATTCCGCCACTCACAATGTCCCGCATGCGCACAGCACCGGCCGGAGGTGGAAAGCTCTCGTCATACCACAGCGCCACATCCGGGCTGTCGGTCAGGAAAAGCCCCATACCCGTAGCATTGGTGGTGGCATTGTCCGCTCTTGCATAGATAAACCCTAAGACAGTACGGGTCTTGCGAAGGCTTCTTGGGCACACCAAAGATCAGACACGAACCGCGAGAGTTGGGTGGAGGATTGGCGTTCGCGAGACACTAGTCGCGAAAGTTGGCGGTAAGGAGTAATCGTACTGATTTCGACCAGGATAGCCTCCGGGAACCAGGGCGGAGACTCCGCATGTTGGAGTGGGCGTGGGGCTAGTTGTTGTTGTGCTTGGGGTGGTAGTGGTTGTACATTTGGTCGTAGTTTTCGGCTTTGGCTGCGAGCATTTGACCCCATCGCCTCGACCAGTCTTCTGCCAACAAGGAGACTTGTTTAAGACTTCTTGCTGGTCCTAGTCCACTTTGCACTGTTGCAACGCATATCTGCAGCACACGCCTGGGCACATTCACCGAAGCACGATCGAATGCCGGACTTGTAGCTCCCGCTTGTGAACTCATAGCCGCAACTACGAACACATTGGCGTCCTCTGAGAGTAATTGGTCCGTCCTTGCCGGTCCTGGAATTTGGAATTGGCTCTGCTAGCACACTAACGAGTCAACGACTGGCAGCAAAGCGACGAGAAGTGTGCTAAGGATCATTTTTGACGAGCGTTCGCTTGTCGTAGTAGAGTACTCGTGGGTCGGTAAGCCAAGTCGAGGACCGAACGAAAGATTAATAGTGATTTATGGACGTAAGCCTTTGCTTCCGACTACATGGTCAACACTCCTGGACAAAATCCGAGCACGGCTAGACAAGGCAGGGAATACGATCGCAACGCTTCTACGAACAGAACACATTGGCCTGAACGACTACCTCCACCGCAGGAGGGTGCTTGGCTACGAATCCCCGGCGTGACCGTGCGGATTCGTACGGCAGACGGCGAAACACATCGTGCTGTTCTGTCCCTGTTTCGAACGAGACCGCGACAAGATGACGCGGGAGGCAGGGACGCAGGATTATCTCGTAATGCTATCGACGGGGAAGGGGCTCTGCGCCGTGACGGCGGGGTTCCTGGAACAGAACATTCTTCCACAGTTCAGTCTAGCATAGGAAATGTAGAGAAAGAGGGGCCGGCGAGGAAGGAGAGAGGGACCGGCGAGGAAGGAGAGAGGGGCGCGACGTTAACGACTAACGCTGCCCGGGCTGCAGGAGAAGCAGCTTACGGTTCGAGCAGTTCCCTGGCGTAAAAGACGGACGACAGAGGTAGAGGAGCGAGTCAACCGGGCCCCGGCCACGGTCTTTCTCTTCAGCAGCAAGTAGCTACTCCCGCATAGGCCCGCAAGGGAACCACATCGGTGTAGGAAATATGAATGAATGAATGAAGATTGAAGTCGCAAAGAGTGGGTACGTAAGAAGGCAAATCGGCGATACTACGCAGTATAACTGCAGGACGTAGCAAGCTTGAGGCTACAGCGAGTGGACTTGGTAATCTGCATATCGACAAGTTTATCCACCGACCAGGCACTGGCAGAGTAGGGTAGGCCAAGCAGGTAGTGACTGTAGATCTACTTCGGCTGTATTTAATCACGTAGTTGTGTTCGACAGTGTTACTCAAATTTACCATTGCGCGTTACGTTAAAACTCGAATCAACTGTGTACCTGAATGGTTCCATTCGTTCTCGGGCAAAGCTATTACCTCAGTGATAGCATTCCTAGGTATCGATAGCCTCAATCAATGCTTAGTATACAAATTTCCTCTGCGTGCTCCCTTCGGAAGACTTTTACAATAAAGTCACTTAGCAAAATCTCATTCCTTATTGGAGCATTGCACAGTTGCAATGCGCCATTTCCCCTGCTTGTTGCGGCCAATACTGTGAACGTGTTAGTTAGAGACCATAGGACCATTCAATTTGACGAACTTTTGGCACCCGAACGTTCCCATGTTAAACCCGGTCCATGTGTTCGCTACGTTGGTCTTGCATTGGGCATTATTGTCCGTAAAGAGATAAACTTGGCAGTTCGCGGGAATTCCACTTAGTGAAACGCTCTTCGCGTCGAAATATGATGGAAGACCGCGAGGTTGTTGGCATACTATGGAGTTATCCCTTATTACATGGCCCTCCCCACGGCAGGCTTGTTCGGAGTAGAAAGTTACGCTTTTGAGCGCTTGTGTTGTAGTCGAGAAGACAATGGCCGTTAACAGCGTAGTAAGCTTCATAATGAACGGTAGTATTATGAATGTAGGTGGGTGTTTGCAACTATTCGGATTTCTTAGTGCAGGATGAAGTGCGCTCCTAGGCTTTACATACATATATATAAGGACGATGTGTCGAGCTTAAAGCGTGGCTGCCTCTAAAGCGTGAGAAGCGCGATCAGGGCATTATGAACTAATGACGATGTATTGAAAAGGCATCCTGGATAAGATGACCCAGCCTCAGGTAGTGCTGTGCCAATTACAGTAACCCGGCTGTAACTCCATGTAACCCCCTTGTGGAGTTACAAGGGTACCTTGTAACCAACAAATTGCCAAGAATGACACCTCTCACGCTGGTTTGGCGTGGTTTGCAGCATTCTGAGGCAGTAATAGCTGCATAGCCATATTAAAGGAGTCATGGCAGAATGGAAGTTTGAATTCACGGGTCTTTATGAGGACTATGAGCGTTTCAATGAGGAGTATCAGCGTTTGAAGAAGGAACTTGACAAAGCCAAAAATCAGAGAAACAGCCATTCAATCATTCAAAAAGAAGATTGAATGACTGTGACGCCAATTAGCTGGTTTCTCATGATTGTCATGATTGATTTGATGGTGATTTGAGGGATCCGAATGTCGGTTCTTCCTATAGAGCTTTATGTCCGCATTTTTATGCTCGGATGTTGTTAATTGTGGTTTTCGTCCTGTCCGAGAGTTGAACTGGAGGCCTTAGGGGTGCAGATCTTACCGCTAGACCACGGATGTTGCTGTTGCAGCAACATAGGGTGAAGGGCATGGTCATCTGATGAATATATTGCCTCGTTTGGCTCGGATGGTTCGGAGAAAAGGTTCATACTGGCTGGTATAGGTGTGTACGCCGAGCTGCGACCTGGCGGAGGGACAGAGGGGCTTTTGGTGGTGGGTTCGAGCGCCTGCGTGCCCGGAGTGGTGTCCTTGGATGGTGGTAGAGCCCGGGTAGTGCCCAGAGGCGATAGGGCGGAAGGGGTTTAGGGGGTAATACGAGCCAGCGGGACGCCTACGATCGTCGCCAGGCAGCTTTAGCCTGAGTTTGCCGTCTATTCGTCCAGTTCGTCCCAGTCTTCATCGATAGTGCCCTCGTTCAGAATATATTCCTCTACCATGCGCTCCTCCGGCGGTGTTTCTTCCCATGTTGGTAACTCGGTAGGTAACTCTTCCGCGGCGAACAATTGAGCCTGCAATTCTTCAAACGACAAGGCTGCGTTGCTGGCAATAGCGTTCTGCTTATCTTGACGTCGTTTCATCCTTGCGTTGTAGTATAGGAAGGTAAGTTCAAAGGCATGCTGGATAGTTAGGCTGTTCCGTTTCTTCGAGTGAATAAAGCCAAAGGCAGACCAGTTCCGCTCAGCAGGGCCAGTTGAACAGCGAAGTGACAGAGCCTTAACCATAATCTTTGTCAAGGCAAGTCGGGGGAAGTGAAGCTTCCACCATGTCTTTGGCTTAGTAAATGAGCCTTCGAATGATGGATTACTACGCCACTGATCTAGGTCATGACGAGCCTTCAATGGCAATGCTTGTTGCCAGTACGGTTGCACAGCGAATTCGGCCTCGTAAGTCGATAGATTCTCAAGCTGTTCGCGGATTGAATCAGCGTAATCCTCATGACCAATTGTCGCTTCTTGGTCAGCTAGGTAATCGTTGATAACAGTCCATTCGTAATCGGTAAAGCTGAGGTCGTAAAGCTTCCGCTGCACTGGATCACCCAGGTAGGCGATTAGCATAAGGGCGTGAATTGTCGAATGGTAGCGTTCGTTCAGCTGCTCGTACATTCGCTGTTTTGGCACCTGCCACTTGCGGTCAACTTCCAAGTCCGCGAGCTGTTGTTTAAGCCGGCAGAATGTTGGATAAACCTCTGACATAGTGGATCGTTCAGCCTCGTGTCGCACAGTCTCCTCATATAAGGGCTTAAACAAGGACTGGAGCCAAGGAAGCGATTGCCAGAAATCGTCGTCTTGTGAGATAGAATGGACTGCCGCCCAAAGCTGTTTATCCTTCTTCGTCTTCGGTGTGTAGAAGTCGGCATTATCGAAGACTTCACGGATAGCTTTCTCCGTTTGAAGTAAGAACTGAAGGAGCTGCATAATGCCCTGCCATCGTGTGTCTCCAGGTGTTGCTGGTTCGCGCCAGTCGATAAAGTTGTCTTTGCAATGTTCCCTTAAATGCTCTTTAGCCGATCCATGAAGCCGTATCCAACGAACAAGCTTCCTCGCCTGTAAGAGCCACTTCTTGAGAGCTGGATGGCGCATCCAGTCCTTGGCGACAAGGTTGAGCCGGTGGCTTACACACTCAAGAAGCTCGAGGTGCGGAAAGGTCTGTTTGAGCTGTCTCTTTGCAGCGCTATTATTAGCAGCTCCATCAAGTACGATCGCAGCGACGTGTTCGGGGTTAATCTAGTCAAGATTGTTAGCAAAAGCCAAGTAAATCAGACCCTTACGTACCACTTTGATAGTTGTCTTCCATATCGCGTAAAGCGTTGCTGCATCCTGTTTCATTGTGCCGAGATGCTTGCAATCTAGCATACCGCTTTGCTCATTGAACGCAAGAAGTAAATTCAGCAACTTCTCGCCACGCAGGTTACTTCAGCCGTCGCTAATTAGCGTGTTGAACTGCTGTTCACGAGCGCGTTCTAGAAGTTCTATCCGCTGCTTCTTCACCGCCTTCGGAACCAGGTTGTTTACTAGTATCTTCCGAGATGGCGGACGCCAGGTAATGCCGATTGCTTGGAATAGTGCCTCTACTTGTTCGGCTTCACCGAGGTCAAGAGGCAGGCCTCGCTCAGTAATAAGATTAAGCCATTTCGTGTCGAGGATATCGTGTTGTTCAGCAGATAAGTGCACTGCTGCTGCATCCGTGGATTCAGATTTGGCTTTATCTGCGAGAAGGCGTTCCTTTAATTGACTCGGCGCATGTTGGCATGTTGATACATGATGAGCAATACGCGCAGTATCCTTCGAATGCTGGGTATGCTCCTTGCAGAAGGAGCACGTCCATTGTGGTGAGGGTGCAGTGCGAATAGTGTCGATTGTAAGGCTCCATAGCATAGCCGGCGTAAGCGGTTCGCTATGCATTAGAATCTGCTCAACACTGTAGTGTACTTCCGGCTTCTTTTGACGAGCGTTCTTGCGTTCTTTTAGATTGTCGCTCTGTGTTGTCTTCGCTGTCGTTTGCTTTAAACGAACAGGTAGTCGCTGTCGTGGTGTAGCTGCTACTACTAGTTCTGAATCTTCAACCGTGGGTACAATAATATCAGAACCTCTAGTACCCTTTATAGGGCTTCCTTCCAACTCTTGATCTACTGGCCACGAATCTTCCTCCTCCGACTTATCTTCAGAGTCTGAATTGTCCTCCTTCTGAACTATTGTGGTACGTAGCTGACGACGAATCGGACTGGTTTGAGCGCGTAAAGTTGGCTTGCGTAGTCGTTTGGGCGGCCCTAGAGTTGGCTGGCGTGTCTCTTCGGTAAGTTTATCGTCGGATGTTTCAGCCTGCGGATCTACAGCAGTAATAGCATCAGAATCCGGTGTAGGTGTGCGTGTTGTCGTTCGAGTCGTGTCGTTCTGAGTGGTACCAGCGGCCGCGGAAGTGGCTGAAAACGGGTCCTCCGTTTCATCGGTACGCTGATTGTTAGCTAGCGCTTGGCCCTTTCGCCTTCTTTGGGTTCCCGTCTTCTTCGCAGGCATCGTATTGACGATATTAGCTACTAGCGCATTAGGTTTGGGTGTTCTGTGAGAAGGCGCGAGGCGTAATAGTAAATTGAGCCTCTAGTAAAGACGAGATGGAGTTACATGTAACCGAACCCTTAGTTACACGCCTATTGGCTCGGTTACATCCGGTTCCAGAGTTACAGTCATGTGACTGTAACTCAAGCTCCAGCACTAGGGTCACCCAGGCAAGGCGTCGGGTATTCTGCGCACTCAATTGTGCTCGGTATGCAAGAATGCTGTCAGCCAGAGAGCGGGACAGATTGTCCGAGTTGGCGCACTAATGACAAACGAAGTCGGTTTCGCGAAGCGCGAAGCGCGCACAGGTACTGGGTGATGATGTTCATCTGTGGCGATATACGATACATTATGCACTGCTTGGTCAAGCATCTACATCCGAACTTTACTAAGTTACATCCGTCGAACTTGCAGCTAGAGCATCGACTTGGCAGATCGTGTTCCGCAATACCCTCCGGAGCGGATACGATTCGGGTAAAACATTTGCAAGTGACTGAACAGCCTCAAAACCTTTGTCCCGAATTTTAGCAGTCGGCGCTGAAAAGACGAATGATAAGCAAGCCCGCATGGCTGGGTAATCGTAAGTAGGCCGGACAGCACTTCTAGAGAAGCGGCACGTATCCCTGGTAGGTAACTTTAGGCCCAGCTGCTAGCGTTCGAGTATCTCTTGCAGTGAAAAACCAGTCAGGGAATCATCACACACCTCATCTACGGCAGGGATGCTCATTTTCCAATGCCAAGTAGACTATCGCAGATCTCGCTCATGTCAGCTCTTTATATCAATATTATCCACCATCTATGTCATCATCGTCTTGTGAACGATTGCAGCATGGTTTTGTGAATGCATCAAGTTGGCAAGTTTTACATTGTAGCACTTTAGGTGAGGCCAGCAGATGGGCTAATCCTTTGCATAATACCGCAGGTGCTTTCGATGAAAATGTCTCTTAAGCCCATCACGATTGCGGAATGTCTTTATGCGTTCGTTAATATGAAGATCCGCCTTAGCGATATAGAATATGTATTGCGTCGGAGCACATTCGATCGACTAGGACAAGGATCTTGCGGCGCTTTCACTTCGCCTAAAAGGTCCATGCTCGCGCTACTGTCGTGCTTACCGATATATGCTGCCTTTGTACGATACATCTTCCGTTCGATTGATTTCTAGCGCCTACTTAGCGCTAACACCGCGTTTATAGCATTCGCATGTCGTCGACACTCTTCGACAGGATCGACGACAGGGTCGAATGTTGCGAAGGTAAAGAGAGCTTTTACAGCGCGATTTCGCTCTTCGCTAAGCTGACCGTCTAGCTGGACTTTCGATAGCGTCTTCTTATTACGCTTGATAGGCGGACGTTCGAGCGGGCTCGCAATATTCATAGCGGATCGCTGCTTGCGATACCTCTGCAGGATCTCGGCTAACTTAAGTTATTATAATCTTGTATACGGCTTTTCTTCTATTCTAGTGCTGTCGGTCTACTCTCTAGTAAGCCTTATATAGCGGCGTACCTCGAGCTTTAGAAGACGTCCTATATTTAGCACGAATCCCCTTTACCAAGCTCTTTCGTGTCCTATGCAGCAGCTTTACTTCTAGGTAACGTGCAATTTGTGCTACTTAGGTCTCGTTTAATGCGCGGGGTCGGCGCGGATCGATAGTGCGAGTTATGCCGCTCGCAGCTCTTGTAACATCGGTCTAAGGCGCGAGGCCCCGGTAGATGGCATGCGTATCTTGTATACTATAACGAGACAGGTAATTGTGCTGAAATACTGCTAAGCTCGCATGCTAAAGGATGAGGTTCCGCTGCGTATTACTAATAAGACCTACTACCCTTTAGTAACTAATCCACTCCACGCGGGAACGGAACCTACTGCTGCTGTCCAGAGCTTCTCCATTACCCCTGCGGAAGCAGTAAGGTTTCACTACGTGCTCGAATCCTGTGATTCCACCGAGTGTGGATAGTTATCTGTTGCGGGAGTAGTGGCGAAGACTACAACTCCATGCACAGTGTTCTCCAGTCTCCGAAAGAGTGGTACACAGTCTTCGAGTCCGTCTACAGACTTTAGCCACTTATTGAGCGCCAGTCTAGAATCTGCCCGTCAAGTGCCTAGTCGGATGTGCTTTGCAGCTTTGGTCAGATTCGACCCTGGTTGCATATGCTCCTTCCGTGTCTAATTCTATGGGTCGAAGGTCTGTCTGTTGCATACTCTTGACCTAAAGCGGACACGGCATGAACGCTAGCTTCGTAGATTTTGCCGACACGGGTAACTATTGCTTCCGCCGTATTTGATGCCGCGGAGCCTCAATGATTCGATGGCATCCGTTGTTGCTGAGCGTGAATGGATACGATTCCTTGTGTCGGAGCCCCCTATAACGTACGGCGGGGAACAGGAGTTAATGGTCATCGCTTATTATTGGAAGATCATATGAGCTTCTGCGGCGTCTGACACGTTCGGGGACGTCAGGAAAGTAGCAAACCCTCCCGCTAGCCAACAAGCTGCGAGTTATTTTAAGGGCACGTAACTTTCCCTATTCTTGCGCACGGGGCTTTTCGAAGCCTCCGTCGAGGTTCAGCCACGTATCGCCCTAATCAAAGCTCACTAGTAGAGAGACACCTATATGCTCGGAGAAGGCCCGCTGACAGTTCTGTCTCTAGTAGAGGTCCGAAACCAAATCTTGCCTCTGGTTAAGCTCATTGGCAGAGATGGTTAAAACTTCTCGGAGACAGCGATGACCCGTGCTAATTGAACAGGCAGATGATGTTCTATTCGTGATCTTTTTATGACTCTAATTCTCTTGGACTGGTGTCGAACTTACAAGTCTAAGCCTTGCGCTTCCGCTGAAGAAGTGAGTGACCGGTCATCTCTTCGGGCTGGTCGAGACCCATAATGTCGAGGACCGTTGGCGCGACATCACCGAGCACGCCGTCTTCCTTCTTTAACGAGTATCCTTCTGGAGCATTGGCCATGACAAAAGGCACTTTGTTCGTGGTATGCGAAGTCTTTGGAGTCTTCTCCTCAGTGAGCATCTCCTCGGCGTTTCTGCAAACGGTCAGTAATATTTCCAACTTGTAGCGTTATGTCGTACTCACCCGTGATCAGCTGTGATAAAGAGGGTATAGCCATGCTTCTTGCAAGCCTCATACACGACACCGATAGCCTTGTCAGTCTCGGCACAACCAATGACTGCGGCATCGTAAACGCCCGTATGTCCCACCATGTCAGGAGGAGCAAAGTTGTTCATGACGAATTCGTACTTGCCATCGCCAATCTTCTCGGCCATGCGCTCAGCAACGCCCATGGCACTCATCTTTGGTGCTTGGTCGTACGTGGCGACGGACTTGGGTGAATCGATAAGCTCCCGATCCTCATTTTCGTACTGTACTTCTTGGCCGCCGTTGAAGAAGAAGGTGACGTGGGCGAACTTCTCAGTCTCTGCGATGTGCGTCTGCTTGCAGCCCTTCTTGCTGAGCCAGTCTGCCAGGACGTTGTCCATGACTTGAGGTGCGAAAGCAATCGGCAAATTGAAGTCGGTCTTGTATCGGGTCATTGTCGTGATGCTGATATTCTGAGGATATGGGAAGTCTGGCTTTGGTGAGCGGTCCTGATCGCCGAGCAGCTGGACGAATTCACGGACGCGATCTGAGCGGTAGTTGAACACGAAGATTGTGTCATCGTCCTGGATGCGCCCTTCCTTGCCATTGATGATAATTGGCTTCAAGAATTCGTCGTTTTCGCCAGCATCGTAACGTTTTTGGAATGTCGCAACCGGGTCATCAGTCTCCTCGCCCTCGCCTTCCACCATACCCTTGAGACCAATCTCGACACGGTCCCAGCGCTTATCGCGGTCCATGATGTAGTAGCGGCCGACAATGGTTGCAAGCTTGCCGATTTGTTCTTCCTTGAGAAAAGCGAGCAGGTCCTCCAAATGTCCCTTGCCGCTCTTAGGGTCGGTGTCGCGCCCATCGCCGAAGAAGTGGATGTAGACCTGTGGCACACCAATTTCCTTTGCGACCTTGAGAAGAGACTTCAGATGGTTGATGTGTGAGTGGACACCGCCATCACTGACAAGACCGCACAAGTGCAGACGGCCATTGCCTTCCTTCGCACGTGTGAAGCTCTTGACAATGTTTTCCACCTTGTTCATCTCCCCCTTCTTGATCGTCTGGTCGATACGCACGACATCTTGCCACACAACTCTGCCCGCACCGATGTTAAGGTGTCCCACTTCACTGTTTCCCATCAACCCCTCAGGTAGACCAACGGCCAGCGACGAGGCCTCTAGCTCCGTATATCCTTGAGCTTCCTTGCTGCCCTCTTTGGCGAATTCGTCCATCCATGGTGTCTCTGCATTCAGAATCGCATTGCCTTCCGGAGCCGAGCTCTCGGAGGGAATGCCCCACCCATCAATGCATATGAGGGCGACTTTTTGCTTCACCTGGACCATGATGGCTGCTGACCCCCCTCTCTGCTGTCAGCACTGCTGCGTTCTTTTGTGTGGGGTCAAGCTGACGAGCAGGGACGGCTGTTGTTTTTTTCGGAGAGACTCTCACCTTTGAAGGAAAACGCTCAAATGGAATGCAATGTGGTTGTGGTTGTGGTGAATCTGAACGTCGACTCAGCGCTTTCTGCCAATCGCTCCGAAAAGTCCCCACCATCCCACCTGCCGCCTTGATGACATCGGTTGGCGCGCGAGTGCAGGGGTCCGGGGAGCTATTCACTGCCAAAGCTGTCACTTGCCGCACCCACTCACTTTTATTATCACGAGCATCTCCGAAGAGAAACGCGGATATGCGCGTCTGCCTTATCTGACCTATCGCCGTTGACGAGGAAAAATTCCCACAATGGCTCTCAAGCAGCCCATCAAGACGACGACCAACGCGCCGCCCGCCGCGGAACAATGCGCGCAACTGCAGCTGCCCGACCCAAGCACCTTCGATTTGCTTCCGAAACTTCACGAGCTCCTCGCACGCGTCGATGCCCACCAGAATACAACCTCACTTCAGGCCGACGAGCTCAGCCTTCAGGACGCAGACCACGCCGACATCGCGACTGCGTACGATCGCGTGCCAGAATTTCAGCCGCTGAACGCCAAAGACCTTCCTACTGCACTTCTCGGATACTCGAAGAAGGGCTCGAAGATAGACGATAAGGACGTCTTCGTCAAGGGCATTAAAGACGATGTCAGGGACGCGTTGAGAAGTGTGGAGAGACTGCCTGACGTCGATAGGACCGTCGAAGAGCAGCAGGAGGAGATCGAGGGGTTGGAAGAGAGGATCAGGCAGCAGAGGCAGATGTTGCGCAGCTTGGCTGGTATTGCGAAGGAGCTGGAGGGTCGAGTGCAGGGCGCCAGCTGATGATGGCGATAATGGAACGAAGAGGATCAAATCTGGACTGCGCGGTCCACTGACGGTGTCCTACCGTGCAGCACGAACACTCGAAACTGTCATGATCAGAAGAAGTCCCCATATGTGGCAGATTGCACCACGGCAGGACCGGCCTGCACGGTGAGCCCGTCCGTATACGAACAGATTGCGACTACGAGAAAATTGCCAGGAGGCACCAGCCCGCCTGAGATGGCCACTTGCGAGGGACGATTCGCGCGAGCATGAAGCAAGCATTTGAAGCTCAGACCGCTGTGCCGGAGATGATTAATCATCATATCGCAGAAGACCATGCTCACAGGACTCTATTGAGACGACCCTTCAGTCCACAAGTCGAGGACATTGCTGTGTGCACGCAAGCGACGTGCTGGAGCACTCCCTCACAACGCTCGACGAGTACAGCTGAAAAGCACATGCTGGCACTGGCCCTGAACGGCCGTGTGGCACCACTCCTCACCCTTAATATGCGACCTTCCAAGGAGACAGTACGAGGGATTACTTTCTGGGACCCATCGGACGACTGATGATGGGCATATTCATCTCCTCAGGGTTCAATAGTCGCGGACGGCAGAATCCCGGACAGACACGTGCCGTACACGGTGTGTAGCGGTGCGGAGTGCGGACTGTGCGGCTGAACGATCGCCAAAAAGGTGCAAGACAAAGCAATGCGCCGTGCCTTGGCCCTCCGCTGATTCAGCATAAGTAAGGGTGGTAGCTCGTGACAACACATCGTTCAAGGGCTTCGAGCTTGGAGGATCATGGAAGAATCGGTTCTCGCAGTTGAAGTGCAGGCCAGAGGATGGATTGAATTCCATGGACGTGCCAGGACCAGGGAATGCATAACTTTGAGTTTGCATAGCGATCGTAATCATAACAACCGTTGAGCGATGGTCCCACGCGTACCTGCTAGTCTTCCACGCCGCGCGTATTCTTGTAGTATTGCTCGAGGAAAACAGCAGAGCGAGACACGTAGATCTCTGGTGGAGAAAACATGAGGTCCACTGTCGACGTGGATGGCATCTGCCACGGACGGCGTGCTGCACGGAGAGTGGAAGTCCGCAGACCGGAACGGAAGGCGAGCGCAACCGACGCCGACTCGGTCCACTCGGCAGCTTTTTGGACTTTGGCACGTTCTGGGCGGTGTCATCATGCCCATTTCTTTCCACTCCACACGCATTTTCGAGAAGCTCCCGGCGGAGGCCTGGACTCAACCCATGCACGTCACTCACTGGCTCTCCAGTCGTTCCGTTGTACGAAGGAAGTCAAGCTCACAACAAGTCCCGCACGAGTCTGCCTGGATCTTGTGCACAAACGAGGCCCGTTCCGCATCCTGCACAAATGGCTTCTTCATGCTGCAACGCGCCGCTCGCTGCTTGGTGCTGCGACATCACGTAGGAGGCTCGCATTTCCGCCGCGGAGTGCGCGCTCTCCCGCCAACGGCAGGCAGCTTGGTGGGACGACGACGACCACGCAGACCCCCATGGAGCATGTGTCTCGAGCGAGCGCCACGGTGAGGAAAGCCAATTTCGTCCTGGGGAGCATTGCTCCAACGAACTCTAAAAAAGCCAAGCGCCGTCGCAGCGGTTGTGATCTGTGATGCGGTCATGATTGCTTGCGAACCAGTTCATTCGTGCAGACCAACGCAAACGATCCACGGTCGCCGCGCGCATCCGCAGAAACAATTCCATGCCCAGCAAATAGGCCAGAGGTAGCGCGCCGTCCGGGGTCTGGAGCCCTCACCTCCTCCTTCGTTCCACACACGCAGCCATCCAGCTTGCCGTTCCAGGACCACTTCATCCCGAGAACCGGGCCCTTCTGTCGTCGGCACTTCAGGACCGACTGCTGCCCGTTCTAGTTCCCTTTTGGGGTCACCGCGCCAAGCTCGCGTGCTTCCGAGCATCGTCACGAGTTGTGCTTAGGGCTGTGCTTTGTGCGTACACACGGAGCCTGGGTGTTCCTGACGGCGGTGACGAAATAGCAGCACACGGCCTACGGTGTCCGGACTTTGGTGTGTTGTTCTCGCCGCCCATGACCATGGCGTCAGGCGGAGAAAAGGATCGTATAAGTGATAATGCGCCCCCCGTGCCCGGCTACGATCCAACAAGACTCGAAGATATCCTCGCATTGCCCCCCGGCCGTTCCACCACGCAAACTGAAGACAGGTGCGAGACGTTTACGCAAGAAGTGATTTCAGCGTCAGAGGCAGCTGGAGCACCAATGATGCAGTCAACTGGTGGCGCCGTCACCCGCCACCAGGACTCAACTACGACATCTTCCACATTCCACCAGAATTCTACAACCACAACATCCACACTCCACCGCGACGCGTCACATAACGATAGTCGCGACAATGCTTTCATCACAGCAGAGGGAAAGGAGGCTGCCGAGGAGCCAGCAGATTACGAGATCGATCGCAAGTACAGCTCCGATACGAGCGATGAACGACCAGGAGCATTTAATCCCAGAGCCGAAGCGGCACTTCGCAGAATCGCGACACAGACAGGACGATCTTTCGTGACGCAGAGAAGCCAAAGTTACGCCTCCGCCGAGGCAGGCGATCTGGAACGAAAAGCGACAGTTGATCTCGATTATAATGACGAACAGCTTGATCCAAAGAGCGAGAAATTCGATCTCTACAAATGGACGAAAAAGACACTCCGACTCGTTGACGAGGAGGGCATCAAGCTGAAACGTGCCGGCATTGTTTTCAAAGATCTCAATGTCAGTGGCTCAGGCGCTGCACTGAACCTGCAGAAGGACGTCGGCTCGATGTTCATGGCCCCGCTGCGTTTTCGCGAAACTTTCAACATGAAGAAGACTCCGCGTCACATTTTGCACAACTTCGATGGCATCATGAAGAGCGGAGAATTGTTGATCGTCCTCGGACGACCAGGCTCAGGTTGCAGCACTCTGCTTAAATCGATGACTGGACAATTGCATGGCCTCCATCTCGACGATGGCTCGGATATCAATTATAATGGCATTCCCCAAAAGCAGATGATCAAGGAATTCCAAGGAGAGGTCATCTACAACCAAGAGGTGGACAAGCACTTCCCGCATCTCACTGTCGGCGAGACGTTAGAGCATGCCGCCGCTCTACGAATGCCGCAAGCTCGGCCAGGACAGGTTTCACGCCAGGACGCGGTCAAACACATCACACAAGTTGTCATGGCTGTCTTCGGTCTCTCCCACACCTACAACACGAAGGTCGGCAACGATTTCGTGCGTGGAGTGTCGGGCGGAGAGCGGAAGCGAGTATCCATTGCTGAAATGGCTTTGGCCGGCGCTGCACTGGCCGCTTGGGATAACTCGACGAGAGGTCTCGACTCAGCCACAGCTCTGACATTCGTCAAGTCGCTGAGGCTTGCTGCTGATATGGAGGGCTCTGCACATGCTGTCGCCATATACCAAGCTTCACAAGCGATTTACGATCTGTTCGATAAGGCCATTGTCCTGTACGAAGGGCGCGAAATCTTCTTCGGCAAGGCAAGCGAGGCAAAGTCCTACTTTGAAGAAATGGGATGGTACTGCCCAGCTCGACAGACGACCGGTGACTTCCTTACCAGCGTCACCAACCCCGCCGAGCGACAGACAAGAGAGGGTTTTGATAAGAGGGTGCCGAGAACGCCAGAAGAGTTTGAGAAGTACTGGAAGAACAGCCCGCAGTACAGAGCTCTCCATCAAGAGATTGAGGAGTATCAGGCCAGCCTTGCTGGTAGCGGTGGCGAACTCCAACAGTTCCGCGACTACAAGAATCAGGCTCAGGCACAGCACGTCCGGCCCAAGTCACCATACGTCGTCAGCGTCTTCATGCAGGTCAAGCTCAACACCAAGAGGCAAGCCCAGCGGATCTGGAACGACAAAGCCTCGACCTTCACACCCATCATCTCGAACATCATCATGGCGCTCATTCTCGGTTCAGTCTTCTATGGTACGCCAGATGCGACTGTGGGATTCCAAGCTAAAGGTGCCACGCTCTTCTTCGCCGTTCTCCTCAATGCCCTCACTGCCATCTCCGAGATTAACAGTTTGTACGATCAGCGACCGATTGTCGAAAAGCATAAATCTTACGCGTTCTACCATCCTGCTACTGAGGCCATCTCCGGAATCGTATTGGACTTGCCACTGAAATTCATGTTCGCTACTGGTTTCAATATCATTCTTTACTTCATGACTGGTCTGCGACGAGAACCTGGACAATTCTTCCTCTTTTTCCTGATCAACTTCGTAACGATGTTCGCCATGGCGGCAGTTTTCCGTACCATGGCAGCTCTCACGAAGACAATCTCGCAAGCGATGGCTCTATCTGGAGTTCTGATTCTCGCTATTGTGGTCTACACTGGTTTCGTGGTGCCCATCCCATATATGAAAGATTGGTTCGGCTGGATCAGATGGATCAACCCTGTATTCTACGCCTTTGAGATCTTGATTGCCAACGAGTTCCACGGACGACGCTTTCCATGCTCGCAACTCGTTCCACAGTACCCAGGTCTCGCAGGAACGGGACCAAATTTCATCTGCGCAACTACTGGAGCTGTGGCTGGCGAAACTTCCGTGTCAGGCGATGCCTACATCCAGGAAATGTACAACTACTCCTATTCGCATGTATGGCGCAATTTCGGCATCTTGTTGGGCTTCCTCTTTGCGTTCATGATCATGTACTTTGTTGCGGTCGAGTTGAATTCCGAAACGACTTCTACTGCAGAGGTCTTGGTTTTCCGTCGCGGTCAAGTTCCTGACTACATGGAAGGTATGGCCAAGGGCAAGGCCAACGACGAGGAACAGAAGGCACCAGAAAAGGTCGCCAGCCAGGATGAAGAAGGAGCCGGCGACGTGAACGTGATCCCACCACAGACTGACATCTTTACCTGGAAGGACGTGTCGTACGACATTGAGATCAAGGGAGAGCCGCGACGACTTTTGGACGAGGTCTCTGGATTCGTGAAGCCGGGTACTTTGACAGCTCTAATGGGAACCTCCGGAGCTGGCAAGACGACTCTGCTTGATGTGAGTATTATCTCGTTGTATCCATCCGCACCCGAAGCTGACTTTCGATTCAGGTCCTCGCACAGCGCACGACAATGGGTGTCGTCACGGGCGACATGTTTGTGAATGGCGCGCCTTTGGACTCGTCCTTCCAACGCAAGACTGGCTACGTTCAACAGCAAGATCTCCACCTCGAAACTTCTACCGTGCGTGAATCGCTCCGCTTCTCCGCCATGCTTCGCCAGCCGAAGAGCGTCAGCAAGGAGGAGAAGTATGCATATGTTGAAGATGTCATCAAGATGCTTAACATGGAAGATTTCGCCGAAGCTGTCGTTGGTGTCCCCGGAGAAGGGTTGAATGTCGAGCAGCGTAAGCTCTTGACGATCGGCACGGAATTGGCGGCCAAACCGAAACTTCTGATCTTCCTGGACGAACCCACCTCCGGTCTCGACTCGCAGTCTTCGTGGGCTATCTGTGCATTCCTTCGCAAACTTGCCGACAGTGGACAAGCTGTGCTCTGTACGATCCACCAGCCTTCCGCTATCCTCTTCCAGGAGTTTGACCGACTGCTGTTCTTGCGCAAAGGTGGCAAGACAGTTTACTTTGGCGACATCGGCAAGAACTCGAGAACGCTGTTGGACTACTTTGAGGCCAATGGCGCCCGCAAGTGCGGCGATGACGAGAACCCGGCTGAGTACATGCTCGAGATCGTGGGTGACTTCAGCACCGACTGGTTCCAGATCTGGAAAGACAGCCAGCAAGCTCACGGAGTACAAGAAGAAATTGCACGCATTCACCAAGACCGCGCCGGCGCAGTGGACTCGGACGAAGACGAATCTGCGCACGACGAATTCGCCATGCCCTTCACGACCCAGCTCGCCGAGGTCACCAAGCGTGTCTTCTCTCAATACTGGCGCATACCTTCCTACATCGCGGCTAAACTTGTCCTGAGTGCAGCTTCCGGTCTCTTCATTGGTTTCTCGTTCTACCAGGCCGACGCCACACTCCAAGGCATGCAAAACGTGATCTACGGACTTTTCATGGTGACGACCATCTTCTCGACAGTCGTGCAGCAGATCATGCCTTTGTTTGTCACGCAGCGATCCCTCTACGAAGTGCGGGAGCGACCAAGCAAGGCGTACAGCTGGGTTGCCTTTATCATTGCCAACATCGTGGTCGAGATACCCTACCAAATCATCTCGGGTCTGATCGTCTACGCGACCTTCTACTACCCCATCGTCGGCATACAGAGCTCGGAGCGGCAGGTATTGGTGATGTTGTTCTGCGTCACTCTCTTCGTGTACGCGGGAACTTTTGCTCACATGTGCATCTCGGCTCTTCCTGATGCACAAACGGCGGGAGCAATCGTCACCTTCCTCTTCGCCATGTCGCTCATCTTCAACGGTGTCATGCAAGCACCCGACGCACTCCCGGGCTTCTGGATTTTCATGTACCGGGTATCGTTCTTCACGTACTGGGTTGCAGGTATGGCGGCCACCATGTTACACGCGCGACAAGTGACGTGCTCCGATGTCGAACTGAGCGTGTTCCAACCACCTTCGGGACAGACGTGCGGAGAATACATGGCTCCGTACCTTAGGCAGGCGGCCGGCAGCCTGACCAACCCCGATGCCACGTCTGACTGTGGGTACTGCCAAGTCAGCGTGGCAGACACGTTCCTCGCCGGCGTCCGGATCGAGTGGGGGGATCGGTGGAGGAACTTTGGACTGCTCTTCGTGTACATTTTCTTCAACATTGCCGTTGCGGTACTGTTGTACTACTTTTTCCGCGTGCGAACGAGCAGCAAGAACAGCAAGACGAGCAAGAAGAAGTCGAAGAAGGACAACAAGAATAAGAACAACAACAACAACAACAACGAGAAGGAAACATCAGGCCCGCAGAGTAGTGAGACTCGCGCTCCCGGCCCAGCGAACGAGGTCGGCCCAGCGAACGAGGTCGAAGCTACCGAGTTTGATGAGGATGACGACGAGGCGACGAATCAGGCGACGAGGAGGAGGAGTATGGTCCGGACGCCAACTTTCACCGGGGCAGCGAGTGACCATCTCACTGTGACGAGCCGTTCCAAGTGACCTCGTATATTCGGAAGTTTACGTACGAGTCTACTAAGAGGTCCTAGGGACGAGGTGTTTATATATGCCGAGCGTGGCTGCCAAGCCGGGACGGCCCGAAGCGTACACGTGACCATCACCTTCCAGGTGAATCCAGTCTCTACCCGTGACACTACCCCCCCCCTCAATAGGTCGCGTTCCATCGCGACGTCCTTGCACCAAGCGCATTGCATGTGCGAATGCCTTGTCACATTCCATGCTCAATTCCAAGCCTCCATCTTCAGTTTCTAGGTCCTCGTCCTCAGACTCCATCCCAATACCGCTGTCAGAGTCATGATCAGAGTGCTGCGGCGACACACAACAAGCATCGCTTGAGTGCTGTCGCTTGTCGCAGCCAATTGTCTCATCAGTGTCACCTTTGTTGAAGCAAGACCTCTGAGCAATGCTTCTGCCTGACGAGCTTGATACTGATGTGTTTGGAAACGACCATGAGGACCCAACACCAGAATTCGAAACTACTGGCTGCTGTCCGTCAAACGTGTCCAGCGACAAGGTTCTCGAAGCTTTTAGCTGTGGTTGCCCTCCAACGCGCGTAGCACGCCGAGTAAACTCGTTTGGAATCCAGCCGTCAGGGGTAATCACAACATCAGGTTTGGACTTCGTGGGGTAGTTCTGATGGAAATCCGCGACAGAGGCGGCAGCGTGCTCGGTCACTTCCTCGGCGCGTTGCCATGTCGCTTCATCCAATCCATATCCCTGCCATTTGATCTTGTACCACAACTGCTTCTTCTTTCCGCCTCGAGGGGCTCGGCCACGGGGTGTTCGCCATTCCGAGTCAACCACTTCCTCCACCACGTATTCCTTGTCAACCACACCGTCCTCCCTCTCGACTTCAACAGGCGGAGGAGGTAGTGGGTTTTGTCCTGGCAAGGGATCATTAGCGGCTGGTCGAAGCAGTGACGTGTGGAATGTATCGGCGACACGTATCGTGGGTGGCAACTCGAGTCTGCAGGCACCTTCCAAAACTGCTGTAACTGGATAAGGACCAGCCCACTTATCATCGAGCTTCTTCGTCGGTCGTGCTGTCTTCCAGTTCTTGGTGCTGACATAGACCAGGTCACCAACTCGGAACTGTGGTGCTGGGTTTCTGTGTCGATCAGCGTAGTCCGCCTGTGTCGCCTGAGCCAACGCCATGTTCTCACGTAGCCATTCCTGCATCCGCTTCATCTGTTCTGCAAACCGGTTTGCCGCTTCAGCGTCAAGTCGCTGATGTCGAGGAAGAAGGGGCAGTGGAATTGCTGCGTTGATTTCGGTGCGTGGGTTCCGTGCGGTGTCTGCAAAGAACGCCGAGACGCCCGTGCTTTCTGACACGTGATTGTTCAGTGCAAACTCGCACAAGGCGAGCCAGTCCACCCAGTCGTCTTGTGCATATGCTACAAACGCTCGGAGATACTGCTCCATGGCCTTGTTCGTGTTTTCAGCTTGTCCATCAGTCTCGGGGTGATACGCCGATGACATAGCCTGTTCGATTTGCAACAACTGGCATAACCTCTTCCAGAACGCTGACACCCACTGTGATCCTCGATCAGAGGTAATGCGCAGTGGCAGGCCGTGGTACTTGTAAACTCGGTTGACAAAGACCAGGGCACAGTGTTCAGCTGTCATTGAGTCTACCTCAATCAAATGCTTGCCCTTTCCGAGCCTGTCCGTGACGGTCAAGATGTTCCTGTATTCGTTGTGGTTCAGACTGCTGCGGCTCGGTGGCAAGTCCACCACAAAGTCCATCGCGATGTCATCCCACAAATTGAATGGAACCGGTAGGGGCCGGAGCAGCCCAGAATACTGATCTTGAGATGGCTTAGTTCTTCTGCACGTTCGACAATTGTTTATGTACTGCCGAACTGACTGTGAGATGCCTGGCCAATGGTATGATCGTGCCAGAAGATCCAAGGTCTTAGCCCGGCCGGGGTGACCTGCGGACGGTACGTCGTGACATGATTCAATCACCCTCGTGCGTACCTTATTTGTAGGGTCATCGCTCGGGGGCAGGTACAAACATTGTTTGCCATACCGATTCTTCACGTAGATCAATCCATTTGCTGTTGTCGCATCCCGAATTTTGTGTCGGCGTAACATTGAACATGGTTCTCCCGCTTCCAGCTGTCGAACCGCCTTCTGCACTTCCTCATCCGATGCGTACAGCTGCTGTATCGCGAGGTTCAAGGGAATCTCCTCTTGACGCTCGCCAGCAGTGTCGGCAGTGGGGCCCGTCGCAGCAGGCTCTGCAGTCGTGACGTCTTGGCTTTCCATTTCTCTGACCATATTGGCGGCAGCATACAGGAATCGATCTGGCGACAGTAGTATCCTCTCCTGGTGCTTCACACGCTCATCATCACCACCAGCAGGTAGGTCTTGAGTGCGCCTCGTTAAGCTGTCAGGTTTGGTGCCTTGCGTACCGGGTCGGTAAGTGATCTTGAAGTTGAAACCAGACAGGAACTCGGCCCAGCGAGCTTGCCTGCGATTGAGCTGTTTGGTGGACATGAAGTATTCGAGGTTCTTGTGATCAGACAGCACCAGAATTGGCTTGTCCTGGTCGCCAGGAAGATTCTCGAACTCCTCAACGTGTTCAGCTGCAGACAGCTCTGGTCTCCATTCTTCAAATGCCTTGACAATGGCCATCAGTTCCTTGTCATAGATGTCGTAGTTACATTCCGCAGGAGTCATCTTCTTTGACAAGAAGGCTACTGGTCTGAGAATGCCGTCATGACCCCTCTGTGACAACACTGCGGCTGTAACGTAGTCCGATGCATCCGTTTCCAACACAGTCTCCAGCCCTGGCACAAACATGGTAAGGATTGGTGCCTCAGTAAATGCTTTCTTTAGTCCATCGAAAGCGCGTTGGCACTCTTCAGTCCATACCCATGGCGGTGGATTCTTCGTCTTGGTCAGCGCTACCATTGGGGCCACGATCCTGCTGAAGTTCTTGATGAATCTGCGATAAAACCCTGCAAAACCGAGAAATGCTAGGATGTCTGTTGGCCGCGTTGGAGTCTGCCATTCCTGAATCGCCCTGACCTTCTCAGGGTCCATGCGAATGCCGTCTTTCCCAATGATCAGGCCAAGGTACTTTGTCTCTTGAACATGGAACTCGCATTTGTCAATGTCGAGTTGTAGCCCAGCTTTTGCCATCTTTTCGAGAACCGCTGCTACATGTTGCTTGTGTTCCTCCAAGGTGTCACTGAAGATCAACAAGTCGTCGATGTAGGCCGACACGAAATCGTCCAGGAACTCACGAACAGAGTCGTTCACGTAAGATTGGAAAGTGCCAGGTGCATTGCATAACCCAAAGGGCATGACCAGGCACTCAAACTGTCCGTATCTCGTTGTAAAGGCTGTTTTCCACTCATGTCCTTGTGCGATCCGGACCCGATTGAACGCTGCAATAACGTCGAGTTTCGTGAACCACTTCTTGCCGCTGATCCGATTCAGGGTGTCTTGCATCAGAGGGATGGGATACCTAGACTTCACCGTAATCGCATTCAACGCACGGTAGTCGATACACACCCGCAATCCGCCACCTGGTTTCTTTACAATGATTACCGGTGAAGCGGCAGGAGAATTGCTCTTTTGAATGTTGCCTTTCTCCAGTTGTTCGTCGATCCATTTCTTGACGACATCGTTTTCCGCGTTCGACATGGGATATGGTCTCTTGAAAGGTGGTTGAGCATCATCCTTCAGCTTGATTTCCATGTCGATGTTTGGTCGGTGAGGTGGCAGCTCATCCGCGGCTCTCCGAGAAAACACTTCCTTCCAGTCGTTGTATTCGGCCGGCAGTTTCGACGGTGTCTGATCCTTATCCTTCCCGTTCATGAACACCTCAACTTCAGAGGCGGACAGTGCACTGGCCCTCAACAAGAAGGTCGAACTGTCTATAGCCTCTGCAACGCTGTTGTCGATGTACATGGCACAGGCGAACGCTTCGTTGTTCGTCTTTGTCCTCCTCGCCGTCATGCCGTGGGCCATCAGCGTCATTGCTGTAACTGGATCGGCAGGGGTTTTGAACTGATTGCTTTCTTGCGGGTTGATGTACACAAGGTGTACTTCGGCACCTTGTTGTCGCGACATCATCGCACAAGCCTGCAAGCCAACCTCTTGTATGTCGATAGAATCATCGCCTCCGACGCGCTCGATGCCTACCGTGACCGGTTCCATTGGCAGTGGTTTCCCTGGAAGGGTACCTTTTACCATAGGTATTGTTACCATCTGCCCTCCGCTGCATTCACAGATGCAGCGCGTATCACGGAATTCCACCAAGCCGTCTCGATACAGCTTTGTTGGTTCGTGATCCTCGTGCCATGATTTGCCCAAGGTGATGTCGTAGTCGATATCGGCAACCCAGCATCGTATTTCTTCCTTATGTTCACCGAGCTGGAGCGAGAACTCCGCATATTCAGTGATCAAGTAAGACGACGTGCTGCCATCGGCTAGTCCGAGAACCAAGGGGTGATCCAGTTTCTTCGTTTCAATATTGTTTCGGGGATTATGCGCAAAAGACGTATTTACATAAGTTGAGTTGGCACCATCATCAAGGAACGCGTTTGCATGTTTTCCATTTACGCTACCTGTGACCACTACGTGATCAGTGATCCTCGGCAGTGAAGGTACCTTTGCAGCCGCTTCAATAGTGGTTTCTTCTCAACTTCTCGTAATTCGTCATCTGGTCCGCCGCTCCTTGCGCTTGAGGGGCAGACTAAGCATTTCCCTGGTCGGTGCCAGCTTCGGTGTTGATGTTGGACGAAGAGGCGTTCGGCTTCTTCTGGTCCTCGTCAACGTTCTTCGGCATGCCGTAAGCGAACAGCGGACAGGCCTCATCATTCTTGACGTGACCCTGCTGCTGGCACTTGTGGCACTTGCCTTCCTTCATCAACTTGGTGCGGTGAGCCTTCGTGTTTGCTGGAAGGTTCTTGAACGCGGCTGGACGGCTCTCCCATGGCAACTTGGGGTTGGCGTTGTTGTCAGGCTTGTTTCCTTGACCACGGCCTCCCTTCTTATTGTCATCCTTCTTGTCGTCCTTCTTGTCGTCCTTCTTGTCGTCCTTCTTGTCGTCCTTCTTGTCGTCCTTCTTGTCATCCTTCTTTGGTTTCGACGAACCCATCCTGTCCAGGTCGCTCTCGATCTTGTAGCACTTCTGAACTAGTGACTGCATCGAGTCAGGGTACTCGCCTACGAACCGATCCTGGAACTTGTCACTGAGTTTGTTCTGGAACATGTAGATCTCAGTCTGCGTGTCCAAGCGGACATGGGCGCGTGCGGCCTGGTACTTGCGGTAGAAGGTGGTGAACTTCTCGGTTTCACCCATCTTCAGGTTGTGCCACTCGTTGTGCGCCTTGCCAGCCTTGTCACGAATGCCGTAATGTTCCTTGATGTACTTCAACATCTCGCGGACTGACTTGAAGGCATCTGCTGCGACTTCTTTGCCCTGCAGTTTAGTCGGTACCATTGGTTCAAGCTGATCGAACACGTCGCCACCTGTCCAGTTGTGGATGCTGCGCAGCGCGGAGCCTGGGTCCTTAAAGACGGTATTGTCGAGCTTGTTCTCAATCTGTGACTGCCACTGAGCGTGTGTCAGGTCCTTGTCGTTCGTGAAGAGCTTGACCGTCAGGCCTCGAGCCAACTCCTTCATGTTGGCGATCTGCGCAGCATCGTACATCACCAAACCGGTGTCGTCGTCGCCAGCAACCGTGCTGTCATCGGGAATGACGATCGAGTCTTCCTTCCTGGAACCCTTCTGACTCTTCTTGATGACTTTTGGCTGACCACGGCGGCCGCGCGATTCTGTGTCGGAGTCGGTCTCGGAATCAGAATGATCAGACGGGTTGGGGTCAGGATCGCCGCCTTGTCGCTGCTTGCGCTGCTGATTGCGCTTGCGGAAGCGATCCATATCTTCTTCTGACGGTGTGCGCTTGTCCGAACTACTCTGCTTCTTGAGGTCATTGACCTGCTTCTGAAGGGCAGCAATCTGCTCGCCGTAAGACTTGTTCAGCTCATCCAGGTCTTCTTGAGTGAAGGCTCCAGCTTCTTCGTTCTCGGTTTGAGTGGCTACCAGTTGCTCCTTGAGCTCCGCAAGCCAACCCTTGTACTTGTCAAGTTTGACCATGACATCCTTCAAGCGTGCATCAGGGTCCTTCCTCAGCAGTTCCTCCAGTTCAGTTATCTTCACCCTGGAAGCCTGCTGTTGGGTCGTCATATGCTCAATCTTCTCCTTGTTGAGGTCATTGGCCTGTTGAAGAACGTGGAACACTTCGAGTGTCTTCTCGTTGTCTACCTGCATGGTGTACAGGAGGGCATGCACCAATTCCGGGCTGTTCTGAACTTCTCGGACGAACTCGGTAACCGTCAGGTTCTGCCACTGCGAGACAGGAACGCTTCTGGTGACCTCGTCTCCAAGTTCAGCGAAGTCAACTGTGATTCGGTGTACGCCCTTGTCGTCTGTAATGATGTCTTGGGGTCGAGCGAAGTACGCGAGGTTGATACGACTTGAATCAGTGGTTTCTGGTTCATCGGTTTCTTCCTCGAGAGTAGGCAGCTTGTCGGCAATGATGCCTTCTCGTTCCAAGTACTCCGTTAGGTCCGGATACCCGGCGTTGTTGCTGTTCGTGTCGAAAGTCTGCGACTCTCTGTTGTTGAAGAGGGAATCGCGCTGTACGCTCGGCCTCGAGTGGCGCTGTGCGCTGCCATACGGTCGCACCATGTTGAAGGTGTCGGACGCGTGGATCAGTGAACTTGTGGATTCCTACCTCGTTCTGCACTCGAGTCGCCGACAACGACTTTGACTGCGATTCTGGGGTTCTGGGGTTCTGGGTACTTGTCGCCTGCGATGACTAAGTACGAGCGGCGCCGGTCACCTTCAATGACCAAGTGCTGCTTGGTGATTTCTGCGACACTCGAGTCACCTTCAGTGATCAAGTGCGCCTTGTTTCTGGGTTTCTGCGCTTCCGCGCTTGTTGTCTGCGTCCGTAGTGACGCTGTGGTTGGTACGTAAAAGTGTGACGAGCCGTTCCAAGTGACCTCGTATATTCGGAAGTTTACGTACGAGTCTACTAAGAGGTCCTAGGGACGAGGTGTTTATATATGCCGAGCGTGGCTGCCAAGCCGGGACGGCCCGAAGCGTACACGTGACCATCACCTTCCAGGTGAATCCAGTCTCTACCCGTGACACTCACGCACAAACATGAACATAGCGAGAAGCACACTTTTTGGAATTCAGTAGTACAGCAGTACATTACACGTCTGCACGCGGCCGTGACGGCGTCTGTAGGCTTCTGCGCGTCCCTCCGCGTAGATGTGCCTGCAGGGCTGCCGTCGCGGTCGCGGGAGACGTAAGGCCACCAAACACCGAGAGCACGAAACGGACAGAACGCGTGTAACGGAGTCGGCGGCAGCAGCAGCGCTGTGAACGACTCGCCGGCAATACGGGTGGGACGACGAAGCCCAGACACTCAACAATACTACAGCAGCAACACACAGTCACCGATAGGCTTCTGGCCAGTCTATCACCAACCCCTGACAACGTCTGCGATGTCCCACATCGACGGGCCCTCGAAGAGAACGGTATCATCTTCCCCGCGAATCGAAACACTAGACACCCGGCATGCTACGGTCGATGCCAACAACATACATGGTCCACAGACAGCCTCGTCCACTGTCGCCCCCCCCCCCCAATCCCGTGAAGAAGGACTGCTCACCCTTCGACACACCCGACAAGGTCTAGAGAGATTCGCGATGGAGCTCTCATGCTCAGTAATTCGACGCCTCGTACGAGCGGAAAATCTCATCTGTAGAGCTGGACGATGACTTACGGCGCTGTCTGCGCGCTAAAACATACGACGCAAGAGGAAGGGAATACACGGCCACATAGGAACCTAGTAGGAGGCAATAATTGTACACAGATCACACTCAACGCACACACCCATGCCCATAGAGGGGAATTGTTTGGGTCCGAACAAGTAGACGAAGCCGAGCATTAGGGGGAGACGGTATGTAGATGGTCGCAGATATGGTGCAGGGGCACCGTCAGAGCCACAACAAATGGAACAGAGTAGGAGTTTCACATGGCTGATACAAGGAGCAACAAGAGGAAACACAGAGAGAGGCACACTCATTACGGGAATATATAAAGTCAGTTGTCGAGACAGACCACAAGCAGAGGCGAGGGAGCAGCTGGTCGTGCTATTAGTACGGCGAAGTGGGGCGCGTTGGCGTGGTCAGCGTTGCGTCGGCTGTTTGCCAACCCTCTGCATCCGGGCATAGCCAGCATTGATACCGCAGGCTGCAACCGTGTAGGAACCAATCAATCAATCAATCAATCAATCAATCAGGCCAGCGACGGGAGTCCACCTGTACGTGGTGCTGGCTACGAACCTCCTCTGGTGAGAGAGGAGAGCCGAGAGACTCCCAACCGACTTCGCCGTCCGGAGGTGCGAAATACAAGACAGAACAATCGCCCGGACTGCAGCCCAGCGCGGCCTTCCCTCACTAGCACCTACAATTTGCCGGCTGACCGGGCACCGAAACGCGATACACAACAGCACGATTACACCTGCAGTCAACCGGCTTACCTACCTCCCGCCTGCCTACGAAGTCTCCGATCGACCGTTACGAGGCAGAGGAGGACCTGGTGCACCCACCTCTGTAACAGACGCTACCGGGAGCGTGCTACTACGAACGCACGAGAGGAGTGGAATAGACAGGTCGACAGGAGGATAGCGGCCGTTTGAAAACCATGGTAACAATTTTGTCGTTGTGGGTTACGTAATGGGAGTCAAGGCAGGATGTAAGACAAGATTGCAAGGCCTACGTCGTTTGGAGGACAAGTAAGGGCAGCACCGTGGACACTGCTATCGAGGCAGAACAACGCAGGCGACCTACGACGAAGAAGGACAAAGGAGGTGGCCAGTTGCTAGACCGGCCGAGAGGGTAGGGGTGCGGGCCAGGTACGCCTGCCTACCTCGACCGATCGATCTAAGGCAAAGCCACTCCGACCACAGATGCAGACAAGACAACGACGAGTGCGCGTACGCAGACCATAACTAGCCTAGGGGACCCCTAGGGACAGACTCGGCACACAGTTCCAACAGCATTATGGCAGCAGGGCTTCGGCCAGACAGACTGAGCAGGTGGAGGAGTTTTTCACCCGGGCTGCGGCCACGGTTTTCTCTTCGTAGACTTCATAGATCATCCCGCATGGACCCGCAAGGGAGCTATATCGGTGTAAGAAATATGAATGAATGAATGAATCAATCAATCAATCACTCACGCACAATTTGGGCCGAGTGCATACGAATAAGAGGAATGCAGCGATTTATTAGCCAACTAGGGCTTATTTATGATTTATTAATCGAACTTGTTGTGAACTGACACTTCACTGGGCCCTGCTGTGAGTCATGTGTGTTGGTTCCTATATACCCGGGACCCCAGACCCTGTATACTGGCCCCTATATAGTACTATTCGATAGTGTAGATAGTTCTGTATCCTCTTTCACCCGACAACAAGAAGAGGGTCCCTTAGCGTCCCCAAATAACATGCGACGATACGCGACTTCACAACAGAACTAGCACTTATTTACGATTCATTAACCGAACTAGCACTTATTTACGATTCATTAACCAAACTAGCACTTATTTACGATTCATTAACCGAACTAGCGCTCTTATTTACGATCTATAATAGATATATATAGATAGATAGATATGTTCATTTGCCTGTCCTTGTGCCCTAAGGGCCTATGCAGGTCGCGCTATAGATGGTACGTACAGGGAGAAACCTCTCCGGACAAAAACCCCGTCTACTTCTGTTGTATGCGAGCGCCACTTCGCCCTCCGTGTTTGGCCTTGCTCTTGGGCGCGTAGAGGTCGTCTTTGACGACCCTGCAGTTCCGAGTGTCTGACGCTCAGACCTTCCCCTCTCCCTCGTTGCCTATCCCCGTCTCCCGGACGATCTTGAACTGTTCGTCGCATAGTCGGTATTTGATTAACCATCTTGTTACTGCTTTGATCCCTTGTCCACTGCTGAGCATAGTGTCCAAGTTTGTTGTTCCTGCTTTCGTAACCAGTTCGATCCGCTCCGTTTGGAGCCTAGGGCATTTCATAAGGACGTGTGCCACGTCCTGCTTGCCCTCCCCGCATTCGCAGTATGGGCTGTCGACCCCCGGGACTCTCCTCCTATAGAAGTACGCTTTGAAACCTATGTGTCCTGTTCGCAGTTGGGTCGCAATCGTGCTCTGTGCCCGAGTCAGCCCTATGTGCATGCGGTGCCCGTCCTTGCGCCAGGGCGGCTTCCACGCCGTCGGTGCCATTTCCCCGGTCCGTATATTTCCTCTCCCCTCTCTTTCCTCCCTTGCTTTCTCCCATTCTTCCATCCATCCATTGTGTGTCCAGCCTCGACCATCTTCTGTATAGCACCTGCTCAGCTCCCTCTCCTGAGTGGCTTGGGTAAGTTTGTCTCTCCGTGGCCGGTATCGATGTTCTGTCTTTGTTGCCCGCCCTCGGGTCCTCCGTGTCATGCGCCTCGCCAGTTCAGCCACTTCCTGGCATCTCTGCCGGATTGCCTTTACTGCTTCGCTGCTGTCGGTCTTCCTTATGTAGTCTAGAGTTAGTTTCGTAGAATGTTGTGCTATCGGTGGTATGCCCGCTTCTTGGCGGAGGACGGGCGTAGGGCTGGACTTGTATGCTCCGAGCATTGTGCGGAGGGCCTGTGACTGGACCTTCTCAAGTGTCTCGATGTGGCTTTTGCTGCCTCTTTCCTTCCCTATCGGGTTGTTCCAGATCTGGCATCCGAACGCCATTGCCGGGCGAACGATCGCGGTGTACAGGTGTCTAGCTCTCTGGAATGTCGCTCCCCACGTCGATTTGCAGAGCCTTGTAACGGACACCATTTGGGTAATTCCTTTCTCCCGGGCCTGTCTGATGTGCGGTCCCCATTTGAGTTTCGTATCGATCCACACTCCGAGGAGGCGTATGTCCGGTACCGGCTTGCCGTCGAACCCAGAGATGTTAACTGCTGCTTGGAGGTTGTGTTTCTTTCTCTTCCGTGTAAAGTGGATGAGTTGGTACTTTTCTGGTGCGAATTTTGCTCCATGGCGATCCGCTCAGGCGAGGCATTTCTCGTGTGCTGCTTCGAGGGCCCTGCAGTTCTCCTCCGTTGTCTTGCTAAACGTGATTATATTTGTGTCGTCTATGAATCCTGATGCTGATGTCGGTCCGTCGGTTAGGTTTGGGAGGAGTCCGGACGCGAAGAATAGGTAGAGTATCGGGGAGATAGTAGATCCCTGGGGGATGCCCGTCTCTGTATCCCGTCTCCTGTCTATATAGTCGCCGAGGACCAGCGTTGTAGTGCGGTTCGTAAGGAACGATTCGATGAATCCGACCATCCAGCCTGGTACCCCTTTTTCACGGAGGTTGTGTAGTAGCCGTTTGTGGGAGACCATGTCGAACGCGCCGGAAATGTCAAGGCAGAGCATTGAGGCGACAAGGTCAGGGTTCGTGCCCCAAACTGTGTGTATTTGTTCGGTTACGAGTTCGAGGGCTGTTGTCGTAGATCGTTTCGGCCTTCCTCCCATCTGGTTGTACGGAAGCAAGTGGTTCGCCTCTGCCGTGTCTGATAGCCTCCTCGCTACAATGGCTTCGAGTAGTTTTGCCAGGGTATTAAGGAGAGCAATCGGTCTGTATGCCTTTGGCGACGCGTAGTCCGGCTTCTGGGGCTTCCGCAGGACGGCTGTATTCGAGTCTCGGAACGATTTGGGATGGTATGACAGTTGCAGGCACCTGGTGAAGAGCCGTGCGAGCGCCGGGGCAATCTCCCCTGCGCACTTCTTTAGGAATCGATTCGTAATCCGGTCGGGTCCAGGCGCTTTGTCTGGGGGCATCTTTTTCAGGATCTTTATAATGTCTGCAGGGTCGACTTCCGCTGCTATGTATATCTCTGCCGGGTATTCATACCCGGCTAAATCGGTTAGGTTAGCTTGTACTGGCGGCGGGAAGAAGTGTTCTGCTATGATGTCTGCCTTCTCCTCGTTGCGGGAGTGTAGCTGCCCGTCCCTTGACTTCATCGCAGGGAATTGGGGAGGGGGGGGCGGTTTGCCGGCTCCTTGGCGGGCCCACCTCGCAAGTTTCCATATCTTGTTCTTGTCCGCTGTAATTTCTGCTACCGTCTTCCGCCAGTTGAGGTTGGCATCGCGTTTGATCTGGCTTTTCTGCATGTTTGTTGCGGTTCGGTACGCCTTATAGGCCTCCTCGCTCCTGCTGGCCTGCCACTCCCGTCTTGCCTTCCTTGCCGCTTTGGTGTATCTCGTGCAGTCTGCGCTCCACGCCATCTTAGCGTAGGCCGACGGCCTCGCCTTCGGGATCTTGTCGTCTATAACCTTTTGGATTGCTTCCTGTATTCGCTCCGCCATAGTGTCAAGCTGGCCCTTGGTTTCGAGCGGGCCTTCGAGGGCGAATCTTACTGCCTTCTCGGCTTCTTCCCGAACTACCTTCCAGTCTGCTTTCTTCCACTGGGGCCTCGCCGGTCGTTGCGCGCGTTCTTGGCTCGGGAGTTGTATTACTGTTTCGATCGGGAGGTGGTCGGACCCGGTTTCGACCTCCTGTGCCGTACCGCACCTTACCACCCCCTGACTGAGGGTTTGGGAGGCGAAGGCCAGATCGAGCGTTTGACAGCTTCTACTCGTCTCCCACGTGATTGTTCCACTTGGGATAAGCAGTTGAAGGCCTGCAGTTTCAGTAATCTGGATGAGTGCGTCTGCTGCATCGTGGCATTCCATCGTCAGTGGTCCTCCCCACCGCGGGTGATGGAGGTTAAAGTCTCCTATTACGACGTGTTCACCTGGTTCCTGGATGGCTTCCCCTACTGCCTCGATCGTAGTGCATTCGTTACTCCGCAGGGGGCTAGGTGGGTTGTAGCAACTGTGGATATGTATCGGGCCTTGGTTCGTTTCCCAATGCAGTGTGAGGAGGTTCGGGCCGTGGCTCGTCGTCGTCCACTGCCTCGGGGGGATCGTTTTAGCGATATACAGCCCGACCCTTGCGCCTCTGTCCTCGGGGAGGACAGCGTAGTACGCCGGGTGCTGGACTGTACTGTGGAAGTTCGGGTTCAGCCATGGCTCCTGCACCGCGACGACTAGGTGTCGTTTCGGGTCCAGTCCTTGTAGGAATGGAAGCGTAACCTTGTTTCTACTGTGGTTGACGTTGTACTGTATGATCGTAATGTCTTCCGGTGTATTACTCATTTAATAGAAAAAAAATGCCACGAGCACCACAACTGCGACCGCCTGGGGGCCTCGAGGCCTCCAAACATGCTGCTCCATACCCATACGAGCGACCGACACCTGCCAACGCCGGGGGAGACGCTGTGGAAAGAAGCTGGCACCTTCTGACCCAGCAGATCACCCCGGAGCAGGCACCAGCGCAATTAGGGCTCCGAGCCCCGACTGCACCACAGAAGAAGACCACAGTGAGCAAAGCTATTCAAGAGAACAATGCTGACCTCAGTGCGACAATCAAGGAAGCCCTGGACAACCCCCAGGCCCAATCCACAGAATCCCTCTTCTCCCTCCTCCGCCTGGCGTACCAGGCGCTCCTCCACTCGGACCATTGCCAGTCCATCGCCAACACCCTCTCCACCATCCAGGAGACCCAAAGGCAGCAGACCGCTGCACCAAAGACAACGTGGGCCCAAGTGGCCTCAATTTCGACACCCACGGTGCCAAGGTTGCTGCAACAGCCTCAGGCACCACACACCGTATCCGTAAGGCTGGGGACAAACGAACAGAGAGAACACATCCGGGGTATGACACACAGAGAAATTCATGAAAAGGTGGGGTTGAAGAAAGTAGCGGCGGTTTTCAAACTGCCGAGCGGAGACATCCGATTTGTCGTAGGATCCGCGCAAGAAAAGAACAAGCTAGAGCAGGACCAAGGGTGGGCCCAAGAGCTGTGGCCAGACGCGACGGTCCTCAAGCAAGCACACAGGGTCCTGGTCCACCAAATCGATACGAGATGGGACATGAGAGACACGAAAACGTGGGAGAGACTACAGGAGGATAGCTTGAAGTGGTACCCGAACCTTCGGGTTACACACGGGACGTGGCTAAAGAGCGCGGAGGCCCGCAAGAACCAGAAGCACTCGTCAGCAGTAATAACAGTACAAAGCGAGGCTCAAGCGAAGGAGGTAACAAAGAGAGGCCTATTCCTCGGAAGCTCTTGGCTCAGAACCGAGCCCTATCACCCACAGCAGAGGGTAATCCAATGCCTGCGCTGCCAGCAGTTCGGCCACAAGGCCCTGCACTGCAAGGAAACGCAGGACACGTGCGGGAACTGCGCTGGAACGCACAAGACGGAAGCGTGCACGAAGACCGAAAGAAAGTGCGGGAACTGTAAGGGCAACCACCCGGCGTACGCAGTAAAATGCCGAGTCAAGCAAGCCGCTATAGCGAAGGCGAAAGCTTTCTCCGATTTCTTTCGCCAGAAGTGGGAACAAACAAAGCCACAACAGGAACCAAACAACGCAGAGGAATGGACACCGGCCCCGACACGCAAAAAGAAAAGCCCACACAACACAGAGGAGCAAACCACCCAGAGAAAACCTCCGGGGAAACCAGTCGGCTCCAATGCGACGATAATCGCAGGACGACAGCAAGCAAACAAGATCTCGAGGTGGACTAGCCAAACAGGCCAGAGAGAGAATGATAAAGAGACCAACGGGGAGACCAATACCCAGACCATAGAAGATGAGGACCTAGAGATGCTCTGCGCTACAAGTGGCGATGAATAGCCACAACCTACGAATATACCAACATAACGTCAACCATAGCCCAACGATCCAGACGCTCCTCCTCGAAGACATGGACCCAAGAGACACCCAGATCATACTGATCCAAGAGCCATGGATAAACCCACAAGGCCGCAAAACGAAGAGCAAGAGGGGATACCATCAGATCCTGCCGAAAGAAGGACACCCCAGGGTAGCGATCCTAGTATCGGAAAACCTCGACAGCACGAAATGGGAACCCGTGTACCACCAAACCAGCGACATGATCTCTGTTCGGATTACGACGACCCAAGGAAAGACTACACTCCACAACTGCTACCACCCGAGTGGGCCGCACAGCGACACGACCACAGGCACACTGCCGCACGTAAAGGCAGCACTGGAAAGGGAAGCCGAACACGACCTTAAATGCGAACAGATCCTTGCAGGAGACTTCAACATGCACCACCCACACTGGGGAAGCCACCTGGCCCCAACCCAACATAGAATGGCCGACACGCTAATCGAGACCGCAGGGGCCGCAGGCCTCCAACTGTCACTCCCGGCGGGCACAGTTACATGGGAGAAACAAAATTGTAGCTGCCAAACAATCGACCTCGTCTTCGTTTCGGAAGGGCTCAGACAGAGACTTGTGGAGTGTAGAACCGAACCGGACGCGACGCACGGATCAGATCATATCCCTATAATCACTACGATAGACAACGAGCAACCGAGAATGCGCAAAACGCAACCAAGGCCTCAATATAAAAAGGCGAAATGGGATGTAGTCCGAACCGTCCTTGCCACTGAATTAGACGCGATCGAGGAAACGACGCTACAGACACACGAGGAAATAGACGCAATGGCCGAAGCCGTACAGAGAGCCATCCAAATCACGGTCGAGAAAGTAGTCCCAAAAGCAAGGCCATCACCGCATGCTAAACAGAGTTGGACCCCGGAATGTCAACGACTGATCCGATTGACACGACGCCAACGCAGAGAATGGAGAGAAGACAGATCGGAGGAAAGACACCGAGCATACCTGGCGACGTGCCACGCCAGGAACAAACAGATCCGGAGAGACACCAACCTCGCATGGAGAAAAGTAGTCAAAGACCTCACGGACGACCCAACCAAGATCTGGAAACTCGCGAAATGGGCGCGAAACGACGACGGGAAACCGAAACCACTCCCACAGTTCCCAACACTAGTCGGGCCCTCGGGCCCCGGCCCACACGACGGCCGAACAGATATAGGAAAGGCGAACATATTGGCAGCCCACTTCTTCCCCGAGCCGAGGGACGCGGACCTTAGCGATATCCCCAACACAGCGGTCCCGGAACCGTTCCAAATGTTACAAGAAGTTACAGAGGAGGAAATCTTAAAAGCTCTCAAGTGGCTCCCAGCGAACAAAGCCCCAGGCCCGGACCAAATCCCAAATGAATTCCTTAAGCAATGTAGAGAAGTACTAGCAAAACCACTAGCGACCCTATACTCGGCATGTCTACACAAGGAATACCACCCGAAGCCATTCAAACAATCGATCACAGTCGTCCTTCGAAAACCGCAAAAGCCCGATTACACAAGAGCAGGGGCTTATCGACCGATAGCCCTCCTCAACACGCTTGCGAAGACGCTAGAGGCAATTGTGGCCCGCAGGATGTCGCAAGAAGCAGAAAACAGGGGACTACTGCCGGACGAACAGATGGGCGGCAGGCCAGGAAGATCGACAACAACGGCCCTAGACATGGTCACAGAGAAAGTGCGAACCGTATGGAAGACGGACAAGAAGGCAGTAGTCTCGATGCTGTGCCTCGATATATCCGGAGCCTTCGACAATGTCTCTCACCAAAGATTACTCCACAACCTACAGATGAAAGGGTTCCCACCGCAACTGGTGGGATACATCCGCTCCTTCCTCGAGGGTCGATCTACACAACTGAAACTTGGAGAATTCCTAGACGAACCCCGACCACAAAGAACTGGAATACCCCAGGGGTCTACACTCTCACCAATCCTGTTCCTATTCTTCGCATCAACACTCCTGCCCTTACTGAGGGGAACCCGCATTACACCGATGGGATACGTCGATGACTCCAACATAGTAGTGAGCAGCAGATCTACCGAAACAAACTGTCGGATGCTAGAGAATGCACACCAGCAATGCATAGAGTGGGCCCGCAAACACGGCGCAGCCTTCGCCCCACAGAAATACCAGCTAATACACTTTACGAGAGGGCGATCACACAACATGCAGGCCACAGTACAGATCCCGGGATTCGAAGACGGGCCAGTCCCGTCCCTTCGACTCCTCGGGGTACAAGTCGACTCAAAATTGCGGTGGGGACCACACATCAAGAAGGCCGCGGAGAAGGGAGTCCAACAAATGGCAGCCATCCAGAGATTAAGCAAATCCACATGGGGAGCATCCTTCACTAAAGCAAGACACATATACACTGCAGTAATCCGGCCAACAATGACCTACGGTTGCCAGTCGTGGACTAACCCCCAGGGTAAAGCAAGCCACGCGAGAAGACTGGTGGAACCGATCGAGAAGGTGCAGAGCCAAGCCCTGCGACACATCACGGGAGCATACAAAAGCGTCCCAGCAGTTACCCTCCAAAAGGAAGCGGAAATCCCTCCAATACAATTGTACACCCAGGAGCTCACGAGACAGTCTGTCCAGGCGAATTGGGACAAACCGGCATACCAGTTTATCCGCAAGAGGTGCGACGAAATCGCGAAGGAAATGACAGTAAAAAGAAGACACAAGGCAAAGGCAAAGGCCTATACGAGACACGAAGGGATCCTCGAAGCGGTACGCGACCAGGACAACCGAATCACAGAGAAGTCGAGAACATGGTGGATGGACCGAGAGTGGAAGAAAGGATGGCAAGCAGAAAGGGGGAAACGAACAGAAGGGAGAGCGACTATCCCGTCAACATGGACGGCGGGGCCGAAGGAAACAGGGCGATCACTCCACCGAGGCCTATCGCGGCCGACAAGCACTATGATCACGCTGATCAAAACAGAACACATCGGCCTAAACGCATACTTAACGAGACAGCGGGTCCCAGGCGCAACACCAGAATGCCAATGCAACTACAGAGCCCAGACGCTAAAGCACGTGTGTATCCAATGCCCGCTGCGGCAGAGTACACGCAACGCACTGTTCGCAGCAGCAGGATCAACAGACTGGAAAGAGATCACGAACACAAAAAGGGGCCTGCTCGCGACGGCGAAATGGCTTATACGAGAAGGGATGCTCGACCAATTCTCGTTAGCAAGGGAGGAGGAGATAGCAGAGGGGGAAAAAAGACAGGGAGGAATAGGGTCCTGGTGAGAGGAAGGGCTTCCAGCGCACCTACGCAAGTCCAAGAGAATCCAAACCTAAAAGCGCGGAAGGCCAACCGCAAAGACATAGAGAAGTGCGGAGAGTTTTTATGCCGGAAGTCGAGGCCTCGGGCCCTCGACAACGGATTTTCTTTCCGATAGAATAATATAGTGCGCGCCGCTTGCTCTATAGAAAGAGGTAGCCCGGCAAATTGAACTTATCTATCTATCTATTACTCATTTGTAGTGTCCATGCTTAAGCTATCGGCTTCTCCACTCGTCTCCGTTTCCTGCGCAGCCTGGGGGTCAACCGTCGGCGTCTGGGGGCCGGCGGTGAATATGCCTGCCGTAATTCTTGGTTGGTTCGGGGGAGGGGCATATGCCGTGAATCTCGGCCTGCCTGGGTTCCTCCTCGCCAGGGACTCGGTTCGCGTAAGTGAGTCGGTACGCGTCAGCAGGCGACTCGTTCTCTCTGTCGTCTCGGGGGAGTGGATCCTCGGTCGTTTGCCTGATGCCACTGTCCATCCCTCTTTGTCGGCCTCCTTCTTTTCGGCCCTTATCGTAGCCCTCTGTGTCCAGACCAGCCTCATTGCGTCCAGCTTTCCCCTGACTGCCTGTCTTATCTTGCACGTGCTCTTCCATGCGGCATGGTTGCCGTTGCAGTTGGCGCACTTCTGGATTGTCGAATTGCATTCTTCGGGTCTGTGGGGTCCAGCGCAGTTGTTGCACTTTGTCTCCGCTCTGCAGTCCGCCGCCCGGTGCCCGAATTTCGCGCACTTCATGCATTGCATTACACGGTGGTACGGGCTGTAGTGTTCGGCGTACAGGAGGGAGTAGTCCTGGACTAATCCCCTCGCCACAATCGCGTCGGCTTCTCGCTGGGTCCGGACCCCGATGATTAGAGAGGACTTCTGCTTGTCTCCAATCGCCTTCTCGCTCTTGTACCAGCTTGCCTTCAGGACTTTCAGGCCCGGGTGGGCGTTTCTGTTGTGGTCCTCGATTCCTTGGCGGATCTTGACCATGTTTGTCCTGTCCGCCGGTATTCCCCGTGGACCAGGACTTGGAACTGTTCCGTAGCGACTCTCGCTGTCGTTCCGATTTTCTCGGTCCAGGTATCAGTCCTTTTCGCGTCCTCGAGGGACTTCTGGTCCTTCATAAACAGCCGGAGGTCCCCGCTCGTCAATTTCTTCACCGCTACTACTCCGGGGCATCCGACTCTTTCCACAATAGTCGCGTACGACAGCTCTCGGACCGCCTTCTTCTCTTCGTCGTCCGTGATTTTGACGGTGATCACGTGACTTTGTTGCGGAGCTCTCGGGGGTGCTGCACAATCAGCGCCCGCTGCCATTTGGGCCCACGTCTTCTTCTCCTGTGTGTTGTTCTCCTTTTGGTCTTGAATTGCTTTCTTCATTTCCTTCACCTCCTGCTGGAGGGTCGCTCTTTCCTTCTGTGCACCGAGCGCTTCGCCAAGGACGATTAGGACTGGGAGGGGGGTGGCCCTCGTTAGGGCCTCGTTCTGCAGGATCTGTTGGATCTTTTGGGCTATAGTTAGTTCTCTAGAGGGATTGGTACTCTTTGGATGGTGGTCGGGCGCCTGTTGGCTCCCTAGGGGGTGCTTTGGGGCAGTGTGCGCAGCGGGACGGGGGTCAGGTTGGCCGCCCACCCCCGCCTCGCCGGCGACGTCTGCTCCTCCGCTGCTTTCGATATCATTTCCTCGATGGTTCGTCGCGTCTTTCCTTCCTGTGAGCCTGCGGTTCGCATTTTGGAAGTACCTCATGTCGAAGTTTTTCTTAACAGATATATATAGAAACATTTCAAGTGTAATCAACAACTTTTATTACCGACTTTAGTTGCTTTCAAGCACCAATTCATGTCCTGCAGCAGTAGTTGTTATTTTGTATTCGTGTTATTGTTCTAAAGACTAACTAGTTGGTTATAGTAAAACAAAAAAGGGTAAAAGGTACAAAGGTCGAGATTGATTAAACGCTCTAATCGTTATTGACGAACAGAAGAATAGAACAAAAAACGCTTAATAGTAAAAAGTATAGTTATTAACGAATAGAAGAATAGGACAAAAACGCTTAATATCAAAAAGTATAGTTATTAACGAACAGAAGAATAGGACAAAAACAAACGCTTAATAGTGTAAAGTATAGTTATTAACGAACAGAAGAACAAAAACAAAAAACAAAGGCTCAATAGAGAAGAAGCAGGGGACATTTTTGTTGTCATGCCGTTAATACATATATCAGTCAATGACGCCGCGCTCAGCTGTGCATTTGCCGCATTGTCTCACCACTTGGCCATTTCTCGTGGAGAAGAAGAAGAAGAAGAAGAAGAAGAAGGAGAAGAAGAAGCTGCTTCTATCCTGTCGTCTCGCAGAACTTTCATGAGACGCACACTGTCGCCTTCGACGCGATCGATCGAGTGCACGTATGCCACAGCGGCGTCTTGTGTCGGCCAGGCGGAGAGCCATAATAGATTTCTCTCGCTTTGGTATACGGCAGAATCGACCAGGCCGTCCAGCACTTGGATACACGAAGGCGAAGCATGGGGATCGGTGTGCCCATCTTCCACGGGTCCGAGGAGGATGGGGATGTCTTGGTATCGCATCGGAGTTGTTCGGTCCGACCGTGCTTGCTCGTATATCACCAAAAATCGACCCTCGCAGCGGGTCATCAGCGGAGGGATGTCATGCTGGTCGATGTCGTGAGGCCGGGGGACGGGTGAAGCGAGACGCAGTCGATGTGATTCGCCGGGTCTCTGTCTGGTGTGAGGGTGCAGGTCGCGCATTCGCCATTGTTCGACGGCGTCTTCGCTCGAGAGCTTCGCGAAGCAGAGTTGTCGAGTGGGATCCCACGGGCATTTGTAATGGAGGGGCGTTGCTTCGGAGGCACGAGAGGGAGCGTGTGGTGTCGAGAGGGGCGCGGCTCTTGTTTCGCGTGCAGCGTTGATGGCGGTGTTGTTGTTCGAAGGCAAACGCGGTGGCGACAGCGTCTGCTCCAGGACGGCGTAGAACATGTTGGGCCGGGCAGTGCGTTCACAAGCGTGGCAGTGGGAAGGCAGCGCCGCCATCTTCAGCCGTACAGCAGTGGGGTGCAGGCAGCGGATACTTGTACTTGCGCGCACCCCGAGAGGAGGTGCATGATAGCGCCCGGAAACGGTCACACGCCGCACGCACCGTCGGCGCAGGAGGGCGAGAGACGTTTCGGTAGGGTGGTTCGGAAGAGTGGTAGCCATGACCACGCCTTCCCGGCAGCGCCCTCCCAGCATCAGCGTCCCAGCATCAGCCTCCTCCCAGCAGCAGCGTCCCAGCATCAGCCTCCTCCCAGCATCAGCGTCCCAGCATCCAGCGCGCAGGGAGCGCGGGCAGGCTTCCATTCGTGTCGCAGGCCCGCGTCCACGGCGTCGGGTGGGCGTGAGCGGAGGCGGATACGAGAAGGGCGGGGAGTCCATCGGGCATCACACATGGTTCGCGTAGTCATCAGCCCTCGGCACGGTGAAACAGGCGGCGCGGCACTGGATCACGTACCCACTGCGCTGGCTCGGGGGAACGCATCTCGCGTCGCGTCGTGCGGTGCCCGGAGAAGGTCATGGTCGTGCCAGCGGACGTCCCGAAAGCCGCAAGCCTCGTGGGAAAGGCAAAAACCAACCAAGCTTGTCCATCCGTATCGCTGCCATCTGCCTTCACGGTCCCTCTTCCCTCGCCTCGCCTCGCTCACCTGAAAGCCCTCGATGCCTCTTCGGTGCTAGAAGAAGCGCCTCCGCTGCCGACGCCGCCGCCCTCGTCATCTCGCATCACCGGCAGACCGTCTCATCAGATTCCGTTCATCACCGCATCCATCCGTCGTACGCATCCAGTCCCGCCGACAGCAGCGCTGCCTGCCGCTCTCCTCTTCTGCCGCCGCCTGCAGTCGTACCGACCAGGGCCCTCAGAAAATGCACCTGCCCATTTCAGCCTGCCGCAGCAGCAGCAGCAGCAGCTTCTTGTCCATACCAGAAACAAGCCCATCTTCACCCCATTCATCAGCCTTGGTAACACACACACACAAGTCTCAAACATGTGAGCCCGCGATATGAGTATTGTGATCCATGATATATAAGTCTTGTGAAACATGATCGATGTCTTGTGAAACATGATAGATGTCTTGTGAATCATGATAGATGTCTTGTGAATCATGATACAAGAGTCTTGTGAATTATAATACAAGTCTTGTGAATCATGATACAAGAGTCTTGTGAATTATCATACAAGTCTTGTGAATCATGATACAAGAGTCTTGTGAATTATCATCTACAAGTCTTGTGAATCATGATACAAGAGTCTTGTGAATTATCATCTACAAGTCTTGTGAATCATGATATAAGAGTCTTGTGAATTATCATCTACAAGTCTTGTGAAAACGAAAAGTAGTATGCGGACATATAAAACAAAAATACAGCAGAAAGAAAAGGAAACTTCTGGGTTCCATTCCATTCACTGCCTCGCTCGCATTCCCCAGGTAGGTCCATAATATCCCATTCCATCCTCCCATTCCCATTCCCATTCCATTCTCATTCCATTCCCATTCCCATTTCCATCCGTGATGAACAAAAAAAGAAAGAAAGGAAAATGTCAACAACACCGCCGATAAAAGGAGAACCCCCCAATCCCCAAGAGACGACGGTTCTTTCTATTCAGCAGCAGGTGGACGTGTGACACCACCAACTTCCCCCCACAAAAGTCGTCCACGAAGCGACTCCCAACTCTTCTTCACCTGGAGATCCATCAAACTTCGCTTCGCCCGCATTTCAACTACACCACTCTCCCCCCTCACCCCCTTCTCCCGGAAGCTCCCCTAGCTCTTCCGCGCCTGCGCCGGAATCATCCTAGGCGGCAACGGCAATTCCTTGTCTTGGAACCCGTGCATCTTGGTGGTCCGAGGAACTTCAAAGCATCCCACCTCCGTATAGCTGTCATCCGTCGCATTCGCCATGCGCCGCGATTCCTTCGGCGGTGTCGGCGGCGGAAGCCCACCGCTCTGCCAACTTCGCCTCTCTTCCTCACTGCGACGATCCGTCGTGCCGTCCATCTTCGGTGGCGTGGGAGGCGGCATCTCGCCCATGGCTTCTGGTGGCATGTGGGCATTGCCCATCATCGCCGTGCCCTGCTTCCAGAGCTTCTCTTCGCTCTGCTGCGGCGTGACCCGTGATGGCGTGCGCGAGACATTGCTCGAGTTCTCGGCCGCCTCGCCAATCACCGGCAGCGTGACTTGATCATTCTGCGCATCCCCCGGGCTTCGGACTGCCATGATACTGCGATCGGGTACGTCCTCCTCACACGAGCCCTTGCGCCGTGACTTCTCCGCCTGGTGCTCTGCCTTGCGGATGACCTTTTCCGTGCCAGGAGGGTTGCTACTGTCCCGTGGTGCGAGGTTCATGCCACCGAGCCGCTCGTCTCGCACCGTGCCTTCGATGCCCGCCGGTATCGTTATGCCCGCATTGGCCTCCAATGTCGTCGAGAGCCGTTCCTGCTCCGCACGTTCTCGTGACATGGTGATTCCAGAGATGAATCGGAGGAACCGGTCGCCGTACCGTTCCGGCGGAATAGGCGATATTTGTGACTCGTGTCCGCCCATCCCTTTCCACGCATGCTCAATCCTTTTGAGCAGCGTGTACTGCACATGTGTTAGCTGCCACTCGGTGCATCTCGAACTGACCTGTACTCACCCTCGTCAAGCAATCAATGATGCCGAGATAGTATATTTCCTCCCCAGGAGCGTCATCCTCATGAGTCGCGCGGAAGCCACCATCGTCAGCATAAAAGAAGAAAGGACTTCGATGCGCCTCGTCGGGCATCTTGTACAAAGTCTGTGAGATGGGCACAGGTCTCTGTCTCTTGACCGCCTCTCGCATCTCCTTGACCCGTTTCGCATTCTCCATTTTGCTTGGTGTCCTGTCCAATTGCGGGTGACTGCCATCGTCCTTCGGCTCTCCCTCGGGCTGGAAGACACGCAATGTCTTATCGCGCAAGTTCTCTTCATTACCACGTTCCAAGTCATGAATGCCGACCAGCATAGAATAGTCCATGATCTTCAGACGCTGCAGTAACGCAACATCCTTTTGCATCTGCGCTACAAATGCTTCCTTCTTGGTGGGGCCGAATTCGAGATGTAGATTGCGACGCAACCAATTCAGATCTTTGAGTGTCGCTCGAGGATTCTTCTCTAAATCTTCTTCCCTGAAATCTCGGCCAATCGTGCTGCCCTTCAGATCGAATGTGCGATGTATGTCGCGATGTGGCGGGAACAGGTTGTTCATGACCACGAAGTGGATCTTTCGTCCATACGGAATCTTCACTCGATGAAGTCCATAGAATTGTGAGAGCAGAGTGTTGGGGTTCTCGGTGACATGCTTGTAGTAGTCCCGAAGAATCATCCGCAAGAATTTGTGCTCTCCATGATGGATCGTCTTGATAATGTATTTGTAGTCTCGTGAGAAGTAGAAGAATGATCCGCTCTTTCCGGGTGAGCCCAGCTCGGAGAGGATGTATTTCGAAGTCAAAGACATGAGGTAGTCGGCAGGATCCAACTGGAAGTTAGCCCGGAGCTTCCTGAAGACAAACGGCGCGTAGTCCTTGAACTTGAAGTCATACTTGGAGCTAGGGGTCAGCTCACTTCCGCTAATGTCGAAGCTGAATTTGTGCTTCGTCTCAAAGTCGGCATCCGTGAGCTCTCGGTCGAGTTTCGCGTTCGTGCGGCTAACACAGCAACGGATACCAGTAAGCATATTATACGCGGTGACGAAGTTGACATGGTTCTGGTCGACCTTGGTGCCCACAACCACTCTGTCATCGTCGGTGTCCGCTCGCTGCTTCTTGGACGCGCGCTTCGCTCTGATGTGCTCTGCCCATCTGGCTGCATCCTCATCTTGAGGAATGTCATCCAGATGCATGTCTGAGTGCACGGACCGCGTGTTACGCCTTCCCAGCTGTAGGGATGCTCTACGTCTCGTTGGAGTATTCGGCGAAAAGCGGCCCGTGGACAGGATTGCGCCGTCAAGCTGTGACGATGGATCTGAGCCATCCTTTGAAGTACGTGTCGCGCTCGGTACCTCCAGCGTGTGTCGCTGAGTTAACCGTTCTGGCCTTGTGGCAGTCGGAACTAAGCTTTGGCTGGGATCGAAAGCTGGTGGTGAAGATGCACGATGTTTTGAGGGTTTGGAGCTCGGCGGCCTCAATAGTCCATCTGTGGTAGTTTGCGGTGAGCTCTCTTCTACTGGCGGTAGAGCGGAGCTGGGCGTCATCGGAACCTGTCCATGGCTGACGCTTCGTATTGGGTGTTGTGACGTGATTGGCTCCCCATTCGAGATGCTGACAGGCTTGCCCAGCGGACTTTTGGTCGCTGGAATGGCAGGCTTGCCGTTCGCATGCGGGACCGCAGTAAAGTAGCCTTCTTCGGCTGCTCCTAGACGTGTTGTGGCCTCTTTGACAGCTTCGCCCGATCTCCGCTCACCGCCGTCAGACACGGACAGATTTGTTGCGCTGAGATTGTTCATGCTCCGCCGGCTTTTCATGCTCAGCGCAATGCTTTTAGCACTGAGCGCTCTGTCGCTCCCGGGGGCGTTTGGTACGCTCAGCACGCTGCCTTCTTTTCCACCGAAGCCCTCCTTGACGCTTGTGCTGCGTCTTGGCGCGGCATTGGCGTTTGACGTAGGCGGGTAGGCCTCTGCGAGAGCGTCCACGGTAAAGGGTGTGAGCTGCTCTGAGCCTGGTGTTCTATGGTGGTCATTTGGAAGGACTCGGGAGTATGTGCCGTTTGTAGTGGAGGTCGTGTAGCCATCTGCAGCGCCAACCGACATGTCTCTGCCAGCCCCAGCGCTCAAGTTGCCGTGAACCATGAAGGCATGGGCATAAGACAGCTCGGTGGACTTCCTGCTCAGCGGCGCCGTCGTGGATGGTGGTGGGTCTGGAGGCGGCGCATCGTCCCCTGATCTGAAGGCCGTGGTGGTCGCCAGCGCGAAGAAGTCCGGGTTGGCGTTGCGGTGGGCCACCGCGGTGGTAGGAGTCGACGGACGCTGTCCTATGGCGTCTGAAGATCCTGCAGAGAGTTCGTGTAATGTGTTGCGGTATTCGTTATGCTGGGTGAGCAATAGCCGTCGCTGCAAAGTGTTATGGGCGCGCGGATGTGGTGTGTTGGATGTTGGCTGGCTCAGAGCAGAACAGACGTCGGTCTGTCGGTCGGCTAACGGCCACGTCCATACGAGGCTTGGCGGCGCGATCAGCGCCTGTCGTCATTGTTGATTTCGCCTTGACTCGCACGCGCTGTGGATCGTGCAAAATTATCTATACTGTCTCCTGCTGTTCTCGGGCTGACAAAACACGTGCAGCCTCATCAGCAGCCCAGTAGCCCAGCAGCTGCGTTGTGCAATGGGACTCGGCGGATGAACGTGTTCCCTGCATGAGCTCCGGAAGCTCTGCTTTCCGCACGTTGTTTGGCGTCGAATCACCGCTGCACACGCGTCGCTCTCGTCTCAGCATTGGCCGTCACAGGCTCACAGCACACTTCAACACCACTCGGGTCACATCAAGCAGCACGACATGGTGGACATAACAAGTCCAAAATAAAATGCATGTCAGGCTATGTACTCTGTTCGCGCTGCGTAGCATTGTGACATCTCTCGTAGCAGTAGCAGTACCCTCGGCCGTGCTCTCTCCCCCCATAACGCCAGTCATAAACATCCCCTAAAGCAAAATAGAAAATCCCCCGAGAAGCCGGTCCCAATACGAGAAGGTCGACGAGAGAACAAACGCGTCCTCACACAAACCGCGAGCTGGTATCACACATACATATATCCATGGACCTTCATCTGACGCCGAACACCTTGCATCGCCGACCGCGACTATCATCGACGCGCTTCGGCCACGACTGCGTACCCGAGAACATGGCGCGTCGGGCATCAGTCCCCATCACGGAAGGTCGCAACATCGTCAGATGGGACAGAAGAAGGAAAGAGACGCTTATGCCTTCTTGGGCGTCGCGCTCTTCTTTGGGGTGGCCTTCTTCGCGGCGGCCTTCTTGGGAGCGGTGGTCTTTCGGACGGCCTGTGGTGCGGTAGACTTGGTTACGCGCCCTGACTTGGTCTTGCCGAGGACAACTGGAGCCTTCTCCTCAACGGCTGGAGCCTACAAAATCGTCAGCATGGATTGAGTGTCACACGTCGAAGTCATTCCTCACAGCAGCAGGTGTCTTGCGCTTGGTACCAGTGTTTGCCTTTGTCTTGGTTGCCGCCTTCTTCGCTGGTGCCTTTGCCTTTGTGGTCGTGGTCTTCTTGGTAGCGGCAGCCTTCTTTGGGGCAGCAGCCTTCTTGGTTGTGGTCGTGGTCTTCTTGGTGGCAGCGGTGGCCTTCTTTGGTGCTGCAGCCTTCGTGGTCTTCGCAGCGGCGGTCTTAGTGGAAGCGGCGGCCTTGGCTGTTGGTGCAGCGAGCTTCACTGTTCCAGAGGTACCTGTTGGCGGCAGCGAGGTCAGCAGCGTTCTTGGGACAGCGTCGATATTCGGACTGAAAGCGATGGGACGGTGTGCTCATCGATGCCGAGAAGCACGACACATCAATTGTCGCGTCGTGCGTGTGTTCGAGCGTGGATGTGATCGATCGGTCTGACGTACCCTTTGGTCGCGCGAAGACACCGCTGTCGGAGCCCTTCTGGAGGGCGCGGTTGAATTGTGCGGTGAAAACAGCATCGCTGACGCCAGTGAGGTTGTTGTTGGCCAGCACGTACTTCTTAATGGCCTGGCGACTGTAGGAAGGGAGCAATGTCAGTCAGAGCTCCAGGCTGTGTCACACCCTGCTACCTCCGAAATGGCTAACGACGGCGACGACGTGGTGAGTGTTTTCACTTACGAAGAACCATTCCGCTCCTTGAGCTGTATATCAAGACGCGTCAGCCCAATTCTCGAGTCGCAGCAGTGGTTGTGGGGTGCGTGGTGCGATCCGACGTGTCGCCTGTCGCAATCTGACCATCACGAAGACGACCACACCAAATGCGCCGGGAAAGCTCAACTTACGCTGACAATGGCCTCCTTGATCATGTCTGGGGTACGGACGCGTCAGCAACCGGCGAACACGATCACAGCGGTCCCGCATCGCCGCGACAGAGCGCGCGATCAGGTCGTCGTCGCAAACATACCTTGGTAAGTGCCGTGCTGGGAGGCGCCAGCAGGCTTGCTGGCCTTCTTGGTAGCGGCTTTGGGAGGCATGTTGCTTGGAATGTGGTTGATTGTGCTGGAAGCGGATTGCCTGGAGCGTCGATTGATGTATTGAATACGGGTGGTCGAAGTTGTGGTCGAGCGCGTGGTGGATGGGAAGCAACAGGTAGAGCAGTAAAAGGCCGCAGTCGCGCGTGCGGCGGGGAAAGGGCCCTATTTATTGTAGAGCTAGCACGCTGCGCAGCACTTGGATCAAACCCATCGCTACCCTGCACCTCTTCCACGAGCTAAGCTCCATTCTCTCTTTTACTCTTCTGATCTTTCCTCTGATAGGACCGGATCTCATCGTCCTGTCTCGGTCGCTTCGAGCCTTTCCTGAGCGCACTTCGACCTCCCTCGACGCCCTCCCTTCTTTGTTATGATCTTGGCACTCCTCCACGCGCCTCCTGCCTGTCGCGTTTCTCGTCCCAACTCTGCACCCGTTCTTTTAATTCGAGAAGCAGTCCGTCTTCTGCCCCATGCTATGATTCGCCCGAAGCCTGTCACCATCCATCCCGACTGTTGTCATTCTCGTCTAGTTCCGTACAAGGTCTCGTGATACCCAAGTGTCCCGCTCCTGCTCACGCTCCCTCGCTGCCATCGTGATTTCAGGTCACTGCATCACACCTCTACGTTGTTCAGACTCGGCACAATATATGATGGTATTACACGTGAATCATTCGCCTTCACTGTATCTGTATTGCGATGCTACCGCGTTCCTCTTGTCGAGAGTCCTCCACGCGGCGCGTCACCGCCTGAACTGGACGTGATACAAAATCACACGCGTGCACACTTCACTGCTCAACACTAACGTGTCTTCTGACTGCCTGCGCGATATTTGATGATCCATTCACGTTGCACGAGATTGATCGAGAGTGTAGGCAACTGTGGCAAACTGGTCACGCGGTCAGCGAATTCAGATCACGCCACCCACCCATACACCTTGGCGCATCCCAACGACGAGCGGCTGGAGAAGTATTCAATATAGAGATAGTGGCAAGGGGGTGGAGAGGATGGAAAGTGCATCATTGAGCGCTCTATCGAGTATCGTGGCGCATCAGAGGATCCTCCCCAAAGTGTTTTCTGCGCAATTTCTCTTTCTTCCAGACATCTGCCATCTCCCTCGTTGTGCATGAGCTGAGATTTGCCGTGCTTCATGTTCGCGGTCGCACGCGTGTGGAAGAGAGTATGGGCCCATCTGAACTGATCCGGCATCTTCTGAACGAGTGAAGAAGATGTGATCAACGTGGTCTACTGAGCTGGGAACGTCGCACTCAGCAATCGTTGATGCAGGAAGGCAGCCTCGTCAAAGTCAGAGGACTATTCCTGCAGTAATTAGTGGTTCCTGGATCTTGACAGCAACATCAAATGGCAGTCGCTGTATCCAGTGTAGTCGAAAGTTCTGTGGGTCGGCAGAACTGAGAATGTCGTGTATTGATACCTCATAGAATGTCGGTGTCGAATCGTGCTGAGAGATAAGATGAGAACTCTCCATGGCAAAACTGCCAGGTCTGTAGTAGTGCTTGAGGTTCAAAGTGTCGGAAGAGTCGAGGCCAGGTAAAGAGTGTAGCGCTGCAGTCGTCTTTTGGCCAAATCGTGCAGGCCATGCAACAAACCGCTTCGTGGTAAACGTCAATCCGGAGCATAAGAACCGGAATATCATCAAGTCATGCCCATTAAGAAAAACGCCCGTCGGCACGCCGGCCAACATACCGCATGCCTCCCTTTCTGGCGGCACTCCCACCAAAACGCCTTTCCTACTCCTACAGATTGCGCTAGCTTTGTCGACGAGAAGCCCAATGCCACTAGGCCTGGGCTAAAGGCGGACCGGCCGGTGCCATCTGTTGCTGTGGTGGTGGTCGCTGCTGGAAGCCACCTTGTCTCTGCTGTCCTTGGAAGCCGTTTTGGTCATTTCGTGGCCCACCACGACCTCGACCATAGCCGCCACCACGGCCTCCACGATAGCCTCCAGTACGGTTTGCAGGGTTGAGCAGATCCTGTCCGCTGCCTTGCTGTCTGCCTGCTTGTTGCCCCTGCTGCTGCTGTTGTTGCTGTGGCGGCGCAGTGTTGATGGGGCGAGGGATGTTCTCTGGTGCGTCATATACATACAATTTCTTGTCAATAGTGCCGGGAATGGGTTGAATCTCAGTACCAAGTTCCTGCTCGATACGGTACAAGTTGAAGCGATCTTCCCAGTTGATCAGGTTGATGGCCAGACCAAGATGACCAAAACGTCCGGATCGACCGATTCGATGAAGATACGTCTCCGCGTTCTTGGGGAAGTCAAAATTGATAACGACATTCACGGCCTGAATATCGATACCGCGAGTGAGAAGATCGGAACAGACCAGGTTGCGCATCGCACCATTGCGGAAGTCGTGGAAAACGCGATTGCGATGCTGCTGCAACATCTTCGCATGCGAGTAGAAACATGAGTACCCAAGCTCGGTGATCTTCTTGGCTAACAGCTCGACACGAGTGGTGCTGTTGCAGAAGATGATAGACTGGTTAATTTGCAGTCTGCTGAAAAGTGTGTTGAGGCAGTGGACCTTTTGCTTCTCTTCAACGAATGCGTAATATTGTGTGATACCACGCAGAGTGAGCTCGTCCATCAAGTTGATCTCGTGAGGATCGTTCATGTGCTTGTCTTTGAAGTCCTTCACCACCACTGGGAAAGTTGCGGAGAATAACATGACTTGTCTGTCCTTGGGGTGGAACTTGAGGAGCTGCTCAATCGTTACAGTGAACTCAGGTGAGAGCAGCTTGTCAGCCTCGTCCATGACAAACGTCTTCGCTTCGGACAAATCAGCGACACCCTTGCCTGCCAGATCCAAAATACGTCCAGGTGTACCGACAACAATGTGCACAGGGTCGTTTAATCGTATAATGTCGTCGCGCAGTCCAGTTCCTCCGGTGGTAACCATGACATTGATGCCAAGGTGCTTGCCAAGGGTCTTGCAGACTTGCGATGTTTGCAGTGCCAATTCTCGTGTGGGTACGAGAAGAAGTGCCTGAATCTTGTCCAACTTGGGGTTGATGCGTTCCAGAGTAGGAATGACGAATGCGGCGGTTTTGCCTGTACCGTTCTTCGCTCGTGCAAGTATATCGCGGCCAGATAACGCGACTGGAATCGTCTCTTCTTGAATGGGCGAGGGCTTCTCGAACCCTGCTTCATAAATACCCATCAATAGCTCGCGCTTGAGGTAGAACTCCTCGAAATCCAGGCCCTTTGTCGCTGTGACATCCTCTGTTTGCTGTCTGCCATCTTTCGGAGGTGCTTTTAGCCCAGACTTCCAATCGCCCTCTGCAGTCTCGTTCAGCGACGTCTTCTCGAGCTTGTTGGCTAGCCCGTCCGCCATTGTAATGTTGTGTTTGCTGTGCTAAGTGCCAGCGCCCTGTGATCTGTTTGTATGAATGTCCGGAGGAAGCCAGACGGTGCCTGCGCGACAGTGGTGCTCCCGCGAGCGATGCGGCTGACCTGAAGCTGACAGAAAGTCCCTGGCTGAAGCGGTCCAGCAATCCGCTGTAAAAACTGCGCGACTTTCTCAGGCGGTTCGGAGGCCGCAGACCGTGATGCAAGCTATTGGGAAACGGCCTATAGAGCAGACTGGTTAGTCTCTGGAAGTGTCTGTGTGCGCGATGCGGCGTAGCAGTGAAGGCGGCAATACGGCGGATTTGGCTCTGGTATGGCAAGTGGTTGCGCGTGTGGTTCGGAGTGGTCGGAGGAGGTGTGGTGGTGGTTGGTAGACTGTGAGGGTGTCTGAAGAGTCGGACTTCGGCAGGGCTTCGAAGAATGAAGTCGGCGAGAGGCCCAAAAGCTTGGCGCTCATTGGCAGCCATTGAGCTGCATCGAGGTGTTGCACAAGCCGACGGAGTATCCACCCGAGCATTGTTTTTCGCCCCCTCGCCTCGCGCTTCGTTGATCTGTAGAAGCATCTGATATGAGCAGTGAATTGATCTCGTGTCCTCTGACTGGAGTTTGATACGCGTGCGACATCCGCCGCAGCAAACGGAGATTGACCACTGCCAGCATGTCTACCTTGTGAGTCGCCCATTCTCACAACAAATGCCAGGATCGATCATAAGCCATTTCAAGATTGTCTATGAGACAAACGGTCATTGGCCGTGAACCTTTTCGAATGGGCCATCAACTTCCGCCGACTTCTAACACCACAGCAGTCACCATATGCTACGATTCGCCACGCGACCATGTCCCGCACTGCGACAAAGCACAAATACCATCCGGCCATCGCTCAACATCAACTCTCTAAGGTTCCACGCAACCGGAGCAACTAAGCGGCTGGCAGACGCGAAATCTCTCTCCTTCGCGCGGCCGGTCCCTTTCGCCCACCGTCTCAACAAGCTCATAGCCCACTCCAAACCATTTCGAAGATCGTACAGCAGTCCCACCGACCATGGCACTGTTCCCGCGTCCTACAAGTCCGCCAAACGGGCTGTCCGCACACTAATCCTCATCAACACCGGAGTCTTCCTCACCTGGGCCTACGCAACCGGCCATGCTCGTCAAGACAACGACACCCAACTCCTGCAATATCTCATCAAAAACTTCCTTTTAACCGAAGAAAACCTCTCGCAGGGCCGTTACCACACGATGATCACGTCGGCCTTCAGCCACAACAACCTGTTCCACTTTGGTTTCAGTAAGTCTACCAACACGCTCTTTCGATCCCTAGGCATCTCTGACCCACAACCTCCCTTCTACCTAGACATGTTGGTGCTCTGGAGCTTCGGCGGCATACTCGCCTACCTTCCCTTCATCGGTGCTAGACATATCTACTTGCTCGCCCTGACCGGTGGCTTCGCCTCGTCTTCCGCCTGGCTCATCCACCAACGCTCCAAAGCAACCCCGGCACCAAAGACCACCTCCAAATCTTGGAACCCCTTCTCCGCCACTTCTGCGCCAAGTCGGACACGAACGATCGAGGGACTCCTCGGAGCGTCGGGATTCATCATGGCTACCGTCTCATTGTCAGCCTGTCTCATCCCCTTCGCGCCAATGACGATGATGGGCGTCGTGCCCATGCCACTATATGCCGTGGCGATGGCGTACGCCGCGTTGGATTTGTATTTGTTAGATAGTGAACAGAGTCGAACGGCTCATTCGGCGCATTTGGGCGGCTTCGCATTTGGCATTGTGTATTACTTGGTGTTGCTGAGGAAGAAAGGTGGAGTTTGGCAGTTGATCAGTAGGAGGACAAGGTAAGAGGAGAAACCTAGAAATTTCCGGTGTTTGTTTGGTATGACACCGTGAGAGGTGAGATGGTGGTGGTTATGTGACACTAAGATATGTCTGATGTACATAATGCATGCATCGAATACACATGACATGCGGAAACCCATACAGTCATTTGGTGCGCCTGTGCGCCTGTGACGTGCTCCCCCCTAGCTGCAATGCTGGCGTCACATTGGCTCTTTCGTGCCCCGTCTCTTAATCTTCTCCACTGGAAGTGCCACCTTCGAGGACATCGACAGGTCTCCAGCACGAGTTGATGTCTCTCAGGCATTACTGATATCTCCTTTCGTGATGTTTCTCATCATCGAGTCTTGACCTTACTCCACGAAGTCCTTGACTCTGTTCAACCAACCAAGGTACTCCTTCTGCTCCTTCACATCGATGTAGTCCGGCACGGCCTGAGCGAGGTACTCTGAGACACCTCGTGCGTTGAGGTAGCTCTCCAAGATGCCCTGGACTTCCTCGTCAAGCTGCTGGAATGGGGGTCCAGCGTAGAGTGACTCTGGGTGGTCGCGGATCAAAGCCTTAGCATCGCCATTGAGCTCCTTTGGCAGCTGCACAAGTTGGTTGATGATGAAGTCGCCATCAGCTGCGGTGAGATAGAATTTGAGAGCGCCCTTGTTGGGCCTCTGGACTAGGACCGTCACGGCGACTGGGAATTGTTGTGGGGCACCTTCGGAGTCCTGTATTTCATGTGTCAGTCAATGTTGCAGATGGTGAATGTTCTCAATCTCGTTGCTCACCTCATCAGTCAGTTCCTCACGATCAGCTGGGGCAACCGAGTCTTCTGGCGCAACCTTGAAGTTGCCATCTGCCTTGCCACCCTTGTTGATGGCGCCCTTGGTGTTGGCGCCTCCTGACTGTACGTCCATACCCTCCTCACCAAGCGCCATGTCCTCTTCGCCGTAGCCCTCATCAATCTCCGAGTTGAAGTCTGCTATCGAGAAGTGGACGGTGATCTGCTCATCCTCGTACTTGCGGATTAAGTAGACATCTTGCTCGCCGACGACATCCTCAATCTCCCAGAAGGGGTTGTCCGCCTTGAATTGCTCAATGTTCTGGTCTGAGCCGGCTTGTGTCGTCGATTCCTCGTTTTCGATGCTGATCTCACTCTCGAGCTTGGCAGCAAGTTGTTGCGAGTGCTCATCGAAGCGGGCGCGTGTTGTGGAGAAGAGAGCGCTGCGGGGAGCTTGTTGGCTGATGCGTGATCGAAGGGTCGATGTGAAAGAGGGTCTGATCCAGGTCGTGGCAACGCGAGATGCTGTGCGAGGCGCGCTGCGGGCGAGGACGCGGAGGGACAACATTGTGAGGGATGTGCGGAGGGAGAGGGAATTAATAGTCGATGCCGAACAGATGGGATGATCAATGGATGCAAAGGGTCGGGAGTGGTCAAGAAATGTTCGAATGTTCTTCGCGCGGAGCGGAGGAGCTTGGACTCCAGTCGCGGAGACACGTGAAGGAGGCCGATTCGCTGCGCGATGACGAGCCGAACACCTCACTCGAGCTGCACAATTAAATCCGCGACGACGACCGGCCCGTTTCGGAGGCGCTCCGAGGACATCAACGACGCGGCGGGATCGTGAGCGCGGGAGCTGTCCATTGAGGTCTCGTCCCCAAAAATCACCCATTCCACCCACGCGACCATGAGCACCGTTCCCAGCACGAAAGGCGTCGCTTCTGGCCCCAATGCCGGCCAGACTCCCACAGCCGCCGAGACGAGGAAGGAGAAGCCCTCACCCCTTCGATCGATCATCGCAGGATCAACAGCAGGCGCAGTCGAAATCGCCATCACATACCCCGCCGAATTCGCCAAAACACGGACACAACTCAACTCACGACTCGCTCCCGGGCAAAAAGTCGCTTTCCCTCCCTTTGGCCCTCAATGGTATGCAGGATGTACGACACTCATTATTGGAAACAGCATCAAAGCTGGAGTACGTTTTGTGGCATTCGATCAATACAAGAGCATGTTGAGCAGTCCTGATGGGACGATTTCCGGGCCTATGACTGTTGTCTCTGGATTCCTAGCAGGAGCCACCGAGTCTCTGTTGGCTGTCACACCGTTCGAGAGTATCAAGACACAACTCATCGATGATCGAAAACGAGAGAAGCCGCGGATGCGAGGTTTCCTGCATGGTTCGGGCATGATATTTAGAGAACAAGGCGTAAGAGGGTTCTTCAAGGGCTTCGTGCCCACAACTGCGCGACAGGCTGCCAATAGTGCTGTCCGCTTCTCATCGTACACCTCGTTGAAACAACTCGCGCAATCTTATGTCGCGCCAGGAGAGAAGCTTGGGACAATATCGACATTTGGAATCGGTGCTGTGGCGGGGACGATTACGGTGTATGCGACACAGCCGATTGATACTGTGAAGACGAGAATGCAGAGTATTGACTCGAAGGGGCAATACAAGAATAGCATAGATTGCGCTGTCAAGATTTTCCGAGAAGAGGGCTTTTTTAAGCTGTGGTCCGGAGCAGTGCCGAGATTGGGGAGGTTAATGTTCAGCGGTGGAATTGTGTTTGCCATGTACGAGAAGACGATGGACCTATTACAAACGTTGGATCCCGAGAAGAAGTACATTTAGTCATCACATTGCCGACACAGCGAACAAACCAGGAAGCTTCGACTTTCACGGGAACGATCTCGAAGAGTGTGCTTGGGAACAGTATGCGAAGGCGCAGGTGCTACATAAAATGCGATGACCCGCGACGTGGTGAGGCAAGGCCTCGTGCCCCCAAGGTACCTCAAGAGAAGGATGCACATTGAAAACCTGGAGGATATGCCCACTGAGCACAGAACCTCCCGTCAGTAGGCCGGAAATCGTTGCAGCTTCAGCATATAATCAAGCAATCTAAGCTGAAAAGATGACAGCTTGAAGAAACTATCCCACATGTATTCAATGGCCATTCCGCGAGCAGCCCGCCATGGCTTGCGAACACTGTACTCGGAATACACTGGCCGCTTGGAGCGATAAGTAGCTGGTTACATTTCTGATTACCGAGCGACCACTTTTTGATATAAATGAACGAGTCACGTTGCATGCTAAAAGCTTGGCGAACTAAGTTAGAACATACCCACTATAGCCAGCTTCCACATGCAAACACGCCATCCACCTCCTTGTGGCTTCCAACCTCTCATTCTAGCAAGCTCTCGACTATAGAGAAAGCAGAGAAGACGAGTCGAGCCTTGGTCGACATCTGCATTGTTGTACACGCTTGATCACCGAAGCCTTCACCTCCGGCCAGCCAAAGCACGCGAACGCGTTTCGCGAGCTATTTCCAATAGCTATTTCGGTCAACCGCGGACAGGTGGAGGGTTTGGCTCTTCAAGTACCACTTTTCCTCCAGGTTCTGGTGGACTTGGTTCTACAGCGCCTGCTCCAAATTCAAGCATCTTTGGCCCTGCGAATCCCGGCACGTCAACCTCGAATCGCAGTATCTTTGGCCCTACGAATCCCGGCACGTCGACTTCGAATAGTAATTTCTTTGGCTCCGGAAGTCCAAGCATCACTCCTCCTACCTCGAGCTCTAGTACCCCTGGAGATTCAGCCTAGGATACTTCATCGAGCCATACGCTCAGGAAGCTTCGATCCTGGAAAAGCATTGAATACTTGTCAGGTGATAACGAATACCTAGTACAGAGCTCTGTGCCTTCCACGAGATACCACCACAAGAGATACAGATGACCACGAAAGTAACGTGCTCGATCACAGAAGCCAAATCCTCTCCTTTCCAGAAGCATCTCTGACACCTCCCGCATTCATCCTTCCATATAGTATCCTCAAACCTAGCGCCAACGCAGCCGTCGCAAAACTACACGCCGCACAAACAAAGTTCCCCGTCGGATATCCACTCGCCGCCTCCCTTGGCAACCAAATCCACTGCGCAATAATTTGACTTACGCCAGCCATAGAGTTGTTCATCGCCGTTGCAACCGCCATAGTAGTAATTGCTGGAACATTACATGTAACCCACGCGCTCAACGGACCCGAGGATGGGAAAGCTCCTGCAGCGCAAAGCATCAGACAGCCGTATCGGGCTGTGTAAGCGTCTGCGGGTAGAAGACCGGCTGTGAGCCAGCCGATTCCGCCTAGAGTGGAGGAGATTCCGATGTGTAGGCCTCGTTTGTTGGTGCGGTCGGCGGACCATCCGAGGAAGAGACAGATTATATAGCCTACAACCCAGGGTGGGACGGTCATGAGTTGAGCGGAGATGCTGGTGTAGCCGAGGCCGGAGACGATGGTGGGTGTGAAGAAGGTTAGGGAGCCGAGTGGCACGCAGTTGGTTGCCTTGAGGCATATTTTAGTATTGGGGGATTTCGGAGCTTTAATAGAGACTCACATATGCGAAATAATGCGTCAGCATTCTCGGACTGAACGCTGTGGCCATGATTTCCTGCTTGGTAGATTTTTGCTGCGTGAAGCCACCACCTTTGACAGCAATGCGGTCCTGGATGTATTTCTCGTCGTCGTTGTTCAGCCACTTTGCACGACTGGGATAATCGGGCAAGAAGAGTAGGACTGGAATGACCATGATAACGGTAATAATTCCTTCGATGATGAACAGCCATCGGAAGCCTTCGAGTCCAGCCTCGCCGTTGATGTTTCCAACACCGTACGCGATACATCCGCCAAAGGCTCCGGCAGCAGTCGCTGATGCGAGGACGAAAGCAATTCGTACACTGCGCTCTTCGACAGGATACCAGAAGGTGATGAGGTAGACAATACCTGGGAAAAAGCCCTGCATATATTGTCAATCTCGACGTCTTGAAGTGTCGGGACGAAAATGCTTACAGCTTCAAAAACACCAATGAAAAACCTCAGAACAACCACGGTCGCATAGTTTTGGACGCCAGCGAAACCAATTGTGAAAATTCCCCAGGCCCCAAGCAACGTCGCAAGCCAAACACTGGGTCGGACGTATCGTTTCATGATCCAGTTACTTGGAACTTCGAACAACGCATATGCGAGCGAGAAGAGCGAAACCGCCACGGCGTAATTTGTGTTCGTCATGTTCGTAGCTTGCAAGAGAGAGTCGCCAGTCTCTTGGTTCAAAACTTTCGAGTTGCCGATGTTTCCTCTGTCGAGGTAGTTGAGGAGATAGACCCAAGCGCAAAGTGGCAAGATGTGAAGATCCATGCGGCGGACGAGCTCCCGTGCTCGTTGCTTGTCTTCAACGAAAGGTGCATTTTTAATTGGATCTTCTTCCGGGCTCTAACAACTTGTTAGCTTGGAGCGACTGTTTGCAACGGGCCATGTTCATTACCGGTACAGTCTCGATGGCATCTTCGGTATGGATTGCTCCATGCTCATCCTTTTCGGTTCCAGCCATTATGCACTGCTTCCGCTTGTAACTCGAAAGTGCCTCGTGGGAGAGTGAAGATCAAAAGTCAACACATTATGTGAGAGATAGAAGTGGCATATAAAGAGCAGAAGTGGCGTGAAAGAAATCTGGCAGAAAGATGGTCATTGCGGAAGACTTGCCTTGTTGCCGCTCTGGTGTTTCCACTCTGCGAAGATCTTGCCCGCTCGTGGGAAGCCATGTTGCATGCCCGCCACGCGATCATGCAGATCAATATGGGGTTTCGCGGAGAAAGTCGTGCGGAGAAGTGTGCCCCATTTGCATGCAGAAGAGCTGTCACGACTTTGGAGTGCTTTTTGATGACGATGCACGTATTGGTACAGAGTACATGCATGCGTGTAGCATGGTTATATGTCTATTAGCCGCCCCATTCCAATGCAAGATTTATGCTTGGGAGAAAGTCAGGCGAGCTTGGTATCGTTCACTTCACTACTTGTGCGCGGGTATAAGGCACCTATGGTAGTCGTATCCCAGGCTCTTGCCAGCGGTTTGTACACAAACATCTGCCGAAGATTCGACACACATGTATGCAGCATAACAGGGTGGGATGCCATATCTGGCGGTCTTGGGGCACTTCGGTCGCGAGATCCGTCGGATTGCCGCTTTCGTTATCGCATCTGTAGTGTGTTCGAGCCTGACAGCAATATGTGGTGACCCGTCTTCTACTGCTGAAGTACTGTGTGAAAAGACATCACAGAGGCTTCCTTCCTACTGTCGAAGAGTGTCGCTTTTGTACGGGCTGTGCAAGGATCGGTTCGGATAGACGTCATCAATGCCAAGCCGGCTCAAAGCTGTGAGTGTGCAAGCAGCAAAGGTACCGGCCCGTGGTGTCGTTGAATCAATGGCAAGAGCTTTGCATCTGCTCCATTTTCTGTGACAATTTCAATTCCGGTCTCCTGTGGCTTGTCAAGCCAGCAAGATATTGACCAAGAAGAGAAGCGGAGCAAAATGCCATTCGCCACAGTCAATGGCCATGCTATCCAGTATGTCGAAAGCGGGCAGGTAGGGTACGACGTGCAGAAAGACAAGCTACCGATTGTCTGCATACACGGGTTGGGGAGCTCGCAGAACTATTACATGCCAGTCGTGCCGTACCTGAACGGCCACAGAGTCGTCGCGCTCACCACATATGGAGCGGCGGAGTCGAAGTCGAAAGGAGAGAAATTGAGCTTGGTGGACATGGCGGAAGATGTGATTAGCTTGATGGACCATCTCAAGATTTCAAAAGCTATCGTGGCTGGACATTCCATGGGCGGACCAATGGCACTGACTGTTGCGGCGCGGCATCCAGACAGAGTCGCCGGCGTTGTCGCAATTGGACCTGTGAATCCATCCTCGATCAAAGCAGAGATGTTTACTGCGAGAATCGAGACTGTCACTAAAGGTATGCATTGAGAGCCAGCGTTGCATCTTCCAGAGCTATGTGCTGATCGTTTGAAGATGGAATGGAGCCACTTGCAAACACTGTTCCGAAGGCTGCCACTGGCTCAAACAGCACGCCTCTCCAGCGAGCTTTCATTCGCGAGCTCATCCTTGGCCAGGAACCCAAGTCGTACGCGATGCACTGTGAAGCTATCATCAACATGAAGGATCCCGGGTTCGCCTCCATGACCACGCCTGTCGTTATCCTGGCAGGCGAGGAGGACCAGTCAGCGCCATTGGCTGGCTGTCAGTTCATACACGATAACCTTGGCAGCAAGACAAAGGAGCTCAAAGTGTACAGTAAGGTGGGACATTGGCATTGCATTGAGGCTCCAGAGCAGGTCGGCAAGGATATCCTTGAGTTTGCGGCCAAGCTGGCATGAAGACGATCGGAGTTGTGGAGACAACAAGACCGGATGCCAGCGCTATGCGAGTAGATCTAGTTTTTGATCGCTCACCTCTCGGCAAGATTCTCAAAGAGAAGATCCCGCTTTGCAGTGAGCTGCCTGAGCTGCTCACGAGCTTCTTCAAGCCTTGTACGGGCAGATTGCGCGTCCGAAGGGAGCTCTCTAAATTCTTTCAACTCGTTCTCTGATTCACGTAGCCGTGACTTCTGCTTCTCGAGCTCATTTGCTTTGTGAAATATGTGTTCCAAACTCGTTGACGAGGAAGGTGGCCGTGTAGCACTCAGTCGCTCATCATACTCCGCAATCTTGGCTTTCAAAGTCTTGGAGGTCCTTGCCCATTCTGTTGCGTTGTCCACCACATCAGGAGGTGCTTCAAAATCAGGCCCAGATAGTTCGTCAAGCACAGCCCTCATTCGCTTAGTCTCTTGCTTCATATTGGCCAATTGCTGTTGCACTCGTGCAAGCTGCTGCTTCATCTCGAATTCGGTGGTGTTTAACGCGATAATTTCGCGAGCAATCTCTCGAACATTGATGTGCGGGCAGTCCAGTGCTACAGCTACTTCGGCAAGCGTATCCAATTGGGTTTCGTTTGCCAGTTCGGCTTGCAATACTTGCATAATCTCATCGTGAAGACTGCCTTGTTTGCGGGTGAGACTTGAATGTGCCGCTTTCTCGATGCGCTCAGCTTGACTTCGTTGCTCATCGGCGCTCTCGTTCAGATTGGCCAGGGTGAGAAGAGCTTGTAGGGTGTCTTCATTTCTTTCGAAAGGGGGCACGCGAGAACCATATTTCTTGACGAGCCAGGCTTCGACGGCGGCCCAGTCCTTTGCTTGTGCTTGCTGTACTCTGGCCTTGGATGGCGAGAAGAGTGCCGATGCGGTCCACTCTGCGTCCATGTTTGTGAGCTGAGCTGCGGTGATGGAGCGGAGTTTGATGAGCGCGCGTTGCTGGGAGTCGTGTTTCAGATCGGGGAAACTTCGGCCGTGGATTTCACGGTGACGCGCACAACAATCGAGTTGCTCCCAGAAATGCAACATCAAACGTCAATTTGCAGAACACACCGAGCCGCTGGAGACACGCGCAGTAAAGCCAAGCTCTTTGCGATATCCGGCGACTGGAGCTCAATGACGGATCATGTCGGCCAAGGCTGCGCTCAAAGCAGCAAAACTTGCGCTCGACAACAAGCAGTATGACCAGGCAATCGAGCACGCACACTCGGTGCTTTCCTCGGACCCTCAGAACCACTTTGCGCGGCTCTTCTTGGGTCGAGCCCTAGAGAAGCAGGGCAAATATGACGACGCCGCGAGCACATATCAATCCGCTGCCAAGGCAAAGCCGGACGATTCCCAGGCGTGGCAAGGGCTCGTGAGTGTCTACAAAGCTCAAGGCTCCAAAAAGGTTGACGAGTATCGCGAGGCGGCAGTCAAGGTCGCAGAGCATTTCGTCAATGCCGATGACATCCACCGGGCACAGTCGACCGTGGATGAGCTTACAGCTTTTACCAAGCAGTATGGCACTTCAACACACAACAAAAAGGTGCTGGAGGTCATGCTGCCAGGCAGCTCAATCTATGATGCGTTGGAAGGACGCATACCTCGTGCTTCGCACACACTGACGCGCCTCATCGAGATCACTGAGACGGAAGAGGCAGAGCGCGTCAAGAAGGAGATCAGCGAGCGCCGAACACGAATAGGTGCAAAAGTTGGCCAGGTTACTGTTGAAGTGAAGCGAGAAGTCTTCTCAAACAGCGATCTTGAAAACCTATACCAGCAACTGATAAATTGGTCAACCGACGATGAGGTCCGGCGTGAGTACGAAGAAAAGTTGCTACAGCGCGCGTATGACACGCTCGTTGTGCTGCCACCCGACCAGAAAACCGCCAAGCTTGACCAGGTCTTGACGCTCGCAGAGGGCATGGTCGTCATACATCATCATTTTCGCCTTGCTTGGGATCTGGTGCTCGAATCGCGAGACATGGATGATCTGAAGGACCTGGATCCGGGCATGTTGCGCGAATACGTTGCACTCTTCGAGAAATCGGGACTCGCACGAATTCTCGAAGGATGGCTGACGAGTGAACTCTCGCCATTTCCGCCGCCACCAAAAGCCGAAGGAGACGAACCGGTGAAAGAGATCGCTCCTGAGGATCGACTTTTGCTGTTCACAGAGGGTCTATCAGATGCCGAGCAATCGCCTTTCGCGCACCGACTTGTGGGTGACTATTACCTGCATTTGGAGGAGCATGCAAGTGCAGCGGATACAGCCAGGAACGGGCTTAAGGTCGCTCAAATTGAGAGCAATAAGCTTGGTCTTGGTTTGCAGAACACACGCGATGCTCACAATGCTGTGCTCGCGACTTCTCTTGTTAATCATCAAGCGCCACGAAATCATCCTGAGGCAAAGCGACTGTTTGAGGACATCCTACAACGGAAGCCCAAGTTCACTCCGGCACTAATTGGTCTAGGCCTGATTCTTGAGGAGACTGAGGACTACCAGGATGCCATCAATTTATTCCTGCGAGCTCTTGAAGAAGACAAGGGCAACGTGCGCGTGGGTACGGAGCTTGCTTGGTGTAGGGCACTAAGCAGCGACTATGCACAGGCGCTCAAAGGACTTGAGGACTTTCTGCAGATGATGAGGGCCGACGACCCGCGAACAAGAGATCTACGTGCACTGACAATATATCGGATTGGCGTTTGTCTTTGGGAGTCGGACACATCCAAAGCTGCACGCAAGGACCGTAATCGTGGCTACAGCCGTTTTCTGTCCGCGATCAAGACGAATGTCAACTTCGCGCCTGCATACACAAAACTCGGCATATATTACAACGAATATGCCAAAGACAGGAAACGTGCCCGCCAGTGCTTCCAGAAGGCATTTGAGCTCTCTGCGGGAGAAGTCGAAGCTGCGGAACGACTGGCCCAACTGTTCGCCGACCAAGGCGACTGGGACATCGTGGAGGTGGTTGCACAGCGCGTTGTTGACTCAGGGAAGGCACGGCCGCCGCCAGGATCGAAGAGGAAGGGCATAAGTTGGCCGTATTCTGCACTTGGCGTCGTGCAAATGAACAAGCAAGAATACCAGCAAGCTATCGTATCTTTCCTCGCTGCCCTACGAATCAGTCCCGACGATTACCAGTCTTATGTCGGACTTGGTGAGAGTTACCACAACTCCGGCAGATACAACTCCGCATTGAGGACCTTCACGTACGCACTCGATCCACATGATGGTATGAAGCTCAAAATCAATGGGGAGACATGGTTCGCCCGATATATGCTGGCCAATGTTCACAGAGAACTTGGAGAGTTTGAAGAAGCAGAATCTGGGCTGAAGAGCGTGCTGGAGGAACGCCCTTCAGAATTTGGTGTGCTCATGTCTTTGCTCCAGTGCTATACTGAGCATGCCTGGAGATGCGTAGAAACGGGTCTCTTCGGCCAAGCAGTGCGTTGCGCCACCAGTGCTGTTGAAACGGCTGTGAAAGTGGGCAAAATGTCACCGCACGCCTTCAATATGTGGAAGTCGGTGGGAGATGCGTGTTCAATCTTTTCATGGGTACAAAACAGCATCAACGACTTCCCCTCGGCCGAAGTGCAGGACTTACTCAACATATCTGCTGTGCAAAGCATGTTTGAAGTTCTTGCCGATGTTGATCAGTTGTCTCTGGGTTCGCTCGATACCGACGGCACAGGTGATTCGGCATCACCTCCGGAACCTCTCGTGGCAGCGATTCTGGCGTACAAGAGAGCGGTCCACTCGGCTTCTCACGATGTACACGCTCAGGCAGTGGCTTGGTACAACCTGGGCTGGGCGGAGCAGCGAGCTCATGCCAGCAGTGCTGCAAAGGCCGCGAAGCGCTGCCTGACCACTGCTGTTAGGTGTTTCAAACGCGCCATCGAGCTTGAGGCCGGGAATCCCGAACTTTGGAATGCCCTTGGTGTGGTCACTACAACACTGAATCCAAAGGTAGCGCAGCACTCGTTCGTGCGATCTCTCCATCTCAACGAGCTCAACGCCAAAGTATGGGCGAATCTGGGAGTTCTGTATCTGCTGCAGAATGACATGGAGCTCGCTCATCAATCTTTCGGCCGAGCACAGAGCACAGATCCGGAATATGCTCACGCATGGGTCGGCGAGGGGATCATTGCTCTCATGACCGGCAACACAAAGGAGGCATTGAACCACTTCACACACGCGGCCGAGATCTCAGATTCAGCTTCGCTCATTACCAAGCGCCAGTATTCCGTCTCCAGCTTCGACTATCTGCTGTCAGCAGACTCTGCATCGAATGACCTCACAAAACTCATCCAGCCCATCTTTGCGCTCGAGCAGCTACGGAACCAAGTTCCTAAGGACCTTCCTTATCGACATCTTGCAGCTTTGTTCCTGGAACGCGTTGGTAACCACGTTGCCGCCATCGAGACATTAACAGAGCTCAGCGACACTGCAGAAGCAGACTACGAAGCCAGTGAATCACTTTCAGCACTGGCACGATACGCGCTTGCGAAATCCGACCTTGCACGGAACCAACTGGCTACTTTCGACTTCTCAAACGCAGCAGAGAACGCAGCAACAGCTCTTGACCTCTCCTCCGACTCCGAAAGCAGCGGTCTCGACGCAGAGGCCCGACGCAAACTGCGACTCTCTTGCCACTTGACAGCAGGTCTTGCGCAATACTACTTGAAAGACATGCCGGAAAGCGTCACGATGTTCAAAGCCGCTCTCCTCGAAAGCGACAACGACCCAGACGTTGTCTGCTCTCTCGTTCAAGTCCTCTGGGCCCAAGGCGGGCAAGACGAGAAAGACGTCGCGCGTCAGCAGCTCTTTGACGCGGCGGAGCGGTATCCCGAACATGGAGGAGTCATCACTCTTCTCGGTGCCATCGCAGCGCTCGACAACGACGCCGACACGGCGAATGCTGTGCGAGATGACTTACTCCACCTCCGTACGAAAGAAGGTGTCTCAACTACCAGCCAAGACTTGCAAGGTATTGAAACTCTGCTATCCGCCATCGCTGGTCTGTTTGGAGGGCAGAACTCAGAAGAGGCTTTGGTGACCGAGGCTCAGACAGCTATCTTGCTCAAACCGGATGATTCGCAAGCTTGGTCGCAACTGGCAGCTTTGTCTGGCGAGGACCATGCTGCACAGATGGCATTGAAGACGGCTACGCAAGCTGTCCCGCCGAATGGGACCTTGGAGGCAGGTGGTCTGGCTCAAGCGTTTGCTGGGACAGGGACTGTGGGAGATGCACAGCGAGCGATGTTCTTGGCGCCTTGGGAGCAGGAGGGCTGGGAAGCAATGAGAAGGGCTTTGGAGTGATCCTCGAGAGCAAGAGGTGAACGGGAACTTTTGCAGAGACTTTTGATACGACTGATGAGCGCCACGTCGATTTGACGAGTTGTATGTTCGATCAAGCAGATGAACGGACTGCATTAAGAGAAAAAAAGATAAATCCCTTCAAACGTGTCTCCTCCTCGCCCACTTTGTCAAATACTCCCGTCCATCTAATCGATATGTGTCTTCCTCCACATAATTGCCTCCCTGGCTCTCGGTCTGCAAAACCAAATGCTGTCCCGCCGCACTTTCATTATACAATGGCCAATGCGGCAAACCGTTTCCATTCGGATTCCCACTCCACGCAAAGTTAATCCACTGCGCGCTCATCTGCTCGCTCAGCGCCTGGTATTCCGGGTAAGGACCTACGAAGTCCGGATTATTGAAGACGAATGCGACCTCGCTAAAATGCTGAACGCCTTTATGCGGCAGAGCCAGAGTTCCGGTGCTTTTGAGCCAGGGACGGGTGTTGAAACGGTAGATGTACGTCGGAGAGTGTTGAGCATAGTGGCGAGCATCGGACAGGCGAGGAGCGTGATAGAAGACGTCGCCGATGATGGCGGCGGCGCGTTTGTATTGTTGACCGTAGTCCGCGAAGCGTTCGGTGCCGGTGTTGATGGGCACGCCTTGAGTCGGATCGTCGGGGTAGAGGTCTAGGATTCGGGAGACTGTGGAGTTGGGAAACTGGAAGCCTGTGTTGTACAGGAGGTGGTATCGGAGCTCTTCGTCAGTGTCGATGCCAGGAATGCTGAGCGGCATTAGTGGGAGCTTGGAACAGGGTTGCTGACCAGAGACACCATTTGTGCCATACGTAACAATGTTCGGATATTAGGGGAAAGACACAGCGACTTACACATTGTCCGTGCCTTCGTCCGAGTTACTACCGTATAGGTGAGGTGTATGCGCAAAGCGACCTTCCTCAAGTAAAATTGTTGGGAAGTTAGGAATCACATCACCATCCACAGTGGGATACCAGCCAGGACCAGCAACGTTGGAATTGTTCAAGAAGGGAAATATATCATCGTATTCCAACGTCCGCAAGCAAGCCAATGTATCAGGTGCATCAGTGCAATTTGTGTTATCGACAAGATCGTTGTAGATGGGTTGATACCAATCGGTTCCATTGTACCAGGCAGTCGTAGCGGAACCAGATTCCTGAATCGAGCGATGAAATAGGCCATCGGTCTTGCCACCGTAACTAAGCAGGAGTTGCCCTACAGCGAACGAGCCTGAGCTCTCGCCCCATATCGTGACGGAGTCCTTGTTGCCTCCGAAAGCGGCAATATTTTCGGAGATCCAGCTGAGGCCTTTGCGCATGTCTCGAAGTGCGAGGTTCGCGTTTCCCGAGCCTTGGATCTCGATACTGTACTGATTGCCCCAGCCCCCTTTGCGATAATTGATGGAAGCTCCAATAATTGGTTTACCGATCTGGATTGACTTCTCCACAATGAAGGTGAGGTTGTAATCAGGACGTCCTGTCGTACCGACTTGATAACTGCCTCCGTGGATCCAGAGCATTACTGGTAGTTTCTGATCTTCAGGTATACCGTGTGGACGGACGATGTTGATGCTCAGGCAGTTCTCGCTCATGCCGTAAATGGCATCATTGGGATCGTAGCTGGGACAGGCATGGCTGTAGGATGTGGCCGGACGGACGTCTTGCCATGTTTCGTTCAACGTCTGAGGTATCAGGAATCTGTTGTGACCTCCTGTGTCTTGTGCGTATGGTATGCCGAGGAAGATGTCTTGTTGGTACTGCGGAAGGTATATGCCGGAATATGAGCCATTCAGAACCTTGACTACGGGCTCTGTGGCGAGGGCTGAGGTGCCTAGGAGGACTACGGGTAGTGCAGACGCTCGCATGATGCTTGTGAGCGTGTCAAGGAGAAGCTCCAGCTTGGATGACAGGTACCAGGCTAATATACTACCTTCCATAGCGGCAGAATAGAGCCGCAGTTACACAGGCGGATTCTGCTCTACGGCGATCATCTTGGCCTATCTGACGTCAATTGCAGGACGAGCACGGCTGAACTCGTTGGCAGTGCAGAAACGTCGGATCATACACAGCTGCCGTTGAAAGGTGAGGTTATCGCCAGTTCGATGACCAGGGGCGCACGAGTGAGCAGGTGCATAAAAATGGAAGACGAGAAGTGACTCCGCGACAAGGGGCGTTGCGCGCTCAAGGTGTCGCCAAGTGCGGTTGATGCCTGAGGTTGCAGATTTGGCGGAGCTTGTTCGACGCGAGGACCGCGATTTTCTGAAGCTCGAAGAAACATATCGCGCAGCTGCCCGTCCCACCCATCCGCCCACGAGACCCACGACGCCCTCGCTCCAGACCAAAGAGAATTGATACCAGGAGTGTATTTGGGAAGAATCGTTCATAATGTCCTTCGGCGGGCAGACGCCGACCATCATCGTCCTGAAAGAGGGTATGTCACAGGCAGAAAGCGCGGCGAGGGTGGAAGAGTGGCTGACAGGACACAGGAACGGACCAATCTCAAGGACGAGGACAGGTCATCTCCAATATCAACGCATGTTTGGCAGTGCAGTCGACCATCAAGAGCACATTGGGTCCATATGGCGGTGATCTGTTGCTGGTCGACGAGAATGGCAAGCAAACGATCACCAACGATGGCGCAACAGTCATGAAACTCCTTGATATCGTCCACCCAGCCGCGCGAGTGCTCACCGATATCGCGCGATCGCAGGACGCCGAGGTGGGAGACGGAACCACTTCAGTTGTGGTTCTGGCCGGTGAGATCTTGAAGGAGATCAAGGAGCATGTGGAGCAGGGCGTCAGCAGTCAAGTCATTATCAAGGGTTTGCGAAGAGCGGGAACTATGGCGGTGAACAAGGTCAAGGAGATCGCGGTGAGCACAACAGAGGGCAACCAGAGGGAAACACTGCGGAAGCTGGCGAGGACGGCGATGAGCAGTAAACTCATCTACCGTAACGAGCAATTCTTCACCAAGAGTGAGTACCGGTCGAGCTATGAGACGTTGTGCAAATGCTGACATGGCGGTAGTGGTTGTGGACGCCGTGTTATCTCTGGATCAGGACGATCTCAACGAGAAGCTTATTGGCGTGAAGAAGATCACAGGTGGTGCTCTCCAAGATTCGCTGTTCGTCAACGGCGTCGCTTTCAAAAAGACTTTCTCATACGCCGGTTTCGAGCAACAACCCAAATCGTTCAAGGACCCGAAGGTCGTCTGCTTGAACGTCGAGCTGGAGTTGAAGAGTGAAAAGGACAATGCCGAAGTCCGAGTGGAGCAGGTCTCTGAATACCAGGCGATTGTTGACGCAGAATGGAAGATCATCTACGACAAGATGGAGGCACTTTACAACACAGGCGCAAAGGTCGTCCTTTCAAAACTCCCCATTGGAGATTTGGCAACACAGTACTTCGCCGATCGAGATGTCTTCTGCGCTGGCCGCGTTTCGTCCGACGACCTGGAGCGCGTATGCCAAGCGACTGGCGCTTCAGTGCAATCAACATGTTCAGACATTCAGCCACACCATCTGGGAACATGCGAAACATTCGAGGAGCGACAAATCGGAGGTGAGCGTTACAACTTCTTCGAGGGCTGCCCTGGCGCAAAGACATGTACACTGGTACTCCGTGGAGGCGCAGAGCAATTTATTGCAGAAGTCGAGCGCAGTTTGCACGACGCCATCATGATTGTCAAGCGTGCGATCAAGAACCAGACCATCGTGGCGGGTGGTGGCGCATGCGAGATGGAAATCTCAGCATACCTACACAGCTTCGCGGACAAGAACGTGCCACACAAGCAGCAAAGCATCATCAAATCCTTCGCAAAGGCGCTCGAGGTCATTCCTCGGCAACTGTGCGACAACGCTGGCTTTGATGCGACGGATATCCTTAACCGACTGCGTGTTGAGCACAGGAAGGGCAACACATGGGCAGGTGTGGACTTCGACAACGAAGGCGTTCGTGACAACCTGGAAGCCTTTGTGTGGGAGCCTGCGTTGGTCAAGATCAATGCTATTCAGGCTGCCATTGAAGCCAGTTGCTTGATCTTGAGTGTGGATGAGACGATCAAGAACCAGGAGTCACAGCAACCGCAGGCACCGACGAGAGGACTACCGCCTGGCGCCGCACAGAGGGCGATGAGAGGAAGAGGACGTGGCATGCCTAGACGGTAGAGAACTGTCGATGAGCAGCTCCTGATGTGACACGGAATAGAGAGCATGATGTCGACACGGAATGTATGTGTGAATGCATGTGTGAATGCATGATGCCATGCAGACAAAAAAGCTGTAGATGATGGATGTGCAACGAAGAGTTGCGCTCAGGCTCGCACACTGCAGCCACTCAAAATCGGGCCCTTCGCACGAGCGCGCTACCATGAAAGTCATCGCACAGTCTATGGCTAGGATTGCGTGCGCTTGCGAAGATCAGGCATTAGCAAATGACTGTAGTTAGTGTAGATCAAATACGACCGAAAGACACGCTCATCGCGCAAAGTCCAGGTGGTTCACTCGTTGTTCTCATTCATTCGTTTGCCTCTTCGTCTATATTACTATGTTCATTTCTAATAAGCATACCTCAAACCCCTCTCATCCCCATCCATTCTGATCTTGCGGTTCCTTCTCATCAACCAGAATTTCATTACCCAGGCACTTCCGGCACAAACAATGCTGAAACCCGCGCTCGAAATCATGGCGGGACGGAACGCAGGAGCATCGCTCGAAGGCCACAAGTATGGCGTCCAGACAAAAGCAACATTCGAGATCGTGGAAACGAGAGCTAATGCTGAAGCCTTTTTCTCAACGGTTTGGCCGCAGGTTGAGGCGGTCCAGGCGTAGATGATGCTGTTGGCGCAGTAGGTGCCTATGCAGAAGAGGACTGGATGGAAAGGTTAGTATGTGGAAGTTGAAAGGTGATGGAAGAGGAGAGACTTGCTCATGGAGAAGTATCGTGCTCCCGTGTTGAGTGTGGCGGTTCCAATGATGAAACCTACGACTGCAATGCCTTTGGCGATGGTAAGATGCCAAGTTCGTTCGTTGAAGCGGCCGGAACTGGCTGCCCAGAAGATGGAGATCACGCCGGCGAGGAAGTAGGGCGGTGTCACGAGCGCACTGCATATGTGGTCAGCATCCTTTCAGCACTGGTTTATTATGTTATGCAAACTCACAGTGTAACCTTTTGATCCTCGAAACCCAAAGTCTCGACGACAGTCGGCAAGAAGTTCTTGAATCCGTTCGCGGCAAGATGCATATGTTGCATGAAGACGAATAGCCAGACGCAAGGGTCTTTCATGGCAACGAGTAGGCCTTGAATGCTTCCAGTCGATGAAGAAGCATGTACGGTGTCGCCGGTGACGCGATTATGTGCTAGTTGCTTCTCCTCTTCTGTGAGCCACCAGGTGTCGTGCGGCTGGTTGGGCAGGACGAAGGCAGAAGCGACTGCGACGACGAAGGTCAATGCTCCTTGAATGCTGTGGGTGATGGGTCAGTTGTTGTCCCGAATGGGTTCGTGCTGAAGTGAGTGCACACATGAAGAGCCATTGCCAGCCAGAGACTCCGGCCATTCCATGCATATCGAAGACGCCGATGGCAATCAGACCAGCGGAGCACATAGCGAACATGTTGGCGGAGTAGAGGATGGAGATTCTCGTTGCAATCTCTTTCCTCGTGTAGAAAATACCGAGCAACCAAATTGCACCGGGGTAAAACGGTGCTTCGACCTTTTCAAGATTTGTCAGTGACCGTCGTAGTTATATCGGGTGGCTCTGCAGCTTACGATTCCAAGGAGGAAGCGTGTGACAAGACTGTACACATGTCAGTTGATTCCGGCTCTCGTGTCGTCCCACCTCGCTCGACGTACAGCGACGTATAGCTATTCGCCAGCGCAGTAAGAGCGCTGACGATCGCCCACAAAGCCATTGCACCAGCCATATACCATGACGGGCGGACTCTCGTGATAAGCATGTTGCTGGGCACTTGCGCAACAATGTATCCGACAAACAGAATGCTGACGCATGTAAGGTACTGCGTGCTGGTGATGTTGGTATCCTCTTCCAAAGTGTTCAGCTTCGCCAACGTAATGGCATTCCGATCGAGATAGTTGAGCCAGTACATTAACCAGAGCATGGGCATTATCCAAAGATCCAGCTTTCTCACAAGTTTGATCTCTCGCGGGTCAGTCTTTGCTGCTGCGCCGCTGTAGTCGAGTTTTGCGATCGGGTGAAGCTTCTCCCCTGTTTCTGGGTCTTGGACATATTCAGTCGTGACGACCTCGTCATTTCTGGACTTCTCCATGCTGGCAATGATCTTGAGAGTGACGAGGATGGAAGAGGAGTGAAAGAAAACGCGGACCGGAATTGGGGAGACGATCATTCACCTACCATTTATACCTGACGGCTCCAGCAAAAGATGATCTTCAACTTGTTGTGCATAGGGTGACCTCAAGCCAGGTCTGCCGCGCCCGCATGGCAAACTTGCCACGAAGGACTCAACCCCGCCTATACCAAGGCTCTAAAGTAGAAGCTGCAGACCAAGCACGTTCTTGCCACGCGCATTGGCGTGTCTTTTCTCCGCGATTACCCCAGAAAGTGCTGTGGATACCAAGATGCCAATACTGTCCGCCAGCCTCTAGGAGTGGCGATTTCTTCTTGCTCCGTAGATCTCTTACCCATATCGTGTAGGTGAGTCGACTATCGGATCCGTGTTGCTGCCGGTTAAATGTTTCTCTTCGCTAGGACGCGGGCGAAACGCATACAGTCCGGCTTGATCTTTCATGCATACTTTGCAGCCGCTTTCGAGCCGGTGAAGCAATGCGATATACTGTAGGCCATACAGATGTTCTGGCCCCGTTGACCTTTCAGCTGCTCGTCGAGCGATAAGACGGATGTGAACTCGATGGGCCGTGAGAGAAGTCCTTCGCGATTCCCATCCTCCGGACCGAGTACACGGCCGTGTAGCCCGCCGTTCCAGCTTGAGGAGTCGGCTATCGTAGTGAACGCGGCGCTCTGGTGGTGCAAGGCTTCGCGGAGATCGCTCTCATGCGCGCCTCGGGCCGTGGAGAGCATGAGAATGCGACATTCATCATGTGGTCGTCAGGCTTGTGCTTGTTTGCACCGGCGGCAGGTTGTCGTTGGGAGTCGAGTGTACGTGGAGGTGGAGGGAACACGGTTGGAAAGCTGGCACAGCATGGCAGACGGGATGCCGGATCGGTCGGTTAACTAGTCAGCAACACATCCACCAGCATTCACCTCAAGAACTTCAACAACTCCCACCCACAACAATCTCGACAACGGCGGTTCAGATATTATCCAGCATGCAGCAACGCCGATATACAGTCGCCACAAGATCAGAACCCTAAGTCGACATCCGACGCGTTGACCGTCCGTGGCATCATCATTCAGACGCGCAAGTAAGGAATTATGCAATATGCAACCTCAACGGAGCACAAGCAGTCAAAGGCGCACCGACATGTTTCCAGGTCACCATTCCGTCGAGTCGGTACATCATTGGAGGTTCTTGTTGGAGCTCCATATTGTTGCATTATTGGGCGTGGTCAGCCAATCAAAGCACGCTGTCCGATGTTCAAACATCGTCACTCTCGATAGCTCAGCTGGAAGAGCGCAAGACTGTAACGGACAACCTGTCATCTTGAGGCCCGCGGTGTAAGTTATTCCGCACTCGCACCATGTTCACGGTGTCTAATTATTGCAACAGTCGATCCCGCGTCGGGAGAATATCTTTTTCTGCAGAAAATGTAATATATGACTTGCAGTCGGCTTTGCCCGCGGTTCGATCCCGCGTCGGGAGACATATCTTTTGCTCCTCGTCGTTGTCGTCGTTGGCTGTCTCGTTGCCGGCCTGTGGGAATCGTCCATTTTTGTTGGGCCTGAGCATCCATCTATTCCCGGGCCATGCATCCATCCTGCTACAGTAGCATTGCGATGAGGGCAACGGCAGAATTATCTTGTCCTGGACAAGTCCGTGATTATGTTGACTTTTCGGATTGATTCAGTTGTGCTATTCTTGGCCGAAGGATTCAATCGCCCAACCCCACTGTACAAACATGGCGCACGCGCTCTTGTTCGCGTTTTTCACGCGACCGGCAGCGCTGAGAATGATCCTCGAAGACCGAAATGCATTTGAAGCGACTTCTGATCGCGTTGCCGATTCTTGTCTCAGCCGAAGTCCATCAGTTAACCCAAGCTACGCTCGCGCCATTCGTAGAGCAGCATGATACTGTGCTTGTAAATTGCAAGTTCTATTCATCAACACAACAGAAGGCTATACTAACTGATGACAGTCGGTTCGCCATGGTGCGGGCATTGCAAACTCCTTGAGCCACAATATGAAGTCGCCGCCGCGTTCCTCGCGGACCACAATGGCACAATGTCGTCTTGGCTAAAGTCGACTGCACAAACATGCTTCGCGATGGGGACGATCTATGCCACGACATCCAAGCGTACCCAACTGTACGAATCTTCCATGGCAGCATAAAATCATTTCAGCGATATGAAGGTCAAAGAAAATCGTCCGATGAGTACAAGAGCGCTATCCTGCACCCAATGGAATGTTGGCTAACCTAACACAGCATCATCTCTGCAATGACCAACGGCACGTTCCCGACCTTGCTCAGCCAAGTCGCCACGAGTACGGAAAGTTACAAGGAGAGACCTGCAGGCTATGATACCCCTCTTGACCTTCCATCGGACTCCACTGCTCCTAATGCTATTCTCACCGCGGAAGACTCTCTGTCTGCGCTTGTCAAGCTCGCAGTTCCCGGCCTTCCCAGACCTCTTTCATCTTCCGCAGACTCGAGCTATTCAAGCTCGCTGCTCCTCAACTTCTCCGTATCCGATAGTGGCAAGCATCTACTTTTCAACGGCGAATTGCTAGCCCTCCGAGTACCCGATCCATCTCGACCTCGCCTCATTTCTGCTTTTCAAGTACCTCTGACCTCCAACATCACCGGACAGAAAGACGAAACTCCCACAAACTACGTCAAGCTCGACTACGAACTCTGGGTGAACAATCGCGATGATCCAAACATCATTTACTACAACTACTACCCCAAAATCTTTTTGAACCTCGTCGGAGCTAGAGTATTCGATGCAAATAACTCTTTTCACGGCGTACTTCTCGACTCTCTGGATCAGAAGTATGTGGAGATCCAACTCCATGACCCTGAAGCAAGATCATCTGGTGACCCAAATGTGTCTTACAAGATAATAAAGGTCAAGTTGCTAGATCGTGCCGCGGAATACCTTCCACCCCATCCCGATGACAGGTCTTGCAGTCGCTGGTCATGGCGGTGCGCAGACTTTGGAGATCCGCCTTGGTATCGCTATATTTGGCGCCAGAATTTTGACGAGTATGGAAGAATTGGAAGTATGCGAAGGAATGTGCTTCTGCGCTGGAAGAGGATCAAGGAAATTGCGTGGAACATGCCGTGGACGATTCAAGCGATCTGCGCTCTGGCAGTTGGATACAAGGTTCATTTGATTTGGCGGAGCAAAGGCAGGCGACAGATCTTGCTGCCTCTGTGGCAGACTAAGGAGGAGTTTGTGAAGTGAGGTGGCGCAGATCCTAGTGGAACGCGCTTTCCGCTGCCGATGGTTGGCGACTGCCCTGTCCTCCAGCATCACGAAAGGCGATGGTCCCGAATCTCGAAAAATATGGTTTCATCCAGCATAGCACCTGAGAAGATAACCCTCATTCGACGGCAGAAGATGGGCGTGTTTCGGAGAGGTCACTGCCTCACAGCCTTGCCTGAGCCCTAGCCAACCAGCTTGGAGCCCTCTATCATTCCAGAGCAAAAGGACACTTTTCGACGATACCTTTGAACTAAATCACCGTGGAGGGATGCAGCTCAGCAGGCACACGATGCGCGCCGTGGAATACAAGATTGAATAAGTGATCATCATAACATTGCTATAGCTATAGGATTCTCCTCTACAACGACAAATTAGCACAACTGAATGCTGGCTTTGTCCCTCCCGTGTAATCACCAATAATCGCCTTCACCGCAGCATAAAGACCTGGGCCGAGCAAGAACAATCCGCAGAACATGACGAAGATGTGCACTACGGTCATGGCCGACCGTGGAGCACTTCCGAACAGCTTGCCCTTGTACAGCTGCCAGTATGCAACTGCAAAGAAGATAAATCCGAAGAAGGAGTCGAATGCTGCACCAAGTAGAGACAGGAAATCGCCCATGGAAGGAATGACCTCTGCGAAGACGAATGCCACGACCCAAATGACAGCCATGACGCCGACCCAGGTACCCCAGCCGATGACGGTATTGCTGTGCGCATGGTGGGAGTTGCCCATGATCCGGCCGTACAGGAACTTGGCGGAGCAATTGGCATATATCACGCCGATAATGAGCGTCGGCACGATGACAAAAGCGAAAGAGCCCTTCTTGTACACATCTGTACCCAGAGATCCAAAGGCCGGTGCGGTTGCGTACTGTCCAAGGTAGTGGAAGCCAACGGCAGGGGGAATGATGAAAAGGATACCCGACAGACCGGCAAGGACAGTCAAGGCCTTAGGGAAATCCTGTGGCTTCTCCATTTCTGCGATGAAGGTCGGAAACAGGATCTGCGGCACCCAGAGGAAGGTAATGTTGAGCCTGCGGAAGAATTCAAGTCAGCAAAACATCTTTCCAGATCTTGAGCACATCATATACTCACACAGCATTCATACAATCCACCCATGTCGTTCCTTCCCTCGGGAACGCATAAGTCTTCACTTCGCCCAATTTCGGATACGCTCCTCCATATCCCGCACCAGGATGATCTTCAATTCCAGCAAAGACCAAGAACAACAGGATCGCAATTCCCATCGCCGCAGCCGAAAACATCGACATGAAGCTCACATGCTTGAGCGTTCTCGGCAAAGACAACACGATTCCCATAACCATTGCAATGACACTGAACAGCACGGTGCAAAGCGAATGATCAGAGAGTGTGTTCAACACCTTTGCCCCTGTCAACACGTGGAAACCGATGAGAAGAATGTTATTCGCCAACAACATGAACGCTGTGAATGCGTAGGCAATATTCGACTTCCCAAAAGCGTAATATCCAAAATCGCAAATATCTCGTATCTGTGGATTCTTCATGATGAATTTGTGCATCGTGAGGGATGTGATGTAGAACAAGATACCAGAGATGATCATGGTAAGGAGGCCAGGAACCCAGCCGAGGACGGAGAGCGACCAGGATTGTGCCATGATGGCGAGGCATACTTGGTCGCCAGCGAGGAGCCAGGCGGCTTTTTGCCAGGACATGGTGCGGAGTTTGATGGCATGTTGATGGTCTTCTGTTACAAGCGCTGTGATGAGTTGTTTGTTGATCGAGGAGCTGCTGTCTTCGTCGTCGCTGGAGGGAGTTTGGTCGCCCGGGATGTGGGTGTGGGTGACGGCGGGCTCGAGTTTGGCATCGGCTTCGACGTCGTAGTGCCAGGTTTGGGATGCCATCTTTGCTTGTCTCCTGTGAGGGTGGCGGGTAAGGTGACGATGGAGATCAGATCAGATCACTCGCTGGAACTATACAATCTTCGCGGCGAGGTGGGGAATAATGTATATACAAATTCGAACATATTCTGACCTAAAAATATACTTCTGTGGCCGCATTCACATGGTTCGCAGAATAAGGCGTGATCAATCCAGACCTGGTCGACGGGCTTGATAGTGCGCCCCAGCAAGATCGGAGCCGCCGTTGTAAGAAAGCATCATTCAGCCTTGCCGCAATCTTCAGCCAGTCTGCGAGGAGGGAAATACAAACGAGGTTTATGCATGCCAGGTTCCACGTGGAAGAGGAACCAATTGTGTGATCAAGCCTAGGCTGATCTTGGGTAAGCGCGGGAAGCTTGGAGAGCTTTTCGACGCCCGGCGTGAGCTCGGCTCCAGGGCTTGAATCTTGATTCAGAGAAGCCTGGGCCACATTTTATGCGTGTGGCGCTTGTGCGAATGCCGTGGGCACGGGTCAGCTTTTGGAGACATTTGGACGGCTCGACGTTGTCGGGTATTTGCACAGAAGTCTGCTTCCTTCAGAAGAGGTCGCTCACGCGCTGTTTCTGTCCGCCATGCCCTCCTTCCTCCATATCCTCTCAACAACACTCAATAGATCGCCCATCTGGAAAGGCTTCGTTACAACAGCGTCCATTCCCGCATCGAGAGCTTGCGTTTGCTGCTCGCCTCTCGCATTCGCCGTGATTGCCACAATCGGTATGTGGCCTGCGAGCTCGCCACGTACCTCCATACTTCGGATTCGTTTCGTGCAGTCAAGTCCACCCATGATGGGCATCTCGATATCCATAAGCACCACGTCCAGCTCAACGCCGTCGTTGCGACAGTATTTGGAGCGGCGGATGTGCTCCAGGGCTTCCCCGCCATGGTTCGAGACATGCAGCTGGTAGCCCGCTCTTCGTAGCTGTCGGTCCATGACTTTTTGGTTAACGAGCTGTGTCAGAGGGACCTTGATGTCAGTTGTGTTCGGAAGGAAAGTGCGGAGATGAGTGAACTCACGTTGTCTTCGACAAGAAGGATATGCGTTGGATGTTCAGCGTGACTCTGCTGAGCGTAGCTTTTCCGTCGAATCGGTTGGCCAACCTGCTGACTCTTGCTATCCTGAGCCACTTCTTCCGGTGTAGACTTTGGCGCATTGCATTTCCGCGTCTTGATGTAGAACTCGAATGTTGAGCCTTGCCCGTGTTGCGAGTGTACTCCGATCTGACCGCCTTGAAGTCGTGCTAGCTCGCGAGAAATGAAGAGACCAAGCCCGGAACCACCGTATTCAATATGAGTCTTGTGACTGCTTTGCTGGAACCGCAAGAAAATGCGTTCAAGTTCGTCTGGCTTAATGCCGCAGCCCGTGTCCGAGACAGCAATAAGAAGGTAGACATTATCGTCTGCTTGAATCTCCTCCTCAGTCGTGGAAGGTGCATTCGGCTGATTCAGATAGTGTATGCCTGCCACCGAGCTCTTGGGACGTGTGTCGCTCGCAGCAAGTGTCACTGTGATATTCCGCTCCGGCGCGTTCTTGGTAAACCGTATGGCATTCGTAATGAGATTTATCAATATCTGCAGCAATCTGCTAGGATCCAGCATAAGCCATTCAATGCCAAGGTCCCGATAGCTCTGGTCGATGACATATTCCAGCCGTGTATCAGCGACTTGCACTTCCGCTTCGAAGAGTCGTAGGGATTGCGCAATCAGGTCTGTCGCTTTCGTCTCGCATGGTGTGATGACGAGCAAGTCTGAGTCCAGCTTGCTCAAGGTGAGGATGTCGTCAATTATTCGTTTCTGATGTTGTATGCATGTTGTGATTATTTCTGTGTTCTCGATCTGGGTCTGTATTGTTTCCTTGTCTATCGTAATGGTTCCTGTCGTATCTTCTAGTGTCGTATTCTTGAGCAAGTCTTCCAGTGTCCCTTGTATTGAGCTTGCGCATAGACTGGTTGCAGACAGAGGATTGCGGATCTCGTGACCGACGAAGTCCTGGTGAAGAATTGAGTCAGCGCCGATCGCACCTTGCCCCAAACGACAAATCTAATGTGCCTTGCCATACGCAAATCTCGTTAAAACAATTCGTCAAAAGGACTTGCTTGTCTCCGAAGTCATGGCGGGCTCTCCGCTTGCAGGCTTAGCCCCGGGTAAGAGCTTGCCATAAAAAATCGTTTGAAACACGACTGCCTTCCGTCGAATTCAGACCATTAGTGCCCTCGGCACTATTGGACTTCAGCTGTCCCCCAACTCAAGCGCAGAGTCGAACGAGAGAAAGCACTCACCATGAAGTGTTCTTGCTGCCTCTTCAGCTCAATCGCTTCATCCAAGCGCTTCGCAAGGAATGCCTCCAATAACTTCTGCCGTGAGATGTCGATCAATGTCCCCTGTATACACTGAACAGTCCCGTCATCAGACTTGACGCAGAACGCAGCAGAGAGGAACCACGTCTCCCCTTCTATCGTTTCTCCACTCAGGGCGTCGCCAGCAACATACTTTCGGTTGAGCCTCACTTCGAAGCGCACTGACTCGCCCGCCATCAGTTGATTGACCTTCTGTTCATGCATATCCTTGTCGTCGTGATGTATGTAGTCCTCCCATATGAAGGGCCGCATCTCATCGGGCCGAACACCAAGCAACTCATAGTACGAGTCGTTGGCATAAACTATTTCGCCTGCGGGACTCAGTTCATACATGGCCATAGGCATATGGGCGGCGATGGACCGGAAGCGCCGTTCATTATCTCGAGCTTGCTGCTCCGTCAAAGCAAGCTTTTCGGACAGCAAGATTCTGTCCAATGCTGCTAGCTCTGCTTGCATGTTTGCCTTCTTGGCATCCTCCTCCGACTGCCGAACTGCAGTCAGCGTGCTCATGAGCTGTCGTGCAAGGAGACGAATGAATTGCTTGTAGTTGAGGTCGTAATGCCGTCGACTGCTGATTCCAAGGATAAGAAAACCGACCCCATCACCTTCCTGCGCTCTGCCCAGCGGAATGAGCATTGCCGACGTGCATTGATCGCCATATGCCCGACTTTTGGCCGCCGGATACATGTGCGAGTCTGGCAGAATCGTGATAACTTGGGGTTGCCCTGTCAAGACCGCGTCTTTGAAAGAAGGGGTAATATGCTGCATTACCCATTCCGTGTTGATCTGACTTGGAAAGACTTCACCAATGGCGGAGATCCCAAGCGTGCCCTCTAGGCTCCAATGGCGTGTAGGTAAGAGCGAGCTCGGTTCCATGAGCCCGCTCGAGCTTGACACCGATGGTGCGCGCGAGCTATGCGCTTGGCCGCGAGGCACAGCGGCGTAAAGTGCCACGAAAGGGGCTTCTTCTCGGTTGACCTCCAAACCGTCGATGACGGCAGGCCAAAATTCGTGGAGGCCTTTTGCATCGGCTGTTTGCCTCTCGAGCTTCAGTAGGGTAGCCATCTGTCGCTCCTCGTGAACGCGATCAGTCAAGTCGAGCACGTTATTGTAGAACCCTAGAATTCCTAAACCGCCGATCACAGGTAGCATGGACCAGGAGCCGTACATTTCTTGCGCAAAGCCGCGCCGGTTCAGGAAGAATGCCTCACGATCACCTCTGCTCGACTGCCCCGTCGCTTCACCTTTTGCGAAAGCATCCCAAAGTTCACGATAGGCCTCTGGCCAGACTTGGTCCGCGGTTTTCCCCAAGGCCCACGGATGCCGCTCGGCCAGAACCGACTGATAGGGCTCATTGTAGATTAATGTCTTGCTGGGCCCCCAATACAACGCAGCAGCTCTCGGGTCGACAAGCAAGAAATTCACGCTTCTTCTCAGCTGTGCAGACCAAGTCGACATAGGTCCCAGCTCAGTTGATGACCAATCCAAGGAACGCAGGGTCGCCACATGGTTAGACATAGCTTGTCCAGGTCTCAGAGATGCTGCTGTCAGGTCAAAAGGACCAATTTCCGCGCGATCATAATGTAGCTCCGCATCTTCTGCGGACCCGTCCGTAGATTCCCGCTTGTGTTTGAGACTTCTCGTGTGAGGCTTAAGAGGCGTATCGTAGGCCGCGTTCAGCACGCTCAGCCGTTTCTGGAGAGTCGCTTGCAGCCAATCCCTGTCGCGTAGTTTCAGGATGGAGAATATGTCGTCCACAGTCGACGCGTCCTGCTCTGACCACATGGCATGCACAACATCTAGATTGTCAGTGAGATAGATAGTGGAAAGATACTCATGTCCTCGTTCTGGGTGGCTGTACGGTTGTCCTACGTAGCTGATGCCGATCTATCCGCCAAGGAGCTTCAGACCGGTTGAGGCTCGACTTGACTGCACTCTGGGAGAACTTTAATGACGCGATTAGACAAGCGTGCCGCGTCGCCATTGTGGACGCTAGAGTCGTCTTTGATTTCTTGCGAACATATGTCCTCGTCAGATGTGGGGTATATTTACGACTTCGCCTGCGAAGTCCCATTGCACACCTCCACGCGGTCGCAGGTGGAAACAGGCAGTCCTAGACTGTGCTGGCAAAGTGCAGGGCAGCCGTAGACAGTGTACAGACACGCTGTCTATAGCTACGGAACAAAGCCCAGCTCCTGGGTAGGTGATTCAAGTGTCGAACTCCTGAGAACACAGCAAAAGGACGCCAGCGCGGCTGTTACCAGTACAAGAAACCAATGCCAAACCGGAGACCCCTCTGCCCTGAGTGGTGAATACCACCCTAGGCCTGTAGGCTGGAGTAGTGACCCAGCCTAAGCACAGACTGAAGAGGAGGAGGGACAATTGAAGGGGAGGCTTCAAAGAGAAAGAGCAAGGATAGAGTAGAGAACAGGAACATACAGCTACACTACGGAATACACGTCCTGGTCTGGGTGGAAGACAGGACACTTTGCATAGCAAGAAGCGCTAGGAGAGGACTTTGCGAACCCTCTCTACAGCCGGGAGGCTATTTTCAACCCTGAAGGCAGAGCATCTGACACAAGCGACCCTTACTCTGCAAGCAAGGCTGCCTGCAAAGGAAGAGCTGTACTGGACTGGACTGTACAATAGAATTTCTCTAGATGTGGGTCATGTGACTGGATGCCAAGGAAGGGGAAATTTGGCTGTGGGATTGGTGTAGGGAGAAGGACCCCCTACTAGGCTGGTCACACCTCTAGAGTAGGCCACAACTCTAGAGGGGTGATGTACAAGATGGCAACTAGGAAGAGAGAAGGGCCCTAACTAGGAAAGGGGTGAGGGGAGTTGCTGCCCCTAAACCTCTAGTCCTAGGATAAGGCAGCAAGAGGAGGACCTCAAAGGGGCAGACAAGTACAAGGAGACACACTACAGCCCCAAACTCGACAAGTCCAGGAAACAGATCAAAAAGCACAAGACACGAAGGAACTAAAACAAACGAACAAGGGAGCTAAACGACCTACAGAAGGACCTGGAGTAGAGAGGGGCTTATAGGGTATACGAAGAGGAAAGGTTGCCAAAAGAATTGTCCAAAGGAAGTGAGTAAAAGCACGAGCAGCCTGACAAGCACCGCGCGCAAGGACGAGGCCTAGCAAGCCTTAATACCCAAAGGAGAGGATAGGTTTTTATGCCGGACATGCTTAGGCAGAGAAGGCTTTTCTTGTCGTAAAACATATAGAGCGTGCTGCTTACTCTAGTCCGTAAAGAGGTAGACCAGCGTATAAGATTTATTTATTTATATTTACGACTTCTGATGGAGAGAACATGCATCTTATCGGAATAGTATCGTGGAACCGGAGAGCTTGAGGAGAAAAGTGAGATGCAAAGAAGGGAGGCCAACATCTTGCTCGGCGCGTCGGCGCCGGATCGCCGAAGTATTAATAACACGAGTGGGCCCACGACTGGCAAACTTGTAATCAAACATTTGTCAATCCTGAGTCCGCCACGAGACCTACCGCTGAGAAGCAAGACAGGAACGAGGACTTCATTGGTACCTCCGATACCACGTACTACACGGGAACCCTAGTGTTCCTGCGCTTCTCGTATTTCTGCCTCATGCAACGCATCTAGGGCATTCCGTCTGGGCAAGAGGGACAGTCGGAAACTCAAGGTCGCGACGAGGGAGTGACAAGCGTGAATGCCTGCGAGTTTCTACTGTGCTATCCACAACTAGGTTACATCGACATGACCCAGAAATCTTCCTTGACTGGGAGAAATTTCCATGTCGAAGTAGGACGTCGAAATTTCCAGACACAGGTTGCCCTCCTTCCTCGTAGATATCTAGCCACGCTCTGCGCCAAATGCCCATAGCCATTCACTTCTGCCTCGTGCGGTATCTGGACTTGATGCAGGTGCTCTCGTGTTCTGGAGGAGCCCGTCAGAAGTGAACAGGCTGCGAAGACTGCGTTTGTAATGCAAACTTACAGATCATGGCAAACACTGAAGCATAACGCTAGCTGTGCATGTTGGGTCGGAGATGCTTGAGTATTTGCCAGAGCAACATAGTCCACAGTCTTCGTCAGCGTTTCGAAGGCAGAACAGACTTCCAGAGCCGGCGCAGCGCTTTTCGAGGGCGCCGGGATGAGCAGTGCTCAATGCAGCCATCACTCAACAAGTCAAGGCTATCGAAATCGGAAGGCGCCTGGTTTAGAGAAGAGAGACCGAGATGCTGAGTTCCACGTGGGAGGCTTGGGGTTATGTGTGAACGATGGGAATTTAGGCAAGTAGCTCCGAGCGTTGCGGTATTGGACAGATAGACTATGCTGGGCAGCAATAGCAGTTCGTTGAGCGGCTTATATATGCTTTATGTGTGACCGCTACTTCGTGAGAATGTAGGTGTCTCACAAGCATTGTCGTCTCATTTGGTCTTTCTGTTTCACTGGTATAGTAATCAGAACATACTCGCCAAGACTCCTCGGGGCGCCGTATATTTATATGTTGCAGGTCTATCTACAATCGACGCAGCCGTTGCTTCCAGTGATGCATTTGCGAGTTGCACACCTCGATGGGCAGAGCGAGGCGAATGTACCGCAGTATTGAGTACCAGCCTGGTTGGTTTGAGCAACTGTTGATACAGCCATGAGCCACCAGGTCATGGCCATCGAAAGTGTAAGGCGCATGGTATGTGGAGTGAATGTTGGGAACAGTATGGCTTGCGTAAGAGTGGATGGAGAGACCTCGCATGACCCGAGGTAAGCGCGCAAGAGCGATTTTATGAACCATCTGTGATAGTCGTGCAGGTAGGATGTAGATGTCTCAGAAGCATGTTAATCCAAAGATAGCTGGCCTCGTTCTGTTTCCCGAAGATAGCAATCAGGGTAGGCAAGCTTGCAGTGGTCCCCGAGCACAGTAATCAGACAAGCAGATCTTGAAAAGCATCTCGAACCTGAGGAAGTGATTGTGACATAGTGCATGGTGAGAGTTGGGAGTTAGATAATCGTACTCTGGGGCCGACTTGATCAGTAGGAGAAGGCATCCTTGAAACGAGACTCCATAGGCAGGCCACACCTGAGCCGCCGTACCAACAGATGGACTCGTAATCGCGAATAGCTGAAGCACTGAAGCAGAGCATTCGCCTACGATTGCCAGCAGGCCAACGCACCATGTCACTTGGCTTGGCATTTTGAACGCATCGCACTCGAGCTTGGATCGAAGCAGTCACAGCATAGCATAACATTGGTCGAGTGGTGATCGAAGGGGAGGTGCAAAAGGAGAGAGGAGAACGGAGGAATCTTCACAGGATCGGCCGGTGTCGTCGGCCTCGGAACAAGGAAGCAGCTCCTCGCGTGCTTTCGCGCCAGCATCCGCAGCGCGGGAGAAACTGCTCGCATGATGTCGTACATGATTCCTTCACCACCGCCCACTCTTGGATAAATTGATCGCCATCCACAGCGACAGAAGCATCTTGCACATACCAATTATAGATTGGAACGAGGCTGCTGCCTCACGAAACCCAGCTGCATGGCGACCTATTCACAATACCTTCCCGATGCGCGCCGAATACGATCTTTCTTCCTGCGAATGCCTTTGGCGACGAGAGGCTTCTTGCTGGTCATCATAATATTCTACCTTCTACATCTTCGCATGCAAGGCGCTTTGGACTTTTGGGGGGCCCTGATACCGAAAGAGATCAACATCAAGTCATGTAAGACCTCCACACCACAGACCAGCTACCTTGCCCATGACCATTTGCCCTCACACGACCATTCTTCAATGCCTTGCTGACCAGATGTCTTCTTTCTCTGCAAACAGTATACCGCCTCAACACCTTCCCTCTCATCCACAAATCCTTCTTCCACCTCCTCCTGAACCTGATCACGCTTCTCCCACTCCTCGAACGCTTCGAATCCGAGCATGGCACCATCACGACCTTCATCCTCTTCACCGGACCCTTCGGCCTAATCCCCGGACTGATCTACACCTTCCTCGAACGCTTCATCTTCCGCCTCAACACCGGAATCGTCGGATCCTCCATCTGGGTCTTCCTCCTCCTCGCCAACGAATCAATCAAACTCTACAAATCCAACCCCGAGTTCGTCATCTCAGGTTTCGGAATCCCGACCTGGGTCACACCACTTTTCGCGTTACTGCTAGTATGGTTTTTGGTGCCGGGGACAAGTCTATTGGGACATTTATGCGGCGCGGCGGTAGGATATCTATGGGGACTGGGATGGATACGATTTTTGGCACCGCCTGATAAGATTTTGAGATGGGTGGAGGGGAAGTTGAATTTGCTGGGGAGGTTGCCGCATTATGTGAGTGTGGATCAGAAGACGTATGGGAGGTATGGGGTTTTGCCGAGTACGGCGGGGAGTAATGGAGGGCCGGTGGGGAGTACGCAGAGGTTAGGACCGTAGGGGAGGTGTGTAATAAAAATGTTGCGGCACAAGATCATATGGCAATGTCACGAGAGGGCGGGTATGGGGACAGTGAGGCGATGTCTTTTCATATCGCGAGATCTCCATCTTCACCTTCACGCACAATTGCACAGGGCGCTCCACACATGGACAGCATGGCATCAAACGACCTGGGCACCAAGCTCCTATTGCGACTCTGGAAGTCTGCTGGTGATGGGTACGTTATTTACAAAGAGGCGCCGATACGATGCCAGCACGCCAACTCTGGCAGCCGTTTGACCGTCATACAGGCGTGGTGGCGGTGAAGCACCAAAGATGGGCGGAAGCACGCCGTCGAGGGAATGGCGCGTGAGGCCGCCAAGCCCAGACACGGAGGATGGACAAGCCACGCACGTGGTATCGAAGATGCGAGGATGGTGCACGTACGAACGTTTGCTCGCCGGTAATAGAGAATCGAGGCCCCCAAATGAGCAGGATTACAAGCACCGCAGGCTACGTCGCAGGCAACGTGGAATCCATGCAAAGATGCATGGACTTTGTGCAAGAATTGAAGCCCGACAGGCACGACACCGTGTTGCTATGTGAACCGCAGCCAGCGCATATGCGTGACGGCGTCGAGATGGTGAAACGGCGCTGGCAATCAAGGTTGCCGTGCCTGGATGCGCGGCGGCGCGGCGTGCCGCAGAGCCGCATGACGTCGGCGCGTTGCCCCGTGGACCCATGCGAGAGTAAACAGCGGAGGCTGGGGCGCTTCCAGCCACGTCCAACCTCGATGATTTCGCTGCAGCACCACTTTGCGCCGCAGGGGACGTCGAGACAGCACGAAGGGGGACTCTCAGAGGAAATTCAGCACTGCTGCAGCTAAGCTTACTCTTCTCCATTCCACACTCGCACAAAGCCATTGTTGCTCGCGCACAAGTTGACCATTGCCCAAGCGCATACCGCATACCGCATCCCGAACTATTACCACCACCACCTCCACCACCTCGCGCCTTCCCACCTTGTCCGAGACATTTGCACATATCGACATCCCCTACACTCGCTCTCGACACAATCGCACCCCACCGACATCTTAATCACTGCGACAAGCACTCGTTCGGCGGTTGCATTCCACACCTTCCCAACTCCACGGCCTCTGGGCCGCTGGAGCTCATCGAACAAAGACCACACCCAGACAGCTGGTAGACCGTCTCTACCGACGCCATGGCGAACGTACGATTCGCCGTCGGCATCCAGCGGCTGATACCCTTCCTGGGATACCATCATGTCTTGATGATATTGATCGCGATCGCCATTGTGCTTTTATGTGAGTCGCAGCCTCCAGAACCCCATCACAGATGATGAACACAAATACTGACGTGATGATCCAGCACTTCTCCTCGCAGGCTGTTCCTCATCATCGCCCGCAATCCCCAGCATCTTCCTCATCACATTCTACTACGAATCCTACACGCCGACGTACGATCCCACACAAGTCAACCCCGCCGTGACAAACGCCATTGCGAACTTAGTCGGCGATGCAGGACTAGAAGTTCGAGTGGGATACTTTGGAATTTGCGTCAACCAAGACTCGGGCGACAGCTACCTGTGCTCGAACAATGCGACACTTCTCGCAGAGCAAGTCTCGATCGATCAAGATCCGATGAATTTGATTTGGGTCGCGAATACGTTCAAGAACAGCGTGGTGTTTCCCTATCTACTGTGAGTACAGTTCAACCCCTCACTCTACTCAGCGCAAATTTGCTCTTACTGACGAACCTCCCAGCATCATCGCAATCGTCCTCGCCTTCATCACCTTCCTCCTCCTCGCCACCTTCCCCGGCTGGCACGAAGAACACGACGCCCGCACAGGCTCCGACATCGACATCAAACCCTTCCCCTCCCGACCCGTCTCCCAAGTCGCCCTCGCCCTCATCTTCATCGCTTCCATTTTCGTGCTCGTCAGCGTCTTATGGCAACACACGGCCTCGGTCGCAGCAGCACAAGTCGCGCAAGATTTCGGGAATGGATCAGTGAGAAGTGGTGTGGGGACGAGTGCTATGGTTCTGGGTTGGTTTGGGTTCGCGTTACTTATTATTGTGACGATTGGTTTGCTCGTTATGATTTTGAGTATTCATTTGTTGGATAAGTTGACGGATGAGTGATGATGATGAGAAGAAGAAGAAAAGATGCGTATGGACATGAGTATGAGATGAAAAATGAAAGAATGAGAACGAGCATGATAATGAGGGAAGAATAAAAGTCTTGTCGCGGTCGAAGGGATACCTCGACGGTGAGCTCATCCTTGGAAAGACCTGGCCTATTCAGCGGATCTCGACAGACACTTCTTGTACAAGACGGGAACTTTCTCACTCGGCGGATCGGAACGGTCTCGAAAGACCACGCCTTCCGCCAACGAGGTTGAGAAGACTGCATTTGTTCGTTGTGCTTTTCTGCTTTTTCTGCTATTTGAACCAGCGGCATTTTGATGATCGTCGAAGGAAAGACTGGTCATCAATGGACAGGGGCGTTTTTGGTTATGAGACTTCGATCATGGAAAGGTTCAAGGATGCACCACTTTGCACGACAGCAAGAGGTTTGCAAGCCAAAGACTTGTGTAAATAAACGATTATGGCAGAGAAGACATGCGGTTCTGGGGATGGATGGATGGGAGGGAAGGAGGAGATAGAATGTATGCAACGATGATGAAGAAAAACGACAATGTTGCAAAGCACAGTGCTTCCAATGTTCAGTGATGTCTCGTTTGGTTTTCATATACGTCTGTGCTCGTATTTGCCTCCTATCGCACTCGTGTTTGAGTAGAGCACTGGATTATTTTCTCCCAAGTGTCTCGCTCTGCCTCTTTGCACAGTTCTGCTTGTGACGTGCATATACTTAGCAGAGAATTTATACTCGAATCTTCCACTTCCTTCTATGTATAGGATGGCTGGATCACAGAGCCTCTTCTAGTTGTTCCCTCTAACTGAGTCCTCGTTGCATCAAAGTGGCATGTTAATGCACAGTGCCGTGAGACTGTAAAGTTTCCAGAAGATAGTGGTGCACATGTATCGAATGACATCGACGCCGAACATCTTTTGATCGCCCGTTCGCAGTGAGGATCCACAAAATGGAGGTTAGCCGGAAGGGTTGGCTTACTTTCGTCCTCCAGAGACGCTTCGTGTTGTGTGAAGCTTGATCGACCGATAATCGTGCCCCCGTGGCATCTCCTATCACATGGAGACGTGCACGATCTGGTCACATGGCGGCGCAGCCATGATTGAGTAAGGTAAAAGGCAATTCGCGCGGTGGCGCAGTGCAGCTCGGCTCGGCCTCAGGCCAGGTAAGGCCCAGCCCATGGTGCAAAAAGAGGAATCGATGAACAACTCCCCGTTGATTCACGTGCCTCGTTCTCTGACCTCCTCGCTGGAGCAGACTTCTTGGTCTTTCAGTAGCCGGCTGGCTCTCTCGTCTCTCAATGCTTGATGTTCACCGACGGTTCCACCCATTGCGGCCTCCCGCTGCCGCATGAAGAAATCGATTCGGTCTTGCCTGTTCGACAAACCTTTCACCTCTTTCCTCACTTGTCGCAAATTCTTCGATGCTCGATCGTGCACCAGATCTCGCGACTCTACAATGTAATTCCCGTTCTCTTGTGCTCTCTGCACATTTAAGCTGCTACCCATGATCGCCAATGCAATCACCACAGCTAGGAAGTAGGAGTTCTTCATGTACACAGGCGCTTTTTTCGTGGGATTCGACTTGTTATCGTGATATCGTTCCCAGTCTTCCCAAGTAGCATTTTGCCACACGGGATCTGAAGGATCATGCCAGCTCTGGCTGAAAGGTCCAGCCGCATGGAAAGGTGAAGGTTGTGCCCAGGTGTCTCGATTACCGACTTCTGCTTTCCCGTTCCAGCCAGCTCCGAAACGATCGTATGCACTGCGTTTGACAGGATCTGAAAGAATCGTGTGTGCAGCCACGATCAACCGGTATCGCTCCATTTTTGCTGCATTCGAGACTTCATGGTTGCCCCTTGTGCTGCCCACGCTATGCACTTGTAAATCTGGATGGTACAGCTTCACGAGCTTGTAGTATCCCGCCTTGGAGTACTTCGCATCATGCTTCATGTCAAAGATCTGGTATGGTGTGGGATGTTTCTGCCCTTTCGGCGCGTCCGGCCATTTGTGCTCCCATTGCCGGCTTTCTGGTTGTTCTGCAATATCTCTCGCATCACCGGCAAGTGTGGCATATCCGCCCACGCGACATGTTGCTGGTCGTGTGCCTGGTCGTTGGCCTCGAGACGATGACGTCGACGATATTGAGATGGAAGGAAGGCTATGGGCGGTCGCGAAGAGAGCACTACAGCCACGGGTTGTCAAGACCATTGAGATATGTACAGCAGCTCATGGTAGGAGCATGAGCCGTGTGAAAGAGTAAGAAAACAGTATGGAAGGGTGGATGTAAGTCATGAGCAATGCGCACGTTTGAGATGGTTCGAGATGCGATATCGCTTATCTCGGACAGGCGGTCCGAGGCGCGAGATCTCTTGGCGTTTCCGCGACACGCGACGACGCGACGCAGCATGCAGTCGAAATGGACAACTGCGACATGAGTTGAAGTCCACAAAGACGCATTGCCAATGCGCCTCTATGTAGACTATCATTGAAGCATCAGGTCTTGTCGGTGATGCTTGCTGACACGAAACTGACGAAGTGATCACAGACGTATGACAAAGATGCCCTTCGACCAGGAGAACGGACTGGTCTACACCGAGAGAATCATGAAGGCGAATGACCATACAAGCTGCTTCAAGAGCAATTACCGCACGCCTAAACTCAGACTGCCCAAGCATCCAAAGCGTGGTACCAGATCGCTTGTCGACACCGCGCAAATAACGCTTTTCCGAAACACGGACAAGCTCGACGCTAGCTCTTTGCAAGGTCTCCCACAAGCAGTAATCGAGCAACTATGGAAATGGGCGAACGATTGTAACGCCGCATCCTTTCATGTCTGGCAAGTCTTCGCACGCATCAATCGTTTGAAAGTACCCGACATCAAAGGACGCCGCATCACGTGTATGAAGCCAGCGTGTCTTGCACCGGTCGCGAACGATGCCAACATGGCTTGGCTCGTCCATCTTACGATTCGGAATGTAGACATAGACACCGACGATGCCATCTCGATATGGCAGATACCGAACCTTCAGGCAATCTATGCTCGAGGATCACGTTCCAAACCGGAACTCGTCTCCGACAGGATCTTGCGGGCGTGGGCGTCAGCAGCGACAGATTTAGGAGCGATGTCCAAGCTTGAGCTGATATTCATTGATGGGCAGTGGGATATCACTCCGCACTGTCTGCAATACCTCAGTCACTTCCCTGCCCTACGGCTGTTCACTGCATTCAAATGTGGGGAAGACTGGATGAAAGCTTTTGGCAGAGGGCAAAGCGTAGCAGGCTGGAGTCCCTGTGATCCGTGAGTATCAATTCGACTCTTCTTTCAGCCCTACGCGAAATGCGTTTGGTCGAATGGATTTAACAAAGCTTCCCTGCGAAGACGTTTGTGTTAGACTGAGCTGATGATTCATAGCAATCCTGTACAGCAGCTGACTAGAAGTAAAACCCGGTCTGGGTTCGACACCAGAGTCGTATGGCCGGACTTTGTCGAGAATTTCATAGCCAACGCCAAATATGCCGCTTCGAGCAACAAGCCGGTGCTGGAGTTGATCGGATCGGATCAAGCTCGCGATGGGGGCAGGAGAGCCCGCGACAGCGACTTCAACCACACGATCTTCTCGTTTCAGCGAGACACAAATTTTCAAGCTGTGGCACCTGAAGCGGCTGCACAGCCTGTGGCGAAGCGGCGAAAGCTCAAGAACAACGTTGGAGCCGCGAACTATGAGCTGATGACTGGCAATGTTTGACGACAGCACAAAGCGACCCTGAGAAATCTTCACTCGAGGGGTTCGGGCATCTCACATACAACGGCATTCGTGGTGGCGGTATGTATCTGCGGCAAGGTCCAATGAGCGCCAGACGTCGGACTGACTACTCCTGCCAGCGCATGTCGTGGCTTGCATAGCTGCCGCTTCATCTCCGACACCATGCTCGGCTGCATTCTTGGTATACCAGGTGTAAACGTCCGCATGACGACACTTGATTCAATCTCCCATGTTGTTGCATTGCACGCCGCCACTGGACTCAACGTGGGACTATCGGAATATCCACACGTACTATCATGGTACTATGTTGTGCAACATTGATTTGGCTAACAGAGAAGCCACACGACTACCGCATAGGGGGATACGCTACAGAGTATAGCGTGGTTCTTTCGCGAGGGAGATCTTGGTTCCACTTGGTGCGCCGACGGCTTGCACACTAAGATATCCCTGGTACAATCATAAGCGCGCAAGGAGTGTTCGTTCGGAGACAGGTCCAGCGATTGATTGTCGACTAGCATCCCACGACCCGGCATTCGCCACGCCAGTGTGGCACTTCATATGACAACTCCATTATGTATTGTCAGAATGCAGTATGATCATCATGACTTCCCAGCAGAAACTCACTAGCAACTAAACGGCATACCACGGGTCGCTTGCAAGTGCTGTCCTTGGCTGCCACGCTTGTGGAGATGGGCTGGAGGGGTCACGCTGTTCACTCCGACGACAGTTCTCCATTATTGAGTGCATTGCGGCACAAAGTCCGGTTGACATGAGCATCGTTTGAATTCGCTACCTGGATATCTACCTCGCGCACAAGCCGAATCAAACCGGATCTATGCATACGCTAAAAGTCGGGCAAAGATTCGATTGAGGGCTTTACATGCAAGCGGCACCGTCGATGCCAATGACCTTGCCGTTGACCCACTCGCCGTCTTGAGAGGCCAAGAAGCCAACAACACGGGCAATGTCAACTGGCTGCCCAACGCGAGCCATTGGGGACCATGTCTTTGCGTACTGTGAGGACTGTTAGCACACAAGTTCAAGGACAGGATCTTGATCGGAACTTACCTCATCAACCTCATCATCGCTCAGCTTCTCTCCATCTGGAATGTACTCTCTGCACACGGCATGGTACATGTCGGTCTTGATACCACCAGGTGCCACACAGTTCACCGTGATCTTCTTGTCACCGCAGTCGATAGCCATGCATCGCACAAATGTCTCGATCGCGCCCTTGGATCCAGAGTATACTGCGTGCTTTGGCACACCCTTTGCCTGACCAGTGATGGAACCCATCATGATGATTCTGCCGCCCACCGACAGGTGCTTGTATGCTTCTCTTGCAACAAAGAATTGTCCACGAGTGTTGATTCTCATGACACGATCGTACTCCTCTTCTGTCACATCCTTCAAGTGACCAAATGATACGACACCAGAGTTTGAGCAGACGATGTCGAGTTGTCCGAAGTGCTCAACGGCTGTGTCCATAAGCTTGATGGTTTGTGAGACATCGCCAATATCTGCTTTAAGGGCAATGGCATCTCCGCCGTGCTCCTTGATAGCACCAACGACCTTATCGGCAGCCCCGGATGAGTTGGCGTAGTTCACGACAACTTTCGCTCCTCGGCGAGCGAGCTCTTGTGCGATGGCAGCTCCGATACCACGACCGGATCCTGTGACGAGAGCGACCTTGCCATCGAGGCGGGAGGTCTCGATACCCCATGGGAAAGCTGAAGACATCTTGCTTGGATTGGCTAACAGAGAGAGGTAGTGATTTGAGAGTGCGTTCGATTTCGAGATTGCGCCTAGAGGATCGAGTGAAAGGCGATTGTGCTTAGTGTTGGAAGTTTGTGATGATGATGATGATGATGCAGGAGTAGTTGACATCTTCTGAGGGAGAACGACGGGCCTGGAAACATATATATGTTTCGGACAAAACTCAGAAGAAAGGCCTAGTTACTATTCACGCTTTGCTGTGAGTGCCTGGACGACCAACCTTGCAACAACGAATCGACGGACTCGGTATCGTCTGCCGAGCAAATTGTTGCTCGAGCGACCTACGCAAGAGACTATCGGCTTTCTCCATCTTCGCACTGCGTTGCTAGGAGCGAGAGAGCGAAAGCGCGAAGTGTCACAGACCGCTACGTATCATCGAATACCGTTGCCAGAAGCGAATGCCTGGCCAACGAAACGACGAATCGCGGAGAAACGATTTGCTTACCCCTCTCGGCTCCGATCTTTGCAACGTCCACGCTACCGCTCTGCAAAAACCACCGCCCGCTGAAACGACAAAAAACAGTCGTTCGGCGTCATCTTCGAAGGCCGAGAGCGCGAGCTCTTGGCGAGTGTTGCAAAGGAACAACATCCTGGTGTCTCATGTTTCTATTTTGACTTTTCGCGGAGCTGAACAGCTTCCCTGCAGGAACCGCTTGCTCGCGAAGCATGTGCCAGCGAATAAGACACGAAACGGGGAAAGCTGCAGAGGATTACGCAAGCCGGAAACGCCCTCTCCGCTCCGGACATTGGTGTGGGGTGCCAGGTCGGACTTTGCGACGAAATGCGTGTTCTTTTGACGAAGCGGTATTCGTGTTGCTGTAAATACCTCATCAACGTTGGACAAATCTTCATCTCACAGAGTAGCAGTACTCTATGTTTTGCATTTAAAAGGCAGGTCTGGCGTTCGTAGGAGATGTTCACGATTGACATTTTTCTGGTGTAAGAAGATGAGCGGTCAAACCAAGCATTTCTGGGTAGGATGTCGTCAAAAGCAGCCTTGAACCTTGCGAAGTCTATCTGAACAACCAGGTGGTACTGACTTCAGGCGGTGACGTCGGTACCGACATGTGTTGCGATGTGATGTTTTACAGTTAACGTTCATCGATCAGAGTTGATCCAACGTGATTTGTGCAACAAGTGCTTCAATCAAATTGTTTCCTGCGTTGCCGCCGTTGTAAACGACACTATCGTTGTTCGATGGGGTTCCGAACTTCCGATGGAAACCAATGTCTTTTCTCGTGGACCGAGCAGCACCAACAAAACAATGCTGATGAGCTGCAGTATTGCCCAGGCGCTCATTGATTTGGGTTGACCCTCGAATACAGACCCGGAACTCAATGCATATTCTTCCGCGGTACCTGTTTCAAGTTCATCGCCGTACATCGATAGCTACCAATGGGCACTGACGGAACGACTGCACAATGCAAAGCAGCCGCAGACAATTGTCTGTCAACAGCATTCAATTGCTGCACCTACAGCTGTCTGCTGCAAGCACGTCAGGGACAGAAAACCATTCTCCGACGATTAAAAAGCTTGCCGTGGGCGTCAGAGTCCTTGTTTCCTGGAAATTGAAGATCTACCATGCGTCTTTGTCGGACTTCTTCACGCGGCTGCGGACAAAGTTCTCCTGAACAACACGAAGCCAAGAACGAAATGTTTGGAGAGCCGTTGATGTTTCACCATCGACGAAGGCGGTGTTGCGCGTCAGTAGCAGTGATCGCTGCAGCTTTGGCTGCGAGAGGAAAACGGCTTGACTGCTCAGGTCGTCACTGTATGTACACAGCCTCGCGACTCGTCATGCCAATGCGGTAAGTTGATGCTGAAGAGTCCGGATCCTTTCCTTGGGATAGTCTTTGTTGTGATCACCGCAGGGAACTTGTCCGACGGACGCGACCGCTGTCTGCATGAGCAAATAGCACGGGCATATCCAACATGTGGACATGGTAGCAACACACCTTGCTTTGCCAATGGAGGGAGCAGTGCGGAGAACCGTAGTCTCTGGCCCAAATCGGTGCATTAGTTAGTAACGGTCGCATTAGAAATTCCGAAGGAAGCGCAGATTGCATAGGAAGCAACACAAATAAATGGCTAGCTCTCTCTTGGCCCACGAAACTTTCCCTTGAGCATTCATTGTATATAGGAGCAATGTCCGTTGCGAACAGCAGTTCCTCTGCGCCCATCGCTTTTGTTCGTGTTCCTAATCCTTAACCTGCCTCCCTTCATTTCAAACATTATCGAAGAGGAGCTTCGGGCTCTCTCCAAATGACATGACATCGTGTGTTCCCACCCTGTACACATGCCCGCCCAAACAAGAAGAACTCATACGCTATCACACCATGCTTGCAAAAAGATCATCTGCGCCACCCATGGCGTGATGAACAACACGAAAAGGACAGTTGATGCAGGAGAAGGGAAATTGCTGTGTTTCGAAAGGAGCGATGATGCCCAGTCTGTCCCTTAACCTCGAGCCAGCTTATCGATCTTTGACCGAATTCCGTCTGAGAATCGATTGGAAGCTCCTTCGTCGATGACTTCGATGCAGTGCTGCAGGACAGGATATGCACGATCCAAACTCATCTGAGAGCCATCACGTTTCGTCACGCATGGCACGCCTTCCCGCTTGGTCAGGTACCGTATAATGAGAGGGTGATCGGCTGGTAGGGCATCGATCGCAAAAGAAGGCCCGGGTACTGATGGGAACATGGCATTATTGCGCGGCGAGGACTGTTCCTTGTGGGTGAGACTGTCAGTCCAGAGTACCAGGCCTGCGCGATAGATGGCACCAGCCCACCAAGGCGGGCGAACGGTTCGGGGCATGCTTCGAACAATACGCAAGATCTGGCCACAATGATAGATGGCTTCTTCAACATCGTGGATGCATCGCTTGTGCGTCCAGACTAGTTGTTGGTAAGTGCCATCGAAATTCTCTCGACGAGCTAGTCGTTCAATTTCTGGAAAGTTGGTGGCAGCATTGAGGCTGATGAGATGGAAGACGACGAGGTTCGTCTGCATAACTGCGCACATTGGGTTTGCGCGAAGGTATCGCTCGGCCAAGTCAAACCATCTCCCCAGAAGTGACTGGACTTCCTCGAGGCGGTTGCGTGTCGTTGATGCGCTGACTGCACGAGGCTGGCTCGGGTTTCGACTCGAGCGTGAGTCGGAGAAGCAAGTGAGGAGCTGACTGTACTGATGAACCAGTGCCTGAAGAGGATGCAATAGCAATCGAAGTTGTAGAGGTGTCATCTCAATGCCAAGCGGAATCATCTCATCGTCCAGGAAATGGCGAAACAGATCACGTAAAGACAGCGGCCGCGCACCGGATCCCACTGAAGAGTAGCCTCCTGAAAACTCATGCACTTGCTCGAAGATGGACGACCACTCTGCAGCACTCTTCGCTTGCCAAAGACGGTCAGCATCAGGCATGGGTACAGCAAATTCGGACACGGCAAAGAGCGGAGCGGTGTCATGGAATAGTGCTACATCCTGATCAACCATGATCCACGAATAGACCAGTCGACTCTTCGACTCGTTCGAAATCCACTCTTGCCATAACTGGTCTCGCGTTGAGTGTTGGTTGATGTTGGATGATGTCGTGGGCTTCTCCAGCATTCCCGAGTGTCGTAACATGGCCAGATACATCCCACGTTGGCCCATCGCAATATCCATCTGCCACTTGTCGCCACTCCAGGCCGCCTGAACGATGAAGAGCAGGGCAGAGTGCAGTACGACAGGGTCAGCAGACATGATGATGTTTCGCTCTATCAGATCAAAGAGTGATATCCGACATGCTTCGGTCAGCCCGCCTGTCAATAGGCGTGCTTCTGTGGATTGCATGCTCATTGCGCCTTGAGCAATCATCATCAAGACTAGTAGGCTTGCTGCGCGATCATTGTAGCAATGCAATAATTCGTTCGCATCCAAGATTCCCTTTGACGTCAGCGGAAAATAGCGCTCGAAGCTGTTTGCATATGATCGGAGAAAGTACTCCAGAACGCGCGCCGGTGGCAACAATACAAAATTTGAACCGTAGTAGGAGTTTGGCGTATGGTAACCCGAGTCAACACTCTGACGATTGCCGCCCTCCCGGTGAATCTCGAGCGCCTTGTGGAGGAAGCTTTGCGTGATGGCCAACAATTTGTCGCGAGTACTTTCGTGAAGCTGCATTACTGTCAGTTGATCAGCCCCAGCCGGGTCGGTGTCATCCCAGGCAGGACTCCAGCTCGCCCAGCCTTCGCGATTCCGTAGTGTGTCCTCTAATCGCTCAAGGTTTCTCTTGGCCGTCCTGGGACAAGCCGAAGACGGCAGGATCGGCGTGCAACGAAACACCGACCACGCATCCTGGGCCTGAATGATTTCAGGTAGCTCAGAGTTCATGTCTGAAGGAGGCGTGGAAGCTTGTGAATGTATCGAGCGTGATGTCTGGATGGTGGTCATCGAGTGTCGCTGTTGTTGATATGCTGCAGCAGAGCTGGACAGCTCGAGGTCGGCAAAAGTTCGTTCCATCTTGGGCGTCTCCAAAGGTGTTACCAGCGAAGCCATCGGGTCATCAACAGTCGGCAATATGCTCAACATTGCATCAGGGTTTGATAGCATGTTTACATCGAATCCGATCTCCGTATCCATGATCATGTGTGGTTGCACTAATCCATCGTAGCCGATCGGCATTTGCATTTGACTCCAGTCCAACATGAAACGGGGGCTAGAATCGTCGTCAGAGCTATCCTTGCTCATAGCATTCGCGAACTCTGTATATCCCGACAATGGCGTCTGTTGCATAAACCCAGTCGTGTGCGCTTCGGGAGAGAACGAGCCGGGTGGTGTCGGCCTGTTGGAGGTTTGTTCTGGGTACTGTGTCCCAGATGTGTCACTCTTGTTGGCGGGCTGTGTGTCTTCTGCAATCGATGAAATCGTCGGCTTGGGGCTGGTGTCCTTTGTGACCGCTTGTTGCGCTTGCAGTGGCTGCTGCGGGCTATTTGCTGGTGCCGCCGGTGGACTCGGTTGCTGCTGCGCTTCAGATGGCTGTGTATTGTTCTCAGAGCCCGTCTGTTGTGCGTCGGGAGGCACTGCTACAGCACCTTCTGCCGGCAAATTCGCACGAGCAGCATTCTTTGAGACCCTCCTGGTTGGACGTAGTGTGCACCTTAGATTCCGGCCCGCACATCTTGAGCACGGGAATTTCTTGTCGCATTTTGTCTTCGTCTTTGCACAGTTGCTGCAGGCAATTGGTGTCCGTCCTGCTGACTTCGGTATCATACCACTCGCAGCTGGTATCTCATGTTGTCCAGTCTGATCTTTGCCGTGTACCGTGTAGTGTCGTTGTAGAAGATCCCTTGTAAAGGTCAGTCGTTGACATGAGAAGAAGCATTGGGCACCACGCGGACCTTCTGGCGAATGACATATGACATGTAAAGCATTTGAACGGCTTGACGTTAGTGTCTAGATACTGTCAGTGAGACTTCTTCAGTAGCATGCCGCATTACATACGAGTAAGAATATGGCGTTCGAGATGCTCATCTCTTGTGAAAGACTGCCCGCAGTATGTACAGAACACCATTGTGCCCACTTGATGTGTGGTCCAACGCTGCTGTAGATCGAATGCGTCTCCACGAGCAGACAGAGAGGTTCGGGAAGATGCAAGAGCGATCAAGTCCAAACGAAAATCATCGGGCAGCTGGCCCAGTTATGACACAGCGCCCGCGAAAGGAATCAGCGGCAGTACTGTAATAGGACTCCAACGAAGAGGGCAGGTGTGGGGCGTAAGAAACAGGCTGGAGCCTTTTGCCTCAGTTGCAGATCCGTCTTTTCATGAGCGATAAATCCTGCGGCAGTTGATGCACGTCTGACATGAGCCCTGTTAGAGATATGGTTCAGCGCAGTCGCAGCTTGTCATTGATATCTTGGGCATTTCTGTTCCTAGCGAGGGCTTTGTAGTGCAAGGATTCAGCACGAGCGACCTGTCGGAGCATTTTGGCCAGTCGCAGATCGTCCAAGGCAGCACGCCAGCATCCATCGCAATCCACGGATATGCAGGAAGCACGTATCCAGCGGCAGGAAGTGTGCATACAGGCTGGCTCCCTTGCTCCAGGAGGCCTGCATCCTGTGCATGGGCTGTGTGGGTACCCCAGCAATGTACAAGGATAATATCAGCCACCGAAGCCAGGGGAGGTGGCCCAGCTCCAGATAGCCGCGACCCGCAGCACTGCATAGATTCGAGTCCTTGGCGGACCAAGAATGGCTGCGTTGAACGCCTGAAGAGGCGGCTTGCAGCCGAGAACCCTGCCCGAATGTAGTAAACGCAGCTAGGGAACTTTTCTTGTCGCCATATATCACATGGTGCTCAGAATCTCTAGGCGCCAGCACAGTCGTTATGTCCCACACGCCGCGCTCGCACGGCATTCTGCACGAGGTCACTCGAGTTGTGAGACGCTGTGCACATGGCGGAGACAATCGTGGTCTTGATGCCACGCGGACCCGACTGAACGATAAAGCGTGCACTGCACGACCTCGCTAGCATGATTTGATACGTAGCCCATTCCTTGTGTTATTCTGGGTCCCGCGCTATGCTTATTGTTCACAGCTCTCTCATGCTTCTGTCATGCCGTCAGCATAGGAGCCGGATGCGGATGCTGAGGTCGCAATGAATAGTGCTGAGAGTTCGCCTCCCGCTCGCATAAGGATGGAGTACGCCTAGCGGTGTACTTCTGGACCTGTGTAACTGTTCAGCAAGTCGTCACTATCCACGTCAGCACGCATATTGAAGTCTTCCTGTTCCGTGAGTCTTCAGTAAGCCGGCAGTGCATTCAGCCCTGAGAAGACATCGTCAGCAATGGCAGCACAGAAGCGCCTCGACGCGTTGGAACGACAGCCCTGCCACGATATCGCTGCAGCCAACGCTATCACCAGACCGGAAGCGAGAAGCTATTTTCCGATCCCATAGGCGGTACGATTGGCACTTTGCATTAGCGTGCATGTCTGCCACATGTTCCGCGTCGGTCGCCAGCACTTCAAGATCTCGAGTGGTATGCCTGCGCGAATGCGGACATGTTGACAAATGTCGATTGTGCGTGAGACTTGCGATCGCGAGTTGTTAGGGTCATCTTGAGCCGTGCATGTGTGCTCCTGTTTGGCCAATTTAGCATACCGCGAACCTCACGTTACGCAAGCCGAGCGACTTCCAATCACCGCCTGGTGGTCCAAGCCGTGCCCTTATCATATTTCACGGCATCCACGGTCCATTGCAACCCAATACGGCATCCGCATAGTTTGGCGCGCAGCGCAGTCTCCAAGACCGCGCAATAGCTGGCGCCGAGACATACAGCGAGTGATGGAATGGCTCGGGTGCGATTGGACTGCTTCCACTCCACTTGCCTCGAGGCGTGCGTCGCCGCCTGGCCCAGCGCAAGTGGGCATGCTGACAGAAACATGCCCATTCCGTTGCCGTGATGGCAGGTACGGCATTTTTCGACCCGACTCGATGGCGTCAGCTGTAGTATGTGATCGTCCCGGACGAGGTCGCGGATGGCGCGAGGAACGCGGCGGGCACAGATCAAAGGGCGAGTACTGCGGAGCCAGTGTCGATTGCTGTCGATGCGGAGCCGCAACGGTTCTCGTCCATGACGCAGGCCATGTGTCTGGTCGCTCGGCAGCGCGCTCCTCGTGGAGAAGGATTAGACTATGTCAGTATGCTCCGTGCATTCTCGTGCATTGCGGCCCCGTGGTATCGCATCAGTGCAACGTCGCGCGCGGAGGGTGTCAATCTGGCATGAAACGATGGTGGACGAGTCGGTGGAAAGAGGCAGGTTCCAGTTCGTGTCTGTGTGTGTGACCCTGCCGATGCGCCGATGAACTTTCCGCCGGGAGGAACGGCTCACCATTGAAACTTGCTTGGCATCAACGGGAAGAGGGAGCACATTCAAACATGAACCTGCACATCGACACCCACAATCAGGCACACGTGCAGTCAACAATCGAGAAGCAGCAGCCCGGCATCGTCGACGGTGAGTGATCGGCTTGCCGAATGCTCAACGCCATTTGATGCGCGGCATCGCAGAAGCCCGAGCCCCCAATGCGCGCACCACCGACGTTGCCAATCGATGGCCAGATCTCGAATCGATGCGCATTGCTGACATGGACGTGCAGTCTGCAGCGTCTTTCAGAGCATATGGTCAGGATTTCCTCGAGCGATAGGGCTGCCTCAACAAGACCAAGTTTCCTATCTGCGCAAATCTGCCAGGTCTTCCAGATTTTGTCCCTGCATAGGAAGGCGGAAGTTCAAAAGCGTGCATGGGACATGCAGCGCACCAACCCGACTGTGGCTACTGCAAGACTGGACGCTCCAACAAGTGAAGTTTGCGATGCACAATCTGGGCCAAGTCGTGACCGCTCTTCCTTGCCTCTGCCATAGGCCTCGGGGATGCGCTCAGCCTGGGCCGGCTGTGCTTCGGGAGAAATCACGTCGTTCTGCCACGCGGTAGCAACGACATATTGCATGTTCAGAGGCGCTCAACGCCATTCGAGAGCAAACGCCATTCGAGAGCAAACGCCATTCGAGAGCAAACGCCATTCGAGAGCAAACGCCATTCGAGAGCGTGTAAGCTCCAGAACTGCTGACCGAGTATTAGCCGGATACGGCACTGGAATTTGGCGAGCTGGATCATCGGCTGGCAATGTGCTGACCAGGCATTTCTCTCTCGCCGTAATCTCAGGCATTGGGATCCGCAAGCTGAACTCAGCTTACAATCACGCACGCATGACACATGGGCACAAAGCCGGGCCCGCTTCTCTCTCGCTTTGGCGAGAAAGCCCTATTCATCAGGAGCGGCACTGCCTGCCGGCGGTCCATCTTTTCTGCTCAACGAGGCAATATAACGTACCGAGGCTGGCAAGAGGAAGCTGTGCTCTGCCGCTCTTGCTTTGCACCTCACACCGGTCTCGTCCTCTGCTGGAGGTTGGTCGGACATTAGGTCAGATTTACATTGCAGCTTCTCTCCTACCTGAAGGCAGGATTCCAAGCGTGCGAAGGCAACTGCTTAAATGGCTCGAGGAGTCTGAAGCGCAAGCTTCACCTACTTCCGTTCGTGCGTGTGTCGCGTTTTCGCGCGCGCAAGATCAACAGCATGGTGTTTCTCCGCAGTCGCGTGTAGCCGACCTTGTTTGGTTCATGTGAACGCGCCGCGCCGCTCATCTACGCTAAACACCGCTGCAGCGAAATGCTGCAGATCGCGTTAGCTCTCTCCTATTCTATGTAGCTCGGAGCAAAAGCGTCCATCTCAACGAATCAATGCGGCGATGCGCGCATTTTCGGGCCCTATCAGCTGGTATCGAGGAACACGCATGCTTCGCGAGTCGTGGCGCGCACTTAAGAGGTATGGTCAAGGACACACTCTTGGTCTGTGAAGGATGTGCTCAGCTTGCCACATGTTCCACGGCACTCGCTACTCCTTGATGACCTTATTCACTGCGTTCTGGTCTCGCTAATTTTCCTAGCCAACCTGTGCCATTCGCCGATACGAGTCTCGTAACTGAAAGGGTTGGCGTTCGGAGAAGTGTGACAAAGATCTACCTATCCGCCCATACTCTTCCGCCAAGTCGCAGTCGTGCAACAGACAACTTCTATGCCGTGTTGCTGCACAGGTTTGCTGCATACGAGCTCGTGCTCATCATGGCAACTTTGGATATGCTGTTGGCTAACGAGATACAACAGCTCGCAGTTGCACCATGTTGTTGGGAATCAATTGCCAGCATCCCTGTCTCGCGTGCTTAAGCTGAACTCGCTTAGCACCATTGCATTGGAGATCCTCCGGGTTGTCCTCCAGCTTGGCCAACTCGGGGCGCGCGCTGCAAAGAGCAAGACGGTGGGTGTCTATCTGCGTGCTAGCACAGCGAAGCGTCTACAATCGTGCATGGCATAGTGCTCGTGGGATTTCGAGCATAGTGGAGATCTTTTTACTTGATGTAAACGCCACTCAGCTCCAACTCGTCGAAATAGGCAAGCCGGGAGTGGTGGCAATGTGGGTAGGATCCTCTGCAGAGGTAGTCAGGTAATCAGGTATCAATTCAATTCATGTGGTGTCTAAGTAAGGAAGGAAACAGGAACGAGCTGTCTATATAGGGCTGGCTCGGTAAGGAACAACCTTAAGCCGGAGGCCGGTTCATGTGAGGAGGCTGCCAGAGGTTGCGAACCGACAGGCAAAGAAAAAAAGATTTATCATCAATTTGTTTATTTTCCTCCATGGGGGTTTTTTATATGACGACCACAGTGCGCGGACCCGTCTGGCTCGGCATCTGGAACACATCCATTTCCATCAAAAGGGCACGGGTAATACTATATTCCAGAAAAAAAAACCGTTAGCGCTACGTACTCTAAAGTTTGGAGGCCATTAGGTCCTTGGATTTTTCTAAGGACAGAGACTAATTCTTTTTTAGAAAATCTTTTGGAGCCTTCTTAACGTACAATATCGCAGGCATAGCTTGGCAGCCGATTGTCGTCTGGTATACAACCGTCACCATGATTTACTGTGTAATCTTTTTTGCAAGTCTGTTATTTAGAGGTTAGTATTGCGTATAGTACAGTCGGCTACAATACAACCCGGCCTACCCAGATTGTTGCCGATGCGAGCGAGAAGAACGTTATAGAAATAGTCGTAGAGAGTGTCATAGTGATATAGTATGTGAGGTCGAAAGTGGGTGGTAAGTACACTGTGTTGTCCTGCTGTACATGTATCTCTACAAGCCCGAGCCTTAGGTCCGTCGTGTTTTATATGAAAAGATTTTCAGCCCGACAGCCTACGTGCGCTATCCGTATGTCAGCAATTGCTGAGAGAGAGTAGACAGTCATACACCTAGTGTTATTAGGGCATGTCTCACTATCGGAATATGCCCATGTGCGTGAGAGTTAGGCCCTGTTTACCTTGCCATCATAGCACCTCGTATTCACAACACTACGTGCTACTATGTCCTTGCGAATAATAGCATATTCCTCGGTTGGCGGCACTAAGCGCACTATGTCAGCAGCACAACAGTCATCAACTTATCGCCCTCGTCTCTCGGAAATTATCATGAGCGGGCCAAGATTTGTCGACGTGTATACCGTTCTGAGCTGGCAACATCCACATTCACGTGCTACCGTCTGGACGCCCAAGAGTCTCATCCTCCGGTTTGCTGGGTGATCAGTCCTACAGGGTCCAGCCATCGCTTTCGCTAGGCAACTAGACGAGTGTCGAAATACGGTAAATGGACGTTGACCGACTCTCAGCTGATCTCAAACCATGAAGCGACAACAGCGCCGATACTTGGGCCGCTGTGCTTTGCGTGGCGATTTGCACAGCTCGCCAATGCCAGTTCCAGGGATGTTGGCATCGACCTGTGCTGAGAGCACGAGGAGACAGTTCGCTCCTGATTTCAGTTCAATCGTCCGGGCGCATAGCCTCCATTGCTGTGAGCCTGGGAATGGCCATCACAGGGACTCCCAGGCGACAATCCGCATGTGCGTTGATCAATCGACATGAAAGTCATGACTGGGGGCCGACTCTTACCCACCCAACGTTGGTCAGCCTCGCGGAGATACTATAGTGCGTGCCTATGGAAATACAGAATGCCGATTACCAACCTACGCGTGCACGAAACGCCAGACCAATATCCGTCTCGAGTGAGGCAAGGACGAACCTCCACGCAGCGATGACAACGCAAGACCCAATCGCGACAGCCGTATGTGCCTTCTGTGGGCATTCACGATCAAGGAGGGTCGTAGCAGTAAAGTAACAATCCATAGCAAAAGCAGTATGGAATACACAACTCAAGTGTACTTGAATCGCTCCATTCACTGCAAATTTCTCAATTACAACATCCAATCTGGCCATTGGCAGCCCACTCCCAGTGCCGCTATAATCTCCTTCTTTCACGCTGATAAACAACATCCCTTTGCACTTCGAAGCCACACCGAATTACAACACAACCAGCCAAGAACGATCGCCGGTGCCGAATTTCCAGACTCACCTGTGAATCATAGCCAGGCAATCCCAGTCCCAATCTTCACCTCCGATAATGATCCAGCGCACAGCCTTATTACGGGCTGAGACAAAATCTTGAAATCATGAATTCCCGAGGCTTGCACAATTTTACACAGCAGATAGCCAGTCAGTGTTGCGGCTCTAGTTCAGCCAAAGTTTCCAGCCCTCAGCCTCATCCGCCGTCACGATCAAGAGTAGGTTCCTTGTACAGCGAAAAAATGTGATTGGGAATCCTTCGATTGTCGATCAATCGCAAGTTCTAAATACGTGTGAGAGACACGGGGAGTAGCAGAGAGGAGGAATCGTGGGACTGTGTCTTACTCGCTCCTGATGATGGCAACATGACGATCAAGGATGAAGGTGCTGGACGCTCCTAATTGATAGGGTTTCCTTCCTCCTTTCTAGGCCCGAGATTCTGGATATTGCACAGAGTTTCTTACCAACAGCACGCGAGACTATATTTTGTGTTAGCTGCAGTGGAATTCAGAGATGGGCGAACTGATGCTGTACGCTTGTTGCCCACGTGCTAGGCGATCACTGATTGTTGGAGGGAAGGGGTCTAGGCGGCGAGATGGAGCTTGGCCTTGGATTGTGCGTTCCAACGTGAATCGTTGTCTTTTGTGTCGTGCAATGGAATACACGGAAATAAGACTTGAAGGAGGTAAAAATTGCGAGAAACTTCTCGTGTTCGAGTGTAGATTGATTGGTTGACTGTCAATTTGTCGATCGTTGGTCCAGGCATCCAGCGTCCGAAGATGTTTGATCACGCGCGGTTCTGTTGCAGAACATGGAGAGGACCCTGGAGCTGACAAACATGTGGAAACAGGTTCCATTCCGCAGAGTTTTCACGATCGGGACGAAGTAGGCATGTGACCTAAGTGATGCTGCAAAAAGTCCAGATTTTGAGAACTCTTCTCCAGGTTCACCCTGAACGGTCTTTTGATGAAGTTGCACTCTTCACTTCCGATATCGCTTGTGTCATTATCGTGCTCGTCGTCCTTGGCTACTTCATGCTGGCCAAGTGGTGGAGAAGGAAAGAAGTTGAATGCTGGAGCGTCTTGATGTCGACGATTTCGAGCATAGGTCATGCTATCTCCATGAGCAACCTGGCATTGATGAGATTGAGTGAAGGAGGCCTCCATCCCGTCGATATTTCGAAGTATTCGGATTGCCGAAAAGATCACTCACCATTTAGGCCACAGCAGTGGTTCAGTGGTGACCATTCCTGTGTCAACGAGCTCCAGGTGATCGCCAGCCAGGATGATGTCGCAACGAAGTCAAAGTTAAATGGTGCCGGTTGCCGAGCAAACGATTTCGGCAAGGACTGCCGTATACTCAACATGGAGACCATGTCCATGATTTGGAGAGGCTGTAACAATTATCGAGGATCATGCCAGAACGATATTCAAGACATAAGTCCAAATTGACTTCATGCCAAGCTGAACTATGAGACCAGCAATAATGCACTTAGTCGTGACGTACCTGGACGTTCAATTTCCAGGCCAGAGACGTGAGCCAGGAAGCGTGCTGAGTGCATCGATCTGCTCGTGGCGCCTGCAAAAAGGTTCAGTGGTTTCCGGGGTCTCTACGCGCAACATTGGCACCAGAGCGTGTTGCTTGCGTGTTGAGAGAGCGTCGTGGCTATCGTCTTCGGCCAAGGCTTCAGGAGGCAATTTCGTGAAAGTCAAGTTTGTTTGACAAGCATCATGTCCAAATCATGTCTCGATGAAGGCGAGAAGAGCCATCGCCCCTTGGGGTGAGATTGATACGTGCCTCAGGCACTGTTTGATGGGTTCGTCGTTGGGAAGAAAGAAGGCGAAGTCGGCTGCCACCGGGACCGTCGCCGTTCCTGCAGCTCGATCACAGAGGAGCATTTCGCTACGGACTCTTAGCAAAGCCGGCGTCGAAGTGGCCGCATGATATCACATGCCTCAACACATGTGATGTTACGAGAGCACGAATCGCGGTGGCCGGAAAGCTGACCATTCCAGCAATGCAAGTCGGAAAGAAGGGCGCCACGACGTGCGGCAGATGTCGTACCACCGAGCACGTTGATAATGCACAGTAGCCAGCTCTCGGGGATATCGTACTTCTGAGCTGTGCTTTTGTGAGCCGCACATGCGTATCAACAGTTGATCGTGCCTTCCTGCCGGAACATTGCTCCGCTCCGGTACATGGAGCGATTCTGGCAGTCGCGACCTCAGACATGACACACGCAGGTTCGATGGAGTCCACCGAGTAAGGTGCGGTCGAATGCTAGACTACCACAGGTGTACGACGACGCGTGTGAGGATGCGTTGCGTGCCCATGCATTTCTCGTGGGAGACACCGTTGTTCTGGTGTCGGTGATGATGCGCCGCGCGGACCCGAAAATCCGAACGGACGGCAGGTTGCTCTGCTGCAGCTCTTGTTACACGCCAGATAGAGCACCCGGCATCACGTGCATCAGCGATGAAGCCGATCGGGCGTTGAGTCGTGGATGCACGAGGGCAACCAGATGCGGCCGTTGCACAACACCCGGAGCCCATGTGTGGCCCCACACGCTGCAGCGGCGGGCGAGCAGTGGCCGTGGCTCGGAAGTGAGGAGCGGGCCACGCAGAGTTTGTCAACATGTCGGCCATTCGGTGGGTGAGTGGGCGCGCGGCACCCTGCGAGGCGGCGGGGGAGGGCGGGGGACAGACGAGGAATTGCAACGCTGCAGCGACGAGGAGAGGAGTGCAGTCGCCACGAGCAACAAGCGCCGCCGTTGCTCGTGGTTGGCGCGGCAGGCGCTCGCCCCGTTGGGCTTGGCTCCCGCCGAACCCGCGCTGTGGTTGACGCAGCAAGGACACACGCGGGAGGCTTTGTAATTAGTTACTCGACGCGACCAAATCTCCCCACGGTCCGTGTGGCGACGACCACGCCCGCCGCCCGCCGGGGGTTCCTGCGGTGCGGCAAGACACATGGCGATGCAACACCGCGGATGGGCAGCGCGACGCACCACACCACAACCACAACCACAACCCGCCCAGCAGCAGCGGCGACGGCGACGGCAGCATCGTGCCCGCCACGTCGAGGATCGCAGCAGCACCGTACCAGCAAGCGAAGATGGATCGCCCGCGCGCTGCAAGGACTCCCGCCGCAGCAGCAGCACCACCGCAGCGGCAGCGGCAGCGGCAGCGACAGCGACAGCGACAGCAGCAGGTGTGGCGTCGAGTGGTAAGTGGCAGCCCCGGCTGGGATCCCACTGCTGGGCACCCATGTCCGCTGCCAAATGCTGCTGCATCGTTTACACACAGACTCGCAGTGAGCCCTCGCTTCGGAATCGGCCCAAGTGCACACGCCTCTCCCCAACTATTCCTCCATTAGGCGTGCCAGCATTCCTCCACGGCGCGCAGTCGACTCGCTTGGTACGGGCGTTGATGGAGAGCCGAACTTACGTGACTTCATTTTCTCCTGCAACCAACGCACCCTACCAGTCCGCTACCATCATCAAAGCCTAACAATAGCCTCACCGTCTGCCTGCTGCGGACCCTCTGCGCCGGGCATGCCATCCTGCCGCACCATGATCGCCTGCTCCGGCGCTGAGCCCCCACCGCCGCCGTCCAGATGAGCGTTATCAACCATCTGTATTTGGCAGCCATGGATACCGCATGCCATCCGATGCAGATCCACAATCGAATGCTCTTCCCTGTAGACATCGATGGACCAGGCATGCCAAACCACCCTTGCCTCTATCAGCAGATTTAAAGGTATACATACTGTTTGAGCCCTGCCCTTCACACATCAGTTTTCCGGTACCAAGCCATCTATGTTGCTACGGACAGTCTAGCCATCTGCCGTTTCAACAGCTTTCCCTTGCCATCTCTGTCGTCACTAGACTGTGCGTTGGTTGCTGGATTCTGTTTACTTTAATCGACAGCTCGCGCTCCGAACTCTCTCCAAAGCATCATCGCCATTCGTGTCTAGCCAGCACGACTGAGCATTTGCGGATTGATATCCAATAATCGAAACAACTCCAACGCCCGTCATCACCGACGAACGAAACGAAATCCCCCCTCCAAGCCACTATAACAACATATCAACAACGACCAACATGTCGAACGTCCTCTTGTTTGGCGATCAGACCGCCGAGCAATACCCTCTCCTCCACAAAGTCACTCTGCACCGCGACAATGTCCTTGTCAGCAACTTCGTGCAGCGATGTGCCCTCGCTCTGAGAGAGGAAACACGGGCACTGCCACGCAGCCAAAGAGATACCATGCCGGACTTCCTGACCTTGACAAGCCTGGTCGAAGCCTACTACCAAAAGGGTGAGAAAGTGCCCATGCTGGAATCTGCGCTCGTCACGATCGCTCAGCTTGGACACTACATTGGATACTTCTCAGAACATCCAGATGAGCTCCCAGCCACATCCGACATCCGCGTCCTCGGACTCTGCACTGGGCTACTCGCCGCATCCGCCGTGATTTCTGCAAAGACTATCGATGAACTGGTGTCCCTCGGAGTTGACTTTGTTCGTATTGCTTTCCGCTCAGGGGCAGCAGTCGACAGCGTCCGCTCTGTGCTCGCTCAACCAGGCCAAGAGAAAACGCCTTGGTCTACAATCGTCACAGGCACCACCCAAGATGAGGCTAACAAGGCCTTGTCAGCTTTCCATGAAGAGAAGGCGATCCCGCAATCCAATCAAGCCTACGTGAGCGCCGTCTCTGTCATGGCCATCACTGTCTCTGGACCTCCGACCACGCTACAGCGTTTCTTCAAGGAAGGCGCCCTAGCAGAGAACAACCGTGTAGCAATCCCTGTCTATGGTCCTTACCATGCTCAGCATCTCTTCAACGATGCTGACCTCGAAAAGATCCTGTCAGGCCATGTTGGACAGGAGCTGAAGAAGCACGTTCCCTCGGCGCTCGTGCACTCCGCAGCTACGGGCAAGCCCATGGTCGCTGAGAACTCTTTCGAGCTCGCCAAACTTGCTCTGGGCGAAATGCTGCAACGCCCAGTCCGCTGGGATTACTTGCTGGAAGAGGTCGTTTCTCAAATGGCCGCCAGCAAGCTTCCTGCCAAGATCTACGCCCTCGGTGTCAGCAACATCTCGAACAGTCTCGTCTCCGCTCTCAAGGCAGGTGGCAAGACTGATGTTTCCGTCATCGACCAATCTGCGTTCACAGAATCAACCGAGTACAATGGACGCACCCAAAATGACAAGATTGCGATCGTGGGCATGGCTGGACGGTTCCCCAACTCCGCCAATCACGAAGCGCTTTGGGACCTGCTCATGAAAGGTCTCGATGTCCACCGCAAGATCCCCTCAGACCGCTTCGATGCCGATGCCCACTGTGATCCATCGGGCAAGGGCAAGAACAAGTCTCACACGCCATTTGGATGCTTCATTGACGAGCCGGGTCTCTTCGACCCGCGATTCTTCAACATGTCGCCACGTGAAGCCGCGCAAACTGATCCTATGGGTCGTCTCGCCCTAGTCACTGCCTACGAGGCCCTCGAAATGTCTGGATACGTTGCCAACCGAACTCCATCGACCAAGCTCAACCGCATTGGTACCTTCTACGGCCAAACATCTGATGATTGGCGTGAGATCAATGCCGCAGAAAACGTGGACACCTACTTCATCACGGGTGGTGTGCGTGCTTTTGCACCAGGTCGTATCAACTACTATTTCAAATTCAGCGGCCCTTCGTACTCTATCGACACTGCCTGTTCGTCCTCGCTCGCGGCTATCCAGCTCGCTTGTACCTCTCTCTGGGCCGGAGATTGCGACACTGCTTGTGCTGGTGGTCTCAACGTCCTCACCAACCCCGACATTTTCTCTGGTCTCTCAAAGGGACAATTCTTGTCGAAGACCGGGTCTTGCAAGACATACGACAATGATGCTGACGGGTACTGTCGTGGTGATGCTTGCGGAACTGTTATCCTTAAGCGCTACCAAGATGCCGTTGCAGACAAGGACAACATCCTCGGCTGCATTCTCGGCGCTGCCACGAACCACTCCGCAGAGGCCGTCTCGATTACTCACCCACACGCTGGCGCACAAGAATTCCTGTACAAGCAGGTGCTTGCCAATGCTGGCGTTGACGCTCACGAGATCAGCTATGTCGAGATGCACGGCACTGGTACGCAAGCTGGTGACGGCATCGAGATGACTTCTGTCACAAACGTCTTTGCTCCCCGTCATCGCCAGCGTCGCCCCGATCAGCCAGTCAACCTTGGAGCCATCAAGGCCAACGTTGGCCACGCCGAGGCTGCTTCGGGCATTAACTCTCTCGTCAAGGTTCTACTTATGATGAAGAACGGCAAGATTCCAGCCAACGTCGGTATCAAGGGTGAGATGAACAAGACGTTCCCTGCCGATTTGAAGGACCGCAACGTTCATATCTCGCAGACCGCAGTCGACTGGCCACGAAAGAGCGCCGCGCCTCGAAGGGTATTCCTCAACAACTTCAGTGCCGCTGGTGGTAACACCGCCCTGCTGATCGAGGATGGTCCCTTACGCGAGGCACCAACTGCCGTCGACCCGCGTGGTACACTGCCAATCACCGTCTCCGCTCGTTCTATCGGTTCTTTGAAGCGCAACTTGGAGAACTACCAATCCTTCATCAAGCAGAACCCGAGCACGACACTCACATCCTTCTCGTACACCACGACTGCTCGTCGCATCCAGCACAACTACCGCGTCGCGTTCTCGCTCGCCGACATTGGCAAAGTCATCGAATCTCTGCAGGGTCAGGTCAAGGAGACTTACAGCCCTGTCCCTATGGTGCCAACGAGGGTTTCCTTCTGCTTCACTGGCCAGGGCTCGCAATACACTGGACTCGGACAGAAGTTGTACCAAGATTTGAAGAGCTTCCGAGACGACATTGATCAGCTGGATCAGCTGGCCCGTATTCAGGGTTTGCCATCTTTCCTGGAGCTTCTAGACGGCACTGACGTTGCCACTCTATCCCCCGTCAAGGTGCAGCTCGGAATGGCCTGCATTCAAGTCGCACTCGCTCGTATGTGGGCTTCTTGGGGTATTACGCCAGCTGCCGTGATCGGTCACAGCCTGGGTGAATATGCTGCTCTCCACGTTGCTGGTGTCATCTCAGCCTCTGACATGATCCTGTTGGTGGGACGTCGTGCTGAACTCCTCGTCCGCGATTGCACACCTCACACTCATGGTATGCTCGCAGTCAAGGGTAGCGCGGATGCCATCCGCGCTGCGCTTGGAACCAAGATGACTGAGATTGCTTGCATCAATGGTCCAGAAGAGACTGTCCTGTGCGGAAGTGGCGATGTCGTCGCTACTGCAAGCGAGATCCTCGCCCGCTGCGGATTCAAGGCCACGAAGCTCAACGTGCCATTTGCATTCCACTCTGCACAGGTCGACCCAATTTTGGAGCAGTTCAAGAAGGTCGCCTCCGCTGTAACCTTCAACAAGCCTACTGTACCTGTGCTATCCCCGTTGGCAGGCGAAATTGTTCGCGAAGAAGGCACCATCAACCCAGAGTACCTCGCCCGCCATGCTCGCGAGACCGTCAACTTCTGGTCTGCTCTTATCAGCGGCCAGAGTGCTAACGTCTTCGACGAGAAGACTGCTTGGCTCGAGATTGGTGCTCACCCAGTGTGCTCTGGCATGGTCAAGGCTTCCATTGGTGCTACCGTGGCTGCTCCATCGCTTCGCCGTGGCGAGGACGCTTGGAAGACCATTTCCAACAGCGTCTGCCAATTGTACACTGCAGGCGTCAGCATCAACTTTGATGAGTTTCATCGCGAGTTCAACGATGCTCAGGAGCTCCTTACTCTGCCAACGTACTCCTTCGACAACAAGAAGTATTGGCTCGACTACCACAACAACTGGACTCTCACCAAGGGCGAGGCCCCACAAGTCCGAGAGGTCATCCGCGAGAAGGAAGCCGCTGTTGCTGCTACTGTTATGGAGGTACCAGTCAAGCGACTGTCTACTTCTTGCCAGAAGGTCATCAGCGAAGAGTTCAACAGCACCAGTGCCAAGGTCGTCATTCGATCGAGCCTGGCGGATCCGAAGCTTTACCCAGTGGTCTGTGGCCACATGGTCAACAACGCTGCTCTCTGCCCATCATCGCTGTATGCTGATATGGCATTGACCGTTGGTGACTACATCTGGAAGGAGATGCGCCCAGGCACCGAAGCACCTGGCATCAACGTTTGCAACATGGAGGTTCCAAAGCCTTTGATCGCGCAGATTCCTCAACCTGCTCAGGGCCAGCACATCGAGATGGAAGCCCTGGCCGACCTCGAAAAGGGCAGCTTGAAGGTCAACTTTCGCAGCGTACAGCCAGATGGCAAGAAGATTCAGGACCACGCCCACTGCATTGTGCGCTACGAAGACAAGGCTGCCTGGGCTGATGAGTGGGCTCGTTACAACTTCATGGTCAAGGCTCAGATTGACATGCTGACTCACAAGACCATGAATGGTGGCGCCCACAAGGTTCAGCGCGGAATGGCATACAAGCTCTTCAAAGCACTGGTCAACTACGACTCTAAATACCGTGCCATGGCAGAGGTCGTCCTGGATGGTGCTAACACCGAGGCATCCGCTCAGCTAGACTTCCCCACCAAGCCTGATGATGGAGACTTCTACTGCCCTCCTTACCACATTGATGGCTCCTGCCACATCTCTGGCTTTATCGTCAACGCTTCCGACCTGCTCGACTCGGAGCAGAACGTCTACGTCTCCCATGGCTGGGGTGCGATGAAGTTCAGCAAGCCGCTGACAGCTGGCATGCGCCTCCGCAACTACGTCCGCATGATCCCGCAGCCAAACAACATCAGCAAGGGAGATGTGTATATCCTTGAGGGCGATGAAATTGTCGCAGTCTGCGAAGGGATCAAGTTCCAGCAGATCCCTCGTCGTGTCCTGAACACCTTCTTGCCACCGAACAAGGGCTCTGCTGCCACTCAAGCTCCAGCTTCCGCTGCACCCAAGCCTGTCGCTCGTCCTGCAATTACACGAGCTCCCGCAGCCGCCTCAGTCAGCCTTGCACCTGCTCCAGTAGCCAAGGTAGCAGCTCCAGTTCCTGTCTCAGTACCAGCGCCAGCTCCACGCGCGGCCAAGCCCAAGAAGGTGGCTGCGGCCAAGAAGCCATCTGGTGGACTCGTGGACAAGATTATGCAAATTTTGGCCAAGGAAACCGAAGTGGACATCGGCGAACTGGTTGATGACGCCCATTTTGAGAATCTTGGTGTTGACTCCCTTCTGTCGCTCACCATCTCTGCCATTTTCCGAGAGGAGCTGGACCTGGAGATCAGCTCATCCCTCTTCACCGATTACCCAAGTGTGGGGGAGATGAAGAAGTACTTTGCCACGCTCGACACTTCTTCCAGCGGCAGTGAGAGCGGTGGCAGTGTCAGTAGCAGTGCCCACGACGACGACGATGATTCCGACGACGAATCTATCTCTGCCACTGATGTGCCAACTCCTCTCGAAGATATCTCGACCCCAGCCTCTTCAGCTCCCTCTGTCGCGGGCAAGGCAGAACCGGACTCCCCAGCACGTGACACCCTGGCCGACGTTGGAGATGTCTCACTCGCCCGGCATGTCGTCGCGCAGGAAATGGGAGTCGACATTGAGGAAATCACCGACGACGCGGATCTATCTGAACTCGGCATGGACAGTTTGATGAGTTTGACGATTCTTGGTGAGCTTCGTGAGAAGACCAACATCGATCTGCCAAGCACATTTCTCTCGACCAACCCGACCATCAAGGATATCGAGAACGCTCTCGGTATGCGCCCTGCACCCAAAGTCGTAGCACGACCATCGGCGAAAGCTTCAACGCAGACTGACATGAACGAGGTGTCTGCTAGGCTAGCCGCCATCAACAGAACCGATATCTCCCGCTATCCCGCCGCGACTTCCGTCCTCCTGCAAGGCAACGCAAAGACCGCCACCAAGAAGATATTTTTCCTGCCAGATGGCTCCGGATCTGCCACCAGCTACGTCAGCATCCCCAACCTTGGCTCAGATGTCGCTGCATACGGACTCAACTGCCCATTCATGAAGAACCCTGACCAATGGGATTGCGGAATCGAAATCGGGTCATTAATCTACCTGGCCGAGATCAAACGTCGTCAAGCCAAGGGACCCTACGTTATTGGCGGCTGGTCTGCAGGAGGTGTGATTGCATACGCTGTGGCGCAAGCACTTCTGGCAGCTGGTGAGAAGGTTGAGAAACTCTTGCTTCTCGACTCTCCTTGCCCCGTCAACCTCGATCCTCTTCCCACACGCCTGCACGTCTTCTTCAACGAAATCGGGCTTCTCGGCACCGGTGACCCGACCAAGACACCAAAGTGGCTGCTGCCTCACTTCTCCGCTGCGATCAAATCGCTCTCCGCCTACGATCCTAAGCCATCGCTTGGTCAACTGCCTACGTATGCAATCTGGTGCACTGATGGAGTTGCCGGCAATCCAGGTGACCCACGCCCACCGCCAGCTGAGGATGAGGACCCGGCCCCAATGAAGTGGTTGCTCAACCATCGCACCGACTTCGGTGACAATGGCTGGGCACAGCTCTGCACTGGACCTTTCAAGAACGGTGTCATGGGCGGCCACCACTTCAGTATGATGAAGGAGCCTCACGCAAAGGAGCTTGGCAAGTTGATCCGCGAGGGACTCGACTGGAAGCCTTAGATGACGGAGCGCTCGTACTCGCTTTGAGGAGCTCTATGAATACCCATGGAATATGACTTGCCTTGGCCGGCAAAGATCGTCTCCTGGAACTCATCACCCTCCAAGCGAATCTGGCGTACTATCGACACAGCGCAAGATTGAAAAATAATAGACGAATATAGAAGGGTGCTCGGATTGCAACTGTTTGTATATTTGACTGGCATAGCGAGAGCGGTGGCATTGGCGTGCAGCGTGCTTTTGGGTGGGATAATTGGTTAGATGCTAACATGAATACTACGGCTGACTATTCAAAGTTGTCGCTGCTGAATATGGCGCGTGGGATGCGAAGAGCTGGCTACTTGAGTGTCTATGTAGACTGTTGAAAGCAGTTGATGACGATTTGTGCCCTCTCTTTCTCACTTGAACATGTTCTTTCGCAGTACATTGACTTCTTTTCGCAGATTGATCGTCGTTGTTCTTGTCAGGTACCCCAGTGGGTCTCCAAGATGACATGCGAACGAAAATGGCTTGTTCGCGGCGAATTATGTTTCATCATGATGATCACTGCACCACCGCCCCATTCAACAGCCAAGCAAGGAGCTTTTTCGGCAACAAGTTGCAGTCTCTCATGCACGTTAACGAGAACGTGCGGCCCGATATGGTTGTGCGCGCTTTCTTCCCCTGTCCGCTTTCAAAATCCCATGCGCTGTATCCCAAACACTGGCATCTCTCTCTCGTACTCGTAAGCACGGCTCACTACGAGAATTGAGAGTCTGTAAATGAGCGCGACAATTGCTCGGGTCCCCAAAATCCTTCTCCGGATTCATTTCCAGTCGTATATTACCAATTGATGTGCGGATGGCGATACGAGATCCACACCTCCAATCACGTTTCAGCTCAGATTTCAGGCGTTCCTGTCAGCTGCGTAGATAGACTTCAGAGTATCAGGTGAAGATGTGTCTCGACACACCGAATGAACGACAGCGGGGTCGAGATGGCTGAGGAGGTCGTGCATTTATTAGGCAACTAAGCTATTTCGGGACACCCGGAAGCTAAATTTGAGCAGCGGGAGCGGGAGATGGCGCCACTGAGACTGACCCTTCCGCTGGTGTGCTGTTTATGTGCCCGCAACTGCAATTCTGAAGGAGTGTGGCTGGTGCCTTTTTGCAAAACGCCGTGTTGGCTGTATTGTGGCTCACGTGCCTTTTCGCCTGGACGTGTCACGGGACAACGAACAACGGCACCTAAACAAATTTCCACAAATGGCGGAGGTTTCGAAGGCTGGGTGAGTAGAAGTACTGATGACGAGGAAGTCTTGGTTTGAAGCTGATTTTGGATATCCACAGTGCTGCCAGCAAAGTTGCGCCGACTAATCCGCGAGGCATTCCATATGCGCCTTTCGTGGATCGAGTGGAAGACTATGTCTCCACAAGGGCCGATGTTGAAGGCGCGCTGAAGAGTTTTCAAGAGATGATTTCGTGAGCCACTCGCACCCTCCTTCCTGGCCGACATCCTTCAGAGGGATGAGACTAATCATGCCCCGTGTCACCGCTCAGAAAATACCAGTTCATGGAAGCGAACAATCAACGTCGAATCGTAGGCTTGAAAGACAAGATCCCTGATATTCAGAAGACACTCGAGACAGTACGATTCTTGCAGCAGCGAAAGGTACATAGTTCAGGCGCTCTCCCGCCACTCCACCCCAAATTTCTCCGCGGCGATCCCCAGTCATGGAACGCCTCATGCGCTGACCACCACCTTCTTTCACATCCTACAGGAAGACGCCGAACCCCTCGAAGTGACCTTCGAACTCAACGACACCTTATTCGCGAAAGCGAACATCCACAAGACGGATGAAGTCTATCTCTGGCTAGGCGTAAGTACCTCCCTTGCCATAAATCCTTTTCATCCAGTACAGACAGACAATAGAGGAACCAATCACCAAAAAACCAACATCAACCCTCCTTCTCTCACTAACAGGAATCCTCCCCCCACAGGCCAACGTCATGCTCGCCTACCCCCTCTCCGAAGCCGAAACCCTCCTAATCTCCAAACTCGAAACCGCACAACAGAGCTTGGCAAACTGTGAAGAAGATATAGATTTCTTGAGGGAGCAGATTACGGTACGTCTTTACCCTCTTTCCTCAGCAGTCTCCCTCTGACTTCGCGGCTTCCCGCCTATGTGCTGACCGAGGCTTGTGAATATAGACAATGGAAGTCGCCACAGCACGCGTTTACAACTGGGACGTCGGCCAGAGGCGGAAAGAGAACCAAGGTGCTGCTGGAAAAGAACGTGAAGACGATACGAAAGCAGCGGGTTGAGAGGTGTTGTCAACTTGAAGCGTCAGGTGCAATACTGGACGTACACGTACACGTACACGTACTCGCCCTTAGCTCAAGCGATGACCAGGAAAATGATGCTCAGCTAAGCCCAGTGGTATGACAGCTGTCAAGACAGATGAGGGGCGTGAAGCACAGTAGTACCAGAAGTGCTACACTCATTGCAACCTGTAGTCAACGATCAGCTTGCCACGATCCTTGAAAGGAGGTGAAAGTGTCAGAGTCTTCGGATTTAACATCTTTTCTTTCGTAGTTTGGTATCATCGCAGTAGCAGTACTAGCCTCGATCCCATCCAATCCCGATCCAATAGAACCCTTTCGGAGTGTTCCTCGCCATCATAACGACTTGTGCCTCTTCGCAACCCCTGCGTAGTATGATGCAATCGCCCTAAACTCCCTCCGCGCTGCAGTAGCCGCACGTGATTTTTTTTTCCACCCCTTCGCATCATCGTACACTTCCTACGTTGCGCGCACGTCGACCACGAGCCATGTAAGCCGTCTTTCGCAATGTATATCAGCAATGTGTATGACGGAAAAAGCAACTGAAACCACTCCACTTCGAAAATCCCCCGCAATGCAAGGACAAGACTCCTTGAAAAAGCTATGCCATCTGTTGTGCCGTATTCGACAACAGCGAAAGAGTCTGTCGATTCGTACTGGCAACTGAAAGCAAAGCTGATCGACACTTGACCCGAAATCAGCAAATCCAGACGCCAACGCTCAAAGCAAATAAGTTTTCGATCAAAAAGGTAAAAGGTTGCCGCTGCAGGGGTATATTGAGCACTAATACAAATAGTCTCTTCATGACTGCAGAGAGCGGGACTTGAAAGAACATGATCGGTGCCTAGTCGAGTTCGATGATCTCTTTCTTGACTCTCCCATTATTCTGATTGGGTCGCTGGCCGTGCGTCGCCGGGACCGTCATCTGTCGAGCTGTGCTATCCTGTCCTGGCCTCATCTGATTTGGCGGAGGTCTTGCCTGATTCTTCATCTGAGCTGGGGTAGGAGGCTTCTGTTGCGTCGGGCCTTGCGTTTTCGATGGATTCCGCCTCAGTGCAGGCTTTGTCTCAGGTAGGGGTGTGTCTGAGTTGTCCAGCTTCTTCACAGCACTATCCGGACCACTGGTCGACTTGAGCATGAAATCATCCAGTGTCTGCAGCATTGCACTGAGGCCCTTGGTGTTTGAAGTGAAGCCACCTTTGTTGTTCCCCAACCAGCCCTCTGCGGTGGAGCCAGCGTCCTTGCTGAGATCAGTGAGGGCTGTCATGAAGTCTCCTGGCAGCTCAACACCAGGCCGTGACCAGACCGTAACCGTATACGACACGATTTTGTTGCGAGTGGTCGGTTGATTGGTCCAATGCAGCGATATTTTGAATCTGCAAGGAGCGAGTGGCGCATGATAGACGAATGAGTAGCTGAAGACATGGTGCGAATGCAGAGTCAACGAGCGGTGCGTGGAGTGTTTCAACTCCAATTCCGATACGGCCTCCAAGAAAGGCTGCGTTGCTGACATGGCGAATGCAAGCGAAAAAAATGGGTTGTCCGCCGCTCGGTTATAGACTTCTTCCAAGTGCGTTCGAATGCGCTGATGTGGATTGCTCGGGGCGGGGCCTAACTTCAGCTCAGTACTCTCGCCCTTGTTTGTAAGTACCCCATTGTATTGCTGCGAAGCGCCGTAGGTGAAGGCCAGCTTGGTCAAGCCAACAGCCGTGCAGGTATACTGGAGATACCGCGCCGCAGACAACGCTGAGTCAAGCTCACGACATCGTTTGAGTAGGCGCGCAATTTCCTTGATATACGACTGCCCAAATCGCGCTCGAAGCGACAGTGCCAACCCGCCAGATGCGTTCATAGCAACATCTCCGTCTCGGCTCTGCGCAGCGGTAAGGTACTCCTTCAGGTGCTTCAGTTGACTGGATTCCAAGGTCAAACGTATGTCATGTCTTGATTCTCCACTGCCATCGTTATCATCCATATGCCCCTCATATACGATTCGAATCCATTCCGTGATGGCGAGCGGCTTGTAGAGTGAAAGCGCGGGATTCTTCAGGTCTTGTTGCGACATCCGAATGTAGACCACCGTCGTCGCACTTCCGTCAGATCTATCACCATCGAATGTTAGCGAAGAAAGCCTTTCGAGGTGGTATGGGATCTTGTTTGCGCCAAGCTCTTGCACGAGAACTGCGAAAGATACCTCGGCCTCGCCCATGGTTTGAATGCGTGAAAGATCGGCTCTAGACAGTGCAGATGCTGTGACATTAAGGGGTCGTGCGTCCACAATAGACTTGATGGATCTGCTCTCTTCAACGACTCTCTGATTGGTCTGCACCACCCACCACTTCTGACCAGCCAGACTGTAGGTAGTGCATAAGGACCAACGTTCTCCCCAGGCTTCATTGCACGCGAATATGTCATGACGAACGACATCCGGTCCAAACAAGGTCCGGAAGTTCGGCTGTGGACCAAAGCCCCGGGGGTCGACAAGCTGCCAACGAGCAGACACTGCCACTCTGCGCACTTTGTCTTGCACAGCGCGGCATAGCAATTGCGCAATGCTGGCCGAAGTATCCGTCGAGGGGTCGCGATTGAGGTTTCGCTGTGCCGTGGCAGCATCTCTGGAAGACGGTGATATCGTCGCGAGGCCAGTAACTGGCTCGATGTTCACAGCTATAGGGTTGCGCAAGCCGGGGAGCGATAATGTGAGATTACATTCGTCGGCGCTGGAATTTGAAGTGCTGAGTTGAGCGCGCACCTGCGACCGTGGCCCCGCGAGGGCTTTCAAGCGATCGCTAATTGTGGAGAGCAACCACGACGCATGCTTAGCTGTGACTTGGGACAGTATGGCATCCAGGTCGAGGTCGTCCCAGTCAACAGAAATCGCCTGGTCATGCACTTCTTGACCCTGCCTGAACCACCGGACCGAGTGCTGCGATGTTGCCTTCCGTCTCGACTGCTTGCCTCTTGATTTACCTGTGCTGATGCCAAACTCGATCCAGCTCTTCTTGCCTGCCTGGTCTTTCCAATACTGGATGGCCAAGACTCTTCGTTGAGTCTCAGTCACGATGCAGTCGAACCACTTCTCGCGGAAGAGCCGCACTGATTGGGACTTGAGGACGTTGATCTTGTGCGTCAACACACAGTTATGCAAAAAGTCATAGCATCCGAGTAGGCCCTTGGAACTGAGCGCTTCATTCGTCTGAGCCTCCAGAGCGTTTCGCAAGAGATCATCTGTCAGCCCTGGAGCAGGCGTGAAGCTGAAACGCAGATCGATCAGGTAGAATTGAGAGGAAGGGTCCTCATCAGCAACTGATAGGTCAACTTCGAACTCTCCAGGCACGCGAAAGGTGGCCCTTCCATTTGCAATGGAGAAGTCGCGGAAATAGTGCGGTAAGTCCTCATGCAAATTGAGCCGGGTCGCAATGATCACGTTCATGTCCTGCAGGGTACTGGCGAGCTGCTTGGCAGTAAGCTTCGGAGGAGGAATGTAGCCCAGGTCCGGCCATTTCGAGGGAGCTTTGCCGTTTGCCAATAGTTCCATTGCCCCTTCGATGTTCGGGTTGGGCATCTTTGCTCGAGCGACATCATGCTTGGTGATTCCAATGAAGCGCATGGCGTTGTCCTGAGCTGCAATCTGAGAATCGAACCAAGCTTTGAGATCTACCAGTTTGGCCATATCATGCTCGCTGCGCGCGAAGTCTGAAAGGATGAGAGCTTTGGTGAACCGGTCTCTCTGGTCACTGGCAAAGTCCATCAGAGCTTTCTTTCTGGCCAGACTCTCCTTGGAAGGATCAAAGGTATGCGGTACAACTCCGTTTGGAGCCGCAGGCTGTGGAGGCGGCATATCATTCATCTTGTTAAGTGTGGCATTGAGGTCTCCAAAGCACTGTTGCGCAAGACGAGCCAGGAGAACGCCGAAGGGCTTGTTGTTCTCGGACGTGCGCCAGGATTGATCCAGCGGCGGAGGCGTAGAGGGCCTCGACATTGAAGTGCTTGCGCCATTCGAGTGTCCATTGGAAGTAGGTAGCGGCTCATTTTTGGCAGGCAGTCCGTTCGGCAGAGAGCTACTTGAGACTCCATTGGTATTGCCATTGGTGTGAGCTGCTCCCTGCATCTGCGCGAGATCGCGCTTCTGCGAGACGTTCCCTGTTTGCGCCTGGCTTTTGTCTTTCTTGAGGTCTTGTAATCCAAGTGCTCCTTGCTGATTCATCATCAGCCGGCCGGGCATGTCCTCCCCGCCTGCTGCGGCGCCAGCGCTGGCTTCCAAATCGGTGCGCCTCACGCCAACTCCGCGCCCGTCACCACCCGAGGCCTCCGCTACCCTCCCAGGATGACCTGCAGTTGCGTGCGCTATGATGGCAATCTCCTCCTTCACTTCAGGTCATTGCTGAGTCGATAGTGCCGCCGCGCCGCAATCGGACAATCGTGTCTGCAATGGTACCGGACCCCGAGAGCAGTCGGGCCTTGATGCGGGCAGAAATGGCGTGAAAATGCGCGCGAATGGTAAGTTGGGCAATAGGTTCACAGTCGCGCCCGCTGGCAGTAGATTGGGCGTGATGTCAGCGCTGTGGGTTAGATCCGCGCGTGGCGTGAGCGCAGGCACGAGCACCAAATGAATTTCTGGTGATCGCGCGGCCGGTGGAGATACGGTGAATGGCGTTGTCGTGGCGGCGGGGGTGAAGGAGCGGCGAGGGCGAGTGCAATTGTTGTCTGGGAGTGTTGCGCTGGTCTGAGCGAGCATGCGCGGAAGCGGCAGCCGCGCGACGGGATGATCGGTGACGAAGGGCCGGGCCAGGGCAAGCGCGCCAAGCTTTGTGCATTTTGCCGACAAAGAGCGCCTCTTCCTTCGATACACGAAGCGACTACAGTACGCTCGACCAGAACATGCTAGGAATCATGCCTTTCACCTTCACAGAGTCCCAGAGCGGACCGCCAGGAGATAACACATGCAATAGTGTTCATCACCATGTCTAACTAGACGCTGCTTCTACGCGGAGTCTAGCGTGCGCAACCTCTTGTAGGGTTCTGTGCAGGCTGCATTACCGAGCGCAACTACTATACTCTCCCAGGCTAGAGACAAAGGTCCAGTGAGGAAGGCGATGCTTTGTGCTTCGTCAATCGTACAGCTCCCTCGAGTCGGTGGCTGCATGACAGGCGGCGAGCTTCAATGCAGCTCTTCTGCTGACCTTCACATCACGTCGGTATACCGCGGTGCAACACAGTGGCCGTGGAAGCATACGCCTTGGACAGCAAACGTAATAACTTCTCTCCAACATGGCCGTATGGGTATGCAGCGTGCTGAGGGCAAGCCTGTTCGGCGCACCAAAAGCAGGCATCCCGTGGTCGCTCCCATCGTGCGCAATCTCGAGCTAACTAGCTTGGAGATCATGAGGCACATGGCCGGCGACCACACCACTCTTAACTAGTCTACTCATGTCTTATCGCGATACGCCCGCCTGCACCGCACCGCACCGCACGAGACGTGCTGATTGAGCCTGCCGATCCTCCTTCTCCATTCCTGTCGTCCGCTGCGCTGCCTGTTGAGTGCCAGAGGGGTCTGCAACGATGTCTGCGGAGCACGTCCCGTCGCTGCTGGAGCACTGAGGAAACAGCAGCCAGCCGACAAGCGATGGTGCCGGACCCGCGTCGCCCGCCGACCTCCCGACCCCACGCCTCACGCGTCGAACATCACCATCTGTACCATCATCGACAGCATCAGCACACGCATTCGGGCAGCGACTATTCCACCTTTGCAGAAGAGAGCTCATCATCTCTCGACAAAGGCAAGCCGCCGGTTTCCCGGCAGATATCTTTCCTATCCGAGTACGCCCACGACGCGGATGACGAGCGTTCAACGCCCTCGACCAGCTCCGAGCGGTCATCCTTCGACACCATAATGGGTCCTGGAGAGCCCGTCGACGCGCCCGAGCCTTCGTTTCCTGGCGAGGATACCAGACCGACTTCCAACCAGGAATTACTGGGCTTCTACACGTATTCATTTGCCGCCGAAGTGTTCGTTGTCTGCGGTCTCGGCGCTTTCATCCCCATTACCCTAGAGGATCTCGCGCGCGCTTCTTCAACCGCAGTGCTTGCGCATGATCACACCAAGTCGTGCAAAGCTCAAGGTCTGGACAGACGGTCTTTGGTGGGCGCTGCCAGTTCTCTGTTCGCTCGTGCAAGCAATGACAAGGCGAAAGGCGCACAATGCGTCTTCCAAATCCTGGGAATGGAGGTGAACACAGCTTCTTTTGCTATGTACACCTTCTCCCTGTCAGTACTTTTGCAAGCGCTCCTCGTCGTTACCATGTCTGGCGCAGCAGATCACGGCAAATATCGAAAGTCTCTCATGATCTCGTTCGCTGTTATCGGCGCAGTGGCGACCATGCTCTTCTTGCCCGTCACCCCAGGAGTCTATTTGTTAGGCAGCATCTGGGCTATTGTCGGCAATATCTGCTTTGGAGCTTCATTTGTTCTGCTCAATTCGTTCTTGCCGCTGCTGGTCCGCTGGCACCCTTCAGTACGACCAACGAGCAGGAGGCAGATAAACGAACAGGACTGGGCGCACGAGCACGAGGTGAGTCTTCTTTTTACACTCATTGCGTGTGGTGAGAATGCAGTTTCACGCAGATGCAGGCGCAGTGCCGGCTGCTGATTTAGTCTTTAGTACAGCGAAGACGACTACCAGAGACCGGCGGACTCGTCCGAGATACTGGACTCCACTGCATCGTTGCTCCCAACAGATGGACACACTGAGCCATATCCGCCTTCACAATCCACACCCTCGCCGCAAATGCAATTCTCCACGAAGGTCTCGTCGTACGGCATCGGCATTGGCTACCTTGCGGCCGTGATCGTCCAGATTCTTTCGGTGTTTCTGCTCGCTTCAATGGGCGGCGACCTGTTCTCTCTGCGATTGGTCCTGTTCATGATCGGCACCTGGTGGCTATGCTTCACGATTCCAGCCGCATTCCTGATGCGGCCAAGACCAGGCCCACCCCTTTCCAAGGAAGCAGCAGGCAGGTCTTGGACAGGGTACATTACCTACTCGTGGAAGAATCTCTACAAAACCATGCTTCGAGCTCGGCGACTAAAAGACGTACTGCTTTTCTTAGCTGCTTGGTTCATGATCTCTGACGCCATTGCCACAGTATCTGGTACCGCCATCCTGTTCGCCAAAACCACACTCGGCATGGAGTCGACAGCCCTCGCCATGATTAATGTTATTGTCACCATCTCGGGAATTTTTGGCGCGTTCACCTGGTCAAAAGTGTCGCGCATGATGCAACTGAAACCGTCGCAGACCATCCTCACCTGCATCTGCCTCTTCGAAATCATTCCGCTGTACGGATTGCTTGGTTACATCCCCGCCATCCAACGGTATGGCTCTTTTGGCCTACAGCAACAGTGGGAGATGTATCCGTTAGGAGCAGTATATGGCCTCGTCCTCGGTGGCTTGAGTTCCTACTGCCGAAGTCTCTACGGCGAATTGATTCCTCCTGGGAGCGAAGCCGCATTCTACGCACTCTACGCTATCACTGACAAAGGTAGTAGTGTCTTTGGCCCCGCCATAGTCGGCGCCATCACTGACGCTACTGGCGACATTCGCCCTGCCTTCTGGTTCTTAGCAGTTCTCATCGGTCTTCCGATACCACTGATGTTCTTGGTGAACGTGGAGCGTGGCAAGCGAGAGGGAGAGAAGCTGGCTCGGGAAACTCTTCCCGAAATCGATCCCACGCTGTTTGAGTCGACGACAGCAGTGGACTCGAGAAGTGTGGTCGAGTATGAGGGCCGGGTGCATCGATAGAGCGCGAGGTGTATCTTATAGTAGATTAATGTTCTTACAACCATCATCGCATTCTCCAAGGTGTTTCATCACTCAGCGTGAATACCACTAACGCTGTCCAACTATTGCCTTCAATTGTGCGCCGCATGCCCAGCCAGAGAAATCCAGGCATCCTTTCCCGCCAAGCCCAGACCACGCCAGGCACCCTTCCGGCCCGAGCTCCGCCGCAAGCACACAAAAACTTCTCGCACTCCCTTTGCAAACCTTTTCCTTTCCTTCACTACATCAGTAGGTAACTACATGTTACTTAATCATGGCTTCGCTACGGCGACTTGCTGAGGGTTGTTTCTTGTCTTCGATGAACCTCCTTCCGTTCCCGGCCCTGTAGAGCAATGCTGCGTCCGTCTTTCCTACCAATCGCGTGGAGTCCATATTTTCACTTTGGATCGGGGTTGTGGGATGGCCGCTATATACCTTTTCTTCTTTGCTTCATCATGTTCACGGTTTGCAGGTTGGCAGGCGGGATGAGATGGAGATTTGGGGCCGAGGTGATGGCGCTGGAGATGGAGATGGAGGCCGGCTACGCGGTGCAGTTCCCAAGGCACTTCAGATTGGCAGATGAGGGCCTTCTTCTCTTGTCCTTCCTCCGTTCGTTCTGGCCTCTTCAGCCCATCCCCTTTCGCGTTCCCACCGCTATCGCTATCGCTATCGAGCTTTGTCGAGACGCCTGTCCGCTGAGCTTCTGCTTGCTGCTGACCGACATCTTGGCGTGGGTCCTCGACGCCAGATGTCTCGACATCCGATGTCGTGTCGGACTTCAGCTGGTCTGTGTTGCCGCCGCCTGCCCCCACGCCTGGATCCTCCGAGTACTGTTCGCGACCTTGAGCGGGTCTGGTATGAGCGAGTCGCGTCGAGATGGATGGAACTACGCGACGGCTCGATGGGAGGCCTGCGATGCTGTCAGCATAGGAGCTATGGACGAGATTCGGGCGTTCCTACCACTTCGGCGGACACTTTGTGCTAGGAATCTGCGCGACATTTCGATATCGTTTGTACTCTGAATACACATTCTACAGAAGATGGACTGATTGGAAAGGGCGTCGTGTTGCGCGTAGGCATGCGAACAGTACATCTTTCGCGTCATACTTGCGATAATGCCCACTTTACATCATGACATGCCATCGTACCGCCTCACTCCGAGCACTGACTGCCGCACTTCAAAGCTGTTTCTGAGTTACTGTATTGATGATCGAGGCTTTAAAAGTTATCTGTGCAATAAAGATCTGATCGTGCCCGGAATGGTGATTGCTGGAGCTGTATAACACAAAGCACGAGCGAACTTGACAACGGAAAGAAGTCGCAGTCAAGATTGACTAAATGTTCACTATTGGCAAGCTACTAACTTGCATGCTTCTCCTCTTCCCTCAAAGGCTTAAATGCCATTTTGTCTAGCGCGCAGTCCTCCAACCATCTGGTTGCCCTCACAAGTGGCATATCGACAAATCTATAGAACAGATGCGCAATGCATAGCGAAAGTGCCAGCATGATCGTCCAACCCACGGCCAACCCGAAAGACCACATGGGAAGGGTTTTATGCCCAAAGAACTTCCAGATCTTTGGCTGCATAGCAAATCCTATTGAGTGCAGTAAAGGCCCATGGCACAGGTAGAATGCAAACGAGACTTTTCCTAGGTATTGTGGAATCGCGGAACTTAGGATATCCTGGATTGCAGGAAGTTGCTCGACTGACCAGAGGATAAAGCTGGAGGTCATGGCGTGCCAGAAGAATTGTTTATCCCCATAGTTGGCTGGAACGTAATATGCCATAGTTTTGAATCCGGGGGTCTTTCGGGCTTTGTTATCTGGAAAGGAGAGGACATATAGTGCGATGATGAAGATGAGCCATTTCAGCCCGGTCGTGGATTCGCAGCACGGAGATTCGTCCTCGGGATCAGTTTCAATGGTTGGAAGCTCGGGAGTTCCTCCTTCTTTGCGGTGTGAGACCGACTGATGAATATCAGCAACCAAGGCGCCTCCAGTAAAAGTCGCCACGTCCCATCTGGCGTAGCGCAGAGAAGCTGCTGTTACCAAAAAGATCATCCCAAGTCGCCATCGCTGCTTGAGTCCCGCACCAGCTAGTAACAACACAAACAGCACCATCGAGCATCTGAACTCCGCAGGTATCGTCCAAGTGTGCGGATCGTAGTTCTCCCAGTGAAAGTTCCAGTCAAAAGGATTAGACCACCTCCACCACATGACACAATAATCAGCCCATTGAGCATTCCAGCTCATCTTTCGCGGAGGATGCTCTTCCGGCGTTCCCGTCAGTAAAGGGGTCTTCTGGAATTTTCGGCCTGCATCGAACGCCCCCCAATATGTTGCCACGCAGACCATGCTCGTGGTGATAGTTGCTGGCAAATACAGGCGAATCCAGCGCCGGACTGCCAAAGATGCCATTCGCGAGGAAGCTTTATCGGGTCGCCTGTTTCTCATCGCCTTGAGAAAGCCATAGCTCAGGACATATCCGGAGACCGCGAAGAAAAGTGTCACCATAGCTCGGCCGCGAACTAAGAGGCAGATAAATGGCCATTGATGGATGTAGATATTCCATTTGTCCGCTCCCCAGCCGTGTTTTGAGGTGTCAGTGTAAGGGTAGAGGAAGTGAAAGTTGAATACGATCAAGCATGCTATCCCTCGAAGACCATCATAGGAGGCGGTCCTTGAGACAGGTCGTGTTGGAGTGTTGGCATCTGTTGACTGCGAGCTGGGTGAAAATCGAAAGTAGTGCGAAGGCCTGATGATCCGCATCAGGAATTGTTGTGAATTTGCAATGACCGTGCTCCAGGTATTTTCAGTGTGTATCATGTCTGATTCGGATTTTCTGTGAAGCATTTAGTTAGCATGGTGCATACCCGGACAGGGAGCCTTTCTACTTACTGCGCATCTGATGTAGTACATGGCCTCCAATCTACACCGTTGAGACTGGAAGAAGTATGTGATCGCATTTCGTATGCGCTGTATAGAAGCAAAATAATCAAGTGAGAGAAATGCAGAGTCGCCGGTCAAAGGCGTCCAGTGCTACAGAAATGCTCGAAAACCAGTAGCGTGAAAGATCACGAATCATGCGAGAGATAGTAGGATGAGGAACGGAGCAAATGCTGATGGAGATGCTCATGACTACAAGAAGAGAGAGAGAGAGAGTCTTAAACACGCATGATGGTAGAACAGATGTTGCAAACTACTGTCGGCCACGAGCGCACGCGGCTAATAAGCAGGGGACGAAGCTGATTTGTATGGGTTGTGGACTGGCAGCTTGCTCGGGCCTCCAGTGTGATGCGGCTGGGGTATACTTGGCTTGTTTCAACTGTTTCGTCTATCTGGAGAGTCCTGGTAGCTACTCATCTTGTCATGCTCTCAGCAGATCACTTGGCGTAGATGGCCTGGTGCATGGGAAGCAATCATGAGCTGGGAGAGACATTGGGGGCAGATCGTGCCAAAGTCAACCTTGCGACCGACATTATTGCAGCGCGGGCCTTGTCGTCGGCTGATGTAGGTACTTGTCTTCTCCGTCAGCAGAAGGTGCACGGTGGAAGTTCGGCTGCCGGAATAACCTTTCAGGACCATGCTGGGTACCCAAGTACCGTTGTGCTCGTTGCTTCACCCGGATAGGGGCAGCGCATCGTGAGGGCTGCGACTGTGAGTGGCCGTGCATGACATCTTGACAAGAAAACAGAGCAACGTCCAGCATGTGACGAGGAAATGTTGTATGTCGTGCCAAGACACGAGTCGTCAATGGTCATCCGCAGCAGGGATTGTTCCAACGTTCCTGGAGAGGGACATCATACTGCAATGTGCATCATCAGTTGTACGTAGTTAACCAAATGCTTGAGCAATGTGGCCAGAGACAACGCTTCCCACAGCAACGGAAACATGTTCTCGACTGGGACACGGTGAGAGGCATGCATCGATCACGCTGAGCTGTGATCAGCATCTGCGACTCTGACACGTCGATAATTGTCCAACTACTGCCTCAATGCTTTCCCAGGCTCTTACCCGAGGCGTCCAACACAGCTCGACTGAAGGTCGCGCTGAGCTTGCCCTCCTTCTCCGCGGCTCTTTTCCTTTGCGCTGCTGTAATGCCGGCGCGATCTGTGACGGGAGCAGCATTCATGATGTTGTCAAACTCGTCGTCTTCCCCTCCGATATCCGACCCAGATTCTGCATCGGAGTCTTCGGGCAAATCCAGCTTCTGCGAGTCGGAAGGTCGTTGTATTCGCTCGGGCTCGAGCTTCTGCTCTTCTGTCGCGGAAGGCTTCGAGGGATTCGAGAACGGTTTAGATGCTAGAACTCTTCTTCGCAGTTCCGCCATCTCTTCCTCATCATCGTCGTCTGAAGCCGGTAAACCATATGGATCACGTTCCTCTTCTTCGTCGGTACCATCTGTGTTGCCATGGACCTGCGCCTTCTCTCCAGGCTTGGGCCCACCAAGCTGTATGCCGCCCAGACTACTCGTGTCACTGTCGTCATCCTCATCTTCGCTGCCCTCCTCACTTCCATCATCCAGATCATTCCCCACGATCGGCTGTCTCCGATTCATGTTGCCGCCCTTCCAAGCATCTTCCTTATTGTTCTCCCGGTCCTCGCGATCTTCTCTCCACTCATTCTCAATTTTTGCCAACCAATCCTCTTCTGCCTTCTTCACGCCCTCTTCATCCTTTGCTTCTGCGTACCTTTGCAGCACCTCTTCATTGATGTCCAGGAACGACTGCCCATAACTGAAGGTGGAGAGAATCTGCTCTGCCCAATCCAAATGCCCGCAAATCGCGAATGTTGCGGCAAGTGCTTCCACACAGTTCAGCCTCCAAGGCTTACCATAATTTGTTGGGTTCGCCGCAATCAGGTAGGGTAGCAGCCTGGGATTTGGTCCTCCAATTCTGCTGAACGGGACTTCTTCGATTCTGTTCCAGCTTGCCTCGACCACGGCCGCACCATACTGCTCTAGAATCTCGCGATCGGAAGGATTACATAACGTCTTTCCTTTGGGAGAAATGACGAGTCCCTGGTGCTTCTGGCCAACGTGCAGCTCACGCATCAGACCAAGTCGCATGAGCCGTTTGCCGGAGCAGCGTTTCGCGTCGCAGTGGTTGAGATCCCATGCTGCGGCTTTGTATGGCGGGCGTTTGTGGGTGGTGCTCTCGGGGTTATCGGGGTTCGTGTGTTGGGCGTATGTTTTGGACGCGCCGCCGTGCTTGGACTTGGCGCCTTTGAAGTCCTTTTTGTGGCGGACCATTGTCGTGGTCGTCTGGCGAGATTGAGGGAAGGTGAAGCTGGACACGTGGTAGTATCGACAGGAATATTCGTTGGAGCAGGCAGAAGGTGTGGCAAGTAGAAAATTAAGTCAAAGAAAGAGTGTGGTGATTCATGTGAAAGTGAGGGTCATATTTCTGGTCGGTGACTTCATCGCGCTGCTGTTCGGCCCCTCCCGAAGTGAGCCCTTAGCTGTTGGCTGTTGGCTGTGCACACAACGTGGCTTGGAGTGTGTAACAAGGCAGATGCTGCTGAAACTTGTCAATAGAATTGCCTTTGCGCTGAAGCTCTGGAACTGCCACACTGTAGCTCACGGTAACCCTTAGAGGCATTGCGCCTCTCCTCCGGCCAGTATGGAAGCTGCTTCCGCCCGCTACGCCGCCCGCGACCGCTTCGCATATCCCATGGAGCCCGCCGGGTCTCAGCTGCAGCGATACGTCCAGCAAGCCTGCTCACCCGAGAACTTCGAGCCCAATCTGGCCCTGTGCCTCGAGGTCGCCGATCTAATCAATGCGAAGAAGGGCGGAGCTCCGCGAGAAGCTGCCGTCGACATTGTTAAATACATCAATCACCGCAATCCCAATGTGTCCCTGCTGGCATTGTCCCTGCTGGACATCTGTGTCAAGAATTGCGGATACCCATTTCATCTACAGATCTCCACCAAAGAATTCCTCAATGAGCTCGTGCGCCGCTTTCCAGAGCGCCCACCCATTCGGACCACGCGCGTGCAGAACAGGATCCTGGAGCTGATCGAGGAATGGAGGAGGACGATATGCGAGACGAGCAAGTACAAGGAGGATCTGGGCTTCATCCGGGACATGCACAGACTGCTGCACTACAAAGGCTACCAATTCCCGCAAATCAGTCGCGAGGATGCTGCGGTGCTCAATCCAAGCGACAATCTCAAGAGCGTGGAGGAAATGGAGGCGGAAGAGCAAGCGGCGCAGAGTGCAAAACTGCAAGAGCTGATCAGGCGAGGGACACCGCACGATCTGCAAGAAGCCAACAAGCTAATGAAGGTCATGGCGGGGTACGACACGCGGCATAAAACGGACTATAGGGCCAAAGCAGCGGAAGAGGTGGGCAAGATCCAGCAAAAGGCAAAGCTGCTAGAAGAGATGATGCAGGATGTCAAGCCCGGGGAGAAGATTCAAGAAGGAGATGTGTTTGAGGAGCTGGCAAATTCCTTGGCTAGCGCACATCCAAAGATCCAGAAGATGTGCGAGCAGGAAAGTGAGGATCATGAGGCAGTGGCTAAGCTGTTTGAGATCAACGACTCAATACATCGGACAATTGAGCGATATAAGCTGATCAAGAAGGGCGACGTGGAAGCCGCGAATGCCATTCCAAAGGGCACGTTGGGTGTCAGTGGAGCTGGTGTGAAGCAAGGTGGTGGAGGCGAGCTGTCTTTGATCGACTTTGGAGGGCCAGAAGATGCTGCACCAACCGAGCAGTCCACAGCAGACCAGTCATCTTCTGCACCGCCCGCGCCTAAGCAAACAGGCAACGCTCTAGAAGACGATCTACTCGGACTGAACATGGGCGATGGCAACTATGGCTCAGGCGGAGGCATTTCTCTTGGTGGAGCACCGAATGGCAATGTCGATATCATGGCCCAGTTCAACCAACCACAAGCAGCCAACTCGATCTTCAACACTCAACAAAAGCCCGCACCCCCTCAGGCCTCTCCTCCTCCCGCTCAGTCGTCGAATTTCAACCTCTTCAGCTCTTTCCCATCCAATTCTCGGCCACCTTCGAAACCAGCGACACCGATACCCGCATCCCTACAACAACAACACCAAGCGAAGAAATCCGATCCTTTCGCAGCTCTATCCACACCTCCACGGCAATCGTCCCCCTTTCAGCAGACACCCGCCAAAGCCCCAGCAACCTCGTCATCCGGTATTGATCTATTGGGAATGGGGAGCAGTAATGGCACGTCAGCACCGGCCGCACCAGCCCAAGATGACGAATGGGAATTTGCTTCTGCACTGCCAGACCAATCCGCCGAACTCACAGTCACCAACAGTTCCATTAAGACCGTGTTCGCTGTATCACGTCCCAACGACACCGAGATCCTCATCCAAAGCCGAATATCCAACTCTACTGCACAGCCCGTCGCAGACCTGACATTCCAGCTAGCTGTAACAAAGGTAAGCGGCTGTTCACTATTTGCCATATACCTGTCACTAATCCCTATGTCTTTTAGGGCTTAACTCTTAGGCTGGAGCCCCAATCTAGTCGCAACCTGGCACCAAATCAACAGAACGGTATTACACAGACGATCCGCTTACAGGGTGCTGAGCGAGGGAAAGGAACGAGTGTCAAGATGCGATGGAGAGCAAGTTATTCTGTTGGAGGACAGCAGAAGAACGAGCAGGGTGAGATAAATGGTTTGGGAGTGTCGTGAGAGATCTTGAAGTGGACAGATGAACAGGTAGATAGAGAAAATGCCGACTTGATGGTCTATCTCTATCATATACACCAACTGCTCTCACGCCCTGTCTGCCATGCTGTTCGCATTGCTTGGAACGACAATCCTGAGACGCTTGAACAGCATTGGGATGATGGCGAGATGGAAAGCGGGACTTGTATGCAAGTTCACAGCAATATTGTGAGATTTTTAGCGTCGTCCAGAACAATTCGACAATCTACTTCTGACTTGGCTACCAGTCATTATCGCAAACTGCCGTCGATGCTGTGCGCACTGCTATGGAACGCCATTCTGAGATGCTTGAGCAGCATTGGAGCTGACGAGATTGAAGGGCTCGCTTGTGTTGGAGTTCACAAATCTCTGTGGCATGTATTTTTCGTCTATCCGCGATTCGATATTTAACTTCTGATTGATGCTCCAGTTGCTGTCAGAGTCTGGCGTCGATGTTATTGCCACCGCGACTTATATCCGTTTCTGGAACTCCTGAACAGCATAAATAATTGGTTAGCAGAGAGAGGTCTTGTGCCGAAACTGACCAATCTCATCGATGATCTTATGACTGGATTCTGGGATATGTACAAGCTGGCGTCGATTACCGTCGTCAATGCTGTTCCCATCGTGAAGTCGCGTGGAAAGGAGAAGCATCGATGCCATGCACGTCTTCCAGTCTGAGATGGCGAGTTTGGGTGAAGTGTCGACAGGACCCTTGCGATTTCCATATCAATTTGATGGTTTATCTCCAACACTGTTTAAATATGTGTCATTGAGTTCCTATCATAATGGGAGCTTTGACGTTTATCTTGTGTCTGAGAGGCTGGAGCGGCTTGAAGGCTCCACAAGACGGAACGGGCGATATGTGACAAGTATATCAAATCGTTGGGAGATACAACATATCCTGCATCCGTCATTGGACGTTCGATATATCTCCAAAGCTCAATCGAGCATTGAGAGAAGCTCTTTCTTGATTTGATGAACATTGAAGTGCATTGAGAGATTAGAAAGCTTGAACGTTCGACGTGTCCGAGCCCACTTCCTATGGAACGTTAGTCATTAATTATCTACGACGCCTGCGAAGTCCTATTGCACACCTCCACGCGGTCGCAGGTGGAAACAGGCAGTCCTAGACTGTGCTGGCAAAGTGCAGGGCAGCCGTAGACAGTGTACAGACACGCTGTCTATAGCTACGGAACAAAGCCCAGCTCCTGGGTAGGTGATTCAAGTGTCGAACTCCTGAGAACACAGCAAAAGGACGCCAGCGCGGCTGTTACCAGTACAAGAAACCAATGCCAAACCGGAGACCCCTCTGCCCTGAGTGGTGAATACCACCCTAGGCCTGTAGGCTGGAGTAGTGACCCAGCCTAAGCACAGACTGAAGAGGAGGAGGGACAATTGAAGGGGAGGCTTCAAAGAGAAAGAGCAAGGATAGAGTAGAGAACAGGAACATACAGCTACACTACGGAATACACGTCCTGGTCTGGGTGGAAGACAGGACACTTTGCATAGCAAGAAGCGCTAGGAGAGGACTTTGCGAACCCTCTCTACAGCCGGGAGGCTATTTTCAACCCTGAAGGCAGAGCATCTGACACAAGCGACCCTTACTCTGCAAGCAAGGCTGCCTGCAAAGGAAGAGCTGTACTGGACTGGACTGTACAATAGAATTTCTCTAGATGTGGGTCATGTGACTGGATGCCAAGGAAGGGGAAATTTAGCTGTGGGATTGGTGTAGGGAGAAGGACCCCCTACTAGGCTGGTCACACCTCTAGAGTAGGCCACAACTCTAGAGGGGTGATGTACAAGATGGCAACTAGGAAGAGAGAAGGGCCCTGACTAGGAAAGGGGTAAGGGGGGTTGCTGCCCCTAAACCTCTAGTCCCAGGATAAGGCAGCAAGAGGAGGACCTCAAAGGGGCAGACAAGTACAAGGAGACACACTACAGCCCCAAACTCGACAAGTCCAAGAAACAGATCAAAAGCACAAGACACTAAGGAACTAAAGCAAACGAACAAGGGAGCTAAACGACCTATAGAAGGATCTGGAGTAGAGAGGGGCTTATAGGGTATACGAAGAGGAAAGGTTGCCAAAAGAATTGCCCAAAGGAAGTGAGTAAAAGCACGAGCAGCCTGACAAGCACCGTGCGCAAGGACGAGGCCTAGCAAGCCTCAATACCTAAAGGAGAGGATAGGTTTTTATGCCGGACATGCTTAGGCAGAGAAGGCTTTTCCTGTCGTGAAACATATAGAGCGTGCTGCTTACTCTAGTTAAAAAGAGGTAGACCGGCGTAAAAGAATTATCTATAATTATCTACGACAACATAAGACTTCTCAAGACTATGTCGTGCCTGTCATCGGAAGCGGATTGATCTGTCAGTTGCATTGTTCTGGAACATGATATCGAAGGAATCGAAGACTATCTTTGACATCAACACAACCATGCTTTATGATAGGGAAGGGGAGATGTGTACTGGTGGAAGATTTGTGCCCACAGCAGTGAGATGAGGGGACGAGCTATGCCTCTTCATAACGCTGTTATTTGCTCGAGACAGGCCATACTCTGGAAGTGGTGCTATTCGGATTGCTTGCATTGTCCTGAGCATTGGCATTGATCGTCACATTGGGATGAAGAGCTGCAGGCTAAGTAAAAATATCGGTGCAAAGTTAATCTTCAATGCGATGTTCGTTCATCATTCATTTGTGACCGTGTATGCATCTCCAAGCCATGTCATACCTGCTGTTTCCATACGCCTGCTTTTCCATGCGCTCTTTGATGCCTCCTGGTTTTGAGACATCAGTCCAATCAATCTACCCATGCATTACCCACTGAGCCCCGAACCTCTTGCCCGTGCCACGGCTTTGCTCGCTCACCCATCAACTCTGCACCTCGTGCTCAATTGCCCGACCGCTCGCATTCGTGGTTCTCGCCCAATTCGTACTCCGCATGGCAGTCAACGCACTCGACGAGATACTATCCCGACAACGCCTCCTCAGCACGTGTAGCAGCGCCCACATCGCTCATGTCCCCATGTCCAGAAGGCGCAGCCCCAGTGTTGATTGGACCGAATGCTGGAGCTTGCTGCGCTTGCCTATCGGCAGAGTCATCGGTCTGCGTCATCTCAGGCCCTTGCTGTGCCTGTGTTTGATGGCCTCCTAGGCGTGCGTGAGCATCGTGGGCTGACACGGCCGTGGAGAGTCGCGCTACGACATCTTCCAACTCGGGATTGGGAGACACACGCCAGTCAAATTCTTGGTTGAGATGTGACGGCACGTGTGGCTCCGTAGAAAGCTGAAGGTCAGACACGGAGCCCGTGCGGCTCGTGGGCGCGAAGGATGAATCGAACCCATCGTGCTGGTTCGAAGAAGGGAGGAGATGTTGCGGGACATTGCCAACCCGAGCTATTGCTGCACCACTGAAGCCCGCGTCTCCATGACCTTCCCTCTGAACGCGGGGCAAACGACGGCCCTGTTGATGGCTCTGGGAGTGACAAGGCTGTTGGAGGGCAGGCTGTGGATTGTCGAGTGAGCCGGGGACGCCAGTTTGCTGCTGTGGCCTAGCAGTGTCTGGCCCGTTCGACGATGTGGTGTTCGCAGAGGTGAACGGATCATCTCGAGCACCGGTAGCAGCGTTGCCGGTCCAGTATTCGCCGTCCCAGATGCTCGGTACTGCAGGTGGGTAATAGGCAGGATCGCCAGGAATGTTGGCGAGAGCGGCCAACCCAGCCGCACTAGATGGATCGCCAACCCCGGGTCTTGGCAAGGGTGTATAGCCATATTGACCGATAGCAGGTGGCTGGCTTTGAAAAATGTTGGAGTACTGCCGACTCGAAGGCACTTGCGACCCAGGAGGGTGTCGAGTGCTGGACGTTTCTTGGGGGCGGGTCGGGGTACTCGCCTGGGCGTATAAAGAACGCGTACTTGGGTCGCCAGACTGTCGAGGCACATTTGCTAATATAGATAGCGATGCCATCGATTCTGCTTCGCGCTGCCGCTCTACTTCTTCGCGCTGCGCTGGATTGAGGAATTCCGGGTACGCATCGGTAGGCATACGGGGCTCGTAACCGTAGCCCGAACCCCTGGGTGTCGGTCCGCCTGACTCGCTGCCGAAGCTGGTCATTCCCATACGCTTCTGCTGGCTTTTTGTCAACGACGGGAGGGCGACTGGCCTCGTTGGCGTTGTTGTTTGCAACGTGGGTGCCGGCCGAGGAGCTGCTAATGGCGTAGCAGGGGCTGCGAAAGATGGCCCTTGTGCTAATGTACTCGAGTTGTCCGCCGTCTCGTTCCCGGAGTCCGAAACATTCGAGTATGTTCGCTTCTTGGGAGCCATAGTGTCGAGGACAGGAAGAAGACAGAAAGGGGTTTGTAGTAGGTAGTATGCTTAGTGTAGCGTGGTAAAGTCGAAGGCCAGGAAGCCGATATATGTATAGGAGAAGTCGGAGTGTTGGATCGAACATTAGAGTAGAAGTAGTTTGTGCGATTGCTAGGGAGTTGCTGTTCACCGGCCCACAGTAACCCACAGTGGAAGCAAAACCGGAAGTGAATAGCAAAGCTTGGATGTTTGCTGTCCCCCGTTCACCAGAATTGCCTTGTACTATGTGACGCTAGAGAGGCGCGAGCGATGGTATAGATATTCGGCTGCGTGTGAAATCCAAGAGCTCATAGTGTACCAGTAGAGACTGGGACTCCACTTTGAAACTCCCGACGACTCGACCATGTGAATTAGAGGAGGCGAGTAAGTAACGAGGCCAGACTGAGGAAACATCCTGAGCCAGGGCTATCGACCATGCCCTTGACCACGTTCAACAATCGGTCGCTCAGAGTGACTGACGGACTGGTGTCTAAGCCGAGCGAATATGCAGCTGAGAGCGTTTGGCAGAGTGTTGCATCTCAGTGTGTAAGCAGTGTCGAGGAGGCGAATTGTCCACTCAAGGACCTGAGAGCTCTAGCGCCCTTAATAAAACGATCTCGAATGTTTGCTGGGGCTCCCAATCCATTGCTGTTGTGTTTTGCGCCTTTATTTTGGTTGCATTACCACAAAGCAGTGGCTTGCTCTGCAATCGACACATCGAAGTGTTGAGGCACAGCCACGCGCCATGAAAACATGGAAGCCACTGATAGTTCCATAGACACTTCGGCTGGGGTCGAGTGCTTCTGTCTTGCGAAAAATCTGGATGTCATCAGCTCTTCAAAGCTGATCGTCCGAGCGGCGGAAGACTGTCGTGTGGGTGGCAGAGCGTTACTGCAAAACATTCTAATGCTCTTCAACGTCGTAGGCCCTGACTGCACAGCACACCCGCCACAAAAGGTGAGCTCTGAGCATCTACACAACATGTGATGAGCGACTTGAACCGTATGGTACTATGACTGCGTGAATATCTTCCGGACCCAATTGTTGAGTGCATCGAGATGCCCTAGAACTAATGGCAAGCCTTTTGTGACAGGCCTCCTCTGCAGCGGCAATGAGACAACAGTCTTTCCGCGGCGTGCGTATGCTAGGTGAAAGCTCGGGCATGGTATCAAACTGGTTCAATCGAATCAAATGCCGCTGGGTGGTTGGAGCCAAAAATGTCAGCTTCCCAATCATCCCTGCTTCCTTTACCAAGTACTACCGATTCGACCATGAAGTGTCTTCTGCCCTCGCCCAGCTGGCGAGGCGTCAATAGGTTATGTCGTCCGGCGAGCCACATGTCTTCTAGATCCCGGGCGTACGGCCGACCATCACGATCGTGCTCGAAGTTGACAATTTGCACTCCATCTAAAAGCAGGTTCTCGCCGGCCCACTCGGCTAAGTGTTGCGAGTCCTCGAAGACGAGATTGTCCAGCAACCGCAGTCTCCTGAGTGTGCCGCGCATATTGAGCAAGAAAGTCTTGATACCGTGCTGTGTAAAGGACCATCCACAGAGTTCCAAATGTTCCAATGCTGTAAAACGTACAGGGAAAAGCACGTTCGCGAGGAACGCAGCACCTCTCTGGATGGCAATCCCGTCGAGGTCCATGATCTCCGAATTCAACGCCGACGCTAGCAGACCACCGTCTTCGCATGTTAGTTCGAGGTACGTCAGTCTATTCGAGCAAGCTCGTAGAAGCGGGCCAACAAAAGTATCATGCCGACAGTACTTGGTGAAATCAGTTGGAGACTCTCCTGCAATTCGGCCTTGCATGATATGTAAGGGCAGTTGCAACGACTTGAGCGATGCAAGTTTTTCGAAAGGATCGTCGTCACTGAGTAGAAGCCCGAAGTCTGTGTCGAAGGCAACAGCAGGTCTGTAACAGGAAACGCCGTCCAAATTGCTGTGCATCTCCGAATATGAACAATAAGGATGACCTCCGATGGAAATGCTCTGCAAATCTCCACGGGAACGATAACAGCACATCTCGAGGATGAAGAGGAAGTCGGGCCAAGTCGTCTCCCACTCAGTTTCGATGCCACAGACAGTAGGCGCTAGCATGTTGCCGAAAAGGCGGAATCGCAAGGCATCGACGGTTTCGTCCGCGCGAGCCAGGTTGCGCCAGTCCCCCATGCGAACATGGCGCAATTTTGGTAGCTTGGAGAAAAGCAACTCGAACAGGAATTTCGCGAGGTTAGTTTCGTGGATGTAGGATTGGGCTTCCCACGCCAAACTGTACTGATAGAGACCTTGGTAGTAGAATGCCTGTGGATCCCTATAGCCCATGAAGGCGTCGCCCAATATGACTTCTATATCCGGCGTGGGAATCATGTGTCTGATTCGTGCCGGCATATTTTCTTTCATGCGGCACCACAAGTCGATATATGCTTCTTCCATGCTTGAAATGTCGTCCTCCGAGAACGTTTCCTCCGAACTGCGAACTAGCTCTGCGTAGGCCGAAGGGTCTTGGACTTTTCCCTCGTCATAAAAGCTAGCATCATACAGAAGGCTGGTCACATGCTTGCTGAAGTATGGATGCTCCATGATATCATATAGTCGAGCTATGGTCTCAACACGCGCCGCATATACCACCTCAGTGATAAGAAAAGGCGAGCTATGCTCATGGAAGCCACGACACACTAGACGACAGCTCGCTATATCTGCGCGCGTGCTCACAAAGGAGAAGATCCTGGTGAGTAGCTCGGCTGGTAGAGCAGAGATTGGAGGGAGACCTGGCGTTCCTGCATCCACCATAACTTCCAGTGTCCGGCGTTCGTTGGCACCTCTAAGCTCGGAAATCTCGCGCCTAGCATCTGCCAGCTCGGCTTTGAGGCGTTCAATCTCTATCTCGTGCTCAGATCGGAAGCCGCTGACAACATTTCGAGCGTGGCGGAGAACTGGGACCCTAGAGGTAACGATCGACTCCGGCGGTCCAGGTCCGCGATGTTGATCAATGAAGGGGTTTCCAGTTAGCCAACGTATTCGACTGCAGGATTCGTTGCCAGTGTTTCTCTTTTTCTTGACTAATGCTCGGGCTGCGCTGATGGACTTGCAGGCAAGTAGTTGCTCGACAAAATCGCTCTGCTCTCGACTGCCGCGTTGAGGAGTACTGTGATAGATATCATTCCAAAGGACTTCCGCCTTCTCCAAAGCGTTGTTATCGAAAAATGCGACCACATCTGGCGTCTGCGCATCTGCGAAGAACAGTGAGCGGTGGCTAGAGACTCTGAGTCGCTTTAGGACAGGGAAGCTGTGTTGGAGCGTCAACAGATCGTCAAAGCCATTAAGGTGATGTAGATGGATAGAGTGGACCGATTCCACTTGACGCTGTGTGAGCACGCGGCCCGCGAATTGCTTCGCTGCATAACAAGAGCTGAAGTCGAACATGTACTGCTCATAGGGAATTTTGAAAGCTTCGACATAGATCTTGCGGCACACTTGGAGTAAGCGAAGATGCAGCGATGTTTCATGATGTAGTTTGGCCGGAGGATCGGTGTGCTCCTGGTGTCGTGCCAAATGTTCCTGGCATTGGTCACATTCTTCACGTATGTGTTCGTTTAGGGGTCGTGTCCGAAGATATTCCCCACATTCACGCAGGAGGAACAACTCGCTAGGCGGAAAATCGTGAAGTGGTCGCAGGCACCGAATATGTCGCTTTTTGTGACCTTCCCAATATCCATCCAATTGAGAGTAGTGCATTGAGTCGTCGATCTCTTGCGGGGATAAGCCGCACCGCTTACTGAGTCCATAGACCCGATCCCAGTCATTATTGATGCAGATAGAGTACGAGCTCTTTCGATATTCTCTCGCTTTCTTGATGATCGCGCGACCACGATCATCAAAACCAGGACGATCCGTGAGGCCACTATAACAAGGCATCCAGCTGTCTGCAGAAGTGCATTCGCGAGAAACTAAGTGTATGTTCCCACTGCCGAAGACGAAGCCATATATCTTGATACGTATCGTCAGAGGAAGGCGAAAGAACAAAGCAGACAGCTGAGGATTCGCATCTTCTGAGTTGACATTTGCCTCTTCGGGTCGCATAGCTGGGGTCCCTTTCAAGCAGCGGAGCCTATCGTCCAGATAAGAAGCCATAGTCGATCTCAGGACGAGTATCGGCGGCTGCTGAAGATAATATGCAAAAAGATGGCCATCAGTACGAGGGAGGTCGTTTCAGACGCGTGAAGTTTGACGCGCTCGCCTGCCAAGGATCACGAACCTCGAGACGAGGACATTCGAAGTCAATTCACGTCATCAGAAACTTGCACAAAATCTTGTGCTCGTTCACAAACACATCTTGCAGCGATGGCCGACTACGACAGCGACTCCTCGGGCGCAGACGACATCGAGACTAATGTGCTGCTCGGCTATGTCTCGAAAGAGCCTACAGGCGACGATTTCTCCCAACTTGGTGGACATCCGGTACGACAATCAGAATGAGACACATCGAAGTCGTTGGCTAAGAGTTGGCCGCAGATATGGCTAGACGGGAAGAGTGTCCCCGATGGAGCTCTCGCAAAGTGCAAAGTCTGCAATGGTCTTATGAATCTACTGCTTCAGCTCAACGGTGATCTGCCAGATCGTTTTCCTGGCCAAGAGCGAAGACTATATGTGTGGGCTTGCAGGAGGAAGGCATGCAGGCGGAAAGACGGCTCTGTCAGAGGATTCAGAGCGACTAGGCAGACCGCTATCAAGGCAGTACCTGCTACTGCTGGCGCTACAGAGGAAGACAAACCAGCTGCCGCCCCACAACCTGCCACGAATCTGGGAGACACCTTATTTGGTGTCAAGTCAACCTCAAGCACACAAGCGAATCCTTTCGCGGCACCTGGGACTATCAGCTCTTCAAACGCCAATCCATTCGCCTCGGCCTCCTCGCTGGCCGCTGAACCACCTCAGAAGCCGGCAGAGCCCACGCCCTCAGAAAGCCTTCCTCAAACTTTCGCAGAAAAAGCCCGTCTAGCCTCACCATCAGAGCCCGAATCAACAAAACCCACAGGTCCCCCGCAACCCTGGCCCGAAACCTCGGCCTTTCCAGAACCATATCCCACCTACTACATCGATGCCGACAAAGAGTATATCGATGCCACACCCGCAAACGACATCCCTCAAAATGTGCGCGTCGACAATGGGGAAGGTAGCAGTGCAGGCGGCGAGAAAGATATGAAGGATGCTTTCGAATCGAGCATGGACAAGACATTCCAGAAATTTGCAGATCGCTTATCGCAGAACCCAGAGCAAGTTTTGCGCTACGAATACGAAGGGCAGCCTTTACTGTATAGCAAGAAGGATGCTGTAGGGAAGCTCTTGGATCCGCATCCTTCGCAAGGCAAAGACGCAAAGGTTAAAATCGCTGGTGGTCCGAGTGGAGGCAAGATCCCGAGGTGCACAAATTGTGGAGCGGAGAGAGTGTTCGAGTTGCAGTTGACACCGCACGCGATCACGGAGCTTGAGGCTGAGGAACTGGGCCTGGATGGCATGGACTGGGGAACGATTTTGCTGGGAGCTTGCTCGAAAGACTGCCAGGCACGAGGGAAGAAGGAAGGAGAGGTGGGCTACATCGAGGAATGGATAGGGGTGCAATGGGAGGAGCTTGAGGTCAAAAAGGCTTGAGCATGAAGAGCACTGATGGAACAAAATTGAAGCCGTCGAAGTTCTATCTGCCCTTGACAATTGCCGTCGCCTACGATGCTGCTAGTGGGTAGCTCGCATTGTCTTCGCCCTCTGCTGCAAAATTTTCTCGATTGGCAGCAAGACCTCACTATCAAGGCTCTTGACACCGCCCTCGAGCCGATTTGAATGACTGATGCCAGCCGAAGTATGCGTGGCTGCGCAACGCTCTGAGCATTGCTATGCAGAATATGGCAATATGACTTGTGGTGCGCCTTGGACCGACTGATCGAGAAACACTGAGCTTATCCTGCGAGCGATTCTAAGTATGTCTCGGAGGATCTCTCGAGTGCAGTCCAGTGGCCTACAACTTCTTCTTATTTGCCATATGCCCAAGAGGCTTTGGGCGGCGGCATAACGTGCGGCACACCAGCCTACTAGCTTTGCTAGCCGTAGGACGTACTGCAGGCCTCTTCGCCATCATCTTCATGCCATCAAATCATGCAAGACCTGGTCACGGTCCGCTTTTGGTCATCCCAACCTGAACGCCGCGCTGCCCATGTCACAGTAGGGGTATCAAGCCCAGTTTCAACTCTCATCTATGCCGGCTGCTCATATGCCCTCTTGATCATCCTTGAGAACTGGTCGAATTTGACAGTCTCCCTCTGCACCACACTGCGTGCCTCGTTCTCCTTGTTCAAAGGCACTTTCACAGTGTTGCCCTCAATGGTCCAGCCGCAGACCTCCTTGATGAAGCCCTCGAACTTGCCGCCAGAGATGTTGAGCCATGACTCCAATACATCTCGGCCAACTTCTTGCATACATTGCGAGACAACAACGGCGATTCTAACGCGCATGGTGTCCTCGAACCCGGCGACATCAGCGGTCAGGTCCGCATATGTGTCATCATCGGACAGTGTCTCCCAGAACTGCGAGTATTGTGCATTGTTCAGTTGGCTGTGCAGGACGCCGAGATGTTGAACGATTTCGGCAAGAGACCCTGAAGCCGGAGGTCCTGATGTTGCCGTCTTCTGCAGAACATGGGCCGGAAGGAGCGAGAGACAGAGGCTGTAGTCTGGTGAGGGGAAAACGGTGAGGGCCTTGACGAGGATGTTGGTGATGGTTTCGTCGCGGGCGAGGTGTGGGTTGAACTGGTATCTAGAATCGGGAGCAGGATGTGTCAGTGGATGCTCTTATCCTATAGTCCCTTGTCGTGCTCGAGTACCATCAGAAGGAGGGAGAGGTTTTCAGTTAGAGCTAATATACATGCGCTTCAAGGCCTTTTTGGGGCTCAGGTAATAGGAAACGTGGAATGTTTATTCATCTTGTAACCATCTCCCTCCTCATCATAGAAAAGCGATATCCACTCACAGTTTCAGAAGCGCCAGATTCGCGTAGCTATCGTAGAGCTGGTTTTCGCATTGTGAAGCAACGTAGTCCTGGAAAACGCCAGTCGTCTCTGGGTTGTAGCGGTCGAGGCCGTTCAGAATCGCGTCAATGTTCTCCGGTCGGTCCGGGTAGTAATCGAAGGCGACGCCCATATTTGCAGATGTGGTGAAGTCGAGATGTGTTCGGTGGGTGCGGTCACAGAAATGGAAGTTGAAATTCTGTGCCCCGTCACGTGACACGCTTGGTGCCTGGGGCATCAGGTCTCTCTTTCCACCGCGCTCTCTCACTCTCACTTCGCTTCCAAGACGTTACCGCCGCGTGATGCCAATGGAAGTGCATCCACGAGCGAGTCTGCTTGGCTTACCAAGAGAGCTACGTGATGAGATTCTAGCGCACATTCTCATCGCTCCAGTCGAACTTTCCACCCTCCACAAGTCATGGCACAACTACAAGGAAGGCGCCTCTGCCCATCCTCCCGCAATATGCCGGGTGAACAAGCAACTTCGTGACGAGTCACTCCCCAGGTTTTACTCAAGTAACACATTCATGGCCCAGATCTCTGCTGAAGGACTCTACGACGCTTTTCATCGCTGGATCCACGGCGTTGGCAGAACTCAAGTGCAATACATCCGCCACTTGGAACTTCGCGGCTGGGTACAGATCCATTTTGGCCATATGGTGCAGAAGAGATGGCTCGTAGCTCTGTTTGACTTGCGGTCAGGTACGATGAGAATCGGAGACGAAACAGTCTTGGCCAGCACTGCGCAGCTCAGTCCTGTGAAGGAACTGGAATTTGCATTTGCTGAGCTTGTACGCATGAGGAACGGCAAGCCGTTTGGAGCACTGGAGCTGGAAGAATTGGTCGAAGGATTCCATGACCTCTGCATAGCATGCTGATCGAAGTCACCAGCTGCACGTTCGTTCGCAGGTATTGCAAAGTTACTCGCGAATCCAAATGAGGGCCACGGTCAGCAGATACTCTTATACGGTGCCACAGCGACGATCGAAGTGTAACCGCACTCGCATCTGCAAATCGGCAATCAGAGGTGAAGCGCTCGACGTCTGTATCCATAATTCCACAGGAATACTGCACAAAACCGTTTCTACCCTCACAGACCAAATCAATCGGCCAGACGAACGAGGCGGCGTAAGAAGAAAGCCATTCCGATGCTGCTAGCCCGTTCTCGGATCTGCGGATCATGAAATGTCATCTGGATCAATACCAAAGTTCAACAGCTTTTTTCGAGCTGAGATTTGGTCCAATTCTGCCTGCACCAGCTTCTTGCGAGCTCTCGCCTCCTCATAATCCAACATGGCTAGCTTCATCTGCATCTCACGTTCCCTCTTCCCGGTTTGCAAACCTGGTGCATCAGCGATCTGCACTCCGTCTGCAACTGTCGTCAAGGCCTGATCCGAACGGTTCTCCCTTTGTAGCACTTCTGCCAGGCTGGCATTCGGCGCTGCATCCAGGGCCATTTTAAAGTTGGTTTCTTCACCAGGAGGAGATGGTCTTGCTCCGGTGACTGGGCTTTTATTGCTGTCTGCACGAGCTCGATCAGAGTTCGCAGCCGCATTTGGCTTGCTGACCGACCTGTGCAGGACGCTGAAGGCCGCCGGGCGATCGTCGAGCGACATCTCCCTTGTCCTGGTATTAAGATCTGGAGAAAGGGGTGCTGCACCTTGAAACACTTGTCTGCTCTTCACCATGTCTATCGCAACCTTGACATCCGCTTTGTATAATGCAGGCCCGCCACCATATCGAGCTACCTGCTGTTTGACAGCCTCGCGAAGGGCTTGTGTTGCAAATTGCGGTCTGCCAGAAGTCTGCCACGAAAAGTTTCGCAGCGCTTCGAGCAACTCAGTTGACCAATCATTCGGCATCTTCGCCGTTCCTATAGCGGCACCATCTACCCAGCGCGGACAGATGTCATCCGGAACGACGGTTTCCACAGCGGCATTCCACTCGGACTGCATCTCATCAATGAGATGTTGTCTTTGCTGTTTACCCTTGAGACTGAGCTTCTCAAACCTCCAACCTGAGTCACCGGGTCGCGGTCCTTCACTCCGTTTCTTTTTCTTCGCGGATGATACTTCAAGTGAAGGTGCTTTCGCTTTACGCTTGACTGCACTAGTCGGCCTAGCACCAGGATCGATGTCACTCTCGAAGATAGGAAAGTCCGCACCAGTATCGAGATCACTCTCCGAAATAGGAAAATCGACATCGTTTTCATGTTTTGACCTAGCTCGGGTTCGATGCGAGGGGCCAGCAACGCCTTCCCGGTCATCATTGTATCCAACAGCTTCATCAGAATCAAAGTCTGGATCCGCCTCTTCCTGCATTGCGTTGATCTTGTCGACTCTTGCTTGGTTCCGTTGCGTCTCTGTCTCGGTACGCGGCGTGAAGGCTACGTCGGACGTGATATATGGCAACTCGAGAGCATCTTGTTGTGCAGCATGGTCTCGCAAAACTTGCTTCACATGCTTAGGCTGGTAGTTCAATCTCGGAGAGCTCTGTGCGAAAGCCGGCACGCCTTCATCGGACTCGATCAGAGACTCGGTATCGTCTGACGAAATACTCTGAATCGAAGGCTGCTTCCTTGGTTGCTTTCTTGCAGGACTCACTTTTGCAGTTGCTGCTTTGGCCTTGTCTACCTTGACTGGAGCCTGCGCTTTCGCCTCCGGACTAGTACGCTGTGGTCCGCCGAATGCTGGTACCACAACCCTTGACGGTGGACTCATGCGGCCAAAATTCTGAGAAGTCGGATTGACTCCCTCGACTATCTCTCCTTCTTCGGGAGTAGTTCCCTCCGAGTTCCCGATAAATAGCGGAGAAGATAGCACAGACGAACCACCGGTAGTCATTAGTGCTGTGAGTGGACGCTGCCGTTTCTCTTGTTCCAAGCTACGCCTGCGATTCTCCTCGTCGCGTTCAATTTGCGTATAAGTCTGTAACTGCTCTGCTTCCAGTTGCGCCGCAAGCGCTTGTTCAATTTCTTCATCGTCACTGTTGGACATACTGGACATCCATCTCTCTCTGCGCTTTGCAGCTTCAGCTACCCGCTGCCGACGTCTTTCTTCAGCTTCCCGCTCGTATTCTTCCTTGGACTGCACTTGTGTATCCGGCGTACCTGGTTCTACCGTTGGAGGTGTGAAAATCCCGCGCCACATGGAGGGCTGGCTGTCCGGTATCGAAGCTGGAGTAGGAGCATCGCTCTCGGCGGCTGCTGTTGCCGGAGCATGACTTGTCTTTGGAGCGAAGACTTGTTGCTTCGGCATGAATATCGATGCCATGCTAGTTGACTTGCGCGCTTTCTTGTGCGGCACAGGCTTTGCGCTGTCGCCCGCTACGGTGAACTGCTTGGGCCTTCCATCAGGATAGTAGTAGCTGTTTCGTGGAGCCATGGGCTCGCACGAGGTCTACCTATCACCTAGTATACGCTTTAGGTCTTATTACTAGCAGTACTGTGCTATGCTATAGACTGAGACTAGTAATATTATCTAAAGTAGTTTCACAGAATTAAAGTAATTCTAGAATATAGAGAAAAAGAGCTAGAAGAAATAGCTTATGCAGCAGCTTTTATACCTAGCGTAGCTCGCTGACCGAACTGCAGCCAATGAAGTTGACCCATAGGAACGCTAAGTTATACTTGAGAGCTGACTCACAACATGCCGCGTAAAGATAAGAAGCTATTGGCAGAAGTTGCAAGAAGTTTCCGCTTTTCTTGCGTAGCTTGTGCAAAACTTGAAAGCAAGGCAGAGTAGTTAGTTTTCTCGGAAAAAGCTTGGGGTTTCGAGAAGTTTCGCGGAGAAACGTAAGCAAAGGTGGCGAAGCGACTGGGCGTTGTGAAATTTTGATGGAGATTTGATGTGGTGATTGATGGGAGAGTAGGAGGACGATGTTTTCGTCTATGAGATGAGAGAAGGATGAGGGGGAAGGATCAGGAGATGGATGTAGAGATACGAAACGAGACAGATCTCAGGCAACTTCAAAGTATCACCGCCTCGGTATGCAAGGCAATAAACCCAGCAACACAATCTTACCCCCTCTCACTCATCCAACACAACACTCATCAACTCACCCACAAGCCTCACCCCCCTCATGCTCATGATACCTCAAACACATCCCCCTCCCCATCCAAGGCTTACACCCACTCCCATCATGCTGCAACCCCCCACCCATCCCCAATCCCTCCACGCCACCACCACCATTCCGTCTCAAACACTCCCCACAAAAAGCCTTCTCACAACCACAACACTTATCCGCACTGATCCCGGGCTTCAAAAGCGTTCTACAGCCCTCACAAGCCCTTGACGAACTCCAACTCCGAGGCCTCCAAGCCACAAGACTATGTCGTTCAATTGCTTCGGGTCCCGGTCGTTTAAGTTTCACGACCAATTCGCGAAGGAAACGAGGATGCCAGTCATCTTTATGTGTTTCGAGGAGTTTGTCCGTTTTTTTGTAGGCGAAGAGGTCGAGGATCAAGGTTCGGAGGGGGGAAGAGTCGCGGATGTTGTCGTAGAGGATCCAGGTGTCGGAGGGGGTGGGGACGGAATTTGTGGATTCGGAGAGGCGAGCGATGGTGCTGAGGATGTGGTTGCTGAGGGGTGTGGTGAGGAGGCGGTCGCTGAGGGAGTAGAGGTCCAAGAGGAGGAAGTATTTGGGGCTGCCGGCGTGGTTGCGGAGGTCGCCGTCGAGGTGAACGTCGTAGAGAGCTGGGTGGTGTTGCGAGACGGCGTTGCTGGTGCCGAGGCGTACGATTTGGCCGCCGTGGTCTCGGATGTAACCTGTACTGCGACCGAGGGCAGCATCGTGGCTAGCAGTTGGCTGGGTTGTCAGGGTTCCAGTGTAGAGCCACTGGATGAACCACTCGAAAGATTCGGGCTTATCTTCTGGCAGACGTACTGTCTGCTCCATGCCTTCGGCGAAAGTGCTGTTGAGTGCTGCGGCGAAGAAGGGACTTGCTGACGTGAGCAGTTCTTTGTGCACGAGGAACTGCGTCTGCGGTCGAGTCTTGTTGCCAGCTTCTCCGACGATGACAGTTGCAGTCGCCGTGAAATTGCGGAAGGACGTTCTGAGAAGTGGTCGCACTGGTGATCTGCCTGCTCGCACTGTTCTTCGAGGCACGATCGGCGAGTCTTGTTCGCCTTGCCGAGTGGATGAAGATGTGTCACTCGGTACAGGAGAGGGTATCTCCATCGGCGGTATGCCGACATGGTGAGTGGAGACTGACATGGGGAGGTGTGAGAGGCGCAGGAGGCAGCTGGCGAAACCGCACGGGTGTTTCTATTGAATCCAGATTGGTAGGTGCTTGGAGAGTGTATCGAAGTATGCCCAAGTGGCGTCGCTGGTCTCGTGTGGGAGGTTCTTTGTCTAAGGTGTGTGATTCAGTGCCCAGAGTCGACGTAGATTAGCCCTGCAAGTCAACCATTCGCAATTCACAGCAATAGGTATGGGGATGCGTCAAACGAGTGTTCGCAATACAGACGATGAAGGGTCACCTTGGGGTTAGTAGCTTTGCTAGAAGACAAACCTGCAATCAGATATGCTCGTCGCACCAATGCAGATGCATCTTGATTCCGCACTGCGGTTTCGTCTTTGTCGCATTCGGCCATGTGAGATCAATCAGACGCCCGTCGCATGCCGCATGCAGACAAGTCAAGGCACGTTGCAAGCAGAACAATGCATTGAATCGTCAGCCACGCCTGCAATGCCGCTCGCCGCGAAACCAAGTGCAACAATGGAAGGAGAATACTCATGGGGCGTAGAATGATGTAAGACGTGTGTGAAACTGCGTTGTTGACGATACCAAAAAGTTGCATTACGTGGTTTGCCTGCCGACGGGTGTTCGCAGCAAGCGAAAGCACCGATCCCTGTGGAATGTGTGAGCGGCACGTGCCAACAGTCAAACCTCCACTTTTCTGCATTCCATAACCAATTTGGCTATTTTTCGATTCCGCCAGAAATGCCGCTGCAAAATAACCTAACGCCGCTCCATGCTCATACGAAAAGCCGTAAAGTCGTGGCGTTGAATGCGTAAAGGCCAGCCGCCTTCGTTCCTGTCACCGAGATATTCGTGTTTCATTGCCTGGATTTCCGCCGATCGCAAGTAGTATTCATGCGCCAGTGAAAGTGTCTTCGACAAGAAAGTGGTTCTCGTGCGACACCATGTTGGTGCCAGATTCGCACAGCGCGCTTCAGATTGCGAAGATTCTACCTCGGCATAATAGAGTTGGAGTTCTTGCTCGACTCTCCAAGACGAGAGTACAGCATGTAGAGGGCCATTTGGTTGCATTCTTGTGTTCCAGTGATGGTGACGAGACGCTCGTTGTTGTTGTCTTGAGGCTCGTTGATCTTGATGACGCTGCCAGAAAGCTGCCTGATTTCATTGATCTTGGCACCACCCTTTCCAATGATGGCACCAACCATGTCGTTAGGAATGAAGATTTGCTGCGTGATGGGTTGTCCGGGGACCATGCCTTGCATTGGCTGTTGCGGTGGGCCGGCGTGCTGTGGGGCAGGAGCAGCATGAGCATATGGCTGAGGCTGGTGTGGGTGTGGTCCAGCGCCAGCGTATGGCTGACGAGGAGAGCCAGCACCGTAGTGCACAGGAGCCACTGGTTGTTGCGGGTAAGTTGGCTGGCCGTGCATATGAGGTGGGCCGTATGGGGCCGGGGGTCCACGAGGTGGTGGTCCATTGTGGCGGCGGTTGTGATCGGGATGTCCGACTTGTCCGCCGGCGTGTTGAGGAACGTACGGAACGACTTGCATGCCGCCTGGTACCACACCCTGCGGTCCTCCATGGCGTCCAGCGTAGTTGGAAGCTGCTGGGCCGCCGAAGCGATCAGTCAGCTGCTCCACCAGAGTGCTGCCCACGTAGTAAGTAGCAATGTGCACGGCATCAGCAACGCCGAGAACGACGAGCGAGCGCTCAGTGGACAGAGGTAGGCATGACTCGGAAGCATTGAGACGTGCGCCCGATGCTTCTTGAATCTCACGAATGCGAACACCCTGCTTGCCAATGATGGAGCCAATGAGGATGTGGGGGATCAGAAGGCGTAGAGGATAGGTCTTGGACTGCGGAGTGGAAGGCTCCTCGAGGGGCTCCTGGTTGAGGGTGCGGATGATGAGGCCGAATGCCTTTGCGACGGCGTCCACGTGGCCGCTGACCGTGAGGACGCGCTCAACGGCACCACGTGTGTACTCGCTCACGGTACATTTGGCACCAGCGAGCTTGCGAATTTGACTGACATTCTCACCGCCCTTACCAATGACGGTCGCGGCCTCGGCACTGGAGATGATGGCACGAACGTGCAGCCACTGCGATTCATCTTGCTGATGATATGGCTGCACTGCTGGGGGTGGAGCACGGGTGTCGACTTGGCCGTTGTGTTTCTGGTCCGGAGCCGCGGCAGTGGGAGCGGTGGATGGGCCATCAACCACGACGCCGTTGGTGGGTGCGTCGGGCACAACGGTATCGCCCTGCTTGTCGGTAACGTTCGGCTTCACGTCGGCGGCTGAATCGTCCTCTACAGCGGGCTTCTGATCCTCATCCTCGGCTTTGATGAGTGGTTCTTCCTGAGGAAGTGTCGACTGAGGCAGCTCTTCGGCATCTGCGTCGTCCTTGATAACCTTATCCAGAGCTGGGCGCTTGGCCTCGGGCTGGTCTGTCGGTCCCGATGGGGATGACGGCTCCTCGAGTGGACGCTTTTGGGTAGCGACAGGGGTCTCTTGTGTTGCTTCGGCCATTGTGGATGGTGTTTTGCACAAGAAAATGACGGAGATGGAATATCGGTCAGAGCAATGCTCTTGGTATAGCTTTCTCTTGATTGATATGGCTGTCTGTCTTGCCTACGTACACTGCAGAGCTCGTGGTGGTGGGAAGTGTGCGGCGCGGTGCAGTGTACTCGAAGCAATAGGTGGTGATTGTGGTGATGATGCGATATCTGAAGCGGTCAAGAGAATCGAGTGTGAAGCGGAGTAAGACCGGACTTGTGCAGTGCTCGTGATCGCTGGGGCGCAGAAGAAAGGTCTGCAGGGCAGCAGCGGGGCTATGATGGCGCGCAGACGAAGGAGAAGAGCTGTGTCTCGAGTGGGTTGTGGTGATGTTGATGCAGTCGGAGGAGTTGGTGACGCTGGAAAGACTAGCCGGCGGGCGGAGTTTGGTGGTGGTGGTGATGGTGGAGGAGTTTTGGCTGTGGGAAGAGTGGGTTGGTGGCGGTGATGCAGAAAAGAGGTCGATCGTGGTTGGCAAGGTGCGAGTGTGTGCAGGGCTGCTTGCCGTACTTAGCCTTGGAAAGAAAGTCGCTCGTGTGAGGGTGGGCGATGAAGGAGAAAGTTCACGTCGCAAACCTGAAGTCGCAGAAATGAGGGTGCCAAGCCAAGCTCCTTCCCCGGCTTGCAACTTGCGTCAGGCTCCGCCGAACTTGAAACGACGCGCCGTTTCCGATGTGCTGGAAGGTGCCGTCACGCGTCAATATCGACAAGTGCGAGTCGCGATCAACGGGCCAAATGCACCTACGCACGCGTCACGTTGTCCGTCATGGTGTTGAAGGATGGTGCTGCGGCGGTGAGCGGAGGTCCGCGCGAGGCCGTACAGCTCCACGTATGCTGCATTCAAGGGAGCTCCTTGCTGCCTGCCGTAGGAGACGTGGACGCAGGGCCGGGCAGCAAGGGCGTTTGTGCCTGACTATTGCATCGTCACCTGTAACTTCCGCCGTCCAACCCACTGACACTTGACTGATGGCTGACTCGCGAGCCGGTACTTCCCCAGCGTTGCGTTGCCGGCGTCACCACGCTCTCGTCGCCACGTGCCGCCAAATCAGTCAAGAAGCTACAGCAGTGCTCGATGGAGCCAATTCCTTCCGCTTCTTTTCCGAAGATCTGATGTTCACCATGGCATCCCAAGATTGGTTGCATGGGTTGGCTAACTGAAATCCACTTCATTGGATCTCTACGAGGGCGTGAGCTTGCAGGTGAAGGTGGGTCCAGGTCTTCGATGGTCCAGAGATAGGAACTGGAGCGAAGAGTTCAAGAAGGAAATGCGGAGACGTGACGCGACGACCAAGCCACTGCAGGTTACAAGTTCGCGGTCTGTGGTCGTTGTGAGCTGCGAAGGCACATGGTCACTCGTTCACGGACAGTCTTGCATTCTTCGAGCTGTGGGCAGATTTGAGATGGACAAGCATACCGATGAGGAGGAGTCGATGAGATCAAGGCTGAAGAGAATCAGCAAATTCTACAATGAATCCATCAAGCAAATTTGGGAGAAGCTCGGAATTGTGTCACAGCGCATACTGGAAGGTGCAGAGTAGCACTACTTGGATCCTGCATCTACTGCAATGAGCATTCGACAAGTCAGAATTGAGGTCCATAGAGACTTGACTCACTCCCTACTCTTGTTTTTCCATCACGCTTCTCTGATGTTGACAACAAAGCCATCGGCCTCAAGGTAGCGAGAAGAGCACATGCTCCTTCCGCCTCCTCCGCTTGCTTGTGTCTCGGGTCTGTCTCCTTGTCCGTACACGACCGATCTCGAAACATCTCGCAGTCCGTCGCTCGATCGCAAGACAGTCGCAAACAGTGGAGTCTTGATCCAGTAGACCTAACGGTTGAATCATCTCCACATTCAACATTCGAGTGCATCCGCAGCGGCATGGCGTGCTTCGATAATCTGTCGCCTGAGCTACGGAACCGGATCTACGCTCTGGTCCTTCTCAACACCAATGCGGCGCCGATTGAAGTCTACGCAGACACTCTGCGCCTTCTCGATTTGCAACAGGGCCACGAGACAAAGCTGCATAGCCGGAAGTCAAGCAACATCATGCCGAATATACTGGCAACCAATCGCCAGATCCACGACGAGGCCACTCCCATGCTGTATGGCGGCAACTCGTTCGACCTCACCAACGTGGCTCACAAGTTCCTCACGACCATCGGATCCTCCGCAAAATTCGTCAGACTCATAAGCTCGACGTGGAATCCGGACTCTGAGCTCGGCCCAAGTCTAAAGCTGCTGACATCGGAGTCATGCCTCCAGCATCTCGTCCTGGGAACACACTGGGTGCCAGCAGACTTGGTCGATGTTTTGCTTGACGGGGCTATCAAGATGACAGAGCGACGCGCCGGCACCCAGTTGTCCCTGCCAGTCGACATGATACACTTCGCGCAAAGCATCAGTGTTCATAGCTGGAGAAACCCAGTCCGAGACGTCGCTAAATATGGAGGGCTCGTCAAGAGTATGCTTCTCCACTCGACGGCAAAGCGCAAAGCTTAGCACACACAAGACATAGACCGGTCGAGCATGAATTGGCCGCGGTGGCACATACATTTGAGCTCTTTCGCCCAAGATTTGTTCGGGAAAGAGTGGGAAGGATGAAGGCCGCAGCCAGGCTCAAGCGGCCGGAGCTGGACGAATGGAGGCGGCGAAATCGCCTAGAGCTGGCCATCGCTGATGAAGATGCGTTCATGGAATTCCAGTCTCTGGTCTGGTGATGATACTTTTCTGTCGTCCTGTTCTAGATTACTCCCTGTATCCGGTAGGCACGCTGGCGTCGAAAGAGTCTTGCTCTGCCAAGCGGCCATCACAGTGGCACTCGAATTGTAGGAGGCTGTCGATTTGCAGACTTGCAGCCCAACGTAGTAGTCATGGAGGCTTTGGCGCACGTGATCCCAAATGGCATAATTGCATTCAGTCTTGTTGTTCTTCGAAAAAAAACCGGTCTTGCGAACTTGAGAGGACCACCTGTAGGCACTAAGAGGCACTTGCCATCATCGTTTTTTCGTAATGGAGCACCGTGATCAGTGTTCCAGCGTTGATTGGATAAGGAGGTGAAGTGTGAAGTCCAGCAAGCCTGATGCTCTTTAGTGCCACTTGGACGGTCAGGGCTCCTCGGAGGGTTGGACTCATCGATACCGACAATTGCCGATGTATTGCTTCAGAGCATGTTATACTTACCTAAGATGTCTGAGGTCGAAGCGATTTCCCCAGGCATCCTGGTTCGTAATTGCCAAGACAGTTCCGACACGGCGACATCGCTTGCATTGATGGAAGTCGCAACAGTCAACTAACTACTCCTTCCGCAACCTGCGTCAACAGACCATTGCGTGGCGCGTCTGTATTTGTCAGAGCTCCAGTCCTGTGCTATCGACATCAAGAAGCGGCGTGCTCAAAGAACAACCAAGCATAGTTGGACTACGAGACAGGCCTGGACTTGCCATACGGCCCATACCAAGCACAATACCAAGCATACAAGATCTTCAGCTCCAAGGGTCACCCCTACTGCCACGGCGAACCATGAGAATTTCTCACTATTTCGTCTACGTCTATTCCCTATTCGTACTTAGATACCGTTCCTCCCGTAGAGTCCCGTTTCTTCCGTCTTCTCACGCCACCGGCGCTTTCACGCACAGCGTCCCACGAGCCCGGAACCAGGCTGCTCTTCCACTTGGCACCGAACACGGACGACTATCTTACTGACCTCAGCAGTCAAGTGACCGAACCCAGCATCCAGGTACCACCGCAATAGAGAAAGAAGCCGAAGTGCTGCTATATGGGATATTCAGATTCAGTACACCGGAAGAACCTGTACGCCATTGTACAATATATAACATGAAAGCGAACGCCAACTATGTTCACTCTCCAGATCATCATTCAAAGCATTTCCTATTCTCAGTTCTCTCTTCCCGGCGAAGACCCCAATTCCATTCTCTCAAAGATACAGAAGCAATTCGTTTGACACGAAACATACCCCAAAACATTCAAATAACCAAACACTCAAAATGAAGTTCAGCATCGTCGCCTGCTTCCTGGCCGCAACCGCCATGGCCATGCCAGCCGCAAACCCATACGAAGTGGCCGACAACGATGTACGCATTTTCCAAACCGCGCCAGCCCTCTTCCCTCTCTTTCCGTAACACACTCTAACAATCTTTCAACAGATCATCCTCATCCAGCGCTCCCTCGAAGCCCGCGGCCTCGGCAGCCTGGTCAAACCCATCACTAACGCCTTCAAGAAGCTGAAAGGCGGCCCAAAGCGTCCAGCTGACATCGTTCCTGACCTCAAGAACAACTTCAAAGTTTCTCACGACGGATACGGCACCACAACCATCGAGCGATGGGGCACCAAGTTGAGACCAGAGAATGCGGCATCATAGATTTCTTGATGGCAACATCAAGAAGAAGTTGTTGACTGGGGCGAGTCAAATGCCACCATGGATGAGACCGGATGATAGTATGAGTATTATGTCATGTGTGAACGTGGCATACGGAATGTTTCTTTTGCTTTGGGAGGTACAAAAACAAATATTGGGGCATGTCTGCGGGCTGGTCCTGCAGGCATGTGGCGTTAGGGAAGCAGAGAATTGAATTGTTTTGGAAATGGTGCTCATTTGCTCTCCTTTCTTTTCTCTTTACACGTTTTCTCATCCTTCTCGTGAAGACTCTACTATGTGCGCCATAATACAGGCGCTCTTCGGCAATAGCGATACTGCTCGAGCAGACTTCCACTGGCTCAATAAATTGAAGGGACGTCTGGCCTTCTGAGCCTCCGGCACGTCGGTGGTCCTTTTCCAAAAATGACAGCGCAGCAGGTCTACGAGGCTGTCTCGACCAGATGATCTTACTGTCGTCAAGTCCTGAGCCCAATTGCATAATAGGACACAGGAGCCTTTTCAGGCATCTTGAACCATGAAGCCGCTCCTCTGGAGCATTTCTGAGGCGCACCGGTACAATTCTTCCGATTCTCTATCGACTGTTGTGCCAATATCGGGCACGTTGCTGACTCGCCCTCGGTCATCCAGCATGCCTTGAAACTTCGATAAACTTAAGTCATTGTCGGGATGGCTCGAGTGAATATGTATTTGATTTGCAGCGCAAGGCCTCGGCTGTACTCTCTCATCCCGGGTTCGCGAATTTCGAATTCGCCCTCAACCTCTTACCGATCTTGAAGAACAGGAATGGGAAAGGAGTCATAGCCAACGCGATGAAAGCCAGTAACGAACTCGCCCATTGGTAGCCTAGCTTCTCATACATCTGAACACCGAATAATGGGAAACCGGCCGCGAAGCTGGATCGCGCAAAGCTGTTCGCTGCCAGTGCGGAAGCAGCGTACAGCGGGTACGTCTCGACGAGAAAGGTGAAGATCCCGCTGAAGCAGAAAATGTTACCCAGTCCGAAGAAAGCGGAAAACATGATCGGCACGATCCAGTGTACATGACTATAGGTCGTCCAGCCAAAGCCAAAGAGCGAAAGAGGGACGATGACGGCTCCAAGAATGGTAGGTGGGAGGCGAAACTCGGGCTCACTGACGCCGCCATTTTGTTCGACGAGACGAATGTACCGCTTGCGCCAGAGAGGATCGCACGAGACGCCTGTGATCATTCCGACGAATATTCCTAGGAACGTGAGCCCAGTTTGCCATTGATTGAAGTTATGATTGTTTTGGAAGACGACGGCGAAGGCGCCGAAGAAGAGGTAAAGGATTCCGAGAAGGATGGCGGAGAGGAGGCAGAGGTTCAGACACATCTGCTCGAAGAAGAGGAGTTGGAAGGGGCGGATGCATGACCAGAGGACAGTTTGTAGAACGGAGCGGTTCATGATCTCGATTGGCGCTTTCCATCGTTGGTCTCCAGTGTCTTTGCGAAGTTTCTGGGCTTTACGTCGCAGGAGCACTGGGGCGTAGGTTTCTGGGACGAAGATGACGATGAGAATCCACTGTAGGGCGGCCCAGATGATGAGCACGTAGAAGGTCCAGCGCCAGTCTGCGAATTGATTGATGAAACCTCCAACCACTGGCCCGACTTCTGGGCCAACGAAGGGACTGGCAGTGTAAATCATCATGGGCGCGCTAAGCTGATCTTTGCGGAACATGTCGCCGACAGTGCCACCAGCAACGCTCAGAAAGGCGCTTCCAGCAAGTCCATCGAGGAACCGCGCGACGAGCATAGTGGCGATGTTGGGTGCGACGGCGCAAGGAATGAGCCAGATCAAGTACATGCCAAAGGCACAGATGTAGATGATCCTCCTTCCATAGAACTCAGACAGCGGGCTGAGGAACATGGGTCCCAAGCCAAGACCACATACGAAGGTCGTCAGCCCGACAGTTGCGCCGAGGCGCGAGACGTGGAACTCAACTTCGAGTTGCCGGTAGGTCGAGGTGTACATGGCGCTTGCACATGTCACGCACAGTGAACTGGCAGAGACGATGACAACGATGACCCATTTGCGCCATGTTGGTAGATTCTTGGGGCTGTATGGATCGTCGTCTCCATCGAAGCGGACTTCGAAGTCCTTGTCGCCGCTTGGTGAGCGTTCCGCTTCCTTCGTACTGTGCGCTGTCTCGTCTTCGTTCTGGTGAAATGTGTATCCATCTTGCAGGTGGTAGGAGCGCTGGGACCGCGCTGAAGATTGGCTTCGTGCGAGTCTGAGTGGCGGTGCTAATGCTGAATTGGTGCTGGAAGCGTTGGTACGCTGTCGCGCGACGCTGCGTGAACTTCTGTCGTCGTCCTCGTCGTCGACGATTTGCGGTTCCTCGACCTGTTCAAACGGTCGATGGCTTGTCGCTGCTCGCTCGATGTCCTTTTCTGGATCCATGACTGGAGTGGCAATGTCGCGTTTGGAGGCCGATGTTGGAGCTGTCTTATCAAGCGCACAATCGTGCTAGCAATCCAAAAGAATCGGGACTCACTCCCGCCTTACCTCAGATTGAGGCTTAGAAATGTGGCATATCGACATTACCAAGATCCGATAGCTCCACGGCATCGCGGCAGTTGGAGCAGGAAATCGCGGGCAGCGCGGCGCCTCTCCATTGGAAACGTCAGAGACTCGTGATTCGCGCTGCGTGAGTGGGGAAGGCGATAGCGTCCTGCATTCGTCCCACGACCACTGTCGCCACACCGTCCGGCCGACGCGCAGCTGTCAGCGGCGAGCAACATGGCTGTCAGTTCGCATGCCACTGTGTCTCATCGACGCAGCAGATGTCTCCGTCTTGTGAAGAGATAACAACGCCGTGTCGGCCGAGATGTGAAGAAAGAGACGGAGAGGGAAGGGGTGGGAAGTGATGTCAGCGTGTGGGACAAGGGTTCGGGTGTCTTCACGCGTGCAACATGGGTGGCAACCTTCACACAACTCGCACAGTCGGCACATGCTCGGTATAGACTCAGGCTCGACGGTATGCCCCTCGGCTTCGAGCGCTTGAACGAGCGCAGCCAACGCCCAAATGCCAACATCAACTTCATCAAGACGGTCTCTAGAGGGGCCGACAAGCCTATCGCCGACGAGTTCCTGGCCCGCATCGCAGCACAATGCTATCCCGTCATGAAGAAGCACTACATCACCGTCATGGCTCTCGAAGAATATCCTTCGAACCCCGAATTCCTCGGTCGCAACTTCAATGCCGGCGAAGTCATTCAATTGGTGCTGAAGGACAAGCAAGGACGATGGCTGAGCTTCAAATTCGTCCAGATGGTCATGATGCATGAGCTGGCGCATTGCAAGCAGATGAACCACAGCAAGTTCTTCTGGGGTGTTCGCAATGAATATGCAAAGGAGATGGAAGGGCTGTGGCAGAAAGGCTATGAAGGCGAAGGCATGTGGGGCCGGGGCCGAGGCCTGCAGCATGGAGCCTTTGTACACGCACAGCCTTCAGACAACACGCAGATCCCGGAGCACCTGTGTGGTGGCACCTATAGACACAGAGGAAGGAAGAGAAAGAGAGCCGCGCAGCAGGGGCAAGAGCATGGGGAGCAGCTGAGCTATGCCGAGAGGCAGCAAAAGCGGATACAGAAGAAGCTCGGCAAGCATGGTGTCAGTATGAAAAGCGAGGTTCTCGGAGACGATGAGTTGACGAGAGGTGCTCTCGAGACCATGAACGGCGGCAAGCGAGGTGCCGGCAAGCCCAGGGTGGCCAGCAGCAAGCGTGGTAGAGAATTGCGTGCCAATGCTGCTCTTGCGAGATTTGAGGCTCTGAAGCAACAAACACCGGAGAAGACACCCGAGCCCGTCGACGAGCTGGACAGCGAGACAGAATCCGAGTGGGAAGACGGGCCGACAGGAGGCTCACGAGACAACGCCATCGTGATGAAAGATGAGCATGGACGCGACATGGTCAAGGTATGCGGCGATGGCGAAGACGACGAGGAAGGAGCCGGCAGAGAAATGGATGAGCTTCGAATGCTCAGTCGTGGACCTGAACGAGCTTCCAGTGGGAAGTCACAACCCGAGCCTGTGAAAACGCAGGACGTACACAAAGATTCTGAAACTGAAAGCGAGGCGGAAGGCGATTCTCTTATGGCCTCCACGAAGGGTCCTGCAGTCTCCAGTGGCAGCAATGCCAAGGCCCCATCGAGGCTCACCAATGGCCGTTCTGTGGAGCCACCCGCAGGTTCAGATTCAGAGACTGAGGACGAGACTGAAGATGCGAACTCAAGCTCGGCCAGCAAGGTTGAGAGCACTGCTGAACATTCTTCGCACAAGGCTGTCGCAGCCAGCGTTCCAATCCCAGAATCGTGTCAAGAACAAGCCAAGATTAGAGATACATCGCAAGATACCAACGTCGTGCCGGCAACAACATCGAACTCCGCAATCGCAGCGGCCGAGAGTGGCCCTGCCATCGCACAGCCTATGGATGCACTGAAATGTCCGATATGCTCTCTGGAGAACGAACTCAACTCGCCTACATGTGTCGCATGCGCCCATGTTCTTAGTCCACGGCTGATGCCAAACAATTGGGCTTGCAAATCAGATACGTGCAAAGATAGTTTGTACATCAACGCTGGCGACGTCGGTCGCTGTGGCATTTGTGGTGGTCCAAAGCCTCAAGTGCTGGCTAGTGCAAAGGATCACCAACAGAATCGAGCAGAGGCATCACGACCGACTGGCCTGACCGGAGCTGAAGTTTTGAGATGGGATTGAGTGGCTGAGACGACCGTGCAAACTATTCCGCTGTCGACGCATGTGCGCTGAGCAATTGAAGGAAGATGGATGCCTTACGATTAACGAATAAAGAGAGATACCCCGATCAGCGATGGATGTTGCAATGGACATGATTGCTCTCAACAAAAGTCAAGATAGGACTGAGGTCGTTGAATGAGATTGGTCAACGCGGCTGCCTGACAATCTCAACAGCTTTCATTCTTCAATGGGCCTTGGTGGTCGCGAAAATGTTGATGGCTCATACAAGAGGTATCTCGTCACGTACCTGCCAAGAGTTTCAGCAAAGATCCCTGCCAACTGACATCACGTTGCGTTCCCACTTCATCTGCTCCATCACCACCCACCATCACGAGATTCCGACGACAATCCGGTTTCTGTGGGACTGGTTGCACCCTTGCTGCTGCATGAGGTAGGCTTTCTTTCACACTTCACCTGGTAGGTTCTTCTTCACATTGCACGACTTTCCATTTCATCAAGCTCCGTCTTTCACCATGGCAGCTTTCAATACACCGTGGTTCAACTCACAAGACCGCTCCTTCTTCAATTCACTGAACAAGACCAAGATAGCGCATCTTGCGATATGCGCCGAAACAGAAGACTTCGATGAAGAGATCCTACAAGCCTGGATGGATGAAGGATTCCATTGCGCATATGTGCCTTTGCTGAATGGCGGCGAGGATTTCATCAAGCGGCTGCATACTGTGGGAGACAATTTTGGAGTTAGTGAGCAGTATGCGATTGTAGGTATGGCAGAGCTTTGCTCCCGAAAGCCCGGCTGATATTAACACTCCTCAGCATATGGCACCGCAGCCAACCTCGCTCTCCAAGGCCACACGAAACCAAATCATCCCAAGCTCGTAGCCATCGTGGCATACTATCCAAACATAATCCCATCTGTTCACACCAAATACCCAGCAAGCATTCAAGTCCTCGTCCACCTCGCAGGCAACGAAATCTCCGTAGAAAAGCACCACGAAGTCCTAGGCATCCAAGGCAAACGCAACTTCGTCAAAAAGCGCATCGACCCGGGCATTGGCCTCGGCGAACGTCTCAACATCGCTTTCAAAACTTACACCTACACTGGCTGCGAACCCGGCTTCGCAGAATCCGACCTCGAAGAATACGACCCCATCGCAGCCCAACTAGCCTTCGAACGAAGCCTCAAAACAATCCGCAAAGGCTTCCGCATCGAACCCGACATTGAAGCAGTCCGCGACCACCACACCTCCTACCTCCAAAGCAACAACACCTCTAAACTCCTCTCCCAAACCCGCGAAACAGCTCACGTCATCCACGCCCCCACCCTCACCGGCGGAATCGGCTCGGAAGACATCTCAGAATTCTATTCCGAATTCTTCGATCCTTTACCACTTCATCAAAACCCCTCAAATAATAAGAAATCCACGGCACCGACGATAAAACTCCTCTCTCGCACAATCGGGACTTCCCGCATCGTTGATGAGATTTTCTTATCTTTCGCTCATACTTCTCCGATTACGTGGCTTTTACCTGGTGTCCGGCCGACGAATCGGAAGATTGAAATTGTAATTATTTCGATTTTCCATGTCGTGGGGACGAAGTTGGAGTCGGAGCATGTTTATTGGGATCAGGCGAGTGTTTTGGTGCAGGCGGGGTTGTTGGATCCGAAGTTGGTTCCTGAGGGGATGAGGAAGAGGAAGGGAGGTGAGAAGGGGAAGAATGGGGGTGCTAAGGGGTCGGGAAGTGGTAGTGGGAATGAAGGAGAGGGGATAGAGAGGTTGCCTGTCGTGGGTGCGGAGGCGGCGAGGGCGGTGAAGAGGGGGAGTTCGAGATATGTGAATGAGCTGGTGCCGGATTGGTAGTTCTCGGCCATTTGTCTGATAGGTCATGTCGTTGTAGCGTAGATTCTGGGCGTATAGTATTTGATTGTTCAACTACATTCATCTCCATTACAACAAGTCATCAAAGTCTCGTAGCGGGGCACTTCTCCAACATTTTGTCCAATCCTGTCCATCCTCAAAAGGCCAGAGCGATCGAAATGCTTCCCTTAGATTATCTTCAAGGTCAAGAGTCCCCACCTCCATCGTATCACATGCATCTATCCGTTCAATTACGACCCCTCTCTGTCTCTCCCCCGGTGTCCTCCCATAGCACGCGTAAGAATTACCTAATACGTCCTCGCACACATCGTCTAATTCGCCAGGGTATAGAAGCCCATCGAGATTCGATACGCGAAGCGCAAGTCGTTGAAAGGAAAAGGAGCCGGATGGTCGATGTCGGTTGATGTAATGAAAGACCCTCGAAATCAAGTCGGCATCAACAGCATGATTGAGCAAAACATACGAGATTGGCGCTGGCTGGTCGTCGCGGGGATCGGTGAATGAGTACTTCTCGTCGGACGCCTGCTCTTCATGTCCAGGTCGTAGGATGTAGTCCGGGCCGTGATGGCTACAGTCTAGGAGGAGCCAGATAATTTCGAGGCGAGGAAAGTTCTCGGCAATGGTGCGATAAGTATGTCGCTCCGACTTGGAGCCAAGAGTTCGTCGAACGGGAATCGAGAGTTCCTGTAGGTTTCAGAAATGTAGATCTTGGACGCGGCTAGTCTCAGACGCACAGACCACCTTGCTTGACGGCCCAATGAGCTGGCAAGCAGCGGCCTTCACGCGTGGGCGCGCCGCCGAATGGGGAATAGCGCGACCGCGAAGGTCTGTGCACACTGAGACTAGGACGCGGCTGCCGCCGAAAGCTTCCAGCCTCCAATCCTCACCATTTGGCATAAGCGTGAGCTTCCGGAGACTGTGTTCATGGTTTGTGATGACTTCGTCCAAGATCTCAGGGGCCAAGGCTCCGGAGATTTTCAAAGTATGCAATACAGGCATTTTGCGGAAAACTTTTGTGGCCAGGGTATCCATTGTCGCAGCATTTTGCTCCGGGTCTGTGGCGTGTATGTTGCGGGGCAGGGGCAGGACTAGGGTCCTCAAGGAATTCAAGCTGACATCTTCTGCCAGGCATGCTACAAGGCTTGTGACAGAGAAGCCATGCAGTCTGAGGTCCGTCAAAGTATTGAAGTCGATCAGATCCGTCCAAGCTTTCAGATCGCGAAAGGACAAACCGCCGACGCAGGACAATTCCAAGGATTCGATACCTGTGCCCGGTACTCGGGTGGTTATACAGTCGCTTCCACCCGGCAGGGGAGTAAATCAGTTCGAATGATTGTCAAGAGAAAAGATGATCTGCATTCTGACTCCTTTGGGAATTCAGAGTGAGTATCAAAAAGCAATGCAATGTTCAACGCATTGGCAAGCCGCATATTGCGGCGTGGAAAATGACGTGTAGCTTCCTCCTTGCACCCCAGACACTCTATGGAGTGTGGGGCATCTTGCCCACCTACTCTTCCGCCGCACCAGGATACAAGGAAGGTGCCCAAACAATGGAGTGATTTTACGAACAATTGTTTCATGGTTTTACGCTCTCGTCGGCCTCGGAAAGTATGTATCTTCCAACGGTGCTCGAAACAACGAGAGCTTTGAAGATCTTCTAGATCACAGCCTTGAGCAACTTCCACGCTATGACCCAAAGCACATGCAATGGCCGCTTTACATGGCCCGGCCGAGCTTGCAACACCTCTCCTGTTTCATGCTTTTTACTTGCTCTGGTGGTACTCTATGCCTTCAAGTCCGAGCTCAGTCGCCTCTCATCCCTCAGCTTGGTCAACAGCTCCATAGCCCTGTCGACGGGGATCAGCTCGCCCATCTTCTGCGTGGACGGATCATCGCGATTCCGAATGTTTACCGTGCGTGACTCCTTCTCTTGCGCACCGACCACGAAGATGAAGTTGTATTGTGCCAGTTGTCCTGTGCGGATTTTCTTTTGCATGGTGTTACCCGTGATGTCAATGTCAACGTGCATCTTTGCAGCACGAAACTCCTTCTGCAGCTCAATGACGTAGTCGTTCGCAGAGGGCATGACGGGAACGATCAGAATCTGTCGGGGTGAGAGCCAGAACGGCCACTTGCCGCCAAAGTGCTCTGTCAGGATACCAATGAAACGCTCGAAGGAGCCATAGATGGCACGATGGATCATGACTGGACGGGCGCAGCCAGGAGTGAGCTCGCGACGGTATGATGCCTCAGGCTTCGCTGCCGTAGCAGCAGCCGCTGATACGTCTCCAGTCTCAGCAGTTGGAGCCGGACGGATCGGTAGTGTCTTCTCCTTTGGCTTTGAAGCCTCTGCCGGCTTCTCGCCGTTGGCCTCCGCTTTCGGCGCAGTGGCAGTCGCGACCTCGTCCGTACGGTACTCGAGATTGAACTGCTGAGGCAGCTGGAAATCGAGCTGGATGGTAGCACATTGGAACTCACGGCGGAGCGCATCAGAGATAGTGACATCGATCTTCGGGCCATAGAAGGCGCCGTCGCCAGGGTTGAGCTCCCACTGGGTGCCGGTGTTTGCTTTGAACTCGTCCAGTGCACTCGCCAATTGCGACTCAGCGCGCTGCCAGGTAGCCTCGTCACCAAGATGATTCTCAGGCATGGTAGACAGCTTCATCTTGAACTTGAAGCCAAACAGACCATACACAGCAGTCATGAAGTCAAATAGGGCTTTCACTTCTTGCTCGACTTGGCTCTCCATACAGAAAATGTGAGTGTCGTCTTGCTCGAAGCGTCGTACACGTGTAAGACCAGAAAGTGCGCCTGATGCTTCGTTTCGGTGCAGCACACCACAGTCAGCAATGCGCATTGGGAGTTCTCGGTAGCTTCGCTCGCGATGGCCGAAGAGGAGACAATGTCCAGGACAGTTCATTGGCTTCAGTGCCCATTGATCCTTTTCAACTTCGAAAGTAAACATGTCGTCCTGGTAGTGTTGCCAGTGACCGGATTGCTTCCAAAGCGCGGAGTTGTACATGTTTGGTGAGCCCACCTCCTGGTAGCCACGTTTCCAGTACTCGTCACGAATGAACGAGTAGAGAGCATTCTTGATGATCATGCCGTGTGGGAGGAAGAATGCTGAACCAGGTGACATTTGGTGGAAGAAGAACAACTCTTGTTCTTGACCAATCTTGCGATGGTCGCGCTTGGCAGCCTCCTCGAGGAAGTGCTTGTGCTCTTCAAGTGCCTACGACAGTTAGTACCAGGGTCGATCAAAGGTATATTGAACGTCTCACCTTCTTGTCTGGGAAAGAGACCCCATAAATACGCTGCAGACTGTCGTTCTTCGCATCACCCAAGAAGTAACTCGCCGAGTTCTTCATTACCTCGAATGCCTTGATGCGTCCAGTATGCTGGACGTGTGGACCCCTGCACAAATCGATGAGTGGTCCGCATCGGTAGACAGTGGTGGATGTGCCGTCTGGGATTTTGTCCTTGATGATGTGCTGCTTGTACTTGTTGTATGAGAACATTTCGAGCAGATCCTCCTTGCTCAAGGTAAGACGCTCAAAGGGCTGTTTCTCCTTGATCGCCTTCTCTGCAATCTGCTTCAGTGGCTTGTAGTCGGCTGCGGTGACGGCTGCTTGGTCTGGAAGCGCCATTTCGTAGTAGAAGCCATCTTCAACTGGAGGACCAATGCACAGCGAGCATCCGAATCTCCGTTCACAGGCCTCTCCTAGAATGTGCGCGCTGCTGTGCCAGAAGACTTTCTTGCCCTCCGGGTGATCGAAGTCGAGCAGTTCCAATTTGCATGACTTCTCCAGTGGCCTGTCCAAATCCCACAGCTCTTCTCCATCTATGCGTGAAATGACGGTGCGCTCAAACAGGCTCTTGCTGATATCGCGAGCGATCTGACCGGGCGTGGTCTCCCAGCTTGTGCCCTCCTTAGAGGTGCCATTGTCCAAAGTGATGGTAATGGGCTCGCGGGGCTGTTTCGCGATCCACGCATCTTGCTCAGCCTTTCGCTTGTCGAAAAGAGCATTACGCGTGGCGAAGAAGTCAGGAGGAGGAGTGAGCTCCAAAGGTCGCGAGTCGCCGGCGTCGGCCTTTTTGTCCTTGCCCATGGTCGGTGGTGGTCTGGGAGCAGATCTAGGCGAGGGCTGGTGGTGTGAGCTGCACTTTCTCGATGCGTGGCTCGCAGTCCAGCATACGGCGGCGATGGAAACGCTCGTTGGGCGTGGGATCGATCGACAGCAGCGGAGGAGTGTGGGAGCTCTCCGCGACAGCATACAGACGCAATGACTGTTCGCGGTGACTGCTGCTGCTCTGACTCCCTGGACACGACGCGCAACACCACTCAAAAGATCAACCCAGCCCGCCAACCTGCATGGGCAGAAAGCTTGGCCCCACGGATCGGCGAATCGCTCTTCCGACATTGACATGAACGACCTCTTCACCATTAACCTTCTCCCTGCATGGCTCCACGTATGCCCGATTCGCGGTGATGAAACAACACGCCGGTCGTCAGCTCGCCCGTTCGAGTGAGATTGCACGTAAGCGTCAATGCTAACTTAAGCTCTGGAGCTGCTGCCTGAGCAGCCATCATGCAGGAACGCAGCTATACTTCGATGTTCTCCAAGCCATGGCCTCACCATAACCACGACGCCTAGTGCCATCAACCCAGTCAGAAGGTGGACCAACTAGTCCTCTGGACAGAACCCCGAAAGTCACGAAGAAGACGGCTGCACGCTTCGGAAAAGCCAGCCTCTGCAGCATTCAGAGTTCGCAATCCCGTGAACTCAATCTCTCATGCTGGTCACATCGTTGTACATCTGCGCTCTCTAGACCACACATCGCCGACAAGTTTGCATTGATTTGGCACCGCAAGTTGTCCAAAGACTCTCGCCGCGCCTGGAACGGAAGCAAAGTCTCGTCTGGTCAGGCTCTGTGCGCTCGT